>CP141156.1:66255000-67505000 GCA_035233585.1 Antiaris toxicaria
CTCAGCGAAGGTACTGATAAGATACGTTATTGATGAAAGGTAGTAACCTATAAATTGACAGAGGCGAGAGAACGTGTTGACTTGCTGTGGCGGCCTGCCCCTCGTAGAGATCATACAATACTATTACAGTTAAGCTTTATCGCTAACTGCGATAGATTGTACTCTCATGGGTCGCGACTAATCTATCTCTCTTTAAAACATGACGTTTTTTTGGGGAAATTTTTTTTTTTAACATTATGTGAAACATCATCCACTATTTACTTTGTTTACAAATACAAAGTAATTTACATAATACAGTACTTTCGTAAAATATATAACAACAAAAGAACTGTTTTCTTTTCCCTTCCCTTTTATCACTCAGCAGAAAGACTCTAACAGGACCATATCCCTCACCTCTTATCCCATTTGACACGCGTCATCCCGTCCGCCATCCAGTCAAACAAAGCTACTGAGCTGGTAGCTTACCTGCAACATAAGCAAAAATAGTGAGCTACAGGTTCAGTAAGTTCAAACATGCAAGAAATAAAATTTATATGAATAGACTATTCATCATGAATAGTAACATTGACCACTATTCATACGTGAATAGTAACTTTGACCACTATTTATTGTGAATAGTAAGTTTGACCACAACACAGTATATCAACAGTACATCTACCGCGATGTTAGTCCTCTCACGAAACTGTCTTATGCTCAATTATGGCATAGTTTCAGTTTTAGGTAATTATCTTTGTTTATGTTCTGGTTTTGAGCTCAGGTTGGCAGTACCATTTAAGTGCGCATGACTGGGAGCGGTACATTAGTGCTGACCTCCACAGCCTTAATCTCATAGCCCCGAAAGCAAAATTGAACATGACTGGGAGTGGTACATCAGTGCTGACCTCCACAGCCTTAATCCCATCATAGCCCCGAAGGTAAAATTACCTCCCTGTACGGAAGGCTGGTACGCTAAAAGTGGTTTTATTACCGACTTTTTAAATTTCTAACCCGGTGACTTCATATTGCCCCGTGGTTAGGAATGGTTCACATTTTAATTTTAGGTGAGTGAGTTTCATTAACCTCGCTCTAGTGCCCGAAGCACAATTTACTATGTGTCCCATTCCAATAGTGCCCGTAGCACATTTCGTCTCTCTCTCTATTCTATAATAGTGCCCGTAGCACATATGTACCTAACTTATAGTTAGTACATCATAGTTAGCAATAATAATGCTATATGTTGCAGGCAGGTAAATGTCTGAACTTACCTTATCAGTTTCTTCCCATTTTCTCTCTTGGATCTTTGATCGCCCTCCTTGTAGGTCGATTTTGGGATCCTACAGACAAAACCTTGTCTGTTAATTTCATTTCCACTTATAGCTTTTAATTTTCATTAAAAAGCTTAAATAAAACCTATTTATAACCTTTTAGGCTTTATTTATCATTTTCCCCATTTTTCTCAACTTTTACAAAATTACGATTTTGCCCCTATATTTTGGTAAAATTGCAATTATGCCCCTGACAGAATTTTCTCGATCCAGACTGCATTTTTGGCTCTCAGGAACTTTTCTGACTCTTTTCTAATCATTACCGGGTTCATTTCTATTTTATTTCCATTTTTCACTTTCCCGACCCTCGGGAAGCACTATTCTGACCCTTACGTCGATTTAGTGATTTTCTATCGTTTCGGAGCCTCAAATAGACATTTTACTAGTATTGAAAACGTTCATCTAGACATTCCCGATCTAGGTCTCCGAGACTCGGATTTTTCGTTCCCGACTCGGACCTTTATTTCGTTTCCAAAAACGCCCCCCCTCGGGGTCGGTTTTTCAGTTTCACTCGCGTTTTGCATTTTTAAGGGGACGGGTTACTATTCACAAACCACCCCTTAGGTTTTCCTTATTCAATTTTCTTTTAGGGACTCGGGTTTCTGACCCGACCCTAAACTTTTATTTTTAATTCCCATTTTACCCCAAATGCCGTTTTCGAAATTTCGGCGTAAATTTAAGGCTACCGGCGTTAGGTACGCCTCATACCATATGTACCTGCCACGTACTATACCACAAACCTATTTTATGTAAAAGTTTTCCAAACTTTTACATAAAAGCTCACAAATTTCAGTTCACATTTTGAACCACATTACGCAAAATTTCTTTCAATTTTACCCTTGGTTTTGGCTACGGTTTTCACACTCAAAACCTACCCAAAACTTCTCAATTTTTCCACCAAATTTTTGGCTATTCCAATGTCATTTTCTAGCACATTTTCAAGCCAATTTACATGCATTTTTCAACAAAATTCCTAGGGTTTTTCATCATTACAACCCACGACCAATTAAGAGAAACATACACCAATTTTTTTTGTTTCATGCTTTCAATCATAAATCCATCATTTCCATAATAAAATGCATGATTTAAATCATTCAAACATCAAGTAAATCATGCAAAAATTTTTCCCCGAACCCTAATTAAACCCACGGCCATTTAGGTTATTTGACACCAAATTTTTTTCCAAGCTTTCAATCATACAAATCATGTTTTACATTTAATCAAAACATGATTTAATGCATTTTAACACTTAAACCACAACAATTCATCATTGACTACACTTGGTAACCCACGATTTTACCCTTGGAAAATCAACCAAAATTTTGTTTTTCTTTAAACAAAATGCATGGTTTTTCTTCTAATCATACCCTTAACAAAACCCAAGCACCAAATCAATCAAAACAAACAAAAAATTTTTCATCCTTTACACTATTCATTCCACGGATTTTAGGGAGAAAACAAGCCAAAATTTGCAAGCTAAAGAAAGTTACCTTGCTTTCTTGCTTCGTTGGACTTCAATGAAGGGTTTGACACAAACTTTGTGAAGAAAACTTGAAGTATTCACTTGGTTTCTCTTGGTGGCTCACGGTTCCTCTTGGGAGGACACTTAGAAAATTTTTTTGTTATGTTTTGGCTTGGAAATTGTCTCGGCCATTTTGTTCCAAAAGTTGCCGACTTAAACTAGCAAGGAAGCCAATTAATTTTGCTTTCAACCAATGAGAAATCAACACTTATCAAGCCTATTTCTTTCCAAATTTTTCAAAAAATAAAATGATGGAATTTTGGCTAAATCTTGGCCTTTAGATCAAAAAGTGATTAAATCTTGGCCATTAATGCCATCAACCACCATTTTTCTTTCATTTATTAAATGGATTTATGATGTCATAAATGCAAAGTAAAACTTTGACTTTGACTTTACTATTCACATTAATTCGACTACTCTTTGACCGATACCGGTTCGAGCCGAAATTTTCCTGAAATCGTCCCGGCGGGTTCCTGAGGTCTCCTGTGCAGTCGGATCAATTTATACTGCTTTTGTTTGATCAAAATCAATCCCGGAAGTTTTTCATCTTTTAGTGCATCGGTTAGGGTTTTTAATGCCGTTTTTGACACCGTTCCACCCGTTTCAACTCAGTGAATTTTTCCAACACTGAATTCTTACTCGTCAGTATTGTTAGAATATTTTAATACATTCTAAACAATATAAATACATTTGTTTCGCTCTTTAAATAGTACAAATTGTTATATACATACATTTGTACATTTTCTTCCGAGAATGCCTGAATTTCCCGGTTGTCACACTTGCAATTTAGGTAAGTACAACTCCGCCTACAATATGAATAAAATGAATTTGAATGATGTTTTTGCAGTATGTTAAGTATGCCAAACATGCACACGTTGATGCAATGCATACATAAGAGCATATAGTTTAACAATCAAGTAGATTAGTGAAAGAACAAGTTAGATGCCATACATCCCTACCGCATAGGATTAGGGACAACTTAGAGAAGCTTATGGCTAGAACAGATAAACAAGATGGAATTTAATAGGCATGTCGTATCGACATTTTCAATTGAAGAGGTTTTTAAGTTAAAGTAAGTTAATGTAAAGTTGAGCATCCGTTGATGGCTATTCAGCTTTTTACTGACCTCGGGTGTTACTGTTGGTCTGTGCGCGCAAGGTACTGATACACGGGCCTGAAGTATATAAGAGAAAGAAAGAGAATATTAAAGCATAAATGAACATAATCAGATCATGCATTGATCATAGTATGCATTAGTCATAGTTCACTATGCTTCTAGCTATAGTAAGATGCACTCAGTACATGATGTATACTGCTATGCATAAAGTATGTAAGTTCTATATTTCAATGAGATGATATGTTATGATCTGCTATATGCTATGTTAAGTGGTATGTGTTGATGTCTTGCACGCTTATATGATTTTAAGTATATACTATATTTTAAACATGTTTTATGATTAACATGTTGTACTTGCTGGGCGTAAAGCTCGCGGAGTGTGTTCATGCTATAGGTAAGCATCCTATGGCTTAATCATCTATGGGCGATGATGACGGCGAAGGTGGATGTGAGGCGAGTTTGTGGACACACTGCAAGTATTCTTCCGTAGTATAATTTAGAACAGTAAACCTTATATAGATATAAATAGTATATTTGGAATAGTATTTAATTAAACAGTTAGTATAAGTAAGTACGTATAATTGAAATCTCTATGTTTTCAGATTTCGCATTATAGCAGTATACGTACGTGAATAGTAAATACGTACGGGTATATAAAAAAAATCCATAAATTTTATGGTATCATATTAAGTAAGTATTAATGGTTTGCAAGAAAGTATAAGTATCACTTTAAAGATAAAGTACTAGTAATAGTAGTTTTTAGTGACGGTCTGGGTCACTAAGGGCACGGGACATCACACATATAATGGGCACAAGGCCCACGAGCGTAAGGCTCACTATGATCACGGGTAAATCCGATGATCTACGCACAGCGGTATTGACACCAGGGCCCTTTAGATAAGAAAAGATAATGAATAATGAAGCATAAAATGAGTATAATCAGTTCTTGCATTGTTCGCGATATGCTCTAGCTATAGTTATAGTATGCTTCCAGTTATAGTGTTGATATGCATTCTAAGTTATGCTACATGATATGTCTCCATGTTTTGTGTGAATGTGTAACATGATTGATAGTTTTTAAATTTGCCTGATAGTATGGCTTATGTTTTAACCATGTTTTGTAGATGATATGTTGTACTTGCTGAGCGTAAAGCTCACAATGGGTATTTATGCTGTTGGTAAGAGACCTGCAAGCTAGACACTGATGGACAATGACGACTGTAGAGGCGGGTGTGAGGGTTGAGGTTATAGATACCATCCCCAGTGTTAACTTTCGCACGATATCAAAAAAATCAACCTCATATTTTGAGCAATCTAATAGTTTTAAGTATGTATGTATATTGACCCAGTTGTATTCTGACTTTCATATGTTTGTAAGTATATGTATGTACTTAAATAGTAAAACATACAATTCAAAAAAATAATAATCTCTAAAATAATAGTATTAAAGTAAGTAAGTTTGAGTAATAGTTTTTAAGTAAGAAAGTTAAGTAACAGTAGTTTTTAAGTGACATTCTGGGCCGCTAGGGCCTTGGGGCACCATAGTTAGTATATCCTGCGACCCTACCTCAGATCGCCGCATGCCAGCCTCATCTATCCAAGTAAGTTAGTTTGAATTTTATGTTGATATTATGTAAGTTAATGTTTAAGTTATAGTAGGTGGCCATGGCTGTACCAGTAGAACTGGCACCAGTAGAACCCGCTCCAGTAGACCCCGCTACATACACGAAGATCGCTAGGCAAGTTTCGCTTTCGCTACCATGCATCCGGATAGATTCGATGGTCACTGCCGACCCTATGAGCTTATGAGATGGATTCATGATATGGAAGTCATATTCCATACCCACTGTTGTAGGATAAAAATCAGTAAAAACGCATCAGAGCGACGCAGCGGAATTACAAAAATTTTTCATGATCGTTAAATATCTCGTGATATCATATACAATAAACTAACAACAATATAAATTCATACCTTAGAGGATGCCAACTACAGGAGGAGAATGACTGGAGGGCTTCAACCAACTAGCCTTCTTTACTATTCTCCAATTCCTGGATGGCAGAGTGTGTAGGCACTCGGTTCCTCGACTGGTATGCTAGAACTGCTAGTCTTCTTCCGACCACCCAGATCTCTAAAGAACTTATTGTCACGGTGAGTTATCAACAATAAGCCTACTCACCTGAGAGTCTGTGGTATGAGAGAACTGGAGTGGTAGGACCCTTATTTATAGACTGGCATGAAGTGATCCCTTGAATTCGAATTGGACTAAAAGAAGATTTTCTCCTTTATCCACTACCACAAAGTCTAAATTTTTCTAAGCCAAAAATCAAGTGATATTTTTGGCCACCTTTTTGGATTTTGGATTCCAAATTCAAACAGGATTTTAGCTAGAATTTTATCCCATCATTTTCCACTATAACCAAATTTTCCCTTGGATTTATCCATAAAATTTTGGGTGACTTTGTGAGGGGAAAATCAAAATTCAACTAGGATTTTCTTACTTGAATTTCCCTTAAACCTTATCCATAAAAACTGAAGATATCTAGGAGGGATTCCCTCAACTAATTTCAGCCATCTTGTGTAGGATTTGGATTCAAAATTCAAGTAGGATTCAAACCTAGTATATCGGCGGCGGTAAACACCTACTGAGGGGTGTGGTCAGGGCAAAACTGACAAGAGGCATTACTATGCTTTCACATATGGATCAACAATGGAGGCCGTGGGTTTTGTTTGAAACCCTCTCCTACTCAATGTTTTGAAAAACATGCAAGTTTTGACAAATATGTATGATCAATATAGTCTGAGCGGCATTCACCTATCCTATATGATATGTTATCAAATATGCATACAATTCATCCATCAATACACATTCATCCATCCATGACATATCACAGAAAAAATAATTAACGGAAAAAATAACCAAGCCATGGTCCCATCCTAGAATAAAGAAAAAAAAAGATTACAAAATTCCATCCAAAGCATTCTTTGGGTCTTGGATTTTGTTCCTCTTCTTGTATCTATCTTTATGTAGCCTCTCCATTTATTTCTCATCCCAAGAATCATTTAAAATTTAAATTCCAAAAATTTAAATTTCAAATTCAAATTTCAAATTCTAATTCAAATTTAAATTTCAAATTCAAAGTTTAAACAATTTAAATTTCATGTGTAATAATATGTAATTTCATAAATTTCAAATTTTCAATTACATATTTTTAAACATGATTTAAAATTAAATCTCAAATTTGAAAATTGAAATCTTTCGTTTCTTAGCCTGTCGGCACACGGGCTTCGGAGGCCCACAGTTGCTGTGGGTAGCCCCCAGCCCACGAAGGGCTAACAGCCCACGCCAAGCAGGGTGTAGCCCTGCCTGCAGCTTCAGGCTGCATACCTGGGTGGGCTGTAGCCTAGGGCCTGGGTAGCCCCTAGGGGGGCCACAGGCACCCCTGGCTGCAGGCACAGCCTGCGGCCGTTGGTGGTCTAACCCCGGACAGGGGCTGCCGTAGCCCCATCCTGCTCGAGGGCAGGGGCTGCAGCCCCATCAAGGCCGGTGGCCCATCTTGAGGGGGTCGGTCCTCTATTTTCCTGCCATATTCCAATTTAACTATTAGGATCTCTAAAAATTAATTTGAATTCTATTTAAATTGGAATTTTCCACACAAACAAAATTTCAATCTTTAAATTAAATTTAACTTTTGGGAAAAATAAATTACGGTCTTCATACTTTAATCTCCTCAAAGAATAATTACATAAAATTTCCTAAACCGTTTTCGGTGTACAAAATTCTAATCATAATAGTTCTAAGAGACATAAATTAAAATTCATGAGAAAATTACAGTGACGATAAACCGCTCCCATGGTTACATAAAAATTCCTAGATACAATTTTCTAAATTCTAAGGAACCATAACCAGCATTAAACAAGCATGCTTATAATAATTTAAAAAAAAATTAAAATAACCACATACTACATATATAATTCATGATAACAGCATAAAAGAAGCCTAGAATGCTACTCTCAAAATATCAAATCTACACATAAATAAAAGACCAACTAATTGTCTAATTTATGTACACGGCATAGTCATGAGATGGCTCTGATACCAGTTGTAGGATAAAATCGGTAAAAACGCATCAGAGCGGTGCAGCGGAATTACAAAACTTTTTCAAGATCGTTAAATATCTCGTGATGCCATATACAATAAACTAACAACAATATAAATTCATACCTCAGAGGATGCCAACTACAGGAGGAGAATGACTGGAGGGTTTCAACGAACTAGCCTTCTCTACTATTCTCGAATTCCCGGATGGCAGACTATGTAGGCACTCGGTTACTCGACTAGTATGCTAGCACTGCTAGTCTTCTTCTGACCACCCAGATCTCTAAAGAAGTTATTGTCATGGTGAGTTATGCAACAATAAGCCTGCTCACCTGAGAGTCTGTGGTCTAAGAGAACTGGAGTGGTAGGAACCCTATTTATAGACTAGCATGAAGTGATCCCTTGAATTGAAATTGGACTAGGAGAAGATTCTCTCCCTTATCCACTACCACAAAATCTAAATTTTTCTAAGTCAAAAATCAAGTGATATTTTCAGCCATCTTTTAGGATTTTGGATTCCAAATTCAAATAGGATTTTAAGTAGAATTTTATCTCATTATTATCCATTATAACTGAATTTTCCCTTAGATTTATCCATAAAATTTTGGGCAACTTTGTGAGGGGAAGAATCAAAATTCAACTAGGATTTTCTTATTTGAATTTCCCTTGAACCTTGTCCATAAAAACCGAAAATATCTAGGAGGGATTCCCTCAACTAATTTTAGCCATCTTGTGTAGGATTTGGATTCAAAATTTAAGTAGGATTCAAACAAGATTTCCCTCTCCATTATCCATATCAAATCTGAAATTCCTATGTGGATTTATCCACAACTAATTCGAACTTTACTTGGATTGTGATTCAAAATTTGAATTCAAATCTCAAAGTTCAAATTTCAAAATTCAAACTTCAAATTCAAAATTCAAATGTAAATTTTGAATTCAAATTCAAATTCAAATGTCAAATTCAAAATTTCAAATTCAAATTTCAAATTCCACGAAAAAGTTGTATTTCAAATTTTTGTTCTCATGGATAATTTTCGACAACTCCAATTCAATCTCAAATAGAATCATGGCAATTTTATTTGGAGTTTGAATAATTGTGTACGAATTCAACCAGTGAGAATCTTGTCCACCATCCTAATCCTATGTCAACACCATTCATGCAGAGTCAACTAGCTAATAAGCATACACAGATAAATTTTCCATTCATTAAGGAATTATGTAGAGCTAGTAGAGGGACCAATTGGACATATATAATCGAGCTTCCGTGATTCCATGTGATCATCATTCTGTACGAACAACTCAATCATATGATCACTAATTTCATAATCACATCACTATAAACCTGAAACTGAACTCCTAATTATATACCGTATTATGAAAGTCTCTGATAAGCTAATGTCTAATGACCTTGTCATGTATGCAAAACCCTCATATGATATCCATGATCCATCTTAGGTCAAAGTCCATTCAACCTACTGATTAGGCTATCTTAAAGTTCTATTATACTACCAAATAAGAAAATGATTATTCACCATATGTGAATAAGAAGTCATCTGCCTGGCAGACGACCAAAGGCCTTGTCCATTTTCATATCCAGTATAATGCCTTTAAGAGGATACCCTTAACTCGTTATTAGAGCTATGATTCTAATATCTGTAAACAAACCCTTCATCGTATACAAGTCATGCACCCAATGAGCCGATCTATAAGCTTACTACCTTTGAGACGCTTTAGCAATTGGAACATCAAAGTACACAAGTCATATACATGAAGTAGTTCATTTACTCAGGATTAAGGTTATTGCATAATAAATGTCAAAAGCAGATTGATCCATTCATAGTAGACTACATAGATCAATCATGCTTTAGTCCCGGTCTAATATGTCACTACCAAGCAACATATCTATGTCTATACTCAGGAGTTATAACTTCGGACAGTCAAGACAAACGGTCCCTACCATGGCTTTAGACAACATAATAGTCTTAACATAAGTTAGATGCTCGGTCTAACCACATAGACTATGGATCTTAGTTTAGACTGCTTACTTTAGAACATTGTCTTCTTGCATACAAAAGTCCATTGCATGCAATGTTCTAACAGTTTTAACATAAGCAGTCAGTGAGCCATATTTGCTTACATGTACTTTAACATGTAAATAGATTGAGGACACACAGCAATGTAATGAATAACCTCTATTATTAATTTTATTATTCAGTTCAAAATAAATGAAATACATCAAAATGTCTTTCATGCTTAGGCATTTCCTAATAGTCGTATCCCACCTGGCCTATAGGTGGTCTTGGCAAGTAGCAGACGGGATGGACTAGCAAGAGCTTGGTGGTTGGATCGACGTAAGGAAGGAGACCCTATGATGGACTGGGTAAACTTTTGCCAAGAGCTCCGCGTCACATTTGCACCACCCCCATTCGATGGGATCCATAGGCCAGAGCGAGAAGTAGGTATTTGGGCAGACATGCATGAGAGACGATGTGACGTCTTCTCTGGTATATAAGACGTCTACGAGGGAGAGAGCATGATGCATTATTGTCAAAGATTCATGGATGCCATGCTGCCCCACATCCCCTTGTATAGACCTTTCAGGGAGGTAGCCAAACTTTTATGGAGAGGAGTTCCGTGGTACATGAGGGAGCTCATCCGCTACCCTCTGCATCATGAGCATTTGAGGTGATTTATACAAGAGATAGTGGATGCTGAGGTTGACGTGATCAAAAACAGAAACCATGAGCAAGCTCATGATATTACGAGTGCTACCAATGATGAGGGCAACCTGGTGGACCCAGCCTACTAACCAACCAGCGAGAACCCCATGGTCGAGCACCAGTTAGAAGTGACTGAGGACGCTGAGGAGCCCATAGAGAAGCCCATGGAGGAGCCCAAACCCCCCCTTCCGTCTCTCGAACACTTCCTAAAGATGGGGGATAGTGACGATGACAATGATGAAGAACTTCCAGATGCCCCTCTCGAGGATGCGGAGATGGGTGATGATGAAGAGGATGAGATCCCCGATCATTTCAGTGATGATGAATGTAAAGAGCATGAGCCTGAACCTTAAGTCATTATAGCCAATGATGACAAGGCTAGTTCTAACTTGGAAAACGGGGAAGACCCAGAGGAGTTTCCTTTTGATGAGAGTAATGATGAGGAAATCTTCGATGCAGAGTCAAGATTATACTCAGAGTATTAGTGAACGGTTTTAGCAGGATTTTTGACAATGTATATATGTATGAAGGGAGGCAGTCGCATACTCCAGTTTAACTTAACCTAGCATATCCTTTTGAGACTATGTACCGAGAAGTGTTTACCACTCCCAACAGACTAAAGTTATATACTTTTTTATGGTATGAAAAGCAGTGCAGTTTTGCCCAACGGTTTAGATATAATATTTCGACATGTGACTAGAGTGTGATAGAAAGTGCAGGATGGGTCCTAGCACTCAGACGATGTTTCAAAGCGATATAACAAGTCGTATTGAACATCACAGCATGAGAAAAAGAAAGTTATAATGTATATATATCTCTATGATAGTTGAGTAAGAAAGAAAATGATATGCAACATAATTTCCATGTATGGAAACGAAGATTTACGATTTCTTTTCCCCATTGTATGATAGGGTTTCGAAGGACAACATGACAAGAATGCGAGCACAGACAACCCAAGCAACCCGAGAGGATGAGTTGATGGCACAGCTTGCAGCTATGCGACAAATAATGGAAAATCAACAGTGCGACCTAGACCGGCTCAGGGAGCGGCTAGGCCAACAGAACTAGGCACCATGGACAATAGAGATGCCAACCCTGGAGGCTCCAGTAGCCCTAGAGATTCTGAGGGAGCAAGCAGCTCCCCCAGCCCAAGAGGCTCTGCAAGGACGGGAAATTCCTGAACCATCACCAGCACCCCAGCAATGGCTACTCCCACAACAGCAAATGTTCTTTCGCCAACCTATAGGGAAGGCAAACTGTACGAGAAGTTTCAACCCATGAAGGCATCAAAATTTGAGGGAACCATAAATCCCATAGAGACTGATGATTGGTCAACAGATATCCACGTAATCTTAGATTTTATGGGACTAACAGAAAGAGAAAAGGTGATGTGTATATCCTTTACTTTGAGAAAGGAGGCACATCAGTGATAGAAGATGGTAACCATTAGAAGGAACATTAGCAAGATGAGCTGGAGCCACTTCATTGAAGAATTAAAGGAAATGTAGTTTAATGAGGAAGCACGCGAGTTGAACAACCTGCACCAAGGTAGTATGACTGTCATGGAGGCAGTCAGGAAGTTTAAGCAGCTGGCTTGACATTGTCCAGATTTGGTACCTACAGAAAAAGAGAGAGTTAAAAGGATGTTGAAGATATTCTAGATAGATATCGCGGTTCAATTTTATAGTGGTAGCCTGTGACGCCTTAAATTTTATTTAAGGGTCAATATATATTTTAAATAAAATTAGTGTGCCAAAAATTAATTAAAAATCTTTTGGAAACCCTAGGTTAGTTTCCTAGTCAAATTTCACTCAAAAAGTCAACAATTTTAACTTCAAAAACCCTAAAATATTCGGCCATTACTTGGGATTTTAATTAAAAATTTAAATCCCACAAATCCAAGGAGGATTCAAACTCAAATTTCATCCCTTAAATATGAAGAAGAAATTCGGCCATAAAGTGTAGGAAATAAAGGAAATTTTATTTGAATTAAAAGCTAAGTCAAAACTCAATCAAAATTCAAATTTATTTTTTTCCTTAAAAACTAATGGATAATTTCGGCCACTTAAGGAGAAATAAGAGCGAAAAACGCTAGCCTCAAAACAGCACAAAAACTTTCCCTATTGCCCCTCAAAAGATTCGGCCAAACAAGGAAGCAAAAAAGGAAAGAAAAACCTAGTATAAAAACCCTCTTTCAACTCTCATTCACCCTTCCTTTCACTCTCAAAAATTTGGCCAGCTTTCCCTTCTTTCCTCTCTGAATTTTTCTCTCCCAAAACACACCAAAACAGCAAGCAAAAACCTACCTAAAGGCAGCTCAAAGATTCAACAACTTTTGAGACAAAAACAAGGTGAGAAATCAACTTTTTCCTTCCTTCTCCTTTTGATTTTAAATCCAAAATTTTTATGGTTTTTCTCCACTATTTTCCTTACTGTTTTGAAGACTCCAACACTCACACAAATTCAGCCAAAAAGGAGACTAAGCATCAAAAATAGTGCAGCACAAACAAGGTGTGATTTCTCTATCTAAAACCCTAAAAATTTTGCCTCATTGATCCCCTTTCAAAAACCCTATTATCACATGTGAAAATTTTATGATTTTTGCCAATTTATTTTATTTCTCTCTCTAAAACTTTATTTTAGAGAAATAAAATTTATTTTAAATTCCCCTCTCAAAATTTTATTTCTCTCTCTAAAACCCTAAAAATAACGCTTGTGCGATAATCGAGGTAGGACGTTCTAGCCTTTTCTGGGAGTAGTCAAGTGTTTTAAATTCCCCTGTTTTATCGATGGCATGCTGTTTTCAGTTTATGAAATTATTATACTGTTTTTGGATGAAATAAACGCATGCAAAGTGTTTTGTATTAAATGTGTATTTTAAAGCGTGTTTTGATTAATGGCATAATATAACTTGGTAAATACCATCTTTTGAATAATCTGGTGAACATAATTGAGCTCTAGTTCATGATCATTGTAAATGATGCGTGCGTCTCAAAGTTGACGCCATGGGGGAAGGTCCCTAAACCTGTGCAGGGCCGTTCGGCCTATTTAGACCGTAACGAGATGATCTAGGATAATTCAATTCGAGGCACGTATATTATAGCTACGACAAGTCCTCACTCAATGGTTTATTTTAATGATTTATTATTTTAGTATTGGGGCACGTATATTGCAGCTACGCTAAGTCCTCAGTAAAATAAAACTTATATTAAAAATGTTTTCCCGAAATTGTTGATTATTTTTTTTATGATTATTATGCCATGTATTTTTTTAAATTGTTGATTATTTTGAAAACGAATATTATGTCATACTTTTAAATGTTACCTGTTTAACCCACCTTTGTTTCTGTCCTACTAAGCCAGCGCTCACATCCCTTTTCTTTGTGATTTCGAAATGACTACTTCCAGGTGCGGGAGGTAGAAGTTCCGAAAATCGTTGAGCTATCCGTTTCTTCCGAAGATGATGCTATCCGTTTTCTCCATCTTCTTCATTCTATTTCTCGTTCTGATGTAATGAGATATTAAGTTTGGACTTTATTTCACGTTATTTAAATTTCATACTTGGGAATATTTTATGGTTGGTAATCTCTTTTAAAGACCGATTTTGTGTTTGATTTCCGCATTAAAAAGTATTTATTTTCTACTTTATTTTATTATGTGGTTATGATGCTACGTTATAAATAATTAGGCTTAGCTAAATTATAATGTTGACCCACTTTTCGTAATAAATGTTTTTCCTTAAATCTCGGGTTGATATTATGATTTGGCTGCCGTGTCACGTGTCTAAATTTTGGGCCGTGACATAGCCACAGACCAACTACAGTAGCAGAGTGTATTAGCAGGGCCATCCTAGCTGAATACTGGTTGGCTCAAGATAAGGAGCTAAGGGCTCAGATCTTTAAAGCCCGAAAGGAGGAAAGACTCAAGTTAAGCAGCCACAGGGGAAGCAGAACTCGGACTCTCAGCAGATAAAGCAAAACGCGGGTTCTGGCCAGAATAGTAGGAAACCCCATGACAATAACAAGAGAAAGGGGAACACGGGCAACCAAGGTTCATAGAAGAATTTCCCCAAAAGAAAAACACTAGGGGATGAAACGGTAACTAAAACCCGATGTGCCTAAAATGCAGAAAAAGGCACCCAAGTAAGTACAGATAGGGAACACGTGGCTATTTTATTTATGGCAAGGAAGGCCACTACACCAAAAGTTGTTACTCTAACCCACAGAATTAACAAAATCAACACCGCACTATGAATAATCAACTTCATGCTGCTTAGACCAGGATCGAAGGCCCTTTGATCGCACAAGGCAAACTGTCAGGGGAGAATCTATGCCTACATAGGGGACGATGCTGAGGCTGGAACTTCAGTAGTGGTGACATGTCAGCTTTCTATCGCCAACTCAGATGCATTGATTTTATTTGATTCTGGAGCCACCAATTCGTTTGTATCATCAGATTTCGCTAGAAAGCTAGATAAGAGTTTAGATCGGATGGAACAGACCTTTAGAAGCACTTCCCTCAGGGGAGGTTTTATTGTCTAATTACTAGATATGTTATGTACCAATAATTATCTGCGATAGAGAGCTAAGCATTAACCTGATCATCATCGACATATACGACTATGATGTAATCTTGAGGATGGACATCTTTACAAAGTACAACACCATCATAGACTGTCAAAGGCAGAAGGTTGCTGTTGAACCGATTGGGAGCGAAAAGTTTGTCTGCATGGGTTTGTCGTTAAAGCAACCAAAGACAATAATCTCAGTAGTGAAGGCTCACGAGCTGATATCCAGTGGATGCACAGGCTTCCTAGCAGACATGGTAGACAAGACTCAAAAAGCAGAGATAGGGCCTGAAAGCGTACCAATAGTTAAGGAATTCATGGAAGTGTTTCCAGAAGATCTTCCAGGACTCCCGCCAGAGTGTGAGATCTCGTTCGAGATTGGACTTCTATCAGGATCAGCCCCTATTTCCAAGGCCCCATATCGAATGGCCCCTACAGAGCTAAAGGAGCTCCAAGCCCTACTGAAGGATCTGATGGACAAGGGATTCATTCAAAAGAGCTATTCACCCTGGGGAGCGCTCGTGCCATTCATGAAAAAGAAAGACGGGATATTGAGGATGTGCATAGACTACAGAGAGTTGAACAAAATCATGATAAAGAACAAATACCTGTTGCCACGGATTGACGACTTGTTTGATCAACTCCGGGAAGTAGTAGTATTCTCAAAGGTCAACCTGCATTCAGGGTACCATCAGCTATGAATTAGGGATGTGGATGTGCCCAAAACTACCTTCTAAACATGATATGGCCACTACAAGTTCCTAGTTATGTCTTTCAGACTGACAACACTCCAGTAGCCTTCATGGATTTGATGAACTGTGTTCAAGGACTTTTTGGATAAGTTTGTCATTGTGTTCATCGATGACATACTTATATACTCCAAGATGAAGGAGGAGCACGAAGAACACTTGAGGATAGGATTGCACGTATTAAAGGACCATCAACTGTATGCCAAGTTCTCCAAGTGTGAGTTTTGGCCAGAGAAGGTTCACTTTCTAGGTCACGTAGTCTCCAAGGAGGGAGTATCAGTAGACCAGCAAAGGTTGAGGTAGTTAGCACGTGGCTAGCTCCGAGGAATGTGATAGAGATACGTAGTTTTCTAGGCTTAGCAGGATATTACCGGTGCTTCATCGATGGCTTTCTAAAGCTAGCCGCCCTACTTACAGTGCTTAACAAGAAAGGGAAAAGGTATAAGTGGACCGACAAGTGTGAGGAGAGCTTTCAAGGGCTGAAATGAAGACTCACAAGTGCTCCAATACTGACCATTCCAGATGCTGGTTAGGGAGGCTTTGTTATTTATAACGATGCATCCAATACTAGATTAGGAGTCGTGTTGTTATAGAATAGTGAGTGGTCGTGTAATGACCCCCATATTCATGGAACCTACTTGCCATGTAATAAGTAATTAAAGAACTCAGGTACACAGCCGTGTAAGTGGCCGTGTACCTTTCAGACTGTGTACATGTGAAAGACTGTGTAAGTGTAAGTGGCCGTATAAGTGTAACATAGTCAGGTACATGGCTGTGTAAGTAGTCGTGTACCGCTTGGATGGTAGATAGTGCGAGAGGCCATGTTCTAGGGACTGGGTGTGTTGAGCAATCTCAACTGGTACATGCCCGTGTCTGGAGTACACATGCACGTGTTGCATGATACATGCCTGTGTATTGAGTAGAGAGCCACTGTAATGACTCTCATGATTCATGAAACCTAATTACTATGTAAAGAGTAATTAAGTTAATAAATACAGTATATTTTCTAGTTGAATGAATTAAACGGGTACAGTAACATTGAATTACTATTTATGTAGTGAAAGGGGTAACCAATAGTAAAATCAGTCCACCTTATTATGTATATGTGCGTATAACACATGCAGTATCAAGAAATCAGTCCAGACGACCATTTCTTGACACAGAACTAGTGAGCAAGTTATCAATACGCTCAGATTGGTTATCTGAGCACAGTAGTGATAATTACCCTAACAGAGGTATAGTATCAAGAAAGATGGTCCAGATGGCCTCTTCTCGCCCAGAAACTGATAAAATCGGAGCTAGAATGCTCAGACTAGTCAGTTAAATAGAAAACAATGAATAGTGAATAGGTGATACGCAGTGACAGGTTAATGGCCAAGATAGCCTTAATTTGACATAAAACTGATATATTTACAATTAGCAGGCTCAATTTGGTCAATTGAGCATAATACATGAATTTTATTTTGAGAGATACACAGTATCGGGAAAGAGGTCAAGATGCCCTTTTCTCAGCCCGAAACAGATATATTTAGTCTCAAAATGCTCAAATTAGTCAATTGAGTGCAAAACACGTTTTTCGAGATGAGGTCACACAGATCTCGAAACTAGCCCAGATGACCTAGATGGATATAAAACTGATAAATTTGAAATCAGCACATCTAAATTAGTCAGGATAGACTGTGTTTACAATTTCGCACGAAACAGGCTCGTTATGCGTGCGCAGTGTCAACACAGTGTAGGCACAACCACAGTATCAAGAAATTGGTCAAGATGACATTTTCTTGAAATGAAATTGATATATTTAAAATTAGTATGCTCAAATTAGTCAAGTAAGCACAAAAAGTAATTTTTGACCGGGAAATCGCAATATCGTAAAACTGGTCGAGATGACCTCGGATGAAAATAAAACTTATATATTTGGGTTTAGCATGCCCAAATTAGTCAGTATAGCCTATGTTAAAGTTTAAAAAAAAAAACAGTATAAAAGGGTGGAAAATTTGGACTTTTGTAAAAAGGCCCCCTATATTTTTCTTTTTCTTTCTTTTTCTCCCCACACCACCAAAATGAACAGTAACTGACTACCGGAAACGGCGTCCGTTTTCGGCACCACCGGTACCATTGTAAAGCTCTCGCCGAGCTGAGTCCAATAGTGGGTCAACGCCATGGAACCACCGCCGGAGGAAGCCACATGCATCGCCCAAAGCCACCGGAATGCGTGATTTTTCCTGATGCCGTAACTCCGCTATCCAACCTCCGATCAAGGTGATTCTGGTCCCAAAAGATTCGTGGTGAAGAGTAGAATAAAACCCAGGTCTTATTTCACCTCAACGGCTACCGTATCATGCCACCCAAATCTACCCGTCATCGCCACCGTCCTAGCCATGGAACTCACCGATTCTGGCAGAGGTGAGTGATACCGCCAGTCCCAACCTACTCAGAATAGTGCAGGGAGCAAAAGCCCCAACTCAATTGCACGAAAACCACCATGGCATGGTGGAGATCGAAGCTCGCCGCAGCCGTCCACCGTTGGGGGGTTAGTTTTCGATGATTCGAGTCTCGAATCGAGAAATTGACACCAGATTTTGGTTCCTCTCATCGAGCTCTTCAAGATGTTGTCAACCTTTACCCACGCCGCCACCGATCAGCACCGGTTAACAGCTAGTCAATAGTGGTCAACAACCACCGGACCTGAAAATTTAAAGATTACTCTTTTAACCTATTTTTGACGTTCCGGACATATCCGCGACATTAGATTTGCAAACCAGAATTTCCAAAATGAAGAACGATGATTCAAAAATTGTGCGGTCGAGACCGAACAGCTCTTTTGATCACCGATAGGAATGATTTTGGTAGTGATTTTGATCCCTTTATTCCTTATTTTATTATTGGAATAATTATGTATTAACTACGGATTATTGGCTTAAGAAATTATAAGAAAAATGAATGAAATGTTGAAAAAAGAAAATGTGTGAAAATGTGAATATTTTTACATAAAAAGTTGAGTTTTTACGTAAAAATTAGGCCTCTGGTTTACTATGTGGTAGATTAGAATTGGTTAGATGGTTTTAAGGTGTTTCCTAAATGTCAGTAGCCCAAAAATTAAGCTAAAATACTACTGAAATTTCTAAAATGGCACAAAGGGGTATTTTAGGAAACGAGGGGTAAAAATGTGACCCAGATGGAAACCCGAGCCCCCTCGATGACCTAGGCCTAGGAAAGAAGGATGGACATTTTGAGGATTAGTAAACCGCCCATTCGAAATCTTGAAATGTAAGAAAACGACCCCTATGTCGGAATAGTACCACCCGAGGGACGGGTATGAGCTAAGTATAAAATTTGGGGCGATTAAATCGGTAAAAGTAACCCGATAGGCTAACAGTCAATACGCAAGATAATCGGTGAGTTGATTAGCTAGTTAACCAATCAAACCTGAGATAGGAAGACGCAGAGCAAAGTTAATTAATTTATTAGGAAAAATAAATTAATTAACTACGATTAGAAATTAGAAAATCAAACTTTCAATAGGAGGATAGTTAGTACCGATAAGGATCAATATCACCTAATGATAGAATTTTTTGTTAGTCACTGACGACCACAGTGACCTAAGAGTGAATGTTTATGAAATGCGTTATTATTATAGGAAGGTGCCTGTATTGTGATAAAGGAGAGAGTATAAACTGTTCGCTGACAGGTAAGTACAACTCTGCCTACAGCATGAACAAAAATAAATTTTAAGTATTGTTTTACACTATGTTAAGTATACAAATCATGCACAGTTATTGCATAACATGTTATAAGAGCATGTAGCTTCATAATCTGTAGATTTGTGAAAGCATGAGTTAGATGCCATACACCCCTATCACGTATGATTAGGGGATAGCTTAGTAGAGCTTATAGCATAAAGATATTAGATATAATTCAACAATTGGGTAATCATTAAGCATGTCATACTGGCCTCTCGCGCCTGAAGAGGTTTTTAGTTTAAGTATGATAAGCCTCCGTTGACGGCTCTTAAGTTTGTGATCATGGACTTTCCCAGTGATTCACGTGCAATTCGGTATGACACACGGGCTCTCAGCTAGACATAGGAAAAATAATGAATATTAAAGCATAATATGAGCATAATCGGTTCATGCATTGTTCATGATATGCCTTAGTTATAGTTATAGTATGTTTCTAGCTATAGTAGATATGCATTCAGTTACATGATGTTTTAGTTCTGCGTTCAGTGATGTGTGATGCTCTGGTATGTGGAATGTTTCAGTGTGTGGTGCATGTTGGGTACATGACATGCTTATATGTTTTAAGTATGCACTATGATTTAAACATGTTTTATGGACGACATATTGTACTTATTGGGCATAAAGCTCACAGTGTGTGTTCATGCTGTAGGTAAGCAAGCTATGACTTAGACCATAATGGGCGGTGATGGTGGTAGAGGCGGATGTGAGGGCGAGGTTGTGGATACCACCACAAGTTTTGACTTCTCCACAGTATTAAGTAAATATTATATTTTTGAGTAGTAACCAGTTAAACAAGTTTCATAAATATTTATGTATGATTTAACCTCAGCTTCATTCAGACCTTATTATATTTGTACGGTATATGTTAATATGTATGTGAATAGTAAAAACGTCCGCATATATATAAATAAAATAAAATAAAAAAATCCCTAAAAATTATATTATTAAATACGTAAGTTCAAGTAATAGTTTTCAAGTCAGATAAGTTAAGCAACTATTCTTTAAGAAAGTAAGAATAGTTCTCAAGTAAGTTTAAGCATCACTAGTAGTTTTAAGTGACGGTTCGGGCCACTCAGGGCACGGGCTATCACAGTTGGTATCAAAGCCGTATCCTACCACCCTACGTCACATCGCGGCATGCCTACCTCACCTGTCTAAGTAAGTTAGTTTTTATTTTTCAGTATTAGTATGTAAGTTAACATTTGAGTTATAGTAGGCAGCCGTGGCCGTACCAATAGAGCTTGTACAGATGGAACTTGTACCAGCAGAACCTGTACCAGTAGAACCCGCTCCGATAGACCCCTATCAATTACACGAGGATCGCCAGGCAAATTTAGCTTTTGCCAACATGCATCCAAATCAATACGATGGTCGTCGTTCACACAAGCTTCCATTTTGGATCTACCGCATGGAGGTCATCTTCCGAGCTTGCCATATCCCACCTCACCTACAAGTGGATTTGGCCAGTAGCATGCTGGAGGGGCCAGTTACTGCTTGGTGGGATTGGCATTTTAGGGGTAGAGACCCGATTGTACACTGGGAAGATTTCTGTCGAGATTCTTCTCAATAACTATAGGGCACTTATCAAGGAAAGAACTCAAGTTAAGTAGGCTCAAGGGAAACAGAATCCCAAGTCACTACATAGAGGGTAGAATGTGGGGACCGGCCAGAACAGCAGGCAATCCCACAACAACCAGAAGAGGAAAAGGAACTTAGGCAACCAAGATGTACAGAAGAATTTCCCTCAAAAGAAGAACAACAGGAGAGGAGATGGGAACAAACACCCGACGTGCCTAAAATGTGGAAGAAGGCACCCGGGGGAATGCAAGCTAGGGACGAGTGGCTATTTTGTTTGTGGTAAGGAAGGTCACCTTGCTAAAAACTGTGACTCTAACTGTGGCGGCCCGCCCCTTGTGGAGATCATACAATACTATTACAGTTGAGCTTTATCGCTAACTGTGATAGATTGTACTCTCATGGGTCGCCGGCTTATCTCTCTCCTCTATTTAAATCATGACGTTTTTGGGAAAATTTTTTTTTTTTCTTTAAACATCATATAAAATCTTTTTCCACTATTTACTTTGTTGATAGGTACAAAGTAATATAAATAATACAGTGCTTTTGTAAAATATATATAATTACAAAAGAACTGTTTCCCCTTTTTTTTTTTTCCTTTCACTTTCACGCTCAGCGGCAAGACTCTGGCAGTACCATATCCCTCGCCCAGTTATCCCATTTGACACGCGCCATCCCGTCCGCATCCAGTCAAACAAGCTACTGAGCTGGTCGCTTACCTGCAACATTAGCAAAAATGGTGAGCTACAGGCTCAGTAAGTTCAAACATGCAAGAAATGAAATTTCTATGAATAGACTATTCATCGTGAATAGTACCTTTGACCACTATTCATACGTGAATAGTAACTTTGACCATTATTCATGGTGAATAGTAAGTTTGACCACAACACTGTCTCACACTAGTACATCTACCACGATGTTAGTGCTCTCACTAAACTGTCTTATGCTCAATTATGGCACAGTTTCAGTTTTAGGTCATTATCTTTATTTACGTTCTGGTTTTGAGCTCGGTTGGCAGTACCATTTAAGTGTGCATGACTGGGAGCGGTACATTAGTGCTGACCTCCACAGCCTTAATCTCATAGCCCCGAAGGCAAAATTTTACATGACTGGGAGCGGTACATCAGTGCTGACCTCCACAGCCTTATCTCATAGCCCCGAAGGCAAAAATAGTACCTCCCTGTACAGAAGGCTGGTACGCCAGAAGTGGTTTCATTACCGACTTTTTACACTTCTAACCCGGTGACTTCACATTGTCCCGTGGTTAGTAATGGTTCACATTTTAATTTTAGGTGAGTGAGTTTTATTAACCTCGCTCTAGTGCCCGAAGCACAATTAACCATGTGTCCCATTCTTATAGTGCCCGTAGCACATTTCGTCTCTCTCTCTATTCTGTCATAGTGCCCGTAGCACATATGTACCTAACTTATAGTTAGTACATTAAAATTAGCACAATATTGCTATATGTTGCAGACAGGTAAATGTCTGAACTTACCTTATCAGCCTCTTTCCTTTCTCTCTCTTGGATCTTGAATCGCCTTCCTTGTAGGCCGATTTTGGGATCCTACAGACAAAACTATGTCTGTTAATTTCTTTCCCAATTATAGCTTTTATTTTTTCATTAAAAAGCTTAAATAAAACCTATTTATAACTTTTTAGGTTTTATTTATTATTTTCACCGTTTTCCCCTAACTTTTGTAAAATTACGATTTTGCCCCAATATTTTGGCAAAATTGCAGTTTTGCCCCTGACGGAATTTTATTGATCCAGACTGCATTTTTGGCTCTCAGGAACTTTTCTGACTCTTTTCTAGTCATTACCGGGTTCGTTTCTATTTTATTTCCACTTTTTGTTTTCCCGGCCCTCGGGAAGCACTATTCCGACCCTTACGTCGGTTTAGTGATTTTCTATTGTTTCGGAGTCTCAAATGGACGTTTCACTAGTATTTAAAACGTTCATCTAGACTTTCCCGACCTAGGTCTCCGAGGCTCGGGTTTTCCGTTCCCGACTCGGACCTTTATTTTATTTCCAAAAACGCCCCCCCCTCGGGGTCGGTTTTTCAATCTCACACGCGTTTTTTATTTTTAAGGGGACTGGTTACTATTCATGACCCACCCCTTAAATTTTTCCTTATTCAATTTTTCCGTTAGGGACTCGGGTTTCCGTCCCGGCCCTAAATTTTATTTTAAATTCCCAATTTTACCCCGAATGCCGTTTTCGAAATTTCGGCAGCATTTCGGCGTAAATTTAAGGCTTCCGGCGTTAGGTACGTCTCGAACCGAATGTACCTGCCACGTACTGTACCACAAGCCTATTTTATGTAAAAGTTTTCCAAACTTTTACATAAAAGCCCACAAATTTCAAATTTCACATTATCACCCACATTACAACATTTTTTTTCACAAATTTACCCTTAATTTGGTTTCGGTTTTCACAACAAAACCAAACCAAATTTTGTCAAATTTTCACCACACTTTAGGCCATTCAATGTCATGTTTCCAACACTTTTTCAAGCCCATTTTCAATGCATTTTCAACCACATTTTTAGGGTTTTTATGCACTTAGAACCCACGGCCTTATTAATGAAAATCATGCTCAACATATTTGTTTCATTCTTTCAATCACATTGCCACCATTTACACATTAATTTGCATGATTTCAATCAACCAAATATCACATAAAACCAAGCAAAATTTTCTTCCAAACCCATTAACAACCCACGGCCACTTTATATATTCCACACAAGAAATTTTTTCCAAGCTTTTCATAATGAAATACAAGCTTTATTCTTCACAAATTTAAACTTGGAAAGCATATTACCAATTAACCAAAACTTTTTCTCATTGGTTACCCAAGGTAACCCACGGATTTACCTTTGAAAAACCAACCAAAATTTGGTTTTTCTTTAATGAATTAGCATGGTTTTCTTCCTTAATACATCCTTAACAAAACCCAACATCAAATCCATGAAAAACAACCAAAAATTTTACATCTTCCAATCACTATTCACCCACGGATTTTGTGAAGAAAACCATGAAAAAAATCAAGTGCAAGGGAAGATACCTTAATCAATTGCTTCCTTTGTCTTCTAGGAGTGTTTTGACACACTTTTTGTGAAGAAATGTTGAAGATAAAACTTGGTTTCCCTTGGGTGGCTCACGTACATGCCATGGAAGATAACTTAGAATTTTTTTCTCTTTGGTTTTGCATGAAAAAATGGTTTCGGCCTTTCACTCCAAAAGTGGCCGACTTATGCCACTAAAAGACCAATTAATTTGGTCATTAGCCAATGGGATTTAGGCACCTTTCAAGCCATTACTTTCCATAATTTTCAAAAATTAAAAATGGTAATTTTTGGCCAAATCTTGGCCTTTAGATCAAAAGCTAAATGAATCATGGCCTTTCATTCCACCAACCACCAAAATTCTTTCATTTATTAATCTTGAATTATGATGTCATAAATACTAAAGTGAAAGTTGACTTTGACTTTCACTATTCACATTAATTCGACTACTTTTTGACCGATGCCGGTTCGAGCCGAAATTTTCCCGAAATCGTCCCGGCGTGTTCCTGAGGTCTCCTGTGCAGTCGGATCAATTTAATCTGCTTCCGTTTGATCAAAATCAATCCCGGAAGTTTACCGTCTTTTATTGCTCCGGTTAGGGTTTTCAATGCTGATTTTGGCACCGTTTCACCCGTTTCAACTCAGTGAATTTTTCCAGCACTGAATTCTTACTCGTCAGTATTGTTAGAACATTTTCATATATTCTGAACAATATAAATACATTTATTTCACTCTTTAACTAGTACAAATTGTTATATACATACAATTGTACATTTTCATCCGAGAATTGTCTGAATTTCCCGGTTATCACATTCACCCCTCCTTATAAAATTTTCGTCCTCGAAAATTAGAACAAATGGGGGTATAATTTCCTCATCTCATCTTCTCGTTCCCACGTAGCTTCTTCAATATTGTGATTTTTCCACAAAATCTTCCCTAGTGGGATTACCTCATTCCTCAGTACTTTCTCTTCACGAGCTAGTACTTGAATAGGCTGTTCCTCATATGTCAAATCCTCGTGGATTTGAATAGGCTCATGCTTCAATACATGGGACGGATCTGGTATATACTTTCTCAGCATCGACACATGAAATACGTTATGCACTGCCGACAATTCTGGAGGTAGCGCTAATCTGTAAGCGACCTTTCCAATGCGTTCGATAATTTCATAAGGTCCAATGTATCTTGGACTTAGTTTTCCCTTCTTACCGAAACGCATAATCCCCTTCATAGGCGATACCTTGAGAAACACGAAGTCTCCTTCATCGAACTCCAAGGATCTCCGCCTCTTATCCACATAACTCTTTTGCCGGCTTTGCGCAATTTTCATTTGACGCTGAATTCTAGCAACTGCATCGGAAGTCTCTTGCATGAAATCCGTCTTATGCAGCTGCTTTTCTCGCAAATCGTACCAATGTAATGGTGATCTGCACTTCCGTCCATACAAAGCCTCGTGAGGTGCCATGCCTATCGAAGCTTGGTAACTATTATTGTACGAGAATTCAATCAATGGTAACTTCTCGTTCCAATTTCCCGCAAAATCCATAACACAAGCTCGAAGCATGTCCTCTAACGTCTGAATTGTCTACTCTGACTGCCCGTCTGTTTGCGGATGAAAAGCCGTACTGAGTCTCAATTCAGTACCCATGGCCTCTTGCACACACTTCCAGAAATTTGAAAGTGAACCGTGCATCTCGATCTGATACAATGGATTTCGGTACTCCATGTAGTCTGACGACATGAGTTATGTACAGCTGAGCAAACTTTTCCAGCGAAAAAGTCATCTTGACAGCTATAAACCGTGCCGTCTTGGTCAGTCTGTCCACAATAACCCAGATGGCGTCATAACCTTCTCGGGTTTTCGGGAGTCCCACTACAAAATCCATCGTAATGTGTTCCCATTTCCATTCAGGAATCTCCAACGGTTCCAATCTTCCCGCTGGATGTTTATGTTCCGCTTTGATTCTCTGACAGGTCATGCATCTGCTCACGAATTTCGGTATATCGTTCTTCATCCCTTTCCACCAGAACTATAACTTTAAGTCCTGATACATCTTGCTCGCTCCGGGGTGAACCGAATAGGGTGTCTTATGAGCTTCTGACATGATCCGTCTTCTAAGTTCTTCATCCGCTGGAACATTTATCCTTCCTTGATAAAGGATTATTCCATCCTTGGAAATTCCTTCTTGAGCACTTGCCATCATTGGATCTCGCCTCTGAGCTTCCTTTATATTCTCAAATAGCGATGATTCCACTTGGAGTGCAGCTAATCTTCCAGATATCAGCTCCAAGTTCAACGAATTTATCTCTTGCTGCAATGGCTTCGGAAGCCTTTTTATTGGTAGCTGGTGCAATATGGTAGACTTTCTACTTAGAGCATCCGCTACACGGTTGGCCTTTCCTGGATGGTAGAGGATTTCACAATCATAATCCTTCACCAGTTCCAACCATCGTCTCTGTCGCATATTGAGCTCTTTTTGCGTGAAGAAATACTTCAGGCTTTGGTGATCAGTGAAAATCTGACATTGAGCTCCATAGAGATAGTGTCGCCAAATTTTAAGTGCGAACACTACTGCAGCAAGTTCAAGATCATGCGTAGGATAATTCCTTTCATGCTCCTTTAACTGACGGGAAGCATAGGCAATCACCTTGCCGTCTTGCATCAGGACTGCTCCCAATCCTATTTTCGATGCATCACTGTAGATCACGAACTTCTCCCCTTCAGTGGGAAGCGTAAGGATTGGTGCGCTTGTCAGTCGCCTCTTTAACTCCTGGAAGCTTCTTTCGCATTCCATAGTCCACTCGTACTTCCTTTCCTTGCGTGTAAGAGCAGTAAGAGGTGCAGCTAATCGCGCGAATCCCTCTACAAATCGCTGATAATAACCAGCCAATCCCAAGAAACTGCGTATTTCCGTCACACTCTTGGGTGCAGGCCACTGGTTAATTGCCTCTACCTTTGTCGGATCTACTGCAATACCTTCCTGGGATACAACATGTCCGAGGAAATGTACTCTGTCCAGCCAAAATTCACATTTTGAGAATTTGGCATACAGTTGATGCTTCCGTATCGTATTTAGCACGATCCTCAGATGTTCTTTGTGCTCATCATGAGTCTTCGAGTATATACGAATGTCATCAATGAATACAATGACAAACTTATCCAGATACTCTTTAAAAATCATGTTCATCAAATCCATGAACGCTGCTGGCGCATTCGTCAATCCGAATGGAATCACAAGAAACTCGTAGTGACCATAACGAGTTCTAAACGCCGTTTTAGGAATATCACTTTCTTTGATTCTCAGCTGGTGATATCCTGATCGTAAGTCGATCTTGGAAAATACCGCTGCGCCTTTTAACTGGTCGAATAGGTCATCAATTCTAGGTAACGGATACCTATTTTTGATCGTAACCTTATTCAACTCCCGGTAATCAATGCACAGTCGGAATGTTCCATCCTTTTTCTTGACGAATAACACAGATGCACCCCATGGAGAAAAACTCGGCCTGATGAATTCTTTATCCAAAAGCTCCTTTAATTGTACCTGCAGCTCCTTTAACTCCACTGGAGCCATACGGTATGGTGCTTTGGAAATAGGTGTTGTTCCAGGCATCAACTCAATTTCAAACGAGATTTCTCTCTCTGGTGGTATCCCTGGTAACTCTTCTGGAAATACGTCAAGAAACTCATTAACCACAGGAACATCTTCAGGTTGAAGCTTCTGTTCCTCTGTAGTATCCACCACATATGCCAGATATCCCATGCAACCACTGGCTATCAGCTTGCTTGCTCTCAGCGAACTGATGATCATCTTCCCGGGTCTTCGAGAAGTATCAACATATTCGAAACTCTCTTGTTCCTCGGGTTGGAAGACTATCTTTCGATTTCGGCAGTCTATCGTAGCTTGGTATTTCCCTAGGAAATCCATGCCTAGAATCACATCGTAATCCATGATCTCCATTACGATCAACTCAGCATATAGTTCCCTATTTGCCACATATACTGGTACATAAGGTAGCCAGTAATTGGACAACAATACTTCCCCAGAGGGTAAAGCTGTCTTAAATACCCTTCCCATATTGTCCTTAGGAAGTCCTATCTTGTCAGCAAATGCATAGGAAACAAATGAATGCGTAGCACCGGAATCGAATAGTACAGAGGCTACATGACTAGCAACAGGAAGCTGACCTGTCACCACGTTTGATGTTCCTGCCTCTGCATCTTCTTTGCTGTAGGCCATCACACGAGCATCAGCACGTGATATACGCTCCTGGCGTTGCGGCCTCACTGGTGACTCTTCCACTCTGGCTTGAAGGGAATGGGCTTGTGGGCGTGTCTGGTGCGGTTGGGAAGTGCCTTGTCCACCCTGCCTATTTGGACAGTTCCTGGCGTAATGGCCTTCCTTTCCACATTCGTAGCAAACAAGTGGCCCAAATCTGCATTGCCCAGAATGTCTCTTCCCGCATGTAGGGCAGTTTTGCACATTGGACTCTGCATTACCAGCTGTTCTCCGCTGCTGGTTTCGATTATTGCCCTGGCGATTCCCAGAAAAATTCCCTTTTCTCTTGTTTTGCTGGGATCCTTGATTGTTGCCCTGGCTTGGTTTCGCATTCTGACTAGGCTTGCTCGATTGACCAACTTACGTAGACTTCGCCAAAGCCCTCTCCTTCTTCTTTGCCTCCTAGTGTTTCTCTCTTTCCTCTTTCTGTCGGGCTACATGAAACTCAGCTCTAATGGCCCGACTCACACAATCTGCTACAGAAGTAGGTGGCACTAGTCCAGTGTCTACTAACGCAGCAATTTCTGGCCTGAACATCCCGATCATTTTCTGTATTTTCTCCCTCTCAGTAAGGACTACTTAGGGACATAGACGGGATAACTGGTCGAACTTTCGGCAGACTTCGCTTACCGACATGTTCCCTTGTGTCAGCTCTGAGAATTCTTTCTGTTACTGTCTCAGAGATGCAGGGTCGTAATATTTCTGGTTAAATTCTTCCAGAAATTCCTCCCAACTCATGGTAGACACGTCTCTCCTCATTCGCATGGTGTCCCACCAAAAACGAGCATCTTTTCTCAGCACAAAAGACGCACATGCAACCTTCTCCCGGTCGGTTAGGTTCATGAACTCCATGATCACATTCGTAAAATCATATCAATTCACGAAATTTAGGGTAATGTAAAGCCACATCATCGTAACACATCATCGTACAACATATAATCATTTTGGTATTTCATTCATAGCAAAACATTTATATGTCATACATAGGCATCACCAGTCATATATACATCGGCCGTTTATACAAAATGGCCACAAGTCTATACAAAAGAGCTTTTCTCTCTAAGCTACTTATGTACATGTACACATCTACTGGTCACTCGTTCCCTACATCTGGGACTAGAGGATATTCTTCTGGATCCTCATCGTCATTGGTATCATCTGAGTCGTCACCACCCCTAGGTAATGTTCCCTGTCCTGAGTCATCACCTCGTGGTCTAGACGGTCCGGCCTCATGATCATTCATCATTCTTCTCGGCCTGAATATGCGTGCAAACATTTCATCTTGACCCAGTGTCTCTCGTCGACTCTGCGTCAGATGCTCGATCAGAATCTCTCTCTCGATCGCCCTGATCGTTACCACGAACTCTTGGAGCGTCGGAGGAAACGGCTTGATCACCCTCGGTCTCAGCTCCAAGGATAAGCCTTTCCAAAACAGCTCACAGCAGTTTGCTTCCGTGAGGTTAGGCAACGGACATCTCCTCCGAATGGTCTCCTCAAACCGTGCTGCGTAAGACATCACTGTCTCACCAGACAGCATGACCATCCTCTCGGTCTGGAGAATGTAATCCCTGACCTCATCGAATCCAGGGTACGCAGGTGCATCAGCCTCTCGTCTCTCTGGAGGTGCTGGAGCAGGTGTTGGATCCCTAGGTTGAAACTGATCAGCCAACCGCTGACAGAACTCAGCCCAACTGAATCCCAATAAAATCTCCTGGTCGCAATATTGCCAGAACACTCGAGCGTCTCCCTGAAACATACTGACTGCCAACTGGATCCACATATCTCGATCAATGTCGCATATCACCATGATCCTTTCTACGGCATGGAGCCAGTCCTTGGTCTCCATCGACTGTCGTCCACCGTCGAGCATAGGAGGACTGCTAGCTCGAAATGCCTGTACTGCCCGTGCTGACACTCTCACCCCAATATGTTGGCGTCCACCAACAACTGGAATGTCCACTACTACCGGTGGATGAACTATCGGTCGTGGCTGTACTATATCTACTAGCGCTGGCACTGGTGCTGGTACTGGTACCGGAGGTCTCTCAGGCACCGGAGGTCTGACTACCGGCCTTTGGGAAATGGGCGGCCTCACAATAGGTCTCGTCCATACCCGTAATACCCCTCTCGGTCGTGGTAGCGGTGGTCTCACATATGGAGGTCTGGTCATCGTGCTACCTATAAGATAATTATTTTCACATAAGAAAATAATTAACTGAACTTAAGTAAACTACTTACTTGGATAGCGGTGCAGGATGCGCAAAGTGTCAAATCGGGATATGGTCACACTGCTCTGATATACCAACTGTGACAGCAGTTGGTATTTAAAACCTAGCCACTCGAAAACCAAGCTCTGATATACCAACTGTGGCGGCAGTTGGTATTCTAAACTTCACCAATCTCAAACCAGGCTCTGATACCAACTGTGGCGGCCCGCCCCTTGTGGAGATCATACAATACTATTACAGTTGAGCTTTATCGCTAACTGTGATAGATTGTACTCTCATGGGTCGCCGGCTTATCTCTCTCCTCTATTTAAATCATGACGTTTTTGGGAAAATTTTTTTTTTCTTTAAACATCATATAAAATCTTTTTCCACTATTTACTTTGTTGATAGGTACAAAGTAATATAAATAATACAGTGCTTTTGTAAAATATATATAATTACAAAAGAACTGTTTCCCCTTTTTTTTTTTCCTTTCACTTTCACGCTCAGCGGTAAGACTCTGGCAGTACCATATCCCTCGCCCAGTTATCCCATTTGACACGCGCCATCCCGTCCGCATCCAGTCAAACAAGCTACTGAGCTGGTCGCTTACCTGCAACATTAGCAAAAATGGTGAGCTACAGGCTCAGTAAGTTCAAACATGCAAGAAATGAAATTTCTATGAATAGACTATTCATCATGAATAGTACCTTTGACCACTATTCATACATGAATAGTAACTTTGACCATTATTCATGATGAATAGTAAGTTTGACCACAACACTGTCTCACACTAGTACATCTACCGCGATGTTAGTGCTCTCACTAAACTGTCTTATGCTCAATTATGGCACAGTTTCAGTTTTAGGTCATTATCTTTATTTACGTTCTGGTTTTGAGCTCGGTTGGCAGTACCATTTAAGTGTGCATGACTGGGAGCGGTACATTAGTGCTGACCTCCACAGCCTTAATCTCATAGCCCCGAAGGCAAAATTTTACATGACTGGGAGCGGTACATCAGTGCTGACCTCCACAGCCTTATCTCATAGCCCCGAAGGCAAAAATAGTACCTCCCTGTACGGAAGGCTGGTACGCCAGAAGTGGTTTCATTACCGACTTTTTACACTTCTAACCCGGTGACTTCACATTGTCCCGTGGTTAGGAATGGTTCACATTTTAATTTTAGGTGAGTGAGTTTTATTAACCTCGCTCTAGTGCCCGAAGCACAATTAACCATGTGTCCCATTCTTATAGTGCCCGTAGCACATTTCGTCTCTCTCTCTATTCTGTCATAGTGCCCGTAGCACATATGTACCTAACTTATAGTTAGTACATTAAAATTAGCACAATATTGCTATATGTTGCAGACAGGTAAATGTCTGAACTTACCTTATCAGCCTCTTTCCTTTCTCTCTCTTGGATCTTGAATCGCCTTCCTTGTAGGCCGATTTTGGGATCCTATAGACAAAACTATGTCTGTTAATTTCTTTCCCAATTATAGCTTTTATTTTTTCATTAAAAAGCTTAAATAAAACCTATTTATAACTTTTTAGGTTTTATTTATTATTTTCACCGTTTTCCCCTAACTTTTGTAAAATTACGATTTTGCCCCAATATTTTGGCAAAATTACAGTTTTGCCCCTGACGGAATTTTATTGATCCAGACTGCATTTTTGGCTCTCAGGAACTTTTCTGACTCTTTTCTAGTCATTACCGGGTTCGTTTCTATTTTATTTCCACTTTTTGTTTTCCCGGCCCTCGGGAAGCACTATTCCGACCCTTACGTCGGTTTAGCGATTTTCTATTGTTTCGGAGTCTCAAATGGACGTTTCACTAGTATTTAAAACGTTCATCTAGACTTTCCCGACCTAGGTCTCCGAGGCTCGGGTTTTCCGTTCCCGACTCGGACCTTTATTTTATTTCCAAAAACGCCCCCCCCTCGGGGTCGGTTTTTCAATCTCACACGCGTTTTTTTATTTTTAAGGGGACTGGTTACTATTCATGACCCACCCCTTAAATTTTTCCTTATTCAATTTTTCCGTTAGGGACTCGGGTTTCCGTCCCGGCCCTAAATTTTATTTTAAATTCCCAATTTTACCCCGAATGCCGTTTTCGAAATTTCGGCAGCATTTCGGCGTAAATTTAAAGCTTCCGGCGTTAGGTACGCCTCGAACCGAATGTACCTGCCACGTACTATACCACAAGCCTATTTTATGTAAAAGTTTTCCAAACTTTTACATAAAAGCCCACAAATTTCAAATTTCACATTATCACCCACATTACAACATTTTTTTTCACAAATTTACCCTTAATTTGGTTTCGGTTTTCACAACAAAACCAAACTAAATTTTGTCAAATTTTCACCACACTTTAGGCCATTCAATGTCATGTTTCCAACACTTTTTCAAGCCCATTTTCAATGCATTTTCAATCACATTTTTAGGGTTTTTATGCACTTAGAACCCACGGCCTTATTAATGAAAATCATGCTCAACATATTTGTTTCATTCTTTCAATCACATTGCCACCATTTACACATTAATTTGCATGATTTCAATCAACCAAATATCACATAAAACCAAGCAAAATTTTCTTCCAAACCCATTAACAACCCACGGCCACTTTATATATTCCACACAAGAAATTTTTTCCAAGCTTTTCATAATGAAATACAAGCTTTATTCTTCACAAATTTAAACTTGGAAAGCATATTACCAATTAACCAAAACTTTTTCTCATTGGTTACCCAAAGTAACCCACGGATTTACCTTTGAAAAACCAACCAAAATTTGGTTTTTCTTTAATGAATTAGCATGGTTTTCTTCCTTAATACATCCTTAACAAAACCCAACATCAAATCCATGAAAAACAACCAAAAATTTTACATCTTCCAATCACTATTCACCCACGGATTTTGTGAAGAAAACCATGAAAAAAATCAAGTGCAAGGGAAGATACCTTAATCAATTGCTTCCTTTGTCTTCTAGGAGTGTTTTGACACACTTTTTGTGAAGAAATGTTGAAGATAAAACTTGGTTTCCCTTGGGTGGCTCACGTACATGCCATGGAAGATAACTTAGAATTTTTTTCTCTTTGGTTTTGCATGAAAAAATGGTTTCGGCCTTTCACTCCAAAAGTGGCCGACTTATGCCACTAAAAGACCAATTAATTTGGTCATTAGCCAATGGGATTTAGGCACCTTTCAAGCCATTACTTTCCATAATTTTCAAAAATTAAAAATGGTAATTTTTGGCCAAATCTTGGCCTTTAGATCAAAAGCTAAATGAATCATGGCCTTTCATTCCACCAACCACCAAAATTCTTTCATTTATTAATCTTGAATTATGATGTCATAAATACTAAAGTGAAAGTTGACTTTGACTTTCACTATTCACATTAATTCGACTACTTTTTGACCGATGCCGGTTCGAGCCGAAATTTTCCCGAAATCGTCCCGGCGTGTTCCTGAGGTCTCCTGTGCAGTCGGATCAATTTAATCTGCTTCCGTTTGATCAAAATCAATCCCGGAAGTTTACCGTCTTTTATTGCTCCGGTTAGGGTTTTCAATGCCGATTTTGGCACCGTTTCACCCGTTTCAACTCAGTGAATTTTTCCAGCACTGAATTCTTACTCGTCAGTATTGTTAGAACATTTTCATATATTCTGAACAATATAAATACATTTATTTCACTCTTTAACTAGTACAAATTGTTATATACATACAATTGTACATTTTCATCCGAGAATTGTCTGAATTTTCCGGTTATCACACTAACCCACAAAATCAACATAACCATGCTCATTCTACAAATAACCAACTTCGTGCTGCCCAGACCAAGATCGAAGTCCCTTCGATCAAACAAGGCAGACTAGAAGCCCCAGAAAACTAAAGCAGAATCAAGGCTTTCCTCAAAGTAGTAGCGACCTACTTTAGTAGAGTCTCTTTTTCGACCATGTATATGTATGAGGGGAAACAGTAGCTTTCCCCACTAGACTTAGCCTAAAATATCCTTTTGGGATTATATATTGGGAAGTGTATGCCACTCCCACTAGACTAGAAATTTGTACGTATTTTTATGAATACATTATGAGAAGCAGTACAGTTTTGCCTAAGGGCCTATATATGATTTTCCACCCATGACCATAGTGTGACAAAAAATGCAGGACGAGTCCTGATACTTAGGCGATGTCTCAACATAATATGGCATACTGCATCGAACATCACAGTATAAGAAAGAGAAAGATATAGTGTACATATATACATATCTATGATAGTTGAGTAAGAAGAAAATGATGGGTGACGTGATCTCCTAGTATGGAGACAAAAAAACTTATAATTTCTTTTCTGCTATATGATAGAGTTCGAAAGACATCATAGTTAGAACGCATATACAAACAACCCAAGCATCCTGAGAGGATGAGTTGATAGCACAACTCACGCCTATGCGAGAAATGATAGGGAACCAGCAGCATGAACTAAACCAACTTAGGGAACAGCTGGCCTGCAAACCCCGAGCACCACAGGCAGCAGCAGTGCCAACCCATGAGGCTTCAACAACCTTAGAGACTTCAAGGGAGTGAGCAACTCCCCCTGTCCAGGGAGTTCCGTGAGGGCAGGAATTTCCTGCACCACCACGAACACCCCCAGCAGCGGCTGCCCTTGTAGCAGCAAACGTACCTCAGCTAGTTCTTAGGGAAGGCGACTTATACGAGAGATTCCAGCATATGAAAGTGCCAGAGTTCAAAAAGAACCACCACCCCATAGAAGCCGATGATTGGCTAATGGATATCCAAGTAACCTTGGATTCTATGGGATTGGTTGATAAAGAGAAGGGGTTGTGTGCATCCTTTGCCCTGAGGAAGGAAGTGCGTCAATAGTAGAAGATAGCAGTGATCAGAAGGAATGTTAGCAAGATGAGCTGGAGCAACTTCATTAAGAAATTCAAAGAGATGTACTTCAATGAAGAAGCACTAGCATCGTAGCAAGATGAATTCCACAACTAGCCCCAAAGTAGTACAACTATCATGGAGGCAATAAGGAAAATTGAGTAGCTGACTCGATCTTGTCTAGATTTGGTACCGACTGAAAAAGAAAGAGTCAGAAGAGATGCTGAGATCACTATACATAAAATCACGACCGTGCAGTTCTAAAGAACTGCTCAGAGTAGGAATATGGATTGCTGGCTGAGTTGTATCGATCTTCAGGGCTAGTTGTCCATTAAGTTTCGATTGGCAAGCAGTACTCCTGCACTCCATGAGAATGTCAAGACTGGTTTCATGCTATCAAAGTGATACCCAGATTGTATGCCATTGATCAGGAAAACTGAGTCCTATGAGCTATTGATATCTCTCAAGAAGATACTCTCATGTGTATTGGGATTCTTATGAGCAGGATGAGCTATTAACTGGGTCAAGTTTCACCATACCATGATCGAGCAAATCTTCGAGGGGAGTCCAGCATCGGTTCTAGTTATTCTTTATGGGCAAGTGGGGAAGTGAAACTGCCTAAGTTCCCTAGAGTTGTGGATATACGAGAATTTGTTCATCAGACTAAGAAACTGCAATCGATGTCCATTAACACAGTTCTAACATATGTTGTGCACTATGACGAACTGATGTGGACTTCAACAACACCTGTTGAAGTAGACTTATGATGAAACCAAGGTAGAGACAAAGGTGGATCAAGGCAGGAGAAGACCAAAAGAAAGAAAAAGACCTTGCCAAACAGAATTAGAAGAGTAATCAAGCAAAAAGAGTAGCAGGTCACCCATTCGTTTGCATTATCAGACTTCGCTAGAAAGCTAGATAGGGGCTTAGTTAGGATGAAATAGACTTTTAGAACAGCACTTCCCTCAGGGGAAGTTTTACTGTCTAATTACTAGATACGTTACATATCGGTAATTATTTGCGAGAGAGAGAGAGTTGAGTGCTAATCTGATCATCATTAATATTAACGATCAAGACATAATCTTGAGAATAGCATTCCTCATAAAATACAATGCCGTCGTTGGCTATCGAAGGTGGAAAGTTACTTTTGGATCGATCGAGTGTGAAAAGTTCATCTACAAGGGTATGTTGCCGGAGCAACCAAAGACGATGATCTTAGTAGTGAAGGCATGCAAGATGCTATCTAGTGGATGCACGGGCTTCCTAGCACTTGTAGTAGATAAGACTCGAGGGATAGAGATAGGACTAAAAAACGTGCTGATAGTAAGGGAATTCATGGCGGTATTCCTAGAAGATCTTCGAGGACTCCCGCCAGAGCATGGGATATCGTTCAAGACTAAACATCCATCAGGATCAGCCCTCATCTCTAAGACCCCATATCGAATGGACCCTGCAGAGCTAAGGAGTTCCAAGCTTGCTGAAGGACTTAATGGGCAAGGGATTCATTCGACTGAGCTGTTCACCATAGGGAGCACCCATACTATTTGTGAAGAAGAGAGATGGAACATTGAGAATGTGTATCGACTACAAAAAGGTTGAACAGGATTACAATTAAGAACAAGTATTCATTGCCATGGATCGACGATCTGATTGATCAGTTCCAAGACGCCACAGTATTCACAAAAATCGACTTGCACTCAGGGTACCACCAACTGCGCATCAAGGATGAGGACATACCTAAAACAGCTTTTTGAATATGGTACGAACATTACGAGTTCCTTGTCATGTCGTTTAGACTGACTAACTACCCAGCGACCTTCATGGACTTGATGAACTACGTGTTCAAGGACTTCTTAGATAAGTTTATCATTGTGTTCATCGATGACATGCCTATATACTTTAAGACGAAAGAAGAGCACGACGAGCACCTGAAGACTGTCTTACGTAAGCTACCGGACCATCAGCTATACACCAAGTTCTCCAAGTGTGAGTTTTGGCTAGAAAAGTTCACTTTCTTGGTCACATAGTCTCCAAGGAGGGAGTATTAGCAGAGCCAGCAAAGGTTAAGGTAGTTAGCACGTGGCCAGCTCCGAGGAATGTGACAGAGATACGTAGTTTCCTAGGCCTAGCAGGGTATTATCGGCTCTTCGTTAAAGGCTTTTTGAAGCTAGCTGCTCCACTTACAGCACTTACCATGAAAGGAAAGAAATATGAATGGACCGACAAGTAAGGAGAGCTTTCAGGAGCTGAAACGGAGACTTACAAGTGCTCTAATTCTGACCATTCCAGATACTGGTCAGGGAAACTTCATGATTTATAGTGACATATCCAAGATCAGATTAGGAGCTGTGTTGATGCAGAAAGGTAGAGTGGTCATGTACGCTTCGCGACAACTCAAGGACCATGGGAAGAACTACCCAACACATGACCTAAAACTAGCACCAGTCGTTTTCGTGCTTAAAATATGGAGGCACTACCTGAACAGGGTCAAGTGCGAAATTTATATAAACCACTAGAGCCTCAAGTACATCTTCATGTAGAAAAAGCTTAACATGAGGCAATAAAGATGGCTAGAATTGGTAAAGGATTACGACTGTGAGATCCTATACCATCCAGGGAAAGCCAATAGAGTGGCCGACGCATTGAGTCGAAACATACTTTGTCGCTTATGCCTATCAATGCCTTGTTGAGAGCGCTACAAAGAGAGCTATTCAGCAGCAAGATCGAGATTTTAACAGAAAGGTTATTTGACATAACCCTCCAGTCGATGCTCTTAGAAGAAATCAAGATCGATCAAGACCTCGATGTGTCCTCGATCCAGCTAAGAAAGGAAGCTACGGAGGATAAGAGTTCAGAGTCTAAAGTCTCTAGGAACGGCATACTCTACTATAGAGATAGAGTGTATGCTCTAAAAGATGAAGAACTCAAGAAGCAAATCCTTTTAGATGCACACAAGATGCCATATTCCGTACATCTAGGGGTGAACAAGATGTACAAAGATTTAAAGGAGAGTTTTTGGTGGCCGAGAATGAAGAATGATGTTGCCGAGTTCGTTGCCAAATGCCTTACGTGTCAGAAGGTTAAAGCGGAACATCAATGGCTGGCCGAAGAATTATAGAGGATCGAGCTGGCCAAATGGAAATGGGACCAGATTATGATGGATTTCACAGTTGGATTGCCGAGAACATCAAGCAACAATGATGTAATCTGGGTTATTGTGGACAGATTGACGAAATTAGCTTGATGGAACGATTAGTAGAAATTTATGTAGCTCAGACAGTGAGACTACACGGAGTGCCAAAGTCTACCATCTCAGATCGTGATGGACGCTCCACCTCCAGATTTTGCCAAAGCATCCAGGTCACATTAGGGACCAGATTGAAGTTTAGCACAGTATTCCATCCTCAGACCGACGGTCAGTCTAAGAGGACCATACAGACATTAGAGGATATGTTGAGAGCTTGTGTCCTAGACTTCAAAGGAAACTGGGATCAGAAGCTATCCCTGATCGAGTTCTCATACAATAACAGCTATCATTCCTTAATCGGGATGGCACCGTATAAGGCACTTTATGGAAGAAAATGCAGTTCTCCGATTCACTGGCACAAGACTAGAGAGAAACAGCTTTCCAACACAGACTTTATTAAGAATACAACGGCAGACGTGAAGCTAATACGAGAGAGACTGGATACAGCGCACAGTCACCAAAAAAGCTATGTAGATAGACTGTAAGAACCACCCCATTTTTGTAACTTAATTTTCATATAATAAGAAATTGATGAATAATTTGATGCCATTTGGTGCAAATCCATGGAACATAGTTAGGCACACGACCGTGTAAAAAGCCGTGTACTGATCGAACTTTATATGTGAGAAAGGTCGCGTAAGTGAACATGGTCGTGTAGTGTAACACGATCAGGTACACAACCGTGTAAGTGGCCGTGTACTACTCGGGTAAAATGAACATTTTTCAAGACATGGTCATGTTGAGTAAACTCAACTAGTATACGCCCGTGTTTGAACAATACACGCCCGTGTTAGAACCCGTGTAGAAGGCTGTGTAATGAGCAGAGAGCTACTATACAGACTCTAAAAATGCATGAAACCTAATTACTATGTAATGAGTAATTAAATTGGAAAATACAGTATAATTTCCAATTGAATAGACTAAACAGGTACGGTACTGTTTATTACTATACATACAACAAAAGAGGGTAACCGACAGTGAACCCGGTATGCCCTAATATGTGTGTAAGTGTGTGAGATGCGCAGTATCAGGAAACTGATCCAGATGACCATTTCCTGACATAAGACTGGTAAATAGATCGCCGAAACGCCCGGATCGAACATCTAAGTACAACGGCGGTAAATAACCCTAGCAAGGGTACGCTATCGAGAAAATGGTTCAGTTGACCTCTTCTCACCTAGAAACTGACAAAATCAGAGTCAGAATGCTAGTCAGTTTGATAGAAAACTGTGATAGTGAATAGTAAAAAAATGCAGTGTCAAGTTACTGGCCAAGACGGCCTTAATTTGACTTAAAACTGATATATTCACAGTCAGCAGGCTCAATTTAGTCAATTGGGCACAAAATGTAAAATTTTATTTGAGAGATACACAGTATCAGGAAGAGGGTCAAGACGACCTTATCCCGCCCCGAAACTGATATATGTAGACACAGAATGCCCAAATTAATCAATCGGGCACCTGACACGTTTTTTGAGGTAGGGTCACACAGATACAAAAACTAGTCTAGACGACCCCAGACAGACGTAAAACTGATAAAAATGAAATCAACATATCCAAATTAGTCAAGAGAGACTGTGTTGATAATTTCGTATAAAAACACCTCGATATGCGTGCGCAAGTACAACACAGTATAGACACAACCACAATATAGGAAATGAATAGTAAATTGGTGTAGAATGGGCTCTTAGATAGTATAAATCGACTAGAAATCATCAGTATCAAAATCATATTCAGAGAATCTGATTTCCGAATGAAAATTAGAACACTACCGAGAAAAGACTGAACACCACTGTAGAAATTTAGACTGCAACAAGAAGTAAATGCAGATGAATTTTAGGCTTTAAAAACTATGTGCCTTGGCTGGAAACTAGCTAGTTTTGCTACACAAAAACCCTAAAAAGGTAGAAATAAAACAAGGACTAAGTTATGACACAAGTGAATAAAAAATGTCATATTTCTCCATCACTTACCATCACCATTTTTTTTATTCTTTCCTCCTTAAATGGCCGCAACTCCTTCAGTGGGAATGGACTGAAATGAGTAGAAATTTGTCCCCAAATTAGCTTAGGAATAGCTTGACTAAGTGAGCTTAAGTTTGGTTAATGATTGCGTAAGTTTGTCTACAAAAGGGTGACCATACCTTACACCTTGTTTCTTCATTTTTACACTCCAAAAACACAACCCATTCTCTCCTCCTTTCTCTTGCTGCTGCCAACTACCCTTAAGCCCCCAAACCATCATTTTTCAAGTCCAAAATTGTGGTGGCCCCCCCTCATAGAGATCATACAATACTATTACAGTTAAGCTTTATCGCTAACTGCGATAGATTGTACTCTCATGGGTCGCCGGCTATTCTATCTCTCTTTAAATCATGACGCTTTTGGGGAAATTTTTTTTTTTTAGACATCATGAAAACATTATCCACTATTTACTTTGTTTGCTAGTACAAAGTAATTTACATAATACAGTACTTTCGTAAAATATATATTATTACAAAAGACTGTTTCTTTTTCCCTTTTCTTTTATCGCTCAGCAGAAAGACTCTGGCAGGACCATATCCCTCGCCTCCTATCCCATTTGACACGCGCCATCCCGTCCGCCATCTAGTCAAACAAAGCTACTGAGCTGGTCGCTTACCTACAACATAAGCAAAAATGGTGAGCTACAGGCTCAGTAAGTTCAAACATACAAGAAATAAAATTTTAATGAATAGTACTACACATCATGAATAGTAACTTTGACCACTATTTATTATGAATAGTAAGTTTGACCACAACACAGTATATGAACAGTACATCTACCGCGATGTAAGTACTCCCACGAAACTGTCTTACGCTTAATTATGGCATAGTTTCAGTTTTAGGTAATTATCTTCGCTTATGTTCTGGTTTTAAGCTCAGGTTGGCAGTACCATTTAAGCGTGCATGACTGGGAGCGGTGCATTAGTGCTGACCTCCACAGCCTTAATCTCATAGCCCCGAAGGCAAAATTGTATATGACTGGGAGTGGTACATTAGTGCTGACCTCCACAGCCTTAATCTCATCATAGCCCCGAAGGCAAAATTTACCTCCCTGTACGGAAGGCTGGTACGCCAAAAGTGGTTTCGTTAGCGACTTTTTAAAGTTCTAACCCGGTGACTTCATATTGCCCCATGGTTAGGAATGGTTCACATTTTAATTTTAGGTGAGTGAGTTTCATTAACCTCGTTCTAGTGCCCGAAGCACAATTAACAATGTGTCCCGTTCTCAATAGTGGCCGTAGCACATTACGTCTCTCTTTCTACTCTATAATAGCGCCCGTAGCACATATGTACCTAACTTATAGTTAGTACATCAAAGTTAGCAACAATAATGCTATTGTTGCAGACAGGTAAATGTCTGAACTTACCTTATCAATTTATTCCCCTTTTCTCTCTTGGATCTTTGATCGCCCTCCTTATAGGTCGATTTTGGGATCCTACAAGCAAAACCTTGTCTGTTAATTTCATTTCCATTTATAGTTTTTATTTTTCATTAAAAAGCTTAAATAAAACCTATTTATAACTTTTTAGGCTTTATTTATCATTTTCCCCATTTTTCTCAACTTTTGCAAAATTATGATTTTGCCCATATATTTTGGCAAAATTACAATTTTACCCCTGACAGAATTTTCTTGATCCAGACTGCATTTTTTGCTCTCAGGAACTTTTCTGACTCTTTTCTAATCATTACCGGGTTCATTTCTATTTTATTTTCATTTTTTCACTTTCCCGACCCTCGGGAAGCACTATTTCGACCCTTACGCCGGTTTAGTGATTTTCTATCGTTTCGAAACCTCAAATGGGCGTTTTACTAGTATTTGAAACATTCATCTACATATTCCCGATCTAGGTCTCCGAGACTCGGATTTTCCATTCCCGACTCGGACCTTTATTTCGTTTCCAAAAATGCCCCCCCTCGGGGTCGGTTTTTCAGTTTCACTCGCGTTTTACATTTTTAAGGAGACTGGTTACTATTCATGAACGCCCCTTGGGTTTTCCTTATTCAATTTCCTTTTAGGGACTCGGGTTTCCGACCAGACCCTAAACTTTTATTTTTAATTCTCTTTTTACCCCAAATGCCGTTTTCGAAATTTCGGCAGCATTTCAACGTAAATTTAAGGCTACCGGCGTTAGGTACGCCTCGAACCATATGTACCTGTCACGTACTATACAACAAGCCTATTTTATGTAAAATTTTTCCAAACTTTTACATAAAAGCTCACAAATTTTAGTTCACATTTTGAACCACATTACACAAAATTTCTTTCAATTTTACCCTTGGTTTTGGCCGCGGTTTTCACACTCAAAACCTAACCAAAACTTCTCAATTTTTCCACCAAATTTTAAGCTATTCCAATGTCATTATCTAGCACATTTTCAAGCCAATTTCAATGCATTTCTTCAACAAAATTCCTAGGGTTTTTCATCATTACAACCCACGGCCAATTAAGAGAAACATACACCAATTTTTTTTGTTTCATGCTTTCAATCATAAATCCATCATTTCCTTAATTCAATGCATGAATTTAACTATCCAATCATCAAGTAAATCATGCAAAAATTTTTCCCCAAACCCTAATTAAACCCACGGCCATTTAGGGTTATTTGACACCAAATTTTTTTTTCAAGCTTTCAATCATACAAATCATGTTTTACATTTAATCAAAACATGATTTAATGCATTTTAACACTTAAACCATAACAATTCATCATTGACTACACTTGGTAACCCACGGTTTTACCCTTGGAAAACTAACCAAAATTTTGTTTTTCTTTAAACAAAATGCATGGTTTTTCTTCTAATCATACCTTAACAAAACCCAAGCACCAAATCAATCAAAACAAACCAAAAATTTTTCATCCTTTACACTATTCCATCCACGGATTTTAGGGAGAAAACAAGCTAAAATTTTCAAACTAAAGAAAGTTACCTTGCTTTCTTGCTTCCTTTGTCTTCAAGGAAGGATTTGACACAAATTTTGTGAAGAAAACTTTGAGTATTCACTTGGTTTCTCTTGGTGGCTCACGGTTCCTCTTGGGAGGACACTTAGAAAATTTTTTTGTTATGTTTTAGCTTGGAAATTGTCTCGGCCATTTTGTTCCAAAAGTTGCCGACTTAAACTAGCAAGGAAGCCAATTAGTTTGGCTTTCAACCAATGAGAAATCAACACTTATCAAGCCTATTTCTTTCTAAATTTTTCAAAAAATAAAATGATGGAATTTTGGCCAAATCTTGGCCTTTAGATTAAAAAGTGATTAAATCTTGGCCATTAATGCCACCAACCACCATTTTTCTTTCATTTATTAAATGGATTTATGATGTCATAAATGCAAAGTAAAACTTTGACTTTGACTTTATTATTCACATTAATTCGACTACTTTTTGACCGATACCGGTTTGAGCCGAAATTTTCCTGAAATCGTCCCGGTGGGTTCCTGAGGTCTCCTGTGCAGTCGGAACAATTTATACTGCTTCCATTTGATCAAAATCAATCCCGAAAGTTTTTCATCTTTTAGTGCTCTGTTTAGGGTTTTCAATGTCGATTTCGGCACCGTTTCACCCGTTTCAACTCAGTGAATTTTTCCAACACTGAATTCTTACTCGTCAGTATTGTTAGAACATTTTAATACATTCTAAACAATATAAATACATTTATTTCGCTCTTTAAATAGTACAAATTGTTATATACGTACATTTGTACATTTTCTTCCGAGAATGCCTGAATTTCCTGGTTGTCACATTCACCCCTCCTTATAAAATTTTCGTCCTCGAAAATTAGAACAAGTGGGGGTATAAACTCCTCATCTCGTCTTCTCGTTCCCACGTAGCTTCTTCAATGTTATGACTTTTCCACAAAATCTTCACTAGTGGGATTGTCTTATTCCTCAGTACTTTCTCTTCACGAGCCAGTACTCGAATAGGTTGTTCCTTAGATGTCAAATCCTTGTGGATTTGAATAGGCTCATGCTTCAACACATGGATGGATCTGGTATATATTTTCTTAGCATCGACACATGAAAGACATTATGCACTGCCGACAATTCAGAAGGTAACGCTAATCTGTAAGCGACCTTTCCAATGCGTTCGATAATTTCATAAGGCCCAATATATCTTGGACTCAGTTTCCCCTTCTTACCGAAACGCATAATCCCCTTCATGGGTGATACCTTGAGAAGCACGAAGTCTCCTTCATCAAACTCTAAGGATCTCTGCCTCTTATCTGCATAACTCTTTTGTCGACTTTGCGTAATTTTCATTTGACGTTGAATTCTAGCAACTGCATCGGCAGTCTCTTGTACGAAATCTGTCTTATGCAACTGCTTCTCTCACAAATCATACCAGTGTAGTGGTGATCTGCACTTCCGTCCATACAAAGCCTCGTAAGGTGCCATACCTATGGAAGCTTGGTAACTATTATTGTACGAGAATTCAATTAATGATAACTTATCATTCCAATTCCCCGTAAAATCCATTACACATGCTCGAAGCATGTCCTCTAAGGTCTGAATTATCCGTTCTGATTGTCCGTCTGTTTACAAATGAAATGCCGTACTGAGTCTCAATTCAGTACCCATGGCTTCTTGCACACACTTCCAAAAATTCGAAGTGAATCGTGCATCTAGATCTGATACAATGGATTTTGGTACTGCATGTAATCTGACGACATGAGTTATGTACAATTGAGCAAACTTTTCCAACGAAAAGGTCATCTTGACAGCAATAAACCGTGCCGTCTTGGTTAGTCTGTCCACAATAACCCAGATGGCATCATAACCTTCTCGGGTTTTTGGGAGTCCCACTACAAAATCCATCGTAATGTGTTCCCATTTCCATTCAGGAATCTCCAAAGGTTCCAATCTTCCTGCTGGATGTTTATGTTCCACTTTGATTCTCTGACAGGTCATGCATCTACTCACGAATTTCGCTATATCATTTTTCATCCCTTTCCACCAGAACTGTAACTTCAAGTCTTGATACATCTTGCTAGCTCCGGGATGAACCGAATATGGTGTCTCATGGGCTTCTGACATGATCCGTCTTCTAAGTTCTTCATCAACTGGAACATTAATTCTTCCTTGATAGAGGATCATTCCATCCTTGGAAATTCCTTCTTGAGAACTTGTCATTCTTGAGTCTCATCTTTGAGCTTCCTTTATATCCTCAAACAGCGATGATTCCACTTGGAGTGTAGCCAATCTTCCGGATATCATCTCCAAGTTCAAAGAATTTATCTCTTGCTGCAATGGCTTCGGAAGCCTTTTTATCGGTAGCTGGTGCAATATGGTAAACTTTCTACTTAAAGCATCCGTTACACGGTTGGCCTTCCCTGGATGGTATAGGATTTCATAATCATAATCCTTCACCAGTTCCACCCATTGTCTTTGTCGCATATTGAGCTCCTTTTGCGTGAAGAAATACTTCAACCTTTGGTGATCAGTAAAAATCTGACACTGAGCTCCATAGAGATAGTGTCGTCAAATTTTAAGTGCGAACACTACTGCAGCAAGTTCAAGGTCATGTGTAGGGTAATTCCTTTCATGATCCTTTAATTGACGGGAAGCATAGGCAATAACCTTACTGCCTTGCATCAGGACTGCTCCCAATCCTATTTTGGATGCATCACTGTAGATCACAAACTTCTCCCCTTCAGGGGGAAGCGTAAGGATTGGTCGCTTGTCAGCCGTCTCTTTAACTCCTGGAAGCTTCTTTCGCATTCCATAGTCTACTCATACTTCCTTTCCTTACGTGTAAGAGCAGTAAGAGGTGCAGCTAATCGCGCGAATCCCTCTACAAATCACCGATAATAACCAGCTAACCCCAAGAAACTGCGTATTTCCGTCACACTCTTGGGTGCAGGCCACTGGTTAATTGCATCTACCTTCATCGGATCTATAACAATACCTTCCTGGGATACAACATATCTGAGGAAATGTACTCTGTCCAGCCAAAACTCACATTTTGAGAATTTGTCATACAATTGATGCTTCCTTATCATATGCAATACGATCCTCAGATGCTCCTTGTGCTCCTCATGAGTCTTTGAGTATATAAGAATGTCATCAATGAATATAATGACAAACTTATCCAAATACTCTTTAAAAATTCTGTTCATTAAATCCATAAACGCTGCCAGTGCATTTGTTAATCCAAATGGCATCACAAGAAACTCGTAGTGACCATAACGAGTCCTAAACGCCGTCTTAGGAATATCACTTTCTTTAATTCTCAGCTGGTGATATCCTGACCGTAAGTCGATCTTGGAAAATACCGCTGCGCCTTTTAACTGGTCGAATAAGTCATCAATTCTAGGTAACGGATACCTATTTTTGATCGTAACCTTATTCAACTCCCGGTAATCAATGCACAAACGGAATGTTCCATCCTTTTTCTTGACGAACAACACAGGTGCACCCAACAGAGAATAACTCGGTCTGATGAATCCCTTATCCAAAAGCTCCTTTGATTGTTCTTGTAGCTCCTTTAACTCCACTGGAGCCATGCAATATGGTGCTTTGGAAATAGGTGCCGTTCCAGGCATCAACTCAATTTCGAACGAGATTTCTCTCTCTGGAGGTATCCCTGGTAACCTTTCCAGAAATACGTCAAGAAATTCCTTAACAACATGAACATTTTTAGGTTGAAGCTTCTGTTCCTCTGTAGTGTCCATCACATATGCCAGATATCCCATGCAACCACTGGCTATTAGCTTGCTTGCTTTCAGCGAACTAATCATCATCTTCCCAAGTTTTCGAGAAGTATCAACATATTCGAAACTCTCTTCTTCCTCGAGTTGAAATACTATCTTTCAATTTCGGCAGTCGATCGTAGCTTGATATTTCCCTAGGAAATCCATGCCTAGAATCACATCATAATCCACGATCTTCATTACGATCAACTCAGCATATAGCTCCCTGTTTGCCACATATACTGGTGCATGAGGTAGCCAGTAATTGGACAACAATACTTCCCCAGAGGGTAAAGCTGTCTTAAATACTCTTCCCATATAGTCCTTAGGAAGTCCTATCTTGTCAGCAAATGCATAGGAAACAAAAGAATGCGTAGCACTGGAATCAAATAGTACAGAGGCTACATGACTAGCGATAGTAAGCTGACCTGTCACTACATTCGATGTTCCTGCCTCTGCATCCTCCTTGCTGTAGGCCATCACACGAGCATCAGCACGTGGCACACATTCCTGGCGTTGCGGCCTTATTGGAGACTCTTCAACTCTGGCTTGAAGGGAATGAGCTTGTGGGCGTGTCTGGTGTGGTTGGGAAGTGCCTTGTCCACCCTACCTATTGCTTGGACAGTTTCTGGCATAATGACCTTCCTTTCCACATTCATAGCAAACAAGTGGCCCAAATTTGCATTGCCCAGAATGTCTCTTCCCGCATGTAGGATAATTTTGTACATTGGATTCAGCATTACTAGCTGTTCTTCACTGCTGGTTTTGATTATTTCCTTTGCGATTTCCAGAAAAATTGCCTTTTCTCTTGTTTTGCTAGGATCCTTGACTATTGCCCTGGCCTGGTTTAGCATTCTGATTAGGCTTGTTCGATTGACCAGCTTGTGTAGACTTAGCCAAAGCCCTCTCCTTCTTCTTGGCCTCCCAGTGCTTTTCTATTTCCTCTTTCTGTCGGGCTACGTGAAACTCAGCTCTGATGGCCCGACTCACACAATCTGCTACAGAAGTAGGCGGTACCTGTCCAGTGTCTACTAATGCAGTAATTTCTGGCCTGAACATCCCGATCATTTTCTGTATTTTCTCCTTCTCAGTAGGGACTACATAGGGATATAAACGGGATAACTGGTCAAACTTTCGGCAAACTTCGCTTACCGACATATTTCCTTGCGTCAATTCTGAGAACTCTTTCTGTTGTTGTCTCAGAGATACAGGGTCGTAATATTTCTGGTTAAATTCTTCCAGAAATTCTGCCCAACTCATGGTAGACACATTTCTTCTCATTCGTACAGTGTCCCACCAAAAACGAGCATCTTTCCTCAACACAAAAGACGCACATGCGACCTTCTCCCGGTCAGTTAGGTTCATGAATTCCATGATCACTTGCAAAGATGAAAACTAGTCTTCAGCCTCTAGAGGATTAGTAGAACCTTCAAATTCTGGCAGCCTCATATGCCTGAATCTTTCATAGAGGGGTTCCAGATTTAATACTGGTTGCGGTTCAGGAACTCTCTCATGTACAGCAGCTGGAGGGATAACCAGTTCTACCTTAGCTTCCTGTTCTACTTAGGTACCTTTAGATCCTTGCCTCTGTTCTAACTCCTCTGCCCGTTGCCTCAGATTAGCATTTTCTTGCATCTGAGCTTCTAGTAGGGCTTGTATCTGATCTAATCTCTCCATGACATTAGGACATCGTTCTCGTCGCTTTGGTCGATTTCGCAAATCCACCATCTTACCTATTGTCCTGTTATGGCACAATAATTCACCGTTAGCTTTTCCATGACCACATTCATAAGATCATAAAAATTTACGAAATTCGGGGTAATGTAAAGCCACATCATCGTAACACATCATCGTACAACATATAATCATTTTGATATTTCATTCATAGCAAAACGTTTATATATCATACATAACCATCACCAGTCACATATACATCGGCCATCATATACATCTTGGCCACAAGTCTATACAAAAGAGCTTTTCTCTAAGCTACTTATGTACATGTATACATCTACTGGTCACACATCCCCTGTGTCTGGGAGTAGAGGATATTCTTTTGGATCCTCATCATCATCTGGATCATCTGAATCATCACCACCCCTAGGCAATGCTCCCTGTCCTGAGTCATCACCTCCTCGTGGTCTAGACGGTCCAGCCTCATGATCGTTCATCATTCTTCTAGGCCCAAAGATGCGTGCCATCATCTCATCTTGACCCAGTGTCTCTCGTCGACTCTGCGTCAGATGTTCAATCAAAATCTCCCTCTCGATCGTCTTGATCGTCACTACAAACTCTTGGAGTGTAGGGGGATATAGCTTAATCACCCTCTGTATCAACTCTATGGGTAAACCTCTCCAGAATAGCTCACAACAGTTTGCTTTAGTGAGGTTGGGCAATGGACATCTCCTCCTAATGGTCTAATCAAATCGTGCTACGTAAGACATAACTGTCTCACCAGACAACATGACCATCCTCTCTGTCTGGAGAATATAGTCCCTAACCTCATCAAATCCAGGATACGTGGGTGTATCTGCCTCTCGTCTCTCTGGAGGTGCTGTTGTAGGTACCGGATCCCTAGGCGGAAACTGATCAGCTAATCGCTGACAGAACTCAACCCAACTGAATCCTAATAGAATCTCCTGGTCACAATAATCCCAGAATACTCGAGCATCTCCTTGAAACATACTGATGGCCAACTGGATCCACATCTCTCGATCAATGTCGCACATCACCATAATCCTCTCTATGGCATGGAGCCAGTTCTTCGTCTCCATCGACTGTCACCCACCATCAAACATAGGGGGATTGCTAGCTCTGAATGCCTATCCTACCTGAGCCGAAACTCTCACCCCAATATGTTGGCATCCACCAACAACTGGAATGTCCACTACTACAAGTGGATAAAGTACCGGTCGAGGCTATACTACATCTACTGGAGCACGTGCTGGTGCTGGTGCTGGAGGTCTCTCGGGCATCGGGGGTCTAACTACTGGTCGTTGGGAAATAGACGGCCTCACAATAGGTCTCATCCATACCCGTAACACCCCTCTCGGTCGTGGTAGCGGCGGTCTCACAAAAAGAGGTCTGGTCATCTTGCTACCTATAAGATAATTATTTTCATATAAGAAAATAATTAAATAAACTTAAACAAACTACTTACTTGGATAGCGGTGTAGGATGCGCGAAGTGTCAAATCAAGATATGGTCAACACTGCTCTGATATACCAACTGTGACAACAGTTGGTATTCTAAACTACACCAACCGTAAACCCGCTCTGATACCAACTGTGGCAGCAGTTGGTAATCTAAACTAGACCAATTGTAAATCGGCTCTGATACCAACTGTGGCGGCCCGCCCCTCGTAGAGATCATATAATACTATTACAGTTAAGCTTTATCGCTAACTGTGATAGATTGTATTCTCATGGGTCACCGGCTATTCTATCTCTCTTTAAATCATGACGTTTTTGGGGAAATTTTTTTTTTTTAAACATCATGAAAATATTATCCACTATTTACTTTGTTTGCTAGTACAAAGTAATTTACATAATACAGTACTTTCGTAAAATATATATTATTACAAAAGACTGTTTCTTTTTCCTTTTTCTTTGATCGCTCAGTGGAAAGACTCTAGCAGGACCATATCCCTCGTCTCCTATCCCATTTGACACGCGCCATCCCGTCCGCCATCCAGTCAAACAAAGCTACTGAGCTGGTCGCTTACCTGCAATATAAGCAAAAATGGCGAGCTACAGGCTCAGTAAGTTCAAACATACAAGAAATAAAATTTCTATGAATAGTACTATTTATCATAAATAGTAACGTTGACCACTATTCATACATAAATAGTAACTTTGACCACTATTCATTATGAATAGTAAGTTTGACCACAACACAGTATATCAACAGTACATCTACCGCGATGTTAGTACTCTCACGAAACTGTCTTATGCTCAATTATGGCATAGTTTCAGTTTTAGGTAATTATTTTCGCTTATGTTCTGGTTTTGAGCTCAGGTTAGCAGTATCATTTAAGTGCGTATGACTGGGAGCGGTACATTAGGGCTGATCTCCACAACCTTAATCTCATAACCCCGAAGGCAAAATTGTACATGACTGGGAGCGGTACATCAGTGTTGACCTCCACAGCCTTAATCTCATCATAGCCCCGAAGGCAAAATTTACCTCCCTGTACGGAAGGCTGGTACGCCAAAAGTGGTTTCATTACCGACTTTTTAAAGTTCTAACCCGGTGACTTCATATTGCCCCATGGTTAGGAATGGTTCACATTTTAATTTTAGGTGAGTAAGTTTCATTAACCTCGCTCTAGTGCCCGAAGCACAATTAACAATGTGTCCCATACTCAATAGTGCCCGTAGCACATATGTACCTAACTTATAGTTAGTACATCAAAGTTAGCAACAATAATGCTATATGTTGCAGACAGGTAAATGTCTAAACTTACCTTATCAGTTTCTTCCCCTTTTCTCTCTTGGATCTTTGATCGCCCTCCTTGTAGGTCGATTTTGGGATCCTACAAGCAAAACCTTGTCTGTTAATTTCATTTCCATTTATAGCTTTTATTTTTCATTAAAAAGCTTAAATAAAACCTATTTATAACTTTTTAGGCTTTATTTATCATTTTCCCCATTTTTCTCAACTTTTGCAAAATTACGATTTTGCCCCTATATTTTGGCAAAATTACAATTTTGCCCCTGAAGGAATTTTCTGGATCCAGACTGCATTTTTGGCTCTCAGGAACTTTTCTGACTCTTTTCTCATCATTACCGGGTTCATTTCTATTTTATTTCCATTTTTTCACTTTCCTGACCCTCGGGAAGTACTATTCCGACCCTCACGTCGGTTTAGTGATTTTCTATTGTTTCGGAGTCTCAAATGGACATTTTACTAGTATTTAAAACGTTCATCTAGATATTCCCGATCTAGGTCTCCGAGGTTCGGATTTTCCGTTCCCGACTCGGACCTTTATTTCGTTTCCAAAAACGCCCCCCCTCAGAGTTGGTTTTTCAATTTCACTCGCGTTTTACATTTTTAAGGAGACCGGTTGCAATTCACGAACCGGCCCCTTAGGTTTTCCTTATTCAATTTCCTTTTAGGGACTCGGGTTTCCAACCCGACCCTAAACTTTTACTTTTAATTCTCTTTTTACCCCAAATGCTGTTTTCGAAATTTTGACAGCATTTCGACGTAAATTTAAGGCTACCGGCGTTAGGTACGCCTCGAAACATATGTACTTGCCACGTACTATACAACAAGCCTATTTTATGTAAAAGTTTTCCAAAATTTTACATAAAAGCTCACAAATTTCAGTTCACATTTTGAACCACATTACACAATTTCTTTCAATTTTACCCTTGGTTTTGGCCACGGTTTTCACACTCAAAACCTAACCAAAACTTCTCAATTTTTCCACCAAATTTTAAGCTATTCCAATGTCATTATCTAGCACATTTTCAAGCCAATTTCAATGTGTTTCTTCAACAAAATTCCTAGGGTTTTTTATCATTACAACCCACGGCCAATTAAGAGAAACATACACCAATTTTTTTTGTTTCATGCTTTCAATCATAAATCCATCATTTCCTTAATTCAATGCATGAATTTAACTATCCAATCATCAAGTAAATCATGCAAAAATTTTTCCCCAAACCCTAATTAAACCCACGGCCATTTAGGGTTATTTGACACCAAATTTTTTTTTCAAGCTTTCAATCATACAAATCATGTTTTACATTTAATCAAAACATGATTTAATGCATTTTAACACTTAAACCATAACAATTCATCATTGACTACATTTGGTAACCCACGGTTTTACCCTTGGAAAACCAACCAAAATTTTGTTTTTCTTTAAAAAAAATGCATGGTTTTTCTTCTAATCATACCCTTAACAAAACCCAAGCACCAAATCAATCAAAACAAACCAAAAATTTTTCATCCTTTACACTATTCCATCCACGGATTTTAGGGAGAAAACAAGCCAAAATTTTCAAACTAAAGAAAGTTACCTTGCTTTCTTGCTTCCTTTGTCTTCAAGGAAGGATTTGACACAAATTTTGTGAAGAAAACTTGGAGTATTCACTTGGTTTCTCTTGGTGGCTCACGGTTCCTCTTGGGAGGATAGTTAGAAAATTTTTTTGTTATGTTTTAGCTTGGAAATTGTCTCGGCCATTTTGTTCCTGTAGGAAAAATTAATTGGTAAAAACATATCAGAGTGGCGCAGCGGAATAATAAAAATTTTTAGATCGTTAAATATCTCAGGATGCCATATACAATAAACCAACAACAATTAAAACTCATACCTCAAGGACGCCAATGTGCAGGAGGAGAATGACCGGAGGCTTCAACCAACTAGCCTTCTCTACTATTCTCTAATTCCCGAATGGTTGAGTGTGTGGGCATTATGAACCTCGACCGGTATGCTAGCACTGCTAGTCTTCTTCCAACCATCCAGTTCTCTAAAGAACTTATTGTCACGATGAGCTGTGCAACAATAAGCCTACTCACTTGAGAGTCTGTGGTTTGAGAGAACTGGAGTGGCAGGACCTCTATTTATAGACCTGCATGAGGTGATTCTCTGAATTTGAATTGGATTAGGAGAAGATATTCTCCCTTATCCATAACCATAAAATCTGAATTTTCCAAGGGAGAATCCCAACAATAAAATTCGGCCATTATGGGATAAATCCAATCCAAATCTAAACAAGATTTTAACTAGAATTTTATCTCCCTTTTTCAACCAAAAAATCTAAAAAAATCTAAGGAGAAAATCTCCTAAAAATTTCGGCCACTTTTAGGACAAGGGAGAATCAAAATTCCACTAGGATTTTCAGGCTTGAACCTTATCCCAACCTTATCCAAAATAACCGAATTTTCCTAGGAGATTTTCTCCATAATTTCACCCACTTTTTAGGGAGGAAAGAATCCAAATTCAACTGGGATTGAAACTTGAATTTTTCCCTTGAACCTTATCCATAAAAACCGAAATTCCATTGAGGATAATCCTCAAAATTTCGTCCACTATTTGTTAGGATTTGGATTCAAAATTCAAGTAGGATTCTAACAAGATTATCCTCTCCAAATCCAACTCAAATTCGAATTCAAACCTTGTGGCTTTTTCACAACAAATTCGAATCCCACTTGGACTGTGATTCAAAATTTGAATTTCAAATTTCAAATTCGAATTTCAAATTCAAATTTCAAATTTCAAATTCGAATTTCAAATTCAAATTTCAAATTCAAATTTCAAATTCAAAATTCAAAATTCAAATTTCAAATTTCAAATTTCAAATTTCAAAATCCACAAAACGGTTATGTTTCAAATTCTTGTTCTCATGGATAATTTTCTACAACTCCAATCCAATCTCAAATAAAATCATGGCAACTTTATTTGGAGTTCGAATAATTGTGTACTCTATTATCCAAAACAAAATCTGAATCCAACCGGAGAGAATCTTGTCTACCATTCTAATCCTATGTGATCACCATCCATGCATAATAAACCAGCCAATAGCATACACAAATCAATTTGCCAAACGTTAAGGAATTTTGTAGAGCTAGTAGAGGGACTGATTGGACATATATAATCGGGCTCCCGCAAATCCATGTGATCATCATTCTTTACCGAACAACTCAATCATATGATCACTAGTTTCAGAGTCACACCACTATAAACCTGAAACTGAACTCCCAATTATATACCATATTACATAAGCCTGTGACGAGCTACTATCCAATGACCTTGTCATATATGCAAAACCCTCATATGATATCCATGATCAGCCTTAGGTCAAAGTCCGTTTAATCCTACTGATCAGGCTATCTTAAAGTTCCATTATACTACCGAATTAAGAAAATGATTATTCACCATATGTGAATAAGAAGTCATCCGCCCAGCAGATGACCCAAGGCCTTGTCCATTTTCACATTCAGTATAATGCCTTTAAGAGGATACCTTTAACTCCTTAGTGCTATGATTCTGATATCTGCAAACAAACCCTTCATCGTATACAAGTCATGCACCCAACGAACCGGTCTATAAGCTTACTACCCTGAGACACTTTAGCCATTGGAACATCAAAGTACACAAGTCATATACATGAAGTAGTTCATTTACTCAGGATTAAGGTTATTACACAGTGAACGTCAAAAGCAGATTGATCCACTCATAGCGGACTACGTAGATCATTCACGCTTTAGTCCCGGTCTAATATGTCACCACCAAGTAACATATCTATGTCTCTACTTAGGAGTCCAGCTCCAGACAGTCAAAACAAACCGTCCCCTCCAAGGCTTTAGACAACATAATAGTCTTAACATGAGTTAGATGCTCGGTCTAACCCCATAGACTACAAACCATAGTTTAAACTGCTAACTTTAGAACATTGTCTTCTCGCATACAAAAGTCCATTGTATGCAACGTTCTAACAGTTTTAACACAAGCAGTCAGTGAGCCATATTTGCTTACATTTACTTTAACATGTAAATAAACCGATGACAGATAGCAATGTAATGAATAACCTCTATATATAATTTTATTATCCAGTTCAAAATAAATACATCAAAATGTCTTTAATGCTTAGGGCATTTCCTAACAATCTCCCACTTGCCCAAAACCAGTAGATGTGCCATGTTACGCGTCCCCATCGCCTCTACTTGCCTCTCAAAGCTTCTAGCTACCAAAGTCTTAGTAAAGGGATCGGCAATGTTGTCCTCGGACGTGATCTTACATACATCTACTTGTCCTGTCTCCACATGCCCTCTAATAATGTGATACCTCCGATCTATGTGTTTGGTCCTCTTGTGGTGCCTAGATTCCCTTGTGTTGGCAATAGCCCCTGTGTTATCACAGTAAAGTGTGATAGGCTTGTCAACACCCGAAATGACCTCAAGGTCTCTAAAGAACTTGCGGAGCCATACCGCTTCTTTAGATGCCTCAGCCGCAGCTACATATTCAGCCTCCATAGTAAAGTCAGCTGTGCAGCCCAGCTTCACGCTCCTCCACACAATGGTGCCTCCTCCGAGCAAGAACATTGATCCAGATGTCGATTTCCTTGAATCCTTACAAGTTTGGAAGTCTGAGTCCGTGTATCCTACGGGTGTTAGGTCCCCTCCAGAATACACTAGCATATAATCCCTCGTTCTCTTAAGATACTTGAGTATATGCTTTACAGCTTGCCAGTGCTTGGTTCCAGGATTCGATTGATATCGACTCACCATACCTACTGCAAAACATATGTCTGGGCGAGTGTAAAGTATAACGTACATAAGACTACCCACAGCGGATGCATAAGGGACCTTACTCATATGCTCTCTTTCTTCTGATGTCTTGGGACAGTCATCTAATAAAAGAGTTAGACCGGCAATAGAAGGTTGTGAACCTTTCTTTGCATCTTGCATTGCATATTTGTCAATTATTTTATCTATGTATGAAGCTTGGGATAATGCTATCATTTTGTTCTTTCAATCTCTGAAGAGACGAATGCCTAGAACATAATTAGTTTCTCCCAAGTCCTTCATGTCAAACTGTTGGTGTAACCAAAGCTTGACGGATAATAAGTTCCCTACATCATTCCCAATGAGTAGTATATCATCGACATAGAGTATTAGAAAGACCACTTTTCCACCCTTAATACGTTTATAAACACAGGGTTCATCAACATTCTGCTCAAAACCAAATGTCTTAATCGCTTGATCAAACCTCTGATTCCATGAGCGGGATGCTTACTTTAATCCATAAATGGATCTAAGCAACTTGCAGACTTTCCTTTCTTGGCCTTTCGCTACGAACCCTTCGGGCTGTATCATATAGATACACTATTCAAGATGGCCATTCAAGAATGCCGTCTTGACATCCATTTACCAGATCTCGTACTCGAGAGCCGCAGCAATGGACAGAAGAATACGGATAGACTTCAGCATAGCAACAGGCGAAAAGGTTTCATCGTAATAGATTCCAGCCTTTTGCGTGTACCCCTTTGCAACCAGTCTAGCTTTGAAAGTTTCCACTCTCCCTTCCGCATCCTTCTTTCTTTTGTAGACCCATTTGCATCCAATGGGTTTTATCCCATCCAGTAAATCTACAAGTTCCCAAACAGAGTTGGATTTCATAGAATCCATCTCATTGTTCATAGCTTGTTTCCAAGATTTAGAATCAGCATCATTTATAGCTTCATCATATGTGACCGGATCATCCTCATGCTCATAAGCCTCGGCCTGGTATACCTCAGTATCATACATGAAGAAATTAGGTTTCTTAGAAACCCTCCCACTACGACGAGGCAACCTAAATTGTTGATCGTCTGTAGGTCTTTCACTGGGACTCGGACTTACATCCATGACCAAAATCTGTGGAGCAGTTCTTTCACCCGACATCTCCTCTAGCACCACTTTGCTTCGAGGCTTAAAGTCATTCATGTGACTTTCCTCCAAGAATGTCGCATGGGTTGAGACAATGACTTTTTGTTCCTTCGGGTTATAGAATAGACCTCCTTTAGTTCCTTTTGGATACCCTACAAACATGCACAATTCTAATCTTGGTTCCAACTTTTTCGCATCCCCATCCAGTACATGCGCCGGGCAGCCCCATATTCTCATATGTCCAAGGGAGGGCTTCCTGCCACGCCACAATTCATACAGAGTTCTGGGAATTGATTTGCTTAGAATCTGGTTCAAAATATACTATGCCGTTTGTAAAGCATATCCCCAAAATGATAATGACAGCGTTGAATAACTCATCATGGACCGTACCATATCCAATGAGGTCCTGTTTCTCCTTTCAGCTACACCATTCTATTGTGGAGTACCAGGTGCAGTCAATTGGGATAATATCCCGTTTTCTACAAGATATCCTAGAAATTCATCGGAGAGGTATTCGCCACCTCGATCAGATCGAAGTGTCTTTATGGATTTATCCAATTGCTTTTCCACTTCCGCACGATACTCTTTGAACTTGTCAAAGGTTTCGCTCTTGCTGTGCATCAGATACACATATCCATACCTCGAGTAATCATCTATAAAAGAGACATAATACTCGAACCGTCCTCGTGCTGTGACGTTCATGGGGCCACATACGTCAGTACACACAATTTCTAAGAGCTCCTGAGCCCTTATACCCTTAGCTCCAAAAGACCTCTTAGTAATCTTACCCTCTAGACAAGACTCATATTGGGGAAGACGTACCTCCTCCAGAGATTCTAGAGGACCGTCTTTCACCAATCTTTGAATCCTATCCTGATTAATATGACCAAGTCTTAAATGCCAAAGATATGCCTTGTTAGAGTGAGAAACTTTCAACCTTTTAGAGTTATCTATTAGTTTAGTGTCAAGCAGTGAGTACATATTTGGTTTGATCAAATATAGGTTTCCATCCATCCATCCAGAACAGATAAAAGACTTATTTCTACGAATATCAACTCTTTTACTAAAAGAAACTGAATAAGAATCCTTTATTAAACAAGCTACCGATATAAGGTTCCTCCTAAAATTAGGAACATAAAAATAGTCTTTCAATAAAATAAACCTAAATTGATCAAAATAAAGGTAAACATCTCCCACTGCTTCAACCACCACAAAGCTACCATCTCCAATCCGCAATGAGAGGCTCCTATCATGTAGACTTCTCGTTTCCACGAACCCCTGCATAGAAACACAAACATGATTAGTGGCGCCTGAATCAATAACCTAAGTGTCTTTCAATTCTTCCATCAAACACGCTTCTAAGTAATGAAGTTCCTTACCTTCCTTGCCCTTGGCGGCTAGGAATTCTCGGCAAGCCTTCTTAAAGTGTCCTACCTTCCTACAATGGAAGCATTTGGACTTTTTAGGGTCCTTTGGCTTCTTGTTCTTCTTCTTCTTCTTCCCGTCCGAGACAGGAGGATTAGAAGAACTAGAAGCCACTTGCTTCTTATTTGGCCTCTTCCTCTTCCGTGAGGGATTGGAAGATTCTGCCAAATTGGCCTCTCCTTTAGGTCGGACCGCATCCTCATCCCTGATCATCCGCTCATAAGCCTGTAGTTGCTTCATGAGCTCGGTTAGTCCTAACTCCTTTGTCACCAGATTGTTTGCGGCCTTAAACCCCATAAAATCTTTAGACAGAGTCTTAAACACCATCTCGATCTAGGTGTTGTAGTCCAACTCAGCACCATTCTTGACAGCCTCAGTGAAGAATCCCATTAGAGTGATCATATGGTCCTTCACCAGAGTACCCGCCTTTTGCTTAGAGTTCATAATGCTGGTGATAGCGGACTATCGAGCTAATTTTCTTGGCCTCCGAATATGTCCTCCAGATTTTCCATGATCTCCCCAGCAACTTGATAAGTCTCATGCTGCTTTTGTAAAGCACTCGTCATGCTAGCAAGGATGTAGCATCGAGCTATCTCATTGGATTCTCTCCAACGATTATAGGCAACCGGGACCTCCTCAAGTGGTGTGTCAGGTTTGGGCCCAGGTGGGCATGGTTCGTCCAGTACGAACTTGTGTCTCTCGCAGCTGAGAACTATTAATAGATTTCTTTTCCAATCTTTATAATTATCGCCATTCAGCTTATTTTCAGTAAGTATCGAAATGAGGGGTGTCGGTGACATTTTGAACTGAAATAAAATTATACTAGACATCATTACAAAGCCCAAGCAAATATACAGATAATTTAGCAAATAAAACATACAAGTATGTTCCTACATGAAACTTGAAAAACATGTAGCATTACAACGGTAATTCTCAGCACCTATTGCCCCAAGCCACCGAGGGGTAGTTATGAAAACAAATAGCCAGAACATGGACCCCCTCCAATTAATATATGTTGCCTTAAATCCTCCAAGGTTAAGACATATATTAATAACCGCTTATTTGGCCACCAGTTTAGTTAACAGAGCTTCTAGGGAAGGTTAATAACTAAACGAGTCTTGAGTGTATAACCATTGTTTACGTAGCCCGATCCACGTCCTACCAAGCCATCGAGGGGTGGTCATGAATAGGATCGTACTCAAACACGTTTTCCACATAGGAGATCCAATCTAGTATACCGGCGGCGGTAAACACCTACCGAGGGGTGTGGTCAGGGCAGAACTGACACGAGACATTACCATGCTTTCACATATGGATCAACAATCGAGGCCGTGGGTTTTGTTTGAAACCCTCTCCCACTCAATATTTTGAAAAACATGCAAGTTTTGACAAATTATGTATGATCAATATAGTATGAGCGGTACTCACATATCCTATATGACATGTTATCAAATATGCATATAAAACATCCATCAATACATATTTATACATCCATGACATATCACAGAAAAAATAATAGACAGAATAACCAAGCCATGGTTCCATCCTAGAATAAACAAAATAAAGATTACAAAATTCCATCCAAAGCATTCTTTGGGTCTTGAATTTCGTTCCGTCTTCTTGTATCTATCTTTATGTAGCCTCTCCATTTATTTCTCATCCCAAGAATTGTTTAAAATTTAAATCTCCAAAATTTAAATTTCAAATTCAAATTCCAAATTCGAATTTCAAATTTAAATTTCAAATTTAAATTTTAAACAATTTTAAACATCATGTGTAATAATATGTAATTTCAAAAATTTCAAATTTTCAATTACATATTTTTAAACATGATTTAAAATTAAATCTCAAATTTAAAAATCAAAATTTTTCTGATTTTTAGACGGTCGTACCGCCGCCCCCGAAGGCGGCAGCCGCCGTAGGCAGCCACCAGCCCAAAGGGGCTGGCAGCCCACAGCCGCCCCATGTGCAGCCTTGCCGGGCTGCAGGCCAAGCCTGCAGCGCCAGGCTGCACGCCCAGGCTGCGGCCAGCCTTGGGTAGGCCATGGCCACCCTCAGCTGCTGGCCAAGCCTGCGGCCGTGGGTGGTTATGGCCTGCACAGGAGCTGCCGCAGCCCCATCCTGCCCAAGGGCAGGGGCTGCAGCCCCACCAAGGCCCGTCGGCCTATCCCGAGGGATCGTGTCTCGATTTTCGTGTCATATTCCAATTTACCTATTAGGATCTCCAAAAATTAATTTGAATCCCAATTAAATTGAAATTTTCCACACAATCAAAATTTCAATCTTTAAATTAAATTTAACTTTTGGGAAAAATAAATTACGGTCTTCAATCTTCAATCTTCTCCAAGAATAATTACATAAAATATTCCTAAACCGTTTCCGGTGTACAAAATTCTAACCATAAAAATTCTAAGAGACAAAAAATAAAATCCATGGGAAAATTACAATGTTAATAAACTGCTCCCATGGTTACATAAAATTCCTAGATACAATTTTTTCTAAATTCTAAGGAACCATAACCGGCATAAACAAGCATGCTTATAATAATTCAAAAAATTAAAATAACCACATACTTTATACATAATCCATGACAACAACATAAAGGAACCCTAGAATGCCACTCTCTAAATATCAAATCCATACATAAATAAAAAGACTAAGTAATTGTCTAATTTATGTACATGGCATAGTCATGAGATGGCTCTGATACCAATTGTAGGATAAATTAATCGGTAAAAACGTATCAGAGTGGCACAGCGGAACAATAAAAATTTTTAGATCGTTAAATATCTCATGATGCCATATACAATAAACCAACAACAATTAAAACTCATACCTCAAGGATGCCAATGTGCAGGAGGAGAATGACCGGAGGCTTCAACCAACTAGCCTTCTCTACTATTCTCTAATTCCCGAATGGCTGAGTGTGTGGGCACTCTGAACCTCGATCGGTATGCTAGCACTGCTAGTCTTCTTCCGACCACCCAGATCTCTAAAGAACTTACTGTCACGATGAGCTGTGCAACAATAAGCCTGCTCACCTGAGAGTCTGTGGTCTGAGAGAACTGGAGTGGCAGGACCTCTATTTATAGGCCTGCATGAGGTGATTCTCTGAATTTGAATTGGATTAGGAGAAGATATTCTCCCTTATCCATAACCATAAAATCTGAATTTTCCAAGGGAGAATCCCAGCAATAAAATTCAGCCATTATGGGATAAATCCACTCCAAATCTAAACAAGATTTTAACTAGAATTTTATCTCCCTTTTTCAACCAAAAAATCTAAAAAAATCTAAGGAGAAAATCTCCTAAAAATTTTGGCCACTTTCAGGATAAGGGAGAATCAAAATTCCACTAGGATTTTCAAGCTTGAATCTTATCTCAACCTTATCCAAAATAACCAAATTTTCGTAGGAGATTTTCTCCATAATTTTGGCCACTTTTCAGGGAGGAGAGAATCCAAATTCAACTGGGATTGAAACTTGAATTTTTCCCTTGAAACTTATCCACAAAAATCGAAATTCCATTGAGGATAATCCTCAAAATTTCGTCCACTATTTGTTAGGATTTGGATTCAAAATTCAAGTAGGATTCTAACAAGATTATCCTCTCCAAATCCAACTCAAATTCGAATTTCAAACCTAGTGGATTTTCCACAACAAATTCGAATCCCACTTGGACTGTGATTCAAAATTTGAATTTCAAATTTCAAATTCAAATTTCAAATTCGAATTTCAAATTCAAATTTCAAATTCAAATTTCAAATTCAAAATTCAAATTTCAAATTTCAAAATTCAAATTTCAAAATCCACAAAACGATTGTGTTTCAAATTCTTGTTCTCATGGATAATTTTCTACAACTCCGATCCAATCTCAAATAAAATCATGGCAACTTTATTTGGAGTTTGAATAATTATGTACTCTATTATCCAAAACAAAATCTGAATCCAACCGGAGAGAATCTTGTCTACCATCCTAATCCTATGTGATCACCATCCATGCATAATAAACCAGCCAATAGCATACACAAATCAATTTGCCAAACGTTAAGGAATTTTGTGGAGCTAGTAGAGGGACTGATTAGACATATATAATCGGGCTCCTGCAAATCCATATGATCATCATTCTTTACCGAACAACTCAATCATATGATCACTAGTTTCAGAGTCACACCACTATAAACCTGAAACTGAACTCCCAATTATATACCGTATTACGTAAGCCTGTGACGAGTTACTATCCAATGACCTTGTCATATATGCAAAACCCTCATATGATATCCATGATCAGCGTTAGGTCAAAGTCTGTTTAATCCTACTGATCAGGCTATCTTAAAGTTCCATTATACTACCGAATTAAGAAAATGATTATTCACCATATATGAATAAGAAGTCATCCACCCAACAGACGACCCAAGGCATTGTCCATTTTCACATTCAGTATAATGCCTTTAAGAGGATACCTTTAACTCCTTAGAGCTATGATTCCGATATCTGCAAACAAACCCTTCATCGTATACAAGTCATGCACCCAACGAACCGGTCTATAAGCTTACTACCTCTGAGACACTTTAGCTATTGGAACATCATAGTACACAAGTCATATACATGAAGTAGTTCATTTACTTAGGATTAAGGTTATTGCACAATGAACGTCAAAAGCAGATTGATCCACTCATAGCGGACTACGTAGATCAATCACGCTTTAGTCCCGGTCTAATATGTCACCATCAAGTAACATATCTATGTCTCTACTTGGGAGTCCAGCTCCAGACAGTCAAGACAAACCGTCCCCTCCAAGGCTTTAGACAACATAATAGTCTTAACATGGGTTAGATGCTCGGTCTAACCCCATAGACAACAGACCATAGTTTAGACCGCTAACTTTAGAACGTTGTCTTCTCGCATACAAAAGTCCATTGCATGCAACGTCCTAACAGTTTTAACACAAGCAGTCAGTGAGCCATATTTGCTTACATTTACTTTAACATGTAAATAAACCGAAGACAGATAGCAATGTAATGAATAACCTCTATATATAATTTTATTATCCAGTTCAAAATAAATACATCAAAATGTCTCTAATGCTTAGGGCATTTCCTAACAGTTCCAAAAGTTGCTGACTTAAACTAGCAAGGAAGCCAATTAAATTGGCTTTCAACCAATGAGAAATCAACACTTATCAAGCCTATTTCTTTCCAAATTTTTCAAAAAATAAAATGATGGAATTTTGGCCAAATCTTGGCCTTTAGATTAAAAAGTGATTAAATCTTAGCCATTAATGCCACCAACCACCATTTTTCTTTCATTTATTAAATGAATTTATGATGTCATAAATGCAAAGTAAAACTTTGACTTTGACTTTACTATTCATATTAATTCGACTACTTTTTGACCGATACCGGTTCGAGCCGAAATTTTCCTGATATCGTCCCAGCGGTTTTGCTGAGGTCTCCTGTGCAGTCAGATCAATTTATACTGCTTCCGTTTGATCAAAATCAATCCCGGAAGTTTTTCATCTTTTAGTGCTCCGGTTAGGGTTTTCATTGCAGTTTTTATTAGGAAATGCCCTAAGCATTGGAGACATTTTGATGTATTTATTTTGAACTGGATAATAAAATTATATATAGAGGTTATTCTTTACATTGCCATCTGTCCTCGTCTTATTTACATGTTAAAGTAAATGTAAGCAAATATGGCTCCCTGACTGCTTGTGTTAAACTGTTAGGACGTTGCATGCAATGGACTTTTGTATGCGAGAAGACAATGTTCTAAAGTTAGCGGTCTAAACTATGGTCTGTAGTCTATGGGGTTAGACCGAGCATCTAACTCATGTTAAGACTATTATGTTGTCTAAAACCTTAGAGAGGACGGTTTGTCTTGACTGTCTAGAGCTGGACTCCTAAGTAGAGACATAGATATGTTGCTTGGTGGTGACATGTTAGACTGGGACTAAAGCGTGATTGATCTACGAAGTCCGCTTTGAGTGGATCGATCTGCTTTTGACGTTCATTATGCAGTAACCTTAATCCTGAGTAAAAGGACAGCTTCATGTATATGACTTGTGTACTTTGATGTTCCAATGGCTAAAGCGTCTCAGAGGTAGTAAGCTTATAGACCGGTTTGTTAGGTGTATGACTTGTATACGATGAAGGGTTCATTTACAGATATTGGAATCATAGCTCTAATGAGGAGTTAAGGGTGTCCTCTTAAAGGCATTATACTGAATGTGAAAATGGACAAGGCCTTGGGTCGTCTGCTGGGTGGATGACTTCTTATTCACATATGGTGAATAATCATTTTCTTTATTCGGTAGTATAATGGAACTTCAAGATAGCCTGATCAGTAGGATTAAACAGACTTTGGCCTAAGGCTGATCATGGATATCATATGAGGGTTCTGCATACATGACAAGGTCATTGGACAATAGCTTGTTACAGGCTTACGTAATACGGTATATAATTGGGAGTTCAGTTTCAGGTTTATAGTGGTGTAACTCTGAAACTAGTGATCATATAATTGAGTTGTTCGGTAAAGAATGATGATCATATGGATTTACAGGAGCCCGATTATATATGTCCAATCAATCCCTCTACTAGCTCCACATAATTCCTTAACGTTTGGAAAATTGATTTGTGTATGCTCTTCGTTGGTTTATTGTGCATGGATGGTGATGACACAGGATTAGGATGGTAGACAAGATTCTCTCCAGTTGGATTTAGATTTTGTTTTGGATAATAGAGTACACAATTATTCGAACTTCAAATAAAGTTGCCATGATTTTATTTGAGATTGGATTGGAGTTGTAGAAAATTATCCACGAGAACAAGAATTTGAAACACAACTGCTTTGTGGATTTTGAAATATGAATTTTGAATTTTGAAATTTGAATTTGAAATTTGAAATTGAACTTCGAATTTGAAATTTGAATTTGAAATTTAAATTTGAAATTTGAAATTTGAAATTTGAAATTTGAAATTTGAAATTTGAATTTGAAATTCGAATTTGAAATTTGAAATTCAAATTTTAAATCACAGTCCAAGTGGGATTCGAATTTGTTATGGAAAATCCACAAGGTTTGAAATTCGAATTTGAGTTGGATTTTGAGAGGATAATCTTGTTAGAATCCTATTTGAATTTTGAATCCAAATCCTAGCAAAGGGTGGATGAAATTTTGAGGATAATCCTCAATAGAATTTCGGTTTTTTTGTGGATAAGGTTCAAGTGAAAAATTCAAGTTTCAATCCCAGTTGAATTTGGATTCTCTCCTCCCTGAAAAGTGGCCGAAATTCGGTTATTTTGGATAAGGATGAGATAAGATTCAAGCTTGAAAATCCTAGTGGAATTTTGATCCTTCCTTATCCTAAAAGTGGCCGAATTTGTGGAGGAGATTTTCTCCTAGGAATTTCGGATTTTTTGGTTGAAAAAGGGGAGATAAAATTCTAGTTAAAATCTTGTTTAGATTTGGATTGGATTTATCCATAATGGCCGAATTTTATTGTTGAGATTCTCCCATAGAAAATTCAGATTTTATGGTTATGGATAAGGGAGAATATCTTTTCCTAATCCAATTCAAATTCAGAGAATCACCTCATGCAGATCTATAAATAGAGGTCCTGCCACTCCAGTTCTCTCAGACCACAGACTCTCAGGTGAGCAGGCTTATTGTTGCACAGCTCATCGTGACAATAAGTTCTTTAAAGATCTGGATGGTCGGAAGAAGACTAGCAGTGCTAGCATACCGATCGAGGTTCAAAGTGCCCACACACTCAGCCATTCGGGAATTGGAGAATAGTAGAAAAGGCTAATTGGTTGAAGCCTCCGGTCATTCTCCTCTTGCAGATTGGCATCCTTGAGGTATGAGCTTTAATTGTTGTTGATTTATTGTATATGGCATCATGAGATATTTAACGATCTAAAAATTTTTTATTGTTCCGCTGCGCTACTCTGATACGTTTTTACCAATTTATTTTCCTACAGTTTTGGCACCGTTTCACCCGTTTCAACTCAGTGAATTTTTCTAACATTGAATTCTTACTCGTCAGTATTGTTAGAACATTTTAATACATTCTAAACAATATAAATACATTTATTTCGCTCTTTAAATAGTACAAATTGTTATATACATACATTTGTATATTTTCTTCAGAGAATGCCTGAATTTCCCAGTTGTCACAAAAATTTTACCAAAAGTTTACCAAAAACAAACTTCTTTACGCTTGTGCTAGGAGGATCCATTTCAAGTGCACCAAGGGTAAGGTTCTAGACCAATCACTTGTAATTTTTAGTATTGATTTGGGGTTGATATTAAGAGAAATAATTCTTGGTGTTTTGCTAGCATCAAACTAACCTCCACACCTCCTTGGTCCACAAGGCCACCTTGTCATTCAAGCGTTTTTTCGGATTTGTGCTTGGTTCGAAGCACAAGAGGTAAAAACTGAAAACCCTATCTTGTGGTTAGTTGTGACGGCCCGCCCTACGTAGGGTTAAACAGTACTATTACAGCCAGCTACTGTTGCCAACTGCGATAAACTGTAACCACTTGGGTCATCAGTAACTTACTTTTAACTTATTCTAATACCATCTATGACGGCTGGTATCTTACTTTTAACATACTTTCTTTAACATGCTTACTCTAACTTCCCATTTGAACGTGAAAATGGGGAATAAATTTTTTTTTTTATTGTATCATCGTAAAACATTTATTATAATAAACATTTTACATTGCCTTAACTTCATTTACATTATAAAACATCATTTCAATACTCTTTTAAACATCTCAGCAGAAGACTCATAGTAGTACCATAACCCTCACCCAGTCCCTTGGCACATGTAGATCTCATCCATCATCCATCATTTGTCTTATCTTCGTGCAGGATGCTTACCTGTAACATAAACAAACTTGTGAGCGACAAGCTCAGTAAGTTCAAACATACATTCATGACAAAAATAATAACTCATACCTTTTTAGACAGAGCATATCTGATTACCAACTGTGACATTAGAACATGAACATACATCATACATTACTTTCAACTTCATACATAGCATATTCTAACATTGAGAGAATAATCTCAACGTTCTTTAGCATAACATAGTTTAAACAGAGCATACAGAATGTATGTTTAACATCTTAAGCATAACATACTTAACATCATACAAAACATTGTATACACATATCAATTTAAACATAACATACTTAATGTATGCTTAAACATCACAAATATACTTAACATTGTATTACTGACTTATGCATATCAAATTATGTATATCATAACATAAGCATACATGTTAGTCGCATTATGCTTGCTTACTTTTCGTTTTTTCTTCTTCATTGTATTCTTTTGTTCTTTCTTTGTTTCATATCATTCTTTTCTTTCTTTCATGACATTCTTTTCTTTTCTTCATGACATTCTTTTCTTTTCTTGCTTAACTTTCATTTTCGTTGTTCATTCTTTCTTTCATATTATGTCGTTCTTATTGTTCTATAGATCATATCCTATTCCTTCATTCTATTTCTCTCTTTTCTTTCCTTTCCTTACTTGCTTAATTTCTTTCCTTTCTTTCTTTTTTTACTTTCACTGGTGGATCATATTGTAATCTGTCGTTCTATCTCCTTCCTTTCTTTTCTTTCTTTATTTGTCTCTTTTCTTTTTTTTTTTTTTACTCTCACTGGTGGTTCATATCCTAATCTGTTTCTTTTCTTTCACTGATGGATCATATCCTAATCTGTCGTTCTATCTCCTTCCTTTCTTTATTTGTCTCCTTTCTATTCTTTTCTTTCACTGACGGATCATATCCTAATCTATCGTTCTATCTCCTTCCTATCTTTTCTTTCTTTATTTGTTTCTTTTCTTTTCTTTTCATTTTACTGGTGGATCATATCTTAATCTGTTTCTTTTCTTTCACTGATAGATCATATCATAATCTGTTGTTCTATCTCCTTCCTTTCTTTTCTTGTCTCACTTAACTTTCATTTCTATTGTTCATCTTTCTTTCATATCATATCATTTTGTACTTTTCTTGTCTTAGCTTTTCTTAACTTGTCTTAGCTTTACTTTCTTTTCGTTTCTTTTCTTTTCTTAGCTTTTCTTAACTTTACTTTCTTTTCTTTCCTTTTCTTTTCTTTCTTTACTTGTCTTTTCTTTTCTTTACTTTTCTTATCTTTCACTTTCTCTTGTGGGCCCATGGTTAGACATACCTAGTGCGTGCAGACCAATGGAGGAATAGGAGAGCGACCCACCAATCAACCCCAAGGTCAATCTTTACACTGCCACACTTGGGGCAGCACATTAAACCATTAACTACCATACTTGGGGAGCACCACACACTGGGGTGTAGGCTATTCTTATTCTTGAACCTCACACTGGGGAGGCTGGTATGCCAACCTTAACTTTTAAGTCTTATTATCTTGCTTATCTTTCTCTTTCTTTACTTTATTTTTTCATTCGTTCATTCGTTCATTCTTTCTTTCTTTTTCTTTCTTTTCTTTCTTTCTTTCATTCATATCATTTCTTTCATTTGCATTTCATCCATCGTTTCTTTCTTTTGTTCTTTTCATTTCTTTCTTTCATATCATTTATTCTCTTTCATAAGCATGTCATAAATTCTTTCTTTCTTAACATAGTGTTTTTTTTATAGTGTGCGTTATGTTAGTCACACTTTAGTGCATATAGCACTCACATACATTACTTTTATATAACACATAAGCATAGACATAAACATGTCAGTTCATGCTGCAAACAAATAAATGCTTAAACTTACTACACATATCATATAGGCATAAAATAACATGTTAGTTCATGTTGCAGACAAATCACATGTTTGAACTTACAAATATTTGCTAGCATCTCTTTCTTGCTTCCTTGGTCCGCAGATTGAACGAACCGTTCGATCTCACGTGCACAAACTTAAATTCTCCGTTCTTTGCTTTTGAAATTTTGCCTTGAAATTCTAACTCTGCTGATGTGTCTGGAACATCAAAAATAGGCCAACGGGCCATTCTTCAATTTTTGGTCACCGGTCGCCATTGACCGGTGTTGACCGGCGATGGCGTGGAGAAAGGAGGCCACCATCTCGTAGATCTCGATGTGAGGAACCCATTGGTGGTGTCAATTTCACCAATTGAAGCTCCTATCACCAGAATCGAGCCCTCGAAAAACTAACGGCTGTGGCGTTATGAAATCTCTGTTTTCTCGACGATTTTACCCAAAATTACCTTGGGGCTTTTGTTTCCCATGAAATTCTGAGCATTTTGGTACCCACCACATCACTCAACTCCGCCGAAAATAGTGAGTTTCACGGCGGTGACGGTGATGGGCGGGGTTGGGTGGTGTGATTCGGTGGCCGTTGAGGTGAAATGAACAATGGGTTTTGTTCTACTCTTCACCACAAATCCATTGGGACCGGAATCGTGGCATTTGGTTGTCGGATGGCGGAGAAATCGGCGTTTGAAAATTCCAGCCACCGTGACCTTCAGGCGGCACGTGCGGGCTACTTCGGCATCCAATCTGTCGTGTCAGCACACCGTTGGACTCAGCTTGACGAGAGCTTTCCAACGAGACTGGCGGTGTCGAAAACGGACACTGTTTCTGATGGTTGGTTACTGTTAATTTTCGTATAAGGGGAGAAAAGAGAAAATGAGAGAAAATTATGGGCTTGTTTTTGAAATTTCTGATTTTTCGCCGTTTATATACTTTTTCGCCCAATATTTCAACATGGGCTATCCTGACTAATTTGGGCATCTTGAATCCAAATATATCAGTTTTATTTTCATCTGAGGTCATCTTAACCAGTTTCTGGTACTGTGAATTTCTAGTCAAAAATTACCTTTGTACTCAATTAACTAATTTAAGCATGCTGATAGGCTATACTGACTAATTTGGGCATACTGAACTCAAATTTATCAGTTTCAACTTCTTTCGAGGTCATCTCGATCAGCTTTCGAGATCTATGTGACCTAGTCTCGAAAAACGCGTCAGGTGCCCGATTGACTAATTTGGGCGTCCTGAGTCTAAATATATCAGTTTCAGGGCGAGAAAAGGTCATCTTGACCTTCATCCCGATACTTTGTACCTCTCAAAAAAAGTCTACATTTTGTGCTCAAATGACTAATTTGAGCATGCTAATTCTAAATATATCAGTTTTATATCCAAAAAAAGGTCATCTTGACCAATTTCTTGATATTGCATGTCTGTCGGTCAAAAATTACATTTTATGCTCAATTGGCTATTTTGAGCATACTGATTCTAAATATACCAATTTTATATCAAGAAATGGTCATTTTGACCAGTTTCTTGATACTATGTGTGTTACACACACACATACACACATAGAATCACTACATTTCACATTTTAAACACGAATTTCATCGTGTACATTCTATATAATAATTTTTCCGAGAATGATGAAATTTCCTGGTTGTCACATTAGTTGATTTTAAGATTTTGATCAAGGAATTTATGTGTATTTGTTTATGCACATGGGTTATTTATTTTGAGCTCTTAGCTTTCCATTCTTAAGCTTGTGATTGTGTGGTTATGTTTATGTTTTTATGAATGGATGTAGGCATGTGTGAGCATGAATGCTTTATTTTAGAATGGCTAGACACAATCTGTCCCCAGAAAAATGCCACGGATTTTGGCCATTTTAACCCCCTTAGGGTCTAAATTTGGGATTTGGTGAAACACAAAATTTTAAGGAAATTTCGATACAGTCGTTTTTGCATCAAATAGATTTCGGCCAAAATTGCACTACAATAGGTTTTTCAAGTGGTTTTCACTCGATGTCCAAAACTGGGACTGAAAAAATCGAACCCAGAATTAGTCTTGTGTTTTGTTTAAAATGGACCACTGAAAGTCCAAACCGGACTTCGGGCTCAACATGAACGTTGTAGATCTCGTCGAAAACTTAGAAACAACCTATGCATGTTTAAAAATTTGGCCTTTTCGGGCCTCAAACAGAATCGCTTTAAAATGACGTAAAACTGGAACTTCTACAAAAACTGGGCACATTGGCCGTGGGTTCAATGAGTTTAGGAGCCGTTAGAGTTAGATTTGAGCTCCGAGGTGAACACAAAAATTGCTCTTCTCGTCAAGGATGAAATATTTCATGTTTTCCAAATTTGCAAACAAAGTCGTTTCTATCAAGTTTCAAAATAGTTTTTGAAAGTGGTTCAAAAACCACCTTTTAAATACACACACCAAAATGTGTTTTACACACTTTAAAATAAAAACATGGTTTTAATAAAACGTCCCCTACCTTCCAACAGGGTGGTAAGGGGACAGTTTCAAAATAAAGAATTTTCTCAAAAATTTTATAAGGCAACCAAAAAGATTTTCTTAAATAATCAAAACAGTGTGGGTAGCCCGGTAGGCTACCACATCAAACAAGCCATAGTAGCCTGGTAGGCTATCACGCCAAACAAGCCATAGTAGCCCGATAGGCTACCACATAAGCAATAGTAGCCCTGTAGGCTACCACACCCAAACAAGCAAAGTAACTTGGTCGGCTACTGCACCAAGTTTACACATAGTGACCTGGTAGGCTACCAATTTAACAACGTGCGAGGTAACCGGTCAGTTGATTGGCTGGTAAACTAATCAAGGACCGTGTTTTGAACAACACTGTGAGGAATGATGATTAATCTGTTAAAAAGACAATTAATTAAACACGAGGGAAGTTAGGTGCCATATCCCTAAAGTAGGCCAATAGGGTACTGATAGGCCTCAGTACTACATAGAAATGCAAGTAATAGTAACTAACGATAATAGTGACTAGAGAATGTTGTAATTAATTGATGAGGCAATAAATTAATTAAACACATCTAGAGATTCAAACTCTAAATAGAGAGCGAGTTAGTACCGACGGCAATCGGTGCCAAGCTATTTTACCCACTTTAGTCATTAACAGTATTAGTGACTCAGCAAAGGTGTTAAAGAGATACGTTATTGATGACAAGTAGTTACTTGTAAGTTGACTAAGGCGAGAGAACGAGTTTGCATGCAAACTAGGTAAGTAAAACTCTACCTACAGCATAAATAAAATGAATTTAAAATGATGTTTTTTTTTCAGTATGTTAAGTATGCCTAACATGCACACGATGATGCATAGCATACATAAGAGCATATAGTTTCACAATCGAGTAGATTGATGAAAGAACAAGTTAGATGCAGATAAACAAGACAGAATTTAATAAGCATGTCATACCGGCCTTTTCAGTTGAAGAGGTTTTTAAGTTAAAGTAAGTTAAAGCAAAGTTGTGCATCCATTGATGGCTCTTCAGCTTTTTTTGTGACCTCGGGCGTTACCGTTGGTCTGCGCGCACATGGTACTGACACACAGGCCCTAAGTAGACAAGAGAAGGAAAGAGAATATTGAAGCATAAATGAAGATAACCGGACCATGCATTGTTCATAATATAGTTTACTATGCTTCTAGCTATCATAAGATGCATTCAGTACATGATGAATCTGCTACGTATATGGTATATAAATTTTTGTATTCCATGACATGTTATGTGATGATCTGGTATGTGCTATGTATAAGTGGTAGATGTTGATTTATGACATGCTTATATGATTTTAAGTATGTACTAAGTTTTAAACATGTTTTACAGTTAACATGTTGCACTTACTGGGCAATAAAGCTCACGGTGTATATTCATGCTATAGGTAAGCGTCTTATAGCATAAACCCTAGTGGGCGATGACGGCGACGGAGGCGGATGTGAGGCGCGGTTATGGATACCACTACAAGTTAATCTTCCACATAATCTTTTTAAGCAACAGTATATTTTGAACAACTAATAATATATTTGAATAATATCTTTTGAATAGTAATTAGTTAAAGAAGTTGATGATTATGTATGTATGCACGTATAATTGAACTCCTTACGTTTTAGACTCTGCATTTTTAACTATATACTTACGTGAATAATAACTACGTACGTAATCAAAAAAAAATCCCCTAAATTTATGGTATCTAAATAAGTAAGTTTTAAGTGTTAGTTTTCAACTAAAGGTACAAGTTGTAGTTTTTAAGTGACGCTCCGGACCACTAAGGGCACGGGACGTCATAGTTGGTATCAGAGAGGTATCCTGCCACCTTACATTACAACGTCGTACGCCTGCCTCATTTGTCTAAGTAAGTTAGCTTTTTTTTCTTTCAATGTTTAGTATATAAGTTGATGCTTGAATTATAATAGGAGATAATGGCTGCACCGATCGACCTCCATGTGACCGGACATATACGATGGTCGACGCTCAAGTGAACTTCCATATTGGATCCATCACCTGGAGGTTATTTTCAAAGCGTGCCACATCCCACCTCGCCTATAGGTAGTATTGGCCAATAGCAGACTAGAGGGACCGGTACTGACCTGGTGGAATGAACAGCACAGGATCGGGCATCCGATGCAGTGGGCCAAATTCTACCGTGACCTCCATGATAGTGTTGCACCAGCCTGAGATGGAGATATATAGGATGATATGCGTGAGAAGCGATATCAAGCCCTCTTGAACATTTGGGACATCTATGAGGGAGATACTATGGCGCACTACTGTTAGAGGTTTCTGGATGCTATGTTACCTCATATCCCTCAAGATAAAACATTTTCAGAGATAGCCGACCTACTATGGAAAAGGACACCATGGTACGTGAGAGACCTTGTTCCCTACCTTTTGCCACATGAGGATCTGAGGCACCTTACCCGAGACATAGTAGAAGCTGAGAGAGTGGCACCCAACCCTACACCTAGTGAAAGCTTTCTAGCAGCAGCAGCTAACATGGAGGGTAACCCAGCAGATGCAGCACCCCAACCAGTCGACGAAGAGTTTGTGGCCTCCCACCAACCAGCAGCACCTGAGGGTGATAGGGAACACATGGAGGACCCCAAGCCAGCCACTCAGTCTCTTGAGCACCACGAGGAGGAAGATGATGATGAGGCTCTCCCCGATGCCTATCTTAAAGATGAGGAGGAGGAGATCCCGGATCAATTCAGTGATGATGAGTGGGTAGAGATGTAAGAACCCCAAGTAGTCATTGCCAATGACGATGAAGATGATTTTGCCTGGGGAGACGAGGAGGATAACCTTGAATAGTTTCCACTCAGTGACAATGAGGACGAGGAGATGTCCGACGCCGAGTCAGGATTGTCTTCCGAGTAGTCAAAACCCTTTCTGTAGGAATATTGATTTTTGTAAAAATATAAAGACTCGAAAATTTGAAGATTGGCCGTTTGACCTATTTTTGACATTCCGGACACATCTGCGGCATCGGATTTGCAAACTGGAATTTCAAAAGTGAAGAATGATGATTCAAAGATTGTGCAGTCGAGACCGAATGGCTCTTTTGATCGCCGATGGGAACGATTTTGATAGTGATTTTGATCCCTTTATCATTTTATTATTGGAGTAATTATATATTAATTACGGATTATTGGCTTGAGAAATTATAAGAAAAATGGATAAAATGTCAAAAAGAGAAAATGTGTGGAAATGTGAATATTTGTACATAAAAAGTTGAGTTTTTACATAAAAATTAGGCCTCTGGTTTAGTACGTGGCAGATTAGAATTGGTTAGATGGTTTTGAGGCGTTTTCTAAATGCCGAGAACCCAAAAATTAAGCGGAAATGCTGCTGAAATTTCTAAAACGGCACAAGGGGGTATTTTTAGGAAACGAGGGGTAAAAATGTGATCGGGATGGAAACCCAACCCCCCTCAATGACCTAGGCCTGGGAAAAAGGATGGACGTTATGAGGATTAGTAAACCGCCAATTCGAAATCTCGAAATGTAAGAAAACGACCCCTATGTTGGAATAGTACCACTCAAGGGATGGGTGTGAGCTAAGTATAAAATTTGGGGCGATTAGGCTAAACAGTCAATATGCTAGGTAACCGGTGAGTTGATTAGCTGTTAACCAATCAAACCCGAGATAGGAAGAGGTAGAACGGCGTTAATTAATTTATTTTTTAATTAACCACGATTAGAAATTAGAAAATCAAACTCTCAAGAGGAGGGCAGTTAGTACCGATAAGGATTGGTATCATCTAACGATATAATTTTTTATTAGTCACTAATGACCACAGTGACCTAAGAGTGAATGTTAATGAAATGCATTATGATTACAGGAAGGTACCTGTATTGTGACAAAGGCGACAGTATAAACTGTCCGTTGACAGGTAAGTAAAACTCTGCCTACAGCATGAGCAAAAATGAATTTAAAGTATTGTTTTACACTGTGTTAAGTATACAAATCATGCACAGTTGTTGCATAGCATGTTATAAGAGCATGTAGCTTCATAATCATATAGATTTATGAAAGCATGAGTTAGACGCCATACACCCCTATTACATATAATTAGGGGATAGCTTAGTAGAGCTTATGGAATAAAGATATCAAATATAATTCAAAAATTGGGTAATCATTAAGCGTGTCATACCGGCCTTTCTCGCTTGAAGAGGTTTTTAGTTTAAGTATGATGAGCCTCCGTTGACAGCTCTTAAGTTTGTGATCATGGACGTTTCTAATGATCCGTGCGTAATTCGGTACTGACACACGGATCCTCAGCTATACATAGGAAAAATAATGAATATTGAAGCATAATATGAGCATAATCGGTTCATGCATTATTCACGATATACCCTAGTTATAGTTATAGTATGCTTCCAGATATAGTAGATATGCATTCAGTTACATGATGTTTTTCTGTTATGCATTTAGTACATGATGTTTTAGTTTTGCGTTTAGTGATGTGTGATGCTCTGGTATGTGGAATGTTTTAGTGTGTATTAGTGTGTGGTACATGTTGGGTACATGACATGCTTATATGTTTTAAGTATTGTGACGCCTCATGCCCTCGGTGGTCCAGACCATCACTAAAAACTTGCTTACTTGCTTACACTTTCTTGTAATTGATACTCAACTAGATATCATAAATTGAAGGATTTTTTTTTTTGAACACGTACGTATTTACTGTGTACGTACATATACTGTTTACTATTCAAAATACTTTTAACGGTTACTATTCAAAAATAATATTTAACGATTACTATCAAAAAATACGGTTTACAGTTACTATTTAAAAATACTATTTAACAGTTATTATTTCAAATTACTGTTTAGCGATTACTATTCACAAATATTGTTTGACAGTTACTATTCAAAATACTATTTAACCATTACTATTCAAATAATGATACTCAAATTTACGGAAGATAAACTCGTGGTGTTCCCATACCCTTGCCCTCACATCCGCCTCTGCCGCCACCACTGCCCATTGGGATTTAAGTCGTAGGACGCTTACCTACAGTATGAACATATTGCGTGAGCTTTACGCCCAATGAGTACAATATGTTTGCCGCAAAACATGTTTAAACATAGAACATACTTAAAGTCATATAACATATCAGGTACCAACATATACCGTATTAACATTTCACATAACAAATCATCATATAACATATCAACGAATATGAACTTTTACATAACATGTGCATCACAGAAACATCGTGTACTGAGTGCATCTTACTGTCTCTAAAAGCATGATGAACTATAACTAATGCATGATCCGGTTATGTTCATTTATGCTTCAATATTTTTCTTTCTTTTTCTTGTCTATTTAGGGCTCGTGTGTCAGTGCCGTGTGTGCACAGACCATCAGTAATGCCCATGGTTAAAAGCCGGAGAGCCATCAATGGATGCTCAACTCTCTGCTTTTCTTACTTTTAAACCCTTTGAGCTGAAAGGGCTGGTACGACACGCCTATAATTTCCATCTTGTTTATCTTTTCTAGCCACATGCTCCTCTAAGCTGTCCCTAATCCTACGTGGTAGGGACGTATGGCATCTGTCTTGTTCTTTCATCAATCTATTTGATTGTGAAACGATATGCTCTTAATTATGCGGTGCAACATCGTGTGTATGGCATACATATTTTAACATACTGTAAAACATCATTTAACATCATTTTATTCATGCTATATAGGTGGAGCAGTACTTACCTAAATTGCAAGCAAAAATGCGTACTCACGCCTTTACCAATTTATAGATAACCACCTATCATCAATAACGTTCCTTATCAGCATCTATGTAGAGTCACTAATACTATTAGTGACTATTACTTATGTTTCTGTGTGGTACCGAAGCCCATCGGTACCCTATTGACCTACTATAGGGATTTGGTGTCTAACTCATATCATGTCTGATCAATCGTCTGCTTAACAGATTAATCATCATTCCTTACAGTAATGTTCAAAACGCGATCCTTGACTAGTTTACTGATCAGTCAACTGACCGGTTATCTCGCGTGTTGGTAACTAAGTAGTCTACCAGGTTACTATGTGTAAACTGGTGTAGCAACCGACCGGGTTACTTTGCTTGTTGGGGTGTGGTAGCCTACCAGGCTACTATTCTTTGTTTGGTGTAATGGCCCACCGGGCCACTATGGCTCGTTTGGGGTAGTAGCCTACTGGGCTATTAAGGCTTGTTTGGTGTGGTAGCCTACCGGGCTACACTCACCGTTTCTCTTTGAAAAAAGTGTAGGTTGACTTAAAAATTCTTAGGAAAAATTCTTTATTTTGGAACCGTCCCCTTATCACCTTGTTGGAAGGTAGGGGCCGTCTTTACAAAAAACATGTTTGTATTTTTAAAGTGATAAAACACATTTTATTTTGAAGAGTATAAATCACATTTTTAAAGTTACATTTTAAAAGTGGTTTTTGAACCATTTTTGAAAACTATTTTGAAACTTGATCAAAACGACTTTGTTTATGATTTTGGCGAACAAGAAAGTTTTCATCCTCGATAAGATGAACAAATCTTGTGTTCACCTCAGAGTCTAAATCTAACTCTAACAGCTCCTAATTCCATTAAACCCCGTGGGCTTGTGCCTAGTTTTTTTGAAAAATTCCCAGTTTTATGTCTCTGTAAAAATGGCTTTGTTTGAGGTCCGAAATAGCCAAATTTTTAAAATGCGCATAGGTTAGCTCAAAGGTTTCAACAAGATCTACAATTTTCTTGTTGAGCTTGAAGTCCAGTTCAGACTCTAAGGGGTCACTAAAACCTGTACCTATTTCTGGGCTTGGATTTTGTTCCCCGTTTAGGACACCGATTGAAAAACACTCCAAAAACCTATCTTATGTTCGTTTTTGGCCGAGGACTATTTGACGCAAAAATGACCTTTTCGAAATTTTCTTAAAATACTGTGTTTTACCAAATCCTAAATTTGTAATCTATGTGGGTCAAAATGGCCAAAATCCATGGCCTTTGCTAGGGACAGATTATGTCCAACCATGTTCCTAATTGTTCGTAGCATCACACAATAATAACCATCCGTAAAAATTGTAAACACAACCACAACTATATAAATTTAAAAATGAAAACTTAAGGGCTCGAAATAAATTATTACAAACCATTTACATAACCAAATACACATAAATGGCCTTAATCAAAACTTAAAACCAACTAACACAAGATAGGGTTTTCGGTTTACCTTTGTGCCTTGAACCAAGCATGGTTTCAACTAGGGCTTGAAGAGCCAAAAAATGGTCATGGGAATCCAAGAGAGTGAAGTCTATTTTTACTAGAAACAATACCAAAAATTTCTCTTAAAGACCAAATCAAAACAAAAACTAAAAACTACAAGGATCGGTTTTGAAGACTTACCCTTGGTGCCTTAGAATGACTTAGATTCGACTTCTCCTAACACAAGCTTGTGAGGTTTAATTTTTTGTAGGCTTTTAGGTGTGATTTGAGCTTGAAAATATGGGGGTTTGGGGACCTTAGAGTGGTCGGCTGCAGCAAGGAATAGAGGGAGAAAGTGAAGTGAGTTTTGGGTGCCGAAGTAAGGGAAACAAATCACTTGTGTGAAGGGTACCTTTTATAGGCAAAATTGATCAAGCTTACTTAGACTTAATCCTAATTAATTGTCCACCAAATTAGCCAAATCATGGGACAAATTGCTGCCAATTTTTAGACCAAAATGGGTGTGGGCAGCTGCCTTCAATGGGAGAAAAATAAAGAAACATTTGTTGACCATGCTTTTGAAACCCCATGAATACTTTATTCAAGTGTGTCATAGCTAGGGCAATTTTTTAATGGTCACCTTTTGGGCTATGAGCAGCCATTTTTGGCTGCCTTTTGTAGCTAGGGGCATGGTTTCTAAGGGCCAAATTTCATCTGTGTTGGCTTCTCATCATAGTCTAATTTTATACTGCAGTGTTCAGTCATTTCTCGGCAGTGTTCCAATTTTCGCCTGAAAATTAGATTTCTAAATCTGATTTTTGTACTGTAAATTCCTGGTTGTTTTATACTGTCTAATAGCCCATTATCAGTCTAATTTACTGTTCATGTCCTATACTATGGTTGTGTCTACACTGTGTTGTCCTTTCACACGTAAACCAAGGCGTTCCTGGGTGAAATTTCAGACACAGTCTCTCTTCACTAATTTGGACATGCTGATTCCATTTTTATCAGTTTTACGTCCATCGGAGGTCTTGTGGACTAATTTTTGGGATCTATGTGACCTCACCTTAAAAAACATGTCAGGTGTCTGATTGATTAATTTGGATGTTTTGAGTACAAATATATCAGTTTCGGAGTGAGTAAAGGTCGTTTTGACCCTCATCCTGACACTGCATATCTCTCAAACTAAAATTTTCGTTTTATGCTAAATCAGCCGGATTGAGTCTATTAACTGTTCATATATTATTTTTAGGTCAATTTAAGGTCGTCTTAACCAATAACTTGACACTACGTTTTTCACTATTCATTATTCACTGTCCTTCACTTAACTAACCAGTCTAAGTGCCCTGACTCTGATTTTGTCAGTCTCTAGGTGAGAAGAGGTCGTCCAGACCATTTTCTCGACACCGTACCCTTGCTCGGGTTATCTCTTGTTATCGTGCTCAGATGTTCGGTCCGAGCGTTATGGAGATCTGTTCACCAGTCTTGTGTTAAGAAATGATCGTCCGCACCAGTTTCCTGACACTGCGTGTCTCATACATTCATACACATAATAGGGTAGACCGGGTTTACTGTGGAGAACCCCTTGCATTGCATGAATAGTATTTAAATAGCACTGTATCTGTTTAATCTATTCAATTAGAAATTATATTGTATTTTTGAACTTAATTACTCTCCATATAGTAATTAGGTTTCATGCATTTTAAGGGTCTGTATAGTAACTTTTTGCTCAATACACAGTCTCCTACACGGGCGTGCACAGGACTACACATGCGTGTACCAGTTGAGCCTTTCTCAACATGGCTGTGTCTTGGAATAGACCCATTTTACTGATTAGTACACGACCTCTTACATGGCCGTGTACCTAGGCGTGTCACACTACACGGCCATATACACTAACACGGCCTTTGACATTCTAAGAACCCGATTAGTACACGGTCACTTACATAGCCGTGTACTTGACCGTGTTCACCTACACAGTCATGTTTACTCACACGGCCTCACGCACATGCACAGTACCAATGGTAAATAGCCACTCGCACGGCCGTGTATATGACCGTGTTCACCTACACGGCCATGTACAGTTGCAAGGCCATTTTCACATGCACAGTCTGGGCAGTATACGGCCACCTACACGGCCATGTACATGCCAGTGTTCTTCAGTTTTTTGCACTAAAATGCATCAAATTATTCCTCAATATCTCATTAAATGAAACTTAAGTTACAGGAATGGGGCGGTCCTTTCAAGTATGCACTATGATTTAAACATGTCTTGCGGATGACATGTTGTACTTACTGGGCGTAAAGCTCACAGTGTGTGTTCATGCTGTAAGTAAGTGACCTATGGCTTAGACCATAATGGGCGGTGATGGTGGCAGAGGCAGATGTGAGAATGAGATTGTGGATACTACCGCAAGTTTTGACTTCCGCACAGTATTAAGTAAATATTAGATTTTTGAGTAGTAACCAGTTAAACAAGTTTCATAAATATGCATGTATGATTTAACCTCAGCTTCATTCATACCTATTATATTTGTACAGTATATGTTAATATGTACATGAATAGTAAAAACGTGCGCATATATATAAAAAAAATGAAATAAAAAAATCTCTAAAAATTATATTATTAAATAAGTAAGTTCAAGTAATAGTTTTCAAGCTAGATAAGTTAAGCAACTATTCTTTAAGAAAGTAAGAATAGTTCTCAAGTAAGTTTAAGCATTAGTAGTAGATTTAAGTGATGGTCCGGGCCACTCAGGGCATAGGCTATCATAATTGGTATCGGAGCCGTATCCTGCCACCCTATCTCACATTATCGCATGCCTGCTTCACTTATCCAAGTAAGTTAGTTTCTATTTTTTAGTGTTAGTATGTAAGTTAATGTTTGAGTTATAGTAAGCAGCCATGGCCGTACCAATGGAGCTTATACCGGTGAGACCGGTACTAGTAGAACCTGCACCAATAGAACCCGCTCCGATAGACCCCTGCCAATTACACGAGGATCGCTAGGCGAGTTTAATTTTTGCCAACATGCATCTAGATCGGTATGATGGTCATTATCCACACAAGCTTCCATTTTGGATCTGCCGCATGGAAGTCATCTTCCGAGATTGCCATATCCCGCCTCACCTACAGGTGGATTTGGCTAATAGCAGGCTGGAAGGACCAGTTATGGCTTAGTGGGATCGGCATTATAGGGGTAAAGACCCGATTGTACGCTAGGAGGATTTTTGTCGAGATCTTCTCAACAACTATAGGCCACTGCCTATCAAAGAAAGAACTCAAGTTAAGTAGGTTCAAGGGAAACAGAATCCTAAGTCACTACATGAAGGGTAGAATGTAGGGACCGGCCAGAACAACAGGCAATCCCATAATAACCAAAAAAGGAAGAAGAACTTATGCATCCAAGACCTACAGAAGAATTTCCCTCAAAAGAAGAACAATAGGGGAGGAGACGGCAACAAACACTCGACATGCCCGAAATATGAAAGAAGGCACTCAGGGAAATGCAAGCTAGGGATGAGTGGCTGTTTCGTTTATGGCAAGGAAGGTCACCTCGTTAAAAACTATGATTCTAACCCATAGAATCAACATAACCATGCTCGTTCTGCAAATAACCAACTTCATGTTGCCTAGACCAGGATCGAAGTCCCTTCGATCACACAAGGTAGACTAGAAGCCCCAGACAACTAAAGTAGAATCAAGGCTTTCCTCAAAGTAGTAGCGACCTACTCTAGTAGAGTCTCTTTTTAGACCATGTATATGTATGAGGGGAAGCAGTAGCTTTTCCCACTAGACTTAGCCTAAAATATTCTTTTGGGATTATATACTGGGAAGTGTGTGCCACTTCCACAAGACTAGAAGTTTGTATGTATTTTTGTGAATACATTATGGGAAGCAGTACAGTTTTGCCTAAGGGCCTAGATATGATTTTACACCCATGACCATATGTTACGAAAAGTGCAGGACGAGTCCTGATACTCAGGCGATGTCTCAATACAATATGGCATAGTGTATTGAACATCATAGTATAAGAAAGAGAAAGATATAGTATACATACATACATATCTATGATAGTTGAGTAAAAAGGAAAATGATGGGTGATGTGATCTCCTAGTATGGAGACAAAAAGACTTATAATTTCTTTTTCACTATATGATAGAGTTTGAAAGACATCACGGTTAGAACGCGTACGCAAACAACCCAGGCATCCAGAGAGGATGAGTTGATAGCACAACTTATGCCTATGTAAGAAATGTAGGGAACCAGCAGCGTGAACTAAACCAGCTTAGGGAACAACTGGGCCAGCAAACCTCGGGCACCACAGGCAGCAGCAGTACCAGCCTATAAGGCTTCAGCAACCTTAGAAACTTTAAGGGAGTGAGCAACTCCCCCTGTCCAGGGAGTTTTGTGAGGGCGGGAATTTCCTGCACCACTACTAACACCCCCAGCAGCGGCTACCCCCATAGCAGCAAACGTACCTTAGCCAGTTCTTAGGGAAGGCGACTTATACTAGAGATTCTAGCACATGAAAGTGCCAGAGTTCGAAAAGAACCACCACCCCATAGAAGCCGATGACTGGCTAATGGATATCCAAGTAATCTTGGATTCTATGGGATTGGTCGATAGAGAGAAGGGGATGTGTGCATCCTTTGCCCTGAGGAAGGAAGTGTGTCAATAGTAGAAGACAGCAGTGATCAGAAGGAACGTTAGCAAGATGAACCGGAGCGACATCATTAAAGAACTCAAAGAGATGTACTTCAATGAAGAAGCACTAGCAGTGCAGCAAGATGAATTCAACAACCAGCACCAAGGTAGCACAACTGTCATAGAGGCAGTTAGGAAGATTGAGTAGCTGGCTTGATCTTGTCCAGATTTGGTACTGATTGAAAAAGAAAGAGTCAGAAGAGATGATGCGATCACTATACGTAAAATCACGACCGTGCAGTTCTAAAGAACTGCTCAGAGTAGGAACATAGATTGCTACCTGAGTTGTACCGATCTTCAGGGCTAGTTGTCCACTAATATTTGAGTGGCAAGCAGTACTCCTGCACTCCATGAGAATGTCAGGACTAGTTTCAAGCTATCAAAGTGATTCTCCGATTGTACACCATTGATCAGGATAACTGAGTCCTGTGGGCTATTGATATCTCTCAGGAAGATACTCTCGTGTGTATTGGGATTCTTGTGACCAGGATGAGCTCTTAACTGGGTCGAGTTTTGCCATACCATGATCAAGCAAATATCCAAGGGCAGTCCAGCATTAATTCTAGTTATTCTTTACGGGCAAACGGGGAAGTGAAACTGCTTAAGTTTCCTAGAGTTGCAGATATACGAGAATTTATTCATCGGACTGAGAGACTGCAACCGATGTCTATTTAAACAGTTCTAACATATGCTGTGTAATAACCGAGAAATTTTACTGTTCTCGGAATAGGGTATATTACATGTACATGATGAATTTCATGTTTAAAATGTGAAATGTATGATTAATATTGTGTAGAACGAGATAAAATGTTCTAACGATATTACAAATTAAGAATTTAGTGATGTAAAATCATGCCGAATTGAGCTGGGGAAAAACAGTGAATTGTAAACCCTAGTACGTGATTCAGGGTAAACTGAGTGCACAAAAAGATAAAATACTGATAGTAGTGATTTTAGATGTGAGTGCGTGTGTATTACACATAGTATCGAGAAGTTGTTCTAGATGACCTCTTCTTGACCTAAAATTAATATATTTAGATTCAGTATGCTCAAATTAGTCAATTGAGCATAAAAAGTAATATTTGACCTGGACATATGCAGTATCAAGAAATTGGTCAAGATGACATTTTCTTGATATAAAACTGATATATTTGGAATCAGAATACTCAAATTAGTCAATTGAGCACAAAACGAGAATTTTGACCGGGAAATGTACAGTACCGGAAACTGACCGAGATGACCTCGGATGATGACGAAACTGATATATTTGGATTTAAGACGTCCAAATTAGTCAATATAGCCTACCAAAATGCTCAAATTAGTTAATTGAGCACAAAGGAAATTTTTGACCGGGAATTCACAGTATCGGAAACTGGTCGAAATGATCTCGGATGGAAATAAAACTGATATATTTGGGTTCAGCACACCAAATTAGTCAGGATAGCTCATGTTGAAATTTTGGACAAAAAGGGTATAAAAGGTCGAAATTGCATAAAAGGCCCCATAATTTTTATTTTCGAGATTTTCTCCCCCACACCTACACTGCCGGTGAACAGTAACCGACCACCGGAAACGGTGTCCGTTTTCAACACCGCTGGTCTCGTTGGAAAGCTCTCGACGAGCTGAGTCCAACGGTATGCTAAATCGACGGAACTGACGCCGGAGAACGCCGCACACGCCGCTCGAAGCCACCGGTGGCCGAAAATTTCAAACGGCCGTATCTCCGCCGTCCGATCTCTGATCGACACGATTCCGGTCCCAAAAGCTTTGTCTTGAAGAGTAGAACAAAATCCAAGCTTCATTTCGGCTCAACAGTCACTGAATCGCACAGCTCGAAGCCGTGCCGTCGCCGCCGTGAAGCTACCATGGAATCTGTCGTTTCTGGCCGAGTTGAGGGACACCGTGGGTGTCAAAATACTCAGAAGATGATGGGTAACAAAAGCCCTCAAACAATTTCGAGCAACAACCCCGACACGGTGGAGATTCAACGCCACTGCCGTGGGTCAAGTTTTCGAGGCTGATTGTCGACGATCGGAGCCTCTAATGGTGAAATTGACACCACCAATGGACTCCTCTCATCGAGATCTTCAAGGTGGGCACCTCCGTTGTTTGCGTCACCGCCGCATGTCGCCGGTCAACGCCGGAGTCAACGCCAGAGTCAACATGGTCAACGCCGGTCAACGGCGACCCCGGGGGCAAAAAATGAAGAATGGCCCATTGGCCTATTTTCGACGTTCTAGACACATCCGCGGCATCAGAATTACCAACCGAGATTCTGAACGTGAAGAACGGAGACAAAAAGTTTACGCGGTCGAGACCGAACGGTTCGTCTGATCGCTGACGGGATGATTTCGGTAGCGATTTCGTTTCCCTTCATTCCTTATTTATGTATTAGAATGATTTATATGTAAATTGTATTCAAATTGTAAAAAGAAAAGAAAAAAAAAAGAGTAAAATGAATGAAATGTCAGAAAAAGAAAATGCATGGGAAATGTGAATATTTTTACGTAAAAAGTTGAGTTTTACGTAAAAATTAGGCCTCTGGTACAGTACGTGGTAGAATAAAAATAGGTTAGATGGTTTTGAGGCGTTTCCTAAACGCCGGAGACCTAGAAATTTAGCGGAAATGCTGCCGAAATTTTGAAAACGGCACCATGGGCATTTTGGTGAAAAACGAGAGGCAAATTGTGTTCGGTAATGGAAACCGAGACCCTTTGATGAGTTAGGCTCAGAAAATGGGAAAATGAACCTTTAAGGAATAGTAAACCATCCCTCCGAGGTTGTGAAAATGTAAGAGAGCAGGAAAACCAATGTTAAGGGTATTTTAGGAAACGAAAGGTAAATTTGAGGTCGGGGTGAAAACCCGAGCCCACTCGGTGTCTAAGGCTCGGGATTAGCATAACAAACGTTTCAGGAGTAGTGAAATACCCATTTAAGGCTCCGAAACGTGAGAAACGAGAAACGGCCCTAGGTGTCGGAATAGTACCACCCGAGGGTCGGATCACCAATAGTCATCTATGGAACAGCAATGGATGCTGTAAAAGTGTGTAAAACCTTAAGAAACATTATTTTATGACATTTGGACTTAGAAAATCCTGTTAAAAGTCACAGTGAGCATATAACGGTCCCGAGACCCGTCAGGGGCAAAATGGTCATTTTGACCAAAAATTTCCGAAAGGCTCGGAAAGGACCGTGAATGCCTAAGGATAGTTAAAATGAAATTATAAAAGTTAAATTTGGGTCTTAAACCAACAAAAAGTAGGTTTATGATGAGAAATCAAATTAGGGGCAAAATGGTAATTTTACCAAGAGTTAGTGTAAAAATGAAAAATGGGATTTTAGATTCCTAAGACCATTTACGGGAAATAAAACGTAGAATTTTTACGTTTTACAAAATTTTGAATATGAAATGAAGATTTAGAATAACCGTGGTTATTCCGGTCATAGGAACCCGTTCCAAACGCAGCGAAGGAACGTCTGCGGAGCCAAGGAAGGAAATGCTAGCGAAAGTATCTATAAGTTCGAACATTTAATTAACTGCAACATGAATAGACTATTATGTCTAAGTGTGATATGTGTAAGTTCTAGCATTCATTTGTCTGCTTATGAACATTCTGATGTTGTTCATTATATGAATGAATTGATCTGTTATGTCTAGGTTTATGTGCTATATGAATGTTTCATAGCACAATGCTATGATAAATGTTTGGTAAGCTCAGATATTTACATGTCTGCAGCATGAATTACTATTTGATTGATTTAAGTACTTTTCGTATAAACTTGTAAAGTCCTACGGGCAATAGGGGTGTAGTTAAACTAACTCACCTAATGAAATGAGAAATTAAAAAGTGTATAAATAATGCACTATGGAGAAATGTTAGGACACTATAGTGTGGTTAATTAAAAACACACATAAAGAAATAAATGTAAAGACCTACGGGCAATAAGGGTTCCTCCGTGGGATGATTCATTTGAATGTCACCGGTGGGGAACTATAAGAAAGATGATAATGAAACCACTTAGGCGTACCGCCCCTCCAACATAGTGGTAGAGGTTTTTCTCAGATCCTACAAGGATATCAAGGCTGTGGAGGCCGATGTTCTAAGGTCGCTCCTTAGACCCTCCCAGTCAGTGCACTAATAATCATCGGTACTGCCATAAACAGAGCTCTAAACTAGAAATCAAATAGAGAATAAACAATCAAGAAAATGATAAAAATCATAATTGAGCATAACCGAAGCTTACTTTAGAGTAATTTAAATTCGGTTAGGGTATGTGAATAGTACCCCGATAAAGTAAAGTGAATAGTAACCAGTTAGGGTAACTGTTACTATTCATCGATCAAAGGTCAAAATTACTATTCATGGTAAATAGTACTATTCATAGGAAATTGAGTTTTAATGTTTTTGAATCAATATGATTCTTACTATGTATGTTTGAACTTACTGAGCCTGTTAGCTCATCAGTTTGTTCATGTTGCAGGTAAGAAACCTATCTAGTAGATTTCTGAATGGCGGCAGGATGCAAGCGTGTCAAAAGGATAGGGAATCCACTGTAGATATGGTCCTGCTACAAGTTTTCCGCTGAGTGTTGAAAGAAAAGACATGTTTTGTAAAAAGATTTGATTTAGGTATTAATATATAAAGTATGTTTGTACTTTTAAAAAGTGACAAACATAGTTCAGTTTAATTACGTTATGTTTACAAACAAGAAAAAGTATTTAAAAAAAAATGATTCCAAATTTCACAAAGGGTTTTAAAGGAAAGAAAAGAATTTAGGCGACCCGACGAAGTTCACGAGCTATTGTAGCTGGCTAAGGAGCTTGATTGTAATAGTTTCGGTGGACCGAGGTCAGGGGCGTCACAGGTGGTATCAGAGCGAGCTTGACCATATCCCTCTTGGCACGAGACGCAACCTGCTCGTCTATCCAAGTAAGTTAGCCTAGTTTTGAATTCGTAGTTGTTTATTTATAGGAAAATAAACGACTTAGATGAAATGAAATGACAAGATCAGTGAATGTGGACTCACGATTGTATAGTGCTAGTGGACTACCACAATACGGCTATTCAGAGTTCGAGATAGAGAATTACCATAATTATGATCGTATAGTACTAGAGAATGAACGAAGAAGACTGCTCAGAGAAAAAATGAAGATTGCCATCAAGTTAAATAGAACTCCAATGTCAGCTGCCCACAAAGTTTGGAGTGGCGAACAGTCCTTCAGAATTTCATAGGAAGGCAAGATTGGTGTCACGTTATTGAAATGATTTTCCGGCTGTGTACCATTAATCGGGATGATGGGTCTTGTTGGCTGTTGACAATGCTTTTCAGGGAGATACTCTCATGTGTATTGGGATTCTTATGACCAGGAGTAGCGCTTAACAGGACCAAATTTCACCATGCCACGATTGAGTAAATCTTCTCTCGGAAAGAGTCTAACATCAGCCCCAATTCCTCAAGGGCAAACAGGGTGTCACTTCTAACGTCACTTGAGTTCCTTAGAGTTGCGAACATACGAGAATTAGTTCATCGGACTAAGAAACTGCAGTCGATGTCCGGTGACATAATTCTAACGTATGTTATGCGCTTCATGGAACTAATGAATCCCCTCCAATTTGCGTGGAATTCACAACGGAACTTAAGCCGAGACGAGCGTAGATCCAAGAATGTCTATAGGTGAACGATCTAGTCAAGGAAGAAGAGGACCCGTAAAAGTTTCCTATAGACCAGGAAAATTAGATGTATTAGGCTATATATATATATCCTCTATGTTATATTGAAATGTTATGTAATGACATGTGTATGTAGTGACATGTGTGTGATGAATTGTTAGGAACAGTCAAAATGTGTTGATATAATATAATGAGTTTTGTTGTTTTATCCTATATGAAAATGCATAATATACAATAAATGGGCCATGTGCATTTATTGTGCTAGAAATGGTCCGGACGAAGAGAAAGAAGATCTGAAGGAGTTTTCCTTTGAAACCGGATCGATAGAATGATTAAAATGTAGAGTGGTACATATGTGTATATATGTATACTCAATGTGAAAGAGGCTGTTGTATATACAAGCCTTAATATTGTTATGTATGTGAATGTTATAAAACGAGTTATAATAATGCCTTACGATGATATGGCATTAGGATTTTTTTGAATTTCAGGAAATCTTAAAAATTTTGCAAAATATATGTATATATTGAAAATCTAATGATTGATTTTCAAACGATTATAGGGAAATAGAAAATATGGTGAATACATGTGGTCAAGAAAATATGAGTGAATGTCTAACCCTATCAAAAAGGGTGGAGAAATTATAAGGCCTTTTAGAGGTCTAGATGCAAGAAAACACTGAATTAAAACGGCGTTTAGATGAGATAGAACCTAGGCAAGGTGCTGAGGAGGTTCAGCCACCACTGGCCCTTACAATTGAATAGGTAGTACATTACCGCTGTTCTCGAAAGGATACAGGAACTACGATCAATAGTAAATTAAAAGTTATAATATAAGCAACTCCGTGGAATAAAGCCTCAAGAATTTGAGGGCTCTACAGATCTTTTGAAAGTAGAAGAATGATTTTCCTCTATATAGATGATTTGAGACTCCATAAACTTGATAGAGCAAGGAGAAGGTTCTGCGTACATCCTTTGTTCTGATGAAGGATGCTAAGTTCTGATAGAACATTGTCAGAATGAGAAGAGATGAGACTTCTGTGAACTAGAATGAATTTCTGGTTGAATTTCATTAGATATATTATGATCCTGCATTACGCAAACCGTAACGAAAATGGGTTTGCCGCATTAAAGCAAGGAAATGTATCAGTGAGTGAAGTGCATCAGAAATTGATCAACTATCCAAATGATGCCCTTACGTGGTAATTATTAAGAGGGAAAAGATGCAGAGAATGATTGGAATGTTCGGACCAGAGATCTTTGCTTTGGTGGATAGTGGTCTGATACCACCACCTTCGGTGACAGACTGCGTCAGTCGCGCTCGACAGGTTAAATACCAGCAGGCTAGATAGAAAGAAGAAAGAGAAAAAGTCTGAGAAACCTGGAAGAGGGAAAGGACTTTGACTAAATTTTTCTCAATTTGGAACCTAAATTGGCGAAAGCAGTAAACCTAATCAAAATGTTAGGCCAGGACAGTTTAATGCTCCAGGTCTATAGTCGTAGAATAAAGGAAAAGGTAAATTTTCCAAGAAAATGAAAACCTAACCTGGGATAATAGAAGGCAGCAAAGGAAGCTGACCAATAATATAGGATCAGATGTATCCAGTTGCGCTACAAGTGAGAAGGGGCACTGGCCACAGTGCTGATTTGGCCCTAGTGCATATTAGCAATGTGGGAAAAGAAGGCCGTTATGCCAGAAACTGTCCCACAAATCGGTAGAATACACAGAAAACATTTTAACCACAGCAACAACGTCCCAAGCTCGTGTGTTATAGACTAGATTTGAAAGATCATTGGTAGTACTGGAAAGACAAGAACGCATGCCACGTGCTGATGCTCGTGTCTTAGCGTACATCAAGGAGGATGCAAAAGTAGGAACGTCAAACATAGCGACAGAATCGATTGTTATAAGGTTAGCTGATTGTGAGGTAATCCTAGGAATGGATTTCCTAGGGAAATATCAAACCATAGTTGATTACCGGAACAGAAAGATAGTATTTCAACTAGACGACGAAGAAAGCTTTGAATACGTGGATTCATCATGTAAATCGAGGAAGATGATAATTAGCTTATGAAGTGTGAGTAAGCTAATGTCCAATGATTGAATTGGATATTTGGCCTATGTGGTAGATGTAACAGAGGAACAGAAACTTTAATCAGAAAATGTTCCCATTGTCCATGAATTTCTCGACGATCTTTTAAAGAAATTGTCTAGATTTCTGTAAGAACAAGAAATTTCCTTTGAGATAGAGCTCATGCAAAGAACTGCACCCATTTTCAAAGGTGTGGCAGTATTCTCTAAGACTGATTTACCATTAAGATACCATCAACTGAGTGTTCAAGGAATTCCTAGATAAGTTGTCATTGTTTTTATCGATGACATACTTATATATTTATAGACTCATAAAGAGTATGAAAAGCATTTGAGAATTGCTCTGTACATTATGAGACAGTAATAATCCTATGCAAAATTCTCCAAGTGCGAATTTTGGCTAGATAAAGTGTATTTTCTCAAACATGTAGTCTACAAATAAGGAATTGTCGTACATCCTGTCAAGGGGAGACGACTAACGAATTGCCTGAACCTAAGACTGTAATGGGAATACGGAATTTCTTAAGTTTGGCTGGCAACTATAGAAGACTTGTGGAAAGGTTCGCAGGACTAGCGGCACCTCTTACGGCTTTTACGCGCAAGGAGAGGTAATATGAGTAGAGTGAAGAATGTGAAAAGAGTTTTCAAGAGTTGAAAAAAAATTGACTAACAAGCGCACCAATTCACACGCTTCTCACAAAAAGGAAGAAATTCGTGATATATTGCGATGTATCGAAAGAGAATCTGAATATGTGGCAAAGAGAATGTTGGAGTTGGTAAAGGATTACAACTGTGAGATCCTCTACCACCCAGAAAAAGATCAATCAACCGTGTGATGGATGCCTTAAGCAGAAAGTCTACTGCTCCGTACCAGTAGCCAAAAGAAAAACTAGCAGAACAATTACGATAAGGGATACACTCATTGGAGTTGGAGCGGATATCCGAAAGGTTAGCTATACTCCAATCGGAGTCATCGCAATTTGAAGACACAAAAAGGGCTCTGAAGCAAGATCAAATCTAATAAGTTATCAAGAAGGGATTTCCAAGGGTAGAATGATCTTACATTAAGGAGGAATTCATATTCCAACTAATGAAGGATTAATGAGGTGAAGTATGGTAAAAGCCCATAAAATGCCATATTCAGTGCATTTCGGAATGAGTAAAGTATACCAGAAATTAAAATTTCAATTCTGGTGGAGAGAGACGACGAATGAGAGTGAAAAAAAAAAATTTGTGAATCGATGCATGACCGTCGAAAGATCAAGACTGAACAAAACATCCAAGTAAAAAACTAGAATCATTGTAAGTTCCCGAACGTAAGTGGGAACATATTACGATGAATTTTGTAGTGGAATTATCAAGGACCTAAGACCGGTATAACGCCATCTGAATTATGGTGGATAGATTGATGAAAACCGCAAGAGTCATAGTAGTGAAAATGACTTTTCACTGGAAAAGTAAGCGAATTTTTACGTAAACCATGTTGTCAGATAACATGGTGTTTCAAATTTATCATATTCGATTTAGATGCGTAATCCACTTCGAATTTCTGGAAGTGTGTACAAGGAGTCATGGGAATGAAATTGTGTCTTAGTACGACTTTTCATCCCTAGACGAAGATGAATTTGAGCGAATTACTCGGACACTAGAAGACATGTTCGTGTCTAAGTCATGGATTTCCTAAGAATTTGAACGAGAAATTACTGTTAGAGGAAATTCTCATACAATAATAGCTACCAAGCTTCTATAGGATTGGTACCCTATGAAGCTTTAGATAGACGAAAGTGCACACCGCTTACTTATTGGTATGACCTGCGAGAGAAACAGTGGCACAAGATCGATTTCGTATAAGAAACATCGGATGTAATTGTGAAAATACAGCGATGAATAAAGATCGCACAAAGGCGGCAGAAGAATTATGCAGATAAACGCCGAAGATCCCTAGAGTTTAATGAAAAGGGTTTCATATCCTTTAAAAGTGTTCCCAATGAAGGGAATAATGTGTTCAGTAAGAAAAGAAAATTTAGTCCAAGATGTATTGGACCCTATGAAATTTTTGAACGTATTGAAAAGGTTACCTATAAATTGGTACTACTTTCAGAACTGTCAGCAGTACATAGTGTTTTTCACGAATGTATGATAAGGAAATAGGTATCAAATTCATCTCGTGTATTGAGGTATGAATCGATTCAGATTCAGAAGGATCTAACATATGAAGAGCAACTTGTTCAGATTTTGCTCAGAAAGATGAAACGAGAATGTTTTACCCTCACTTGTGCTAATTTTCGAGGATGAAAATTTTATAAGGAGGGGTGAATGTAATAACCGAGAAATTTTACTGCACTCGGAATAGGGTAAATTACATGTACATAATGAATTTCATGTTTAAAATGTGAAATGTATGATTAATATTGTGTAGAACGAGATAAAATGTTCTAACGATATTACAAATTAAGAATTCGGTGATGTAAAAGCATGCCGAATTGAGCTGGGGAAAAACAGTGAATTGTAAACCCTAGTACGTGATTCAGGGTAAACTGAGTGCACAAAAAGATAAAATACTGATAGTAGTGATTTTAGACGTGAGTGCGTGTGTATTACACATAGTATCGAGAAGTTGTTCTAGATGACCTCTTCTTGACCTAAAATTAATATATTTAGATTCAGTATGCTCAAATTAGTCAATTGAGCATAAAAAGTAATATTTGACCTGGACATATGCAGTATCAAGAAATTGGTCAAGATGACATTTTCTTGATATAAAACTGATATATTTGGAATAAGAATACTCAAATTAGTCAATTGAGCACAAAACGAGAATTTTGACCGGGAAATGTACAGTACCGGAAACTGACCGAGATGACCTCGGATGATGACGAAACTGATATATTTGGATTTAGGACGTCCAAATTAGTCAATATAGCCTACCAAAATGCTCAAATTAGTTAATTGAGCACAAAGGTAATTTTTGACCGGGAATTCACAGTATCGGAAACTGGTAGAAATGATCTCGGATGGAAATAAAACTGATATATTTGGGTTCAGCACGTCCAAATTAGTCAAGATAACTCATGTTGAAATTTTGGACAAAAAGGGTATAAAAGGTCGAAATTTGCATAAAAGCCACCATAATTTTAATTTTCTAGATTTTCTCCCCCACACCTACACCGTCGGTGAACAGTAACCAACCACCGGAAACGGTGTCTGTTTTCGACAACGCCGGTCTCGTTGGAAAGCTCTCGACAAGCTGAGTCCAACGGTGTGCTGAATCGATGGAACTGATGCCGAAGAACGCCGCACGCGCCGCCCGAAGACGCCGGTGGCCGAAAATTTCAAACGGCCGTATCTCCACCGTCCGACCTCCGATCGACATAATTCTGGTCCAAAAAGCTTCATCTTGAAGAGTAGAACAAAACCCAAGCTTCATTTCGGGTCAACAGTCACCGGATCGTGCCGTCGCCGCCGTGAAGCCGTCGTGGAATCCCTCGTTTCCGGCCGAGTCGAGGGACACCGTGGGTGTCAAAATACTCAGAAGATGATGGGGAACAAAAGCTCTCAAACAATTTCGAGCAACAACCCCGGCACGGTGGAGATTCAACGCCGCCTCCGTGGGTCGAGTTTTCGAGGCTGATTGTCAACGATCGGAGCCTCCAATGGTGAAATTGACACCACCAATGGACTTCTCTCGTCGAGATCTTCAAGGTGGGCACCTCTGTTGTTCGCGTCACCGCCGTCCACCACTGGTCAATGCTAGAGTCAACGCCAGAGCCAACGCGGTCAACGCCAGTCAACGGCGACCCCGGGGGTGAAAAAATGAAGAATGGCCTGTTGGCCTATTTTCGACATTCTAGACACATCCGCAGCATCAGAATTGCCAAACGAGATTCCGAATGTGAAGAATGGAGACAAAAAGTTTGCACGGTCGAGACCGAACGGTTCGTCTGATCACTGACGGGACGATTTCGATAGCGATTTCATTTCCCTTCATTCCTTATTTATGTATTAGAATGATTTATATGTAAATTGTATTCAAATTGTAAAAAGAAAAGAAAAAAAAAGAGTAAAATGAATGAAATGTCAGAAAAAGAAAATGTATGGGAAATGTGATTATTTTTACGTAAAAAGTTGAGTTTTACGTAAAAATTAGGCCTCTGGTATAGTACGTGGTAGAATAAAAATAGGTTAGATGGTTTTGAGGCGTTTCCTAAACGCCGGAGACCTAGAAATTTAGCGGAAATGCTGCCAAAATTTTGAAAACGTCACCATGGGCATTTTGGTGAAAAACGAGAGGCAAATTGTGTTCGGTAATGGAAACCGAGACCCTTTGATGAGTTAGGCTCAGAAAATGGGAAAATGAACCTTTAAGGAATAGTAAACCATCCCTCCGAGGTTGTGAAAATGTAAGAGAACGGGAAAACCAATGTCAAGGGTATTTTAGGAAACGAAAGGTAAATTTGAGGTTGGGGTGAAAACCCGAGCCCACTCGGTGTCTAAGGTTCGGGATTAGCATAACAAACATTTCAGGAGTAGTGAAATACCCATTTAAGACTCCGAAATGTGAGAAAAACGAGAAATGACCCTAGGTGTCGGAATAGTACCACCCGAGGGTCGGATCACCAATAGTCGTCTATGGAACAGCAATGGATGCTGTAAAAGTGTGTAAAACCTTAAGAAACATTATTTTATGATATTTGGACTTAGAAAATCCTGTTAAAAGTCACAGTGAGCATATAACGGTCCCGAGACCCGTCAGGGGCAAAATGGTCATTTTGACCAAAAATTTCCGAAAGGCTCGGAAAGGACCGTGAATGCCTAAGCATAGTTAAAATGAAATTATAAAAGTTAAATTTGGGTTTTAAACCAACAAAAAGTAGGTTTATGATGAGAAATCAAATTAGGGGCAAAATGGTAATTTTGCCAAGAGTTAGTGTAAAAATGAAAAATGGGATTTTAGATTCCTAAGACCATTTACGAGAAATAAAACGTAGAATTTTTACGTTTTACAAAATTTTAAATATGAAATGAAGATTTAGAATAACCGTGGTTATTCCGGTCATAGGAACCCATTCCAGATGCGGCAAAGGAACGTCTGCGGAGCCGGGGAAGGAAACGCTAGCGAAAGTATCTATAAGTTCAAACATTTAATTGACTGCAACATGAATAGACTATTATGTCTAAGTGTGATATGTGTAAGTTCTAGTATTCATTTGTCTGCTCATGAACATTCTGATGTTGTTCATTATATGAATGAATTGATCTGTTATGTCTAGGTTTATGTGCTATATGAATGTTTCATAGCGCGATGCTATGATAAATATTTGGTAAGCTCAGATATTTACATGTCTGCAGCATCAATTACTATTTGATTGATTTAAGTACTTTTCGTACAAACTTGTAAAGTCCTACGGGCAATAGGGTTGTGGTTAAACTAACTCACCTCATGAAATGAGAAATTAAAAAGTGTATAAATAATACACTATGGAGAAGTGTTAGGGCACTATAGTGTGGTTAATTAAAAACACACATAAAGAAATAAATGTAAAGACCTACGGGCAATAAGGGTTCCAATGTGGGATGATTCATATGAATGTCGCTGGTGGGGAACTATAAGAAAGATGGTAATGAAACCACTAAGGCGTATCGCCCCTCCAACATAGTGGTGGAGGTTTTTCTCAGATCCTACAAGGATATCAGGGCTATGGAGGCAGATGTTCTAAGGTCGCTCCTTAGACCCTCCCAGTAAATGCGTTAATAATCATCGGTACTGCCATAAACAGAGCTCTAAACTAGAAATCAAATAGAGAATAAACAATCAATAAAATGATAAAAATCATAATTGAGCATAACCGAAGCTTACTCTAGAGTAATGTAAATTCGGTTAGAGTATGTGAATAGTACCCCGATAAAGTAAAGTGAATAGTAACCAGTTAGGGTAACTGTTACTATTCATTGATCAAATGTCAAAATTACTATTTATGATGAATAGTACTATTCATAGTAAATTGAGTTTCAATGTTTTTGAATCAATATGATTCTAACTATGTATGTTGAACTTACTGAGCCTGTTAGCTCATCAGTTTGTTCATGTTACAGGTAAGAAACTTGTCCTGTAGATTTCTGAATGGCGGCAGGATGCAAGCGTGTCAAAGGGATAGGGAATCCGCTGTGGATATGGTCCTGCTACAAGTTTTCCGCTGAGTGTTGAAAGAAAAGACATGTATTGTAAAAAGATTTGATTTAGGTATTAATATATAAAGTATGTTTGTACTTTTAAAAAGTGAAAAACATAGTTCAATTTAATTATGTTATGTTTACAAACAAGAAAAAGTATTTAAAAAAAAATGAGTCCAAATTTCACAAAGGGGTTTAAAGGAAAGAAAAGAATTTAGGCGACCCGACGAGGTTCACGAGCTATTGTAGTCAGCTAAGGAGCTTGATTGTAATAGTTTCGGTGGACCGAGGTCGGGGGCCTCACATGCTGTGCGCTACGATGAACTGTTGTGGACTTTTACAACACCCATTGAAGTAGGCTTATGATGAATCCAAGGCTGAGACAAAGGTAGATCAAGGCAAGAGAAGACCAAAAGAGAGAAAGAGACCTTGCTAACAGAATTAGAAGAGCAATCAAGTAGAAAGAGTAGCAGGCCACCCATTCATTTGCATTATTAGACTTTGCTAGAAAGCTAGATAGGGGCTTCGATAGGATAAAATAGACTTTTAGAATAGCACTTCCCTCAGAGGAAGTTTTATTGTCTAATTATTGGATGCATTACGTATTGATAATTATTTGCGGGAGAGAAAGCTGAGCATTAATCTGATCATCATTGATATGATCGATCAGGACATAATCTTGTGAATAGAATTCCTCATAAAATACAACGTCATCATAGGCTGTCGAAAGCGGAAAGTTGCTTTTGGACCCACTGAGTATGAAAGTTCGCCTACAAGGGTATGTTGTCAGAGCAACCAAAGACGATGATCTCAATAGTGAAGGCATGCATGATGCTATCTAGTGGATACGTGGGTTTCCTAGCACTTGTAGTAGATAAGACTCGAGGAATAGAGATAGGACCCAAGAACATGCCGATAGTTAGGGAATTCATGGAGATATTCCCAGAAGATCTTCCAGGACTCCCGCCAGAGCGTGGGATATCATTCGAGACTGAACATCTACCAGGATCAGCCCCTATCTCGAAGGCCCTATACCGAATGGGGCCTGCAGATCTAAAAGAGTTCCAAGCCGGTTGAAGGACTTAATGGGCAAGGGATTCATTCAACCGAGCTATTCACTCTGGGGAGCACCCGTACTATTCATCATGAAGAGAGATAGTGTGGCGGCCCGCCCCTCGTAGAGATCATACAATACTATTACAGTTGAGCTTTATCGCTAACTACGATAGATTGTACTCTTATGGATCGCCAGCTTATCTCTCTCTCTTTTTAAATCATGACGTTTTTAGGAAAAATTTTTTTTTCTTTAAACATCATGTAAAACATTTCCCACTATTTACTTTGTTGGCAAATACAAAGTAATTTACATATTACAGTACTTTCGTAAATATATAATATTACAAAAGAATGTTTCTTTTTTTTTTCCTTCCCTTTTTATCGCTCAGCGGAAAGATTCTGGCAGGACCATATCCCTCGCCCAGTTATTCGATTTGACAGGCGCCATCCCGTCCGCATCCAGTCAAACAAGCTACTGAGCTGGTCGCTTACCTGCAACATTAGCAAAAATGGTGAGCTACAGGTTCAGTAAGTTCAAACATGCAAGAAATAAAATTTCTATGAATAGACTATTCATCATGAATAGTACTTTTGACTACTATTCATATGTAAATAGTAACTTTGACCACTATTCATACGTGAATAGTAAGGTTGACCACAACACAGTGGCACAACAGTACATCTACCACGATGTTAGTACTCTCACTAAACTGTCTTATGCTCAATTATGGCATAGTTTTAGCTTTAGGTAATTATCTTTGCTTATATTTTGGTTTTGAGCTCAGGTTGGCAGTACCATTTAAGTGCGCATGACTGGGAGCGGTACATTAGTGCTGACCTCCACAGCCTTAATCTCATAGCCCCGAAGGCAAAATTGTACATGACTGGGAGCGGTACATCAGTGCTGACCTCCACAGCCTTATTCTCATAGCCCCGAAGGCAAAAGTACCTCCCTGTACGGAAGGCTGGTACGCCAGAAAGTGGTTTCATTACCGACTTTTTAAAATTCTAACCCGGTGACTTCACATTGTCCCGTGGTTAGGAATGGTTCACATTTTAATTTTAGGGGAGTGAGTTTCATTAACCTCGCTCTAGTGCCCGAAGCACAATTAACAATGTGTCCATTCTCAATAGTGCCCGTAGCACATTACGTCTCTCTCTCTACTCTATAATAGTGCCCGTAGCACATATGTACCTAACTTATAGTTAGTACATCAAAGTTAGCAACAATAATGCTATATGTTGCAGACAGGTAAATGTCTGAACTTACCTTATCAGTCTCTTCTCTTTTTCTCTCGTGGATCTTTGATCGCCCTCCTCGTAGGTCGATTTTTGGATCCTACAGACAAAACCTTGTCTGTTAATTTCATTTCCATTTATAGCTTTTATTTTTCATTTAAAAGCTTAAATAAAGCCTATTTATAACTTTTTAGGCTTTATTTATCATTTTCCCCATTTTTTCTCAACTTTTGCAAAATTACGATTTTACCCCTGTATTTTGGCAAAATTACGATTTTGCCCCTATATTTTGACAAAATTACAATTTTTCCCCTGACGGAAATTTTCGCGATCCAGACTGCATTTTTGGCTCTCAGGAACTTTTCTGACTCTTTTTTAATCATTACCGGGTTCATTTCTATTTTATTTTCACTTTTCACTTTCCCGACCCTCGGGAAGCACTATTCCGACCCTTACGTCGGTTTAGTGATTTTCTATCGTTTCGGAGCCTCAAATGGACGTTTCACTAGTATTTAAAACGTTCATCTAGACATTCCCAACCTAGGTCTCCGAGGTTCGGATTTTCCGTTCCCGACTCGGACCTTTATTTCATTTCCAAAAACGCCCCCCCCCCTCAGGGTCGGTTTTTCAATTTCACTCGCGTTTTACATTTTTAAGGGGACGGGTTACTATTCACGAACCGCCCCTTAGGTTTTCCTTATTCAATTTTCCGTTAGGGACTCAGGTTTCCGACCCGACCCCAAACTTTTTATTTTTATTTCCATTTTACCCCAAATGTTGTTTTCGAAATTTCGGCAGCATTTCGGCATAATTTTAGGGCTTCCGGCGTTAGGTACGCCTCGAACCATATGTACCTATCACGTACTATACCACAACCTTTTTTATGTAAAAGTTTTCCAAACTTTTACATAAAAGCTCACAAAATTCCAATTTGCATTTTAACCCACATTACACCAAAAATTTTTCATTTTTACCCTTAGTTTTGGTCTCGGTTTTCATAATCAAACCGAACCAAACTTCTCAAAATTTCCACCACATTTTAGGCTATTAAAATGTCATTTTTTTAACACATTTTCAAGCCCATTTTCATTGCATTTTTCAACCAAATTCTTAGGGTTTTTACCATATATAACCCACAGCCAATGAATGAAAAACATGCACAACATTTTTGTTTCATTCTTTCACTCATAATTCCATCATTTGCATATTAAAATGCATGATTTAAATTAACCAAACATCACATAAATCATGCAAAAGTTTCTTCCAAACCCTTAGGTAACCCCACGGCCACATTAGGTAAATGCACACCAAAATTTTTTTCAAGCTTTTCCATAATGCAATTCATGGTTTATTCTTCACAAAATTTAACTTGAAAGCATGTTAGCAATTAAACCACACAAATTTCTTATTGCTTACTCAAGGTAACCCACGGTTTTACCCTTGGAAAACCAACAAATTTTTGGTTTTTCTTTAAACCAAATACATGGTTTTCTTCCTTGTTACACCCTTAACAAAACCCAAGCATCAAATCATGGAAAACTACCAAAAATTTTCCATCTTATTTCACTATTCATCCCACAGTTTTCTTGAAGAAAAATCAAGAAAAAGTTAAGTCCAAGGGGTGTTACCTTAGTCACTTGCTTCCTTTGTCTTCAAGGAATGCTTTGACACCAATTTTGTGTAGAAATATTGAAGAAATTGCTTGGTTCCTCTTGGGTCACTCACGGCTCCACCATGAAGAAAACACTTAGAAAATTTTCTTTGGTTTTTGGCTTTCAAATGGTCTCGGCTTTTTGTTCCAAAAGTGGCCGACTTATGCCATAAAAAGGCCAATTAATTTGGCTTTCCACCGATGAGATTTCACCACCTTTCAACACTAATACTTTCCATAATTTTCACAAATTAAAAATGATGAATTTTGGCCAAATCTTGACCTTTAGATCAAAAAGTAAATGAATCATGGCCATTAATGCTACCAACCACCATTTTAATCCCATTTATTAAAGGGATTTATGATGTCATAAATGCTAAAGCAAAGTTGACTTTGACTTTCACTATTCACATTAATTCGACTACTTTTTGACCGATACCGGTTCGAGCCGAAATTTTCCTGAAATCGTCCCGGCGTGTTCCTAAGGTCTCCTGTGCAGTCGGATCAATTTAAACTGCTTCCGTTTGATCAAAATTAATCTCGAAAGTTTTCCGTCTTTTATTGTCCCGGTTAGGGTTTTCAATGCCGGTTTTGGCACCGTTTCACCCGTTTCAACTCAGTGAATTTTTCTAACACTGAATTCTTACTCGTCAGTATTGTTAGAACATTTTCATATATTCTAAACAATATAAATACATTTATTTCACTCTTTAAATAGTACAAATTGTTATATACATACATTTGTACATTTTCATCCGAGAATTGCCTGAATTTCCCGGTTGTCACATTCACCCCTCCTTATAAAATTTTCGTCCTCGAAAATTAGAACAAATGGGGGTATAAACTCCTCATCTCATCTTCTCGTTCCCACGTAGCTTCTTCAATGTTGTGATTTTTCCATAAAATCTTCACTAGTGGGATTGTCTTATTTCTCAGTACTTTCTCTTCACGAGCCAGTACTTGAATAGGTTGTTCCTCATATGTCAAATCCTCATGGATTTGAATAGGCTCATGCTTCAACACATGGGACGGATCTGGTATATATTTTCTCAGCATCGACACATGAAATACATTATGCACTGCCGACAATTCTGGAGGTAACGCTAATTTATAAGCGACCCTTCCAACACGTTCGATAATTTCATAAGGTCCAATATATCTTGGACTCAGTTTCCCCTTCTTACCGAAACGCATAATCCCCTTCATAGGCGATACCTTAAGAAATACGAAGTCTCCTTCATCGAACTCCAAGGATCTCCGCCTCTTGTCTGCATAACTCTTTTGTCGGCTTTGCGCAATTTTCATTTGACGCTGAATTCTAGTAACTGCATCGGAAGTCTCTTTTATGAAGTCCGTCTTATGCAACTGCTTCTCTCGCAAATCATACCAGTGTAATGGTGATCTGCACTTCCGTCCATACAAAGCCTCGTAAGGTGCCATGCCTATAGAAGCTTGGTAACTATTATTGTACGAGAATTCAATTAATGGTAACTTCTCGTTCCAATTTCCTGCAAAATCCATCACACAAGCTCGAAGCATGTCCTCTAACGTCTGAATTGTCCGCTCTGACTGTCCGTCTGTTTGCGGATGAAAAGTCATACTGAGTCTCAATTCAGTACCCATGGCCTCTTGCACACACTTCCAGAAATTCGAAGTGAACCGTGCATCTCGATCTGATACAATGGATTTTGGCACTCCATGTAATCTGACGACATGAGTTACGTATAACTGAGCAAACTTTTCCAACGAAAAAGTCATCTTGACAGCTATAAACCGTGCCGTCTTGGTCAGTCTATCCACAATAACACAGATGGCATCATAACCTTCTCGGGTTTTTGGGAGTCCCACTACAAAATCCATCGTGATATGTTCCCATTTCCATTCAGGAATCTCCAACGGTTCCAATCTTCCCACTGGATGTTTATGTTCCGCTTTGATTCTCTGATAGGTCATGCATCTGCTCACGAATTTCGCTATATCGTTCTTCATCCCTTTCCACCAGAACTGTAACTTCAAGTCCTGATACATCTTGCTAGCTCTTGGATGAACCGAATAGGGTGTCTCATGAGCTTTTGACATGATCCGTCTTCTAAGTTCTTCATCAGCTGGAACATTTATCCTTCCTTGATAAAGGATCATTCCATCCTTGAAAATTCCTTCTTGAGAACTTGTCATTGTTGGATCTCGCCTCTGAGCTTCCTTTATATCCTCAAATAGCGATGATTCCACTTGAAGTGCAGCTAGTCTTCCAGATATCAGCTCCAAGTTCAAAGAATTTATCTCTTGCTGCAATGGCTTCGGAAGCCTGTTTATTGGTAGTTGGTGCGATATGATAGACTTTCTACTTAGAGCATCCGCTACACGATTGGCCTTCCCTGGATGGTATAGGATTTCATAATCATAATCCTTCACCAATTCCAACCATCGCCTTTGTCATATATTGAGCTCCTTTTGCGTGAAGAAATACTTCAGGCTTTGGTGATAAGTGAAAATCTGACATTGAGCTCCATAAAGATAGTGTCGCCAAATTTTAAGTGCGAACACTACTGCAGTAAGTTCAAGGTCATGCGTAGGGTAATTCCTTTCATGCTCCTTTAATTGACGGGAAGCATAGGCAATCACCTTGCCATCTTGCATCAGGACTGCTCCCAGTCCTATTTTTGATGCGTCACTGTAGATTACAAACTTCTCCCCTTCAGTGGGAAGCGTAAGGATTGGTGCGCTTGTCAGTCGCCTCTTTAACTCCTAGAAGCTTCTTTCACATTCCATAGTCCACTCTTACTTCCTTTCTTTGCATGTAAGAGCGGTAAGAGGTGCAGCTAATCGCGCGAATCCCTCTACAAATGGCCGATAATATCCAGCTAACCCCAAGAAACTGCGTATTTCCGTCACACTCTTGGGTACAGGCCACTGGTTAATTGCCTCTACTTTCGTCGGATCTACAGCAATACCTTCCTGGTATACAACATGTCTGAGGAAATGTACTCTGTCCAGCCAAAACTCACATTTAGAGAATTTGGCATACAGTTGATGCTTCCTTATCGTATTCAACACGATCCTCAGATGCTCCTTGTGCTCCTCATGAGTCTTCGAGTATATAAGAATGTCATCAATGAATACAATGACAAACTTATCCAAATACTCTTTAAAAATTCTGTTCATTAAGTCCATGAACGCTGCCGGCGCATTTGTTAATCCAAATGGCATCACAAGAAACTCGTAGTGACCATAACGAGTCCTAAACGCTGTCTTAGGAATATCACTTTCTTTAATTCTCAGCTGGTGATATCCTGATCGTAAGTCGATCTTGGAAAATACCGCTGCGCCTTTTAACTGGTCGAATAGGTCATCAATTCTAGGTAACGGATACCTATTCTTAATCGTGACCTTATTCAACTCCCGATAATCAATGCACAAACGGAATGTTCCATCCTTTTTCTTGACGAATAGTACAGGTGCACCCCATGGAGAAAAACTCGGCCTGATGAATCCTTTATCCAAAAGCTCCTTTAATTGTACCTGTAGCTCCTTTAACTCCACTGGAGCCATACGGTATGGTGCTTTGGAAATAGGTGCTGTTCCAGGCATCAACTCAATTTCGAATGAGATTTCTCTCTCTGGAGGTATCCCTGGTAGCTCTTCTGGAAATACGTCAAGAAACTCATTAACCACAGGAACATCTTCAGGTTGAAGCTTCTGTTCCTCTGTAGTATCCACCACATATGCCAGATATCCCATGCAACCACTGGCTATCAGCTTGCTTGCTCTCAGCGAACTGATCATCATCTTCCCGGGCTTTCGAGAAGTGTCGACATATTCGAAACTCTCTTCTTCCTCGGGTTGGAATACTATCTTTCGATTTCGACAGTCGATTGTAGCTTGATATTTCCCTAGGAAATCCATGCCTAGAATCACCTCGTAATCAGCGATCTTCATCACGATCAACTCCGCATATGGTTCCCTATTTGCCACATATACTGGTACATGAGGTAGCCAGTATTTGGACAACAATACTTCCCCAGAGGGTAAAGCTGTCTTAAATACCCTTCCCATATTGTCCTTAGGAAGTCCTATCTTGTCAGCAAATGCATAGGAAACAAAAGAATGCGTAGCGCCGGAATCGAATAATATAGAGGCTACATGACTAGCGACAGGAAGCTGACCTGTCACTACGTTCGATGTTCCCGCCTCTGCATCCTCTTTGTTGTAGGCCATCACACGAGCATCGGCACGTGGCACATGCTCCTGGCGTTGCGGCCTTACTGGTGACTCTTCAACTCTGGCCTGAAGGGAATGAGCTTGTGGGCGTGTTTGGTGCGGTTGGGAAGTGCCTTGTCCACCCTGTCTATTTGGACAGTTTCTGGCATAATGGCCTTCCTTTCCACATTCATAGCAAACAAGCGGCCCAAATCTGCATTGCCCAGAATGTCTTTTCCCACATGTAGGACAATTTTGGACATTGGATTCCGCATTACCAGCTATTCTCCGCTGCTGGTTTCGATTATTGCCCTGGCAATTTCCAGAAAAATTGCATTTTCTCTTATTTTGCTGGGATCCTTGACTATTGCCCTGGCTTGGTTTAGCATTCTGATTAGGCTTGTTTGATTGACCAGCTTGTGTAGACTTCGCCAAAGCCCTCTCCTTCTTCTTGGCCTCCCAGTGTTTTTCTCTTTCCTCTTTCTATCGGGCTACGTGAAACTCAGCTCTGATGGCCCGACTCACACAATCTGCTACAGAAGTAGGTGGTACTTGTCCAGTGTCTACTAACGCAGCAATTTCTGGCCTGAACATCCCGATCATTTTCTGTATTTTCTCCCTCTCAGTATGGACTACATAAGGACATAAACGGGATAACTGGTCGAACTTTTGGCAAACCTCACTTATCGACATATTCCCTTGAGTCAATTCTGAGAACTCTTTTTGTTGTTGTCTTAGAGATGCAGGGTCGTAATATTTCTGGTTAAATTCTTCCAGAAATTCCGCCCAACTCATGGTAGACACGTCTCTTCTCATTCGTATAGTGTCCCACCAAAAACGAGCATCTTTTCTCAGCACAAAAGACGCACATGCAACCTTCTCCCGGTCGGTTAGGTTCATGAATTCCATGATCACTTGCAATGACGACAACCAGTCTTCAGCCTCTAGAGGATTCGTAGACCCTTCAAATTCTAGCGGCCTTATACGCCTGAATCTTTCATAGAGGGGTTCCAGATTCAATACTGGTTGTGGTTCAGGAACTCTCTCATGTACAGCAGCTGGAGGGATAACCGGATCTACCTCAGCTTCTTGTTCTACTTGGGTACCCTCAGAGCCTTGTCTCTGTTTTAGCTCCTCTACCCGTCGTCTCAGATTAGCATTTTCTTGCATCTGAGCTTCTAGTAGGGCTTGTATCTGATCCAGTCTCTCCATAACATTAGGACGTCGTTCTCGTCCTTCTGGTCGATTACGCAAATCCACCATCTTGCCTATTGTCCTATTATGGCACAATAATTCACCGTTAGCTTTTCCATAACCACATTCATAAAATCATATCAATTTACGAAATTTAGGGTAATGTAAAGCCACATCATCGTAACACATCATCGTATAACATATAATCATTTTGATATTTCATTCATAGCAAAACATTTATATGTCATACATAATCATCACCAGTCATATATACATCGGCCATTTATACATCCTGGCCACAAGTCTATACAAAAGAGCTTTTCTCTCTAAGCTACTTATGTACATGTATACATATCTACTGGTCACGCATCCCCTGTGTCTGGGACTAGAGGATATTCTTCTGGATCCTCATCGTCATCGGAATCGTCTAAATTGTCACTGCCCCTAGGCAATGCTCCCTGTCCTGAGTCATCACCTCTTCGTGGTCTAGACGGTCCAGCTTCATGATCATTCATCATTCTTCTCGGTTCGAAGATGCGTGCAAACATCTCATCTTGACCCAGTGTCTCTCTTCGACTCTGCGTCAGATGCTCAATCAGAATCTCTCTCTCGATCGTCCTGATCGTCACCACAAACTCTTGGAGCGTAGGAGGAAACAGCTTGATCACCCTCTGTCTCAACTCCTAGGGTAAACCTCTCCAAAATAGCTCACAACAGTTTGCTTCAGTGAGGTTGGGCAACAGACATCTTCTCCTAATGGTCTCCTCAAATCGTGCTGCGTAAGACATCACCGTCTCACCGGACAGCATGACCATCCTCTCAGTCTGGAGAATGTAGTCCCTAACCTCATCAAATCCGGGATACGCAGGTGTATCAGCCTCTCGTCTCTCTGGAGGTGCTGGAGTAGGTGCTGGATCCCTAGGCGGAAACTGATCAGCCAACTACTGACAGAACTCAGCCCAACTAAATCCTAATAAAATCTCCTGGTCGTAGTATTGCCAAAATACTCGAGCATCTCCCTGAAACATACTGACGGCCAACTGAATCCACATATCTCGATCGATGTCGCATATCACCATAATCCTTTCGCTGGCATGGAGCCAGTCCTTCGCCTCCATCGACTGTCGTCCACCATCAAACATCGGGGGACTGCTAGCTCGAAATGCCTGTACTGCCCGTGCCGAAACTCTCACCCCAATATGTTGGCGTCCACCAACAACTGGAATGTCCACTACCACCGGTGGATGAACTATCGGTCGTGGCTGTACTACATCTACTGGCGCTGGCACTGATGCTGGTACTGGTACCGGAGGTCTCTCGGGCACCGGAGGTCTAATTACCGATCGTTGGGACATAGACGGCCTCACAATAGGTCTCGTCCATACCCGTAATACTCCTCTCGGTCGAGGTAGCGATGGTCTCACATATGGAGGTCTGGTCATCTTGCTACCTATAAGATAATTATTTTCACATAAGAAAATAATAAACTAAACTTAAGTAAACTACTTACTTGGATAGCGGTGCAGGATGCGCGAAGTGTCAAATCAGGATATGGTCACACTGCTCTGATATACCAACTGTGACTGCAGTTGGTAATCCAAACTAGATCCATCGTAATTCCGCTCTAATACCAACTGTGACAGCAGTTGGTATTATAAACTAGACCAATCTCAAACCTTGCTCTGATACCAACTGTGACAGCAGTTGGTATTCTAGACTACACCAACCGTAAACCCGCTCTGATACCAACTGTGGCGGCCCGCCCCTCGTAGAGATCATACAATACTATTACAGTTGAGCTTTATCGCTAACTGCGATAGATTGTACTCTTATGGGTCGCCGGCTTATCTCTCTCTCTTTTTAAACTATGACGTTTTTAGGGAAATTTTTTTTTTCTTTAAACATCATGTAAAACATTTCCCACTATTTACTTTGTTGGCAAATACAAAGTAATTTACATATTACAGTACTTTCGTAAATATATAATATTATAAAAGACTGTTTCTTTTTTTTTTCCTTCCCTTTTTATCGCTCAGCGAAAAAACTCTGGCAGGACCATATCCCTCACCCAGTTATCCGATTTGACACGCGCCATCCCGTCCGCATCCAGTCAAACAAGCTACTGAGCTGGTCGCTTACCTGCAACATTAGCAAAAATGGTGAGCTACAGGCTCAGTAAGTTCAAACATGCAAGAAATAAAATTTATATGAATAGACTATTCATCATGAATAGTACCGTTGACCACTATTCATACGTGAATAGTAACTTTGACCACTATTCATATGTGAATAGTAAGGTTGACCACAACACAGTGGCACAACAGTACATCTACCGCGATGTTAGTACTCTCACTAAACTGTCTTATGCTCAATTATGGCATAGTTTCAGTTTTAGGTAATTATCTTTACTGATGTTCTGGTTTTGAGCTCAGGTTGGCAGTACCATTTAAGTGCGCATGACTGGGAGTGGTACATTAGTGCTGACTTCCATAGCCTTAATCTCATAGCCCCGAAGGCAAAATTGTACATGACTAGGAGCGGTACATCAGTGCTGACCTCCACAGCCTTATTCTCATAGCCCCGAAGGCAAAAGTACCTCCCTGTACGGAAGGCTGGTACGCCAGAAAGTGGTTTCATTACCGACTTTTTAAAATTCTAACCCGGTGACATCACATTGTCCCGTGGTTAGGAATGGTTCACATTTTAATTTTAGGTGAGTGAGCTTCATTAACCTCGCTCTAGTGCCCGAAGCACAATTAACAATGTGTCCATTCTCAATAGTGCCCGTAGCACATTACGTCTCTCTCTCTACTCTATAATAGTGCCCGTAGCACATATGTACCTAACTTATAATTAGTACATCAAAGTTAGCAACAATAATGCTATATGTTGTAGACAGGTAAATGTCTGAACTTACCTTATCAATCTCTTCTCTTTTTCTCTCGTGGATCTTTGATCGCCCTCCTCGTAAGTCGATTTTTGGATCCTACAGACAAAACCTTGTCTGTTAATTTCATTTCCATTTATAGATTTTATTTTTCATTTAAAAGCTTAAATAAAACCTATTTATAACTTTTTAGGCTTTATTTATCATTTTCACCATTTTTTCTCAACTTTTACAAAATTACAATTTTGCCCCTGTATTTTGGTAAAATTACGATTTTGCCCCTATATTTTGGCAAAATTACAATTTTGCCCCTGACGGAAATTTTCCCGATCCAGACTGCATTTTTGGCTCTCAGGAACTTTTCTGACTCTTTTCTAATCATTACCGGGTTCATTTCTATTTTATTTTCACTTTTCACTTTCCCGACCCTCGGGTAGCACTATTCCGACCCTTACGTCGGTTTAGTGATTTTCTATCGTTTTGTAGCCTCAAATGGACGTTTCACTAGTATTTAAAACGTTCATCTAGACATTCCCGACCTAGGTCTCCGAGGCTCGGATTTACCGTTCCCGACTCGGACCTTTATTTCATTTCCAAAAATGCCCCCCCCCCCGGGGTCAGTTTTTCAATTTCACTCGCGTTTTACATTTTTAAGGGGACGGGTTACTATTCACGAACCGCCCGTTAGGTTTTCCTTATTCAATTTTCCGTTAGGGACTCGGGTTTCCGACCCGACCCCAAACTTTTTATTTTTATTTCCATTTTACCCCAAATGCTGTTTTCGAAATTTCCGCAGCATTTCAGCATAATTTTAGGGCTTTCGGCGTTAGGTACGCCTCGAACCATATGTACCTGCCACATACTATACCACAAGCCTATTTTATGTAAAAGTTTTCCAAACTTTTACATAAAAGCTCACAAAATTCCAATTTGCATTTTAAACCACATTACACCAAAAATTTTTCATTTTTACCCTTAGTTTTGGTCTCAGTTTTCACAATCAAACCGAACCAAACTTCTCAAAATTTCCACCACATTTTAGGCTATTAAAATGTCATTTTTAACACATTTTCAAGCCCATTTTCATTGCATTTTTCAACCAAATTCTTAGGGTTTTTACCATATATAACCCACGGCCAATGAATGAAAAACATGCACAACATTTTTGTTTCATTCTTTCACTCATAATTCCATCATTTGCACATTAAAATGCATGATTTAAATTAACCAAACATCACATAAATCATGCAAAAGTTTCTTCCAAACCCTTAGGTAACCCCACGGCCACATTAGGTAAATGCACACCAAAATTTTTTTCAAGCTTTTCCATAATGCAAGTCATGGTTTATTCTTCACAAAATTTAACTTGAAAGCATGTTAGTAATTAAACCACACAAATTTCTTATTGCTTACTCAAGGTAACCCACGGTTTTACCCTTGGAAAACCAACAAATTTTTGGTTTTTCTTTAAACCAAATACATGGTTTTCTTCCTTGTTACACCCTTAACAAAACCCAAGCATCAAATCATGGAAAACAACTAAAAATTTTCCATCTTATTTCACTATTCATCCCATGGTTTTCTTGAAGAAAAACCAAGAAAAAGTTAAGTCCAAGGGGTGTTACCTTAGTCACTTGCTTCCTTTGTCTTCAAGGAATGCTTTGACACCAATTTTGTGTAGAAATATTGAAGAAATTGCTTGGTTCCTCTTGGGTCACTCACAGCTCCACCATGAAGAAAACACTTAGAAAATTTTCTTTGGTTTTTGGCTTTCAAATGGTCTCGGCTTTTTGTTCCAAAAGTGGCCGACTTATGCCACTAAAAGGCCAATTAATTTGGCTTTCCCCCAATGAGATTTCACCACCTTTCAACACTAATACTTTCCATAATTTTCACAAATTAAAAATGATGAATTTTGGCCAAATCTTGACCTTTAGATCAAAAAGTAAATGAATCGTGGCCATTAATGCTACCAACCATCATTTTAATCCCATTTATTAAAGGGATTTATGATGTCATAAATGCTAAAGCAAAGTTGACTTTGACTTTTACTATTCATATTAATTCGACTACTTTTTGACCGATACCGGTTCGAGCCGAAATTTTCCTGAAATCGTCCCGGCGTGTTCTTGAGGTCTCCTGTTCAATCGGATCAATTTAAACTACTTCCGTTTGATCAAAATTAATCGCGGAAGTTTTCTGTCTTTTATTGTCCCGGTTAGGATTTTCAATGCTGGTTTTGGCACCGTTTCACCCGTTTCAACTCAGTGAATTTTTCTAACACTGAATTCTTACTCGTCAGTATTGTTAGAACATTTTCATATATTCTAAACAATATAAATACATTTATTTCACTCTTTAAATAGTACAAATTGTTATATACATACATTTGTACATTTTCATCCGAGAATTGCCTGAATTTCCTGATTGTCACAGATAGAACACTGAGAATGTGTATCGGCTACAAAAAGTTAAACAGGATTACAATTAAGAGGAACCCACTTGGGAATGGGAAGAAGATATGAAAAGAGACTTCTCAGAATTTTTCTAATTTTTGGGGATGAAAATTTTATAAGGGGGTAGGTTGTAATGACCCCCATATTCATGGAACCTACTTGCTGTGTAATAAGTAATTAAGGAATGAATTTGGAATAATTTGATGCCTTTTAGTGCACATTTGAAGAACATGGTCAGGTATACGGCCGTGTACCATTCGGACTGTGTACGTGTGAGAGATCGTGTAAGTATAAGTGACCATATAAGTGTAACATGATCAATGTTAGGAAATGCCCTAAGCATTAGAGACATTTTATGTATTTATTTTGAACTAGATAATAAAATTATAATATAGAGGTTATTCATTACATTACTGTTTGTCGTTATTCTGTTTACATGTTAAAGTAAATGTAAGCAAATATAGCTCACTGACTGCTTATGTTAAAACTGTTAGAACGTTGCATGCAATGGACTTTTGTATGCAAGAAGACAATGTTCTAAAGTAAGCAGTCTAAACTATGGTCTGTAGTCTATGGGGTTAGACCGAGCATCTAACTCATGTTAAGACTATTATGTTGTCTAAAACCATGGTGGGGACGGTTTGTCTTGACTGTCCGAAGCATAGAATCCTGAGTAAAGACATAGATATTTTGCTTGGTGGTAACATATTAGACCGGGACTAAAGCATGATTAATCTACGTAGTCCGCTATGAGTGGATTAATCTGCTTTTGACGCTCATTATGTAGTAACCTTAATCCTGAGTAAATGAACTACTTCATGTATATGACTTGTGTACTTTGATGTTTCAATGGCTAAAACGTCTCAGAGGTAGTAAGCTTATAGACCGGTTTGTTGGGTGCATGACTTTTATACGATGAAGGGTTTGCTTACAGATATCAGAATCATAGCTCTAAGGAGTTAAAGGTATCCTCTTTAAGGCATTATACTGGATGTGAAAATGAACAAGGCCTTGGGTCGTCTGTTTGGCAGATGACTTCTTATTCATATATGTTGAATAGTCATTTTCTTATTCGGTAGTATAATGGAACTTTAAGATAGCCTGATCAGTATGATTAAATGGACTTTGACCTAAGGCTGATCATGGGTATCATATGAGGGTTCTGAATACATGACAAGGTTATTGGATAGTAGCTTGTCACAGGCTTACGTAATACAGTATATAATTGGGAGTTCAGTTTCAGGTTTATAGTGGTGTGACTCTGAAATTAGTGATCATATGATTAAGTTGTTCGGTACAGGATGATGATCATATGGAATCACGGGAGCCTGATTATATATGTCTAATTAGTCCCTCTACTAGCTCCATATAATTCCTTAATGATTGGCAAATTGACTTGTGTATGCTTATTGGCTAGTTGATTATGCATGGATGGTGTGGACATAGGATTAGAATGGTGGACAAGATTCTCTCTGGTTGAATTCAGATTTTGTTTTGGATAATAGAGTACACAATTATTCGAACTCCAAATAAAGTTACCATGATTTTATTTGAGATTGGATTGGAGTTGTAGAAAATTATCCATGAGGGCAAAATTTGAAATACAACTTTTTGTGGATTTTGGAATTTGAATTTTGAAATTTGAAATTTAAATTTTGAATTTGAAATTCGAATTTGAAATTTAAATTTGAAATTCGAATTTGAAATTTGAATTTGAAATTTGAATTTTGAAATTTGAAATTCAAATTTTGAATCACAGTCCAAGTAGAATTCGAATTCTTTGTGGATAATTCCACAACGTTAGAATTCGAATTTGAGTTGGATTATGGTGAGGAAAATCTTGTTTGAATCCTACTTAAATTTTGAATCCCAATCCTAACTAACTTGGTCGAAAATTGTTGAGGAAAATCCTCCTAGATATTTTTGGTTTTTATGGATAAGGATGCAGGGAAAAATTCATGTTTCAATCCCAGTTGAATTTGCATTCTCTCCTCCCTAGAATTGGCTGAAATTTTTGACGAAAATCTCAAGGGGATTTTCTGTTTTTTATGGATAAGAATGAGACAAAATTCAAGCTAGAAAATCCTATTTGAGTTTTGATTCTTCTCACACTTTAATAGACGAATCTGGACAGGTTTATAGCCTTAGGGAAATTTGGCTTTATTGGATGAGTGAGGAGATAAAATTTAAGTTAAAATCCTGTTTGAATTTTAAATGCAAAAATCAAAATATGGTCGAATTCTTTTAGTGGATAAGGCCTTGAAAATTTCAGTTTTTGTGAGTGGATACGAGAGAAAATCTTCTCCTAATCCAATTCAAATTCAGAGGATCACCTCATGCAAGTCTATAAATAAAGGTCCTGCCACTCCAGTTCTCTCAGACCACAGACTCTCAGGTGAGCAGGCTTATTGTTGCACAACTCATCGTGACAATAAGTTCTTTAGAGATCTGGGTGGTCGGAAGACGACTAGTAGTGCTAGCATATCGATCGAGGTTCAGAGTTCCCACACACTCAGCCATTCGGGAATTGGAGAATAGTAGAGAAGGCTAGTTGGTTGAAGCCCTCCGATCATTCTCCTGCTGCAGATTGGTGTCTTTTAAGGTATGAGTTTAAATTGTTGTTAGTTTATTGTATTTGGCATCATGAGATATTTAACAATCTTAAAAAAATTTTATTGTTCAGCTGCGTCACTCTGATACAATTTTACCGATTTATTTCCTACAATTGATATCAAAGCCATCTCATGGCTATGCCATGTACATAAATTAGACAATTAATTAGTCTTTTCATTTATGTATAGTTTTGATATTTAGAGAGTGGCATTCTAGGATTCCTTTATGTTGTTATCATGTATTATGTAGTATGTGGTTATTTTAATTTTTTAAATTATTATAAGCATGCTTGTTTTATGCCGGTTATGGTTCCTTAGAATTTAGAAAATTGTATCAAGGAATTTTTATGTAACCATGGGAGCGGTTTATCATCACCGTAATTTTCCCACGGATTTTAATTTTTTTGTCACTTAGAATTATTATGATTACAATTTTTGCACGCCGGAAACGGTTTAGGAAATTTTATGTAATTATTCTTGGAGGAGATTGAAGTTTGAAGACCGTAACTTTTTTTTCCCAAAATTTAAATTTAATTTAAAGGTTGAAAATTTGATTGTGTGGAAAATTCCAATTTAATTAGGATTCAAATTAATTTTTGGAGGTCCTAATAGAAAAATTGGAATATGGCATGAAAATCAAGGCACGACCCCTCGGCATAGGCCATCGACCTTGGTGGGGCTGCAGCCCTTGCCCTTGGGCAGGATGGGGCTGCGGCAGCCCCTGTCCAGGCCAGGACCACCCACGGCCGCAAGCTTTGCCTGCAGCCAGGGGTGGCCGTGGCCTACCCAATGGGCGGCCAGCCCTTGGGCGTGCGGCCCATAGTTGCAGGCATTGCTTGCAGCCGGCTGGACTGCAGCCGGCCAGTGGCTGTGGGCTGCTAGCCCCCCCGGGGGCTGGGGGCTATCCACGGCGGCTGCGGGCCTTCGGGGCCCGTGGGCCGACGAGCCAAAAAACAAAAAATTTGATTTTTAAATTTGAGATTTAATTTTAAAATCATGTTTAAAAATATGTAATTAAAAATTTAAAGTTTTTGAAATTACATATTATTACACATGATATTTAAATTGTTTAAAATTTGAATTTGAAATTTAAATTTAAAATTCGAATTTGAGATTTGAATTTGAAATTTAAATTTTTGGAATTTAAATTTTAAATAATTCTTGGGATGAGAAATAAATGGAGAGGCTACATAAAGATGGATACAAGAAGACAGAACAAAATTAAAGACCTAAATGGTGCTTTGGATGGAATTTTGTAATCTTTATTTTCTTTGTTCTAGGATGGAACCATGGCTTGGTTATTTTTCCATCAATTATTTTTTCTATGATATGTCATGGATTTATAAATATGTATTGATGGATGTTATGTATGCATATTTGATAACATGTCATATAGGATAAGTGAATGCCGCTTATACTATATTGATCATACATATTTGTCAAAACTTGCATGTTTTTCAAAATATTGAGTGGGAGAGGGTTTCAAACAAAACCCACGGCCTCCATTGTTGATCCATATGTGAAAGCATGGTAACGCCTCGCATCAGTTCTGCCCTGACCACATCCCTCGGTAGGTGTTTACCACCTTCGGTATACTACGTTGGATCTCCTATGTGGAAAACGTGTTCGAGCATGATCCTATTCATGACCACCCCTCGGTGGCTTGGTAGGACGTAGACCGGGCTATGTAAACAAATGGTTATACACTCAAGACTCATTTAGTTATTAACCTTCCCTAGAAGCTCTGTTAACTAAACTAGTGGCCAAAATAAGCGGTTATTGATATATGTCTTAACCTTGGAGGATTTAAGGCAACATATATTAATTGGACAGGGTCCACGTTCCGACTATTTTTGTCATGACCACCCCTCAGTGGCTTGGGGCAATAGGTGTTGAGAATTACCGTTGCAATGCTACATGTTTTTCAAGTTTTATGTAGGAACATACTTGTATGTTTTATTTGCTAAATTATCTATATATTTGCTTGGGCTTTGTAATGATTTCTAGTATAATTTTATTTCAGTTCAAAATGTCACCGACACCCCTCATTTCAATACTTTTTGAAAATAAGCTGACTGACGATAATTATAAAGACTAGAAAAGAAATCTATTGATAGTTCTCAACTGCGAGCGACACAAGTTCGTGCTGGACGAACCATGCCCACCTGGGCCCAAACCTGACACACCGCTTGAGGAGGTCCTGATTGCCTATACTCGTTGGAGAGAATCCAATGAGATAACTCGATACGACATTCTAGCTAGCATGACGAGTGCTTTACAAAAGCAGCGTGAGACTTATCAAGTTGCTAGGGAGATAATGGAAAATCTGGAAGACATGTTCGAAGGCCAAGAAAAATTGGCTCGATAGTCTGCAATCACCAGCATTATGAACTCTAAGCAACAGGCAGGTACTCCAGTGAAGGACCATATGATCACTCTAATGGGATTCTTTACTGAGGCTGCCGAGAATGGTGCTGAGCTGGACTACAACACCCAGAACAAGATGGTGTTTAAAACTCTGTTTAAGGATTTTGTAGGGTTTAAGGCCGCATATAATCAGGCGATAAGGGAGTTAGGACTCACCGAGCTCATGAAGCAACTCCAAGCTTATGAGCGGATGATCAGGGATGGGGATGCAGTCCAACCCAAAGGAGAGGCCAATTTGGTGGAATCTTCCAAACCCTCACGGAAGAGGAAGAGGCCAAATCAGAAGCAAGTGATTTCCAGTTCTTCTAATCCTCCTGTCTTGGATGGGAAGAAGAAGAACAAGAACAAGTAGCCCAGGGACCCTAAAAAGTCCAAGTGCTTCCACTGTGGGAAGGTAGGTCATTTCAAGAAGGCTTGCCAGGAATTCCTAGCCGCCAAGGGCAAGAAAGGTAAGGAATGTAGGATAATAAATCGGTAAAAACGTATCAGAGTGGCGCAACGGAACAATAAAAATTTTTAGATCGTTAAATATCTCATGATGCCATATACAATAAATCAACAACAATTAAAACTCATACCTCAAAGACGCCAATCTTGCAGGAGGAGAATGACCGGAGGCTTCAACCAACTAGTCTTCTCTACTATTCTCCAATTCCCGAATGGCTGAGTGTGTGGGCACTCTGAACCTCGATCGGTATGCTAGCACTGCTAGTCTTCTTCCGACCACCCAGATCTCTAAAGAACTTTATTGTCACGATGAGCTGTGCAACAGTAAGCCTGCTCACTTGAGAGTCCGTGGTCTGAGAGAACTAGAGTGGCAGGACCTCTATTTATAGACCTGCATGAGGTGATTCTCTGAATTTGAATTGGATTAAGAAAAGATATTTTCCCTTATCCTTAACCAAAAAATCTGAATTTTTCCATGGATAAATCCAACAATAAAATTCGGTTTTCTTAGGATAAATCCAATCCAAATCTAAACAAGATTTTAACTAGAATTTTATCTCTCTTTTTAAACCAAAAATCCGAATTTTTCTTGGAGAAAAGCTCCTCATAAATTTTGGCCATTATGGATAAGGGAGAATCTAAAATTCCATTAGGATTTTCAAGCTCGAATCTTATCTCAACCTTATCCAAAAATAACCAAATTTCCTAGGAGAGATTCTCCAAATTTTCGGCCACTTTTCAGGGAGGAGAGAATCCAAATTCAACTGGGATTGAAACTTGAATTATTCCCTTGAATCTTATCCACAAAAATCTGAAATTTCCTTGAGGATTATCCTCAAAATTTTCGTCCACTTTTGTTGGGATTTGGATTCAAAATTCAAGTAGGATTCTAACAAGATTATCCTCTCCAAATCCAACTCAAATTCGAATTTCAAACCTTGTGGATTTTCCACAACAAATTCGAATCCTACTTGGACTGTGATTCAAAATTTGAATTTCAAATTTCAAATTCAAATTTCAAATTTCAAATTTCAAATTTCAAATTTAAATTTCAAATTCAAATTTCAAATTCAAATTTCAAATTTCAAATTCAAATTTCAAATTTCAAAATTCAAATTTCAAATTTCAAAATTCAAATTTCAAATTCCACAAAACGGTTGTGTTTCATATTCTTGTTCTCATGGATAATTTTCTACAACTCCAATCCAATCTCAAATAAAATCATGACAACTTTATTTGGAGTTTGAATAATTGTGTACTCTATTATCCAAAACAAAATCTGAATCCAACCGGAGAGAATCTTGTCTACCATCCTAATCCTGTGTCATCACCATCCATGCATAATAAACTAGCCAATAGCATACACAAATCAATTTGCCAAACGTTAAGGAATTATGTGGAGCTAGTAGAGGGACTGATTGGACATATATAATCGGGCTCTCGTGATTCCATATGATCATCATTCTGTACCGAACAACTCAATCATATGATCACTAATTTCAGAGTCACACCACTACAAACCTGAAACTGAACTCCCAATTATATACCGTATTACGTAAGCCTGTGACGAGCTACTATCCAATGACCTTGTCATATATGCAAAACCCTCATATGATATCCATGATCAGCCTTAGGTCAAAGTCCGTTTAATCCTACTGATCAGGCTATCTTAAAGTTCCATTATACTACCGAATTAAGAAAATGATTATTCACCATATGTGAATAAGAAGTCATCTGCCCAGCAGACGACTCAAGGCCTTGTCCATTTTCACATTCAGTATAATGCCTTTAAGAGGATACCTTTAACTCCTCAGAGCTATGATTCCGATATCTGCAAACAAACCCTTCATCGTATACAAGTCATGCACCCAACGAACCGATCTATAAGCTTACTACCTCTGAGACGCTTTAGCCATTGGAACATCAAAGTACACAAGTCATATACATGAAGAAGTTCATTTACTCAGGATTAAGGTTATTGCACAATGAACGTCAAAAGCAGATTGATCCACTCATAGCGGACTACGTAGATCAATCACGCTTTAGTCCTGGTCTAATATGTCACCACTAAGCAACATATCCATATCTCTACTTGGGAGTCCAGCTCCAGACAGTCAAGACAAACCGTCCCCTCTAAGGCTTTAGACAACATAATAGTCTTAGCATGGGTTAGATGCTTGGTCTAACCCCATAGACTACAGACCATAGTTTAGACTGCTAACTTTAGAACATTGTCCTCTCGCATACAAAAGTCCATTGCATGCAACGTTCTAACAGTTTTAACACAAGCAGTCAGTGAGCCATATTTGCTTACATTTACTTTAACATGTAAATAGGACGAGGACAGATAGCAATGTAATGAATAACCTCTATGTATAATTTTATTATCCAGAACAAAATGAATACATCAAAATGTCTCTAATACTAAAGGCATTTCCTAACAAGGAACTTTACTATTTAGAAGCGTGTTTGATGGAAGAATCGAAAGACTCTTAGATCATTGATTCGGGTGCCACTAATCATGTTTGTATTTCTATACAGGGGTTCGTGGAAACGAGAAGTCTGCATGATAGGAGCCTCTCGTTATGGACCAGAGACGATAGCTTTGTGGTGGCTGAGGTAGTGGGAGATGTTTATCTTTACTTTGATGAATTTAGGTTTAAATTATTGAAAGACTGTTTTTATGTTCCTAATTTTAGGAGGAACCTTATATCGGTAGCTTGTTTAATAAAGGATTCTTATTCAGTTTCTTTTAGTAAAAGAGTTGATATTCATAAAAATTAGTCTTTTATCTATTCTGGCTGGATGGATGGAAACCTATATTTAATCAAACCAAAGATGTACTCGCTGCTTGACACCGAATTAATAAATAACTCTAAAAGGCTGAAAGTTTTTCACTATAACAAAGCATATCTTTGGCATTTAAGACTTGGTCATATTAATCAGGATAGGATTCAAAGGTTGGTGAAAGACGGTCCTCTAGAATCTCTGCAGGAGGTACATCTTCCTCAATATGAGTCTTGTCTTGAGGCTAAGATGACTAAGAGGTCTTTTGGAGCTAGGGGTACTAGGGCTCAGGAACTCTTAGAAATTGTGCACACTGACGTATGTGGCCCCATGAACGTCACAGCATGAGGAGGGATCGAGTATTATGTCTCCTTTATATATGATTACTCGAGGTATGGATATGTGTATCTGATACGCCGCAAGAGCAAAACCTTTGACAAGTTCAAAGAGTATCGTGCGGAAGTGGAAAAGCAATTGGATAAATCGATAAAGACACTTCGATCTGATCGAGGTGGCGAATACCTCTCCGATGAATTTGTAGAACATCTTGTAGACAATGGGATATTATCCTAATTGACTATACCTGGTACTCCACAATAGAATGGTGTAGCCGAAATGAGAAACAGAAACTTATTGGATATGGTACGATCCATGATGAGTTATTCAATGCTGCCATTATCATTTTGGGGATATGCATTACAAATGGCGTGCTACATTTTGAACCAAGTTCCAAGCAAGTCAATTCCCAGGACTCCGTATGAATTGTGGTGTGGTACGAAGCCCTCTCTTGAACATATGAGAATATGGGCTTGCCCGGCACATATACTGGATGGCGATGCGAAGAAGTTGGAACCAAGATCAGAATTATGCATGTTTATAGGGTATCCAAAGGGAACTAACGGAGGTCTGTTCTATAACCCGAAGGAACAAAAGGTCATTATTTCAACCCATGTGACATTCTTGGAGGAAAGTCACATGAATGACTTTAAGCCTCGAAGCAAAATGGTGCTAGAGGAGTTATCGGGTGAAAGAACTGCTCCATAAGTTTCGATCTTGGACGCAAGTCCGAATTTCGATGAAAGACCTGTAGATGATCAACAATTTAGGGTGCCTCGTCGTAGTGGGAGGGTTTCAAAGAACCTAATTTCTTCATGTATGATGCTGAGGTATACCAGGCCGAGGCTCATGAGCATAAAGATGATCCGGTCACCTATGATGAAGCTATAAATGATGTTGATTCTAATTCTTGGAAATAGGCTATGAACAATGAGATGGATTCTATGAAATCTAACTTTGTTTGGGAACTTGTAGATTTGCTAGATGGGATAAAACCCATTACAAAAGAAATAAGGATGCGAAAGGGAGAGTGGAAACTTTCCAAGCTAGACTAGTTGCAAAGGGGTACACATAAAAGGCTGCAATCGATTATGATGAAACCTTTTTGCCTGTTGCTATGCTAAAGTTTATCCTATTCTTCTGTCTGTTGCTGCGACTCTCGATTACGAGATCTGGCAAATGGATGTCAAGACGGCCTTCTTGAATGGCCATCTTGAGGAATGTATCTACATGATACAGCCCGAAGGGTTCGTGGCAAAAGGCCAAGAAAGAAAAGTCTGCAAGTTGCTTAGATCCATTTATGGATTAAAACAAGCATCTCGCTCATGAAACCAGAGATTTGATCAAGTGATCAAGACATTTGGTTTTGAGCAGAACGTCGATGAACCCTGTGTTTATAAATGTGTTAAGGATGGAAAAGTGGTCTTCCTAGTACTCTATGTCGATGATATACTGCTCATTAGGAATGATGTAGGGAATTTATCATCGGTCAAGCTCTGGCTACACCAATAGTTTGACATGAAGGACTTGGGAGAAGCTAATTATGCTCAGGGCATTCGTCTCTTTAGTGATCGAAAGAACAAAATGATAGCATTATCCCAGGCTTCATGCATAGATAAAATAATTGACAAATATACAATGCAAGAGGTAAAGAAAGGTTCACAACCTTCCATTGCCAGTCTAACTCTTTCATTGGATGACTGTCCCAAGACATCAGAAGAGAGAGAGCGTATGAGTAAGATCCCTTATGCATCTGCTGTGGGTAGCCTTATATACACAATGCTTTACACTCCCCCAGACATATGTTTTGCAGTAGGTATGGTGAGTCGATATCAAGCGAATCCTGAAACCAAGCACTGGCAAGCAGTAGAGCATATACTCAAGTATCTTAAGAGAATGAGGGATTATATGTTGGTGTATTCTGGAGGGGACCTAACACCCATAGGATACATAGACTCAGACTTCCAGACTTGTAAGGTATGGCGGCCCGCCATTTATAGAGATCATACAATGCTATTACAGTTAAACTTCATAGCTAACTGCGATAGACTGTACTCTCATGGGTCACCGACTAGTCTATCTCTCTTTAAAAACATAGTATTTTTAGGGGAAATTTTTTTTTAAAACATAACATAAAACATTATCCACTATTCACTTTGTTTGCAAGCATAAAGTAATTTACATATGACAGTACTTTTGCAAAATACATATTATTACAAAAGAACTGTTTTCTTTCCCTATTGTTTGATGCTCAGCAAAAAACTTTGGCAGGACCATATCCCTTAGCTTCCCATCCCATTTAACACTTGCTATGTGGCGGCCCGCCCCTTGTGGAGATCATACAATACTATTACAGTTGAGCTTTATCGCTAACTGCGATAGATTATGCTCTCATGGGTGGCTGGCTTATCTCTCTACTCTTTTTAAATCATGACGTTTTTGGGAAAAATTTTTTTTTCTTTAAACATCATATAAAATCTTTTTCCACTATTTACTTTGTTGATAGGTACAAAGTAATATAAATAATACAGTGCTTTTGTAAAATATATATAATTACAAAAGAACTGTTTCCCCTTTTTTTTTTTTCCTTCACTTTAACGCTCAGCGGCAAGACTCTGGCAGTACCATATCCCTCGCCCAGTTATCCCATTTGACACGCCACATCCCGTCCGCATCCAGTCAACAAGCTACTGAGCTGGTCGCTTACCTGCAACATTAGCAAAAATGGTGAGCTACAGGCTCAGTAAGTTCAAACATGTAAGAAATAAAATTTCTATGAATAGTACTATTCATCATGAATAGTACCGTTGACCACTACTCATACGTAAATAGTAACTTTGATCACTATTCATGGTGAATAGTAAGTTTGACCACAACACTGTATCACACTAGTACATCTACCGCGATGTTAGTGCTCTCACTAAACTGTCTTATACTCAATTATGGCACAGTTTCAGTTTTAGGTCATTATCTTTGATTACGTTCTGGTTTTGAGCTCAAGTTGGCAGTACTATTTAAGTGCGCATGACTGGGAGCGGTACATTAGTGCTGACCTCCACAGCCTTAATCTCATAGCCCCGAAGGCAAAATTGTACATGACTGGGAGCGGTACATCAGTGCTGACCTCCACAGCCTTATCTCATAGCCCCGAAGGCAAAAGTACCTCCCTATACGGAAGGCTGGTACGCCAGAAAGTGGTTTCATTACCGACTTTTTAACATTCTAACCCGGTGACTTCACATTGTCCCGTGGTTAGGAATGGTTCACATTTTAATTTTAGGTGAGTGAGTTTCATTAACCTCGCTCTATTGCCCGAAGCATAATTAACCATGTGTCCCATTCTTATAGTGCCCGTAGCACATTTCGTCTCTCTCTCTATTCTATCATAGTGCCCGTAGCACATGTGTACCTAACTTATAGTTAGTACATTAAAGTTAGCACAATATTGCTATATGTTGCAGACAGGTAAATGTCTGAACTTACCTTATCAGACTGTTCCCTTTCTCTCTCTTGAATCTTGAATCGCCTTCCTTGTAGGCCGATTTTGGGATCCTACAGACAAAACCTTGTCTGTTAATTTCATTTCCATTTATAGCTTTTATTTTTCATTAAAAAGCTTAAATAAAACATATTTATAACTTTTTAGGCTTTATTTATTATTTTCACCATTTTCCCCAACTTTTATAAAATTACGATTTTGCCCCAATATTTTGGCAAAATTGCAGTTTTGTCCCTGACGGAATTTTATTGATCCAGACTGCATTTTTGGCTCTCAGGAACTTTTCTGACTCTTTTCTAATCATTACCGGGTTCGTTTCTATTTTATTTCCACTTTTTGCTTTCTCGGCCCTCGGGAAGTACTATTCCGACCCTTACGTCGGTTTAGCGATTTTCTATCGTTTCGGAGCCTCAAATGGACGTTTCACTAGTATTTAAAACGTTCATCTAGACTTTCCCGACCTAGGTCTCCGAGGCTCGGGTTTTCTGTTCCCGACTCGGACCTTTATTTCATTTCCAAAAACGCCCCCCCTCGGGGTCGGTTTTTCAATTTCACTCACGTTTTTCATTTTCAAGGGGACGGGTTACTATTCACGAACCGCCCCTTAGGTTTTCCTTATTCACTTTTTCCGTTAGGGACTCGGGTTTCCGTCCCGGCCCTAACTTTTATTTTAAATTCCTATTTTACCCCGAATGCCGTTTTTGAAATTTCGACAGCATTTCGGCGTAATTTTAAGGCTTCCGGCGTTAGGTACGCCTCGAACCGTATGTACCTGCCACGTACTATACCACAAGCCTATTTTATGTAAAAGTTTTCCAAACTTTTACATAAAAACCCACAAAATTCCAATTCCACATTATCACCCACATAGCAAAATTTTTTCACAATTTTACCCTTAATTTGGTTTCGGTTTTCACAACCAAACCGAACCAAATTTTGTCAAACTTTTCACCACATTTTAGGCCATTCAAATGTCACGTTTTCAACACATTTTCAAGCCCCTTTTCTTGGCATTTTCAACCAATTTCTTAGGGTTTTTACCCTTATACAACCCACGGCCATTTAATGAAACACATGCCAAACATTTTTGTTTCATTCTTTCAATCACATTGCCACCATTTACACATTAAATTGCATGATTTAAATTAACCAAACATCACATAAAAGCATGCAAATTTTTCTTCCAAACCCTTAGGAAACTCACGGCCACATTATGTAATTCATACCAAAAATTTTTTTCAAGCTTTTCATAATGAAATACAAGCTCTATTCTTCACAAAATTAAACTTGGAAGCAAGTTAGAAATTAAACCACAAACTTTTCTCATTGGTTACTCAAGGTAACCCACGGATTTTCCCTTGAAAAACCAACAAAATTTCGGTTTTTCTTTACACAATTTGCATGGTTTTCTTCCTTATTACATCCTTAACAAAACCCAACATCAATTCAATGGAAAACAACCAAAAATTTTCCATCTTTTTCTCACTATTCACCCACGGATTTTAAGAAGAAAAACCATGAAAAATTAAGTGAAAAAGGGAGTTACCTTGGTCTAATGCTTCCTTTGTCTTCTAAGAACACTTTGCCACTCTTTTTTGTGAAGAAAAGTTGAAGAAAATCTTGGTTTCCCTTGGGTGGCTCACGTAGACTCCATGGAAGAAACTTAGAAAATTTTTTTCTTTTGGTTTGGCATGAAAATGTGGTCTCGGCCACTTTATCAAATTTTTGCCGACTTATGCATGAAAGAAAGCCAATTAATTTGGCTCTAAACCAATGAAATTTTGACACCTTTCATGCCTAATTCTTTCTCCATTTTTCAAAAATTAAAAAGGGTAAATTTTTGGCCAAATCTTGGCCTTTAGATCAAAAAGTGGATGAATCATGGCCTTTAATTCCACCAACCACCTTATTTATTTCATTTATTAATCTTGATTTATGATGTCATAAATGCAAAAGTGAAAGTTGACTTTGACTTTCACTATTCACATTAATTCGACTACTTTTTGACCTATGCCGGTTCGAGTCGAAATTTTCCTGAAATCGTCCCGGCGTGTTCCTGAGGTCTCCTGTGCAGTCGGATCAATTTAATCTGCTTCCGTTTGATCAAAATCAATCCCGAAAGTTTATCGTCTTTTATTAGTTCGGTTAGGGTTTTCAATGCCGGTTTTGGCACCGTTTCACCCGTTTCAACTCAGTGAATTTTTCCAACACTGAATTCTTACTCGTCAGTATTGTTAGAACATTTTCACATATTCTAAACAATATAAACACATTTATTTCACTCTTTAAATAGTACAAATTGTTATATACATACAATTGTACATTTTTCATCCGATAACTGCCTGAATTTCCCGGTTGTCACATGCTATCTCGTCCGCCATCTAGCCAAACAAAACCAATGAGTTGGTTGCTTACCTGCAACATGAGCAAAATGGTGAGCTACAGGCATAGTAAGTTTAAACATGCAAGAAATAGAATTTCTATGAATAGTACTATTCATCATAAATAGTAATTTTGAACACTATTCATTATGAATAGTGACTTTGACCACAACACAGTATATCAGCAGTACATTAACCTCAATGTTAGTACTCTCACGAAACTGTCTTATGCTCAGTTATGGTATAGTTTCAGTTTTAGGTAATTATCTTTATTTACATTCTGGTTTTGAGCTCATATTGGCCATACCATTTTAGTGTGCATGACTAGGAGTGGTACATTAGTGCTAACCTCCACAGCCTTAATCTCATCATCATAGCCCCGAAGGCAAAGTATACCTTTCCCGTACGGAAGGCTGGTACGCCAAAAGTGGTTTCATTACCGACTTTTTATAGTTCTAACCCGGTGACTTCATATTGCCCTGTGGTTAGGAATGGTTCACATTTTAATTTCATGTGAGTGAGTTTCATTAACGTCGCTTTGGTGCCTGAAGCACAATCTATTATGTGTCCCATTTGCCAATAGTGCCTATAGCACATTTTGTCTCTCTCTCTATTTTATCATAGTGCCCATAGCACATATGTACCTAACTTATAGTTAGTACATCAAAGTTAGCAATAATAATGCCACATGTTGCAGACAAATAAATGTCTGAACTTACAGTACGTCTACTAGTGTCTGCTTCTTGGGATCCTTCAACGTCCCTTTTCCTGGTTGGTTTTAAGACCCTACAGACAAAAATCTTGTCTATTAATTTCATTTTCATTTATAGCTTTTATTTTAAATAAAAAGGTCAAATTTGGTCTTAAAACCTTTAATTAAGCTTTATGACAGCTTTCTAAGCTATATTAATCATTTTCACATTTTTCCCCTAACTTTTGTAAAATTACGATTTTACCCCTAATGGGATTTTCTCAACTTAACAATTCACTTTTGACGCTCAGGAACCTTATTCTACCATTTTGGGGTCTTTAGAGCTCTTTTTCCACCTTTTGGAAAATTCTGGTCAAAATGACCATTTTGCCCCTGTCGGGTCATTTTACCGCAAATTCTCATTCCAGATTCTAAGACTTAATTTTGTAAGCCCAAAAATCTTCAAATCGTCTTTTAAAATTTTACCAGACCTTTTCCGGATAATTTTCTTTCATTATCCCAAATTTTCACTTCTCGGCCCTCGAAAAGTACTATTCCAACCCTTACGTTGGTTTCGTGTTTTTCTATCGTTTTGGAGTCTCAAATGAGCATTTTACTAATGCTTAAAACGTTCATCTAGACTTTCTCGATTTAGGATTCCAAGGCTCGAATTTTTCGTATCCGACTCGGACCTTTGCTTCGTTTTCAAAAAACACCCCTCCTTCAAGGTCGGTTTTCAATTTCACTCGTGTTCTACATTTTCAAGGGGATGGGTTACTATTCATGAACCACCCCTTAGGTTTTGCCTCATTCAATTTTCCTTCAGGGACTCGGGTTTCCGACCTGATCCTAAACTTTTACTTTCGATTCCCTTTTTGCCCTTAATGTTGTTTTTCGAAATTTTGGCAGCATTTCGGCATAAATTTAAGGCTACTGGCGTTGGGTACGCCTCGAACCATATGTACCTACCATGTACTATATTAGAGTCCTATTTTATTTAAAAGTTTCCCAAACTTTTATATAAAAATTTGTACAATCACCAATTTATAAATCAACCACAATGTACAAAATTTCTTTCACTTTCCCCCCTTATTTAAGCCATGGTTTTGAACTTACCAACCCTAGCAAAATTTTTCTTCATTTTCACCACATTATGCTCAGTTTTTTACACTTAAACCATAGCATAATTTTTACTCCAAAACAGCCCTTAATTAACAAAATTTTTTTCATCAAAACCCTAATACCAATAACCGGTTTTCACTTAGGGTTTTCAAACTAACTTTTATCAAATTTTTTTCAACCAAGTCTTTCTTTTAATTTGGCATTTCCTAGGCTATATCTTAGCACGTTTTCTACCAAAATTCACTTGGTTTTCACATGGTAACCCTAAGGTTCACCACATGTAACATACGGCCTTACCATTGCAAACATAACCAAAAATTCTTTTCAAAGTTTTTCCATCACACCAAGGCTTGATTTCAAGCATTAATCAACATCCAAAGCTCAAAATTTTCTATCATTTCCTCTTTGGTTTCCCATGGCCATACAATGCCAAATTTTGCACCAAAATTTTTATAACTAAATTTCAATATGAAGCTTATGTTTCCAACTTTCCAAAACATATTTTCACACAACAACAACATGTTTAATCAAAATTTCATCACCAAAATAACCCCTTTGAACCCACGGATTTCATGGAGAAAACAAGCTAAAATCAAATTTTTTTCATGCACTTCCAATACATGAGTGGCCTTAACTAATATATCACAAAACCAACACATAATTTCATCAAATCCACAACAAGACTTCATCATTTTCTTCCCACTATTCCCATGGATTTCATGACCAAAAATGGGGAAAAATTACAAGTTTTAAAGCCGACCTTGGTTACTTGGATCCTAGCTAATCAAACTTGAATTCTTGCTTCCAAAATTGGAAGAATTCCTTTCCTTCTCCAAGACAGCTCACGTATTCCCCTTGGAACCAAATTTAGAAAATTTTTCTTGGTTTTCTTTTGGTGGCTTGTTTTGCTATGGTTCTTGCTAAAAAAAAAGGGACAAACCTTTGTTGTTAAGAAAGCCAATTAATTTGGCAAATTTTGGCATGAATTGTCCTTAACCACCAATGAGAAATTGACACCTTTCATGGCATTTCTTTCCACTTTTTTCAAAAATCAAAAAATGGTATTTTGGCCTAATCTTGGCCATTAGATTAAAAGTGCATTAAATCCTAGCCATCCACCTTACCTACCACCCTAATTAACCATTTATTATTTACTTTAATGACATCATTTATGATGAGTCATTATGTTACTTTTTGACTTCACTAATCAAGTCACTTTTCGATCGAATTTTGACCTGAGTGAAATTTTTCCGAAATCGCCCCGGCGGGTTCCTGATGTGACAACTGGGAAATTTAGGCATTCTCGGAAGAAAATATACAAATGTATGTATATAACAATTTGTACTATTTAAAGAGTGAAATAAATGTATTTATATTGTTCAGAATGTATTAAAATGTTCTCACAATACTGACTAGTAAGAATTCAGTGTTGATAAAATTCTCTGAATTGAAACGGGTGGAACGGTGCCAAAAACGACATTGAAAACCCTAATCGGTGCACTAAAAGATGAAAAACTTCCGGGATTGATTTTGATCAAACGGAAGCAGTATAAATTGATCCGACTGCACAGGAGACCTCAGGAACCCACCGAGACGATTTCAGGAAAATTTCGACTCGAACCAACATCGGTCAAAAAGCAGTCGAATTAATGTGAATAGTAAAGTCAAAGTCAACACTTCACATTACATTTATGACATCATAAAGCCAAAATATTAAATGTAAGAAATATGGTGGTTGGTGGCATTAATAGCCAAGATTAAATTGCTTTTTGATCTAACGGCCAAGATTTGGCCAAAATTAGCCAAATTTAATTTTTGAAAAATTTGGAAAGAAATGGCTTGAAAAGTGTTGATTTCACACTGGTTGGAAGCTAAATTAATTGGCTTCTTTGGTTACTTAAGTCGGCAACTTTTGGAACAAAATGGCCGTAGCCATTTCAAAGCCAACGTATAAGAGAAAAAAATTGTCTAAGTGTTCTCCATGGTGAATACGTGAGCAACCAAGAGGAACCAAGCAAATCTTCCAAAATTTCTTCACAAAAGTGGTGTCAAACACTTCATTGAAGGCAAAGGAAGCAAGAAAGCAAGGTAACCTTCTTTGGTTTGCATTTTTTCTTGGTTTTTCATTGAAAAATCGGTGGGATGAATAGTATGAAGGATGAAAAATTTGTGGCTTGTTTTGGTTGATTTGTTGCTTGGGTTTTGTTCATGGTTTAATTAGAAGAAAAACCATGCATTTTGTTTAAAGAAAAACAAAATTTTGGCTGGTTTTCCAAGAGTAAAACCGTGGGTTACCATGGGTAGTTGATGATGAATTGTTGTGGTTTAAGTGTGGAAATGCTTTAAATCATATTTTGGTCAAATGTAAAGCATGATTTGTATGGTTATAAGCTTGGAAAAATTTTGGAATTTAAAAACCCTAAAATAGCGGTGGGTTTTAACTAGGGTTTGGTGAATAATTTTTGCATGATTAACTTGATGTTTGGATAGTTAAATTCATGCATTGAATTATGGAAATGATGGTTATGTGATTGAAAGCATGAAACAAAAATTTGGTGCATGTTTCTCTTAAATGGCCATGGGTTATAATGGTTAAAAAAACCCTAGAATTGGTGTTGAAAAATGCATGTAAATTGACTTGAAAATGTGCTAGATAATGGCATTGGAATAGCCTAAAATTTGGTTGAAAATTTGAAAAGTTTTGGTTAGGTTTTGAGTGTGAAAACCGTGGCTAAAACTAAGGGTAAAATTGAAAGAAATTTTGTGGAATGTGGTTCAAAATGTGAATTGAAATGTTGTGAGCTTTTATGTAAAAGTTTGGACAAACTTTTACATAAAATAGGCTTGTGTTATAGTACGTGGCAGGTACATATGGTTCGAGGCGTACCTAACGCCGGTAGCCTTAAATTTACGCCGAAATGCTGCCGAAATTTCGAAAACGGCATTTGAGGTAAAAAAGGAATTAAAAATAAAAGTTTAGGGTCGGGTCGAGAAACCGAGTCCCTAAAGGGAAATTGAATAAGGAAAACCTAAGGGGTGGATCGTGAATAGTAACCCATCCCCTTAAAAATGTAAAACGCGAGTGAAACTGAAAAACCGACCCTGAGGGGGGGTGTTTTTGCGAAACGAAATAAAGGTCCGAGTCTCGGAGACCTAAATCGGGAATGTCTAGATGAACATTTTAAATACTAGTAAAACGTCCATTTGAGGCTCCGAAACGATAGAAAATCACTAAACCGACGTAAGGGTCGGAATAGTGCTTCCCAAGGGTCGGGAAAGTGAAAAATGGAAATAAAATAGAAACGAACCCGGTAATGAATAGAAAAGAGTCAGAAAAGTTCCTAAGAGCCAAAAATGCAGTCTAGATCGAGAAAATTCCGTCAGGGGTAAAATTGTAATTTTACCAAAATTTAAGGGTAAAATCGTAATTTTACAAAAGTTGAGAAAAATGGGGAAAATGATAAATAAAGCCTAAAAAGTTATAAATATGTTTTATTTAAGCTTTTTAATGAAAAATAAAAGCTATAATTGGAAATGAAATTAACAGACAAGGTTTTGTCTGTAGGATCCCAAAATCGACCTACAAGGAGGGCGATCAAAGATCCAAGAAGAAAGAAAAGGGGAAGAAACTGATAAGGTAAGTTCAGACATTTACCTGTCTATAACATATAGCATTATTGTTGCTAACTTTGATGTACTAATTATAAGTTAGGTACATATGTGCTACGGGCACTATAATAGAGTAGAGAGAGAGAGGAAATGTGCTACGGGCACTATTGAGAATGGAACATATAATAAATTGTGCTTCGGGCACTAGAGCGAGGTTAATGAAACTCACTTACCAAAAATTAAAATGTGAACCATTTCTAACCACGGGACAATATGAAGTCATCGGGTTAGAACTTTAAAAAGTCGGTAATGAAACCACTTTTGGCGTACCAGCCTTTCGTACAGGGAGGTAAATTTTGCCTTCGGGGTTAAGATGATGAGATTAAGGCTGTGGAGGTCAGTACTGATTTACCGCTTCCAGTCATGTACAATTTTGCCTTTGGGGCTATGAGATTAAGGCTGTGAAGGTCAGCACTAATGTACCGCTTCCAGTCATGCGCACTAAAATGGTACTGCTAACTTGAGCTCAAAACCAGAACATAATATAAGATAATTACCAAAAACTGAAACTTTGCCATAATTGAGCATTAGACAGTTTCGTGAGGATACTAACATCGCGGTAGATGTATTGTTGATATACTGTGTGTGTGGTCAAACTTACTATTCATAATGAATAGTGGTCAAAGTTATTATTCACGAGGAATAGTAATCAATGTTACTATTTATTATGAATAGAGGAATAGTAATCAATGTTACTATTTATTATGAATAGTACTATTCATAGAAATTTTATTTCTTGCATGTTTGAACTTATTGAGCCTGTAGCTCACTATGTTGCAGGTAAGCGACCAGCTCAGTAGCTTTGTATGACTGGATGGCGGACGGGATAGCGCGTGTCAAATGGGATAGGAGGTCAGGGATATGGTCCTGCCAGAGTCTTTTCGCTGAGCGATAACAGAAAAAGGGAAAAAGAAACAGTTCTTTTGTAAATATAAATATTTTGTAAAAGTACTGTATTATGTAAATTACTTTGCACTAGCAAACAAAGTGATTAGTGGATAATATTTTACATGATGTTTAAAAAAAAAAATTTCCCCAAAAATATGTCATGTTTTAAAAGAGAGATAGGTTAGCCGGCGACCTATGAGAGTACAATATCACAGTTAGCAATAAAGCTTAACTGTAATAGTATTGTATGATCTCTACGAAGGGCCAGCCGCAACACCTGAGGTCTCTGGTACAGTCGGACCAATTTATTCTGCTTCTATTTGATCAAAATCAATTCTGGAAGTTTTTCGTCTTTTAGTGCACCATAGGCACCGGTTAGGGTTTTTAATGTCGTTTTGACACCGTTTCACCCGTTTTGATTCGACAAAATTTCTCAACACTGAATTGTTATCCATCAGCATTGGCAGAACATTTTAGTACATTCTAAACAATATAAATTCATTTATTTTACTCTTTAAACAGTACAAGTTTTCATATATATATATAATTGTACATTTTCTTCCGAGAATGCCAGAAATCCCCAATTATCACATTCACCCCTCCTTATAAAATTTTCGGCCCCAAAAATTAGAATAAGTGGAGATATAAACTCCTTATTTGTGTTTCTCGTTCCCACATAGCTTCTTCAATGTTATGATTTTTCCACAAAATCTTCACTGGTAGGATTGTCTTACTCCTCAGTACTTTCTCTTCACGAGCCAATGCTCGAATAGGTTGTTCTTCATAAGTCAAATCCTCGTAGATTTGAATAGGTTCATGCTTCAATGCATGGGATGGATCTGGTACATACTTTCTCAGTATGGATACATGAAATACATTATGCACTGCCGATAATTTGGGAGGTAACGCTAATCTGTAAGCGACCTTTCCAATGCGTTCGATGATTTCATAAGGTTCGATATTTCTTGGACTCAGTTTTCCCTTCTTACCGAAATGCATAATCTCCTTCATGGGCGATACCTTAAGAAACACGAAGTCTCTTTCATTAAACTCCAAGGGTCTTTGCCTCTTATCTGCATAACTCTTTTGTCGACTTTGTGCAATTTTCATTTGACGTTGAATTCTTGCAACGGCATCAGATGTTTCTCGTATAAAATCCATCTTTTGTAGCTGTTTCTCTTGCAAGTCATACCAATTTATTGGCGATCTGCATTTCCATCCATAAAGAGCCTCATAAGGTGCCATTCCTATGGAAGCTTAGTAACTATTATTGTATGAGAATTCAATTAATGGTAACATCTCGTTCCAGATTCCTGCACAAACCATTACACAAGCTCGAAGCGTGTCTTCTAATGTCTGAATGGTCCGCTCTGACTGTCCATCTGTTTGCGGATGAAATGCTATACTGAGTCTCAATTCAGTACCCATGGCTTCTTGCACACACTTCTAGAAATTTGAAGTGAATCGTGTATCTTGATCTGATACAATGGATTTTGGTACTCCATGTAATCTAACGACATGAGCTATATATAACTGAGCTAACTTTTCCAATGAAAAAGTCGTCTTGACAGCTATAAACCGTGCCGTCTTAGTCAATCTGTCCATAATAACCCAAATGGCGTCATAACCTTCTCAGGTTTTTGGTGGTCCCACTACAAAATCCATCATGATATGTTCCCATTTCCATTCAGGAATCTCCAAAGGTTCCAATCTTCCTGCTGGATATTTATGTTCGACTTTGATTTTCTGACAGGTCATGCATCTGCTCACGAATTTTGCTATATCATTCTTCATCCCTTTCCACCAGAACTGTAACTTCAAATCCTGATACATCTGACTGCCTCTGGGATGAATCAAATATGGTGTCTCATGGGCTTCTGATATGATCCGCCTTCTAAGTTCCTCATTAGCCGGAACATTAATTCTTCCTTGATAGAGGATCATTCCATCCTTGGAAATTCCTTCTTGAGAATTTTTCATTCTTGGATCTCGTCTTTGAGCTTCTTTGATATCCTCAAACAACGATGATTCCACTTGGAGTGCAGCCAATCTTCCAGATATCAGCTCTAATTTCTAAGAATTTATCTCTTGCTGCAATGGTTTTGGAAGCTTTTCTATCGGTAGCGGGTGCGATATGGTAGACTTTCTACTTAAAGCATCTATTACATGGTTAGCCTTCCCTGGATGATATAGGATTTCACAATCATAATCCTTTACCAGTTCCAACCATCTTCTTTGTCACATATTGAGCTCCTTTTGTGTGAAGAAATACTTCAGGCTTTGGTGATCAGTAAAAATCTAACACTGGGCTCCATAGAGATAGTGTTGTCAAATTTTAAGTGCAAACACTACTGCAGCAAGTTCAAGGTCATGTGTGGGGTAATTCTTTTCATGATTCTTTAACTGCCACGAAGCGTAAGCAATTAGCTTGCCACCTTGCATCAGAACTGCTCCCAATCTGATTTTAGATGCATCACTATAGATTACAAACTTCTCCCCTTCAGTGGGAAGCGTAAGAATCGGTGCGCTTGTCAGCCATCTCTTTAACTCTTGGAAGCTTCTTTCGCATTCCATAGTCCACTCATACTTTCTTTCCTTGCGTGTAAGAGTGGTAAGAGGTGCAGCTAGATGTGTGAATCCCTCTACAAATCTCTAATAATAGCCAGCTAACCCTAAGAAACTGTGTGTTTTCGTCACGCTCTTGGGTGTAGGCCATTGGTTAATTACATCTACCTTTGTCAGATCTACAACAATTCCTTCCTTGGATACAACATGTTCGAGGAAATGTACTTTATCTAGCCAAAACTCACATTTTGAGAACTTGGCATATAGTTGATGCTTCCTTATCGTATACAAAACGATCCTCAGATGCTCCTTGTGCTACTCACGAGTCTTTGAGTATATAAGAATGTCATCAATGAATACAATGACAAACTTATCCAAATACTCTTTAAAGATTCTATTAATCAAATCCACGAACGTTGCTAGCGTATTTGTTAATCCGAATGGCATCACAAGGAACTCATAATGACCATAGTGAGTCCTAAACGCCGTTTTAGGAATATCACTTTCTTTAATTCTCAGCTGGTGATATCCTGATCGTAAGTCGATCTTGGAAAATACCGCTGTACTTTTTAACTGGTCAAATAAGTCATCAATTCTAGGTAACGGATACCTATTTTTTATCGTAACCTTATTCAACTCTCGGTAATCAATGCACAAACGGAACGTTCCATCTTTTTTCTTGGCGAACAACACAGGTGCACCCCATGGGGGAATAACTCGGCCTGATGAATCCTTTGACCAAAAGCTCCTTCAATTGTTCCTACAGCTCCTTTAACTGCACTTGAGCCATGCAGTATGGTGCTTTGGAAATAGGTGTTGTTCCAGGCATCAACTTGGTGGTCGGAAGAAGACTAGCAGTGCTAGCATACTGATCGAGGTTCAGAGTGCCCACACACTCAGCCATTCGGGAATTGGAGAATAGCAGAGAAGGCTAGTTGGTTGAAGCCCTCCGGTCATTCTCCTCCTGTAGATTGGTGTCCTTGAGGTATGAGTTTTAATTGTTGTTGGTTTATTGTATATGGCATCATGAGATATTTAACGATCTGAAAAATTTTTATTGTTCTGCTGCGCCACTCTGATATGTTTTTACCGATTTATTTACCAACAATTGGTATCGGAGACATCTCATGACTATGCCATGTACATAAATTAGACAATTACTTAGTCTTTTTATTTATGTATGGATTTGATATTTAGAGAGTGGCATTCTAGGATTTCTTTATGTTGTTATCATGTATTATGTATAAAGTATGTGGTTATTTTAATTTTTTGAATTATTATAAGCATGCTTGTTTTTGCCGGGTATGGTTCCTTAAAATTTAGAAAAATTGTATCTAGGAATTTTTATGTAACCATGGCAGCAGTTTTTTAATACGGTAATTTTCCCATGGATTTTAATTTTTTCCCTTAGAATTATTATGATTAGAATTTTTATACACCGGAAACGGTTTAAGAATTTTTATGTAATTATTTTTGGAGGAGATTGAAGATTGAAGACCGTAATTTATTTTTCCTAAAAGTTAAATTTAATTTGAAGGTTGAAATTTTGAATGTGTGGTAAATTTCAATTTAATTGGGATTCAAATTAATTTTTGGAGATCCTAATAGGTAAATTGGAATACGGCACCAAAATCGAGACATGACCCCTCGGGATAGGCCGTCGGGCCTTGGTGGGGTTGCGGCCTCTGCCCTCGGGCAGGATGGGCTACGACAACCCCTGTGCAGGCCATAACCACCCATGGCCATAGGCTTGACCTGTAATCGAGGGTGGCCGTGGCCTCCCCAAGGCTGGCCACAGCCTGGGCGTGCAGCCTGCTGGCTGCTGCGCCTAGCCTGGGTGTACAGCCTGGCGTTGCAGGCTTGGCTTGTAACCCGGCAGGGCTGCACATGGGCGGCCGTGGGCTGCCAACCCCCCCATGGTGCTGGGGGCTACCCATGGTGGCTGTCGCCTCCGGGGGAGGTGGTGCGATGATTCAAAAATCGCAAAAATTTTGATTTTTAAATTTGAGATTTAATTTTAAATCATGTTTAAAAATATGTAATTGAAAATTTGAAATTTCTGAAATTACATATTATTATACATGATGTTTAAAATTGTTTAAAATTTGAATTGGAAATTTGAATTCAGAATTTGAATTTGAAATTTAAATTTGTGGAGATTTAAATTTTAAATGATTATTGGGATGAGAAATAAATGGAGAGGCTACATAAAGATGGATACAAGAAGACGGAACAAAATTCAAGACCCAAAGAATGCTTTGGATGAAATTTTGTAATCTTTATTTTCTTTGTTCTAGGATGGAACCATGGCTTGGTTATTCTGTCAATTATTTTTTCTGTGATATGTCATAGATGTATAAATATGTATTGATGGATGTTTTATATGCATATTTGATAACATGTCATATAGGATAGGTGAGTGCCGCTCATACTATATTGATCATATAAATTTGTCAAAACTTGCATGTTTTTCAAAATATTGAGTGGGAGAGGGTTTCAAACAAAACCCACGACCTCTATTGTTGATCTATATGTGAAAGCATGGTAACGCCTTGTGTCAGTTCTGCCCTGACCACACCCCTCGATAGATGTTTACCACCACCGGTATACTAGATTGGATCTCCTATGTGGAAAATGTGTTCTGGTATGATCCTATTCATGACCACCCCTCGGTGGCTTGGTAGGACGTGGATCGGGCTACATAAACAATGGTTATGCACTCAAGACTTGTTTAGTTATTAACCTTCCCTAGAAGCTCTGTTAACTAAACTGGTGGCCAAATAAGTAGTTATTAATATATGTCTTAACCTAGGAGGATTTAAGGCAACATATATTAATTAGACGAGGTCCATGTTCCAGCTATTTGTTTTCACGGCCACCCCTCGGTGGCTTGGGGCAATAGGTGCTGAGAATTACCATTGCAATGCTACATGTTTTTCAAGTTTTATGTAGGAACATACTTGTATGTTTTATTTGCTAAATTATCTGTATATTTGCTTGGGCTTTGCAATGATGTCTAGTATAATTTTATTTCAGTTCAAAATGTCACCGACACCCCTCATTTCAATACTTACTGAGAATAAACTGAATGGCGATAATTATAAGGATTGGTAAAGAAATCTGTTGATAGTTCTCAGCTGCGAGAGACACAAGTTCGTACTGGATGAATCATGCCCACCAGGGCCAAAACCTGACACACCGCTTGAGGAGGTCCTGGTTGCCTATACTCGTTGGAGAAAATCCAATGATATAGCTCGATGCTACATGCTTGCTAGCTTGACGAGTGCTTTACAAAAGTAGCATGAGACTTATCAGGTTGCTAAGGAGATCATGAATAATCTAGAGGACATGTTGGGAGGCCAAGAAAAATTGGCTCGACAGTCCACTATCACCAGCGTTATGAACTCTAAGCAAAAGGCAGGTACTCCGGTGAAGGACCATATGATCACTCTAATGGGATTCTTCGCTGAGGCTGCCGAGAACGGTACTGAGTTAGACTACAACACCCAGATCGAGATAGTGTTCAAAACTCTATCTAAAGATTTTGTGGGGTTTAAGGCCGTATACAATCTGGCGACAAGGGAGTTAGGAATAACCGAGTTCATGAAGCAACTCCAAGCTTATGAGTGGATGATCGGGGATGGGGATGTGGTCCAACCCAAAGGAGAGGCCAATTTGATGAAATCTTCCAACCCTCTCGAAAGAGGAAGAGGCCAAACCAAAAGCAAGCGGCTTCCAGTTCTTCTAATCCTCCTATCTCGGATGGGAAGAAGAAGAAGAAGAATAAGAAGCCCAAGGACCCTAAAAAGTCCAAATGCTTTCGTTGTGGGAAGGTAGGTCACTTTAAGAAGGCTTGCCGGGGAATCCTAGCCACCAAGGGCAAGGAAGGTAAGGAACTTCACTACTTAGAAGCGTGTTTGGTGGAAGAATCGAAAGACACTTGGGTCATTGATTCGGGCGTCACTAATCATGTTTGTGTTTCTATGCAGGGGTTCATGGAAACGAGAAGTCTACATGATAGGAGCCTCTCATTGTGGACTGGAGATGGTAGCTTGGTGGTGGCTGAGGTAGTGGGAGATATTTACCTTTACTTTGATCAATTTAGGTTTATTTTATTGAAAGACTATTTTTATGTTCCTAATTTTAAGAGGAACCTTATATCGGTAGCTTATTTAATAAAGGATTCTTATTCAGTTTCTTTTAGTAAAAGAGTTAATATTCGTAGAAATAAGTCTTTTATCTATTCTGGATGGATGGATGGAAATCTATATTTGATCAAACCAAAGATGTACTCACTGCTTAACACTTAATTAACAGATAACTCTAAAAGGTTGAAAGTTTCTCAACTAACAAGGCGTATCTTTGGCATTTAAGACTTGGTCATATTAATCAGGATAGGATTCAAAGATTAGTGAAAGACAGTCCTCTGGAATCTCTGGAGGAGGTACATCTTCCTCAATGTGAGTCTTCTCTAGAGGGTAAGATGACTAAGAGATCTTTTAGAGCTAAGGGTATAAGGGCTCAGGAGCTCTTAGAAATTGTGCATACTGACGTATGTGGCCCCACGAACGTCACAGTATGAGGAGGGTTCGAGTATTATGTCTCTTTCATAGATGATTACTCGAGGTATGGATATGTGTAACTGATGCACCGCAAGAGCGAAATCTTTGACAATTTCAAAGAGTATCATGCTGAAGTGGAAAAGCAATTGGATAAATCCATAAAGACACTTCAATCTGATCGAGGTGGCGAATACCTCTCCGATGAATTTCTAGGACATCTTGTAGAGAACGGGATATTATCCCAATTGATTGCACCTGGTACTCCACAACAGAATGGTGTAGCTGAAAGGAGAAACAAGACCTTGTTGGATATGGTACGGTCCATGATGAGTTATTCAATGCTGCCATTATCATTTTGGGGATATGCTTTACAAACGGCATGCTATATTCTGAACCAGGTTCCAAGCAAATCAATTCCCAGAACTCCGTATGAATTGTGGCGTGGCAGGAAGCCCTCCCTTGGACATATGAGAATATGGGGCTGCCCGACGCGTGTACTGGATGAGGATATGAAAAAGTTGGAACCAAGATCAGAATTGTGCATGTTACTAAAGGAGGTCTGTTCTATAACCTGAAGGAACAAAAAGTCATTGTTTCAACCCATGCGACATTCTTGGAGGAAAGTCACATGAATGACTTTAAGTCTCGAAGCAAAGTGGTGCTAGAGGAGTTATCGAGTGAACGAACTGCTTCACAGATTTCAGTCTTGGATGCAAGTCTGAGTTCCAGTGAAAGACCTGCAGACAATCAACAATTTAGGGTGCCTCGTCGTAGTGGGAGGGTTTCGAAGAAACCTAATTTCTTCATGTATGATGCTGAGGTATACCAGGCCGAGGCTTATGAGCGTGAGGATGATCTGGTCATCTACGATGAAGCTATAAATGATGTTGATTCTAAATCTTGGAAACAGGCTATGAACAATGAGATGGATTCTATGAAATCCAACTCTGTTTGGAAACTTGTAGATTTGCCGGATGGGATGTGACAAACAAGAAATTTAGGCATTCTCGGAAGAAAATGTACAAATGTATGTATACAACAATTTGTACTATTTAAAGAGTGAAATAAATATAATTATATTGTTTAGAATACATTAAAATGTTCTAACAATACTGATGAGTAAAAATTCAGTGTTTGAAAAATTCACTGAGTTGAAACAGGTGAAACGGTGCCAAAACCAACATTGAAAACCCTAACTGGTGCACTGAAAGATGAAAAACTTCTGGGATTGATTTTGATCAAACGGAAGCAGTTTAAATTGATCCGACTGCACAGGAGACCTCAGGAACCCGCCGAGGCGATTTCAGGAAAATTTCGGCTCGAACCGGTATCGGTCAAAAAGTAGTCGAATTAATGTGAATAGTAAAAGTCAAAGTCAAAGTTTACTTTGCATTTATGACATCATAAATCTATTTAATAAATGAAAGAAAAATGGTAGTTGGTGGCATTAATGGCCAAGATTAAGTTGCTTTTTGATCTAAAGGCCAAGATTTGGCCAAAATTCAACCATTTTGAAAAATTTGGAAAGAATTAGGCTTGAAAGGTGGTGATTTTTGATTGGTTGAAAGCCAAATTAATTGGCTTTCTTTGTGGTTAAGTCAGCAACTTTTGGGAACAAATGGCCGAAACAAATTTTCAAGCCAAAACATAACAAAAAATTTTCTAAGTGTTTTTCATGGTGAGTACGTGAGCAACCCAAGAGAAACCAAGTGAATCCTTCAAGTTTACTTCACAAAATTGGTGTCAAACCTTTCATTGAAGTCCAAGGAAGCAAGTGAACAAGGTAACTTTCCTTGGTTTGAAACTTTTCTTGATTTTTCTTCCAAGAATCCGTGTAATGAATAGTGCAAAGGATGGAAAAATTTTTGGTTGTTTTGATTGATTTGGTGCTTGGGTTTTGTTAAGGGTGTAATTAGGAGAAAAACCATGCATTTGGTTTAAAGAAAAACCAAATTTTGGTTGGTTTTCCAAGGGTAAAACCGTGGGTTACCAAGAGTAGTCAATGAGAAATTGTTGTGGTTTAAGTGTTAACATGCTTTAAATCATATTTTGGTCTAATGTAAAGCATGATTTGTATGATGGAAAGCTTGAAAAAAATTAGGTGTGAAATAACCCTAAAAGGCCGTGGGTTGATTAGGGTTTGGAAAAAAAATTTTTGCATGATTTACTTGATGTTTGGATGATTCAAATCATGCATTTTATTATGGAAATGATGGATTTGTGATTGAAAGCATGAAACAAAAAAATTGGTGTATGTTTCTCTTAATTTGGCCGTGGGTTGTAAAGGTTAAAAACCCTAGGAATTGTGTTGAAAAATGCAATGAAATTGGCTTGAAAATGTGCTAGAAAATGACATTGGAATAGCCAAAAATTTGGTGGAAAATTTGTGAAATTTTGGTTAGGTTTTGATTGTGAAAACCGTGGCCAAAAACCAAGGGTAAAATTGAGAGAAAATTTTGTGTAATGTGGTTAAAAATGTAAATTGGAATTTTGTAGGCTTGTGGTATAGTACGTGGCAGGTACATATGGTTCGAGGCGTACCTAACGCCGGTAACCTTAAATTTACACCGAAATGCTGCCGAAATTTCGAAAATGGCATTTGGGGGTAAAAAGAGAATTAAAAATAAAAATTTAGGGTCGGGTCGGAAACCCGAGTCTCTAATAGAAAATTGAATAAGGAAAACCTAAGTGGTGGTTTGTGAATAGTAACACGTCCCCTTAAAAATGTAAAATGCGAATGAAACTGAAAAAACGACCCCGAGGGGGGGGGGGCGTTTTTGGGAAATGAAATAAAGGTCCGAGTCGGGTGCGGAAAATCCGAGTTTCGGAGACCTAGGTCGGGAAAGTCTAGATGAACATTTTAAATACTAGTAAAATGTCCATTTGAGGCTCCGAAACGATAGAAAATCACTAAACCGACGTAAGGGTCGGAATAGTGTTTCCCGAAGGTCGGGAAAGTGAAAAGTGGAAATAAAATAGAAACGAACTCGGTAATGAATAGAAAAGAGTCAGAAAAGTTCCTGAGAGGCAAAAATGCAGTCTGGATCGAGAAAATTCCGTTAGGGGCAAAATTGTAATTTTGCCAAAATACAGGGGCAAAATCGTAATTTTAAAAAAGTTGAGAAAAATGGGAAAAATGATAAATGAAGCCTAAAAAGTTATAAATAGGTTTTATTTAAGCTTTTTAATGAAAAATAAAAGCTATAAATGGAAATGAAATTAACAGACAAGGTTTTGTCTGTAGGATCCCAAAATCGACCTACAAGGAAGGCGATCAAAGATCCAAGAGAGAAAAGGGGAAGAAACCGATAAGGTAAGTTCAGACATTTACCTGTCTGTAACATATAGCATTATTATTGCTAACTTTAATGTACTAACTATAAGTTAGGTACATATGTGCTACGGGCACCATCATAGAGTAGAGAGAGAGACGTAATGTGCTACGGGCACGATTGAGAATGGGACACATAGTAAATTGTGCTTCGGGCACTAGAGCGAGGTTAATGAAACTCACTCACATGAAATTAAAATGTGAACCATTCCTAACCACGGGACAATATGAAGTCACCGGGTTAGAACTTAAAAAGTCAGTAATGAAACCACTTTTGGCGTACCAGCCTTCCGTACAGGGAGGTAAATTTTGCCTTCGGGGCTATGATGAGATTAAGGATGTGGAGGTCAGCACTGATGTACCGCTCCCAGTCATGTACAATTTTGCCTTCGGGGCTATGAGATTAAGGCTGTGGAGGTCAGTACTAATGTACCGCTCCCAGTCATGCGCACTTAAATGGTACTGCCAACCTGAGCTCAAAACCAGAACATAACGTAAGATAATTACCTAAAACTGAAACTATGCCATAATTGAGCATAAGACAGTTTCCCAAACATCGCGGTAGATGTACTGTTGATATACTGTGTTGTGGTGAAACTTACTATTCACAATAAATAGTGGTCAAAGTTACTATTTACATATGAATAGTGGTCAACAGACTATTCACGATGAATAGTACTATTCATCGAAATTTTATTTCTTGCATGTTTGAACTTACTGAGCCTGTAGCTCACCATTTTTGCTTATGTTGCAGGTAAGCGACCAGCTCAGTAGCTTTGATTGACTGGATGGCGTATGGGATAGCGTGTGTCGAATGGGATAAGTGGGCGAGGGATATGGTCCTGCCAGAGTCTTTCCGCTGAGCGATCAAAGAGAAGGGAAAAGAAACAGTCTTTTGTAATAGTATATATTTTACGAAAGTACTATATTATGTAAATTACTTTGTACTTGCCAACAAAGTAAATAGTGGAAAATGTTTTACATGATGAAAAAAACAATTTCCCGAAAAAGGTCATGATGGAAAGAGAGATAGATTAGTCGGCGACCCATGAGAGTACAATCTATCGCAGTTAGTAATAAAGCTCAACTATAATAGTATTGTATGATCTCTACGAGGAGCGGGCCGCCACAGTTGGTATCAGAGCGGGTTTACAGTTGGTGTAGTCTAGAATACCAACTGCTGCCACAGTTGGTATCAGAGCGGGTTTACGGTTGGTCTAGTTTAAATTACCAACTGCTGCCACAGTTGGTATATCAGAGCAGCGTTGACCATATCCTGATTTGACACTTCGCGCATCCTGCATCGCTATCCAAGTAAGTAGTTTGTTTAAGTTTAGTTAATTATTTTCATATGTGAAAATAATTATCTTATAGGTAGCAAGATGACCAGACCTCCTTGTGTGAGACCACTGCTACCACGACCGAGAGGGGTATTATGGGTATGGACGAGACCTATTGTAAGGCCGTCTATTTCCCAACGACCGGTAATTAGACCCCTGGTGCCCGAGAGACCTCCAGTACCAGCATCAGCACCAGCGCCAGTAGATGTAGTACAGCCACAACCGATACTTCATCCACCTCTAGTAGTGGACATTCCAGTTATTGGTGGACGCCAACATATTGGGGTCAGAGTTTCGGTACGGGCAGTACAGGCATTTCGAGCTAGCAGTCCCCCGATATTTGATGGTGGACGACAGTCGATGGAGACGAAGGACTGGCTCCATGCCATAGAGAGGATTATGGTGATATGTGATATTGATCGAGAGATGTGGATCCAATTGGCCATCAGTATCTTTCAGGGAGATGCTCGAGTATTCTGGGAGTATTGTGACTAGGAGATTCTATTAGGATTTAGTTGGGCTGAGTTCTGTCAGCGATTGGCTGATCAGTTTCCGCCTAGGGATCCGGCACATGCTCCAGCACCTCCGGAGAGACGAGAGGCTGATACACCTACGTACACTGGATTCGATGAGATTAGGGACTATATTCTCCAGACAGAGAGGATGGTCATGTTGTTTGGTGAGACAGTTATGTCTTACGCAGAACAATTTGAGGAGACCATTAGGAGGAGATGTCCGTTGCCCAACCTCACTAAAGCGAACTGCTGTGAGCTATTCTGGAGAGGTTTACCCATCGAGTTGAGACAGAGGGTGATTAAGTTATAACCTTCTACGCTCCAAGAGTTTGTGGTGACGATCAAGACGATCGAGAGGGAGATTTTGATTGAGCATCTGACACAGAGTCGATGAGAGACATTGGGTCAAGATGAGATGTTCGCACGCATCTTTGGGCCAAGAAGAATGATGAATGATCATGAGGCTGGACCATCTAGACCACGTGGAGGTGATGACTCAGGACAGGGAGCATTACCTAGGGGTGGTGATGACTCAGATGATCCAGATGATGATGAGGATCCAGAAAAATATCCTCTAGTCCCAGACACAGGGGATGTGTGACCAGTAGATGTGTACATGTACATAAGTAGCGTAGAGAAAAGCTCTTTTGTATAGACTTGTGGCCAAGATGTATATAATGGCCGATGTATATATGACTGGTGACGGTTATGTATGCTATATAAACATTTTGCTATGAATGAAATATCAAATGATTATACGTTGTACGATGATGTGTTACGGTGATGTGGCTTTACATTACCCTGAATTTCGTAAATTTTATGATTTTACGAATGTGGTCATGGAAAATCTAACGGTGAATTATTGTGCCACAATAGGATAATAGGCAAGATGGTAGATTTGTGAAATCGACCAGAGGGACGAGAACGACGTCCTAATGTCATGGAGAGATTAGATCAAATACAAGCCCTACTAGAAGCTCAGATGCAGGAAAATGCTAATCTGAGGCAACGGATAGAGGAGTTAGAACAGAGGCAAGGTTCTGAGGGTACTCAGGTAGAACAGGAAGCTGAGGTAGATCCAGTTATCCCTCTAGTTGTTGTACATGAGAGAGTTCCTGAACCGCAACCGGTTTTAAATTTGGAACCCCTCTATGAAAGATTCAGGCGTATGAGGCCACCAGAATTTGAAGGTTCTACAAATCCTCTAGAGGCTAAAGACTGGTTGTCGTCATTGTAATTAATCATGGAATTCATGAACCTAACCGACCGGGAGAAGGTCACATGTACGTCTTTTGTGCTGAGAAAAGATGCTCGTTTTTGGTGGGACACTATGCGAATGAGAAGAAATGTGTCTACCATGAGTTGGGCGGAATTTCTGGAAGAATTTAACCAGAAATATTATGACCCTGCATCTCTGAGATAACAGCAAAAAGAGTTCTCAAAGTTGACGCAAGGAAATATGTCGATGAGTGAAGTTTGCCGAAAGTTCGACCAGTTATCCCGCTTATGTCCCGATGTAGTCCCTACTGAGAGGGAGAAAATACAGAAAATGATAGGGGTGTTCAGACCAGAAATTACTGCATTGGTAGATACTGGTCGGGTACCACCTACTTCTGTAGCAGATTGTGTTAGTCGGGCCATCAGAGCTGAGTTTCATGTAGCCCGAAAGAAAGAGGAAAGAGAAAAGCACTGGGAGGCTAAGAAGAAGGAGAGGGCTTTCGCTAAGTCTACATAAGTTGGTCAATCGAGCAAGCCAAACCAGAATGCTAAACCAAGCCAGGGCAATAATCAAGGATCCCAGCAAAACAAGAGGAAAGGCAATTTTTCGAAATCGCCAGGGAAATAATCGAAACCAGTAGCGAAGAATAGCTGGTAATGTGGAATCCAATGTACACAATTGCCCTACATGCGGGAAGAGACATTCTGGGTAATGCAGATTTGGGCCACTTGTTTGCTATGAATGTGGAAAGGAAGGCCATTATGCCAGGAACTGTCCAAACAATAGGCAGAGTGGACAAGGCACTTCCCAACCGCACCACACACGCCCACAAGCTCATTCCCTTCAGGCCAGAGTTGAAGAGTCCCCAGTAAGGCCGCAACGCCAGGAGCGTGTGCCACGTGCTGATGCTCGTGTGATAGGCTACAGCAAAGAGGATGCAGAGGCAGGAACATCGAACGTAGTGACAGGTCAGCTTACTATCGCTAGTCATGTAGCCTCTGTACTATTCGATTCCGGTGCTACACATTCTTTTGTTTCCTATGCATTTGCTGACAAGATAGGACTTCCTAAGGACTATATGGGAAGAGTATTTAAGACAGCTTTACCCTCTGGGGAAATATTGTTGTCCAATTACTGGCTACCTCATGTACCAGTATATGTGGCAAATAGGGAACTATATGCGGAGTTGATCGTAATGAAGATCGTGGATTACGATGTGATTTTAGGCATGGATTTCCTAGCGAAATACCGAGCTATGATCGACTGTCGAAATCGAAAGATAGTATTCCAACCCGAGGAAGAAGAGAGTTTCGAGTACGTCGATGCTTCTCGAAAACCCGGGAAGATGATGATCAGTTCACTAAGAGCAAGCAAGCTGATAGCCAGTGGTTGTATGGGATATCTGGCATATGTGGTGGATATTACAGAGGAACAGAAGCTTCAACCTGAAGATGTTCCTGTTGTCAGTGAGTTTCTTGACGTGTTTCCAAAAGAGTTACCAGGGATACCTCCAGAGAGAAAAATCTCGTTCGAAATTGAGTTGATGCCTAGAACGGCACCTATTTCCAAAGCACCATACCGCATGGCTCCAGTGGAGTTAAAAGAGCTGCTGGAACAATTAAAGGAGCTTTTGGACAAAGGATCCATCAGACTGAGTTATTCTCCATGGGGTGTACCTGTGTTGTTCGTCAAGAAAAAAGATGGAACGTTCCGGTTGTGCATTGATTACCGGGAGTTGAATAAGGTTACGATCAAAAATAGGTATCCGTTACCTAGAATTGATGACTTATTCGACCAGTTAAAAGGCGCAGCGGTATTTTCCAAGATCACTTACGATCAGGATATCACCAGCTGAGAATTAAAGAAAGTGATATTCCTAAGACGGCGTTTAGGACTCGTTATGGTCACTATGAGTTCCTGGTGATGCCATTTGGATTAACAAATGTGCCAGCAGCATTCATAGATTTAATGAATAGAATTTTTAAAGAGTATTTGGATAAGTTTGTCATTGTATTCATTGATGACATTCTTATATACTCAAAGACTCATGAGGAGCACAAGGAACATCTGAGGATCGTGTTGCATACGATAAGGAAGCATCAACTATATGCCAAATTCTCAAAATGTGAGTTTTGGCTGGACAGAGTACATTTCCTCGGACATGTTGTATCCCAGGAAGGTATTGCTGTAGATCCGACGAAAGTAGATGCAATTAACCAGTGGCCTGCACCCAAGAGTGTGACGGAAATACGCAGTTTCTTGGGATTAGCTGGTTATTATCGGTGATTTGTAGAGGGATTTACGATATTAGCTGCACCTCTTACCGCTCTTACATGCAAGGAAAGGAAGTATAAGTGGACTATGGAATGCGAAAGAAGCTTCCAGGAGTTAAAGAGACGGCTGACAAGCGCACCAATCCTTACGCTTCCCACTGAAGGGGAGAAGTTTGTGATCTACAGTGATGCATCTAAAATAGGATTGAGAGCAGTCCTAATGCAAGGCAGCAAGGTGATTGCCTACGCTTCCCTTCAATTAAAGGATCATGAAAGGAATTACCCTACGCATGACCTTGAACTTGCTGCAGTAGTGTTCGCACTTAAAATTTGGCGACACTATCTCTATGGAGCTCAATGTCAGATTTTTACTAATCATCAAAGCCTGAAGTATTTCTTCACACAAAAGGAGCTCAATATGCGGCAAAGAAGATGGTTGGAACTGGTAAAGGATTATGATTGTGAAATCCTATACCATCCAAGAAAGGCCAACCGTGTAGCGGATGCTTTAAGTAGAAAGTCTGCCATATCGTACTAGCTACCGATAAAAAGGCTTCCAAAGCCATTGTAGTAAGAGATAAATTCTTTGAACTTGGAGCTGATATCTGGAAGACTAGCTGCACTCCAAGTGGAATCATCATTGTTTAAGGATATAAAGGAAGCTCAAAGACGAGATTCAAGAATGACAATTTCTCAAGAAGGAATTTCCAAGGATGGAATGATCCTTTATCAAGGAAGGATAAATGTTCCAGCTGATGAGGAGCTTAGAAGACGGATCATGTCAAAAGCCCATAAGACACCATATTCAGTTCATCCCGGAGCTAGCAAGATGTATCAGGACTTGAAGTTACAGTTCTGGTGGAAAGGGATGAAGAACGATATAGCAAAATTCGTGAGCAGATGCATGACCTGTCAAAGAATCAAAGTAGAACATAAACATCCAGCAGGAAGATTGGAACCTCTGGAGATTCCTGAATGGAAATGGGAACATATTACGATGGATTTTGTGGTGGGACTCCCAAAAACCCGAGAAGGTTATGATGCCATCTGGGTTATTGTGGACAGACTGACCAAGACGGCACGGTTTATAGCTGTCAAGATGACCTTTTCGTTGGAAAAGTTTGCTCAGTTGTACATAACTTATGTCGTCAGATTACATGGAGTACCAAAATCTATTGTATCAGATCGAGATGCACGATTCACTTCAAATTTCTGGAAGTGTGTGCAAGAAGCCATGGGTACTGAATTGAGACTCAGTACGGCATTTCATCTGCAAACAGACGGACAGTCGGAGCGGACAATTCAGATGTTAAAGGACATGCTTCGAGCTTGTGTAATGGATTTTGCGGGAAATTGGAACGAGAAGTTACCATTAATTGAATTCTCGTACAATAATAGTTACCAAGCTTCCATAGGTATGGCACCTTACGAGGCTTTGTATGGACGGAAGTGCAGATCACCACTACACTGGTATGATTTGCTAGAGAAGCAATTGCATAAGACGGATTTCATACAAGAGACTTCTGATGCAGTTGCTAGAATTCAGCGTCAAATGAAAATTGTGCAAAGCCGACAAAAGAGTTATGCAGATAAGAGACGAAGATCCTTGGAGTTTGATGAAGGAGACTTCGTGTTTCTCAAGGTATCGCCTATGAAGGGGATTATACGTTTCGGTAAGAAAGGGAAATTGAGTCCAAGATATATTGGACCTTACGAAATTATTGAACGTATTGGAAAGGTCGCTTACAGAATAGTGTTACCTCCAGAATTATTGGCAGTGCATAATGTATTTCATGTGTCGATGCTGAGAAAGTATATACCAGATCCGTCCCATGTGTTGAAGCATGAGCCTATTCAAATCCACGAGGATTTGACATATGAGGAACAACCTATTCGAGTACTGGGTCGTGAAGAGAAAGTACTGAGGAATAAGACAATCCCACTAGTGAAGATTTTCTGGAAAAATCAAAACATTGAAGAAGCTACGTGGGAACGAGAAGACGAGATGAGAAGTTTATACCCCCACTTATTCTAATTTTCGAGGACGAAAATTTTATAAGGAAGGGTGAATGTGACAACCAGGAAATTTAGGCATTCTCAGAAGAAAATGTACAAATGTATGTATATAACAATTTGTACTATTTAAAGAGTGAAATAAATGTAATTATATTGTTTAGAATACATTAAAATGTTCTAATAATATGGACGAGTAAAAATTCAGTGTTGGAAAAATTCACTGAGTTGAAACGGGTGAAACGGTGCCAAAACCGGCATTGAAAACCCTAACCGGAGCACTGAAAGATGAAAAACTTCCGGGATTGATTTTGATCAAACGGAAGTAGTTTAAATTGATTCGACTGCACAGGAGACCTCAGGAACCTGTCGGGACGATTTCAGGAAAATTTCGGCTCGAACCGGTATCGGTCAAAAAGTAGTCGAATTAATGTGAATAGTAAAAGTCAAAGTCAAAGTTTACTTTGCATTTATGACATCATAAATCCATTTAATAAATGAAAGAAAAATGGTGGTTGGTGGCATTAATGGCCAAGATTAAGTTGCTTTTGGATCTAAAGGCCAAGATTTGGCCAACATTCCACCATTTTAATTTTTGAAAAATTTGGAAAGAATTAGGCTTGAAAGGTGGTGATTTTTGATTGGTTGAAAGCCAAATTAATTGGCTTTTTTTGTGGTTAAGTCGGCAACTTTTGGGAACAAATGGCCGAAACAAATTTTCAAGCCAAAACATAACAAAAAATTTTCTAAGTGTTTTTCATGGTGATTACGTGAGCAACCCAAGAGAAACCAAGAGAATCCTTCAAGTTTCTTCACAAAATTGGTGTCAAACCTTTCATTGAAGTCCAAGGAAGCAAGTGAACAAGGTAACTTTCCTTGGTTTGAAACTTTTCTTGATTTTTCTTCCAAGAATCCGTGTAATAAATAGTGCAAAGGATGGAAAAATTTTTGGTTGTTTTGATTGATTTGGTGCTTGGGTTTTGTTAAGGGTGTAATTAGGAGAAAAACCATGCATTTGGTTTAAAGAAAAACCAAATTTTGGTTGGTTTTCCAAGGGTAAAACCGTGGGTTACCAAGAGTAGTCAATGAGAAATTGTTGTGGTTTAAGTTTTAACATGCTTTAAATCATATTTTGGTCTAATGTAAAGCATGATTTGTATGATGGAAAGCTTGAAAAAAATTTGGTGTGAAATAACCCTAAAAGGCCATGGGTTAATTAGGGTTTGGAAAAAAAATTTTGCATGATTTACTTGATGTTTGGATGATTCAAATCATGCATTTTATTATGGAAATGATGGATTTGTGATTAAAAGCATGAAACAAAAAAATTGGTGTATGTTTCTCTTAATTTGGCCGTGGGTTGTAAAGGTTAAAAACCCTAGGAATTGTGTTGAAAAATGCAATGAAATTGGCTTGAAAATGTGCTAGAAAATGACATTGGAATAGCCAAAAATTTGGTGGAAAAATTGAGAAATTTTGGTTAGGTTTTGATTGTGAAAACTGTGGCCAAAAACCAAGGGTAAAATTGAGAGAAAATTCTGTGTAATGTGGTTAAAAATGTAAATTGGAATTTTGTGAGCTTTTATGTAAAAGTTTGGAAAACTTTTACATAAAATAGGCTTGTGGTATAGTACGTGGCAGGTACATATGGTTCGAGGCATACCTAACGCTGGTAACCTTAAATTTACGCCGAAATGCTACCAAAATTTCGAAAACGGCATTTGGGGTAAAAAGAGAATTAAAAATAAAAGTTTAGGGTCTGGTCGAAACCCGAGTCCCTAACGGAAAATTGAATAAGGAAAACCTAAGGAGTGGTTTGTGAATAGTAACACGTCCCCTTAAAAATGTAAAATGCGAGTGAAACTGAAAAACCGACCCCGAGGGGGGGGGCGTTTTTGTGAAATGAAATAAAGGTCCGACTAGGGTGCGGAAAATCCGAGCCTCGGAGACCTAGGTCGGGAAAGTCTAGATGAACGTTTTAAATACTAATAAAACGTCCATTTGAGGCTCCGAAACGATAGAAAATCACTAAACCGACGTTAAGGTGGGAATAGTGCTTCCCGAAGGTCGGGAAAGTGAAAAGTGGAAATAAAATAGAAACGAACCCGGTAATGAATAGAAAAGAGTCAGAAAAGTTCCTGAGAGGCAAAAATGCAGTCTGGATCGAGAAAATTCCGTTAGGGGCAAAATTGTAATTTTGCCAAAACACAGGGGCAAAATCGTAATTTTGTAAAAGTTGAGAAAAATGGGGAAAATGATAAATGAAGCCTAAAAAGTTATAAATAGGTTTTCTTTAAGCTTTTTAATGAAAAATAAAAGCTATAAATGGAAATGAAATTAACAGACAAGGTTTTGTCTGTAGGATCCCAAAATCGACCTACAAGGAAGGTGATCAAAGATCCAAGAGAGAAAAGGAGAAGAAACCGATAAGGTAAGTTCAGACATTTACCTGTCTGCAACATTTAGCATTATTATTGCTAACTTTAATGTACTAATTATAAGTTACATACATATGTGCTACGGGCACTATCGTAGAGTAGAGAGAGAGACGTAATGTGTTACGGGCACGATTGAGAATGGGACACATAGTAAATTGTGCTTCGGGCACTAGAGCGAGGTTAATGAAAGTCACTCACATGAAATTAAAATGTGAACCATTCCTAACCATGGGACAATATGAAGTCACCGGGTTAGTACTTAAAAATTCGGTAATGAAACCACTTTTGGCATACCAGCCTTCGTACAGGGAGGTACATTTTGCCTTCGGGGCTATGATGAGATTAAGGCTGTGGAGGTCAGCACTGATGTACCGCTCCCAGTCATGTACAATTTTTCCTTCGGGCTATGAGATTAAGGCTGTGGAGGTCAGCACTAATGTACCACTCTCAGTCATGCGCACTTAAATGGTACTGCCAACCTAAGCTCAAAACCAGAACATAATGTAAGATAATTACCTAAAACTAAAACTATGCCACAATTGAGCATAAGACAGTTTTGTAAGGTACTAACATCACGGTAGATGTACTGTTGATATACTGTGTTATGGTCAAACTTACTATTTATAATGAATAGTGGTCAAAGTTACTATTTATGTATGAATAGTGATCAACAATACTATTCATGATAAATAGTACTATTCATAGAAATTTTATTTCCTACGTGTTTGAACTTACTGAGCCTGTAGCTCACCATTTTTGCTTATGTTGCAGGTAAGCGACCAGCTCAGTAGCTTTGATTGACTGGATGGGGTACGGGATAGCGTGTGTCAAATGGGATACGTGGGCGAGGAATATGGTCCTGCCAGAATCTTTCCGTTGAGCGATCAAAGAGAAGGGAAAAGAAACAGCCTTTTGTAATAGTATATATTTTACGAAAGTATTGTATTGTGTAAATTACTTTGTACTTGCCAACAAAGTAAATAGTGAAAAATGTTTTACATGATGAAAAAAAAATTTCCCCAAAAACGTCATGATAGAAAGAGAGATGGATTAGCCGGCGACCCATGAGAGTACAATCTATTGCAGTTAGCGATAAAGCTCAACTGTAATAGTATTGTATAATCTCTACGATGGGCAGGCTGCCATAGTTGGTATCAGAGCGGGTTTACGGTTGGTGTAGTCTAGAAAACCAACTGCTGCCACAGTTGGTATCAGAGCGGGTTTACGGTTGGTTTAGTTTTGAATACCAACTGCTGCCACAGTTGGTATCAGAGCGGGTTTACGGTTGGTCTAGTTTAAATTACCAACTGCTGCCACAGTTGGTATATCAGAGTAGTGTTGACCATATCCTGATTTGACACTTCACGCATCCTGCACCGCTATCCAAGTAAGTAGTTTGTTTAAGTTTAGTTAATTATTTTCTTATGTGAAAATAATTATCTTATAGGTAGCAAGATGACCAGACCTCCTTATGTGAGACCACCGCTACCAAGACCGAGAGGGGTATTACGGGTATAGACGAGACCTATTGTGAGGCCGTCTATTTCCCAACGACCTGTAATTAGACCGCCGGTGTCCGAGAGACCTCCAGTACCAGCATCAGCACCAGCGCCAGTAGATGTAGTACAGCCATGACCGATACTTCATCCACCTGTAGTAGTGGACATTCCAGTTGTTGGTGGACGCCAACATATTGGGGTCAGAGTTTCGACACGGGCAGTATAGGCATTTCGAGCTAGCAGTCCCCCGATGTTTGATGGTGGACGACAGTCGATGGAGACGAAGGACTGGCTCCATGCCATAGAGAGGATTATGGTGATATGTGATATTGATCGAGAGATGTGGATCCAATTGGCCATCAGTATGTTTCAGGGAGATGCTCGAGTATTCTGGGAGTATTGTGACCAGGAGATTCTATTGGGATTTAGTTGGGCTGAGTTCTGTCAGCATTGGCTGATCAGTTTCCGCCTAGGGATCCGGCACATGCTCCAGCACCTCCGGAGAGACGAGAGCCTGATACACCCGCGTACCCTGGATTCGATGAGGTTAGTGTTGGAAATTAAACCGGTAAAAGGGTATCAGAGTGGCGCAGCGGAACAATAAAAAATTTTTAGATCATTAAATATCTCATGATGCCATATACAATAAATTAGTAACAATTAAAACTCATACGTCAAGGACGCCAATATGCAGGAGGAGAATGACCGGAGGTTTCAACCAACTAGCCTTCTCTACTATTCTCCAATTCCCGAATGGCTGAGTGTGTGGGCACTCTGAACCTCGATCGGTATGCTAGCACTGCTAGTCTTCTTCCGACCACCCAGATCTCTAAAGAACTTTATTGTTACGATGAGCTGTGCAACAATAAGCCTGCTCACCTGAGAGTCTGTGGTATGAGAGAACTAGAGTGGCAGGACCTCTATTTATAGACCTGCATGAGGTGATTCTCTGAATTTGAATTGGATTAGGAAAAGATATTTTCCCTTATCTTTAACCAAAAAATCCAAATTTTTCCATAGGATAATCCTAACAATAAATTCAGTTTTTCCTAAGATAAATCCAATCCAAATCTTAATAAGATCATAACTAGAATTTCATCTCCCTTTTTCAACCAAAAAATCCGAAATTCACAAGGAGAAAATCCTCCAAAAGATTTCGGCCATTATGGATAAGGGAGAATCAAAAATTCCACTAGGATTTTCAAGCTTGAATCTTATCTCAACCTTATCCAAAAATAACCGAATTTTCCTTGGATAAAGGCTCCAAAATTTCAGCCACTTTTAGGGAAGGAGAGAATCCAAATTCAACTAGGATTGAAACTTGAATTTTCCCTTGAATCTTATCCACAAAAAACCGAATTTTCCATTGAGGATTATCCTCAAAAAATTCGCCCACTTCTGTTGGGATTTGGATTCAAAATTCAAGTAGGATTCTAACAAGATTATCCTCTCCAAATCCAACTTAAATTCGAATTTCAAACCTAGTGGATTTTCCACAACAAATTCGAATCCTACATGGACTATGATTAAAAATTTGAATTTCAAATTTCAAATTCAAATTTCAAATTTCAAATTTCAAATTTCAAATTTAAATTTCAAATTCAAATTTTAAATTCGAATTTCAAATTCAAATTTCAAATTCAAATTTCAAATTTCAAATTTCAAAAATTCAAATTTCAAATTTCAAAATTCAAATTTCAAATTCCACAAAACGGTTGTATTTCATATTTTTGTTCTCATGGATAATTTTCTACAACTCCAATCCAATCTCAAATAAAATCATGGCAACTTTATTTGGAGTTCGAATAATTGTGTACTCTATTATCCAAAACAAAATCTGAATCCAACCGGAGAGAATCTTGTCTACCATCCTAATCCTGTGTCATCACCATCCATGCATAATAAACTAGCCAATAGCATACACAAATCAATTTGCCAAACGTTAAGGAATTATGTGGAGCTAGTAGAGGGACTGATTGGACATATATAATCGGGCTCTCGTGATTCCATATGATCATCACTCTGTACCAAACAACTCAATCATATGATCACTAATTTCAGAGTCACACCACTATAAACCTGAAACTGAACTCCCAATTATATACCGTATTACGTAAGCCTGTGACGAGCTACCATCCAATGACCTTGTCATGTATGCAAAACCCTCATATGATATCCATGATCAGCCTTAGGTCAAAGTCCGTTTAATCCTACTGATCAGGCTATCTTAAAGTTCCATTATACTACCGAATCAAGAAAATGATTATTCATCATATGTGAATAAGAAGTCATCCGCCCAGCAGACGACCCAAGGCCTTGTCCATTTTCACATTCAGTATAATGCCTTTAAGAGGATACCTTTAACTTCTCAGAGCTATGATTCCGATATCTGCAAACAAACCCTTCATCGTATACAAGTCATGCACCCAACGAACCGGTCTATAAGCTTACTACCTCTGAGACGCTTTAGCCATTGGAACATCAAAGTACACAAGTCATATACATGAAGTAGTTCATTTACTCAGGATTAAGGTTATTGCACAATGAACGTCAAAAGCAGATTGATCCACTCATAGCGGACTATGTAGATCAATCACGCTTTAGTCCCGGTCTAATATGTCACCACTGAGCAACATATCCATGTCTCTACTTGGGAGTCCAGCTCCAGACAGTCAAGACAGACCGTCCCCTCCAAGGCTTTAGACAACATAATAGTCTTAACATGAGTTAGATGCTCGGTCTAACCCCATAGACTACAGACCATAGTTTAGACTGCTAACTTTAGAACATTGTCTTCTCGCATACAAAAGTCCATTGCATGCAACGTACTAACAGTTTTAACACAAGCAGTCAGTGAGCCATATTTGCTTACATTTACTTTAACATGTAAATAAGACGAGGACAGATAGCAATGTAATGAATAACCTCTAAGTATAATTTTATTATCCAGTTCAAAATGAATACATCAAAATGTCTCTAATACTTAGGGCATTTCCTAACAGTTAGGGACTATATTCTCCAGACAGAGAGGATAGTCATGTTGTCTGGTGAGACAGTTATGTCTTACGCAGCATGATTTGAGGAGACTATTAGGAGGAGATGTCCGTTGCCCAACCTCATGAAGCGAACTACTGTGAGCTATTCTGGAGAGGTTTACCTATGGAGTTGAGATAGAGGGTGATTAAGTTATATCCTCCTATGCTCCAAGAGTTTGTGGTGACGATCAGGACGATCGAGAGGGAGATTTTGATTGAGCATCTGACACAGAGTCGACAAGAGACACTGGGTCAAGATGAGATGTTCGCACGCATCTTTGGGCCGAGAAGAATGATGAATGATCATGAGGCTGGACCATCTAGACCACGAGGAGGTGATGACTCAGGACAGGGAGCATTTTCTAGGGGTAGTGATGACTCAGATGATTTAGATGATGATGAGGATCCAGAAGAATATCCTCTAGTCCCAGACACAGGGGATGTGTGACCAGTAGATGTGTACATGTACATAAGTAGCTTAGAGAAAAGCTCTTTTGTATACACTTGTGGCCAAGATGTATATAATGGCCGATGTATATATGACTGGTGATGGTTATGTATGATATATAAACGTTTTGCTATGAATGAAATATCAAAATGATTATATGTTGTACGATGATGTGTTACGATGATGTGGCTTTACATTACCCTGAATTTCGTAAATTTTATGATTTTACGAATGTGGTCATGGAAAAGCTAACGGTGAATTATTGTGCCATAATAGGATAATAGGCAAGATGGTAGATTTGCGAAATCGACCAGAGGGACGAGAACGACGTCCTAATGTCATGGATAGATTAGATCAGATACAAGCCCTACTAGAAGCTCAGATGCAGGAAAATGCTAATCTGAGGCAACGGGTAGAGGAGTTAGAACAGAAGCAAGGTTCTGAGGGTACCCAAGTAGAACAGAAAGTTGAGGTAGATCCGGTTATCCCTCCAGCTGCTGTACATGAGAGAGTTCCTGAACCACAACCAGTTTTAAATTTGGAACCCCTCTATGAAAGATTCAGGCGTATGAGGCCGCCAGAATTTGAAGGTTCTACAAATCCTCTAGAGGCTGAAGACTGGTTGTCGTCATTGCAAGTAATCATGGAATTCATGAACCTAGCTGACCAGGAGAAGGTCGCCTGTGCATCTTTTGTGTTGAGAAAAGATGCTCGTTTTTGGTGGGACACTACGCAAATGAGAAGAAATGTGTCTACCATGAGTTACTATTCATAGAAATTTTATTTCTTGCATGTTTGAACTTACTGAGCCTGTAGCTCACCATTTTTGCTTATATTGCAGGTAAGCGACCAGCTCAGTAGCTTTGATTGACTGGATGGCATACAGGATAGCGTGTGTCAAATGGGATAAATGGGTGAGGGATATGGTCCTGTCAGAGTCTTTCCGCTGAGCGATCAAAGAGAAGGGAAAAGAAACAGTCTTTTGTAATAGTATATATTTTACGAAAGTACTGTATTATGTAAATTACTTTGTACTTGCCAACAAAGTAAATAGTGGAAAATGTTTTACATGATGAAAAAAAAATTTCCCCAAAAACGTCATGATGGAAAGAGAGATAGATTAGCTGGCGACCCATGAGAGTACAATCTATCGCAGTTAGCGATAAAGCTCAACTGTAATAGTATTGTATGATCTCTACGAGGGGCGGGCCGCCACATGGGATAAAACCCATTGGATGCAAATGGGTCTACAAAAGAAAGAAGGATGCGGAAGGGAGAGTGGAAACTTTCAAAGCTAGACTAGTTGCAAAGGAGTACACGCAAAAGGCTGGAATCGATTACGATGAAACCTTTACGCCTGTTGCTATGCTGAAGTCTATCCGTGTTCTTCTGTCCGTTGCTACGGCTCTCAATTACGAGATCTGGCAAATGGATGTCAAGATGGTATTCTTGAATGGCCAGCTTAAAGAGTGTATCTATATGATACAGCCTGAAGAGTTCGTAGCGAAAGGCCAAGAAAGGAAAGTCCACAAGTTGCTTAGATCCATTTATGGATTAAAGCAAGCATCCCACCCATAGAACCAGAGATTTGATCAAGCGATCAAGACTTTCAGTTTTGAGCAGAACGTTGATGAACCCTGTGTTTATAAACATATTAAGGATGAAAAAGTGGTCTTTCTGATACTCTTTGTCAATTATATACTACTCATTGGGAATGATGTAGGGAACTTATCATCGGTCAAGCTTTGGTTACACCAATAGTTTGACACGAAGGACTTGGGAGAAGCTAATTTTGTTCTAGGCATTCGTCTCTTCAGAGATCGAAAGAACAAAATGATAGAGTTATCCCAAGCTTCATACATAGATAAAATAATTGACAAATATGCAATGCAAGAGGCAAAGAAAGGTACACAACCTTCTATTACTGGTCTAACTCTTTCATTGGATGACTGTCCAAAGACATCAGAAGAAAGAAAGTGTATAAGTAAGGTCCCTTATGCATCCGCTGTGGGTAGCCTTATGTACGCTATGCTTTGCACACGCCCGGACATATGTTTTGCAGTAGGTATGGTGAGTCGATATCAAGCGAATCCTGGAACCAAGCACTGGCAAGCAGTAAAGCGTATACTCAAGTATCTTAAGCGAACGAGGGATTATATGCTGGTGTATTCTAGAGGGGACCTAACACCCGTAGGTTACACGGACTGAGTCTTCCAGACTTATAAGGATTCGAGGAAGTCGAGATTAGAGGGCACGTAGAGACAGGATAAGTAGATGTATGTAAGATCACGTCCGAGGACAACATTACTGATCCCTCTACTAAGACTTTGGTGGTTAGAAACTTTGAGAGGCACGTAGAGGCGATGTGGATGCATAACATGGCACATCTACTGGCTTAGGGCAAGTGGGAGATTGTTAGGAAATGCCCTAAGCATTAGAGACATTTTGATATATTTATTTTGAACTGGATAATAAAATTATATATAGAGGTTCTTCATTACATTGCTATCTATCCTCATTTTATTTACATGATAAAGCAAATGTAAGCAAATATGGCTCCCTGACTGCTTGTGTTAAATTGTTAGAACGTTGCATGCAATGGACTTTTGTATGTGAGAAGATAATGTTCTAAAGTAAGCGGTCTAAACTACGGTCTATAATCTATGGGGTTAGACCGAGCATCTAACTCATATTAAGACTATTATGTTGTCTAAAGCCTTGGAAGGGACGTTTTGTCTTAACTGTCTGGAGCTGGACTCCTAAGTAGAGACATAGATATGTTGCTTGGTGGTGACATATTAGACCGGGACTAAAGCGTGATCGATCTACGAAGTCCGCTTTGAGTGGATTGATCTACTTTTGACGTTTATTGTGCAGTAACCTTAATCCTGAGTAAAAGGATAGCTTCATGTATATGACTTGTGTACTTTGATTTTCCAATGGCTAAAGCATCTCAGAGGTAGTAAACTTATAGACCGGTTCGTTGGGTGCTTGACTTGTATATGATGAAGGGTTCGTTTATAGATATCAGAATCATAGCTCTAATAAGGAGTTAAGGGTATCCTCTTAAAGGCATTATACTGAATGTGAAATTGGACAAGGCCTTGGGTCGTCTGCTGGGCGAATGACTTCTTATTCACACATGGTGAATAATCATTTTCTTAGTTTGGTAGTATAATGGAACTTTAAGATAGCTTGATCAGTAGGATTAAATGGACTTTGGCCTAAGGCTGATCATGGATATCATATGAGGGTTTTGCATACATGACAAGGTCATTGGACGATCGCTTGTCACAACTTACGTAATACGGTATATAATTGGGAGTTCAATTTCAGGTTTATAGTGGTGTGACTATGAAATTAGTGATCATATGATTGAGTTGTTTGGTAAAAAGTGATGATCATATGGATTTGTGAGAGCCCGATCATATATGTCTAATTAGTCCCTCTACTAGCTCCACATAATTCGTTAGTGTTTGGAAAAATTCATTTGTGTATGCTATTGGCTAGTTTATTATGCATGGATGGTGTTGACATAGGATTAGGATGGTAGACAAGATTCTCTCCGATTGGATTCAGATTTTGTTTTGGATAATATAGTACACAATTATTCGAACTCCAAATAAAGTTGCCATGATTTTATTTGAGATTGGATTGGAGTTGTAGAAAATTATCCATGAGAACAAGAATTTAAAATACAACTGTTTTGTGGATTTTGTAATTTGAAATTTGAATTTTGAATTTTGAAATTTGAATTTGAAATTTGAATTTGAAATTTGAATTTGAAATTTGAATTTGAAATTTGAAATTTGAAATTTGAAATTTGAATTTGAAATTTGAAATTCAAATTTTGAATCACAGTCCAAGTGAAATTCGAATTTGAGTTGGATGTGGAGAGGAAAATCTTGTTAGAATCCTACTTGAATTTTGAATCCAAATCTTAACCAAATATGGATGAAAATTTTGAGGATTATCCTCAATGAATTTTTGATTTTTGTGGATAAGGTTCAAGGAAAAATTCAAGTTTCAATCTCAGTTGAATTTGGATTCTCTCCTCCCTGATAATGGCCAAATTTTTGGAGTAAATCTCCTAGGAGATTTTCGGTAATTTTGGACAAGGATGAGATAAGATTCAAGCTTGAAAATCCTAGTTGAATTTTGATTCTTCCTTATCCAAAAGTGGCCGAAATCTTGGTGGAGATTTCTCCTTTGAATTTTCAGATTTTTTGGTTTGAAAAGGGAGATAAAATTCTAGTGAAAATCTTGTTAAGATTTGGATTGGAATTATCCTATAATGGCCGAAATTTGTTGGGATTTTCCCTTGGATAATTTCAGATTTTATGGTTGTGGATAAGGGAGAATATCTTCTCCTAATCCAATTCGAATTTAGAGAATCACCTCGTGCAGGTCTATAAATAGAGGTCCTACCACTCCGGTTCTGTTAGACCACAGACTCTCAGGTGAGCAGGCTTATTATTGCATAGCCCACCGTGACAATAAGTTCTTTAGAAATCTGGGTTGTCAGAAGAAGACTAGCAGTGCTACCATACCGATCGAGGTTCAGAGTGCCCACACACTCAGCCATTCGGGAATTGGAGAATAGTAGAAAAGGTTAGTTGGTTAAAGTCCTCCGGTCATTCTCCTCCTGCAGATTGGCATCCTTGAGGTATGAGTTTTAATTGTTGTTGGTTTATTGTATATGGGATCATGAGATATTTAACGATCTGAAAAATTTTTACTGTTCCGCTGCGCCACTCTGATATGTTTTTACCGATTTATTTTCCCACAAAATTCAAGTTTCAATCCCAGTTGAATTTGGATTCTCTCTTCCCTGATAATGGCCGAATTTTTTGAGTAAATCTCCTAGGAGATTTTCGGTTATTTTGGATAAGGATGAGATAAGATTCAAGCTTGAAAATCCTAGTGAATTTTTTATTCTTCCTTATCCAAAAGTGGCCGAAATTTTTGTGGGGATTTTCCCCTTGGATTTTTGGATTTTTTGGTTGAAAAAGGGAGATAAGATTTATGTTAAAATCTTATTTGAATTTGGATTGGATAATCTTCAATAATGGCCAAATTTGTTGGGATTTTCCCTTGGATAATTTCAGATTTTATGGTTGTGAATAAGGGAGAATATCTTCTCCTAATCCAATTCGAATTCAGAGGATCACCTCATGTAAGTCTATAAATAGAGGTCCTGCCACTCCAGTTCTCTCAGACCACAGACTCTCAGGTGAGCAGGCTTATTGTCGCACAACTCACCGTGACAATAAGTTCTTTAGAGATCTGGGTGGTTGGAAGAAGACTAGCAGTGCTAGCATACCGATTGAGGTTCAGAGTGCCCACACACTCAGCCATTCGGGAATTAGAGAATAGTAGAGAAGGCTGGTTGGTTGAAGCCCTCCGGTTATTCTCCTCCTACAGATTGGCGTCCTTGAGGTATGAGTTTTAATTATTGTTTGTTTATTATATATGGCATCATGAGATATTTAACGATCTAAAAAATTTTGCCGGTTATTATAAGTATGCTTGTTTTTGCAGGTTATGGTTCCTTAGAATTTAGAAAAATTGTATCTAGGATTTTTATGTAATCGTGGGAGCAGTTTTTTTTAGTATTGTAATTTTCCCATGGATTTTAATTTTGTCTCTTTGAATTATTATGATTAGAATTTTTGGACACCAGAAACGGTTTAGGAAATTTTATGTAATTATTCTTGGAGGAGATTGAAGATTAAAGACCGTAATTTATTTTTCCCAAAAGTTAAATTTAATTTAAAGGTTGAAATTTTGATTGTGTTGAAAATTTCAATTTTAATCAGGATTCAAATTAATTTTTGGAGATCCTAATAGGTAAATTGGAATATGGCATGAAAATCGAGACACGACCCCTCGGGATAGGCCGTCGGGCCTTGGTGAGGCTACAACCCCTGCCCTTGGGCAGGATGGGGTTGCGACAACCCCTTGACAGGCCATAACCACCCAAGGCCGCAGGCTTGACCTGCAGCTTAAGGTGGTCGTGGCCTCCCCAAGGCTGGCTGCAGGCACTGCCTGCTGCCTGCTGGCTGCAGGCACTGCCTGCTGCCTGCTGGCTGCAGGCACTGCCTGCTGCCTGCTGGCTGCTGCGCCCAGCCTGGCGCTTTAGGCTTGGCCTGCAGCCCGGTAGGGCTGCACAAGGAACGGCCGCGGGCTGCCATCCCCCAAGGGGCTAGGGCCTGCCCACGGTGGCTGTCGCCTCCGGGGGTGGTGGTGCGACGGTACAAAAATCGAAAAATTTTGATATTTAAATTTGAGACTTAATTTTAAATCATGTTTAAAAATGCGTAATTAAAAATTTGAAATTTTGAAATTACATATTATTATACATGATGTTTAAAATTGTTTAAAAATTTGAATTTGAAATTTAAATTTGAAATTCGAATTTGGAATTTGAATTTGGAATTTAAATTTTTGGAATTTAAATTTTAAATGATTATTGGGATGAGAAATAAATAGAGAGGCTACATAAAGATAGATACAAGAAGGCGGAATAAAATTCAAGACCCAAAGAATGCTTTGGATGGAATTTTGTAATCTTTATTTTCTTTGTTCTAGGATGGAACCATGACTTGATTATTTATCTGTTAATTATTTTTTTTGTGATATGTCATGGATGTATAAATATGTATTGATGGATGTTTTGTATACATATTTGATAACATGTCATATAGGATAGGTGAGTGCCACTCATACTCTATTGATTATATATTTGTCAAAACTTGCATGTTTTTCAAAATATTGAGTGGGAGAGGGTTTCAAACAAAACCCACGGCCTCCATTGTTGATCCGTATTCTTCTGTCCGTTGCTGCGGCTCTCGATTACGAGATCTGGCAAATGGATGTCAAGATAGCATTCTTGAATGGCCATCTTGAAGAGTGCATCTATATGATACAGCCCGAAGGGTTCGTAGCAAAAGGCCAAGAAAGGAAAGTCTGCAAGTTGCTTAGATCCATTTATAGATTAAAGCAAGCATCTCGCTCATGGAACTAGAGGTTTGATCAAGCAATTAAGACATTTGGTTTTAAGCGGAACGTTGATGAACCCTGTGATTATAAACGTATTAAGGATGGAAAAGTAGTCTTTCTGATACTCTATATTGATTATACACTACTCATTGGGAATGATGTGGGGAACTTATCATCGGTCAAGTTTTGGTTACACCAACAGTTTGACATGAAGGACTTGGGAGAAGCTAATTATGTTCTAGGCATTCGTCTCTTCAGAGATCGAAAGAACAAAATGATAGCATTATCCCAAGCTTCATACATAGATAAAATAATTGACAAATATGCAATGCAAGAGGCAAAGAAAGGTACACAACCTTCTATTGCTGGATTAACTCTTTCATTGGATGACTGCCCCAAGACATCGAAAGAAAGAGAACATATGAGTAAGGTCCCTTATGCATCCACTTTAGGTAGCCTTATGTATGCTATGCTTTGCACTCGCCCAGACATATGTTTTGTAGTAGGTATGGTGAGTCGATATCAAGCGAATCCTGGAACCAAGCACTGGCAAGTAGTAAAGCATATACTCAAGTATCTTAAGAGAACGAGGGATTATATGCTGGTGTATTCTGGAGGGGACCTAACACCCGTAGGATACACGGACTCAGACTTTTAGACTTATAAGGATTCAAGGAAATTGACATTCGGATCAGTGTTTTTGCTCGGAGGAGGGGCCATTGTGTGGAGGAGCGTGAAGTAGGGCTGCACAGCTGACTCTGCTATGGAGGTTGAGTATGTGGCTGCGGCTGAGGCATCTAAAGAAGCGGTTTAGCTCCACAAGTTCTTTAGAGACCTTGTGGTCATTCTGGGTGTTGACAAGCCTATCACACTAGGGCTATTGCCAACACAAGGGAATCTCGGTACCACAAGAGGACCAAGCACATAGATCGAAAATATCATATTATTAGAGGGCACGTGGAGACAGGACAAGTAGATGTATGTAAGATCGCGTCTGAGGACAACATTGCCGATCCCTTTACTAAGACTTTAGTGGCTAGAAGCTTTGAGAGGCACGTAGAGGTGATGGGGATGCGTAACACGGCACATTTGCTGGCCTAGGGCAAGTAGGAGATTGTTAGGAAATGCCCTAAGTATTAGAGACATTTTGATGTATTTATTTTGAATTGGATAATAAAATTATATATAGAGGTTATTCATTACATTGTTATCTGTCCTCGTTTTATTTACATATTAAAGTAAATGTAAGCAAATATGGCTCCTTGACTGCTTGTGTTAAACTGTTAGAACGTTGCATGCAATGGACTTTTGAATGCAAGAAGATAATGTTCTGAAGTTAGCAGTCTAAACTATGGTCTGTAGTCTATGGGGTTAGACCGAGGATCCAACTTATGTTAAGACTATTATGTTGTCTAAAGCCTTGGAGGGAACGGTTTGTCTTGACTGTCTGGAGCTGGACTACCAAGTAGAGACATAGATATGTTGCTTGGTGGTGACATATTAGACCGGGACTGAAGTGTGATTGATCTATGAAGTCTACTTTGAGTGGATCGATCTGCTTTTGACGTTCATTATGCAGTAACCTTAATCCTGAGTAAATGGACAGCTTCATGTATATGACTTGTGTACTTTGATGTTCCAATGGCTAAAGTATCTCAGAGGTAGTAAGCTTATAGACCGGTTCGTTGGGTGCATGACTTGTATATGATGAAGGGTTCGTTTACAGATATCGGAATCATAGCTCTAATGAGGAGTTAAGGGTATCCTCTTAAAGGCATTATACTGAATATGAAAGTGGACAAGGCCTTGAGTCGTCGACTGGGTGGATGACTTCTTATTCACATATGGTGAATAATCATTTTCTTTATTCGGTAGTATAATGGAACTTTAAGATAGCCTGATCAGTAGGATTAAATGGACTTTGGCCTAAAGCTGATCATGGATATCATATCAGGGTTTTGCATACATGACAAGGTCATTGGACGATAGCTTGTCACAGGCTTACGTAATACGGTATATAATTGGGAGTTCAGTTTCAGGTTTATAGTGGTGTGACTCTGAAATTAGTGATCATATGATTAAGTTGTTCGGTAAAGAATGACGATCATATGGATTTACGGGAGCCCGATTATATATGTCCAATTAGTCCCTCTACTAGCTCCACATAATTCCTTAACGTTTGGCAAATTGATTTGTGTATGCTATTGGGTAGTTTATTATGCATGGATGGTGTTGACATAGGATTAGGATGGTCGACAAGATTCTTTCAGTTGGATTCAGATTTTGTTTTGGATAATAGAGTACACAATTATTCGAACTCCAAATAAAGTTGCCATGATTTTATTTGAGATTGGATTGGAGTTGTAGAAAATTATCCATGAGAACAGGAATTTGAAATACAACTGTTTTGTAGATTTTGAAATTTGAAATTTGAAATTTGAAATTTGAAATTTGAAATTTGAATTTGAAATTTGAATTTGAAATTCGAATTTGAAATTTGAATTTGAAATTTAAATTTGAAATTTGAAATTTGAATTTGAAATTTGAATTTGAAATTCGAATTTGAAATTTGAATCACAGTCCAAGTGCAATTCGAATTTGTTGTGGTTAATCCATAACGAATGAAATTTGAATTTGAGTTGGATATGAAGAGGAAAATCTTGTTTGAATCCTACTTGAATTTTGAATTCAAATCCTAACCAAATATGGATGAAAATTTTGAGGATTATCCTCAATGAATTTTCAAATTTTTGTGGATAAGGTTCAAAGAAAAATTCAAGTTTCAATCCCAGTTGAATTTGGATTCTCTCTTCCCTGATAATGCCGAATTTTTTGAGTAAATATCCTAGGAGATTTTCGGTTATTTTGGATAAGGATGAGATAAGATTTAAGCTTGAAAATTCTCGTGAATTTTTTATTCTTCCTTATCCAAAAGTGGTCGAAATTTTTGTGGAGACTTTCCCCTTGGATTTTCAGATTTTTTGGTTGAAAAAGGGAGATAAGATTCATGTTAAAATCTTGTTTGAATTTAGATTGGATAATCTTCAATAATGGCTGAAATTTGTTGGGATTTCCCTTGGATAATTTCAGATTTTATGGTTGTGGATAAGAGAGAATATCTTCTCCTAATCCAATTCGAATTTAGAGAATCACCTCATGCAAGTCTATAAATAGAGGTCCTGCCACTCCAGTTCTCTAAGACCACAGACTCTTAGGTGAGCAGGCTTATTGTTGCACAACTCACCTTGATAATAAGTTCTTTAGAGATCTGGGTGGTCGGAAGAAGACTAGCAGTGCTAGCATATCGATCGAGGTTCAGAGTGCCCACACACTCAACCATTCGGGAATTGAAAAATAGTTTAGAAGGCTAGTTGGTTGAAACCCTCCGGTCATTCTCCTCCTGCAGATTGGCATCCTTGAGATATGAGTTTTAATTGTTGTTGGTTTATTGTATATGGCATCATGAAGTATTTAACGATTTAAAAATTTTTGTTGTTCCGCTGCGCCACTCTGATATGTTTTTACCGATTTATTTTCCAACAGTTGTCATGCATATACAATGTACATTTTCTTCCGAGAATGCTAGAAATCCCCGGTTATCACATTCACCCCTCCTTATAAAATTTTCGTCCCCGAAAATTAGAATAAGTGGGTTATAAACTCCTCATCTCTATTTATCGTTTCCACATAGCTTCTTCAATATTGTGATTTTTCCACAAAATCTTCACTAGTGGGATTGTCTTATTCCTCAGTACTTTCTCTTCATGAGTTGTACTCGAATAGGTTGTTCTTCATAAGTCAAATCTTCATGGATTTGAATAGGTTCATGCTTCAACACATGGGACGGATCTGGTACATACTTTCTCAGCATGGATACATGAAATACATTATGCACTGCCGACAATTCGAGAGGTAACGCTAATCTGTAAGTAACCTTTCCAATGCGTTCAATGATTTCATAAGGTCCGATATATCTTGGGCTCAGTTTTCCCTTCTTAGCGAAATGCATAATCCCCTTCATGGGCGATAGCTTAAGAAACATGAAGTCTCTTTCATTAAACTCCAAGGGTCTTAGCCTCTTATCCGCATAACTCTTTTATCAACTTTGTCCAATTTTCATTTGATGCTGAATTCTTGCAACGGCATCAGAAGTTTCTCGTACAAAATCCATCTTATGTAGTTGTTTCTCTTGTTAGGAAATGCCCTCAGCATTAGAGACATTTTGATGTATTTATTTTGAACCGGATAATAAATTATATATAGAGGTTATTCATTACATTACTATCTGTCCTCGTTTTATTTACATGTTAAAGTAAATGTAACCAAATACGGCTCCTTGACTGCTTGTGTTAAACTGTTAGAAAATTGTAGGCAATGGACTTTTGTATGTGAGAAGACAATGTTCTAAAGTTAGCAGTCTAAACTATGGCCTATAGTTTATGGGGTTAAACCTAGCATCTAACTCATGTTAAGACTATTATGTAGTCTAAAGCCTTGGAGGGGACAGTTTGTCTTGACTGTCTGGGGCTGAACTCGCAAGTAGAGACATAGATATGTTGCTTGGTGGTGACATATTAGACCGAGACTAAAGCGTGATTGATCAATGAAGTCTGCTTTGAGTGGATCGATCTGCTTTTGATGTTCATTGTACAGTAACCTTAATCCTGAGTAAAAGGACAGCTTCATGTATATGACTTGTGTACTTTGATGTTCCAATGGCTAAAGCGCCTCAGAGGTAGTAAGCTTATAGACCGGTTCGTTGGGTGCATGACTTGTATATAATGAAGGGTTTGTTTACAGATATCGGAATCATAGCTCTAATGAGGAGTTAAGGGCATCCTCTTAAAGGCATTGTACTGAATGTGAAAATGGACAAGGCCTTGGGTCATTTGCTGGGCGGATGACTTCTTATTCACATATGGTGAATAATCATTTTTCTTAATTCGGTAGTATAATGGAACTTTAAGATAGCCTGATCAGCAGGATTAAACGGACTTGGCCTAAGGCTGATCATGAATATCATATGAGGGTTCTGCATACACGATAAGGTCATCGGACGATAGCTTGTCACAGGCTTACGTAATACGGTATATAATTGGGAGTTCAGTTTCAGGTTTATAGTGGTGTGACTCTGAAAATAGTGATCATATGATTGAGTTGTTCGGTAAAGAATGATGATCATACGGATTTGCGGGAGCCCAATTATATATGTCCAATCAGTCCCTCTACTAGCTCCACATAATTCCTTAACGTTTGGCAAATTGATTTGTGTATGCTATTGGGTAGTTTATTATGCATGGATGGTGATGTCATAGGATTAGGATGGTAGACAAGATTCTCTCCGGTTGGATTCAGATTTTGTTTTGGATAATAGAGTACACAATTATTCGAACTCCAAATAAAGTTGCCATGATTTTATTTGAGATTGGATTGGAGTTGTTGAAAATTATCCATGAGAACAAGAATTTGAAATACAACTGTTTTTTGGATTTTGAAATTTGAATTATGAAATTTGAAATTTGAAATTTGAATTTGAAATTTGAAATTCAAATTCAAATTTGAAATTTAAATTTGAAATTTGAAATTTGAAATTTGAATTTGAAATTTGAAATTCAAATTTTGAATCGTAGTCCAAGTGGGATTAGAATTTGTTGTGGTAAATCCACAGGGAATGAAATTCGAATTTGAGTTGGATATGGAGAGGAAAATCTTGTTAGAATCCTACTTGAATTTTGAATCCAAATCCTAACTAAAGTTGGATGAAAATTTTGAGGATTATCCTCAATGGATTTTCAGATTTTTTATGGATAAGGTTCAAGGAAAAATTTAAGTTTCAATCCCAGTTGAATTTGAATTCTTTCCTCCCAGATAATGGTCGAATTTTGGAGTGAATTGTTAGGAAATGCCCTAAGTATTAGAGACATTTTGATGTATTCATTTTGAACTGGATAATAAAATTATACATAGAGGATATTCATTACATTGCTATCTGTCCTCGTCTTATTTACATGTTGAAGTAAATGTAAGCAAATATGGCTCACTGACTGCTTGTGTTAAAACTGTTAGAACTTTGCATGCAATGGACTTTTGTATGTGAGAAGACAATGTTCTAAAGTTAGCGGTCTAAACTATGGTCGTAGTCTATGGGGTTAGACCGAGCATCTAACTCATGTTAAGACTATTATGTTGTCTAAAGCCTTAGAGGGGACGGTTTGTCTTGACTGTCTGGAGCTGGACTCCCAAGTAGAGACATGGATATGTTGCTTGGTGGTGACATATTAGACCGGGACTAAAGTGTGATTGATCTACGTAGTCCGCTATGAGTGGATCAATCTACTTTTGACGTTCATTGTGCAATAACCTTAATCCTGAGTAAATGAACTTCTTCATATATATGACTTGTGTACTTTGATGTTCCAATGGCTAAAGCGTCTCAGAGGTAGTAAGCTTATAGACCGGTTCGTTGGGTGCATGACTTGTATACGATGAAGGGTTTGTTTACAGATATCGGAATCATAGCTCTGAGGAGTTAAAGGTATCCTCTTAAAGGCATTATACTGAATATGAAAATGGACAAGGCCTTGGGTCGTCTGCTGGGCGGATGACTTCTTATTCACATATGGTGAATAATCATTTTCTTAATTCGGTAGTATAATGGAACTTTAAGATAGCCTGATCAGTAGGATCAAACGGACTTTGACCTAAGGCTGATCATGGATATCATATGAGGGTTTTGCATATATGACAAGGTCATTGGATAGTAGCTCGTCACAGGCTTACGTAATACGGTATATAATTGGGAGTTCAGTTTCAGGTTTATAGTGATGTGACTCTGAAATTAGTGATCATATGATTGAGTTGTTCAGTACAGAATGATGATCATATGGAATCACGAGAGCCCGATTACATATGTCCAATCAGTCCCTCTACTAGCTCCACATAATTCCTTAACGTTTGGCAAATTGATTTGTGTATGCTATTGGCTAGTTTATTATGCATGGATGGTGATGACACAGGATTAGGATGGTAGACAAGATTCTCTCCGGTTGGATTCAGATTTTGTTTTGGATAATAGAGTACACAATTATTCGAACTCCAAATAAAGTTGCCATGATTTTATTTGAGATTGGATTGGAGTTGTAGAAAATTATCCATGAGAACAAGAATTTGAAACACAACCGTTTTGTGAAATTTGAATTTTGAATTTTGAATTTTGAATTTTGAAATTTGAATTTTGAATTTTGAATTTGAAATTTGAATTTGAAATTCGAATTTGAAATTTGAATTTGAAATTTAAATTTGAAATTTGAAATTTGAAATTTGAAATTTGAAATTTGAATTTGAAATTTGAATTTGAAATTTGAAATTCAAATTTTGAATCACAGTCCAAGTAGGATTCGAATTTGTTGTGGAAAATCCACAAGGTTTGAAATTCGAATTTGAGTTGGATTTGGAGAGGATAATCTTGTTAGAATCCTACTTAAATTTTGAATCCAAATCCCAACAAAAGTGGACGAAATTTTTGAGGATAATCCTCAAGAAAATTTCGGATTTTGTGGATAAGATTCAAGGGAAAATTCAAGTTTCAATCCTAGTTGAATTTGGATTCCCTCCTTCCTTGAAAAGTGGCCGAAATTAGGGAGAAAATCTCCTAGGAAATTCGGTTATTTTTGGATAAGGTTGAGATAAGATTCAAGCTTGAAAATCCTAGTGGAATTTTTGATTCTCCCTTATCCATAATGGCCGAAATCTTTAGGAGAGATTCTCCTTGAAATTTTTGGATTTTTTGGGTTGAAAAAGGGAGATAAAATTCTAGTTAAAATCTTGTTTTGATTTGGATTGGATTTATCCTAAGAAAAACGAATTTTTTGTTGAGATTCTCCCTTGGAAAAATTCGGATTTTATGGATATGGATAAGGGAAAATATCTTTTCCTAATCCAATTCAAATTCAGAGAATCACCTCATGCAGGTCTATAAATAGAGGTCCTGCCACTCCAGTTCTCTAAGACCACAGACTCTCAGGTGAGCAGGCTTATTGTTGCACAGCTCATCGTGACAATAAAGTTCTTTAGAGATCTAGGTGGTCGGAAGAAGACTAGCAGTGCTAGCATACCGATCGAGGTTCAGAGTGCCCACACACTCAACCATCCGAGAATTGGAGAATAGTAGAGAAGGCTAGTTGGTTGAAGCCTCCAGTCATTCTCCTCCTGCAAGATTGGCGTCCTTGAGGTATGAGTTGGTTTATTGTATATGGCATCACGAGATATTTAACGATCTAGAAATTTTTATTGTTCCGCTGCGCCACTCTGATACGTTTTCACCGATTTATTTTCCTACATGAATCGCCTAGGAGATTTTCAGTTATTTTAGATAAGGATGGGATAAGATTCAAGCTTGAAATCCTAGTGGAATTTTGATTCTCCCTTATCCAAAAGTGGCTGAATTTTTTGTGGAGATTTTCTCCTTAGAATTTTCGGATTTTTTTGGTTGAAAAAGGTAGATAAAATTCTAGTTAAAATATTGTTTAGATTTGGATTGGATTTATCCCATAATGGCCGAAATTTGTTGGGATTTTCCCTTGGATAATTTTGGATTTTATGGTTGTGGATTAGGGAGAATATCTTCTCCTAATCCAATTCGAATTCGGGGAATCACCTCATGTAGGTCTTTATATAGAGGTCCTGCCACTCCAGTTCTCTCAGACCACAGACTCTTAAGTGAGCAGGCTTATTGTTGCACAGCCCACCGTGACAATAAGTTCTTTAGAGATCTGGGTGGTTGGAAGAAGATTAGCAGTGCTAGAATACCGATCGAGGTTCAGAGTGCCCACACACTCAACCATTCGAGAATTGGAGAATAGTAGAGAAGGCTAGTTGGTTGAAGCCCTCTGGTCATTCTCTTCCTGCAGATTGGCGTCCTTGAGGTATGAGTTTTAATTGTTGTTGGTTTATTGTATATGGCATCATGAGATATTTAACGATCTAAAATTTTTTTATTGTTTTGCTGCGCCACTCTGATACGTTTTTACCGATTTATTTTCCTACATCTCTCGCAAGTCATACCAATATGTCGGCGATCTGCATTTCCATCCATAAAGAGCCTCATAAGGTGCCATTCCTATGGAAGCTTGGTAACTATTATTGTACGAGAATTCAATTAATTGTAACTTCTCGTTCCAGATTCCTGCAAAATCCATCACACAAGCTCAAAGCATGTCCTCTAATGTCTGAATGGTCTGCTCTGACTATCCGCCTGTTTGCAGATGAAATGCCCTACTGAATCTCAATTCAGTACCCATGGATTCTTGCACACACTTCCAGAAATTCAAAGTGAATCGTGCATCTCGATCTGATACAATGGATTTTTGTACTCCATGTAATCTGATGACATGAGCTATATACAACTGAGCCAACTTTTCTAATGAAAAAGTCATCTTGACAGCTATAAACCGTGCTGTCTTAGTCAATCTGTCCACAATAACCCAGATGGTGTCATAACCTTCTCGGGGTTTTGGTAGTCCCACTACAAAATCTATCATGATATGTTCCCATTTCCATTCAGGAATCTCCAAAGGTTCCAATCTTCATGCTAGATGTTTATGTTTGACTTTGATTTTCTGACAGGTCATGTATCTACTCACGAATTTCGCTATATCATTCTTTATCCCTTTTCACCAGAACTGTAACTTCAAGTCCTGATACATCTTACTAGCTCTAGGATGAATCGAATATGGTGTCTCATGGGCTTCTGACATGATCTGCCTTCTAAGTTCCTCATCAGCCGGAACATTAATTCTTCCTTGATAGAGGATCATTCCATCCTTGGAAATTCCTTCTTGAGAATTTGTCATTCTTGGATCTCGTCTCTGAGCTTCCTTGATATCCTCAAATAACAATGATTCCACTTGGAGTGCAGCCAATCTTCCAGATATCAGCTCCAATTTCAAAGAATTTATCTCTTGCTGCAATGATTTCGGAAGCTTTTCTATCGGTAGCTGGTGCGATATGGTAGACTTTATACTTAAAGCATCTGCTACACGGTTGGCCTTCCCTGGATGATATAGGATTTCACAATTATAATCCTTTACCAGTTTCAACCATCTTCTTTGTCGCATATTGAGCTCCTTTTAAGGGAAGAAATACTTCAGGCTTTGGTAATCAGTAAAAATCTGACACTGGGCTCCATAGAGATAGTGCCGCCAAATTTTAAGTGCAAACACTACTGCAACAAGTTCAAAGTCATATGTGGGGTAATTCTTTTCATGATTCTTTAATTGCCACAAAGCGTAAGCAATTACCTTGCCACCTTGCATCAGAACTGCTCCTAATCCTATGACAACCCATGCCCTCAGTGGCCCGGACCGTCACTAAAAACTTTCTTTTTTCAATTGATACTTATACTTTACATTTAACTTGTAATATATTTAATACGAAATATTAGGGAATTTTTTTCTACACGTGTACGTATTTACTATTCACGTACGTAATCTTATAAAATGCGAAATTTGAGAAAGAACATAAGGATTTCAATTTTGCATACACACTTATATACTTGTTTATCTGATTACTATTCACCAGATACTATTTGAATATACTATTTATACATATACTGTATACTGTTCCAAAATACCATTTAACTTTTAATATTCAAAATACTATTTAACTGTCACCATTCAAAATACAATTTACTCTTTCTGTGCGGAAGAATACTCACGGCGTGTCCACAACCTCCCCTCACATCCACCTCCACCACTGTCATCGCCCATAGGTGATTAAGCCATAGGACACTTACCTACCGCATAAACACACTTTGTGAGCTTTACGCCCAGTAAGTACAACACGTTTACCGCAAAACATGTTTAAACATACACATACTTCAAATCATATGAGCACACCAGTCATCACAGATACCATATAGCATATCATATATCATAGCATCATGTATCGCATCTTAGAATACATCATCACATCATACTAAATGCATAACATAGCATATCATATATGTAGTGCAACTTATCGAAACTAGAAGCATAAGTAACTATTGCATACGGTGATCAATGCATGGTCCGGTTATGTTCATTTATGCTTCAACATTTTCTTTTTCTTTATCTTGTGTACTCTGGGCCCCTGTGTTAGTACTGAGTGCGCGCAAACCAACGGTAATGCCGAGGTCACTAAATAGGCCGGAGGACCATCCATGAATGCTCAACTCTCTGCCTTCTCTTACTTTAACTCTGAAAACCCTTTCAACGGAAAGAGCCGATACGACACGCCTATTAAATTCCATCTTGCTTATCTGTTCTAGCCATGTGCTTTTCTATGCTATCCCAAGGCCTACGCGGTGGGGACATATGGATTCTATCTTGTTCTTTCATCAATCTACTCGATTGTAAAACTATATGCTCTTATGTATGCTGTGCAGCATCGTGTGCATGATACATACTTAAAATACTGGGAAATCATCATTTAAATTCATTTTATCTATGCTGTAGGTGGAGTTGTACTTACCTAATTGCAAGCAATTCGTACTTGTACTCGCACCTTTATCAACTCACAAGTTACCACCTGTCATCAATAACGTTACTCATTAGCACCCTTACTAGGTCACTAATACCATTAGTGACTAACACTTGCATCTCTATATGGTACGGAGGCCCGTCGATACCCTATTGGCCTACTTTGGGAATTTGGTGTCCAATCCCTATTATCATTTGATTGTTGTCTTCTTGACATTTTAATCATCATTTCTCACAATGTTGCACAAAACACGGTCCTTGACTGGTTGCCTATTGCTACTTAAAATGCTACGCAAGCGCACGTGTCACATACAAGTAATATAGTGTACAAGAGTACGGATATCGTCCCACAGAGAATGTTATCACCACAACATCTAAATAAAAAAATCAAAATTAAGAATATGCAAGAATTGATGGAGAATTAAAATTGTCTTAAACTCACTATACTAGTATGAAATAAAAATGCATAAAGCAACTGTAAACTGGATAAAACAGACTTAATAACAATTGGTAATGGAATGATTGAGATTCAATTTCCCCTTTTTCTGCAACCTGACTCAGTATGCTATGGCAATGCTACAGCATTGCTATAGCAATGTTACTTAGTTAACCTAGAACTCAAAATTTCATAAGCTTCTTCCGAAATACTTATGCTAATAACTTCTTGCATCATTTTTAACATATTCCTATGCTAAATGGAGTATGAAGTCAAATTAAGCTTAGGTTTCAAAAGGTTATATGAGACAAGCATGCATTCCTGCTTAACTTGCAAAATTAATTAGGTTACTGCACAAACCCAACTAAACACACATTACCTAACACTCGCCTAATTCCAATTAGTTTTCCAACCAACTGAAATCACAATTTTATGCTCAAGATGGCCAGTCAAAGAACACAAATAAACCAACAAAATGATGTTGAATAAACTAAATAACATTAAAGTAGCAAGCTCAGCATACGAATCTAGTCACAGAAATGGGTACTTTATCATCCCAGTTTTAAAGGAAATTAGTTCATGATTGATTGTTCAAACCCACCGGAAAAAGAAAACATTGTACGGGAAGAAGTAAAAATGAGAGTACAACCAAAAATGGAAGAAAGATTGACAAAATAGATGTGCACACGATGTACGGCTGCTTTCTAATTTCTCCTTCTAGAGTATGCCGAAATCTCCTCCAATCCTTGTACATTTTTTTCCTCTTCCGGGTTCCTCTTTCTGTCCTCCTTTTTGTCGTATATTTTGTCTGCTTCTTCCTGCTTTTTCTGAATACAACATGTTTCCTTTTAAGTGCTAGGGCAAATGGAGGATGTACATGTGTACATAATCTAATGGCTGAGCTTTTGTTTGGTGTCCTTGGATTAAGACAGCTCATAAGCCTGTCCTTTCTGCCCAGATCACCAATAAAATTGGCTGCCAGCTGTATGTTGACCTGTCAAAATATCTGAACATTTTCTGCCCAATTTGCTACAGTAATGTTGCAGCATTGCTGTAGCAATGCCTGAAATCAGTCTTCCTTGTCATTTTTCTCCAATTTTTGCAATTCCATCCTAGCTACAGCTTGACCTCCTTGTCCAAGCAACCTTCCACTACTTCAACTCTGCAAAACACTTAAAAGCAATATAAACTAACTTGAAAAATTAAATTTAATATATTAAAATAAAAGACTGCACTAAAAACCAAAAAAATGCTTTAGTCAACTATTAAAATGCTAAGAACTTAATGGACCAAACACCTTTTTACATCCCCAAATGGCTGTAATAACTCTATTTCATAGAGTTATCACACCCCCAAACTTATACCATTGCTCGTCTACGAGTAATAAAACAAAGACACAAAAACACAAAGAAAAAACACAAAAAACAACGGACGTAGAAGACACTAAAAAAAAGCATTCTGATTCCAGTACAATTCATTGTTGATGCCAAATTTTTCTGAACTGCACCTTCAATATCCAACTCATTCTCTAGATTAACACTTGTCAGATTTGCTCAAATCATCACAAGCTTTCTCCTCATTCAAATTTTCCCAAGTGTGTGTGTGTGTAAACTATAGTTAGCATCCTTGGTTCACCCCAGTCCAGTTAAACTTTGGTCATCAAACCTAATTGATGGCTTCATAAGCTGGCTTCTTAATTCCCTCTCCACTAATATATGTCAACCAAGCACTTAAGGTAGAATAGGCTTCTAAAGCATGAAGCAGGTACTTTTTTTTTATGACAATAGGGGTATCCATTTATTTATTATTATTATTATTTTATATATATATATGGAACAATCTCCAATGTCACCACTGCCTTTTTACATGAATGCCAACATTTGTGATGAAGACACCCGGTTACTCAACAGGGTCACCATTAAAGATACTATTATACTCATGTTTCAAACCACTGTTTGACGCAAAAGTACACATGGGGCTCATGCTACTCCTAGTTACTAGGTGGTTCAAAATAACGGAGTCAATCCCAAAGTTTTATTCTCTTTTTTTTTTAAACCCCAAACTTTAATCCAACTTAGATCCCTTTTCACCAGTTGCCTATACTTCCCTCTTATGCTCGGTTTTCTAAAATTCGCCTCGAGGGAATCACAAAACCAGTTCTAAATCCTTAGGTTCTCACAAAGGCTCAACTTTTCTTAAATTCTCCCAAAAGAAATCTAACCATAGCCTACTGCGTAAAATTGGAAAATTCTTATTTAGAGCCAACTAATGATGAATATCACAAATTTCCAACTCATGTGAATCCATCCTATGAAGTGAAAATTTCCAAGCAATTCATGATCTTCATTGAACTCTGTTTTATTCAACAATGCTGTAATAGCTGTAACAAGACTAGAAAATGTGGACAAGCAACACATCAAATAGATATAAGTAAACAAATCAAAGCAAACTGACCTTTTTTTTTTAGTATGCTGCAACAATGCTATAGCATTGCTACCGCACTGCTAAAATGAACAGATAACATAACAAAAGAACCTAGGCTAATCCTAAAACTGACAAAACAAACATTAAGCAGAATAAAAACAAAGCAAAACAAAACAAAACAAGAGTGCAACTTTAGAAACAAACAAACAAACAAACAAACACACAAACAAACAAAACAAACATGCCAACACCCCCAAACTTAGAAATAAGCAGTGTCCTCACTGCTCATGGAAGTCTGAATTTAAAAGTAAGCAATAGAAGGATAATACTCCCTGGGGGCCATAGGCAAGTTGCCTTGGCGGTCATTCTTCCTCGGAGTCATGAGTGTCCTGCTCTTCTAGTATACTGCTGGGGAAATCAGGGAATGGACATGTTGGCTGGACGGACCTTTGCTGTAATGACTGCTGCAATACAGCATCCCTCTGTCTTGCATATTTCCAATACTGTTGCTGCTGCTTCTGCATCTGCTGTAGCATCTGTATTATTTCATACTGCTAAATTTCCTGTAAACTCACTCTTTGTTCTAGCAGTCGCAGACTTTGAGAAATTTCTGTAGGAAATTACATTGTGCTACCAGATGCTGTAGGTTCACTATTGCAAGAGGGACGGATGAAAGGGCCAGCTTCTTCAATGTCGTCTTCTGCTGCAGCCTCTTTTGGTTGCTTCAAATTGTCTTGTATAATGCGGGCTACTGCAGCTGGGGTGATGATCCCTGTCACCTTTAGTATCTCCTCATTGTTATTAAAGACTACTCCACTCCGTTCGCACATTTCTGAAACCAATGAGGGAAACCAAAGATGCCCTGATGACTTCTGGGCACAGCCGCATATTTCCTCATAAATAATTCTACCTACATTGAACTTCAGTCCTGTAATAATGCAGTAGAGGAGTATGGCCTTGTCTCTTGACACCGTTTGAAGGTGGGTGGATGGCATCAGTCTCGACTTTAAGAAGTGGTACCACACCTTCGGGCCAGGTAGCAAGCTGCTTCGGGGGAAGGTGTATGTTCCTTGAGCTGTTATGTTCCACCTTGTTCCCTCCACACAAAGGGTAGAGATTACTTGCTGCAGCAATTCTTCGGTGATATTTTCAATCAAATTTGGATAGTTATCCTCTCCCTCTTCTAGCCCGTAAAGGTAGTTGATGTCAGATGGTCTCAATTTCACTGACACTCCTCTCACCTCTACAGCTTTAGGTTGGCCTCCAGGAAATTTGCATAAAACCCCCAAACCAAGGGCACAATTGCTTTCTCGGGCTGCTTGCAGAAATACCTCCAGTTGTGTATGGTGATGACTGAATAAACTGGCTTGGTGTAACCCATAGTGGTTGTTTCTTGTAATAAAAATCCTTTTTCCAAATGTAGGGTTCTTTTTGACACCACCTTCTCGTACTTTTCGGCTACTTCATCTGGCACAAATTTAGTGATAGCCGGTGTTCTGCGGGCAACAATTTTCTTCCCCATTTATTCGGCTTTTACTTTCCCTTTATTTACTGTTTCCCCAAACAATACCAAAATCCATCGTGTACCCGAACAGTTCCAATAGTCAGCATACCAAGGCCTACTCCACCAAAATAAAATTCTTTACCCTACCAAAATACCAAATCCGACCCACCAAAAAAAATATATATATATACCCCCCTTTAAAAAGAACACCAAACTAGCCCTGACCCACCAAACTCAAATTCAAGCCCATAATCCCAAAAAAGAAATCAACTTTTACCCAAAATCTCAAATCCCAATGTCACAATTCCAAATAGTCGTTCACACAAATATCAACATTCACCACACTTTCACAGTACAACCGAAAAGGGGAATAAGAATTCTTACACTTGGTTCAAGTCATGTGCACGGCTACCCTTTCACTTCGGCCTTTTTCCTTCTTCAACCCTCAGCCCTCGTGTTTCTTTGTCGCCGGCTAATGGTGGATTGATAACGAAAAATGGCGGCTTGGGCAAGAAATGAAAATGGCGATGGTTGTTTTGAGAAGAAAATCGGGAAAAAAAAAAACAAAAAATGGATGGGTTATGGCCGATGGTTCAAGTGAGAAAATGAGGGAAAAGAAAAAGAGAAAATAGTGGAGACAAAGAATGCGGGTGATGGGTATGTTTTTGTAGAGAAAATGGCGGAAGTTTGAGATTTTTGAAATTTTGAAGACGAAATGGTTAGAGAGATTCTTGGGAGGGATCAGTTATGAAGTTTAAAGAGGGTGAGGAGGTGCAGCCTAAATGGAATGAGGGAAAGGGATGGGGTGTGGGCCAATATGTAGGGTTTCATGGAGTGATGCCATGTGGCTCTCACTCTTTTTTTTTTTTTGGCTAGAACTACCCGCTACATATGCAGTCCAGTTTGCTACAGCAATGCTGTGGCATCGCTTGTAGCATACTTTTCCATTTTATTTTATTATTTTTTTATTATTTATTTTATTTATTTTATTTTTTTTCTTTTTGCGCACTGCAGCCTCGGCTTTGGCTCTGCATAGTGCTTTTTTGCATTCTAGTTGTTGCATCAATGCTGTAGCATCTCTGTAGCATTCCTGTTCAGTTTCCAATCTGCGACTCCAGAGGCCTTCACTTCCTTTTTCCTTGCAAATTCACCCCAGACAACCTATATTAATTATCAAAACGACATACGCACATTAATCACACCAAAGAAAATTCATGGAAGAAAAGAACAATAATAATAAATAAAATAAAACAAAAACAGAAGCTTAAACAAGAAACAAATAAAACATTAGGTTGCCTCCCATAAGCGCTTGTTTTAAAGTCGATAGCCCGACTACTTCCCTTTTTATTGATCTGGATCTCTCAAGGAGATAGAAGTCTTCTCCTTAGCAAATGAACCTCCCCAATAATGCTTGATACACTGCCCATTCACCTTGAACTTTCTGTCTGATTTTTCTTCCATGAGTTCCACTACACCATGAGGAAATACTTCTGAAATCTGGAAGGGACCAGACCATCTTGACCTTAGTTTTCCTGGGAACAACTTTAGCCATGAGTTAAAAAGAAGAACAGACTGCCCCTCTTCAAATTTCCATGGAAGAATCCTGCTATCATGCCATCTTTTGACCTTTTCCTTGTATATCTTTGCATTTTCAGAAGCCATCATGCGAAATTCTTCCATCTCATTAAGTTGCAGCATCCTTCTTTCTCCTGCAGCCTGTACATCAAGATTAAGCTTTGAGATTGCCTAATACGCCTTATGTTCCAACTCCACCAGCAAATGGCAGGCTTTACCAAATACTAATCTATACGGTGATGCTCCTAAGGGAGTTTTGTAAGCTGTCCGACATGCCCACAATGTGTCATCCAACCTGGCCGACCAATCCTTCCTTGTGGGATTGACAACTTTTTCAAGAATCCTCTTTATTTTACTGTTAGACACCTCAACCTGCCCACTGGTTTGGGGATGGTATGCTGTAGCAATTTTGTGCTTCACTCCATACTTGGCTAAAAGACTTTCAAATTGTTTGCTACTGAAGTAAGTTCCCTCATCACTTATGATGGCTTTAGGAGTCCAAAAACATGTAAAAATGTTCTTATGCAAGAACCTTACAACCACTTTGGAGTCATTTATAGGGAATGCTGTAGCTTCAACCCATTTGGAGACATAGTCCATGGCTACTAGGATGTATTGATTGTTGAAGGACGAAGGAAACGGTCCCATGAAGTCTATGCCCCAAACATCAAATATCTCAACTTCCAGAATATTGTTTAAGGGCATTTCATGTCGTTGTGATATGTTCCCTACCCACTGACACCTGTCACACATCTTGGCGAACTCGTGAGTGTCTTTAAAGAGAGAGGGCCAAAAGAAACCAGATTACAGAACTTTTGCAGCTGTTCTGAATCCTCCATAGTGACCACCATAGGGAGATGAATGGTAATGCTGAAGTATACCAACCACTTCCTCTTCAAGCACACATCTTCTCATAATCTGGTCTGCACCTTGCTTGAACAAATATGGCTCATCCCAGTACTAAAACTTGACGTCATGAAGGAATCTCCGCCTTTGTTGACTAGTCAGCTCGGGTGGGATTAAACCACTCACCAAATAATTCACTATGTCTGCATACCAAGGTGTGTTCCCTTACTTAACTACAAAAAGCTGCTCATCAGGAAAGATTTCCTTTATTGCCTCTTCATCTCTCTCTGTCTTTCCATTCTCTAACCTTGACAAATGACCAGCCACCTGATTCTCAGTCCCTTTTCTATCTCTGATTTCCAGATCAAATTCTTGCAGTAATATAACCTGTCTAATCAATCTCTGTTTGGCATCCTTTTTGGTAATGAGGTACTTTATAGCTAAGTGATCTATGTAGACCACCATTTTGTTGCCCACCAAATATGCCCGAAACTTGTCAAAGGCAAATACCACTACCAAGAGTTCTTTTTCAGTGGTGGTGTAGTTGAGCTGAGCAACAGTTAGAGTTTTGCTAGCATAATAAATGGAGTGGAACACTATATCTTTTCTTTACCCCAATACTGCTCCTATGGCATAGTCACTCGCATCACACATCAACTCAAATGAATGAGACCAATCAGGTGCCATAATTGTTAGGAAATGCCCTAAGTATTAGAGACATTTTGATGTATTCATTTTGAACTGGATAATAAAATTATACATAGAGGTTATTCATTACATTGCTATCTATCCTCGTCTTATTTATATGTTAAAGTAAATGTAAGCAAATATGGCTCACTGACTGCTTGTGTTAAAACTGTTAAAACGTTGCATGCAATGGTCTTTTGTATGCGAAAAGACAATGTTCTAAAGTTAGCAGTCTAAACTATGGTCTGTAGTCTATGGGGTTAGACCGAGCATCTAACTCATGTTAAGACTATTATGTTGTCTAAAGCCTTGGAGGGGACGGTCTATCTTGACTGTCTGGAGCTGGACTCCCAAGTAGAGACATGGATATGTTGCTCGGTGGTGACATATTAGACCGGGACTAAAGCGTGATTGATCTACGTAGTCCGCTATGAGTGGATCAATCTGCTTTTGACGTTCATTGTGCAATAACCTTAATCCTGAGTAAATGAACTACTTCATGTATATGACTTGTGTACTTTGATGTTCCAATGGCTAAAGCGTCTCAGAGGTAGTAAGCTTATAGACCGGTTCGTTGGGTGCATGACTTGTATACGATGAAGGGTTTGTTTGCAGATATCGGAATCATAGCTCTGAGGAGTTAAAGGTATCCTCTTAAAGGCATTATACTGAATGTGAAAATGGACAAGGCCTTGGGTTGTCTGCTGGGCGGATGACTTCTTATTCACATATGGTGAATAATCATTTTCTTGATTCGGTGGTATAATGGAACTTTAAGATAGCCTGATCAGTAGGATTAAACGGACTTTGACCTAAGGCTGATCATGGATATCATATGAGGGTTTTGCATATATAACAAGGTCATTGGATGGTAGCTCGTCACAGGCTTACGTAATACGGTATATAATTGGGAGTTCAGTTTCAGGTTTATAGTGGTGTGACTCTGAAATTAGTGATCATATGATTGAGTTGTTCGGTACAGAATGATGATCATATGGAATCATGGGAGCCCGATTATATATGTCCAATCAGTCCCTCTACTAGCTCCACATAATTCCTTAACGTTTGGCAAATTGATTTGTGTATGCTATTAGCTAGTTTATTATGCATGGATGGTGATGACACAGGATTTGGATGGTAGACAAGATTCTCTTTGGTTGGATTCAGATTTTATTTTGGATAATAGAGTACACAATTATTCGAACTCCAAATAAAGTTGCCATGATTTTATTTGAGATTGGATTGGAGTTGTAGAAAATTATCCATGAGAACAAGAATATGAAATACAACAGTTTTGTGGAATTTGAAATTTGAAATTTGAATTTTGAAATTTGAATCTTGAAATTTGAAATTTGAATTTTGAATTTGAAATTTGAATTTGAAATTTGAATTTGAAATTCGAATTTGAAATTTGAATTTGAAATTTAAATTTGAAATTTGAAATTTGAAATTTGAAATTTGAATTTGAAATTTGAATTTGAAATTTGAAATTCAAATTTTGAATCACAGTCCAAGTAGGATTCGAATTTGTTGTGGAAAATCCACAAGGTTTGAAATTCGAATTTGAGTTGGATTTGGAGAGGATAATCTTATTAGAATCCTACTTGAATTTTGAATCCAAATCCCAACAAATAAGGGATGAAATTTTGAGGATAATCTTCAAGGAAATTTCGGATTTTGTGGATGAGATTCAAGGGTAAATTCAAGCTTCAATCCTAGTTGAATTTGGATTCTCTCCTTCCCTGAAAAGTGGCCGAAATTAGGGAGTATCTCTCCTAGGAAATTCGGTTATTTTGGATAAGGTTGAGATGAGATTCAAGCTTGAAAATCCTAGTGGAATTTTTGATTCTCCCTTATCCATAATGGCCGAAATCTTTAGGGAAGATACACCTTGAAATTTTCAGATTTTTTGGGTTGAAAAAGGGAGATAAAATTCTAGTTAAAATCTTGTTGAGATTTGGATTGGATCTATCCTAAGAAAACCGAATTTTTAGTGGAGATTCTCCCTTGGAAAAATTCAGATTTTATGGGTTTGGATAAGGGAAAATATCTTTTCCTAATCCAATTCAAATTCAGAGATTCACCTCATGCAGGTCTATAAATAGAGGTCCTGCCACTCCAGTTCTCTTAGACCACAGACTCTCAGGTGAGCAGGCTTATTGTTGCACAGCTCATCGTGACAATAAAGTTCTTTAGAGATCTGGGTGGTCGGAAGAAGACTAGCAGTGCTAGCATACCGATCGAGGTTCAGAGTGCCCACACACTCAGCCATTCGGGAATTAGAGAATAGTAGAGAAGGCTAGTTGGTTGAAGCCTCCGGTCATTCTCCTCCTGCATATTGGCGTCCTTGAGGTATGAGTTTTAATTGTTGTTGATTTATTGTATATGGCATCATGAGATATTTAACGATCTAAAAATTTTTATTGTTCCGCTGCGCCACTCTGATACGTTTTTACCGGTTTATTTTCCTACAATAATGATAGGTGCTGACACAAGTTTCTTCTTTAGTTCTGTAAATGCATGTTGGCACTACTTATCAAATCTAAAGGGCTTGTTCTGCTCCAGCAAAGAACACAGGGGTTTGGAGATTTTTGAGAAATCCTTGATAACCTTATGATTCCCTTGACTGATGTTGGTGGTGGCATCTTGTCAATGATCTCTAACTTAGCCTTGTCTACCTCAATGCCTTTCCTTGACACCTTGTGTACTAACACAATCCCCTTAGTCACCATCAAATGACATTTTTCCCAATTTAAAACTAGGCTAGTTTCTTCACACCTTTTCAGAATCTACTCTAAATTTGCCAAGCATCCATCGAAAGATTCTCCCATAACTGAGAAATCATCCATGAAGACCTCTAAACATTGTTCCACCATATCAGAGAAGATTGCCATCATACAGCATTGAAAAGTTGCTGGAGCATTGCACAACCTGAACGGCATCCTCCTAAAAGCAAATGTTTCGTATGGACAAGTGAAGGTAGTCTTCTCCTGATCCTCAGGTGCTATAGCAATCTGGTTGTAACCTAAATAGCCATCCAAAAAGCAGTAATACTCTATCCCAGCTAATCTATCTAGCATCTGATCTATAAAGGGCAATGGGAAATGATCCTTCCTAGTGGCCTTGTTCAGCTTCCGATAATCCATACAAACTCTCCATCCTGTGACTGTACGGGTAGGGATCAACTCATTATTATCATTAGTCACAACAGTCATTCCTCCCTTCTTAGGTACACACTGCACAGGACTGACCCATGAGCTATCTGAAATGGGGTAGATTATGCTTACATCCAGCCATTTAATTATCTTCTTCTTCACCACTTCCTTCGTGATCGGGTTTAGTCTTCGTTGCTGCTCCACAGAATTGCTGTAACATTCTTCAAGTAGAATCTTATGCATCCAGATAGCAGGGCTAATTCCCTTGATGTCTGCAATTGTCCACCCAAGCGCTTTCTTAAATTTTTTTAACACTGCAAGTAGCTCCTGCTCCTGATCCCTAGTCAACAAAGCTGAGATTATCACTGGAAGTGTTTCTAACTCTCCCAAGTAAGCATAATGGAGGTGTGCTGGAAGAGGCTTCAACTCCAAAATTGGTGGCTCTTCAATAGATGGCCGAGGCTTCTTGATCTCACAATCTGCCAATCCCAGCAGCTCAAACTTCCTTTCTCTAAATATGTTGGCTGATGCTTCATCCACCCAAGCTACCGAGGCACTTATCCCTTCAGTCATCTTCACATCTTCTTTTTGCATAGTCGGTTCCTCATGATCTTTGTAGCATCCCTTCTCAAATTCTTCTGACTCAGCATCGACACCTGAAATACATTATGCACTGCCAACAATTCAGGAGGTAACGCTAATCTGTAAGCGACCCTTCCAATGCGTTCGATAATTTCATAAGGTCCGATATATCTTGGACTCGGTTTTCCCATTTTACCAAAATGCATAATTCCCTTCATAGGCGATACCTTAAGAAACATGAAGTCTCCTTCATTAAACTCCAAGGATCTATGCCTCTTATCCGCATAACTCTTTTGTCGACTTTGCGCAATTTTCATTTGACGCTGAATTCTTACAATGGCATCAGAAGTTTCTCGTATAAAATCCGTCTTATGTAGTTGTTTCTCTCACAGGTCATACCAGTGTATCGGCGATCTACATTTCCATCCATAAAGGGCCTCATAAGGTGCCATTCCTATGGAAGATTGGTAACTATTATTGTATGAGAATTCAATTAATGGTCACTTCTCGTTCCAATTTTTCGTAAAATCCATTACACAAGCTCGAAGCATATCCTCTAATGTCTGAATGGTCCGCTTTAACTGTTCGTCTGTTTGCGGATGAAATGTCGTACTGAGTCTCAATTCAGTACCCATGGCTTCTTGCACACACTTCCAGAAATTCAAAGTGAATCGTGCATCTCGATCTGATACAATGTATTTTGGTACTCCATGTAATCTGACGACCTGAGCTATATACAACTGAGCAAACTTTTCCAACAAAAAAGTCATCTTGACAGCTATAAACCGTGTCGTCTTAGTCAGTCTGTCCACAATAACCCAGATGGCATCATAACCTTCTTGGGTTTTTGGTAATCCCATTACAAAATCCATCGTAATGTGTTCCCATTTCCATTCAGGAATCTCTAAGGGTTCCAATCTTCCTACTAGATGTTTATGTTTAGCTTTGATTCTTTAACAGGTCATGCATCTTCTCACGAATTTCACTATATCGTTCTTCATCCCTTTCCACCAGAACTGTAACTTCAAGTCCTGATACATCTTACTAGCTACGGGATGAACTGAATATGGTGTCTCATGGGCTTCTGACATGATCCGTCTTCTAAGTTCCTCATCAGCTGGAACATAATTTTTCCTTGACAGAGGATCATTCCATCCTTGGAAATTCCTCCTTGAGAACTTGTCATTCTTGGATCTAGTCTTTGAGCTTCCTTGATATCCTCAAACAACGATGATTCCACTTGAAGTGCAGCCAATCTTTCGGATATCAGCTCCAAGTTCAAAGAATTTATCTCTTGCTGCAATGGTTTCGAAAGCCTTTTTATTGGTAGCTTGTGTGATATGGTAGACTTTCTACTTAAAGCATCTGCTACACGGTTGGCCTTCCCTGGATGATTTAGGATTTCGTAATCATAATCCTTTACCAGTTCCAACCATCTTCTTTGTAGCATATTGAGCTCCTTTTGCGTGAAGAAATACTTCAGGCTTTGGTAATCAGTAAAAATCTGACATTGGGCTCCATAGAGATAGTGTCACCAAATTTTAAGTGCAAACACTACTACAGCAAGTTCAAGGTCATGTGTAGGGTAATTCCTTTCATGATCCTTTAATTGACGTGAAGCGTAGGCAATCACCTTGCTGCCTTGTATCAGGACTGCTCCCAATCCTATTTTAGATGCATCACTGTAGATCACAAACTTCTCCCCTTCAGTGGGAAGTGTAAGGATTGGTATGCTTGTCAGTCGTCTCTTTAACTCCTGGAAGCTTCTTTCGCATTCCATAGTCCACTCATACTTTCTTTCCTTGCGTGTAAGAGCAGTAAGAGGTGCAGTTAAACGCGCAAATCCCTCTACAAACCTCCGATAATAACCAGCTAACCCCAAGAAACTGCGTATTTCTGTCATACTCTTGGGTGTAGGCCATTGGTTAATTGCATCTATCTTCATCGGATCTACAGCAATACCTTCTTTGGATACAACATGTCCGAGGAAATATACTCTATCCAGCCAAAACTCAAATTTTGAGAATTTGGCATACAGTTGATGCTTCCTTATCGTATACAACACGATCCTCGGATGCTCCTTGTGCTCCTCATGAGTCTTTGAGTATACAAGAATGTCATCAATGAATATAATGACAAACTTATCCAAATACTCTTTAAAGATTCTATTCATCAAGTCCATGAACGCTGTTGGAGCATTTGTTAATCCGAATGGCATCACAAGGAGCTCATAATGACCATAACGAGTCCTAAATGTCGTCTTAGGAATATCACTTTCTTTAATTCTCAACTGGTGATATCCTGATCGTAAGTCGATCTTGGAAAATACCGTTACACCTTTTAACTGGTCGAATAAGTCATCAATTCTAGGTAACTGATACCTATTTTTGATCGTAACCTTATTCAACTCCCGTAATCAATGCACAAACAGAACGTTCCATCCTTTTTCTTGACGAACAGCACAGGTGCACCCCACGGAGAATAACTCGGTCTGATGAATCCTTTGTCCAAAAGCTCCTTTAATTATTGCTGCAGCTCTTTTAATTCCACTGGAGCCATGGGGTATGGTGCTTTGGAAATAGGTGCCGTTCAAGGCATCAACTCAATTTCGAACGAGATTTCTCTCTTTGGAGGTATCCCTGGTAACTCTTCTGGAAATACGTCAAGAAATTCCTTAACAATAGGAACGTCTTTAGGTTGAAGCTTCTATTCCTCTGTAGTATCCATCACATATGCTAGATATCCCATACAACCACTGGCCATCAGCTTACTTGCTTTCAGCGAACTAATCATCATCTTCTTGGGTTTTCGAGAAGTATCGATGTACTCAAAACTCTCTTCTTCCTCGAGTTGGAATATTATTTTTCGATTTTGACAGTTGATCATAGCTTGATATTTCCCTAGGAAATCCATGCCTAGAATCACATTGTAATCCACGATCTTCATTACGATCAACTCAGTATATAGCTCCCTATTTGCCACATATACTGGTATATGAGGCAGCCAGTAATTGGACAACAATACTTCCCCAGAGGGTAAAGCTATCTTAAATATTTTTCCCATATAGTCCTTAGGATGTCCTATCTTGTCAGCAAATTCATAGGAAACAAAAGAATGTGTAGCACCAGAATCAAATAGTACAGAGGCTACATGACTAGCGACAAGAAGCTGACCTGTCACCACATTTGATGTTCCTGCCTCTGCATCCTTCTTGGTGTAGGCCATCACACGAGCATCAGCATGTGGCACACGCTCCTGGCGTTGCGGCGTTACTGGAGACTCTTCAACCCTGGCCTGAAGGGAATGAGTTTGTGGGCGTGTCTGGTGCGGTTGGGAAGTGCCTTGTACACCCTGCCTATTGCTTGGACAGTTCCTGGTGTAATGACCTTCCTTTCCACATTCATAACAAATAAGGGGCCCATATCTGCATTGCCCAGAATGTCTCTTCCTGCATGTAGGACAATTTGGTACATTGGATTCCGCATTACCAGCTGTTCTTCGCTACTGGTTTCTATTATTTGTCTGGTGATTTCCAGTAAAATTGCCTTTCCTCTTGTTTTACTGGGATCCTTGATTATTGCCCTGGCCTGGTTTAGCATTCTAATTAGGCTTGCTAGATTGACCAGCTTGTGTAGACTTAGCCAAGGCCCTCTCCTTCTTCTTGGCTTCCCAGTTCTTCTCTCTTTCATCCTTCAATCGGGCTACATGAAACTCAGCTCTCTTGGCATGACTAACACAGTCTGCTACAGAAGTAGGCGGTATCAGTCCAGTATCTATCAATGCCGTAATTTTTGGCCTGAATATTCCTATCATTTTCTGTATTTTCTCCCTTTCAATAGGGACTACATAAGGACATAAGCGGGATAATTGATCGAACTTTCGGCAAACTTCACTCACTGACATATTTCCTTGCTTCAATTCTGAGAACTCTTTCTGCTGTAGTCTCAGAGATGCAGAATCATAATATTTCTGGTTAAATTCTTCCAAAAATTCTGCCCAACTCATGGTAGACACATTTATTCTCAGTCGCACAGTGTCCCACCAAAAACGAGCATCTTTCCTCAGCACAAAAGACGCACATGCGACCTTTTCCTAGTCAGTTAAATTCATGAATTCCAGGATCACTTGCAAGGATGACAACCAGTCTTCAGCCTCTAGAGGATTTGTAGAACCTTTAAATTCTGGCGGTCTCATACGCCTGAATCTTTCATAGAGGGGTTTCAGATTTACTACCGGTGGCGGTTCAGGAACTCTCTCATGTACAGCAGCTGGAGGAATAACCAGATCTACCTCAGCTTCCTGTTCTACTTGGGTGCCTTCAGAACCTTGCCTCTGTTCTAACTCCTCTACTTGTTGTCTCAGATTAGCATTTTCTTGCATCTGAGCTTCTAGTAAAGCTTATATCTGCTCTATTCTTTCCATGAGATTAGGACGTCGCTCTCATCTCTCTGGTCGATTTCGCAAATCCACCATCTTGTCTATTATCCTATTATGGCATAACAAGTTACCGTTAGCTTTTCCATAACCACATTCGTAAAATCATATAAATTTACAAAATTTAGGGTAATGTAAAGCCACATCATCGTACAACATATAATCATTTTGATATTTCATTCATAGCAAAACGTTTATATATCATACATAACCATCACCAGTCATATATACATCGGCCATCATATACATCTTGGCCATAAGTCTATACAAAAGAGCTTTTTCTCTATAAGCTACTTATGTACATGAATACATCTATTGGTCACACATCTCTTGTGTCTGAGACTAAAGGATATTCTTCTGGATCCTCATCATCATCTGGATCATCTGAGTCATCACCACCCCTAGGCAATGCTCCTTGCCCTAAGTCATCACCTCCTCGTGGTCTAGACGGTCCGGCCTCATGATCGTTTATCATCCTTCTCGGCCCAAAGATGCGTACCATCATCTCATCTTGACACAGTGTCTCTCGTCGACTCTGTGATAGATGTTCAATCAAAATCTCCCTCTTGATCGTCTTGATCGTCACTACAAACTCTTAGAGTGTAGGAGGATATAGCTTAATCACCTTCTGTCTCAGCTCTATGGGTAAACCTCTCCAGAAAAGCTCACAATAGTTCGCTTCAGTGAGGTTGGGTAACGGACATCTCCTCTTAATATTCTCCTCAAATCGTGCTGCGTAAGACATAACCGTCTCACCAGACAACATGACCATCCTCTCTATCTGGAGAATATAGTCTCTAACCTCATCAAATCTAGGATACATAGGTGTAACTACCTCTCGTCTCTCAGGAGGTGTAAGAGTCAGTGTTGGATCCTTAGGTGGATACCGATCAGCCAATCGCTGACAAAACTCAGCCCATCTGAATCCCAGCAAAATTTCCTGATCACAATAATCCCAGAATACTCGAGCATCTCCCTGAAACATACTTATTGCCAACTGGATCCACATCTCTTGATCAATATCACACATCACCATAATCCTTTCTATGGCATGGAGCCAATTCTTTATCTCCATTAACTGTTGTCCACCATCAAACATAGGGGGACTGCTCACTCTAAATGCCTGTACTGCTCGATGTAAAACTCTCACTCTAATATGTTGGCGTCCACCAACAACTGGAATGTCTACTACTACAGGTGGATGAAGTACCGGTCGAGACTGTACTACATCTACAGGGACTGGTGCTGGTGCTGCAGGTCTCTCTGGCACCGGGGGTCTAAGTACCGGACGTTGGGAAATAGACGGCCTCACAATAGGTCTCATTCATACCCGTAACACCCCTCTTGGTCGTGGTAACGGCGGTCTCGCATAAGGAGGTCTAGTCATCTTGCTACCTATAAGACAATTATTTTCATATAAGAAAATAATTAACTAAACTAAAATAAACTACTTACTTGGATTGCGGTGCAAGATGCACGAAGTGTCAAATCAGGATATGGTCAACACTGCTCTGATATACCAACTGTGGCGGCAGTAGGTAATCTAAACTAAACCAATCGTAAACCCACTCTAATACCAACTGTGGTGGCCCACCCTTCGTAGAGATCATATAATACTATTACAGTTAAGCTTCATAGCTAACTGCGATAGATTGTACTCTCATGGGTTGTCGGCTAATCTATCTCTCTTGTAAAACATGACATTTTTGGGGATTTTTTTTAAACATCATGTAAAACATTATCCACTAATCACTTTGTTTACAAGTACAAAGTAATTTACATAGTACAGTACTTTCACAAAATATATATTATTACAAAAGAATTGTTTCTCTTTCATTTCTCTATTATCGCTCAGCGGAAAACTCTGGCAGGACCATATCCCTTGGCTTCCCATCCCATTTGACACTCGCTATCCCGTCCGCCATCCAGTCATACAAAGCTAGTGAGCGGATTGCTTACCTGCAACATAAGCAAAAATAGTGAGCTACAGGCTCAGTAAGTTCAAACATGCAAGAATTAGAATTTCTATAAATAATACTATTCATTATAAATAGTAACATTGACAACTATTTATCATGAATAGTAACTTTGACTACAACATAGTATATCAACGGTACATCAACCACGGTGTTAGTACTCTCACGAAACTGTCTTATGCTCAATTATGGTATAGTTTCAGTTTTAGGTAACTATCTTTAATTATGTTCTAGTTTTGAACTCAGGTTGGTAGTACCATTTTAGTGCGCATGACTAGGAGCGATATATTAGTGTTGACCTCCACAGCCTTAATCTCATCACCATAGCCCCGAAGGCAAAATTGTACATGACTGGGAGTGGTACATTAGTGCTGACCTCCACAGCCTTAATCTCATCATTACAACCCTGAAGGCAAAGTTGTACATCCCTGTACGGAAGGCTGGTACGCCAAAAGTGGTTTCATTACCGACTTTTTAAAGTTCAAACCCGGTGACTTCATATAGGCCCGTGGTTAGGAATGGTTCACATTTTAATTTCACATGAGTGAGTTTCATTAACCTCTCTCTTATGCCCAAAGCACAATTTATTATGTGTCCCATTTCAATAGTGCCCGTAGCACATTGCGTCTCTCTCTATTCTATAATAGTGCCCGTAGCACATATGTACCTAACTTATAGTTAGTACATCAAAGTTAGCAATAATAATACTACATGTTGCAGACAGGTAAATGTATGAACTTACTTTATCTGCTTCTTCTCCTTTTCCTTTCTGGATCTTTAATCATTCTCCTTGTGGGTCGATTTTGGGATCCTACAAACAAAACCTTGTCTGTTAATTTCATTTCCATTTATAGCTTTTATTTTTTTATTAAAAAGCTTAAATAAAACCTATTTATAACTTTTTAGGCTTTATTTATCATTTTTCCCATTTTTCTCAACTTTTAAAAAATTACGATTTTGCCCCTATATTTTGGTAAAATTACAATTATGCCCCTGATGGGATTTTCTCGATCTAGACTGCACTTTTGGCTCTCAGGAACTTTTTTGACTCTTTTCTATTCATTACCGGGTTCGTTTCTATTTTATTTTCATTTTTCACCTTCTCGACCCTCGGGAAGTACTATTCAGACCCTTACATCGGTTTAGTGATTTTCTATTGTTTCGGAGTCTTAAATGGACGTTTTACTAGTATTTAAAACGTTCATCTAGACTTTCTCGATTTAGGTTTCCGAGGCTTGGATTTTCCGTACCCGACTCGGACCTCTACTTCGTTTCCCAAAAACGCCCCCCCTCGGGGTCGGTTTTTCAGTTTCACTCGCATTTTACTTTTTAAGGGGACCGGTTACTATTCATGAACCACCCCTTAGGTTTCCCTTATTCAATTTTCCTTTAGGGACTCGGGTTTCCGACCCGACCCTAAACTTTTACTCTCAATTCCCTTTTTACCCCAAGTGCCTATGACAACCGGGAAATTCAGGCATTCTCGGAAGAAAATGTACAAATGTATGCATATAACAATTTGTACTATTTAAAAAATGAAATAAATGTATTTATATTGTTTAGAATGTATTAAAATATTCTAACAATACTGATGAGTTAGAATTCAGTGTTGGAAAAATTCACTGAGTTGAAACGGGTGGAGCGGTGCCAAAACGGCATTGAAAACCCTAACCAGTGCAATAAAAGATGAAAAACTTCCAGGATTGATTTTGATCAAACAGAAGCAATATAAATTGATCTAACTGCACAGGAGATCTCAGGAACCCGCCGGGATGATTTCAGGAAAATTTCGGCTCGAACCGGTATCGGTCAAAAAGTAGTCGAATTAATGTGAATAGTAAAGTCAAAGTCAACACTTTACTTTTGCATTTATGACATCATAAAGCTAAATAATAAATGGGAAAATTATGGTGCTTGGAGGCATTAATGGCCAAGATTTAATCACTTTTTGATCTAAAGGCCAAGATTTGGCCAAAATTTCACCCATTTAATTTTTGAAAAATTTGGAAAGAAATGGGTGGAAAAGTGTTGCATTTTGATTGGTGGAAAGCCAAATTAATTGGCTTCCTTTGTAGTTAAGTCGGCAACATTTTAAACAAAGTGGCTGAGACAATTTTAAAGCCAAAAATCAAAGAAAAAATTTTCTAAGTGTTCTCCCAAGAGGAACCGTGAGCAACCAAAGAGAAACCAAGTAAATACTTCAAGTTTTCTTCACAAAAGTGGTGTCAAACCCTTCCTTGAAGACAAAGGAAGCAAGAAAGCAAGGTAACTTTCTTTAGTTTGCAAATTTTGGCTTATTTTCTCCCTAAAATTCGTGGAATGAATAGTGTAAAGGATGAAAAATTTTTGGTTTGTTTTGATTGATTTGGTGCTTGGGTTTTGTTAAGGGTGTGATTAGAAGAAAAACCATGCATTTTGTTTAATGAAAAACAAAATTTTGGTTGGTTTTCCAAGGGTAAAACCGTGGGTTACCAAGTGTAGTCAATGATGAATTGTTGTGGTTTAAGTGTTAACATGCTTTAAATCATATTTTGGTCAAATATAAAGCATGATTTGTATGGTTGAAAGCTTGGAAAAAATTTTGGTGTCAAATAACCCTAATATGGCCGTGGGTTTAATTAGGGTTTGGGGAAAAATTTTTGCATGATTCACTTGAGGTTTGGATGGTTTAAATCATGCATTAAATTATGGAAATGATGGTTATGTAATTGAAAGCATGAAACAAAAAAAAAATTGGTGCATGTTTCTCTTAAATGGCCGTGGGTTATAATGGTGAAAACCCTAAGAATTTGTGTTGAAAATGCATGTAAATTGGGTTGAAAATGTGCTAGATAATGACATTGGAATAGCCTAAAATTTGGTTGAAAAATTGAGAAGTTTTGGTTAGGTTTTGAGTGTGAAAACCGTGGCCAAAACCAAGGGTAAAATTGAAAGAAATTTTGTGTAATGTGGTTCAAAATGTGAACTGAAATTTGTGAGCTTTTATGTAAAAGTTTGGAAAACTTTTACATAAAATAGGTTTGTGGTATAGTACGTGCCAGGTACATATGGTTTGAGGCGTACCTAACGCCGCTAGCCTTAAATTTACGCCGAAATGCTGCTGAAATTCCGAAAACGGCATTTGGGGTAAAAAGAGAATTAAAAATAAAAGTTTAGGGTCGGGTCGGGAACCCGAGTCCCTAAAGGGAAATTGAATAAGGAAAACCTAAGGGGTGGTTCATGAATAGTAACCCATCCCCTAAAAATGTAAAACGTGAGTGAAATTGAAAAACTGACCCCGAGGGGGGGCGTTTTTGGGAAACGAAGTAAAGGTCCGAGTCGAGTATGGAAAATCCGAGCCTCGGAGACCTAGATCGGGAATGTCTAGGTGAACGTTTTAAATACTAGTAAAACGTCCATTTAAGGCTCTGAAACGTTAGAAAATCACTAAACCGACGTAAAGGTCGGAATAGTGCTTCCTGAGCGTCGGGAAAGTGAAAAATGGAAATAAAATAGAAACGAACCCGGTAATGATTAGAAAAAAGTCAGAAAAGTTCCTGAGAGCCAAAAATGCAGTCTAGATCAAGAAAATTCCGTCAGAGGCATAATTGTAATTTTACCAAAATATAGGGGCAAAATCGTAATTTTTGCAAAAGTTGAGAAAATTGGGGAAAATGATAAATAAAGCCTAAAAAGTTTTAAATAGGTTTTATTTAAGCTTTTTAATGAAAAATAAAAGCTATAAATGGAAATGAAATTAACAGACAAAGTTTTGTCTGTAGGATCCCAAAATCGACCTACAAGGAGGGCAATCAAAGATCCAAGAGAGAAAAGGGGAAGAAACTGATAAGGTAAGTTCAGACATTTGCCTGTCTGCAACATACAGCATTATTGTTGCTAACTTTGATGTACTAACTATAAGTTAGGTACATATGTGCTACGGGCACTACTATAGAGTAGAGAGAGAGACGAAATATGCTACGGGCACTATTAAGAATGGGACACATAATAAGTTGTGTTTCGGGCACTAGACCGAGGTTAATGAAACTCACTCACCTAAAATTAAAATGTGAACCATTCCTAACCACGGGGCAATATGAAGTCACTGGGTTAGAACTTAAAAAGTCGGTAATGAAACCACTTTTGGCGTACCAGCCTTCCGTACAGGGAGGTAAATTTTGCCTTCGGGGCTATGAGATTAAGGCTGTGGAGGTCAGCACTGATGTACTGCTCCCAGTCATGTACAATTTTGCCTTCGGGGCTATGAGATTAAGGTTGTGGAGGCCAGCACTAATATACCGCTCCCAGTCATGCGCACTTAAATGGTACTGCCAACCTGAGCTCAAAACCAGAACATAATGTAAGATAATTACCTAAAACTGAAATTATGCCATAATTAAGCATAAGACAGTTTCGTGAGAGTACTAACATCGCGGTAGATATACTGTTGATATACTGTATTGTGGTCAAACTTACTATTCATAATGAATAGTGGTCAAAGTTACTATTTACATATGAATAGTACTAGTCATCGAAAATTTATTTCTTGCATGTTTGAACTTACTGAGCCTGTAGCTCACCATTTTTGCTTATGTTGCAGGTAAGCGACCAGCTCAGTAGCTTTGTATCACTGGATGGCGGACAGGATGGCGTGTGTCAAATGGGATAAGAGGCGAGGGATATGGTCCTGTCAGAGTCTTTCCGCTGAGCGATAAAAGAGAAGGGAAAAAGAAAACAGTTCTTTTGTAAATATATATTTTGCGAAAGTACTGTATTATGTAAAGTACTTTGTACTTGCAAACAAAGTAAATAGTGGAAAATGTTTTATATGATGTTTAAAGAAAGAAAAAAAATTTTCCCCAAAAACGTCATGTTTTACAAGAGAGATAGATTAGCCGGCGACCCAAGAGATTACAATCTATCGCCGTTAGCAATAAAGCTTAACTGTAATAGTATTGTATGATCTCTACGAGGGGCGGGCTGCCACAGTGCTGTTTTCGAAATTTCGATAGCATTTCAGCGTAAATTTAAGTCTACCGGCGTTAGGTACGCCTCAAACCATATATACCTACCACGTACTATACCAAAGCCCTATTTTATGTAAAAGTTTCCCAAACTTTTACATAAAAGCTCACACAATTTCCAATTCACATTTTGAACCACATTCCATAAAATTCTTTCAATTTTACCCTTAGGTTTAGCCATGGTTTTCATACTCAAAACCTAACCAAAACTTTTCAATCTTTCACCCAAATTTTAGGTTATTCAAAGGCTATTACCTAGCACATTTTCAAGCCAATTTTCGTGCATTTTACAACACAATTCTCAGGGTTTTTAACCATTCATACCCCACGGCCATTTTAGGTAAAACATGCACAACATTTTTTTTATGCTTTCAACCTCATAACCAACATTTCCATAATTTAATGTATGATTTAAACTATCCAAACATCAAGTTAATCATGCAAAAATATTCACCAAACCCTAATTACACCATACGGCCATTTTAGGGTTATTAGATACCAAAATTTTCCAAGCTTTCTAACCATACAAACCATGATTTCCTTTAATCCAAAACATGATTTAAAGCATTACAACACTTAATTAACAACAATCCATGAACAACCACACAAGGTAACCCACGGTTTTACCATTGAAAAACAAACCAAACTTTGTTTTTCTTGAAACAAAATATATGGTTTTTCTTCTAATCAAACCCTTAACAAAACCCAACCACCAAATCAACCAAATAAACCACAAAATTTCTCATCCTTCAAGCCATCAAACCCACAGATTTTTCAATGAAAAACCAAGAAAAATTTCAAACCAAAGATGGCTACCTTGATTTCTTGCTTCCCTTGACTTCAATGAAGAGTTTGCTACTACTTTTGTGAAGAAAACTTGAAAGTTTAGCTTGGTTCTCCTTGGTTGCTCACGGTTGCTCTCTTGAAACACTTAGAAAATTTTTTTTCTTTGTTTTGGCTTTGAATAAGCTACGGGTGCCTTTATTTCAAACTTTGCCGACTTAAGTAACAAACGAAACTAATTAATTTAGCTTACAACCAATGAAAATTCAACACCTTTCATGCTATTTCTTTCCATATTTTCACAAAATTTAATTTGGCTAATTTTGGCCAAATCTAAGCCTTTAGATCAAAAGCATATTTAATCTTGGCCATTAATGCTTCAACCACTAAATTTAAATCATTTAATAAATGGCTTTATGATGTCATAAATGCAAAGTAGAAACTTTGACTTTGACTTTACTATTCATATTAATTCGATTACTTTTTGACCGATGTCGGTTCGAGCCGAAATTTTTCTGAAATCGTCCCGGTAGGTTCCTGAGTCTCCTGTGCAATCGGATCAATTTATACTGCTTTCGTTTGATCAAAATCAATCCCGAAACTTTTTCATCTTTTAGTGCACCATAATGCACCGGTTAGGGTTTTCAATGTCGTTTTTCGCACCATTCCACCCGTTTCAATTCAGTGAATTTTATCAACACTGAATTCTTACTCGTCAGTATTGTTAGAACATTTTAATACATTCTGAATAATATAAATTTATTTATTTCACTCTTTAAATAGTACAAATTGTTATATACATACATTTGTACATTTTCTTTCGAGAATGCCAGAATTTCTCGGTTGTCACATCAAGATTCCTTCATGTTGGCATTAGCCCCACTATTATCACAATAGAGTATGATAGGCTTGTCAACACCTGAAATGACCTCAAGGTCTCTAAAGAACTTATGGAGCCAAATCGCTTCTTTAGATACCTCAGCCATAGCCACATACTCAGCCTCCATCGTAGAGTTAGCTGTGCAACCCTGCTTCATGCTCCTCCACACAATGGCGCCTCCACCGAGCAAAAACACTGATCCTAATGTCGTCTTCCTCGAATCCTTACAAGTCTGGAAGTCTGAGTTTGTGTATCTTACGGGTGTTAGGTCCCCTCCAGAATACACCAGCATATAATGTCTTGTTCTTTTAAGATACTTGAGTATATGCTTTACTGCTTGCCAGTGCTTGATTCTAGGATTCACTTGATATCGACTTACCATACCTACTGCGAAACATATATCCAGGCGAGTGCAAAGCATAGCATACATAAGGCTACCCACAGCAAATGCATAAAGGACCTTACTCATACGCTCTCTTTCTTCCGATGTCTTGGGATAGTCATCAAATGAAAGAGTTTGACCGGCAATGGAAGGTTGTGAACCTTTCTTTGCCTCTTGCTTTGCATATTTGTCAATTATCTTATATGTGCACAAAGCCTGGGATAATACTATCATTTTGTTCTATTGATTTCTAAAGAGACGACTGCCTAGAACATAATTAGCTTCTCCTAAGTGCTTCATGTCAAACTATTGGTGTAGCAAAGCTTGACCAATGATAAATTCCCTATATCATTCCCAATGAGCAGTATATCATCAACATAGAGTATCAGAAAAGCTACTTTTCCATCCTTAGTATGTTTATAAACATAGGGTTCATCAACGTTCTGCTTAAAACTGAATGTTTTGATCGCTTGATCAAACCTTTGGTTCCATGAGTGGGATGCTTGCTTTAATCCATAAATTGATCTAAGCAATTTACAGAGTTTTCTTTCTTGGCCTTTTACCATGAGCCCTTTGGGCTATATCATATAGATACATTCTTCAAGATGGCCATTTAAGAATGCCGTCTTGACATCCATTAGCCAAATCTCGTAATTGAAAGCTGCAACAACGGACAGAAGAATACGGGTAGACTTCAGCATAGAAACATGCGATTTGCATGTATCCCTTTGCCATAAGTCTAGCTTTGAAAGTTTCAACTTTCTCTTCTGCATCCTTCTTTCTTTTGTAGACCCACTTACATCTAATAGATTTTATCCCATCCGGTAGATCCACAAGTTCCCAAATAGAGTTGGATTTCATAGAATCCATCTCATTGTTCATGGACTATTTCCAAGATTTAGAATCAACACCATTTATAGCTTCATCATAAGTGACCAGATTATCTTCATGCTCATGAGTCTCAGCTTGGTATACCTCAACATACATGAAGAAATTAGGTTTTCTTAAAACCCACCCACTACGACGAAGCACCCTAAGCTGTTGATCGTCTGTAGGTCTTTCATTAGAACTTGGACTTATGTCCAAGACTGAAATCTGTGGAGCAGTTCTATTACTCGATATCTCCTCGAGCACTACTTTACTTCGAGGCTTAAAGTCATTCATATGACTTTCCTCCAAGAATGTCGTATGGGTTGATATAATGACCTTTTGTTTCTTTAGGTTATAGAACAGACCTCCCTTAGTTCCCTTAGGATACCCTACAAACATGCATAATTCTGATCTTAGTTCCAACTTCTTCGCATCCCCATCCAGTACATGTGCCAGGCAGCCCCATATTCTCATATGTCTAAGGGAGGGCTTCCTGCCACACCACAATTCATACAGAGTCCAAGGAATTGACTTACTTAGAATCTGATTTAGAATATAGCACACTGTTTGTAACGTATATACCCAAAATGATAACGACAACATTGAATAACTCATCATGGATCGTACTACATCCAATAAAGTCCTATTTCTCTTTTTAGCTACATCATTCTGTTATGGAGTACCAGGTACAGTCAATTGGGATAATATCCCATTCTCTTCAAGATGTCTTAGAAATTCATCGGAGAGGTATTCACCACCTTGATCAGATCGAAGTGTCTTTATGAATTTACCCAATTGCTTTTCCACTTCCACACGATACTCTTTGAACTTATCAAAGGTTTCGCTCTTATGGTGCATCAGGTACACATATCCATACCTAGAGTAATCATCTATAAAGGAGACATAATACTCGAATCCTCCTCATGCTGCGACGTTCAGAGGGCCACATACGTCGGTATGCACAATTTCTAAGAGTTTCTGAGCCCTAGTACCCTTAGCTCCAAAAGACCTCTTAGTCATCTTACCCACCTTAAGACAAGATTCACATTGAGGAAGACGTACCTCCTTCAGAGATTCCCTATTCTAATTAATATGACTAAGTCTTAAATGCCAAAGATATGCCTTGTTAGAGTGAGAAACATTCAACCTTTTAAAGTTATTAGTTAATTTGGTGTCAAGCAGTGAGTACATCTATGGTTTGATCAAATATAGGTTTCCATCCATCCATCCAGAATAGATAAAAGACTTATTTTTATGAATATCAACTCTTTTAGTAAAAGAAACTGAATAAAAATCTCTTATTAAACAAGCTACCGATATGAGGTTCCTCCTAAAATTAGGAACATAAAAACAGTCTTTCAATAATATAAATAGAAATTCATTGAAACAAATATAAATATCTCCTACTGCCTCAGCCACCACGAAGCTACCGTCTCCAGTTAGCAACGAGAGGCTCCTATCATGTAGACTTCTCATTTCTATGAGCCCTTACAAAGAAACACAAACATGATTAGTGGTGCCCGAATTAATGACCTAAGTGTCTTTTGATTCTTCCACCAAATATGCTTCTAAATAATAAAGTTCTTTACCTTCCTTGCCTTTGGTGGCTAGGAATTCCCGATAAGACTTCTTGAAGTGACCTACCTCCCCACAGTGGAAGCACTTGGACTTTTTAGGGTCCTTAGGCTTTTTATTCTTCTTCTTTTTCTTCCCATCTGAGACAGGAGAATTAGAAGAACTGGAAGCTACTTGCTTCTTACTTGGCCTCTTCCTTTTCCATGAGGGTTTGGAAGATTCCGTCAAGTTGGCCTCTCCTTTAGGTTGGACCACATCCCATCCTTGATCATTCGCTCATAAGCTTGGAGTTGCTTTGTGACGCCCGGGAGGATGAACAACATTATCACAGTTGAGCTCTGAAACCAACTGCGATATTCTGTCACCTCATCGGTCATCGGTAACTTACTTTTAACATACTTTCTTTAACTTTAACATACTTATTTTAACTTTAAAATACTTTAAAATCTTATCATTTTAACTTTCCCATTTTAGCATGTACATTAAAACTAGGAATAATTTTTTTTTTAAATCATACATATATAAATACACTTGTCATAACATTTCATATTTCATAAAATACTTGTGTTTTTGTTCTATTGAAATACTTCATAATATAACATACTTTCAAACTTGTCTCGTTTCTTTACATATACATTTACATTTCTCTTTCAGCAGAAAACATAACGGATCCATTTCCCAATCCATGACACTTCGAGAATCTGCCGCGAGCCCATCAGTTTCCTTTCTTATAATGTAGGTAGCTTGCCCTTATTACCTACATCATGAACAGACTAGTGACCTAAAGCTCAGTAAGTACAAACATATATTCATAACATTACATATACACATCATGTATGTTAGTCGTGTAGGAAAATAAACCGGTAAAAACATATCAGAGTGGCGCAGCGGAACAATAAAAATTTTTAGATCGTTAAATATCTCATGATGCCATATACAATAAATCAACAACAATTAAAACTCATACCTCAAGGACGCCAATATGCAGGAGGAGAATGACCGGAGGCTTCAACCAACTAGCCTTCTCTACTATTCTCCAATTCCCGAATGGCTGAGTGTGTGGGCACTCTGAACCTCGATCGGTATGCTAGCACTGCTAGTCTTCTTCCAACCACCCAGATCTCTAAAGAACTTTATTGTCACGATGAGCTGTGCAACAATAAGCCTGCTCACCTGAGAGTCTGTGGTCTAAGAGAACTGGAGTGGTAGGTCCTCTATTTATAGACCTGCATGAGGTGAATCTCTGAATTTGAATTGGATTCGGAAAAGATATTTTCCCTTATCTTTAACCAAAAAATCCGAATTTTTCCATAGGATAATCCTAACAATAAATTCGGTTTTTCCTAAGATAAATCCAATCCAAATCTTAACAAGTTTTTAACTAGAATTTTATCTCCCTTTTTCAACCAAAAAATCCGAAATTCACAAGGAGAAAATCCTCCAAAAAATTTCGGCCATTATGGATAAGGGAGAATCAAAAATTCCACTAGGATTTTCAAGCTAAATCTCATCTCAACCTTATCCAAAAATAACCGAATTTCCTAGGATAAAGCCTCCAAAATTTCGGCCACTTTTAGGGAGGAGAGAATCCAAATTCAACTAGGATTGAAGCTTGAATTTACTCTTGAATCTTATCCACAAAATCTGAAATCTTTCATGAGGATTATCCTCAAAAATTTCGTCCCTTATTTGTTGGGATTTGGATTCAAAATTCAAGTAGGATTCTAACAAGATTATCCTCTCCAAATCCAACTCAAATTCGAATTTCAAACCTTGTGGATTTTCCACAACAAATTCGAATCCTACTTGGACTGTGATTCAAAATTTGAATTTCAAATTTCAAATTCAAATTTCAAATTCAAATTTCAAATTTCAAATTTCAAATTTCAAATTTAAATTTCAAATTCAAATTTCAAATTCAAATTTCAAATTCAAAATTCAAATTTCAAATTTCAAAATTCAAATTTCAAATTTCAAATTTCAAAATTCAAATTTCAAATTCCACAAAACGGTTGTGTTTCATATTCTTGTTCTCATGGATAATTTTCTACAACTCCAATCCAATCTCAAATAAAATCATGGCAACTTTATTTGGAGTTCGAATAATTGTGTACTCTATTATCCAAAACAAAATCTGAATCCAACCGGAGAGAATCTTGTCTACCATCCTAATCCTGTGTCATCACCATCCATGCATAATAAACTAGCCAATAGCATACACAAATCAATTTGCCAAACGTTAAGGAATTATGTGGAGCTAGTAGAGGGACTGATTGGACATATATAATCGGGCTCCCGTGATTCCATATGATCATCATTCTGTACCGAACAACTCAATCATATGATCACTAATTTCAGAGTCACACCACTATAAACCTGAAACTGAACTCCTAATTATATATCGTATTACGTAAGCCTGTGACGAGCTACCATCCAATGACCTTGTCATATATGCAAAACCCTCATATGATATCCATGATCAGCCTTAGGTCAAAGTCCGTTTAATCCTACTGATCAGGCTATCTTAAAGTTCCATTATACTACCGAATCAAGAAAATGATTATTCACCATATGTGAATAAGAAGTCATCCGCCCAGCAGACGACCCAAGGCCTTGTCCATTTTCACATTCAGTATAATGCCTTTAAGAGGATACCTTTAACTCCTCAGATCTATGATTCCGATATCTGCAAACAAACCCTTCATCGTATACAAGTCATGCACCCAACGAACCGGTCTATAAGCTTACTACCTCTGAGACGCTTTAGCCATTGGAACATCAAAGTACACAAGTCATATACATGAAGTAGTTCATTTACTCAGGATTAAGGTTATTGCACAATGAACGTCAAAAGCAGATTGATCCACTCATAGCGGACTACGTAGATCAATCACGCTTTAGTCCCGGTCTAATATGTCACCACCAAGCAACATATCCATGTCTCTACTTGGGAGTCCAGCTCCAGACAGTCAAGACAGACCGTCCCCTCCAAGGCTTTAGACAACATAATAGTCTTAACATGAGTTAGATGCTCGGTCTAACCCCATAGACTACAGACCATAGTTTAGACTGCTAACTTTAGAACATTGTCTTCTCGCATACAAAAGTCCATTGCATGCAACGTTCTAACAGTTTTAACACAAGCAGTCAGTGAGCCATATTTGCTTACATTTACTTTAACATGTAAATAAGACGAGGACAGATAGCAATGTAATGAATAACCTCTATGTATAATTTTATTATCCAGTTCAAAATGAATACATCAAAATGTCTCTAATACTTAGGGCATTTCCTAACAATCTCCCACTTGCCCTAAGCCAGCAGATGTGCCATGTTACGCATCCCCATCGCCTCTACATGCCTCTCAAAGCTTCTAGCTACCAAAGTCTTAGTAAAGGGATCAGCGATATTGTCCTCGGACGCGATCTTACATACATCCACTTGTCCTGTCTCCACATGCCCTCTAATAATGTGATACCTCCGATCGATGTGCTTGGTCCTCTTGTGGTGCCGAGATTCCCTTGTGTTGGCAATAGCCCCTGTATTATCACAGTAAAGTGTGATAGGCTTGTCAACACCCGGAATGACCTCAAGGTCTCTAAAGAACTTGCGGAGCCAAACCGCTTCTTTAGATGCCTCAGCCGCAGCCACATACTCAGCCTCCATAGTAGAGTCAGCTGTGTAGCCCTGCTTCACGCTCCTCCACACAATGGCGCCTCCTCCGAGTAAAAACACTGATCCAGATGTCGATTTCCTCGAATCCTTACAAGTCTGGAAGTCTGAGTCCGTGTATCCTACGGGTGTTAGGTCCCCTCCAGAATACACTAGCATATAATCCCTCGTTCTCTTAAGATACTTGAGTATATGCTTTACTGCTTGCCAGTGCTTGGTTCCAGGATTCGCTTGATATCGACTCACCATACCTACTGCAAAACATATGTCCGGGCGAGTGCAAAGCATAGCGTACATAAGGCTACCCACAGCGGATGCATAAGGGACCTTACTCATACGCTCTCTTTCTTCCGATGTCTTGGGACAGTCATCCAATGAAAGAGTTAAACCGGCAATAGAAGGTTGTGAGCCTTTCTTTGCCTCTAGCATTGCATATTTGTCAATTATTTTATCTATGTATGAAGCTTGGGATAACGCTATCATTTTGTTCTTTCGATCTCTGAAGAGACGAATGCCTAGAACATAATTAGCTTCTCCCAAGTCCTTCATGTCAAACTGTTGGTGTAACCAAAGCTTGACCGATGATAAGTTCCCTACATCATTCCCAATGAGTAGTATATCATCGACATAGAGTATCAGAAAGACCACTTTTCCATCCTTAATACGTTTATAAACACAAGGTTCATCAACGTTCTGCTCAAAACCAAATGTCTTAATCGCTTGATCAAACCTCTGGTTCCATGAGCGGGATGCCTGCTTTAATCCATAAATGGATCTAAGCATCTTGCAGACTTTCTTATCTTAGCCTTTTGCTACGAACCCTTCGGGCTGTATCATATAGATACACTCTTCAAGATGGCCATTCAAGAATGCCGTCTTGACATCCATTTGCCAGATCTCGTAATCGAGAGCCGCAGCAATGGATAGAAGAATACGGATAGACTTCAGCATAGCAACAGGCGAAAAGGTTTCCTCGTAATCGATTCCAGCCTTTTGCGTGTATCCCTTTGCAACTAGTCTAGCTTTGAAAGTTTCCACTCTCCCTTCCGCATCCTTCTTTCTTTTGTAGACCCATTTGTATCCAATGGGTTTTATCCCATCCGGCAAATCTACAAGTTCCCAAACAGAGTTGGATTTCATAGAATCCATCTCACTGTTCATAGCCTGTTTCCAAGATCTAGAATCAACATCCTTTATAGCTTCATCATATGTGACCGGATCTTCCTCATGCTCATGAGCCTCGGCCTGGTATACCTCAGCATCATACATAAAGAAATTAGGTTTCTTAGAAACCCTCCCACTACGACGAGGCACCCTAAATTGTTGATCGTCTGCAGGTCTTTCACTGGAACTCGGACTTGTGTCCAAGACCGAAATCTGTGGAGCAGTTCTTTCACCCGATAACTCCTCTAGCACCACTTTGCTTCGAGGTTTAAAGTCATTCATGTGACTTTCCTCCAAGAATGTCGCATGGGTTGAGACAATGACCTTTTGTTCCTTCGGGTTATAGAACAGACCTCCTTTAGTTCCCTTTGGATACCCTACAAACATGCACAATTCTGATCTTGGTTCCAACTTCTTCGCATCCCCATCCAGTACATGTGCAGGGTAGCCCCATATTCTCATATGTCCAAGGGAGGGCTTCCTGCCACGCCACAATTCATACGGAGTTCTAGGAATTGATTTGCTCGGAACCTGGTTCAGAATATAGCACGCTGTTTGTAAAGCATGTCCCCAAAATGATAATGGCAGCGTTGAGTAACTCATCATGGACCGTACCATATCCAATAAGGTCCTGTTTCTCCTTTCGGCTACACCATTCTGTTGTGGAGTACCAGGTGCAGTCAATTGGGATAAAATCCCGTTCTCTACAAGATGTCCTAGAAATTCATCAGAGAGGTATTCGCCACCTCGATCAGATCGAAGTGTCTTTATGGATTTATCCAATTGCTTTTCCACTTCCGCACGATACTCTTTGAACTTGTCAAAAGTTTCGCTCTTGCGGTGCATCAGATACACATATCCATACCTCGAGTAATCATCTATGAAAGAGACATAGTACTCGAACCCTCCTCGTGCTGTGACGTTCATGGGGCCACATACGTCAGTGTGCACAATTTCTAAGAGCTCCTGTGCCCTTGTACCCTTAGCTCCAAAAGACCTCTTAGTCATCTTACCCTCTAGACAAGACTCACATTGGGGAAGTCGTACCTCCTCCAGAGATTCCAGAGGACCGTCTTTCACCAATCTTTGAATCCTATCCTGATTAATATGACCAAGTCTTAAATGCCAAAGATACGCCTTGTTAGAGTGAGAAACTTTCAACCTTTTAGAGTTATCAATTAATTCAGTGTCAAGCAGTGAGTACATCTTTGGTCTGATCAAATATAGGTTTCCATCCATCCATCCAGAACAGATAAAAGACTTATTTCTACGAATATCAACTCTTTTACTAAAAGAAACTGAATAAGAATCCTTTATTAAACAAGCTACCGATATAAGGTTCCTCCTAAAATTAGGAACATAAAAACAGTCTTTCAATAAAATAAACCTAAATTGATCAAAATAAAGATGAACGTCTCCCACTGCCTCAGCCACCACAAAGCTACCATCTCCAGTCCGCAACGAGAGGCTCCTATCATGTAGACTTCTCGTTTCCACGAACCCCTGCATAGAAACACAAACATGATTAGTGGCACCCGAATCAATGACCCATGTGTCTTTCGATTCTTCCACCAAACACGCTTCTAAGTAATGAAGTTCCTTACCTTCCTTGCCCTTGGAGGCTAGGAATTCCTGGCAAGCCTTCTTGAAGTGACCTACCTTCCCACAGTAGAAGCATTTGGACTTTTTAGGGTCCTTTGGCTTCTTGTTCTTCTTCTTCTTCTTCTCGTCAGAGACAGGAGGATTAGAAGAACTGGAAGCCACTTGCTTCTTATTTGGCCTCTTCCTCTTCCGTGAGGGATTGGAAGATTCCGCCAAATTGGCCTCTCCTTTAGGTCGGACCGTATCCTCATCCCTGATCATCCGCTCATAAGCCTGTAGTTGCTTCATGAGCTCGGTAAGTCCTAACTCCTTTGTCGCCAGATTGTATGCGGCCTTAAACCCCACAAAATCTTTAGACAGAGTCTTGAACACCATCTTGATCTGGGTGTTATAGTCCAACTCAGCACCATTCTCGGCAGCCTCAGCGAAGAATCCCATTAGAGTGATCATATGGTCCTTCACCGAAGTACCCGCCTTTTGCTTAGAGTTCATAATGCTGGTGATAGCGGACTGTCGAGCCAATTTTTCTTGGCCTCCGAACATGTCCTCCAGATTATCCATGATCTCCCCAGCAACTTGATAAGTCTCATGCTGCTTTTGTAAAGCACTCGTCATGCTAGCAAGGATGTAGCATCGAGCTATTTCATTGGATTCTCTCCAACGATTATAGGCAACCGGGACCTCCTCAAGTGGTGTGTCAGGTTTGGGCCCAGGTGGGCATGGCTCGTCCAGTACGAACTTGTGTCTCTCGCAGCTGAGAACTATTAATAGATTTCTTTTCCAATCTTTATAATTGTCGCCATTCAACTTATTTTCAGTAAGTATTGAAATGAGGGGTGTCGGTGACATTTTGAACTGAAATAAAATTATACTAGACATCATTACAAAGCCCAAGCAAATATACAGATAATTTAGCAAATAAAAACATACAAGTATGTTCCTACATGAAACTTGAAAAAAACATGTAGCATTGCAACGGTAATTCTCAGCACCTATTGCCCCAAGCCACCGAGGGGTGGTCATGAGAACAAATAGCCGGAACATGGACCCCGTCCAATTAATATATGTTACCTTAAATCCTCCAAGGTTAAGACATATATTAATAACCGCTTATTTGGCCACCAGTTTAGTTAACAGAGCTTCTAGGGAAGGTTAATAACTAAACGAGTCTTGAGTGTATAACCATTGTCTACGTAGCCCGATCCACGTCCTACCAAGCCACCGAGGGGTGGTCATGAATAGGATCGTACCTGAACACGTTTTCCACATAGGAGATCCAATCTAGTATACCGGCGGCGGTAAACACCTATCGAGGGGTATGGTCAGGTCAGAACTGACGCGAGACGTTACCATGCTTTCACATATGGATCAACAATGGAGGCCGTGGGTTTTGTTTGAAACCCTCTCCCACTCAATATTTTGAAAAACATGCAAGTTTTGACAAATTATGTATGATCAATATAGTATGAGCGGCACTCACCTATCCTATATGACATGTTATCAAATATGCATACAAAACATCCATCAATACATATTTATACATCCATGACATATCACAGAAAATAATTGACAGACTAACCAAGCTATGGTTCCATCCTAGAACAAAGAAAATAAAGATTACAAAATTCCATCCAAAGCATTCTTTGGGTCTTGAATTTTGTTCCGTCTTCTTGTATCCATCTTTATGTAGCCTCTCCATTTATTTCTCATCCTAAGAATTATTTAAAATTTAAATTTCCAAAAAATTTAAATTTCAAATTCAAACTCCAAATTCGAATTTCAAATTTAAATTTCTAATTCAAATTTTAAACAATTTTAATCATCATGTGTAATAATATGTAATTTCAAAAATTTCAAATTTTTAATTACATATTTTTAAACATGATTTAAAATTAAATCTCAAATTTAAAAATCAAAATTTTCAAATTTTGGACCGCCGCCCGTGAAGGCGGCAGCCGCCGTGGGTAGCCACCAACCCCGGAGGGGCTGGCAGCCCACGGCTGCCCCTTGTGCAGCCCTGCCGGGCTGCAGGCCAAGCCTGCAGCGCCAGGCTGCACGCCTAGGCTGGGCGCAGCAGCCGGCAGGCTGCAGGCAGCGCCTGCAGCCAGTGGCTGCACGCCCAGGCTGCGGCCAGCCTTGGGCAGGCTGCGCCACCCTCGGCTGCAGGCCAAGCCTGCGGCCGTGGGTGATGTTTGCCTGCAGAGGGGCTGCCGCAGCCCCATCCTGCCCGAGGGCAGGGGCTGCAGCCCCACCAAGGCCCGTCGGCCTATTCCGAGGGGTCGTGTCTCGATTTTCGTGCCATATTCCAATTTACCTATTAGGATCTCCAAAAATTAATTTGAATCCCAATTAAATTGAAATTTTCCACACAATCAAAATTTCAACCTTTAAATCAAATTTAACTTTTGGAAAAAATAAATTACGGTCTTCAATCTTCAATCTCCTCCAAGAATAATTACATAAAAAATTCTAAACCGTTTCCGGTGTACAAAAATTCTAACCATAAATATTCTAAGAGACAAAAATTAAAATCCATGGGAAAAACACAGTATTAATAAACTGCTCCCATGGTTACATAAAAAATTCCTAGATACAATTTTTCTAAATTCTAAGGAACCATAACCGGTATAAACAAACATGCTTATAATAATTCAAAAAATTAAAATAACCACATACTTTATACATAATACATGATAACAACATAAAGGAACCCTAGAATGCCACTCTCTAAATATCAAATCCATACATAAATAAAAAGACTAAGTAATTGTCTAATTTATGTACATGGCATAGTCATGAGATGGCTCTGATACCAACTGTAGGAAAATAAACCGGTAAAAACATATCAGAGTGGCGCAGCGGAACAATAAAAATTTTTAGATCGTTAAATATCTCATGATGCCATATACAATAAATCAACAACAATTAAAACTCATACCTCAAGGACGCCAATATGCAGGAGGAGAATGACCGGAGGCTTCAACCAACTAGCCTTTTCTACTATTCTCCAATTCCCGAATGGCTGAGTGTGTGGGCACTCTGAACCTCGATCGGTATGCTAGCACTGCTAGTCTTCTTCCGACCACCCAGATCTCTAAAGAACTTTATTGTCACGATGAGCTGTGCAACAATAAGCCTGCTCACCTGAGAGTCTGTGGTCTAAGAGAACTGGAGTGGTAGGTCCTCTATTTATAGACCTGCATGAGGTGAATCTCTGAATTTGAATTGGATTAGGAAAAGATATTTTCCCTTATCTTTAACCAAAAAATCCGAATTTTTCCATAGGATAATCCTAACAATAAATTCGGTTTTTCCTAAGATAAATCCAATCCAAATCTTAACAAGTTTTTAACAAGAATTTTATCTCCCTTTTTCAACCAAAAAATCCGAAATTCACAAGGAGAAAATCCTCCAAAAAATTTCGGCCATTATGGATAAGGGAGAATCAAAAATTCCACTAGGATTTTCAAGCTAAATCTCATCTCAACCTTATCCAAAAATAACCGAATTTCCTAGGATAAAGCCTCCAAAATTTCGGCCACTTTTAGGGAGGAGAGATTCCAAATTCAACTAGGATTGAAGCTTGAATTTACTCTTGAATCTTATCCACAAAATCTGAAATCTTTCATGAGGATTATCCTCAAAAATTTCGTCCCTTATTTGTTGGGATTTGGATTCAAAATTCAAGTAGGATTCTAACAAGATTATCCTCTCCAAATCCAACTCAAATTCGAATTCCAAACCTTGTGGATTTTCCACAACAAATTCGAATCCTACTTGGACTGTGATTCAAAATTTGAATTTCAAATTTCAAATTCAAATTTCAAATTCAAATTTCAAATTTCAAATTTCAAATTTCAAATTTCAAATTTCAAATTCAAATTTCAAATTCGAATTTCAAATTCAAATTTCAAATTCAAAATTCAAATTTCAAATTTTAAAATTCAAATTTCAAATTTCAAAATTCAAATTTCAAATTCCACAAAACGGTTGTGTTTCATATTCTTGTTCTCATGGATAATTTTCTACAACTCCAATCCAATCTCAAATAAAATCATGGCAACTTTATTTGGAGTTCAAATAATTGTGTACTCTATTATCCAAAACAAAATCTGAATCCAACCGGAGAGAATCTTGTCTACCATCCTAATCCTGTGTCATCACCATCCATGCATAATAAACTAGCCAATAGCATACACAAATCAATTTGCCAAACGTTAAGGAATTATGTGGAGCTAGTAGAGGGACTGATTGGACATATATAATCGGGCTCCCGTGATTCCATATGATCATCATTCTGTACCGAACAACTCAATCATATGATCACTAATTTCAGAGTCACACCACTATAAACCTGAAACTGAACTCCCAATTATATATCGTATTACGTAAGCCTGTGACGAGCTACCATCCAATGACCTTGTCATATATGCAAAACCCTCATATGATATCCATGATCAGCCTTAGGTCAAAGTCCGTTTAATCCTACTGATCAGGCTATCTTAAAGTTCCATTATACTACCGAATCAAGAAAATGATTATTCACCATATGTGAATTGTAGGAAAATAAACCGGTAAAAACGTATCAGAGTGGCGCAGCGGAACAATAAATATTTTTAGATCGTTAAATATCTCATGATGCCATATACAATAAATCAACAACAATTAAAACTCATACCTCAAGGACGCCAATGAACAGGAGGAGAGTGACCGGAGGCTTCAACCAACTAGCCTTCTCTACTATTCTCCAATTCCCGAATGGCTGAGTGTGTGGGCACTCTGAACCTCGATCGGTATGCTAGAACTGCTAGTCTTCTTCCGACCACCCAGATCTCTAAAGAACTTTATTGTCACGATGAGCTGTGCAACAATAAGCCTGCTCACCTGAGAGTCTGTGGTCTGAGAGAACTGGAGTGGCAGGACCTCTATTTATAGACCTGCATGAGGTGAATCTCTGAATTTGAATTGGACTAGGAAAAGATATTTTCCCTTATCCAAACCCAAAAAATCCGAATTTTCCAAGGGAGAATCTCCACAATTAAATTCGGTTTTTCTAGATAAATCCAATCCAAATCTTAACAAGATTTTAGCTAGAATTTTGTCTCCCTTTTCCAACCAAAAAATCCGAAATTCACAAGGAGAAAATCCTCCAAATTTTCGGCCACTTTTAGGATAAGGGAGAATCAAAATTCCACTAGGATTTCTCAAGCAAAATCTCATCTTAACCTTATCCAAAAATAACCGAATTTCCTAGGATTAGGGATCCAAAATTTCGGCCACTTTTGGGAGGAGAGAGAAACCAAATTCAACTAGGATTGAAGCTTGAATATTCCCTTGAATCTTATCCACAAAATCCGAAATCTTTCATGAGGATTATCCTCAAAATTTCGTCCCTTATTTGTTGGGATTTGGATTCAAAATTCAAGTAGGATTCTAACAAGATTATCCTCTCCAAATCCAACTCAAATTCGAATTTCAAACCTTGTGGATTTTCCACAACAAATTCGAATCCTACTTGGACTGTGATTCAAAATTTGAATTTCAAATTTCAAATTCAAGTTTCAAATTCAAATTTCAAATTTCAAATTTCAAATTTCAAATTTAAATTTCAAATTCAAATTTCAAATTCGAATTTCAAATTCAAATTTCAAATTCAAATTTCAAATTCAAAATTCAAATTTCAAATTTCAAAATTCAAATTTCAAATTTCAAAATTCAAATTTCAAATTTCAAAATTCAAATTTCAAATTCCACAAAACGGTTGTATTTCATATTCTTGTTCTCATGGATAATTTTCTACAACTCCAATCCAATCTCAAATAAAATCATGGCAACTTTATTTGGAGTTCGAATAATTGTGTACTCTATTATCCAAAACAAAATCTGAATCCAACCGGAGAGAATCTTGTCTACCATCCTAATCCTGTGTCATCACCATCCATGCATAATAAACTAGCCAATAGCATACACAAATCAATTTGCCAAACATTAAGGAATTATGTGGAGCTAGTAGAGGGACTGATTGGACATATATAATCGGGCTCCCGTGATTCCATATGATCATCATTCTGTACCGAACAACTCAATCATATGATCACTAATTTCAGAGTCACACCACTATAAACCTGAAACTGAACTCCCAATTATATACCGTATTACGTAAGCCTGTGACGAGCTACCATCCAATGACCTTGTCATATATGCAAAACCCTCATATGATATCCATGATCAGCCTTAGGTCAAAGTCCGTTTAATCCTACTGATCAGGCTATCTTAAAGTTCCATTATACTACCGAATCTAGAAAATGATTATTCACCATATATGAATAAGAAGTCATCCGCCCAGCAGACGACCCAAGGCCTTGTCCATTTTCACATTCAGTATAATGCCTTTAAGAGGATACCTTTAACTCCTCAGAGCTATGATTCCGATATCTGCAAACAAACCCTTCATCGTATACAAGTCATGCACCCAACGAACCGGTCTATAAGCTTACTACCTCTGAGACGCTTTAGCCATTGGAACATCAAAGTACACAAGTCATATACATGAAGTAGTTCATTTACTCAGGATTAAGGTTATTGCATAATGAACGTCAAAAGCAGATTGATCCACTCATAGCGGACTACGTAGATCAATCACGCTTTAGTCCCGGTCTAATATGTCACCTCCAAGCAACATATCCATGTCTCTACTTGGGAGTCCAGCTCCAGACAGTCAAGACAGACCGTCCCCTCCAAGGCTTTAGACAACATAATAGTCTTAACATGAGTTAGATGCTCGGTCTAACCCCATAGACTACAGACCATAGTTTAGACTGCTAACTTTAGAACATTGTCTTCTTGCATACAAAAGTCCATTGCATGCAACGTTCTAACAGTTTTAACACAAGCAGTCAGTGAGCCATATTTGCTTACATTTACTTTAACATGTAAATAAGACGAGGACAGATAGCAATGTAATGAATAACCTCTAAGTATAATTTTATTATCCAGTTCAAAATGAATACATCAAAATGTCTCTAATACTTAGGGCATTTCCTAACATGAATAAGAAGTCATCCGCCCAGCAGACGACCCAAGGCCTTGTCCATTTTCACATTCAGTATAATGCCTTTAAGAGGATACCTTTAACTCCTCAGAGCTATGATTCCGATATCTGCAAACAAACCCTTCATCGTATACAAGTCATGCACCCAACGAACCGGTCTATAAGCTTACTACCTCTGAGACGCTTTAGCCATTGGAACATCAAAGTACACAAGTCATATACATGAAGTAGTTCATTTACTCAGGATTAAGGTTATTGCACAATGAACGTCAAAAGCATATTGATCCACTCATAGCGGACTACGTAGATCAATCACGCTTTAGTCCCGGTCTAATATGTCACCACCAAGCAACATATCCATGTCTCTACTTGGGAGTCAGCTCCAGACAGTCAAGACAGACCGTCCCCTCCAAGGCTTTAGACAACATAATAGTCTTAACATGAGTTAGATGCTCGGTCTAACCCCATAGACTACAGACCATAGTTTAGACTGCTAACTTTAGAACATTGTCTTCTCGCATACAAAAGTCCATTGCATGCAACGTTCTAACAGTTTTAACACAAGCAGTCAGTGAGCCATATTTGCTTACATTTACTTTAACATGTAAATAAGACGAGGACAGATAGCAATGTAATGAATAACCTCTATGTATAATTTTATTATCTAGTTCAAAATGAATACATCAAAATGTCTCTAATACTTAGGGCATTTCCTAACAAGTCGCATTATGCTTGTTTACTTTTCATTCTTTCATTTTCTTTGTTCTTTTGTTGTTTCTTTCTTTCGTATCATTCTATTTATTTCTTTGCTCGCTTAACTTTCATTTCCATTGTTTGTTCTTTCTTTCATATCATATCATATCATTCTATTCTTTTCTTTTCTTTACTTTATTTTACTTTCACTTGTGGGCCATTGTTGGTCATATGTGATGAGCACGGACTAATGAGAAGAGGCGGAGCGACTCACCAACCTACCTCATGGTCAAACTTTAACTGTTAACTACCACACCTTCGGGTAGCACCACACTGAGTAGAGGCATTTAACCACCACACCTTCGGGGTAGCACCACACTGAGTGGAGACCTTAACATAGAACCTCACCTTAAGAAGGCCGGGATGCCAACATTTAAATCTTCAATCTTATTATCTTTCTTCTTTTTTCTTTCTTTACTTTAACTTATTATTCTTTCTGGTTTTGTGAACTTATTAGAATATCATGTCATAATGGTACTATGATCATTTCATAATACCAAACCATTAAAAGTCCTATTACAAGTCAGTTTATGCGTAGACAAATAAATGTCTATACTTATAGCATGTGACACCCCCAATCTCGGCCACGTGAAACTATTATAATCGGACTCCGTAGTCGACTGAGATAACCCATGCAACTCATTAGGTCTCCACTAAAAACACTTTTACTTTTAAACTCTCATCTTACAAGGCCAAAATTTTCGCCTATATTTTTTTTTCTTTCCAACATACCTTTCTTGTATAATAGCATTGTATGAAAGCCATATAAATATAAAATTAAACTTTAGTTGTATTTTGTGCAATACAACATAATTTACAAATATATATATTTTTTACTTTGTTTCTCAAAACACATTTTCTTCAAATTCTCTCTTTTGACGCTCAGCGGAAGATTAGTAGTAGGACCATAATCCATAGTAGATTCCCTATCCCATTAGCACCGCGTATCCTGTCGCCATCTATGTTATCTACTGGACAGGGTTCTTACCTACAACATAAACAAACCGGTGAGCTAACAGGCTCAGTAAATTCAAATATACAAACTATGAATCACATAGATTCAAAAATATTAATAATAAAATTTCCTATAAATAGTACTATTCATATATGAATAGTTCTATTCACCTATGAACATTAACTTTGACTTTTGATCAGTGAATAGTAACTTGACTCTAACTGATTACTATTCATATCACCCTAATTGATTCCACTACACTTAACATTAGTGTCGGTTATGCTCAATTATGGCTTTCATCACATTTTTTGTCATTATTTTTGTTTACGTTCTGGTTTCGAGCTCATTTTGGCCTTGTACCGTTTTCATACGTGCGCTGACTGTGAGGGGCCTTGGGAGCAACCTTGAGGCTGATCCTCCCCAGTCCATCATTACGTGAAGCAGTCATTGTATCCCCGAAGGACCTATAAACCTCCACCTTATTATTGGAGGCCGGTACGCTAAAAGTGGTTTTATTACCATCTTTCAATTACAGTTCCGATCGAGTGGCATTAATCATCACCTCAAAGTTAGGAATCTTAGTTGCCCATAGGTCTTACACATTCTTTCTTTTAAGGGTGTGTCTTAAATTTAGTCATACTCTTTTTGTAGTGTACCCACAGTATACCTTTCATTTTATCAGTCATTGGGTGTGTTAATCTAACTACACCCTAGTGCCTGTAGGACTTTGTATCTAATGTACAATTACTACAAAATTAAATATCACAGTATTTCATGTTGCAAACATAAAAATGCTTGAACTTACCACAACTGTGATAATGTCCACCTTCGGAAATCCTCCGCAGTTTTGTTATCTTCTCTAGTTTGGGTCCCTACAGAGAGAGTATTGTCTATTAATACCCATCATCATTTATCACTTTGGATATATTCATTTTGTTATTAACTTTACAACCCATTTCATCTCTTTTTGTTATACATGGCTTGACACACGCCGGTGTCCAAGCCCGTGTACTTCTTGGGTTTCCACTACACACCCGTGTCCCATATTACATGTCCGTATACTTATAAATTTTAGATTTTTAACATTAAAATCTTAATTATGGCCTCTAGAATCTTATTTAAAGCATTCTAGATCCTTTACGGTCCTTTCCGAGCCTTTCAAAAATTTTTGGTCAAAATGACCATTTTGCCCCTAACGGGTCTCGGGACCGTAACATTTCCATTCTATTATTTTTTCAGGATTTTCTAAGCGCAAATATCATAAAATAATATTTCTTAGACTTCAACATGTTTTTGCAATATTATTTGCTGCAAATTCAGTAACTATTCCTCACCCGATCATCGGGTACTATTCATCCGACACCTAGGGTCGTTCCACATTTTTCTAGTGTTTCGAAGCCTCAAATGGGTATTTCACTACTCCTGAAATGTTTATCATCTCATTCCCAAGCCTTGGTTCCCGAGGGGCTCGGGTTTCCTATCCCGTCCATAATTTCCCCCTCGTTTCCTAAAACACCCCTAACATCAATTTTTTTCCCGTTCTTGGCATTTTAGACATTGGAGGGTCGTTTTACTATTCCTCTTGGGTTTAGTTTTCCATTACCAATTCCCACTTACCGATTTGTCTCGGTTTTTATTTCTGAACCTAAATTTTTTTTTACCCCTCGTTCCTCGAAATGCCCTTATGCTGTTTTAAAAATTTCGACAGCATTTCTTCTTAAATTTTAGGTTTTCCTGGCATTAGGTACTCCTCAGAACTTTGGCACTTGCCACGTAATATACTAGAGGCCTATTTTACGTAAAATTACCAAACTTTACATAAATTTTTTTTTTCACATTATCCATCATTCAAATCACCACACAAATTTCATCAATTTTCTCAATTATAGGCCATGGTTTTCACATGGTATTCAACACCAAAAATTTTTATCACACAACTCTATTATCACATATCAATTTTAGGGTTTCAATGCACATTTCAACATCAAAAACCTAAGAAATTTTTCATTCCAACCTAGCCTTATGCCACGGTTTTCATGTTCCAAAACCTTAAGAAAATTTTTCTCTTATTCCTAGGGTCTTTTATCAATATTTCCTTATCAATTTCCATCACAAAATCTTTCATAATCTTATGTTCATAAGCCATGATTTTCATAGGAAACATGCATCAAATTTTGCTTGTTTCAAAATTCTAGAACATGCTTTGATCACCACATCACCAAACTAACGTCAAAACCAAAATAATTCATCAAACTTTTCACCATTTTTCCACACCAATAAGCCATGGATTTCTTGAAGAAAAACCATAAGAAATGCTTCAAAATAGTGGCTCACCTTATCAACTTGATTCCTTGATGCTTAGAGTGAGTTTGGAAGCTAATTTAGTGAAGAATTTTTGTCAAAATATTTTCTTAAGGGGGGAGGAAGCTCACGGCCACAAAGGGGCAGAGTTTTCGCTAGTTTTGCTAAATTTCCAAGTGAATTTTCCTCACCTATTAATGGTGGAGGACCAATTGGCAATTTTTCCCAACAATTTGGAAATTGTTTAGGGACTTTTAGCAAACTTTTAAGGACCAAAAAGCAAATTTTTGCTGATTTTTTTCAAGCCTAGCCGACTCCCCTTTTTCCCATTTTTACCAAATTTTTTTCATGCCATTTTGGCTAGATCTTAGCCCTTGATCCAAGATTCCCATTAATCTAAACCATTAATGCTACCTAACCCCCTTTTAAGCTTTAAATTCCATATTTATTATATCACATTTATGATGTCACACTTGACATCATCTAATTAATTAATATATTAATTCATGGTCAAAGTTTGACCAAAAATCAAACCGAACGGAAATCTACCAAAATCATGTAGGCGAGTTTCTAACGCCTCCAGTGCGATCGGTCTGCCTTATTTTGCTTTCATTTGACCAAAATTCATTACCATAAATTTTTGTCTTTTAGTGCACTTCGGTGCACTTTCTAGGTTTTTTGGCTCCGTTTTAGGGCTGTCTCACCCATTTCTATTCGGGAAGATTTTCCATTTCGAAACTTACACTCTTTAATACTGTTTGAACATTTTCATCGCATTCTAACCAGTATTAAAACATAACTTTTTCACATTTTAAATTGTCATATACATACAATTTTAAATTTCTCCGAGAATCTCAAAATTCCCGGTTATCACAAAGCACTTATGCTAGCGTGAACTTTCTCGGGTCCTTTATGGTTCTTTTCCCGTCATTAGTTGGGTTTCCAATCATCGAAAAATTAACCATAAATTTAATTGCTTATTTCATACTTAAAACTTAGTAAAACGTAAAAATTCTACACTTTATTTCCTAGTAATGGACTTAGGGGTCTAATGTCCCATTTTTAGCTTTTCCACCAACTTTTGGAAAAATGCCCATTATGTCCCGAACTTTTGGTAAAATTACCATTTTGCCCCTTAGTGGAATTTTTTCCACTTAAACCTTGTTTTTGTCCTTTAAAATCCCAATTAGAACCTTTGAGTTACATTTAAGGCCCTAACGATTCATTTTGGTTATTTCCTAAATTTTTGGCCAAAATTATCGTTTTACTCCTAACGAAATTTTCCTACTTTTCTTTGACTTAAAATTTGATTCTGGCCTTAAAATACTATTTTAAGCCTTACTGTCCCTTTTTCCAACTTTTGATAAAATGACCATTTTGTCCCTAACTTTTGACAAAATAACCATTTCATCCTTATCCTGGTTTTTACTGCGTAAATCTACTTTTCTTTGACTTAAAAATTAATTTCAACCCTTTAGAGTCTTTATTATGCCGTTCTAAGGCCCTAAAGGTCCTTTTCTTACACTCCTGAAATTTTTGGTCAAAATGACCATTTTGCCCCTAGCGGGTCTTTGGGCTGTAACATTTTCACTTTAGCGGTTTGATGGGATTTTCTAAACCCAAAAATCATAAAATAATTTTTCTTAGGCCTTACCGTGCTTTCACAGCGTTAATTGCTGCAATTTCTTAGTTTACTATTCATCGACCCTCTGGTGACACTATTTCAACCCTCGGTCGTTAATCCTCTTTTTCTTACGTCTCAGGGCTCCAAATGGACATTTCACTAATCCTCAAAACTTCCGTCATCCTTTTCCTTGCCTATGTCACTGAGGAGGCTCGGGTTTTCAAATCCTTACCCTATTTCATCCCTCCTTTCCTAAAATAACCTTAATGTCTTTCTAAAAATTTCGACAGCATTTCGGCTTAAATTTTAGGTTCCCGACGTTTAAGTAATGCCTTAAAACCATCTAACCTACAATGTACTAAACTAGAGGCCTAATTTTTATGTAAAAATATAAACTTTTTACGTAAAAATCTCCTTATAAATCGAGTCGTTTCTAACGACATTTCTGTCCATTTTTATCTACTCTAACCCTCGGTGTTTATCAACATTTCAATCACACATTACTCCTCACAAATATTCCATTCCATCACACTTGACAACCCACATTTTTTCCATTGAACCAAGCATAAAAATTTGAAGTTTAAACTTCTAAATTTTTCCTAACAATTCACATTTCACATACAAACTTTTCCTCACCAAAAATTCATTCCATAACCTAATTCTTGCCCACGGTTTTTTTGGCTAAAAATCATGCAAAAAAATTGAATTTTTTTTTTTTTGCTTCTAATTTCTTTCTTTCAATCACCTACCCACACTAATCTTTTTAAATCAACAAGCTATCAAAAATCAAGCTTAAATTTTTCCATTCAACACTGACATGGAGCACACTGTTTTTCATGAAAAACTTGCACCAATTTCTTGTTTTCAAGCTTCGAATTCATCCTTTTCTTCATTTACATGCTAACATAAACTTTTGAATCCTTAAACCATAAAAATCAAGCTTAACTTTCATTCTCCATTTTCACATATTTCCCATGGATTTTCCCTAAAAAATATGCATCAATTTTTCATTTTTAACCTCTAACGCATTCCTTACTTCCAACACATGCCAACCTAGCTTCTTGAAACAAAAACTAACAAAATAAAAGCTTGAAATCCATTACCAACTCTCACATGCTATCACACGGTTTTCTTAAAGAAAACCCTCAAGAGAAAGCTTAAAATTTAAAGCTTACCTCACACAAATGATCCACTTAAGCTTTGGATGAGTTTTGATCAAGTTTGTGTAAAAATTTTGAAGAAATCATGGCTTGGTGGAGCGGTAGATGCACGGTAGCCTGCTATTTTTTTTACTATTTTTACAGCCAAATAATCATGCATTTAAGTGGCCAAACAAGGGGGACTTGTTGGCAATTTTCTTGGGGACTATTTAGCAAGTTTTTAAGGACTTTTTAGTAACTTTTTGGGGTTATTTTGTAATTACAAAATTTCTTTTGCTGATTTTTCTTCATCTGCTGACATCAATCTTGTCCATTTCTTTCCAAAATTTTACCAAAATTTCATGCCACTTTGGCAACTTCCTAGCCTTTAGATCAAACTTTCTTTAATTCCTAGACATTGGATCACCAATACTTTCCATGCTAATTTCATTCTTCATTTATGGCATCACTTTGTGACATCATTCGTGACATCATATCTATGCTTTTTGGTTAACGTTTGACCAAAAGTCAAACCGAGCGAAATTTCACCGAAATTACGCTGGCGGGTTTCTAAGGTAGTCCATGCGATCGATTTACCTTAAATCACTCTCATTTGGCTAAAAACCATTACCGCAAGTATTTCATCCTTTTGTAGACCATGGTCATCATCTAGGGTTTTTGATACCAAATTAGCATCGTTTTACCCGTTTCAGTTCGGTAAAATTTTTCATCATTGAATTCCTAACCTTTAACATTGTTAGAACATTTTATTGCGTTCTAAACAGTATTAAATCATACATTTCACATTTTTAAACATGAAAATAATCATATACATACTATATACTTATTTTCCAAGAACTATGAAATTTCTCAATCGTTACATGCTTCATGAGCTCGGTGAGTCCTAACTCCCTTGTCGCCAGATTATATGTGGCTTTAAACCTTACAAAATCCTTTGACAGAGTTTTGAACACCATCTTGATCTGGGTGTTGTAATCCAGCTCAACACCATTTTGGGTAACCTCAGCAAAGAATCCCAAAAGTATGATCAGATGGTCCTTCACTGGAGTGCCTGCCTTCTGCTTAGAGTTCATGATACTGGTGATGGCAGACTGTCGAGCCAATTTTTCTTGGCCTCTGAACATGTCCTCCAAGTTCTCCATGATCTCCCTAGCAACTTGATAAGTCCCATGCTGCTTTTGTAAAGCACTCGTTATGCTAGCAAGAATGTAGCACCGAGCTATCTCATTGGATTTTCTCCAAAAGTATAGGCAACCGAGACCTCCTCAAGTGGTGTTTCAAGTTTGGGCCCAAGTGGGCATGGTTCGTCTACTACGAACTTGTGTCTCTAGTAGCTAAAAACTATAAGCAGATTCCTTTTCTATTGTCTAATTATCGCCATTTAGTTTTTTTTCAGTAAGTATTGAAATGAGGGGTATCGGTGACATTTTCAACTGAAATAAAATTATATAAGACATCATTACAAAGCCCAAGCAAATATAAAGAGAATTTAGCAACTATAACATACAAGTATGTTCCTACATGAAACATGAAACATGAAAAAAACATGTAGCATTGCAATGATAATTCTCAGCAGCTATTGCCCAGAAGCCATTGAGGGGTGGTCATGGGACAAATAGCTGGAACATGTACCCTGTCCAATTAATATATATTGCCTTAAATCCTCCAAGGTTAAGACATATATTAATAACTGCTTATTTTGGCCACCAGTTTAGTTAACAGAGCTTCTAAGGAAGGTTAATAACTAAACGAGCCTTGAGTGTATAACTATTGTTTACGTAGTCTGAACCATGTAATGACCCTCATGTTCATGGAACCTAATTACAGTGTAATAAGTAATTAAGTTAATGAATACAGTGTAAATTTCCAGTTTGAATGAATTAAACAGGTGCAAAAATATTTAATTACTATTCGTGCAGTGAAAGGGGCAACCGAGAGTGAGATCGGTTCACCTTAATACATGTGAGTATGCATGTGAGACACGCAGTATCAAGAAACTGATCCAGATGACCATTTCTTGACACAGAACTGATGAGCTAGTCATCATTACACTCAGACTGATTATCTGAGCACAACAATGAAATTTGGCCTGATAAGTATACAATATCATGAAAAGTGGTCAAGATGACCTCTTCTTATTAAGAAACTAAAAAAATCGGAGTCAGAATGCTCAGACTAGTCAGTTATGCATAGAACAATGAATTGTGAATAGTAGATACGTAGTGTTAGGTTAATGGCCAAGACAGCCTTAATTTGATATAAAACTGATATATTTATAGTCAGCAGGCTCAATTTAGTCAATTGAGCACAAAACATAAAATTCTATTTAAGAGATACATATTATTAGGAATGGGTCAAGAAGACATTTTCTCAGCCCGAAACTGATATATTTAGACTCAGTACGCTCAAATCAGTCAATTGAGTGCAAAAAATATTTTTCGAGGTGGGAACATACAGTACCCAAAAACTGGTCCAGATGACCTCAGATGGATGTAAAACTAATATATTTGAAATCAGCATGCCCAAATTAGTCAAGATAGACTGTATTTGTAATTTCGCACGAAAAAGTCTCGTTATGCATGCGTAGTGTCAACACAGTATAGACACGACCATAGTACTGTAAATAAATAGTAAATTAGCACAAAATGGGCTCATAGGCATTACAATCTGACTAGGAATGATCAGAATAAGAATCGGATCAAGAAAATCTAATTTTTGGCCAAGGTTTAAAACACCGTAAAAAAAAGTGCTGAACACCGTCAGAGGAATTTAAACTGTGAAGAGAAGACAACACAAATAAATTTTCCCCCATTAAAAACAGTGTGCAGCAGCTGGAAAACCATAAAAAGCTAGCTGAAAAGTCCCTTAAAATAATGATATAGGCTTGTAAGCTTTTGGAATAAAAAAATGCAAAAGTAGTAGACAAACACATGCAACTTTAAGCAAGCATTTAATGCATTTTTGGCCTCAATTTCCAGTAGCCCACCTTTGGTTTTTGTAAGGGCAGCCAGTAGCAAATTTGTCCCCCCTTAAACTTAGTTAATTGGCTTAATTAAGTTTGCTTAGGGTTGATTAAACTTGCTTAGGTTTACCTATAAACAAATGCAAGAGGCCTTATGTAATGACCGCCATTTTCATGGCACCTACTTACCATGTAATAAGTCATTAAGGAATAAAACGGACATAATTTAATGTCCTTTAGCAAATTTAAGAAACATGGTCAAGTACACGACTGTGTAAGAGGCTGTGTACCGCTCAGATAGATGAATGTGTTTCAAAGACATGGCCGTGTTGAGTAGTCTCAACTAGTACATGCTCGTGTCTGAAATGTACACGCCCGTGTTGCGTTGCACACGCACGTGTAAGAGTCTGTGTAGAAGGCTGTGTAATGAGCCGAGAGCCACTGTAATGACTCTCATGAATTATGAAACTTAATTACTATGTAATGATGTAATTAAGTTAATAAGCACAGTGTGCTTTTCAGTTGAATGAATTAAACAGGAATAGTAACGTTTAATTACTATTCATGCAGTGAAAGGGGTAATCGACAGTGAAATCGGTCCACCCTATTATGTGAGTATGCGTTGAGACACGCAATATCAAGAAATCGGTCTAGACGACCATTTCATGATACAGAACTGATGAGCTAATCATCAGTACGCTCAGACTGGTCATCTGAGCGCAGCAATGATAATTGCCCTAATAGATGTACAGTATCGAGAAAAGTGGTCTAGATGACCTCTTCTCGCCAATGGACTGACAAAATCAAAGTCAGAACGCTCAGATTAGTCAGTCAGATAGTGAACAGTGATTTGTGAATAGTGAGAAACGCAGTGTCAGGTTAGTGGCCAAGACGGCCTTAATCTGGCATAAAACTGATATATTAATAGTCAGCAGGCTCAATCTGGTCAATTGAGCATAAAATGTAGATTTTGTTTAAGGGATACGCAGTATCGGGATGAGGGTCAAGACGACCTTTTCTCGCCCCGAAACTGATATATTTAGACTCAGGAAGCCCAAATTAGTCAATCGGGCACCTGACACGTTTTTCGAGACGGGGTTATGCAGATCCTGAAAACTGGTCCAGAAGACCTCAGATGGACGTAAAACTGATAAATTTGAAATCAGCACGTCCAAATTAGTCAAGAGAGACTGTGTTTGAAATTTCACGCGAAAACGCCTCGTTATGCATGCACAGTGTCAACACAGTGTAGGCCTAACCACAGTATCAAGAAATTAGTCAAGATGACCTTTTCTTGATATAAAACTGATATATTTGGAATCAGAATGTTCAAATTAGTCATTTGAGCACAGAAAGTAATTTTTGACCGGGAACCATACAGTATCGGGAAACTGGTCAAGACGACCTCGGATGAAGATAAAACTGATATATTTGGGTTTAGCACGCCCAAATTAGTCAGTATAGCCTATCTTAAAATTTTTCAAAAAATTTGTATAAAGGACGAAATTTTGGGGATTCTAGAGAAATAGCCCCCATATTTTTCCAAATCTCATTTTCTCCCTCCCCACACCACACGAACATGAACAGTGACCGACCATCGAATCCGGCCTCCGTTTTCGACACCGCCGGCACCATTGGAAAGCTCTCGACGAGCTGATTCCAACGGTGGGCCGAGTCGACCGAACCGACGCCGGAGCACGCCGCACGCGCCGCCCAAAGCCGCCGGTGGCCGAATTTTTCAAACCGCCGTATCTCCACCGTCCGACGTCCAAATGCCACGATTCCGGTCCCAATGGATTCGTGGTGAAGAGTAGAACAAAACCCAGGCTTCATTTCACGTCAACAGCCGCCGAATCGCGCCGCCCCAGGTTCGCCGTCGCCGTCGCCATCGCCGCCGTCGGATCTCGCTATTCCGGCGGAGTTGAGTTGCAAGGTCGGTGTCAAAATGCTCAGAACAACACGTAGATCAAAAGCCCCAAATCAATTTTGGGCAACAACGCCGGAAAAATGAAGATCCAACGCCGCCGCCGTCGCCGACTTTTCGAGAGCCGATTTCCGGTGATAGGAGCCTCGATTCGTGAAATTGACACCACCAATGGGTTCCTCTCGTCGAGCTCTTCAAGATGGTGGTCGCCACTTCCATCGCCGCCGTGGTCAACGCCGGTCAACGGCGGTCAACGCCGGTCAACGGCGACCCGGAGACCGAAAATTGAAGAATGGCCCGTTGGCCTATTTTCGACGTTCCGGACACATCCGCGGCATCGGATTTGCAAACTGGAGTTTCAAAAGTGAAGAACGACGATTCAAAGATTGCACGGTCGAGACCGAACGGTTCGTCCGACCGCCGACGGGAACGATTTTGGTAGTAGTGTTGATCTATTTATTCCTCAATTTAATATTGGAAATAATTATGTATTAATTATGGTTTAATGACTTGAGGAATTGTAAGAAAAAAGGGTGAAATATCGAAAAAGAGAATGTGAGAAAATGTGAATATGTTTACGTAAAAAGCGGAGCTTTTACGTAAAAATTAGGCCTCTGGTTTAGTACGTGGCAGGTTAGAATAGGTTAGATGGTTTTGAGGCGTTTCCTAAACGCCGGAAACCTAAAAATTAAGCGGAAATGCTGCCGAAATTTCTAAAACGGCACAAAGGGGTATTTTAGGAAACGAGGGCTGAAAATGTGATCGGGATGGAAAGCCGAGCTCCCTCGATGACCTAAGTCCGGGAAAGAAGGACGGACACTATGAGGATTAGTGAACCGCCCCATTAGAAATTTCGTAATGTAAGAAAACGACCCCTATGTCAGAATAGTACCACCCGAGGGACAGGTGCGATCGAAGTATAAAATTTGGGGCGATTACATCGGTAACGGTAACCCGATAGGCTAAATAGTCATACGAGAGGTATTCAGTATGTTGACTGGTTGGTTAGCCAGTCAAGGACCAAGTCGGAATGGGATAGTGAGAGACAGTGATTAATTTGTCAAGTAGACAAATTAATCAAGCACGATTAAAAAAATTAGATATCAAATTTCCCAAAGTAGAGCAGTCGGGTACCGATAGGCATCAGTACCACACAACGATAAGTTTATTAGTTCCTAACGATAGAGTGACCTAAGAGCGATGTTAATTAATTTATTGGGTAAATTAATTAATTAACAATGATTAGAAAATCAAATTCTTAAGAAGAGGGCAATTAGTACCGACAAGGATCGGTACCACATAACGAGAATTTTTATTAGTCACTAATGACCACGGTGACCTAAGAGTGAATGTTAATGTAAATGCATTATGATTACAGGGAGGTACCTGTATTGTGACGAAGGCGAGAGTATAAACTGTCTGCTGACAGGTAAGTACAACTCCGCCTACAGCATGGATAAAATGAATTTAAAATGATGCTTTTCCAGTATTTTAAGTATGTATCTTGCACACGATGCTGCACAGCATACATAAGAGCATATAGCTTCACAATCGAGTAGATTGATGAAAGAACAAGATAGAAGCCATAGATCCCTACCGCGTAGGATTGGGGACAGCTTAGAGAAGCGTATGGCTAGAACAGTTAAACAAGATGGAAATAAATAGGTGTGTCGTACCGGCTCCTTCAGTCGAAGGGGTTTCCAGTTAAAGAAAGTTCAGGCCACAAGTTGAGCATCAGTTGATGGCTCTTCGGCATTAGTTGACCTCGGGCGTTACCGTTGGTCTGCGCGCACACGGTACTGACACATGGGCCCTAAATAGACAAGAAAAGAAAAGAAAAGTTTGAAGCATAAATGAACATAACCGGATCATGCATTAGTTATAGTTCGCTATGCTTTCTTTTTCAGTAGAGTGCATACAGTACACGATGCTTCTGTCATGCATAAAGTATGTGAAGTTTTATATTCAGTGTTATGACATGTTATGTGATGACATGATATGTGAGCTGATATGTGATATGCTTATATGATATATGATTTATTAAGTGATATATGTCATGCCTATGATTTTACGTATGTGCTATGTTTTAAACATGTTTTGCGGTTAACATGTTGTACTTACTGGGCGTAAAGCTCACGGAGTGTGTTCATGCTGTAGGTAAGCATCCTATAGCGTAAACATCAAGGGACGATGATGATGGCGGAGGTGGATGTGAGGATGAGGTTATGGATACACCGCGAGTATTCTTCCGCACAGTATGAGTAAATAATATTTTGAATGGTGACAGTTAAATAGTATTTTGAATAGTAAAGGTTAAATGGTATTTTGGAACAGTAAACAGTATATGTACGAGTAGTATATTTAAATAGTATCTGGTGAATAGTAATCAGATAAACATGTATATAATTATGTATGTATAATTGAAATCCTTATGTTTTTCAAATTCCGCATTTTAATAGTATGCGTACGTGAATAGTAAATACGTACGTGTATATAAAAAAAAAAATCCCTCTAAATTTATAGTCTTAAATTCAGCAAGTTTAAGTATCGTTTTTAAAGAAGCAAGTAATAGAGTTTACAGTGACGGTCCGGGCCGCTGAGGGCACGGGGCGTCACACCTTATGCCTTATTTTCCCCCTCACCAAAACCAAACACTTTTCTCTCTACTTTCTCTTCAGCAAAATTGACCCTTCTCTTTAGCCAAAACAGACCATTTCCTTAGCCAAAAACTCAGCCAAAAACAAACCAAAATCCTTACAAAAAATCAGCCACACTCAAGTTGTGTTGGGGTCTTTCTCTCAAGCCATTTCAAGATCATTTTGAGGTAAGTTACTAGGACATTTTCTTTGTGGATTTAGTTGGTGTTTTGGTTTGATAATAAGAGAAAATTTTTGTGTTTCCTTTCAAGCCCAAAGCTGATGTGGGCGACCCCTCTAGCTTAGGTCGTCCACCTTATCTTGCTTGCTTTCTTTATTCTTTGCTTAGTCTTACTTAGCTTGCTTGTTTCTATAGCTTTCTTCTTCTTGGGGTTTAAAAGATTTGTTCTTGAAAAACTAGGAATTTTTTTTTTCTTTAACTGGAGGAAACTACTAATTCTTGAAAATTGTGTATACATAAATATATACCTACTTCTTAATACTTTTTCCCAAAATATATTTTGGAGTCTTGTTACTTCAAAGTACGTAAAAATAGAAACATACTTTTAAGCTTGTTTCACTACTTTACATACTACACTCTTGTCTTGTCTTTATACACATATCTCACTATTACACTTTCTTTCTTTTACACCTTGAGTACAGCGGAATTCTGCGAAACGGAACCATAACCCGTCCATGACATTGCTGGAATCTGCCTGCCAGTCCGCTACTCTTATTTCATCTTGCTGGTTGCTTCCCTTTATTACCTACAGCACGAATAGACTAATGAGCTAAAGCTCAGTAAGTACAAACATACATACAAGTAATTAAGTTGAATACCACGCTCTAGGGTTAGTCAACTTAGGACTAATTATTTCTTTAGTCCTATACTACTTGTTCTTTCTATTCTATTTCTTTCTTTTCTTTGCTTTACTTTATCTGCTTAATCTTTCACTTGTGGGCCCTTGGTTGGACGTACCTGGTGCGCGCAGACCAATAGAGGATCAGGGGAGCGACCCACCGATCAACCCTAAGGTCATCTCTGGACTACTTGACCTTATAGGTAGTAAGTCATGCCATAAACTACCTCATTATTAACGAGGCAGCGCCACACTTCTGGGGTGGAGGCAGGAAATTAAGCCATAAACTACCTCATTGTTAAAGAGGTAGCGCCACACTTCTGGGGTGGAGGCTATCTGGGAACCTCACAACTGGGGAGGCCGGTATGCCAACCTTAACTTTTAAGTCTTATTATCTGACTTATTTTATTCCTCTTCTCTGTTTCTGATCTTGCTTATTATTCTCGTGAACATGTTAGTATCATGTCACAAACTGAATAGCTTAAATGTATATATATATATATATCACAACTCTGTGGTAAGTCCATTCGTGAGTAGACAATTAAATGTCTGTACTTACCTTATCAATCTCTTCTCTTCTTCTCTCTAGGATCTTTGATCGCCCTCCTTGTAGGTCGATTTTTGGATCCTACAGACAAACTTTGTCTGTTAATTTCATTTCCATTTATAGCTTTTATTTTTCATTAAAAAGCTTAAATAGAACCTATTTACAACTTTTTAGGCTTTATTTATCATTTTCCCAATTTTTCCCAACTTTTGCAAAATTACGATTTTGCCCCTATATTTTGGCAAAATTACAGTTTTGCCCCTGACGGAATTTTATTGATCCAGACTGCATTTTTGGCCCTCAGGAACTTTTCTGACTCTTTTCTAATCATTACCGGGTTCGTTTCTATTATATTTCCACTTTTCACTTTCCCGGCCCTCGGGAAGCACTATTCCGACCCTTACGTCGGTTTAGTGATTTTCTATCGTTTCGGAGCCTCAAATGGACGTTTTACTAGTATTTAAAACGTTCATCTAGACTTTCCCGACCTAGGTCTCCGAGGCTCGGATTTTCCGTACCCGACTCGGACCTTTATTTCATTTCCAAAAACACCCCCCCCCCTCGGGGTCGGTTTTTCCGTTTCACTCTCATTTTACATTTTTAGGGGACGGTCTACTATTCATGAACCACCCCCTTAGGTATTCCCTATTCAATTCTCCGTTAGGGACTCGGGTTTCCGACCCGACCCTAAACTTTTATTTTTAATTCCTATTTTACCCCGAAAGCCGTTTTCGAAATTTCGGCAGCATTTCGGCGTAATTTTAAGGCTTCCGGCGTTAGGTACGCCTCGAACCATATGTACCTGCCACGTACTATACCACAAGCCTATTTTATGTAAAAGTTTTCCAAACTTTTACATAAAAGCTCACAAATTCCAATTTCACATTTTTAACCACATTACAAAATTTTTTTACAATTTTGCCCTTAGTCTTGGTTTCGGTTTTCACCACCAAACCGAACCGAAATTTCTCAAACTTTTCAACCACTTGTTAGGCTATTAAATGCCATTTTTCTAACACTTTTCAAGCCCATTTTCTTGTTCTTTTCAACCAAATTTCTTAGGGTTTTACCCTTGTATAACCCACGGCCATTGAATGCTAACCTTGTCAAACATTTTTGTTTCATTCTTTCAATCACATTTTCAGCATTTACATCACAAAATGCATGATTTCAATTAACCAAACATCACCTAAAAGCATGAAAATTTTTCTTCCAAACCATTAGGAAACCCACGGCCACTTTGAAATAAATGAACACCAAAATTTTTCCAAGCTTTTCCATAGTGAAATTCATGCTTTATTCTTAACAAAACATAAGTTAAAAACATGTTAACACATAAATCACACAAATTTCTCATTGCTTACCAATGGTAACCCACGGATTTTCCTTTGGAAAACCAACCAAAAATTGGTTTTTCTTTAAACCAATTGCATGGTTTTCTTCCTCCTTACACCCTTAACAAAACCCATCATCAACTTAATGAAAAACACCCAAAATTTTTCCATCTTAATTCACTATTCACCCCACGGATTTCCTAAAGAAAAACCATGAAAAATTTCAATCCAAGGGAAGTTACCTTATTCACTTTCTTCCTTTGTCTTCAAGTGATGTTTTGCCACACTTTTTGTGAAGAAATGTTGAAGGAATACTTGGTTCTCCTTTGGTCACCCACGGCTCCCCATGGAAAACAACTTAGCAAAGTTTTTTGTTATGTTTTGCTTCCAAAATTGGCTTCGGTCTTTTGATGCAAAAGTGGCCGACTTATGCATGGAAGAAAGCCAATTAATTTGGCTCTAAACCAATCAAATTTCAACACCTTTCCACCTAATTCTTTCTCCATTTTTCAAAAATTAAAAAGGCATATTTTTGGCCAAATCTTGGCCTTTGGATCAAAAAGCAAATGAATCATGGCCATTCATCCTACCTAACACCAATTTCTTTCCATTTCTTAAATGGATTTATGATGTCATAATTCCTAAAGTGAAAGTTGACTTTGACTTTCACTATTCACATTAATTCGACTACTTTTTGACCGATGCCGGTTCGAGTCGAAATTTTCCTGAAATCTTCCCGGCGTGTTCCTGAGGTCTTCTATGCAGTCGGATCAATTTAATTTGCTTCCGTTTGATCAAAATAAATCCCGGAAGTTTACCGTCTTTTCGAGCTCCGGTTAGGGTTTCAATGCCGGTTTTGGCACCGTTTCACCCGTTTCAACTCATTGAATTTTTCCAATACTGAATTCTTACTCGTCAGTATTGTTAGAACATTTTAATATATTCTAAACAATACAAATACATCTATTTCACTCTCTAAATAGTACAAATTATTATATACATATATTTGTACTTTTCTTACTGTGCTCTTACTTTGACTTGCCATATTCTTATCTTTATACTGTTCAGATACCGAAACTACTCCTTTTTGAGCGTTTTGGGCCTGAATTCACTTTCTTACTCATATACTTTATTCTCTACTTATTTTTTGGAGATTTTAATTTCCTCCAAAACATTTATTTATTTCTATCAACACTATAATTTGTCTAATTACAACCATAGTGTTTCTTTACATTCTTTCTTACAGAACTCATAGAAAACCCTAGATTAAACTAGGTCACACCGCTAAAATTCTCTGGTCGTCACATTCACCCCTCCTTAAAAATTTTCGTCCTCGAAAATCAGAACAGGTGGGGATATTTGGCCCTCATCTCATCTTCTCTTTCCCACGTGGCCTCTTCTATATTATGATTTTTCCATAGAACTTTGACCAGCGGGATGCTTTTATTTCTTAGTATCTTCTCTTCTCGAGCAAGTATTTGCACTGGTTGCTCTTCGTAAGAGAGATCCTCTCGAACTTGGATTGGCTCATAATCTAGGACATGTGAAGGGTCCGAGATATACTTTCTTAGCATAGATACATGAAAGACATTATGCACTGAAGATAATTCCAGTGGCAAAGCTATCTTATAGGCTACTTTCCCAACCCGGCTAATAATTGGGAAAGGTCCTATGTATCTTGGGCTCAGCTTTCCTTTCTTTCCAAAACGCATGACACCTTTCATTGGTGCTACTTTTAAGAATACGAAGTCACCCTCGTTAAACTCTAGGAATCTTCGTCTTTTATCTGCGTAGCTTTTCTGACGACTTTGTGCAGTTTTCATTCTCTGCTGAATCTTTTGGACCGCGTCTATCGTTTCTTGGATAAACTCGGTTTTATGAAGTTCTTTCTCCCTGAGTTCATACCAATGAATGGGAGATCTACACTTTCATCCATATAATGCCTCATAAGGAGCCATCCCGATGGACGCTTGATAGCTGTTGTTGTAGGAGAATTCTATCAACGGCAGCTTCTTGTTCCAGGCTCCCTTGAAATCTAAAATACAAGCACGAAGCATGTCTTCTAGCGTTTGGATCGTACGCTCAGACTGTCCGTCAGTCTGAGGATGAAATGCAGTGCTGAATCTTAGTTCAGAGCCCATTGCCTCTTGTACACTTTTCCAGAATTTGGATGTGAACCGACTGTCACGATCTGACACTATTGTTGTCGGTATTCCATGTAATCTCACAATGTTGGAAATGTACAATTCTGTGAATTTCTCTAATGTGTATGTCATCTTTACGGGTATAAAGTGAGCAGATTTGGTCAATCGATCCACCACTACCCATATCATGTCAAATCCTTCACTTGTCTTGGGTAGCCCGACCACGAAATCCATGGTTACGTGCTCCCACTTCCACTCTGGAATCTCTAATGGTTGCAGCTCTCCGGCTGGCCGCTGATGCTCTGCTTTGACTCTTTGACATGTTAAGCAACTGCTGATGTGTTTAACAATGTCATTCTTCATCTTTTTCCACCAAAAGTGCTGCTTTAGATCCTGATACATTTTCGTACTGCCCGGATGCACTGAATATGGAGTGTCATGGGCCTCTGTCAGGATTCTTTTCTTCAAAACTTCTTCATCTGGTACACAAATTCTTCCTTGGAAGAGTAAAGTTCCGTCTTTGGAGAGATGGAACTCTGACTTGTCATTCCTCGAGGCTTTTTCTTTAAGCCTTTTGAAAGCAGCATCTAGCTCTTGAGCCTCTTTAATCTCCTCAAGAATTGTTGGTTTGAGTTGCATTGCCGCTAATTTTCCTGAAATTATCTCTACTCCCAACAAAGAGATCTCATGTTGAAGTGGCTTGGGCAACTTATCGATGGCTATTTGCTCTGGCATCGTTGATTTACGACTCAACGCGTCTGCTACTCTGTTTGCCTTACCGGGGTGATATAAGATCTCACAATCGTAATCTTTTACCAACTCCAGCCATCTTCTTTGTCTCATGTTAAGCTCTTTCTGAGTAAAGAAATACTTTAAGCTCTGGTGGTCGGTGAAAATTCTGCACCGAACTCCATATAGGTAATGTCGCCATATCTTCAAAGCAAATACGACGGCTGCTAACTCCAAATCATGAGTCGGATAGTTCTTTTCATGCTCTTTGAGTTGTCTTGATGCATAGGCTATTACTTTTCCATCCTGCATCAGCACAGCTCCTAGACCTGTCCTGGAGGCATCGCTATAAATGTCGAAGTCTCCTTCATCCTTTGGAATTGTGAGAATTGGAGCACTGGTCAACCGATTCTTCAACTCTTGAAAGCTTTCTTCACACTTCTTTGTCCACTCGAACTTCTTCTCTTTGCGTGTGAGAGCAGTGAGAGGGGCAGCTAATCTGGCAAATCCCTCTACAGATCTCCGATAATAGCCCGCTAATCCGAGAAAACTCCGGATCTCGATCACATTCTTTGGAGGAGACCATTTGCTTACCGCTTCGATCTTTGTTGGGTCTACTGAAATTCCGTCTTTGGAAACGACATGTCCTAAGAAGTGGACCTTACCTAGCCAAAATTCACATTTGGAGAACTTTGCATATAGCTGATGCTCCTTCAGAGTGCGTAACACAATCCGAAGATGCTTCTCATGCTCCTCCCAATCTTTCGAGTATATAAGGATGTCATCGATAAACACAATGACAAACTGATCTAAAAATTCCTTGAATACTCGATTCATCAGATCCATAAAAGCGGCTGGTGCATTCGTTAATCCAAAAGGCATAACGAGAAATTCGTAGTGCCCATACCGTGTTCGAAACGCGGTCTTTGGAATGTCTCTTTCTTTAATTTTTAACTGATGATAGCCGGATCGAAGATCAATCTTCGAGAAGACGGTGGCTCCTTTTAGCTGATCGAATAAATCATCGATCCTTGGTAGAGGATATTTATTCTTGATCGTGACTTTGTTGAGCTCACGATAATCTATGCACATTCGGAGGGTTCCATCCTTTTTCTTCACGAAGAGAATTGGAGCTCCCCATGGCGAATAACTAGGCCGTATAACACCTTTCTCTAACAACTCCTTCAGCTGAGTTTGTAATTCTTTAAGCTCGGCCGGTGCCATTCTGTAAGGGGCCTTTGAAATCGGAGACGTTCTTGGCAGCAACTCGATTTCGAAGGTAATCTCTCGATCAGGAGGAAGTCCTGGTAATTCTTCTGGAAATACCTCCATGAACTCGTTGATCACTGGTACCTCGTTCGGTTGTAGTTCTACCTTCTTGGTGGTGTCCTTGACATAAGCTAGATATCCAGTACAGCCACTAGATATCAGCTTTCTTGCCCGCAGGGAACTGATCAGCATTTTCGACTGCTTCTGAGAATGCCCTTGATACTCAAACTGGTCTTTTTCTCCAGACTGAAACACTACTTTTCGTCGTCGACAGTCTATGGTCGCTTGATATTTTGCAAGGAAATCCATTCCCAGGATAACGTCATAATCGACTAACTCTAAGACGACTAAGTCGACATACAACTCCCTATCAGCAACAATTACTGGCACGTGACGTAACCAGTAATCAGATAATAATACCTCACCAGACGGTAAGGTGGTTTTAAACACTTGGCCAATTTTATCCTTTGCATGACTAACTCTTTCTACAAAGCTATGTGAGGCAAATGAATGCGATGTACCGGAGTCAAATAAAATAAGTGCAGGGCTTTGGGCGACAAGAAGCTGACCTGTCACCACATTCGAGGTGCCTGCCTCTACATCTTCCCTGGTGTAGGCTAATAGATGCGCCTCGGTCTTTGGTATATTCTCCTGGCCTCCAGCTTGAGTATGCGATCCTTGTATAGCATGGACCTGGCTCATCTGTCGGGACTGGAAGGATCCCGGCTGGTTCTGTGGGTTGGATGGGCAGACTCTAGCATAATGACCTTCTCTACCACAAACATAGCATGCAGTATTCCCCAGCTTGCACTCGCCCTTGTGCATTCTTCCACATTTTGGGCATGGCTGTCGGTTCTGTACTCCTTTTAAGCCTTGCCTTTGCTGAGTGTTGCGAGTATTTTGGCCCCAATTTTCATTTGGGTTTCCCTTTCGCTTATTTGTATTTTGCTGGTTCTGGTTATTTTTCTGGCCAGGCTTCATTCCTTGACCAGATTTATTACTTTGGCTAGCTTGGTTGTTCTTCTGAGTCTGCTTCACGAGATCTCTTTCTTTCTTCTTCTCCTCCTAGACTTTTGTTCTTTCTTCCTTAACTCGGTTCAGACGATTCTCGGCCCTCATAGCTCTGCTTACACAGTCTGCTACAGTGGTTGGCAGGGTCTCGCCACTTTCCACATTTAGGGCTATATCTTGTCGGAACATATTGATCATCCTCCGTACCCGCTCTTCTTCTGTGGGTACCAAATGTGGACACAGTCGAGCTAATCTGTCGAATTTACGACAGGCTTCGGTCACTGTCATCTCGCCTTGCCTCAGCTCATCGAACTCTCTTTGTTGAGCTCGTAGGGTGTCAAGGTTGAAATACTTCCTGTTAAATTCTCCTAGGAAGTCATTCCAGGTCATCCTTCTAACGTCCCTTCGCATCTTTACTGTCTCCCACCAATAACGAGCATCCTTCGTTAATATGCAGGAGGCGCAAAGGACCTTTTCTTGGTCTGTTAGGTCCATAAACTCAAAAATGGTCTGTAGTGAAGCTAACCACTCTTCAGCCTCTAAGGGTTCTATAGATCCCTCAAACTCTTTTGGCTTCATCTTTCGGAACCGTTCATACAATGATCCCTGGTTGGCTCCAGCTCGGGCACCTATTGCTACTTCAGGTACCATTCGGACTGGTGGTACTACTGGTTCAGGAGCTGGTTGTGGCTCCGGTACTGGTGCTTGAGGTGGAGGGAAATTCGCTTGGGCCTCATTCCTCTGTTCCAGTAGCTCTTGCAGTCTCTGATTCTGTGTTTCTTGTGCTTCTAGCCGAGCTTGTATGTTGGCTAGGACAGCAGCTAAATCGGCTTCTTGAGCTTGTGCAGCTCGTGTGCGAACCATGTTGCTGTGTCTGACCTATAACAATAGCGACATGGTTTAGTGCTAAATTAGATATTAATTATCTAAAATTAACTTACTTGGACTGAGCAGGTGCAGATACTGAGATGTCATGGAAGGTTGATAGTAGAACCGCTCGCTCTGATACCAACTCTTGTGGGTGACCCCTCTAGCTTAGGTCGTCCACCTTATCTTGCTTGCTTTCTTTATTCTTTGCTTAGTCTTACTTAGCTTGCTTGTTTCTATAGCTTTCTTCTTCTTGGGGTTTAAAAGATTTGTTCTTGAAAAACTAGGAATTTTTTTTTTTCTTTAACTGGAGGAAACTACTAATTCTTGAAAATTGTGTATACATAAATATATACCTACTTCTTAATACTTTTTCCCAAAATATATTTTGGAGTCTTGTTACTTCAAAGTACGTAAAAATAGAAACATACTTTTAAGCTTGTTTCACTACTTTACATACTACACTCTTGTCTTGTCTTTATACACATATCTCACTATTACACTTTCTTTCTTTTACACCTTGAGTACAGCGGAATTCTGCGAAACAGAACCATAACCCGTCCATGACATTGCTGGAATCTGCCTGCCAGTCCGCTACTCTTATTTCATCTTGCTGGTTGCTTCCCTTTATTACCTACAGCACGAATAGACTAATGAGCTAAAGCTCAGTAAGTACAAACATACATACAAGTAATTAAGTTGAATACCACGCTCTAGGGTTAGTCAACTTAGGACTAATTATTTCTTTAGTCCTATACTACTTGTTCTTTCTATTCTATTTCTTTCTTTTCTTTGCTTTACTTTATCTGCTTAATCTTTCACTTGTGGGCCCTTGGTTGGACGTACCTGGTGCGCGCAGACCAATAGAGGATCAGGGGAGCGACCCACCGATCAACCCTAAGGTCATCTCTGGACTACTTGACCTTATAGGTAGTAAGTCATGCCATAAACTACCTCATTATTAACGAGGCAGCGCCACACTTCTGGGGTGGAGGCAGGAAATTAAGCCATAAACTACCTCATTGTTAAAGAGGCAGCGCCACACTTCTGGGGTGGAGGCTATCTGGGAACCTCACAACTGGGGAGGCCGGTATGCCAACCTTAACTTTTAAGTCTTATTATCTGACTTATTTTATTCCTCTTCTCTGTTTCTGATCTTGCTTATTATTCTCGTGAACATGTTAGTATCATGTCACAAACTGAATAGCTTAAATGTATATATATATATATCACAACTCTGTGGTAAGTCCATTCGTGAGTAGACAATTAAATGTCTGTACTTACCTTATCAATCTCTTCTCTTCTTCTCTCTAGGATCTTTGATCGCCCTCCTTGTAGGTCGATTTTTGGATCCTACAGACAAACTTTGTCTGTTAATTTCATTTCCATTTATAGCTTTTATTTTTCATTAAAAAGCTTAAATAGAACCTATTTACAACTTTTTAGGCTTTATTTATCATTTTCCCAATTTTTCCCAACTTTTGCAAAATTACGATTTTGCCCCTATATTTTGGCAAAATTACAGTTTTGCCCCTGACGGAATTTTATTGATCCAGACTGCATTTTTGGCCCTCAGGAACTTTTCTGACTCTTTTCTAATCATTACCGGGTTCGTTTCTATTATATTTCCACTTTTCACTTTCCCGGCCCTCGGGAAGCACTATTCCGACCCTTACGTCGGTTTAGTGATTTTCTATCGTTTCGGAGCCTCAAATGGACGTTTTACTAGTATTTAAAACGTTCATCTAGACTTTCCCGACCTAGGTCTCCGAGGCTCGGATTTTCCGTACCCGACTCGGACCTTTATTTCATTTCCAAAAACACCCCCCCCCCTCGGGGTCGGTTTTTCCGTTTCACTCTCATTTTACATTTTTAGGGGACGGTCTACTATTCATGAACCACCCCCTTAGGTATTCCCTATTCAATTCTCCGTTAGGGACTCGGGTTTCCGACCCGACCCTAAACTTTTATTTTTAATTCCTATTTTACCCCGAAAGCCGTTTTCGAAATTTCGGCAGCATTTCGGCGTAATTTTAAGGCTTCCGGCGTTAGGTACGCCTCGAACCATATGTACCTGCCACGTACTATACCACAAGCCTATTTTATGTAAAAGTTTTCCAAACTTTTACATAAAAGCTCACAAATTCCAATTTCACATTTTTAACCACATTACAAAATTTTTTTACAATTTTGCCCTTAGTCTTGGTTTCGGTTTTCACCACCAAACCGAACCGAAATTTCTCAAACTTTTCAACCACTTGTTAGGCTATTAAATGCCATTTTTCTAACACTTTTCAAGCCCATTTTCTTGTTCTTTTCAACCAAATTTCTTAGGGTTTTACCCTTGTATAACCCACGGCCATTGAATGCTAACCTTGTCAAACATTTTTGTTTCATTCTTTCAATCACATTTTCAGCATTTACATCACAAAATGCATGATTTCAATTAACCAAACATCACCTAAAAGCATGAAAATTTTTCTTCCAAACCATTAGGAAACCCACGGCCACTTTGAAATAAATGAACACCAAAATTTTTCCAAGCTTTTCCATAGTGAAATTCATGCTTTATTCTTAACAAAACATAAGTTAAAAACATGTTAACACATAAATCACACAAATTTCTCATTGCTTACCAATGGTAACCCACGGATTTTCCTTTGGAAAACCAACCAAAAATTGGTTTTTCTTTAAACCAATTGCATGGTTTTCTTCCTCCTTACACCCTTAACAAAACCCATCATCAACTTAATGAAAAACACCCAAAATTTTTCCATCTTAATTCACTATTCACCCCACGGATTTCCTAAAGAAAAACCATGAAAAATTTCAATCCAAGGGAAGTTACCTTATTCACTTTCTTCCTTTGTCTTCAAGTGATGTTTTGCCACACTTTTTGTGAAGAAATGTTGAAGGAATACTTGGTTCTCCTTTGGTCACCCACGGCTCCCCATGGAAAACAACTTAGCAAAGTTTTTTGTTATGTTTTGCTTCCAAAATTGGCTTCGGTCTTTTGATGCAAAAGTGGCCGACTTATGCATGGAAGAAAGCCAATTAATTTGGCTCTAAACCAATCAAATTTCAACACCTTTCCACCTAATTCTTTCTCCATTTTTCAAAAATTAAAAAGGCATATTTTTGGCCAAATCTTGGCCTTTGGATCAAAAAGCAAATGAATCATGGCCATACATCCTACCTAACACCAATTTCTTTCCATTTCTTAAATGGATTTATGATGTCATAATTCCTAAAGTGAAAGTTGACTTTGACTTTCACTATTCACATTAATTCGACTACTTTTTGACCGATGCCGGTTCGAGTCGAAATTTTCCTGAAATCTTCCCGGCGTGTTCCTGAGGTCTTCTATGCAGTCGGATCAATTTAATTTGCTTCCGTTTGATCAAAATAAATCCCGGAAGTTTACCGTCTTTTCGAGCTCCGGTTAGGGTTTCAATGCCGGTTTTGGCACCGTTTCACCCGTTTCAACTCATTGAATTTTTCCAACACTGAATTCTTACTCGTCAGTATTGTTAGAACATTTTAATATATTCTAAACAATACAAATACATCTATTTCACTCTCTAAATAGTACAAATTATTATATACATATATTTGTACTTTTCTTACTGTGCTCTTACTTTGACTTGCCATATTCTTATCTTTATACTGTTCAGATACCGAAACTACTCCTTTTTGAGCGTTTTGGGCCTGAATTCACTTTCTTACTCATATACTTTATTCTCTACTTATTTTTTGGAGATTTTAATTTCCTCCAAAACATTTATTTATTTCTATCAACACTATAATTTGTCTAATTACAACCATAGTGTTTCTTTACATTCTTTCTTACAGAACTCATAGAAAACCCTAGATTAAACTAGGTCACACCGCTAAAATTCTCTGGTCGTCACAGCTGACCCCTCTCACTTTGTGCTACATCGATTTTTGGCCACCCACCCTTGGTTCGATTATGCTAGTTCAAGCAAACTAAGGTAAAACCTGAAAAACCCCTCTTTTGTGGTTCAGTTCATTTAAGTTTGGAAGATCAAAGAAATTTATGGTGTATTTCAAGTAATGGTTTGTAATAAGTTTATTTTGAGCCCTTAGTATTTTATTTTTAAGTTTATGTAGTTATGTGGTTATGATTTAAGTTATTGTGGATGGATGATTTTATGGACGTTTTAGGGTTTTGCTGGAAACCAAACCTGTCCCAGATTTTAGCCATAGTTTTTCATATTTTTTGAACAAGTTACAGACTGATATTGTAAAACATGAAACTTTTAGGAAATTTCGTTGTGGTCATTTTTACATCAAATAGCCTTTGGTCAAAAATGACACCAAGATAGGTTTTCGGAGTAGTATTTAACCAGAGTTAAAAAACTGGGACAAAAACCCGAGGAAAGGGGACAGTCTTGGATTTTCATAAAAATGAGCAATTTAGATTTTGAACTGGATCTCAGGCTCAACATAAAAGTTTTAGATATTGTCGAAATCTAAAAGATGGCTTACACAAATTTTGAAAATTCAGCCGTTTAGGACCGCAAACAGAGTAGTTTTTATATAAGTGTAAAACTCGCAATTTTCTAAAATCGGCCACAGTTTTAGCCATGGGTTTGCAAGGTTTAGGACCCGTTAGAGTTTGAATCGAGTTCCAAGGTGAACACAGTAATTGTTCATCTCGTCAACGACTAAAAATATCATGTTCACCAAGTTTGCTAATTCGATCATTTCAGACAAGTTATAAGCAATTTTCAAAAAATGGTTCAAGAACTACCTTTTCACATGAACACCCAAATGTGTTCTTTTCAAACAAGAAAATGTGTTCTTTTTAAACAAAAAAATGGATTTAAGAAAAACACCCTCACCTTTTAATGGGGTGTAAGGGAAACTATGTTCAAATCCTAAAGAAAGGATTTCACAAAATACAAATGATGGCTTTTTTAGTAATAAGTTTTAAACCAATAAGGGTAGCCCGGTAGGTTACATAGTCAATATATGAGGTAACCGACTAGATAACTAGCACGACTCGCTAGATGGCTCATACGCGAGGTAATCAGTTAGTTGACTAGTTGGTTAACTAGTCATAAATGGTGGACAAGAGAGAGACGTTGATAAATTCATCAAGTAGACAAATTTATCAATCATGATTAGAAGTTAAATATCGAACGCTCAAGAGGAAAGTAGATAGTACCGATAAAGAATCAGTACCCTACAAAAATAGTATTTTATTAGTCACTAATGATAGTAGTGGCCTAATAGTGGATGTTAATGCAATACTATGGCGGCCCGCCCTTCGTAGAGATCATACAATACTATTACAGTTAAGCTTCATAGCTAACTGCGATAGATTGTACTCTCATGGGTCACCGGCTAATCTATCTCTCTTTAAAACATGACATTTTTTGGGGATTTTTTTTCTTTTTAAACATATGTAAAACATTATCTATGAATCACTTTGTTTACAAGCACAAAGTAATTTACATAATACAGTACTTTTGTAAAATACATATTATTACAAAAGAACTGTTCCTTTTTCCTCTCCTTGTTAACCCTCAACGGAAAACTCTGGCAGAACCATATCTCTTAGCTTTCTATCCCATTTGACACTTGCTATCCCGTCTGCCATCCAGCCATACAAAGCTAGTGAGCTGGTTGCTTACCTGCAATATAAGCAAAAATGGTGAGCTACAGGCTCAGTAAGTTCAAACATAAAAGAAATAGAATTTCTATGAATAGTACTATTTATCATAAATAGTAACTTTTGACCATAACACAGTATATCAACAGTACATCAACTACGGTGTTAGTACTCTCACAAAACTGTCTTATGCTTAATTATGGCATAGTTTCAGTTTTAGGTAATTATCTTTATTTATGTTCTGGTTTTGAGCTCATGTTGGCCGTACCATTTTAGTGTGCATGACTGGGAGCGATACATTAGTGTTGACCTCCACAGCCTTAATCTCATCACCATAGCCCTAAAGGAAAAGTTGTACATGACTGGGAGCGGTACATTAGTGCTAACCTCCACAGCCTTAATCTCATCATCATAGCCCCGAAGGCAAAGTTGTACATGACTAGGAGCGGTACATTAGTGCTGACCTCCACAGCCTTAATCTCATCATCATAGCCCCGAAGGAAAAGTTTACCTCCCCGTACAGAAGGCTGGTACACCAAAAGTGGTTTCATTACTGACTTTTTAAAGTTCTAACCCGGTGACTTCATATTACCCCGTGGTTAGGAAAGGTTCACATTTTAATTTCATGTGAGTGAGTTTCATTAACCTGGCTCTAGTGCCCGAAGTACAATCTATTATATGTCCCATTTTCAATAGTGCCCGTAGCAGATTTCGTCTTTCTTTCTATTCTATAATAGTGCCCGTAGCACATATGTACCTAACTTATAGTTAGTACATCAAAGTTAGCAATAATAATGCTACATGTTGTAGACAAGTTAATGCCTGAATTTACCTTATCCGTTTCTTCTCCTTTTCCTTCCTGGATCTTTAATCGCTCTCCTTGTGGGTCGATTTTGGGATCCTACAGACAAAACCTTGTCTGTTAATTTCATTTCCATTTATAACTTTTCTTTTCTTTTTATTAAAAAGCTTAAATAAACCTATTTATAACTTTTTAGGCTTTATTTATCATTTTCCCCATTTTTCTCAACTTTTAAAAAATTATGATTTTACCCCTATATTTTGGCAAAATTACAATTATGCCCCTAACGGGATTTTCTCGATCTAGACTGCACTTTTGTCTCTCAGGAACTTTTCTTACTCTTTTCTTATTCATTACCGGGTTCGTTTCTATTTTATTTTCATTTTTCACCTTCCCGACCCTCAGGAAGCACTATTCCGACCCTTACGTCGGTTTAGTGATTTTCTCTCTTTTCGGAGCCTCAAATGGACGTTTTACTAGTATTTAAAACGTACATCTAGACTTTCTCGATTTAGGCCTCCGAGACTCGGATTTTCCGTACCCAACTCGGACCTTTACTTAGTTTCCCAAAAATGCCCCCCCCCCCCCCCTTGGGGTCCGTTTTTCAGTTTCACTCGCGTTTAACACTTTTAAGGGGACGGGTTACTATTCATGAACCACCCCTTAGGTTTCCCTTATTCAATTTTCCTCAAGGGACTCGGGTTTCCGACCCGACCCTAAACTTTTACTCTCGATTCCTTTTTGCCCTAAATGCCGTTTTTCAAAATTTCGTCTGCATTTCGGTGTAAATTTAAGGCTACCGGCGTTAGGTACACCTCAACCATGTGTACCTACCACGTACTACATACGGACATAAGCAGGATAACTAATCGAACTTTTGGAAAACTTCACTCACCGACATATTTCCTTACTTCAATTCTGAGAACTCTTTCTGCTGTAGTCTCATAGATACAGGATCATAGTATTTCTGGTTAAATTCTTCCAGAAATTCTGTCCAACTCATGGTAGACACATTTCTTCTCAGTCGCACAGTGTACCACCAAAAACGAGCATCTTTCCTCAACACAAAAGACGCACATGCGACCTTCTCCTGGTCAGTTAAATTCATGAATTCCAGGATCACTTGCAATGATGACAACCAGTCTTCAGCCTCTAGAGGATTAGTAGAACCTTCAAATTCTGGCTGCCTTATACGCCTTAATCTTTCATAGAGGGGTTCCAGATCTACTTCTGGTGGCGGTTCAAGAACTCTCTCATGTACAGCAGCTGGAGGAAGAACCGGATCTACCTCAGCTTCCTGTTCCATTTGGGTGCCTTCAGAACCTTGCCTTTGTTCTAAATCCTCTACTCGTTGTCTTAGATTAGCATTTTCTTGCATCTACGTTTCTAGTAAAGCTTTTAACTGCTCTACTCTTTCTATGAGATTAGAACATCGTTCTCCTCTCTCTGGTTGATTTCGCAAATCCACCATCTTGCCTATTATCTTATTATGGCACAACAATTCACCGTTAGCTTTTCCATGACCACATTCGTAAAATCATATAAATTTACGAAATTCAGGGTAATGTAAGGCCACATCATCGTACAACATATACATCTTGGCCACAAGTCTATAAAAAAGAGCTTTTCTCTATAAGCTACTTATATATATGAATACATCTATAGGTCACACATCTCCTGCGTTTGGGACTAGAGGATATTCTTCTGGATCCTCATCGTCATTTGAATCATTTGAGTCATCACCACCCCTAGGCAATGCTCCCTATCCTGAGTCATCACCTCCTCGTTGTCTAGACGGTCCGACCTCATGATCGTTCATCATCCTTCTTGACCCAAAGATGCATGCCATTATCTCATCTTGACACAGTGTCTCTCGTTGACTCTACGACAGACGCTCAATCAAAATCTCCCTTTCGATCGTCCTGATCGTTACTACAATCTCTTGGAGCGTAGGAGGATATAGCTTAATCATTCTCTGTCTCAACTCCATAGGTAAACCTCTCTAGAAAAGCTCACAATAGTTCGCTTCAGTGAGGTTGGGCAACAGACATCTCCTCCTAATATTCTCCTCAAATCATGCTGCGTAAGACATAACCGTCTCACCAGACAACATGGCTATCCTCTCTGTCTGGAGAATATAGTCCCTAACCTCATCAAATCTAGGATACATAGGTGTAACTACCTCTCGACTCTCTAAAGGTGTAGGAGTCAGTGTCGGATCCTTAGGCAGAAACTGATCAGCCAATCGCTGTTGAAACTCAGCCCAACTGAATCCCAACAAAATCTCTTGATCACAATAATCCCAGAATAATCGAGCATCTCCCTGAAACATACTTATTGCCAACTAGATCCACATCTCTTAATCAATATCACACATTACCATAATCCTCTCCGTTGCATAGAGCCAATTCTTTGTCTCTATTGACTATCGTCCACCATCAAACATAGGGGGACTACTAGCTCTAAATGCCTGTACCGCTCAAGCTGAAACTCTCACACTAATATGTTGGCGTCCGCCTACAACTGGAATGTCTACTACTACAGGTGGATGAAGTACCGGTGGAGGATGTACTACATCTAGAGGGGCTGGTGCTGGTACTGTAGGCCTCTCTAGCACTGGGGGTCTAAGTGCCGAACGTTGGGAAATAGACGACCTCACAATAGGTCTCGTCCATACCCGCAACAATCCTCTTGGTCGTGGTAGCGGCGATCTCGCATAAGGAGGTCTAGTCATCTTGCTACCTATAAGATAATTATTTTCATATAAGAAAATAATTGACTAAACTTAAGTAAACTACTTACTTGGATTGCGGTGCAGGATGCACGAAGTGTCAAATCAGGATATGGTCAACACTGCTCTGATACCAACTGTGGCGGCCCGTCCTTCATAGAGATCATACAATACTATTACAGTTAAGCTTCATAGCTAACTGTAATAGATTGTACTCTCATGGGTCACCGGCTAATCTATCTCTCTTTAAAACATGACATTTTTTGGGGATTTTTTTTTAAACATCATGTAAAACATTATCCACTAATCACTTTGTTTACAAGTACAAAGTAATTTACATAATACAGTACTTTTGTAAAATACATATTATTACAAAAGAACTGTTCCTTTTTCCTCTCCTTGTTAATGCTCAGTGGAAAACTCTGGCAGAACCATATCCCTTGGCTTTCCATCCCATTTGACACTCGCTATCCCGTCCGCCATCTAGCCATACAAAGCTAGTGAGCTGGTTGCTTACCTGCAACATAAACAAAAATGGTGAGCTACAGGCTTAGTAAGTTCAAACATACAAGAAATAGAATTTCTATGAATAGTACTATTTATCATAAATAGTAACTTTGACAACTATATACCATGAATAGTAACTTTGGCCACAATACAGTATATCAACAGTACATCAACTACGGTGTTAGTACTCTCACGAAACTGTCTTATGCTCAATTATGGCATAGTTTCAGTTTAAGGTAATTATCTTTATTTATCTTCTAGTTTTGAGCTCATGTTAGTCGTACCATTTTAGTGCGTATGAATGGGAGCGGTACATTAGTGCTGACCTCCACAGCCTTAATCTCAACATCATAGCCCCAAAGGCAAAGTTGTACACGACTGGGAGCAGTATATTAGTGCTGACCTCTATAGCCTTAATCTCATCATCATAGCCCCAAAGGCAAAGTTGTACAAGACTGGGAGCTGTACATTAGTCCTGACCTCCACAGCCTTAATCTCATCATCATAGCCTCGAAGGAAAAGTTTACCTCCCCGTACGGAAGGCTGGTACGCCAAAAGTGGTTTCATTACTGACTTTTTAAAGTTCCAACCCGGTGACTTCATATTGCCCCGTGGTTAGGAATGGTTCACATTTTAATTTCATGTGAGTGAGTTTCATTAACCTCGCTCTAGTGCCTGAAGAACAATTTATTATGTTTCCCATTTTCAATAGTGCCCGTAGCACATTTCGTCTCTCTCTCTATTCTATAACAGTACCCGTAGCACATATGTACCTAACTTATAGTTAGTACATCAAAGCTAGCAATAATAATACTACATGTTGCAGACAAGTAAATGTCTGAACTTACCTTATCCGTTTCTTCTCCTTTTGCTTCCTGGATCTTTAATCGCTCTTCTTGTAGGTCGATTTTGGGATCCTACAGACAAAACCTTGTCTGTTAATTTTATTTCCATTTATAACTTTTATTTTTTTTTATTAAAAAGCTTAAATAAAACCTATTTATAACTTTTTAGGCTTTATTTATCATTTTCTCCATTTTTCTCAACTTTTTAAAAATTACGATTTTACCCCTGTATTTTGACAAAATTACAATTATACCCCTGACGGGATTTTCTCGATATAGACTGCAATTTTGGCTCTCAGGAACTTTTCTGACTCTTTTCTTATTCATTACCGGGTTCGTTTCTATTTTATTTCCATTTTTCACCTTCCCGACCCTCGGGAAGCACTATTCCGACTCTTACGTCGATTTAGTGATTTTCTCTCGTTTCGAAGCCTCAAATGGACGTTTTACTAGTATTTAAAACGTCCATCTAGACTTTCCCGATTTAGGTCTGAGAGGCTCGGATTTTCCGTACCCGACTCGGACCTTTACTTCGTTTCCCAAAAACGCCCCCCCCCCCTCGGGGTCCGTTTTTCAGTTTCACTCGCGTTTTACATTTTTAAGGGGACGGGTTACTATTCATGAATCACCCCTTAAGTTTCCCTTATTCAATTTTCCTTAAGGGACTCGGATTTCCGACCCGACTCTAAACTTTTACTCTCGATTCCCTTTTTGCTCTAAAAGCCGTTTTTCGAAATTTCGGCCGCATTTCAGCATAAATTTAAGACTATCGGCATTAGGTACGCCTCGAATCATGTGTACCTGCCACGTACTATACCAAAGTCCTATTTTATGTAAAAGTTTTCCAAACTTTTACATAAAAGCTCACACAATCAACGATTCACATTTTGAACCACAATTCAACAAAATTTTTTCAATTTTGCCCTTAGTTTTAGCCACAGTTTTCCTGTCCAAAACCTAGCCAAAACGTTTCAATTCTTTAACCAAATTTTAGGCTATTCAAAGGCTATTACCTAGCACATTTACAAGCCAATTTCTCACACTTTACAATACAATTTCTTAGGGTTTTTCAACACACATAACCCACAGTCATTTTAGGCAAAACATGCACCAAATTTTTGTTTCATGCTTACAACTACATAACCAACATTTCCATAGTCCAATGCATAATTTAAACTAATCAATCATCAAGTTAAGCATGCAAAAATGTTCACCAAACCCTAACTACACCACACGACCATATTAGGGAATTTAGATACCAAAATTTTTCCAAGCTTTCTAACCATGCAAATCATGCTTTCCATATAACCAAAACATGATTTAAAGCATTACAACACTTAATTAACAACAATCCATGAACAAACACACAAGGTAAGCCACAGATTTACCATTGAAAAACCAACCAAAACTTTGTTTTTCTTGATACAGAATACATGGTTTTTCTTCTAATCAAACCATAAGCAAAACCCATATACCAAATCAACCACAAAATTTCTCATCCTTCAAGCCAACAAACCCACGGATTTTCCAATGAAATTTCAAGGAAAAATGCAAACCAAAGATGGCTACCTTGATTTCTTACTTCCCTTGACTTCAATGATGAGTTTGCTACCACTTTTGTGAAGAAGGTTTGAAATTTTGGCTTGGTTCTCCTTTGGTTGCTCACGGTTCTCTCTATGGTAACACTTAGAAAATTTTTTTGCTTGTTTTCCTTTGAAAAGCTACGGGTTCCTTTTGTTCCAAAGTTTGCAGACTCATTTAACTAGGAAAAAAAAATTAATTTGGCTTCCAACCAATGGAATTTCAACACTTATCATGCCTATTACTTTCCCATTTTCACAAAATGAATTTGGCTTATTTTGGCCAAATCTAGGCCTTTAGATTAAAAGTAATTTCCATCTTGGCCATTAATGCCACCAACCACCATTTTAAAGTATTTAATAAATGCTTTAATGATGTCATTAATGTAAAGTAAAAATTTTGACTTTGACTTCACTATTCATATTAATTCGACTACTTTTTGACCAACGTCGGATTGAGTCGAAATTTTCCTGGAATCGTCCCAGTGGGTTCCTAAGGTCTCTAGTGCAATCGGATCAATTTATACTGCTTTTGTTTTATCAAAATCAATCCCGGAAGTTTTTTTCCATCTTTTAGTGCACCATAGGCACCGGTTAGGGTTTTTAATGTCGTTTTGACACCGTTTCACCCGTTTTGCTTCGGTAAAATTTCTCAACACCGAATTTTTATCCATCAGCATTGTCAGAATATTTTAATACATTCTAAAAAATATAAATTTAAGTATTTCACTCTTTAAACAGTACAAGTTATCACACATATACAATTGTACTTTTTCTTCCGAGAATGCCAGAATTTCCCGGTTATCACATTCACCTCTCTTTATAAAATTTTTGTCCTCGAAAATTAGAACAAGTGGGGGTATAAACTCTTCATCTCTATTTCTCGTTCCCACGTGGCTTCTTCAATGTTGTATTTTTCCATAAAATCTTCACTAGTGGGATTGTCTTATTCCTCAGTACTTTCTCTTCACGAGTCAGTACTCGAATAGGTTGTTCTTCATACGTCAAATCCTTGTGGATCTGAATAGGTTCATGCTTCAACACATGGGACGGATCTGGTACATACTTTCTCAGCATCGACACATGAAATACATTATGCACTGCTGACAATTCGGGAGGTAACGCTAATCTGTAAGCGATCCTTCTAGTGCGTTCGATGGTTTCATAAGGTCCGATATATCTTGGACTCAGTTTTCCCTTCTTATTGAAACGTATAATCCCCTTCATAGGCGATACCTTAAGAAACACAATTTTCATTGCGTAATTTTCATTTGACGCTGAATTCTTGCAACGGCATCAGAAGTTTCTCGTATAAAATCCGTCTTATGCAGCTGTTTCTCTCGCAGGCCATACCAATGTATCGGCGACCTGCATTTCCGTCCATAAAGAGCCTCATAAGGTGCCATTCCTATGGAAGCCTGGTAACTATTATTGTACGAGAATTCAATTAATGGTAACTTCTCGTTTCAAATTCCCACAAAATCCATTACACAAGCTCGAAACATGTCCTCCAATGTTTGAATGGTCTGCTCTGATTGTCCGTCTGTTTACGGATGAAATGTCGTACTGAGTCTCAATTCAGTACCCATGGCTTCTTGCACACACTTCTAGAAATTCAAAGTGAATCATGCATCTCGATCTGATACGATGGATTTTGGTACTCCATGTAATCTGACGACATGAGCTATATAAACTGAGCAAACTTTTCCAATGAAAAAGTCATCTTGACAGCTATAAACCGTGCCGTCTTGGTCAGTCTATCCACAATAACCCAGATGGCATCATCACGTTCTCGGGTTTTTGGGAGTCCCATTACAAAATCCATCGTAATGTGTTCCTATTTCCATTCAGGAATCTTCAAAGGTTCCAATCTTCCTACTGGATGTTTATGTTCAGCTTTGATACTCTGACAGGTCATGCATCTGCTCACGAATTTCACTATATCGTTCTTCATCCCTTTCCACCAGAACTGTAACTTCAAGTCCTGATACATCTTACTAGCTCCGGGATGAACCGAATATGGTGTCTCATGGGCTTCTGACATCATCCGTCTTCGAAGTTACTCATCAGCCGGAACATTAATTCTTCCTTGATAGAGGATCATTCCATCCTTGGAAATTCCATCCTTGGAAATTCCTTCTTGAGAATTTGTCATTCTTGGATCTCGTCTTTGAGCTTCCTTGATATCCTCAAACAACGATGATTCCACTTGGAGTGCAGTCAATCTTCCGGATATCAGCTCCAAGTTCAAAGAATTTATCTCTTGCTGCAATGGTTTCGGAAGCCTTTTTATCGGTAGCTGGTGCGATATGGTAGACTTTCTACTTAAAGCATCTACTACACGGTTGGCCTTCCCTGGATGATATAGGATTTCACAATCATAATCCTTTACCAGTTCCAACCATCTTCTTTGTCGTGTATTGAGCTCCTTTTGCATGAAGAAATACTTCAGGCTTTGGTGATCAGTAAAAATCTGACACTGGGCTCCATAGAGATAGTGTCGCCAAATTTTAAGTGCAAACACTACTACAGGAAGTTCAAGGTCATATGTAGGGTAATTCTTTTCATGATCCTTTAATTGACGTGAAGCGTAGGCAATCACCTTACCGCCTTGCATCAGAACTGCTCTCAATCTTATTTTAGATGCATCACTGTATATCACAAACTTCTCCCCTTCAGTGGGAAGTATAAGGATTGGTGCGCTCGTCAGCCGTCTCTTTAACTTCTGGAAGCTTCTTTCGTATTCCATAGTCCACTCATACTTTCTTTCCTTGCATGTAAGAGCAGTAAGAGGTGCAGCTAAATGCGTGAATCCCTCTGCAAACCTCTGATAATAACCAACTAACCCCAAGAAACTGTTTATTTTCGTCACACTCTTGGGTATAGGCCATTGGTTAATTGCATCTACCTTCATCGGATCTATAGCAATACCTTCCTAGGATACAACATGTCCGAGGAAATGTTCTCTATCCAGCCAAAACTCGCATTTTGAGAATTTGGCATACAGTTGATGCTTCCTTATCATATACAGCACGATCCTCAGATGCTCCTTGTGCTCCTCATGAGTATATGAGTACATAAGAATGTCATCAATGAATACAATAACAAACTTATCCAAATACTCTTTAAAGATTCTGTTCATCAAGTCCATGAATGCTACTGACGTATTTGTTAATCCGAATGGCATCACAAGGAACTCATAATGACCATAACGAGTCCTAAACGCCGTCTTAGGAATATCACTTTCTTTAATTCTTAGCTGGTGATATCCTGATCATAAGTCAATCTTGGAAAATACCACTGCGCCTTTTAACTGGTCGAATAAGTCATCAATTCTAGGTAACGAATACCTATTTTTGATCGTAATCTTATTCAATTCCCAGTAATCAATGCACAAACGGAACATTCCATCCTTTTTCTTGACAAACAACACAGGTGCACCCCACGAAGAATAACTCGGTCTGATGAATCCCTTGTCCAAAAGCTCCTTTAATTGTTCCTGCTGCTCCTTTAACTCCACTGGAGCCGTGCAGTATGGTGCTTTGGAAATAGGTGCCGTTCCAGGCATCAACTCATTAACAACAGGAACATCTTCAGGTTAAAGCTTCTGTTCCTCTGTAGTATCCATCACATATGCCAGATATCCCATACAACCACTGGCCATCAGCTTACTTGCTTTCAACGAACTGATCACCATCTTCTCAGGTTTTCGAGAAGCATCGACGTACTCGAAACTCTCTTCTTCCTCGGGTTGGAACACTATTTTTCGATTTCAACAGTTGATCGTAGCTTGATATTTCCCTAGAAAATCCATGCCTAGAATCACATCATAATCCACGATCTTCATTACGATCAACTTAGCATATCGCTCCCTATTTGCCACATATACTGGTACATGAGTTAGCCAGTAATTGGACAACAATACTTCCCCAAAGGGTAAAGCTGTCTTAAATATTTTTCCCATATAGTCCTTAGGATGTCCTATCTTGTCAACAAATTCATAGCAAACAAAAGAATGCGCAGCACCGGAATCGAATAATACAGAGGCTACATGACTAGCGACAAAAAGCTGACTTGTCGCCACATTTGATATTCCTGCCTCTGCATCCTCCTTGGTGTAGGCTATTACACGAGCATCAGCACGTGGTACACGCTCGTAGCGTTGCGGCCTTACTAGAGACTCTTCAACCCTGGCCTAAAGGGAATGAGCTTGTGGGCGTATCTGGTGCGGTTGGGAAGTGCCTTATACACCCTGCCTGTTGCTTGGACAGTTCCTGGCATAATGACCTTCCTTTCCACATTCATAACAAAAAAGTGGCCCAAATCTACATTGCCCAAAAAGTCTCTTCCCGCATGTAGGACAATTTGGTACATTGGATTCTGCATTACCAGCTGTTCTTCGCTACTGGTTTCGATTATTTGCCTGGTGATTTCTAGTAAAATTGCCTTTCCTCTTGTTTTGCTGGGATCCTTGATTATTTCCCTGGCCTTGTTTAGCATTCTTATTAGGCTTGCTAGGTTGACCAACTTGTGTAGACTTAGCCAAAGCCCTCTCTTTCTTCTTGGCCTCCCAGTTTTTCTCTCTTTCCTCCTTCTATCGGGCTACATGATACTCAGCTCTCATGGCACGACTAACACAATCTGCTACAGAAGTAGGTGGTATCTGTCCACTATCTACAAATGCCGCAATTTCTGGCCTGAACATCCCAATCATTTTCTGTATTTTCTCCCTCTCAGTAGGGACTACATAGGGACATAAGCGGGATAATTGATCGAACTTTCAGCAAACTTTACTCACCGACATATTTCCTTGCTTTAATTCTAAGAACTCTTTCTGCTGTAGTCTCATAGATGCAAGACCATAGTATTTCTGGTTAAATTCTTCCAGAAATTCTATCCAACTCAAGGTAGACACATTTCTTCTCAGTCGCACAGTGTACCACCAAAAACGAGCATCTTTCCTTAACACAAAAGACGTACATGCGACCTTCTCCTAGTCAGTTAAATTCATGAATTCCAGGATCACTTGCAATGATGACAACCAGTCTTCAGCCTCTAGAGGATTAGTAGAACGTTCAAATTCTGGCAGCCTCATATGCCTAAATCTTTCGTAAAGGGGTTCTAGATTTACTATTGGTGGCGGTTCAGGAACTCTCTCATGTACAATAGCTGGAGGAATAACCGGATCTACCTCAGCTTCTTGTTCCACTTGGGTGCCTTCAGAACCTTGCCTTTGTTCTAAATCCTCTACTCGTTGTCTTAGATTAGCATTTTCTTGCATCTGAGTTTCTAGTAAAGCTTTTAACTACTCTACTCTTTCTATGAGATTAGGACGTCGTTCTCGTCTCTCTGGTTGATTTCGCAAATCCACCATCTTGCCTATTATCCTATTATGGCACAACAATTCACCGTTAGCTTTTCCATGACCACATTCGTAAAATCATATAAATTTACGAAATTTAGGGTAATGTAAAGCCACATCATCATACGACATATAATCATTTTGATATTTCATTCATAGCAAAACGTTTATATATCATACATAACCATCACCAGCCATATATACATTGGCCGTCATATACATCTTGGCCACAAGTCTATACAAAAGAGCTTTTCTCTATAAGCTACTTATGTACATGAATACATCTACAGGTCATATATCTCCTGCGTTTGGGACTAGAGGATATTCTTTTGGATCCTCATCGTCATCTGAATCATTTGAGTCATCACCACCCCTAGGCAATGCTCTCTATCCTGAGTCATCACCTCCTCGTGGTCTAGACGGTCCGGCGTCAAGATCGTTCATCATCCTTCTCGGCCTAAAGATGCGTGCCATCATCTCATCTTGACACAGTGTCTCTCGTCGACTATGTGACAGATGCTCAATCAAAATCTCCCTCTCGATCGTCTTGATCATCACTACAAACTCTTCGAACGTAGGAGGATATAGGTTAATCACCTTCTATCTCAACTACATAGGTAAACCTCTCTAGAAAAGCTCACAATAGTTTGCTTCAGTGAGGTTGGGCAACGGACATCTCCTCCAAATATTCTCCACAAATCGTGCTGCGTAAGACAGAACTGTCTCACCAGACAACATGACCATCTTCTCTGTCTGGAAAATATAGTCCCTAAGCTCATCAAATCCAGGATACATAGGTGTAACTACCTCTCGACTCTCTGGAGGTGTAGGAGTCGGTGTTGGAACCTTAGGCAGAAACTGATCAGCCAATCGCTATCGAAACTCAACCCAACTGAATCCCAACAGAATCTCTTGGTCACAATAATCCCAGAATAATTGAGCATCTCCCTGAAACATACTTATTACCAACTGGATCCACATCTCTTGATCAATATCACACATTACCATAGTCCTCTCTCTTGCATAGAGCCAATTCTTTGTCTCCATTGACTGTCATCCACCATCAAACATAGGGGGACTACTAGTTCTAAATGCCTATACCGCTTGAGCCAAAACTCTCACACCAATATGTTGGCGTCCACCAACAATTGGAATGTCTACTACTACAGGTGGATGAAGTACCGGTCGAGGATGTACTACATCTACAGAGGCTGGTGCTGGTACTGCAGGCCTCTCTAGCACTGGGGGTCTAAGTGCCGGATGTTGGGAAATAGACGGCCTCACAATAGGTCTCATCCATACCCGCAACAATCCTCTTGGTCGTGGTAGCGGCGGTCTCACATAAGGAGGTCTAGTCATCTTGCTACCTATAAGATAATTATTTTCATATAAGAAAATAATTAACTAAACTTAAGTAAACTACTTACTTGGATTGCGGTGCAGGATGCGCGAAGTGTCAAATCAGGATATGGTCCACACTGCTCTGATACCAACTGTGGTAGCCCGCCCTTCGTAGAGATCATACAATACTATTACAGTTAAGCTTCATAGCTAACTGCGATAGATTGTACTCTCATGGGTCGCCGGCTAATTTATCTCTCTTTAAAACATGACATTTTTGGGGGATTTTTTTTTTTAAACATCATGTAAAATATTATCCACTAATCACTTTGTTTACAAGTACAAAGTAATTTACATAATACAGTACTTTTGTAAAATACATATTATTACGAAAAAACTGTTCCTTTTTCCTCTCCTTGTTAATGCTCAACGGAAAACTCTAGCAGAACCATATCCCTTGGCTTCCCATCCCATTTGACACTCGCTATCCCGTCCACCATCTAGCCATACAAAGCTAGTGAGCTGGTTGCTTACCTGCAACATAAGCAAAAATGGTGAGCTACAGGCTTAGTAAGTTCAAACATACAAGAAATAGAATTTCTATGAATATCATACATAGTAACTTTGACAACTATTCTCCATAAATAGTAATTTTGACCATAACACAGTATATTAACAGTACATCAGCTACGGTGTTATTACTCTCACGAAACTGTCCTATGCTCAATTATGGCATAGTTTCAGTTTTAGGTAATTATCTTTATTTATGTTCTGGTTTTGAGCTCATGTTAGTCGTACCATTTTAGTGTGCATGACTGGGAACGGTACATTAGTGCTGACCTCCACAGCCTTAATCTCATCATCATAGCCCCAAAGGTAAAGTTGTACATGACTGGGAGTGGTACATTAGTGCTGACCTCCACAGCCATAATCTCATCATCATAGCCCCGAAGGCAAAGTTGTACATGACTGGGAGTGGTACATTAGTGCTGACCTCCATAGCCTTAATCTCATCATCATAGCCCCGAAGGCAAAGTTTACCTCTCCATACAGAAGGTTGGTACGCCAAAAGTGGATTCATTACCGATTTTTTAAAGCTCTAACCCGGTGACTTCATATTACCCCGTGGTTAGGAATGGTTCACATCTTAATTTCATGTGAGTGAGTTTCATTAACCTCACTCTAGTTCCCGAAGCACAATTTATTATGTGTCCCATTTTCAACAGTCCCCGTAGCACATTTCGTCTCTCTCTCTATTCTATAATAGTGCCCGTAGCACATATGTACCTAACTTATAGTTAGTACATCAAAGTTAGCAATCATAATGCTACATGTTGCAGACAAGTAAATGTCTGAACTTACCTTATCCGTTTCCTCTCTTTTTCCTTCCTGGATCTTTAATCGCTCTCCTTATGGGTCGATTTTAGGATCCTACAAACAAAACCTTATCTGTTAATTTCATTTCCATTTATAACTTTTATTTTTTTTATTAAAAAGCTTAAATAAAACCTATTTATAACTTTTTAGGCTTTATTTATCATTTTCCCTATTTTTCTCAACTTTTGAAAAATTACGATTTTACCCTGTATTTTGGTAAAATTACAATTATGCCCCTCACGGGATTTTCTCGATCTAGACTGCACTTTTGGCTCTCAGGAACTTTTCTGACTCTTTTCTTATTCATTACCGGGTTCGTTTCTATTTTATTTCTATTTTTCACCTTCCCGACCCTCAAGAAGCACTATTCCGACCCTTACATCGGTTTAGTGATTTTCTCTAGTTTCGGAGCCTCAAATGGACGTTTTACTAGTATTTAAAACATTCATCTAGACTTTCCCGATTTTGGCCTCCGAGGCTTGGATTTTCCGTACCCGACTCGGACCTTTACTTCGTTTCCCAAAAATGCCCCCTCCCCTCGGGGTCCATTTTTCAGTTTCACTCGCATTTTACATTTTTAAGGGGGACAGGTTACTATTCATGAACCACCCCTTAGGTTTCCCTTATTCAATTTTCCTCAAGGGACTCGGGTTTCTGACCTGACCCTAAACTTTTACTCTCGATTCCCTTTTTGCCCTAAATGCCGTTTTTCGAAATTTCGGTCGCATTTCGGCGTAAATTTAAGGCTACCGGCGTTAGGTACGCCTCAAACCATGTGTACTGCCACGTACTATACCAAAGTCCTATTTTATGTAAAAGTTTTCCAAACTTTTACATAAAAGCTTACACAATCAACAATTCACATTTTGAACCACAATTCAACAAAATTCTTTTGATTTTGCCCTTAGTTTTAGCCACAGTTTTCCTATCCAAAACCTAGCCAAAACTTTTCAATTCTTTAACCAAATTTTAGGCTATTCAAAGGCTATTACCTAGCACATTTTCAAGCCAATTTCTCACACTTTACAATACAATTTCTTAGGGTTTTTCAACACACATAACCCACGGCCATTTTAGGAAAAACATGCACCAAATTTTTGTTTCATGCTTTCAACTACATAACCAACATTTCCATAGTCCAATGCATGATTTAAACTAATCAATCATCAAGTTAATCATGCAAAAATGTTCACCAAACCCTAACTACACCACACGGCCATATTAGGGAATTTAGATACCAAAATTTTTCTAAGCTTTCTAACCATGCAAATCATGCTTTCCATATAACCAAAACATGATTTAAAGTATTACAACACTTAATTAACAACAATCCATGAACAAACACACAAGGTAAGTCACGGATTTACCATTGAAAAACCAACCAAAACTTTGTTTTTCTTGAAACAAAATACATGGTTTTTCTTCTAATCAAACCATAAGCAAAACCCATATACCAAATCAACCACAAAATTTCTCATCCTTCAAGCCAACAAACCCACAGATTTTTCAATGAAATTTCAAGGAAAAATGCAAACCAAAGATGGCTACCTTAATTTCTTGCTTCCCTTGACTTCAATGATGAGTTTGCTACCACTTTTGTGAAGAAGGTTTGAAATTTTGGCTTGGTTCTCCTTTGGTTGCTCACAGTTCTCTTTATGGTAACACTTAGAAAATTTTTTTGTTTGTTTTCCTTTGAAAAGCTACGGGTTCCTTTTGTTCCAAAGTTTGCCAACTCATTTAGCTAGGAAAAACCAATTAATTTAGCTTCCAACCAATGGAATTTCAACACTTATCATGCCTATTACTTTCCCATTTTCACAAAATGAATTTGGCTTATTTTGGCCAAATCTAGGCCTTTAGATTAAAAGTAATTTTAATCTTGGCCATTAATGCCACCAACCACCATTTTTAAAGTATTTAATAAATGCTTTAATGATGTCATTAATGTAAAGTAAAAAGTTTGACTTTGACTTCACTATTCATATTAATTCGACTACTTTTTAACCAATGTCGGATTGAGCCGAAATTTTCCTGGAATCGTCCCGGTGGGTTCCTGAGGTCTCTGGTGTAATTGGATCAATTTATACTGCTTTCGTTTGATCAAAATCAATCCCAGAAGTTTTTGCCATCTTTTAGTGCACCATAGGCACCGGTTCAGGTTTTTAATGTCGTTTTGACACCGTTTCACCCGTTTTGTTTCGGCAAAATTTCTCAACACTGAATTTTTATCCATCAGCATTGTTAGAACATTTTAATACATTCTAAACAATATAAATTTATTTATTTCACTCTTTAAACAGTACAAGTTGTCACACATATACAATTGTACTTTTTCTTCCGAGAATGCCAGAATTTCCCGGTTGTTACAAATACATTATGATTACAGGAGGATACCTGTATTATGACAAGGATGAGAGTACAAACCGTCTGCTGACAAGTAAGTACAACTCCACCTACAGCATGAATAGAATCAGTTTAAAATGACTATTTTACTCTATGTTAAGTATGATGGTTGTATGACATAACATGTTTCATAATCGCGTTAGATTAATGAACAGTATAAGTTAGATGCCATTACATCCCTATCGCATAAGATTAGTGGATAGTTTAGTAGAGCTCATGGCATATCAGACATGATTCCAGAATTGGGTAAATAAAATAAGGGTGTCAGTATAACGGGACAAGGCTCACAGAGTATAACGGGACAAGGCTCACAGAGTATAACGAGCCAAAACTCATAATAATATATATAATGGGCCAAGGTCTATAAGATATAACGAGCCAAGGCCCATAGAGTATAATGAGCCGAGGCTCATAATATAAAACGGGCCAAGGCCCATAAAATATATCCATAACGGGCCAAGGCCCGTGATTACGATGAATCTGATGATCCGCATGCAGTAGTACTGACACCAGGGCCCTTTAGATAAGAGAAGATAATGAATAATGAAGCATAAATTGAGCATAATCAGTTTATGCATTATTCATGTTATGCATGCTTCTCAGTGACATGATAGGATATGTCCACATGATATGCTTTCCGAGTTATGCTATATGATATGTTTCCATGTTCTGTATGAATATGTGACATGATTGACAGTTTTTAAATATGCCTAATAGTATAGCTTATGTTTTAAACATATTTTACGAATGACATGTTGTACTTACTGAGCGTAAAGCTCACAGTGTGTGTTTATGCTATAAGTAAGCGACCTATAGCCTAGACCCTGATGGACGATGACGGTGGCAGAGACGGGTGCGAGGGTTGAGGTTATGGATACCAAAACTAGCGTTAACTTCTGCATGATATTGAAAAATTAATCTCATGTTTTAAGTAGTTTAATAGTTTAAGTATGTATGTATATTGACCTCAGTTGCATTCATGTTTTCATATGTTTGTAAACATGTGTATGTACATAAATAGTAAAACATACTATTTAAAAAAAATCCCCTAAAATTATGCTACTAAAAATAGTAGTTTTAAGCAAGTTAAGTATGTTTCAAGTAAGTTTAGTTAAGAGAGGTTTTAAGTGACGATTCAGGGCAGCCAGGGCCCCGGGTCTTCACAATCTGTGACATCCTGTGCCCTGAGTGACCCGAACTGTCACTTAAAACTACTACTACTTAACTTGCTTGAAAACTATTACTACTTACTTAAGAACAGTTGCTTAACTTATCCGGCTTGAAAACTGTTACTTAAACCTATTTACTTAATGCTATAATTTTAAGGGATTTTTTTTGAATGCGTACGTATTTACTATTCACATACATATAATTTAAAAATACAAAATCTAAATCATTAGGGGTTCATTAACACATACATACTTATAAAATTGTTTAACTAATTACTACTCAAAATAAGTTGTTACTTAATTCTGGGTGGAAGTTAAACTTGCGATGATATCCATAACCTCATCCTTACATCCGCCTTTACCGCCATCATCGCCCATTGAGGTTTAAGCCATAGGACACTTACCTACAGCATGAACACACACTGTGAGATTTATGCCCAGTAAGTACAACATGTCATCCACAAAACATGTTTAAATCGTAGTACATATTTAAAACCATATTAGCATGTCATGTACCACATATACCACTGAAACATTCCACATACCAGAACATCACATATCACTGAATGCAGAGCTGAAACATCATATACGGAATGCATAACAGAGAACATCATGTACTGAAATGCATTTCTACTTGTAGGCATGCTGAACTATAGCTAAGGCATATCGTGAACAATGCATGGTCTGATTATGCTCATTTTATGCTTCAATACCACTTTCTTTCCTATGTCTAGCTAAGGGTCCGTGTGTCAATACCGAATGCGCTTGGATCACCGGAAACATCTGTGATCATAAACTTAAGAGCCGTCAACGGAGGCTCATCATACTTTAACTAAAATAAACCTCTTCAACGGAAAAGGCTGGTATGACACACTTATTAATTACCCAATTGTTTATCTGATCTAGCCATATGCTCTGCTAAGCTATCCCTAATCTTATGCGGTAGGGATGTATGACATCTAACTCATGCTTTCATCAATCTACGCGATTGTGAAACTATGTGCTTTCATAACATGCTGTGCAACAATAATGCGTGGTTTGCATACTTAACATAGTGTAAAACTCAACACTTTAAATTCATTTTGCTCATGCTGTAGGTGGAGTTGTACTTACCTAGTTTGTAAGTAAACTTGTACTCTCGCCCTTATCACATTACATATATCTACATGTCATCATAACGTATTCCATCAATAATTGTCGCTGAGTCACTAATATCGTTAGTGACTAAAGCAAATACTAACGCATGGTACCAATGGCCGTCGGTACTAACTTGCTCTCCCTTGAGAGTTTGATTCTCTAGACATGGTTATTTAATTTATTACCCAATAAATTAATTAATATCGTTCTTAGGTCACTACTACCATTAATGACTATAACTTGTATCGTGATATGGTACTGAGGCCCATCGGTACCCTACTACTCTACTTTAGGAATTTGGTGTCTAACTTCTATCGTATTTGATTACCTCGTCTACTTGACAAACTAATCATCATTCCTCATTATATCATTCAAACTTGGTCCTTGACTGGTTAACCGACCAGTCAACTGACCGGTTACCTCGTGCATCTTTTACTAGGTAGCCTTTTCTACAACTCCAATCTAATCTCAAATAAAATCATGGCAACTTTATTTGGAGTTCGAATAATTATGTACTTTATTATCCAAAACAAAATCTGAAATTCAACCGGAGAGAATCTTGTCCACCATCCTGATCCTATGTCAACACCATCCATGTAAAGTCAACTAGCCAATAAGCATACACAGATCAATTTACCATTCTTTAAGGAATTATGTGGAGCTAGTAGAGGGACCAATTAGACATATATAATCTGTAGGAAAATAAATCGGTAAAAACGTATCAGAGTGGCGCAGCGGAACAATAAAAATTTTTAGATCGTTAAATATCTCATGATACCATATACAATAAACCATCAACAGTTAAAACTCATACCTCAAGGACGCTAATCTGCAGGAGGAGAATGACCGGAGGCTTCAACCAACTAGTCTTCTCTACTATTCTCCAATTCCCGAATGGCTGAGTGTGTGGGCACTCTGAACCTCGATCGGTATGCTAACACTGCTAGTCTTCTTCCGACCACCCAGATCTCTAAAGAACTTATTGTCACGATGAGCTGTGCAATAATAAGCCTGCTCACCTGAGAGTCTGTGGTCTGAGAGAACTGGAGTGGCAGGACCTCTATTTATAGACCTGCATGAGGTGATTCTCTGAATTCGAATTGGATTAGGAGAAGATATTCTCCCTTATCCACAACCATAAAATCTGAATTTTCTATAGGAAAATCCCAACAATAAAATTCGGCTATTTAGGATAAATCCAATCCAAATCTAAACAAGATTTTAACTAGAATTTTATCTCCCTTTTTCAACCAAAAAATCCGAAAATTCCGAGGAGAAAATCTCCCCAAAATTTCGGTCACTTTTAGGATAAGGAAGAATCAAAATTCTACTAGGATTTTCAAGCTTGAATCTTATCTCATCCTTATCCAAAATAACCGAATTTTCCTAAGGAGATATGCTCCAAAATTTCGACCACTTTCTGGGGAGGAGAGAATCCAAATTCAACTGGGATTGAAACTTGAATTTTTCCTTTGAACCTTATCCACAAAAACCGAAAATCCATTGAGAATAATCCTCAAAATTTCGTCCATCATTAGTTAGGATTTGGATTCAAAATTCAAGTAGGATTTTAACAAGATTATCCTCTCCATATCTAACTCAAATTCGAATTTCAAAACTTGTGGATTTTCCACAACAAATTTGAATCCCACTTGGACTGTGATTCAAAATTTGAATTTCAAATTTCAAATTCGAATTTCAAATTCAAATTTCAAATTCAAATTTCAAATTTCAAAATTCAAATTTCAAATTTCAAAATTAAAATTTCAAATTCCACAAAACAGTTGTGTTTCAAATTCTTTCTCTCATGGATAATTTTCTACAACTCCAATCCAATCTCAAATAAAATCATGGCAACTTTATTTGGAGTTCGAATAATTGTGTACTCTATTATCCAAAATAAAATCTGAATCCAACCGGAGAGAATCTTGTCTACCATCCTAATCCTATGTCATCACCATCCATGCATAATAAACTAGCCAATAGCATACACAAATCAATTTGCCAAACGTTAAGAAATTATGTGGAGCTAGTAGAGGGACTGATTGGACATATAAAATCGGGCTCCCGCAAATCCATACGATCATCATTCTTTTACTGAACAACTTAATCATATGATCACTAATTTCAAAGTCACACCACTATAAACCTGAAACTGAACTCCCAATTATATATCGTATTATGTAAGCCTGTGACAAGCTATCGTCCAATGACCTTGTCATGTATGCAGAACCCTCATATGATATCCATAATCAGCCTTAGGCCAAAGTCCATTTAATCCTACTGATCAGGCTATCTTAAAGTTCCATTATACTACCGAATAAAGAAAATGATTATTCACCATATGTGAATAAGAAGTCATCCGCCCAGCAAACGACCCAAGGCCTTGTCCATTTTCACATTCAGTATAATGCCTTTAAGAGGATACCCTTAACTCCTCATTAGAGCTATGATTCCGATATCTGTAAACGAACCGTTCATCGTATACAAGTCATGCACCCAACGAACCGGTTTATAAGCTTACTACCTCTGAGACGCTTTAGCCATTAGAACATCAAAGTACACAAGTCATATACATGAAGCTGTCCTTTTACTCAGGATTAAGGTTACTGCATAATGAACGTCAAAAGCAGATCGATCCACTCAAAGCGGACTTCGTAGATCAATCACGCTTTAGTCCCGGTCTAATATGTCACCACCAAGCAACATATCTATGTCTCTACTTGGGAGTCCAGCTCCGGACAGTCAAGACAAACCATCCCCTCCAAGGCTTTAGACAACATAATAGTCTTAACATAAGTTAGATGCTCGGTCTAACCCCATAGACTACAGACCATAGTTTAGACCGCTAACTTTAGAACATTGTCTTCTCGCATACAAAAGTCCATTGCATGCAATGTTCTAACAGTTTAACACAAGCAGTCAGGGAGCCATATTTGCTTACATTTACTTTAACATGTAAATAAGACGAGGACAGATAGCAATGTAATGAATAACCTCTATAAATAATTTTATTATCTAGTTCAAAATAAATACATCAAAATGTCTCTAATGCTTAGGGCATTTCCTAACATAATCGGGCTCCTGTGATTCCATATGATCATCATTCTATACCGAACCATATGATCACTAATTTCAGAGTCACACCACTATAAACCTGAAATTGAACTCCCAATTATATACCATATTATGAAAGCCTGTGACAAGCTATTGTCCAATGACCTTGTCATATATGCAAAACCCTTATATGATATCCATGATCAGCGTTAGGTCAAAGTCTATTCAACCTACTAATCAAGCTATCTTAAAGTTCCATTATACTACCAAATAAGAAAATGATTATTCACCATACGTGAATAAGAAGTCATCCACCTAGCAAACGACCCAAGGCCTTGTCCATTTTCACATCTAGTATAATGCCTTTAAGAGGATATCTTTAACTCCTTATTAGAGCTATGATTTTAATATCTATAAACAAACCTTCCATCATATACAAGTTATGCACCCAATAAACTGGTGTATAAGCTTACTACCTCTGAGATGCTTTAGCCATTGGAACATCAAAGTACACAAGTCATATACATAAAGTAGTTTATTTACTCAGGATTAAGGTTATTACATAATGAACTTCAAAAGCAGATTGATCGACTCATAGTGGACTACGTAGTTTAATCACGCTTTAGTCCCGATCCAATATATCACCACCAAGCAATATATCTATGTCTCTACTCGGGAGTCTATGCTCCGGACAGTCAAGACAAACCGTCCCCACCATGGCTTTTGATAACATAATAGTCTTAATATGAGTTATATGCTCAATCTAACCCCATAGACTCTGGACCTTAGTTTAGACCGCTTACTTTAGAACATTGTCTTCTTGCATACAAAAATCCATTGCATGTAATGTTCTAACAGTTTTAACATAAGCAGTCAGTGAGCCATATTTGCTTACATTTACTTTAACGTATAAATAGAATGAGGACAAACAGCAATGTAATGAATAACCTCTATTATTAATTTTATTATCCAGTTCAAAATAACTGAAATACATCAAAATGTCTTTCATGCTTAGGGCATTTCCTAACATATCATGCGAAAGTGGAAAAGCAATTGGGTAAATCTATAAAGACACTTTGATCTGATAAAGGTGGCGAATACCTCTCTGATGAATTTCTAGGATACCTTGTAGAGAATGGGATATTATCCCAATTGACTGCACCTGGTAATTCACAATAGAATGGTGTAGCCGAAAGGAGAAATAGGACCTTAATAGATATGGTACGGTCCATGATGAGTTATTCAATACTGCCGTTATCATTTTGGGGATATGCATTACAAACGGCATGTTATATTCTAAACCAGGTTCTAAGTAAGTCAATTCTCAAGACTCCGTATGAATTGTGGCGTGGCAGAAAGCCCTCCCTTGGACATATGAGAATATAGGGTTGCCCAGCACATGTACTAGATGGGGATGCAAAGAAGTTGGAACCAAGATCAGAATTATGCATGTTTGTAGGGTATCCTAAGGGAACTAAGGGAGGTCTATTCTATAACCCGAAGGAACAAAAGGTCATTGTATCAACCTATGCAACATTCTTAAAGGAAAGTTACATGAATGACTTTAAGCCTCAAACCAAAGTGGTGCTAGAGGAGTTATCAGGAAATAGAACTGCTCCATAGGTTTCAGTCTTGGATGCAAGTCTAAGTTCCAGTGAAAGACCTACAGACGATTAATAATTTAGGGTGCTTCGTCGTAGTGGGGGGGTTTCAAGGAAGCCTAATTTTTTCATGTATGGTATTGAGATATACCTCGCCAAGGCTCATGAGCATGAGGATGATCCGGTTACTTATGATGAAGCTATAAATGATGTTGATTCTAAATCTTGGAAACAGGCCATGAACAATGAGATGGATTCTATAAAATCTAACTTTGTTTGGGAACTTATGGATCTACCAGATGGGATAAAACCCATTGAATGCAAGTGGGTCTACAAAAGAAAGAAGGATGCAAAAGGGAGAGTGGAAACTTTCAAAGCTAGACTGTTTGTAAAGGGTTATATGCAAAAGACTAGAATCGATTACAATGAAACCTTTCTGCCTGTTGCTATGCTGAAGTCTACACATATTCTTTTGTCTATTATTATGGCTCTTGAATACGAGATCTGGTAAATGGATGTCAAGACGACATTCTTAAATGGCCATCTTGAGGAAAGTATTTATATGATACAACTCGAAGGGTTCATGGTAAAAGGCCAAGAGAGAAAAGTCTGTAGGTTGCTTAGGTCCATATATGGATTAAAGCAAGCATCCCGCTCATGGAACCAAAGGTTTGACCAAGTGATCAAAACATTTGGTTTTGAGTATAACGTTGATGAATCTTGTATTTATAAACGTATTAAGGATGGTAAAGTGGTCTTTCTAGTACTCCATGTCGATGATATACTACTCATTAGGAATGATGTAGGGAATTTATCATCGGTTAAGCTTTGGTTGTACCAACAGTTTGACATGAAGGACTTGGGAGAAGCTAATTATGTTCTAGGCATTCGTCTCTTTAGAGATCGAAAAAACAAAATGATAGCATTATCCCAGGCTTCATACATAGATAAAATAATTGACAAGTATGCAATGCAAGAGGGAAAGAAAGGTTCACAACCTTCTATTGCCGGTCTAACTCTTTCATTGGATGACTGTGCCAAGACATCAGAAGAAAGAGAGTGTATGAGTAAGGTCCTTATACACCCGCTGTGGGTAGCCTTATGTACGCTATGCTTTACACTCACCTAGATATACGTTTTGCAGTAAGTATGGTGAGTCGATATCAAGCAAATCCTGGAATCAAGCACTGGCAAGCAGTAAAGCATATACTCAAGTATCTTAAGAGAATGAGGGATTATATGCTAGTGTATTCTAGAGGAGACCTAACACCTGTAGGATACACAGACTCAGACTTCCAGACTTACAAGGATTTGAGGAAATCGACATCAAGATCAATGTTCTTGCTCAGAAGAGGCGCCATTGTGTGGAGGAGTGTGAAACAGGGTTGCACGACTGACTCTACGATGGAGGCTGAGTATGTTGCTGCGGCTGAGGCATCTAAAGAAGTGGTTTGGCTTTGTAAGTTCTTTAGAGACCTTGAGGTCATTCCGGGTATTGACAAGCCTATGACACTCTATTGTGATAACAGCAGGGTTATTGCCAACACAAAAGAATCTCGGCACCACAAGAGGACCAAGCACATAAATTGGAGGAACCACATTATTAGAGGGCACATGAAGACAGGACAAGTGAATGTATGTAAAATCGCGTCTGAGTACAACATTATCGATCCCTTTACTAAGACTTTGGCAGCTAGAAGTTTTGAAAGGCATGTTGAGGCGATGGGGATGCGTAACATGGCATATCTACTAGCTCAGGGCAAGTGTGAGATTGTTAGGATATGCCCTAAGCATGAAAGACATTTTGATGTATTTCATTTATTTTGAATTGGATAATAAAATTATATATAGAGGTTATTTATTATATTACTGTTTGTCCTTATTCCATTTACATGTTAAAGTAAATGTAAGCAAATATGGCTCACTGACTGCTTGTGTTAAAACTGTTAGAACGTTGCATGCAATGGACTTTTGTATACGAGAAGACAATGTTCTAAAGTAAGCAGTCTAAACTAAGGTTCGTAATCTATGGGGTTAGACCGAGCATCTAGCTCATGTTAAGACTATTATGTTGTCTAAAGCTATGGTGAGGACAGTTTGTCTTGACTGTCCAGAGCATAGACTCCCAAGTAGAGACATAGATATGCTGCTTGGTGGTGACATATTGGTCTAGGACTAAAGCGTGATTGACCTACATAGGCTGCTATGAGTAAATCAATCTGCTTTTGACATTCATTATGCAATAACCTTAATCCTGAGTAAATGAACTACTTCATGTATATGACTTATCTACTTTGATGTTCCAATGGCTAAAGCATCTCAAAGGTAGTAAGCTTATAGACCAATTCGTTGGGTACATGACTTGTATACGATGAAGGGTTTGTTTGCAGATATCGGAATCATAGCTCTAATAAGGAGTTAAGGGTATTCTCTTAAAGGCATTATACTGGATGTGAAAATGGACAAGGCCTCGGGTCGTCTACTGGGCGGATGACTTCTTATTCACATGTGGTGAAAAATATTTTCTTATTCGATAGTATAATGAAACTTTAAGATAGCCTGATCAGTAGGATTGAACGGACTTTGACCTAAGACTGATCATGGATATCAATTGAGGGTTTTACCTATATGACAAGGTCACTAGACATTAGCTTGTCACGAGCTTTCGTAATATGGTATATAATTGAGAGTTCAGTTTCAGGTTTATAGTGGTGTGACTCTAAAATTAGTAATCATATGATTGAGTTGTTCGATACAGAATAATGATCATATGGAATCATGAAAGCCAGATTATATATGTCCAATTGGTCCCTCTACTAACTCCACATAATTCCTTAATGAATGGCAAATTGATCTATGTATGCTTATTGGCTAGTTGACTATGCATGGATGGTGTAGACAGAGGATTAGGATAGAAGACAAGATTCTCTCCAATTGGATTCAGATTTTGTTTTGGATAACATAGTACACAATTATTCAAACTTCAAAAAAAGTTGCCATGATTTTATTTTAGATTCAATTAGAGTTGCAGAAAATTATCTATGGGGACAAAATTTGAAATACAACCTTTTGTAGAGTTTGAAATTTGAAATTTGAAATTTGAAATTTGAAATTTAAATTTTTAATTTGAAATTTGAATTCGAAATTTAAATTTGAATTATAAATTTAAAGTTTCAATTTTGAAATTTGAACTTTGAAATTTGAATTCAAATTTTGAATCACAATCCAAGTAAAATTTGAATTAGTTGTATATAAATCCACATGGTGAATTTCGGATTTGATATGAATAATATAGAGGAAAATCTTGTTTGAATCCTACTTGAATTTTGAATCCTAAACCTAACCAAAAGTGGCCAAATTTAGGCATAACAACCCTAGGAGATTTCAGTTTTTGTGGATAAGGATGAAGGGGAATTCAAGCTAGAAAATCCTACTTGGATTTTGATTCCTGGCCCTCACAATAGTGGTCGAAATTCTATGGATAGGGCCTAATGAAATTTCAATTTTTGGTGGATAAGGTTCAAGGGAAATTCAAGCAAGAAAATCCTACTTGAACTTTGATTCTATCCCTACAAATTGGTCAAAATTTTTATGGATAAACTGAAGAGGATTTTCGTTTTTGTGTGGATAAGGGTAAGATAAAGTTCAAGCAAGAAAATCCTATTTGAAGTTGATTCTCCTCACACTAGGTGTTAGGAAATGCCCTAAGCGTTAGAGACATTTTGATGTATTTATTTTGAACTAGATAATAAAATTATATATAGAGGTTATTCATTACATTGCTATCTGTCCTCGTCTTATTTACATGTTAAAGTAAATGTAAGCAAATATGGCCCCCTGATTGCTTGTGTTAAACTGTTAGAACGTTGCATGCAATGGATTTTTGTATGCGAGAAGACAATGTTCTAAAGTTAGCAGTCTAAACTATGGTCTGTAGTCTATGGGGTTAGACCGAGCATCTAACTCATATTAAGACTATTATGTTGTCTAAAGCCTTGGAGGGGACGGTTTGTCTTGACTGTCTAGAGCTGGACTCCCAAGTAGAGACATGGATATGTTGCTTGGGGGTGACATATTAGACTAAGACTAAAGCGTGATTAATCTACGAAGTCCGCTTTGAGTGGATCAATCTGCTTTTGACGTTCATTATGCAGTAACCTTAATCCTGAGTAAAAGGACAGCTTCATGTATATGACTTGTGTACTTTGATATTCCAATGGCTAAAGTGTCTCAGAGGTAGTAAGCTTATAGACCGGTTCGTTGGGTGCATGACTTGTATACGATGAAAGGTTCGTTTACAGATATTGGAATCATAACTCTAATGAGGAGTTAAGGGTATCCTCTTAAAGGCATTATACTGAATGTGAAAATGGACAAGGCCTTGGGTCGTCTGCTGGGCGGATGACTTCTTATTCACATATGGTGAATAATCATTTTCTTTATTCGGTAGTATAATGGAACTTTAAGATAGCCTAATCAGTACGATTAAACGGACTTTAGCCTAAGTCTGATCATGGATATCATATGAGGGTTCTGCATACATGACAAGGTCATTGGACGATAGCTTGTCACAGGTTTACGTAATACGGTATATAATTAGGAGTTCAGTTTCAGGTTTATAGTGGTGTGACTCTGAAACTAGTGATCATATGATTGAGTTGTTCGGTAAAAGAATGATGATCATATGGATTTGCAGGAGCCCGATTATATATGTCCAATCAGTCCATCTACTAGCTCCACATAATTCCTTAACATTTGGCAAATTGATTTGTGTATGCTATTGGCTAGTTTATTATGCATGGATGGTGATGACACAGGATTAGGATGGTAGACAAGATTCTCTCCGGTTGGATTCAGATTTTGTTTTGGATAATAGAGTACACAATTATTCGAACTCCAAATAAAGTTGTCATGATTTTATTTGAGATTAGATTGGAGTTGTAGAAAATTATCCATGAGAACAAGAATTTGAAACACAACCGTTTTGTGGATTTTGAAATTTGAATTTTGAAATTTGAAATTTGAATTTTGAATTTGAAATTTGAATTTGAAATTCGAATTTGAAATTTGAATTTGAAATTTAAATTTGAAATTTGAAATTTGAATTTTGAATTTAAAATTCGAATTTGAAATTTGAAATTCAAATTTTGAATCACAGTCCAAGTGGGATTCGAATTTGTTGTGGAAAATCTACAAGGTTTGAAATTCGAATTTGAGTTGGATTTGGAGAGGATAATCTTGTTAGAATCCTACTTGAATTTTGACTCCAAATCCTAACAAATTATGGACGAAATTTTGAGGATAATCCTCAATGGAATTTCGGTTTTTGTGGATAAGGTTCATGGGAAAAATTCAAGTTTCAATCCTAGTTGAATTTGGATTCTCTCTTTCCCTGAAAAGTGGCCGAAATTATGGAGGAAATCTCCTAGGAAAATTCAGTTATTTTGGATAAGGTTGAGATAAGATTCAAGCTTGAAAATCCTAGTGGAATTTTGATTCTCCCTTATCCTAAATGTGGCCGAATTTTTGGAGGAAAAATCTCCTAGGAAATTTCGGATTTTTTGGTTAAAAAAGGGAGATAAAATTCTAGTTAAAATCTTGTTTAGATTTGGATTGGATTTATCCTAAATAAACCGAATTTTATTGTTCGGATTTTCCCATGGAAAATTTGGATTTTATGGATATGGATAAGGGAGAATATCTTTTCCTAATCCAATTCAAATTCAGAGAATCACCTCATGCAGGTCTATAAATAGAGGTCCTGCCACTCCAGTTCTTTCAGACCACAGACTCTCAGGTGAGCAGGCTTATTGTTGCACAGCTCATCGTGACAATAAGTTCTTTAGAGATCTGGGTGGTCGAAAGAAGACTAGCAGTGCTAGCATACCGATCGAGGTTCATAGTGCCCACACACTCAGCCATTCGGGAATTGGAGAATAGTAGAGAAGGCTAGTTGGTTGAAGTCTCTAGTCATTCTCCTCCTGCAAGATTGGCGTCCTTGAGGTATGAGTTTTAATTGTTGTTGGTTTATTGTATATGGCATCATGAGATATTTAACGATCTAAAATTTTTTTATTTTTCCGCTGCGCCACTCTGATACATTTTTACCGATTTATTTTCCTACATTTGGTATCAGAGCCATCTCATGACTATGCCATGTACATAAATTAGACAATTACTTAGTCTTTTTATTTATGTATGGATTTGATATTTAGAGAGTGGCATTCTAGGGTTCCTTTATGTTGTTATCATAGATTATGTATAAAGTATGTGGTTATTCTAATTTTTTGAATTATTATAAGCATGCTTGTTTATATCGGTTATGGTTCCTTAGAATTTAGAAAAATTGTATCTAGAAATTTTTATGTAAACATGGGAGCAGTTTATTAACACTGTAATTTTCCCATGGATTTTAATTTTTGTCTCTTAGAATTTTTATGGTTAGAATTTTTGTTCACCGGAAACGGTTTAAGAAATTTTATGTAATTATTCTTGGAGGAGATTGAAGATTGAAGACCGTAATTTATTTTTTCCCAAAAGTTAAATTTGATTTAAAGGTTGAAATTTTGATTGTGTGGAAAATTTCAATTTAATTGGGATTCAAATTAATTTTTGAGATCCTAATAGGTAAATTGGAATATAGCACGAAAAGCGAGACACGACCCCTCGGGATAGGCCGACGGGCCTTGGTGGGGCTGCAGCCCCTGCCCTCGGGCAGGATGGGGCTGCGGCAGCCCCTGTGCAGGCCAACACCACCCACGGCCGCAAGCTTGGCCTGCAGCCAAGGGTGGCCGTGGCCTGCCCAAGGCTGGGCGTGCAGCCTCACCCAGCCTGGGCGTGCAGCCTGGCGCTGCAGGCTTGGCCTGCAGCCCGGCAAGACTGTACATAGGGGGCAGCCATGGGCTGCCAGCCCCTTTGGGGCTGGTGGCTGCCCACGGCGGCTGCCGCCTTCGGAGGAGGCGGTACGACGGTCTAAAAAATCGAAAAATTTTGATTTTTAAATTAGAAATTTAATTTTAAATCATGTTTAAAAATATGTAATTGAAAATTTGAAATTTTTGAAATTACATATTATTACACATGATGTTTAAAATTGTTTAAAATTTGAATTGGAAATTTAAATTTGAAATTCGAATTTGGAATTTGAATTCGAAATTTAAATTATTGGAGATTTAAATTTTAAATAATTCTTGGGATGAGAAATAAATGTAAAGGCTACATAAAGATGGATACAAGAAGACGGAACAGAATTCAAGACCCAAAGAATGCTTTGGATGGAATTTTGTAATCTTTATTTTCTTTGTTCTAGGATGGAACCATGGCTTGGTTATTCTGTCAATTATTTTTTTCTGTGATATGTCATGGATGTATAAATATGTATTGATGGATATTTTATATGCATATTTGATAACATGTCATATAGGATAGGTAAGTGCCGCTCATACTATATTGATCATACATAATTTGTCAAAACTTGCATGTTTTTCAAAATATTGAGTGGGAGAGGGTTTCAAACAAAACCCACGGCCTCCATTGTTGATCCATATGTGAAAGCATGGTAACGCCTCGCGTCAGTTCTGCCATGACCACACCCCTCGGTAGGTGTTTACCGCCGCCGGTATACTAGATTGGATCTCCTATATGGAAAACGTGTTCGGGTACGATCCTATTCATGACCACCCCTCGGTGGCTTGGTAGGACGTGGATCGGGCTACGTAAACAATGGTTATACACTCAAGACTCATTTAGTTATTAACCTTCCCTAGAAGCTCTGTTAACTAAACTGGTGGCCAAATAAGCGGTTATTAATATATGTCTTAACCTTGGAGGATTTAAGGCAACATATATTAATTGGACGGGGTCCATGTTCCGGTTATTTGTTTTCATGACCACCCCTCGGTGGCTTGGGGCAATAGGTGCTGAGAATTACCGTTGCAATGCTACATGTTTTTCAAGTTTCATGTAGGAACATACTTGTATGTTTTATTTACTAAATTATCTATATATTTGCTTGGGCTTTGTAATGATGTCTAGGATAATTTTATTTCAGTTCAAAATGTCACCGACACCCTTCATTTCAATACTTACTCAGAATAAACTAAATGGCGACAATTATAAGGATTGGAAAAGAAATCTGTTAATAGTTCTCAGCTGCGAGAGACACAAGTTTGTACTGGACGAACCATGCCCACCAGAGCCAAAACCTGACACACCGCTTGAGGAGGTCCCGGTTGCCTATAATCGTTGGAGAGAATCCAATGAGATAGCTCGATGCTACATCCTTGCTAGCATGACGAGTGCTTTACAAAAGCAGCATGAGACTTATCAAGTTGCTGGGGAGATCATGGAAAATCTGGAGGACATGTTCGGAGGCCAAGAAAAATTGGCTCGACAGTCCGCTATCACCAGCATTATGAACTCTAAGCAAAAGGCGGGTACTCCGGTGAAGGACCATATGATCACTCTAATGGGATTCTTTGCTGAGGCTGCCGAGAATGGTACTGAGTTGGACTACAACACCCAGATCGAGATGGTGTTCAAGACTCTGTCTAAAGATTTTGTGGGGTTTAAGGCCGCATACAATCTGGCGACAAAGGAGTTAGGACTAACCGAGCTCATGAAGCAACTACAGGCTTATGAGCGGATGATCAGGGATGAGGATGCGGTCCAACCTAAAGGAAGAGTTCAAATCAGAAGCAAGCGGCTTCCAGTTCTTCTAATCCTCCTATCTCGGATGGGAAGAAGAAGAAGAAGAACAAGAAGCCCAAGGACCCTAAAAAGTCCAAGTGCTTCAGCTGTGGGAAGGTAGGTCACTTCAAGAAGGCTTGCCAGGAAATCCTAGCCGCCAAGGGCAAGGAAGGTAAGGAACTTCTTTACTTAGAAGCGTGTTTGGTGGAAGAATCGAAAGACACTTGGGTCATTGATTCGGGCGCCACTAATCATATTTGTGTTTCTATGCAGGGGTTCGTGGAAACAAGAAGTCTACATGATAGGAACCTCTCGTTGCAAACTGGGGACGGTAGCTTTGTGGTGGCTGAGGCAGTGGGAGATGTTTACCTTTATTGTGATCAATTTAGGTTTATTTTATTAAAAGACTGTTTTTATGTTCCTAATTTTAGGAGGAACCTTATATCGGTAGCTTGTTTAATAAAGGATTCTTATTCAGTTTCTTTTAGTAAAAGAGTTGATATTCGTAGAAATAAGTCTTTTATTTGTTCTGGATGGATGGATGGAAACCTATATTTGATCAAACCAAAGATGTACTCACTGCTTGACACTGAATTAATTGATAACTCTAAAAGGTTGAAAGTTTCTCACTCTAACAAGGCGTATCTTTGGCATTTAAGACTTGGTCATATTATTCAGGATAGGATTCAAAGATTGGTGAAAGACGGTCCTCTGGAATCTCTGGAGGAGGTACGACTTCCCCAATGTGAGTCTTGTCTAGAGGGTAAAATGACTAAGAGGTCTTTTGGAGTTAAGGGTACAAGGGCTCAGGAGCTCTTAGAAATTGTGCACACTGACGTATGTGGCCCCATGAATGTCACAGCACGAGGAGGGTTCGAGTATTATGTCTCTTTTATAGATGATTACTCGAGGTATGAATATGTGTATCTGATGCACCGTAAGAGCGAAACCTTTGACAAGTTCAAAGAATATCATGTGGAAGTGGAAAAGCAATTGGATAAATCCATAAAGACACTTCGATCTGATCGAGGTGGCGAATACCTCTCCGATGAATTTCTAAGACATCTTGTAGAGAACGGGATATTATCCCAATTGACTACACCTGGTACTCCACAACAGATTGGTGTAGCCGAAAGGAGAAACAGGACCTTATTGGATATGGTACGATCCATGATGAGTTATTCAACGCTGCCATTATCATTTTGGGGATATGCTTTACAAACGGCGTGCTATATTCTGAACCAAGTTCCGAGCAAATCAATTCCCAGAACTCCGTATGAATTGTGGCGTGGCAGGAAGCCCTCCCTTGGACATATGAGAATATGGGGCTGCCCGGCACATGTACTGGATAGGGATGCGAAAAAGTTGGAACCAAGATCAGAATTGTGCATGTTTGTAGGGTATCCAAAAGGAACTAAAGGAGGTCTGTTCTATAACCTGAAGGAACAAAAAGTCATTGTCTCAACCCATACGACATTCTTGGAGGAAAGTCACATGAATGACTTGAAACCTCGAAGCAAAGTGGTGCTAGAGGAGTTATCGGGTGAAAGAACTGCTCCACAGATTTCGGTCTTGGATGCAAGTCCGAGTTCCAGTGAAAGACATGTAGACGATCAATAATTTAGGGTGCCTCGTCATAGTGGGAGGGTTTCTAAGAAACCTAATTTCTTCATGTATGATGCTGAGGTATACCAGGCCGAGGCTCATGAGCATAAGGATGATCCGGTCACTTATGATGAAGCTATAAATGATGTTGATTCAAAATCTTGGAAACAGGCTATGAACAATGATATGTATTCTATGAAATCCAACTCTGTTTGGGAACTTGTAGATTTGCTGGATGGGATAAAACCCATTGGATGCAAATGGGTCTACAAAAGAAAGAAATATGCGGAAGGGAGAGTGGAAACTTTCAAAGCTAGACTGGTTGCAAAGGGATACACGCAAAAGGCTGGAATCGATTATGAGGAAACCTTTTCGCCTGTTGCTATGCTGAAGTCTATCCGTATTCTTCTGTCCATTGCTGCGGCTCTCGATTACGAGATCTGGAAAATGGATGTCAAGACGGCATTCTTGAATGGCCATCTTGAAGAGTGTATCTATGTGATACAGCCCGAAGGGTTCGTAGCAAAAGGCCAAGAAAAGAAAGTCTGCAAGTTGCTTAGATCCATTTATGGATTAAAGCAAGCATCCCGCTCATAGAACCAGAGGTTTGATCAAGCGATTAAGACATTTGGTTTTGAGCAGAACGTTGATGAACCTTGTGTTTATAAACGTATTAAGGATGGAAAAGTGGTCTTTCTGATACTCTATGTCGATGATATACTACTCATTGGGAATGATGTAGGGAACTTATCATCGGTCAAGCTTTGGTTACACCAACAGTTTGACATGAAAGACTTGGGAGAAGCTAATTATGTTCTAGGCATTCGTCTCTTTAGAGATCGAAAGAACAAAATGATAGCGTTATCCCAAGCTTCATACATAGATAAAATAATTGACAAATATGCAATGTAAGAGGCAAAGAAAGGCTCACAACCTTCTATTGCCGGTCTAACTCTTTCATTGGATGACTGTCCCAAGACATCGAAAGAAAGAGAGTGTATGAGTAAGGTCCCTTATGCATCCGCTGTAGGTAGCCTTATGTACGCTATGCTTTGCACTCGCCCGGATATATGTTTTGCAGTAGGTATGGTGAGTCGATATTAAGCAAATCCTGGAACCAAGCACTGGCAAGCAGTAAAGCATATACTCAAGTATCTTAAGAGAACGAGGGATTATATGCTAGTGTATTCTGGAGGGGACCTAACACTCGTAGGATACACGGACTCAGACTTCCAGACTTGCAAGGATTCGAGGAAGTCGACATTAGAGGGCACGTGGAGACAAGACAAGTGGATGTATGTAAGATCGCATCAGCGGACAACATCGCCGATCCTTTTACTAAGACTTTGGTGGCTAGAAGCTTTGAGAGGCACGTAAAGGCGATGGGGATGCGTAACATGGCACATCTGCTGGCTTAGGGCAAGTGGGAGATTGTTAGGAAATGCCCTAAGCGTTAGAGACATTTTGATGTATTTATTTTGAACTGGATAATAAAATTATATATAGAGGTTATTCATTACATTGCTATCTGTCCTCGTCTTATTTACATGTTAAAGTAAATGTAAGCAAATATGGCTCCCTGATTGCTTGTGTTAAACTGTTAGAACATTGCATGCAATGGATTTTTGTATGCGAGAAGACAATGTTCTAAAGTTAGCAGTCTAAACTATGGTCTGTAGTCTATGGGGTTAGACCGAGCATCTAACTCATGTTAAGACTATTATGTTGTCTAAAGCCTTGGAGGGGATGGTTTGTCTTGACTGTCTAGAGCTGGACTCCCAAGTCGAGACATGGATATGTTGCTTGGTGGTGACATATTAGACCGGAACTAAAGCGTGATTGATCTACGTGTAGGAAAATAAATCGGTAAAAACGTATCAGAGTGGCGCAGCGGAACAATAAAAATTTTTAGATCGTTAAATATCTCATGATGTCATATACAATAAATCAACAACAATTAAAACTCATACCTCAAGGACACCAATCTTGCAGGAGGAGAATGACCGGAGGCTTCAACCAACTAGCCTTCTCTACTATTCTCCAATTCCCGAATGGCTGAGTGTGTGGGCACTCTGAACCTCGATCGGTATGCTAGCACTGCTAGTCTTCTTCCAACCACCCAGATCTCTAAAGAACTTTATTGTCACGATGAGCTGTGCAACAATAAGCCTACTCACCTGAGAGTCTGTGGTCTGAGAGAACTGGAGTGGTAGGACCTCTATTTATAGACCTGCATGAGGTGAATCTCTGAATTTGAATTGGATTAGGAAAAGATATTTTCCCTTATCCAAACCCATAAAATCCAAATTTTTCCAAGGGAGAATCTCCACAAAAAATTCGGTTTTCTTAGGATAAATCCAATCCAAATCTCAACAAGATTTTAACTAGAATTTTATCTCCCTTTTTCAACCAAAAAATCTTAATTTTTCTTGGAGATTTTTCTCCTAAAGATTTCGGCCATTATGGATAAGGGAGAATCTAAAATTCCACTAGGATTTTCAAGCTTGAATCTTATCTCAACCTTATCCAAAAATAATCGAATTTCCTAGGAGAGATACTCCCTAATTTCGATCACTTTTCATGGAAGGAGAGAATCCAAATTCAACTAGGATTGAAGCTTGAATTTACCCTTGAATCTCATCCACAAAATCCGAAATTTCCTTGAGGATTATCCTTAAAATTTTGTCCCTTATTTGTTGGGATTTGGATTCAAAATTCAAGTAGGATTCTAACAAGATTATCCTCTCCTAATCCAACTCAAATTCGAATTTCAAACCTTGTAGATTTTCCACAACAAATTCGAATCCTACTTGGACTGTGATTCAAAATTTGAATTTCAAATTTCAAATTCAAATTTCAAATTTCAAATTTCAAATTTCAAATTTTAATTTTAAAATCAAATTTTAAATTCGAATTTCAAATTCAAATTTCAAATTCAAATTTCAAATTTCAAATTTCAAATTTCAAATTTCAAAATTCAAATTTCAAATTCCACAAAACGGTTGTGTTTCATATTCTTGTTCTCATGGATAATTTTCTACAACTCCAATCCAATCTCAAATAAAACCATGGCAACTTTATTTGGAGTTCGAATAATTGTGTACTCTATTATCCAAAACAAAATCTGAATCCAACCGGAGAGAATCTTGTCTACCATCCTAATCCTGTGTCATCACCATCCATGCATAATAAACTAGCCAATAGCATATACAAATCAATTTGCCAAACGTTAAGGAATTATGTGGAGCTAGTAGAGGGACTGATTGGAGATATATAATCGGGCTCCCGTGATTCCATATGATCATCATTCTGTACCGAACAAATCAATCATATGATCACTAATTTCAAAGTCACACCACTATAAACCTGAAACTGAACTTCCAATTATATACCGTATTACGTAAGCCTGTGACGAGCTACCATCCAATGACCTTGTCATATATGCAAAACCCTCGTATGATATCCATGATCAGCCTTAGGTCAAAGTCCGTTTAATCCTACTGATCAGGCTATCTTAAAGTTCCATTATACTACCGAATCAAGAAAATGTTTATTCACCATATGTGAATAAGAAGTCATCCGCCCAGCAGACGACCCAAGGCCTTGTCCATTTTCACATTCAGTATAATGACTTTAACAGGATACCTTTAACTCCTCAGAGCTATGATTCTGATATCTGTAAACAAACCCTTCATCGTATACAAGTCATGCACCCAACGAACCGGTCTATAAGCTTACTACCTCTGAGACGCTTTAGCCATTGGAACATCAAAGTACACAAGTCATATACATGAAGTAGTTCATTTACTCAGGATTAAGGTTATTACACAATGAACGTCAAAAGCAGATTGATCCACTTATAGCGGACTACGTAGATCAATCACGCTTTAGTCCCGGTCTAATATGTCACCACCAAGTAACATATCTATGTCTCTACATGGGAGTCCAGCTCCAGACAGTCAAGACAAATCGTCCCCTCCAAGGCTTTAGACAACATAATAGTCTTAACATGAGTTAGATGCTCAGTCTAACCCCATAGACTACAGACCATAGTTTAGACCGCTAACTTTAGAACATTGTCTTCTCGCATACAAAAGTCCATTGCATGCAACGTTCTAACAGTTTTAACACAAGCAGTCAGTGAGCCATATTTGCTTACATTTACTTTAACGTGTAAATAAGACGAGGACAAATAGCAATGTAATGAATAACCTCTATGTATATATAATTTTATTATCCAGTTCAAAATGAATACATCAAAATGTCTCAAATGCTTAGGGCATTTCCTAACACTACGAAGTCCGCTTTGAGTGGATCAATCTGCTTTTGACGTTCATTATGCAGTAACCTTAATCTTGAGTAAAAGGACAGCTTCATGTATATGACTTGTGTACTTCGATGTTCCAATGGCTAAAGCGTCTCAGAGGTAGTAAGCTTATAGACCGGTTTGTTGGGTGCATGACTTGTATACGATGAAGGGTTCGTTTACAGATATTGGAATCATAGCTCTAATGAGGAGTTAAGGGTATCCTCTTAAAGGCATTATACTGAATGTGAAAATGGACAAGGCCTTGGGTCGTCTGCTGGGCAGATGACTTCTTATTCACATATGGTGAATAATCATTTTCTTTATTCGGTAGTATAATGGAACTTTAAGATAGCCTAATCAGTAGGATTAAACGGACTTTGGCCTAAGGCTTATCATGGATATCATATGAGGGTTCTGCATACATGACAAGATCATTGGATGATAGCTTGTCACAGGCTTACGTAATACGGTATATAATTGGGAGTTCAGTTTCAGGTTTATAGTGGTGTGACTCTGAAACTAGTGATCATATGATTGAGTTGTTTGGTAAAAGAATGATGATCATATGGATTTGCGGGAGCCCGATTATATATGTCCAATCAGTCCTTCTACTAGCTCCACATAATTCCTTAACGTTTGGCAAATTGATTTGTGTATGCTATTGGCTGGTTTATTATGCATGGATGGTGATGACACAGGATTAGGATGGTAGACAAGATTCTCTCCGGTTGGATTCAGATTTTGTTTTGGATAATAGAGTACACAATTATTCGAACTCCAAATAAAGTTGCCATGATTTTATTTGAGATTGGATTGGAGTTGTAGAAAATTATCCATGAGAACAAGAATTTGAAACACAACCGTTTTGTGGATTTTGAATTTTGAATTTTGAATTTTGAATTTGAAATTCGAATTTGAAATTTGAATTTGAAATTTAAATTTGAAATTTGAAATTTGAATTTGAAATTTGAATTTGAAATTTGAAATTCAAATTTTGAATTACAGTCCAAGTGGGATTCGAATTTGTTGTGAAAAATCCACAAGGTTTGAAATTCGAATTTGAGTTGGATTTGGAGAGGATAATCTTGTTAGAATCCTACTTGAATTTTGAATCCAAATCCTAACAAATTATGGACGAAATTTTGAGGATAATCCTCAATGGAATTTCGGTTTTTATGGATAAGGTTCATGTGAAAAATTCAAGTTTCAATCCTAGTTGAATTTGGATTCTCTCCTTCCCTGAAAAGTGGCCGAAATTATGGAGGAAATCTCCTAGGAAAATTCGGTTATTTTGGATAAGGTTGAGATAAGATTCAAGCTTGAAAATCCTAGTGGAATTTTGATTCTCCCTTATCCTAAATGTGGCCGAATTTTTGGAGGAAAAATCTCCTAGGAAATTTCAGATTTTTTGGTTAAAAAAAGGAGATAAAATTCTAGTTAAAATCTTGTTTAGATTTGGATTGGATTTATCCTAAATAAACCGAATTTTATTGTTGGGATTTTCCCATGGAAAATTCAGATTTTATGGATATGGATAAGGGAGAATATCTTTTCCTAATCCAATTCGAATTCAGAGAATCACCTCATGCAGGTCTATAAATAGAGGTCCTGCCACTCCAGTTCTCTCAGACCACAGACTCTCAGGTGAGCAGGCTTATTGTTGCACAGCTCATCGTGACAATAAGTTCTTTAGAGATCTGGGTGGTCGGAAGAAGACTAGCAGTGCTAGCATACCGATCGAGGTTCAAAGTGCCCACACGCTCAGCCATTCGGGAATTGGAGAATAGTAGAAAAGGCTAGTTGGTTGAAGTCTCCGGTCATTCTCCTCCTGCAAGATTGGCGTCCTTGAGGTATGAGTTTTAATTGTTGTTGGTTTATTGTATATGGCATCATGAGATATTTAATGATCTAAAAATTTTTTATTGTTCCGCTGCGCCACTCTAATACATTTTTACCAATTTATTATCCTACACTAGGGTGGCCAAATCTAGCCTTGTTCGGCTAGGGAAAATTCGGTTATAGTGGATAATGATGAGATAATATTTTTGTTAAAATCCTGTTTGAATTTGGAATACAAAATCTACCTTAAGGTGGCCGAATCTTCCCATGATTGTGGCCTATCAGGAATTCAGATTTTGTGAGGAAAGGATGGGAGAAAATCTTCTCCTAGTCTAATTCCAATTTAAAGGATCACCTCATGCCAATCTATAAATAGGGGTCCTACCACTCCAGTTCTCTCAGACCACAGACTCTCAGGTGAGCAGGCTTATTGTTGCATAACTCACCGTGATAATAAGTTCTTTAGAGATCTGGGTGGTCGGAAGAAGACTAGCAGTACAAGCATACCGGTCGAGAAACCGAGTGCCCACACACTCTGCCATCCGGAAATTGAAGAATAGTGGAGAAGGCTAGTTAGTTGAAACCCTCCAGTCATTCTCCTCCTGCAGTTTGGTGTCTTTTAAGGTATGAGTTTATATTGTTGTTAGTTTATTGTATATGACATCACTAGATATTTAACAATCTTGAAAAATTTTTGTAACTCTGCTGCGTCGCTCTGATGCATTTTTACCGATTTTTTTCCTATAATTTAAAGTAGGTTTGATCCAAGGGTGGTGAGGATGCCAAAATAGCATGCAAATTTTGGAAAATTTGGGAGAAAAAGGACAAGCTAGAGTCGGTGATGAGTGAAGGAAATCAGAAAAAAAAAATTTCAGTTCCTGCCCAGTTTTCTGCCGTGAGCCTCTACCCACCTCCAAGTCAATTTTCTTAAAAAATTTCCCTCCAAATTTGCTTAGAAGTCATCCCAAGCATCAAGTGATCATCACTTGTGAGGTAACTTCAAAATTTAAGCTTTTCTTGAGTTTTTATTTTTTTAGAAAAACTGTGGGCAGTCTTTGGTGTTTGGTTGATGAATTTCAAGCTTATGTTTTGTTGGTTTTTCCTTTAAAAAGCTATGTGGTTGTGTGACAGAACCAAGGAAAGCATTAGAGCTTGAAAACAAAAATTCTATGCATATTTTGTTTCAAGAAAACCGTGAGTCCTTTGGGTGGTTAATGAAAAAAATTTTGGTTTGATTTTGATGATATGTTGGTTTAAAAATGAGTGTCGGTATGTGAATGATTCAAGGAATGAAATGGAGCTTGAAAAAAAAATTGATGCATGTTTTTTTTTTAAGGAAATCCGTATGCTCTAGGTGAGGTGTTGAATGAAAAATTTTAGCATGTTTTGGGGTAGTTTGTTGATTCAAAAAGATTAGTGTTGATATGTGATTGTTAGGAAGAATTTAGAAACAAAAAAGTTTGATTTTTACGCTTGATTTTCAACAAGAAAACCGTGGGCATGTTATGTGACGAATTGAGAATTTTGTGAGGAAAATTGTGAGTGTGGAATATGGATAAAAACCGAGGGTGAGAATAGGTAAAAACGAACCGAAATGTCATTAGAAACAACTAGGTTTATAAGGAAATTTTTACGTAAAAAGTTTGTGTTTTACATAAAAATTAGGCCTCTGGTTTAGTACGTGATAGGTACCGAGGTTTTGAGGCGTTATCTAAACGTCAAGAACCTAAAATTTAAGCAAAAACGCTGTCGAAATTTTTATAACGACTCGAAGGGTATTTTAGGAAATGAGGGGTAAAATAGGGTCGGAGTTTGAAAACCTGAGCCCCCTAGGTAACCTAGGCCTGGGAAGGATAACAGATGTTTTCAATATTAGTGAAACGTCCATTCAGAGCCCCAAAAAGTAAGAAAAAGTGAATTAACAACCAAGGGTCGAAATAGTGCCACCCAAGGATCGGGTGAATAGTAAACTGAGAATTTCAGTAATTATTGCTGTAAAAGCTTGATAAAGTCTAAGAAAAATTATTTTATAATTTTTGAGTTTAGAAAATCCTGTTAAAATATTAAAGTGAAAATTTTACGGTCTAAAGACTCATTAGGGGCAAAATGGTCATTTTGACCAAAAATTTCAAAAATGCTAGAAAAGAATCATTAGGGCCTTAGAATGGCTTAACTAAAATTCTAAGGGTCAAAATTAAGCTTTAAGTCGAAGAAACGAAGAAAAATCCTTTTTGACCAAAGTAAGGGGTAAAATGGTCATTTTGTCAAAAGTTAGGAAAAGGGACGTTAAGGCCTGAAATGGTGTCTTAAGGCTTAATTAAGGTTTAATAGCCAAAATCAAGATTTAAGTATAAGAAAAAGTGGAAAAAGTCTACTAGAGACAAAATGATCATTTTGTCAAAAAATAGAAACAAAATGGTCATTTTTCCAAAAGCTGACAGAAAAATCAAAAATGAAATATTAGACCCTAATTGCATCGTTAGGGACCCAGACTTAGAAATTTTATGTTTTTACAATGTTTTAAGTATGAAATGAATATTAAAAATAACTGTTAATTATTTCAGTTATAGGGATCCAACCTAAAGGTGACGAAAGAACTTTGGTTGACCCCATGAAGGCAATGCTAGCAAAATACGTATAAGTTCAGACATTCTATTGTCTACAACATGAATTTACTTAACATGTCTATATGCTATGTATGATATGTAAAGTATGTATATGTGTGCTATATGCACAATAGTGTGTTAAATAAAATACACATAATAAAAGAAAGAAATGTAAGGTGTTCCAAACCAAGGAGCAATGAGAATGTTACCTGGTCGAAACCATATAAAAGAAGATAATGAAACCACCTTTTAGCATACCGGCCTCCCGCAAGGTGGAGGTTATTCATGTTATGTTATGTTAATGTTATGTAGATTGTTAAGGATTGGCCAGTGGGTTGCTCCCCAGAGTCCTTTTCAGTCATGCGCGCATTACGATATGACCAACATGAGGTCCAAAATCAGAACGTAATGCAAGATAAAGACCTAAGACTTAAACTTTACTTATAAGTGATCATAATCAAGCATAATATGTACTAACATTAGATTTAATGATCCCCAGAGTCCCTCTCAGTCATGTGCGCATTACGATATGACTAACATGGGGTCCAAAATCAGAACGTAATGCAAGATAAAGACCTAAGACTTAAACTTTACCTATAAGTGATCATAATCGAGCATAATATGTACTAACATTAGATTTAATGCTCTAAGTTATGGTCTACGGTCTATGTTACTAGTTTTTATGTTTGAACTTACTGAGCCTATTGCTCACAAGTTTATTCATGTTGCAGGTAAGTAACCTGTATGATAGTAGATTTTGGATGGATGAGGGGCGGGATCTACATGTGTCAAAAGGACTAGGTGAGGGAAATGGTCCTGCTACAAGGTTTCCGCTGATCAGCATTTAAATGTATTTTGAAACGATGTTTTTATGATATAAATTAAGTATGATAATGTAAAATGTTTACTTTAGTAAATGTTTTACGATAATATAATTTTCAAGATCAGTTTAAAACAAAAAATATTCCCTATTTTCACGTTCAAATCAAAGTTTAAAATAAATATGTTATTTGAAGAAAATAAGTTAAAAGTAAGTGACGACGACCCATGAGGTGGCAAACTATCATAGTCAGCTTCAGAGCTCGACTGTGATAGTGCTGTTTAACCTCCATGTAGGATGGGGCACCACAAGCAAGCAACATATCTATGTCTCTACTCGAGAGTCTATGCTCCGGATAGTCAAGACAAACTGTTCCCACCATGGCTTTAGATAACATAATAATCTTAACATGAGTTAGATGCTCGGTCTAATCCCATAGACTATGGACCATAATTTAGACTGCTTACTTTAGAACATTGTCTTCTCGCATATAAAAGTCCATTGCATGCAACATTCTAACAGTTTAACACAAGCAGTCAGTGAGCCATATTTGCTTATATTTACTTTAACATGTAAATAGAATAAGGATAAATAGCAATGTAATGAATAACCTCTAAATATAATTTTATTATCTAGTTCAAAATAAATGAAAAACATCAAAATGTCTTTCATGCTTAGAGTATTTCCTAACAACTAGTCCCTTGTTTGTTATTTTCTAATTTGTCTTCTTCATTGTTATTTTATCGTTTCTTAGTTTTATAGCCATAATTTCTTGATTTTCTAGATAAGACTAATATTGCTCAATTATAGTAATTACTATAATTCAATTGCTTTTCTTAAGGATGACGACTCTTACTCACCCTTTACTCTTTAAAACTTGACAACTGTGCACTTGCGGATTGTGTAAAATAAAACGCAACAATTTTATTTAAATTTGAATTAGAGTTGTGAAAATTTATCTATGCAAACAAAATCACAAAATTTGTGGAGTTTGAAATTTGAATCAAATTTTGAATCACAAACATCAAGAGTGGTAGAAATTTTTTAGGCAAATTGTCCTATGGAAAATTCAAATTTTCTATGTAAGGTAAGGGAGAGAAAAATCTTGCCGGAATCTTATTTGAATTTTAAATGACTCTTCCCTAGTGTGGGCGAATTTTGAAGGGATTCTAGCCTAAGGGAGAATTGGTTTTTTAGGCTTGTGGGAGAGAGAAAAATATTTTCTTTGTTCAATTCAGAATTCTAAAAGCCACGTAATGCAAATTTATAAATAAGGGCTTCAGTACTCTTATTTTCTTGAGACCAAAGATTTTCAGGTTAGCGAATTTATTATCATATATCTTATTAATAATAATAAATTCTAAGAGATCTGGGTGGTTAAAAAGAGACAAGCCGCGCTAAAATACCGATCGAGTAATCAAGTGCCTACACACTCTATCGTCCAAGAATTGAAGAATAGCAAAAAAGACTAGTTGATTGAAGTCTTTTGGTCATACCCTCTGGCATTCTTCATGTTTTCCTCCAAAGGTATAATGATTTTTACATAATTTATTATATATGTCAACACGAGTTTTTAACCATCTTGAAAAAATTTTTAAAATTCTGGTGCGTACTCTTACTATTTTTCTTACATAAAAGTATAGGAAGAAAATAACAATCAACATTGAATATTTACTCTTTTAATTTAATTAGGGTAACTTCGTAATTTTACCTATAATATTTGCAATTCATACTTCTAATGAGTTTCTTGTATTTTTTTGTCAAAAATTTAATTATAGGGGGAAATTCTCAAACTTTAGAAAAGTTTAAGAAAAAAGAGCCTTGCAAATTAAAATTTGATGGATATTTTGCCATCAGAGCCGAACCGAAGTTTGGGGTGGAATTTGACCTAAAACATACAAGAAAATAGTTGTGCCACAAAATAATAATAATAATAATAATAATAAAACAAAACAAAAAGTGGGTGTTGGTAGGTGGTGGTGGCCATCGTCCTCCTCCGTTCTCTGATCCTCCTCCTCTTCGCTCCTCTTTACTCCTCTGTCTTTGCTGCTAATTTCACTTCAATTTACAAACTCTTATTCTTCGTCATCTTTTTCTTCTTCTTCTTCTAATCCCAATTCCCAAACCAACATACATATATTTTTCGAATCCACATCTGCGTTTTGGGCTAGAAATTCAACTTCTTCACTCTCCGATTTGATTATAATTTTATTATTGTTTTACTTTCTCTCTTAATTATATAATGTGACTGGGTTGACTCAACTCAACTCAAGTCGGTGGAACTGGAAGAGGAGGAGGGTTCATCATCATTCAACCCAACCAGATCCATTTTCATCTCCAAACACAAACACAAAACACAAAAACAAAAACAGAAACATGGTTTTTGCTAGAATTAGGGATTTGATCTCCAAGCCCTCGTCGGATTCGCCAACTACAACCTCGTCCTCTTCCTCTTCTTCTTCGGCTGTTTTGGGCACACAATTGCCCTATGAAGATCTTCATCATCATCACACCAACAATACCAATCTGAGACTCTCCTCTTCTCTCCAAGATCTCTCTTCCTACCACCGTCTTATCAACACCACCAACCATCTTCCGCAAAACCCAGATCTCCTTCCCCATCCTTCTTTCTCAAAGCACAAATCTTCTTTTTTTTCTTCTTCTTCTGATTCATGGCTTCGTTTTCTCTTTCTGTTTCTTTCCCTTCTCGTCTTCGCATTCCTTCTCTACCTTCTCGCTCTCTTTCTCTCCTCCTATTGGTTCCACACTGCTTCCAAATTCTACGTCGTCCTCGACTGCGGCAGCACCGGCACTCGTGTTTACGTCTACCAGGCCTCATTTCACCGCAGCCGCGCTCGCACCCTCCCCATTGCTGTCAAACCCTTAACAGAGCGCAGTCACCGCCCCCGAAAGCCTGCTGGCCGCGCCTACGATAGGATGGAGACGGAGCCCGGATTCCACAAGTTGGTTGGCAATGTCACTGGTTTGAATGCTGTAATTAGGCCGCTAGTTAAGTGGGCGGAGAAGCAAATCCCCCGAAACGCCCACAAGACCACCTCCGTGTTTGTATATGCCACCGCTGGAGTCCGCCGATTGCCGCCTGCGGACTCCAAGTGGCTTCTCGACAATGCGTGGTCCATTCTCCAGGCTTCGCCCTTCTTGTGTAGGAGAGAGTGGATCAAGACCATTACCGGCATGGAAGAGGCTTACTTTGGCTGGATAGCTCTTAATTATGGGACAGGAAAGCTCGGGGCCAGCCCGAGAAAGCAGACATTTGGCGCTCTAGACTTGGGGGGTTCGTCCTTGCAGGTTACCTTTGAGAACGAACGACATATGCAGAGTGAAGCTAACTTGGACCTTAGAATTGGGAATGTGAAGCATCACCTCACTGCCTACTCTCTCCCTGGTTATGGCTTGAATGACGCATTTGATAAGTCTGTGGTTCGTCTTTTCAAGAAGATCACGAAAAAAGAATTGTCGAATGGGAAGGTAGAGATTAAGCATCCCTGCTTGCAGACAGGGTACAAGGAGAGCTATGGCTGTTCTCAGTGTGCTTCCACAAATCATCAGCAGGGTGGGAGTCCTGTGGTCTCGGAGAAGAGTTTTGGAAAATCAGGAATTGGAGTGACGCTTGTTGGCGCTCCTAATTGGGAGGAATGCAGCGCGCTTGCAAAAATTGCTGTCAATGTGTCCGAATGGTCCAATTTGAGCTCGGGAATCGACTGCGATATACAACCTTGTGCTCTTGCCGATGGTTTCCCCCACCCTTTTGGCCATTTCTATGCAATATCTGGATTTTATGTTGTATATCGGTTTTTCAACCTGACTGCAGATGCCACATTTGATGATGCTTTGGAAAAGGGTCGCGGATTTTGCGAAAGTACGTGGGAAGTTGTGAAGAACAGTGTAGCCCCACAGCCCTTCATTGAGCAGTATTGCTTTAGAGCGCCATACATTGTATCTCTGTTGAGAGAGGGCTTGCACATTACAGAAAAAGATGTCATCGTTGGCTCTGGTAATATCACGTGGACGCTCGGGGTGGCTCTATCGGAAGCTGGGAAAACCTTGACGGCGAGAATTGGGATTGGAAGCTATGAAATACTAAACATGAAGATTAGCCCTTTGATTCTTATGGCGGTTTTGGTTATGTCATTGATTTGTCTGCTTTATGCATTGTCGTGTGTTGGGAATTGGAGGCCGAAATTTTTACGGAGGTCTTATCTCCCTCTTTTCAGACATAACAGTGCATCTTCTGCTTCAGTTCTTAGCATCCCATCTCCGTTTCGTTTCCAGCGATGGAGTCCTCTGAATTCTGGAAAGCAAGCAATTCCTTCAGGTTTTTATTTATTTATTTATTTGAACTCTTTTCTTTTTCATGTTTACATAATTAAGCAGCTACACACTAGCCATTATTGAAAATTTCATCTTGTATCCGTTATTGACTGATAAGGCCTTATAGGGTGGCTTAGAAGCTTTGATTATGTGCAATGAAATTGAGAAATTGTAACACATCATAAAATATGTCATCTTCACCAGAATAGATGCATATATGACATAATTTTGTGGCCTTTTTCTTTTTTTCATTTTTTCCCTTTAACAATTTCTATTTATGAGTTCCAGGACGTATCATGAATGATGAAACTAATTTTTAATGGCGTGTATCATTTTCCTTTGATCGTAATGGTTGATATCCAACATATTTTTTTTCTTTTGTATTGGTTGTTACAAGGTCAGTTTGCCACGTTTGCTTTCACATGTGAAATGCTGGGCTACTAATAACTGAAAAATTTGTAAAGGGAGTGCGCCTGTGATGAATATTGCTTTTTTATTTTTCTTTTTCTCTTGTGTGTGTGTGTGTGTGTGTGTGTGTGTGTGTGTCTGTAACTAGAAGAAAGGATAGGGAATGAATAACTTGGCTGAAAAATTAATATTGCACTTACTTAGGATAGATTTAGTGGGAGTTTATGTGATTTCGAATTTGTGCAGAAACCTTGTGTATGACCGTTGCCTAAAACAAAGCTTTTAGCAATCTTTATTATTAAGGTTGAGCTCTATTGGTGGCTCATATACCTTGAATATAATTAAACTCTCGGATTTGTATCTATATTTTGTTTATTGCACGATAAAAATGTTGTTATAATATTTATACACAGAAATTTTGGAAAACAACGACGTCCAATCTTATGGACCAATTTTTCTTTTCTTTTCATTTCCAAATGGCATTCAGTGTCAGGGTTGTGCCCTTTGGGCTTTGTTAGTTAATATACTATATTGGCTTGTAGTAAGAGTATTGTTATCTGATTAAATTAGTTGAATGCAAGATGATTAACCTTGTGGGTTTTTAGGAGATGGAAGAGCAAAGATGCCTTTGAGTCCGACGGTTGCAGGAACTCAACATCGAACATTTGGTTTTGGACACTGTCTTGGCAGTGGCAGCAGCAGCAGCAGCGAAATCCAGCTTGTGGAATCCTCTCTGTGTCCTACCAGCAGTGTTGCTCATAGTTATTCCTCCAATAATCTAGGGCAAATGCAACTTGACGGTGGAAGCATGGCTTCTTGCTGGTCCCCTCACAGAAGCCAGATGCGTCTGCAGAGTAGGCGATCGCAGTCTCGAGAAGACCTTAATTCTTCACTGGCTGAGACACACCTGGTGAAGGTTTAAGGGGTGCTCATCCAGGAATTTTGTTATTGTATGGTGATGATTTAAAGGGAAAAGGGAAAGTAAAAAAAAAAAAGTTCGAAAGAGAGGAGATGGAAATTTCCATGAAGTTTAGGCACATTCTTTTTGTAACATATATACCTCAATTCAGCTGAGAAGTAGTTCTAGAAAGAGATTGCTTGACCGTAACTTCTTTATAACATTATTTTTATTTTTTAATTTTCCTTTTTTTTTCCTTTTGCAATTTTTTAAAATTCTCCAAATATGTTGAAGCTGCTTCGTTTCAAACGAAAGAATGACATGATGGAACTCTCGCGAATCCACCGAACACAAAATTTAGTAACCGTTTTGCACTTGGTTTTTTCATATTTCCTTTTTACGAAGAAAAAGAGACATGGATTAAGGGTGATATATCCGAATAATCCAGGGAGCGAGACATTCATGGTGCATGTCAAATTCCTCATGATATAGAACGGTATTAATTCAACGTCAACAGCTTATGTAAAAGAATAGGTAGACATAGAACTCCTCTTGCATACTAGCATTGTGTTTCTCTGAGAATTTTAATGTTTTGGTATAAACACTGATCAGTGGCCATTGATCAGACAATCTCATTTACAGCCAGCTACATTTTACTTGTCCTCGTTGAGGTTGAGCAGAGCGTAGACGGCTTAAAATGGTTTCACCTTTTTCGGGTTATCCGTAACAAATAGTAAACACACGACGCCCGTCTATTTACCGATTGAAAAAAAAAAAAGGAAAAAAAAAAAAAAAAGAAAAGAAAACACTCACGTCTATCATGCGAAAAAATGGAAATAATAATAATAATATAGTCAACACAAGTCCATTTCATCAAATCTCCGATCTGTATAGAGACTCATTCTCACCAAATTACAAGAAGAAAGCCGAAAGAAAACAAGTACAACACAATTGAACACATAAGTATGTGCGCTCAACAGGAAAATGAGGAAAGAAGATGCCGCCTATTTCAATTCTTATTATATTCCTAGGATGGTCCTTATCTGATGTGGAGGGTGCCTTGCCAATGACTTGGGGTCTGGGTAGCCATTCTTTGGATCCGTAATCGCATTGTAAATAACTTGATATCCTTCAGCCAGTGATCTAGCAACCTGAACCGAAGCTTCCAAACGTAACTTTGGAACCTGCATCTGATCAAACTCTGGCAGCGAACCCTCACTTCCTAAAATTAATCCAAAGAAAGCCTTCAGACACTCCAAGAGAGAAGCTGGCGATGTATCCTCTGTCTCCGCCAGTGACGATTCAACAATGGTCTTGTCACCCTCTACTTTGTTCAGCACATTACGGAAATAATGCATCTTCTCCAACAAGCCACATTTTCTCAAGATGCCATCAACTTCTTTTCCAACAAGGATCCCTATGTGATTGTCTATCATCACCCTGAGTTTCCTCACATACTCAGCTGCAATATCATGCACCAACAATGGTTGTTGGATAGCGCACAGGCAATTTATGAGGAATATCTTTGATGGTGTCTCGCTATTCTGCTCAAAGAGGTAAACATGGTATTAGGATGCAGGAAAGTCGCGAGAAATTAGGCAAAGGCTCAAATCATCAACAGTACCTGAGAGGACAAGCCAGAAATGCTGCCGGAGAGCAGTGCATCAACGGATGATTTACTGATTTGACCCGAATCATAACCCACTCTGCTTCTTCGTGATGAGTGACCAACACCCTTGGACTTGTGTGCCTCTGCTGCTTGCTCACACATCTATAATATTGGGACTAATAATTTTAATCTTCTCATATAGTAACCAACATAAGTGGCTATAATTACTTAGAACACTTACATGTATCATCTCACAGTAAAAGCCAGTTTGGTATTGTATTTGGAGGCCGCAAAAGTTATTTGCACATATTAATGCACTCTTTACAATAATTTGAGAAGCTAAATTTTTTTTTTCCTTTTAACTTTTGACTTCTGCTTTCATTTCTTCATTTGCTATTAGTAAAAAGTAGAACTTCTTCCAAAAGAACAACAACACAAAACAAAAGCTAAGTCTGCAGCAAAATATCGTAGGAGATAAATTAAGACTTTGTGACATAGTTGTCCAATTGTAGACGATATCTCCAAGATAAATGACAAGTTCTACATCAAAATTGAAAGTTCCCGCTCAACCAAGGTCGCTGAGTGGAAAATATAAGATCAAGCATTATGGCAACCACTCAGCTGATGCGAATCCTTTACAAGAAGAAAATTCAGTTTCAGAAAATTACCTGAATAATGGGGTTGAGTAAAGCAGATATCACTGGATCGAAATCAGGTTTCTTTCCTGATGCAGGAACCATCATGCTGTTATGAGTTTCAATAATTTCAAGCAGTATAGAGACGCCCTCCCTTACTGCTGGAGGTGGTGAAAGATCAACAGCGACCAATGGGGTATATCGTAGAAGCTTTTCTTCTCGAACTTTAAGAATATCAAAAAATGTCTTCTGAGCTGCATCCTTGAGAGTCCTAAGTGTACTAGATAAAGCTGTTTCTCTCCCAAGCAAATCTGATATCTGCCAGGAAATAGGATTACAATTTCAAAGGATGTTCGCACAAGCTAATAATACTTAAAAAACAAGAAAGAACAGACTTACTGTGTAGCTGTAAAACTCAAGGGTATTACTGAGTTTATACAATATTATGAGACTAGGTTGAGACTGAAGAACTTGCTCAACTCTCACTTTGAAAGGCCGGCAAACTCCTTCAAAAATTCTATCTAAAACAAACATCATGTCGGATTCTATTTTTCCAAAATCACTATGCAAGGTCTTGGAGACTTGTTGCTCAGCTGGTTTACCATCAAACACTGCATCAGGATCTAGAAGCGCAAGTACAAATTCTCGTTCAGATGCCAAGGCCTGCAATAGAAATTTATTGCAACAAGTGAATATAGAGTAGATGATTGTTTTAAAGGTTAACATCAAGAATAAACTTATAAGTAGGACTTTGAGCCCCACCTGATGCAACCATCCCAGCATGTCCCCGACATATCGCAATGGATCATGAGCATGCATTTCAATAGGACGAGGCATACCACCTGGTCCTCCACGGGTTAGTGCAGTGATGAACCTTCTAAACAATGCATTGTGCCTCATATTCGCCACCTGGAAAATTAGAAAAAAAAAATTAACAAACTGCGAAAATTGTTGCTAGAGAAACCACCAGTGACATGGTACTGAATGCAGGTCATCAACCATTATATCTGATCTGAAATAGAATCACCTCTTCTGCACAATACTTGAAGAGAATATGCCTTTCCCTGAGGCAGCGAACTGCTGTTTTCAGAAGTTGGCCAACCTCAGGATTATCAGAATCACCCAACTTTCTACATTCTGCCTGAACCCACCTACAAAAACAAGAACCAGCCACATACAATCATCATAACCTATTTCACAGTCAAAACAAAAGGAACAGACAATACATTGTAGGGCATAGGATCGGCAAACTTGATGATTTACGTTATTTATAATTATTAGAACAAGCCAAAAAGTAATTACAGCACAACGAAGGAGCACGAGTTCTAGCTTTAATATCAAGAAGTGTTTAGCATTGGAAATGTCAAAACATTATTGGATTATTCAATATTCAAATCAGCGTAAGTCAGGATAGATTTCCTTAATAAGCTTATGATTGTTTTGTACAAAACACAATTCAATCAATAATCAGAAAACATTCATTCTTCAGAACATATCGTCTTCCCTCTAGTTTAGATAACTAACAAAGGCAATGAAAAGCTTTCAAACTAGAAAATTTCAATCTTACATGAAAAGGGAAAAGAATATCTCAGAGTCATGAATTACTTTTCCCGACATCCAAACAGAAGTAAACAAAATGGAATCTGAAAATTGTTTCGGTTGTAATGTAAGGGACGGGATCACGAATTCACCTGCAGAGACGCTCATAGGCTCCCTCTTGGTAAACAGCCATCATGTCCATCAGCTCCAGACCAGCACGCTGCATAACAACAAATCAATCTCAACTCTGAATTCTGGATTTCTGAATTGCGAATTTGAATGACATCGAAAAGTACCTGGTGATTGGTGCGCAAGAGGAGCTTGCAATTGGCGTGGATCTCCTGGACATGAGAGAGAGCCTTGAAGAAGCTCTCGCTGAGGTCGTCGTCCCTAAGCGCCGCCACCTCCTCGGGGGAGACCTGGTAGTCTCGAAGGAAGCAGAAGACGATCTCCTGACGCTGAGTAGTAAGGTGGAGCTCATGCCGGAGGCGGTCGGTGGTGGAGACGGTGTCGGCGGTGGAGGCGGCGAAGGCGGAGAGAGCGGCGGCGATGCGGTCGCAGCAGTCGCCGAGGGCGGAGACTTGGAGGTCGACGCGGTCGAGGGAAGAGAGGGCGGCCTCGGAGGCGGCGAGGAAGTCGAGGTTGATGGAGAGAGCGCGCTTCTCGATGGTCGATCGGAGGTTGCGGCGTGACTGGGGAGTGTTGTCGGAGTAGAAGTCGGAGAGAGTTTGGAGAGACGAAACCAGATCCGGCGATTCCGACCGAGTTGAATCCAGAACCTTCTTCAGCTTCCGAGATAGCCCCGGCGCCAATGTCGCTGTTCCCATTTCCTCTTCCCCCTTCTTCTTCTTCTTCCTCGTTTTTTTTTTTTTTTGGATTTAATTTTTCATTTCGTATCACTTTTCTTCTCTTCGGCTAACATCTTCTTCTTATTTAAATATAATACGTTATATTTCTCTTTCTTTCTCTTGAAGGCGTATCTGAAGGCGCTGTAAGGGTATAATTTATGGTTTTTGTTCAAAGTATTTTCATTATATTTAAATATAATACGTTACATTTAATTTATATTTAAAGAAAAAATAATAATGTTGTATTTAAATATAATATGTATTTGAGTAAAAAATATTTAAATTATATTTTAATAATAAATATATGATGTGATGGATAAAAATAGAGATGAAAAAAAAATGATATAATTAATAAAAGTAATAAAAAAAAATTGTCACGTTATAAAATTTTTGAGTTTAAATTTCACACGTGAATGTATAAAACTCAATTTATTAATGTGTCAATAAATTTTTTTTTATAAGAATTCAATTTTAAATTTTTAGTGTATTAAATATTAGTTTGAGGATATTTAGAACATTTTTACAAATTTTAAAATTTTTACAATTTTTATCCAATAAAATTTTATCAAATATTATTTTTCTTATTTTTCTTTTCTTTTTCTTTTCTCTTTCCGAATTTTTTCAAAAATCACTTCCCTTCACTCTCTCTCTGTGTTATTTTTTCTTTCCCTCACTGACCTCTTTCTCACTTTTTCTCTCTGTTTTCTTCACCCTTTCCCGATCTCTCACTCTCCCTCTGTTCTTTTTATTCTTCTCGCCGACCTCCCTCTCTCAAATCTTCCAAAATTTTCAAAACCTTCACTTTCACTCTCTCTCGTCTCACTCTCTCTTGCTCGTCCTCTCTCTCTCTTTGTTTTTCTTTTTCACTCGCCGAGCTCTCTCTCTCTCTCTCTCTCTCTCTCTTTCTCTGCTCTCTCTCGTTCACTCTCACTCTCTCTTCTCACTCCCTCTCACGCCCTCTCCCTCTGTTTTTTTTTTAATCTCCCTCTCACCGATCACTCCCTCTCTTTTCCTCTTAAATTTTCGACCCCAAAATTTCACTCTCCCTCTCCTTACCGATTCTCTCTCACTCCCTCACCATGTCTCTTTCTTTCTCTTCTTCTTTCCCTCTTTTTTTGTTTCGGCTGAACACCACCGAAGCCAACCGCTGAACCCGACTACCGTGCCCAGCCAACCGTCGAAGCTCGCGAGCCACCGTCGCCAACTGGCCCTACCACCACTTCGCTACCGTCACCCGAACCAGCCACGCCGAACAGCCACCCCATGCCAAATCCAAGCGCCAACGCCCGGACCCAGTCATCGCCTAGCCACCCTTTCGTCGCTGACCGTCGTGCCCGACGCCACCAGCCACCCTCGCCATTTTCCCCGGCAGCCGTGAGTCCCTTTCCTGACCGGTCGATGTCCATCAACAAAAGGAAAAAAAGAGTTGTAGAGATATATTTATATATGTATATCTGTGTGTGTATATATATAATATATAACAAATAACAATAAAATTTGAATGAGTATTTTAAATTTGTTTGGGATTTGAAATTGGAAATTTAAATTGTTCTGGGAATTGAAATTGTTTTCTGCAGGATTGGCGTTTTAGAGCTTTTGGGGAGTTTATGTGACAACCGGGAAATTCTGGCATTCTTGGAAGAAAATGTACAAATGTATGTATATAACAATTTGTACTATTTAACGAGTGAAATAAATGAATTTATATTGTTTAGAATGCATTAAAATGTTTTAACAATACTGACGAGTAAGAATTCAATGTTGATAAAATTCACTGAATTGAAACGGGTGGAACGGTGCCAAAAACGGCATTAAAAACCCTAACCGGTGCATTATGGTGCACTAAAAGATGAAAAACTTCCGGGATTTATTTTGATCAAACGGAAGCAGTATAAACTGATCCGACTGCACAGGAGACCTCAGGCACCCGCCGGGACGATTTCAGAAAAATTTCGGCTCGAACCGATACCGGTCAAAAAGTAGTCAAATTAATGTGAATAGTAAAGTCAAAGTCAACACTTTACTTTACATTTATGACATCATAAAGCCAAATTAATAAATGTGAAAATTATGGTGGTTGGTGGCATTAATGGCCAAGATTAAATTACTTTTTGATCTAAAGGCCAAGATTAAATTGCTTTTTGATCTAAAGGCCAAGATTTGGCCAAAATTAACCAAATAAAATTTTTGAAAAATTTGGAAAGAAATGGCTTGAAAAGTGTTGCATTTTGATTGGTTGAAAGCTAAGTTAATTGACTTCCTTTGTGTTTAAGTCGGCAAAATCTTGAACAAAGTGGCCGTAGCCATTTCAAAGCCAAAACATAAGAGAAAAAAATTTCTAAGTGTTCAAGAAAGAGAACCCGTGAGCCACCAAGGAGAACCAAGATAATCTTCCAAGTTTTCTTCACAAAAGTGGTGTCAAACACTTCCTTGAAGTCAAAGGAAGCAAGAAAGCAAGGTAACCTTATTTAGTTTGCAATTTTTGGCTTGTTTTCTCCCTAAAATCTGTGGGATGAATAGTGTGAAGGATGAAAATTTTGTGGCTTGTTTTGGTTGATTTGGTGCTTGGGTTTTGTTAGTGGTTTAATTAGAAGAAAAACTATGCATTTTGTTTAAAGAAAAACAAAGTTTTGGTTGGTTTTCCAAGGGTAAAACCGTGGGTTACCATGTGTAGTTGATGATGAATTGTTGTGGTTTAAGTGTGGAAATGCTTTAAATCATATTTTGGTCAAATGTAAAGCATGATTTGTATGGTTATAAGCTTGGAAAAATTTTGGAATTTAAAAACCCTAAAATGGCCGTGGGTTTTAACTAGGGTTTGGTGAATAATTTTTGCATGATTAACTTGATGTTTGGATAGTTAAATTCATGCATTGAATTATAGAAATGATGGTTACGTGATTGAAAGCATGAAACAAAAATTTGGTACATGTTTCTCTTAAATGGCCGTGGGTTATAATGGTGAAAAGAACCCTAGAATTGGTGTTGAAAAATGCATGTAAATTGGCTTGAAAATGTGCTAGGTAATGACATTGGAATAGCCTAAAATTTGGTTGAAAAATTGAGAAGTTTTGGTTAGGTTTTGAGTGTGAAAACCGTGGCTAAAACTAAGGGTAAAATTGAAAGAAATTTTGTGGAATGTGGTTCAAAATGTGAATTGAAATGTTGTGAGCTTTTATGTAAAAGTTTGGGAAACTTTTATATAAAATAGGCTTGTGATATAGTATGTGGCAGGTACATATGGTTTGAGGCGTACCTAATGCCGGTAGCCTTAAATTTACGTCGAAATACTGCCGAAATTTCGAAAACGGCATTTGGGGTAAAAAGAGAATTAAAAATAAAAGTTTAGGGTCGGGTCGGAAACCCGAGTCCCTAAAAGAAAATTAAATAAGGAAAACCTAAGAGGTGGTTCGTGAATAGTAATCCGTCCCCTTAAAAAGGTAAAACATAAGTGAAACTGAAAAACCGACCTCGAGGGGGGGGCGTTTTTGAGAAACGAAGAAAAGGTCCGAGTCGGATACGGAAAATCCAAGCCTCAAATACCTAGATCGAGAATGTTTAGATGAACGTTTTAAGCACTAGTAAAACGTCCATTTGAGGTTTCGAAACGATAGAAAATCACTAAACTGATGTAAGGGTCGGAATAATACTTCCCGAGGGTCGGGAAAGTGAAAAGTGGAAATAAAATAGAAACGAACCCGGTAATGAATAGAAAAGTGTCAGAAAAGTTCCTGAGAGCCAAAAATACAGTCTGGATCGAGAAAATTCCGTCAGGGGTATAATTGCAATTTTGCCAAAATATAGGGATAAAATCGTAATTTTGTAAAAGTTGAGAAAAATTGGGAAAATGATAAATAAAGCCTAAAAATTATAAATAAGTTTTATTTAAGCTTTTTAATGAAAAATAAAAACTATAAATAGAAATGGAATTAACAGACAAGGTTTTATCTGTAGGATCCCAAAATCGATCTACAAAGAGAGCGATTAAAGATCCAGAAAGGAAAAAGGGAAGAAACTGATAAGGTAAGTTCAGACATTTACTTGTCTGCAACATATAGCATTATTATTGCTAACTTTGATGTACTAACTATAAGTTAGGTACATATGTGCTACGGGCACTATTATAGAGTAGAGAGAGAGACGAAATGTGCTACGAGTACTATTAAGAATGGGACACATGTAAATTGTGCTTTGGGTACTAGAGCAAGGTTAATGAAACTCACTCACCTAAAATTAAAATGTGAATCATTCCCAACCACGGGGCAATATGAAGTCACCGGGTTAGAACTTTAAAAAGTCGGTAATGAAACCACTTTTGACGTATCAGCCTTCCGCACAGGGAGGTAAACTTTGCCTTCGGGGCTATGAGATTAAGGCTGTGGAGGTCAGCACTGATGTACCACTCCCAGTCATGAACACTTTTGCCTTCGGGGCTATGAGATTAAGGCTGTGGAGATCAGCACTAATGTACCACTCCCAGTCATGCACACTTAAATGGTACTGCCAACTTGAGCTCAAAACCAGAACATAATCAAAGATAATTACCTAAAACTGAAATTATGCCATAATTGAGCATAAGACAGTTTCGTGAGGGTACTAACATCGCGGTAGATGTATTGTTGATATACTGTGTTGTGGTCAAACTTACTATTCATAATGAATAGTGGTCAAAGTTACTATTTATATATGAATAGTGGTCAATGTTACTATTCATGATGAATAGCTATTCATAGAAATTTATTTCTTGCATGTTTGAACTTACTGAGCCTGTAGCTCACCATTTTTGCTTATGTTGCAGGTAAGCGACCAGCTCAGTAGTTTTGTATGACTGGATGGCGGACGGGATAGCGCGTGTTAAATGGGATAGGAGGCAAGGGATATGGTCTTGTCAGAGTCTTTTCGCTGAGCGATAAAAGAGAAGGGAAAAAGGAAACAGTCTTTTGTAATAATATATATTTTACGAAAGTACTGTATTATGTAAATTACTTTGTACTTGTAAACAAAGTAAATAGTGGATAATATTTTACATGATGTTTTAAAAAAAATTTTTTCCCAAAAACATCATGATTTAAAGAGAGATAGATTAACCGGTGACCCATGAGAGTACAATCTATCGTAGTTAGCTATAAAACTTAACTGTAATAGTATTGTACGATCTCTACGAAGGGAGGGCCGCCACAGTTTATATTTTAAGGGGGGTCATGCCAAAATTTAAAAAAAAAATATTTTGGATATTTGTATTAAAATTATTGTTTTAAATTTTCGATGTTAAAATAAAATATTGTTTTGAATTTTAAAATCAATTTCACACTAATTAATTGAGTTTACCATAATTCGATTACGGAATTCCTGGACAGATAATTAAATTATCTGTGTTTCTTGTTTTAGGTACTCGTTGATCGAATTCGGAGCAAAATACTATCTTGGAATTCGTGCGAGAAGTGGTTAGTAGATTGAATTGTCGACGAGGTAGGATATCGTACCATTTCTTTGTAGTCAGTTTTGTTTTTAATGATTTGGTCAAAATCATTTAAAGAAAATGAGTTTATAAAGTTTTGAAAATTCTGTGATTTTAGAAAATATCATGATTTCGGAAATTAAAGGAAATATATTCGGTCACGAATTTTTTGAAATACAATATGGCATATTTTTATTATGTGAATCTTATGTTCAAATTAAATGTTGAAAGTTGGATTTGGTGTTAAAGTATACCAGGAGCCAGCACACACGTGTGAAGAGTGCACAGTTCGATCAAGGATCACTCATCATGCTTCGGCATGGTGAGGAGGCTCATACGGACCGTACACGAACTAGATGTATATAGGGACACAATTTGCATAATCACGATTCCACGTTTATAATTCGGTACTGCATTGACATACTTGGTATGATGGTTAAATTAAAATGTTGAATTTTTTTTTAAAATATCCTATTAGGCCTTTCGCTCATTATTTTAAAACTGGTAAACCCCCAGAAGATAAAGGTGATTAGAAGATACGGGTTACATGGAACCATCCGTGGATGACAAGGACTAAAGACTTGAAGTAGTGTTCAGTACTTTAGGACAAAGTATGTATATGAGCATTCCGGGACTGTAAATTCTAAACTTTACTTTTGTAATCTTACTTATTTTATTTTATCCAAGTATGCATCTGTGGGATATGGGTACCTCAACACCTGATATTGTGATAAAAATTGAAATAAAAATATTAATTAATTTAAAATATACAAGCATAATTTATAAACAAGTTTAAAGAGTCGGTAAAAGGTAAGATTTTAAAACTGACAGACTTAGAAATCTGAGCTTTCCTTTCATTTATTCATTTAACATCTTATACCTGTCATTATCTCGGATATTTGGGATGTGACACCTGTCGCTGTTCCGAATTTTGGGACGTGACAAAAATAATGAATAGTAATTATGTCACATCCTAAAAACTGGAACAGCGACAGATGTCACATCTCAAAAATCTGAGATAGTGATAGGTATGAGGTATTAAATAAATAAATAAATAAAAAGTCTAGATTCCTAAGTCTGTTAATTTTTATATTTTACGTTTTACCATCTCTTTAAACTTATTTACAAATTATGCTTACATATCTTAAATTAGTTATTATCTGTATTTCAATTTTTATCACAATATCAGGTGGTGAGGTATCCATATCCCACAGATACATACTTGGATAAAATAAATGAGAATACAAAAGTAAAGTTTAGAATTTACAATCCCGGAATGCTCATATACATACTTGGTCCTAAAATAAAAAACACTACTTCAATGTCTTTTGTCCTTGCTGTCCACTGGTGATTTCACGTAGTCCGTATCCTCTAATCACCTTTATCCCTTAGGGGTTTACCAATTTTAAAACAGTGATTAAAATGTCCAATAGGATATTTTTAAGAAAACATTTTTCAACATTTTATTTTAACCATCATACTAAATATGTCAATGCAGTACCGAATTATAAACGCAGAATCGTGATTATGCAAATTATATCCATATATACATCTAGTTCATGTACGGTCCATATGAGCCCCTCACCATGCCGAAGCATGATGAGTGATCCTCGATCGAGATGTGCACTCTTGGCACTTGTGTGCTGGCTTCTGTTATATTTTAACACCAAATCCATTTTTCAAAATTTCATTTGAAATCAAGATTCGCATAATAAAATATACCGTATTATTTTCAAAAAAATTCGTGACCGGATATTTTTCCTTTAATTTCCAGAATCGTGATATTTTCTAAAATCACAGAATTTTCAAAACTTTATAAACTCATTTTCTTTAAATATTTTGGCCAAATCACTAAAAACAAAACTGGCTACAAGGAAAGATAAAAGATCTTATCTCGTTAGCAATTTATCTACTGTCAACTTCTTGCACGAATTCCAAGATAGTCTTTCTCTACGAATTCGATCAACGAGTACCTAAAACAAAAAATACAGATAATTTAATTATCTGTCCAGAAATTCCGTAATCGTAATTACGGTAAATTCAATTAATTAGTGTGCCGTTGATTTAAAAATTCAAAACGATATTTTATTTTAACACCGAAATTTTAAAACGACAATTTCAATATAATTACCCAAGATATTTTTTAAAAATTTCGGCATGACTTGCCATAAAATATAGACTCTCCAAAAGCTCCAAAACGCTAATCCTAGATAAAAACAATTTCAATTCCTAGAACAGTTTAAATTTCAAATTCAAATTTCAATTATAAATAAATTTAAAACACTCATTTAAATTTTATTATTTATTTTTTTTCTGGTGGTATATATATAAATATATATATGCACACATATGTATATATATATCCAAAAGGGTCGGATTGGTGGTCCACGGCGGCGATGGCAAGAAAGACCCAGTGACTCGGGTTAGGCTACGTCAGCGACTGGTTCGGACGGTGACGGGCAAGGGAGATGGGTAGTGATTCGATGAAGGGGGAAAACTGAGGCGGCCTTCGGTTGGTGGGTTCATCGCAGAGGAGGGGAAGTGGCGATGGTGGCTGGTTTGCGGGGCTTGGCTGTGTGAGCTCGGGCGGACGGCAAGGATGAAGGCATGCAAGGGCGAGGGTTCACGACTACTTTAAGGGCTCAAGGTGGTGCTTGGCCGACAGGCCTCTTTGGGCTATCACGGTTGGCTGGCCGGGAGATTACTGACGCGAACGGGTGAGAGTCGAGGGTAGCTTGGGTTGGAAACAGTCGGCGGTTGGCTGGGCAAGGCGATTGGGTTCAGCGGGCTGGCTCCAGTGGTGTTCAGTCGAAACAAAAGAGGGAAAAAGAAGAAGAGAAGGAAAGAGAGATGGTGACAGAGTTAGAGAGAATCGGTGAGGGGGAGAGCAGATAGGGTGTGAGAGGGAGTTAGGGAGTGAGAGGGAGATCGGGAAAGAGAGTTTAGTGAGAGGGAAAAGAAGGAAAAAAAAAAAAGAGGGAGAGTGAGACGAGAGGGAATCGGTGAAGGAAAGAAAAAAAAACAAAGAGAGAGAGAAAAGTGGAAGTTTGAAAGAGAGAGAGTGAAGGTCGGTGAAGAAAGAAAAAAAAAAGAGAAATAGATTTCTGGAAAAATCTGGAAAGAGGAAAGAAAAAGAAAAGAAAAATAAGGAAAAATAAAGAAAACAATATTTGATAAAAATTTATTGTATAAAAATTGTAAAAATTTTCAAAATCTGTGAAAATGTTCTAAATATCCTCAAATAAATATTTAATACACCGAAAATTTAAAATTTAATTTTCATAATTAAAAATTTATTGGCACACTAATAAATTAAGTTTTATACATTTACGTGCGAAATTTAAACTCAAAAATTTCGCAACCTGATAATTCTCAACTTCGTCCTCAAAATTTAAATGATCTAGATTATCAAGTAAATGGGGATATTTCTCTAACATTTCACTTTCTACTTCCCAAGTGGCGTCTTCACTTCCTTGATGTTGCCATAAAACCTTAACTAACGCTATCTCTTGATGTCGAATTCTCTTGACTTTTCTATCAAGAGTTCGTACCGGTGCCTCTTCGTAGGAAACATCTTTTTTAATTGGAATGTCCTCGGGCGAGACTATTGCAGTAGGACCTGGTTCGCATTTTCTAAGCATCGATACATGAAATACATCATGCACATGGGATAACTCTGATAGCAACGCTAAACGATAAGGAACTTTACCAACTCGTTGGATAATAAGGAATGGTCCCACATATCGTGGAGCTAATTTCCCTTTCTTGCCGAAACAAGAAACTCCTTTTAGAGGGGAAACCTTTAGAAACACAAAATCTCTTACGTCAAATTCTAATGGTCTCCTTCATCTGTCAACGTAGCTCTTTTATTAGCTCTGAGCTGTTTTTAAGTGTTCCCGAATAATTCGAATTTTTTCGTTAGTCTCCTCGACAATAGTTGCTCCAATATGAACTTGATCTTCAGGTTCGATTCAACATATAGGTGATCTACATGGTCTTCCGTAAAGAGCTTCGAACGGTGCCATTTTGATGTTAGACTGATAACTGTTGTTGTAGGTGAACTCTGCCAATGACAAATTATCAATCCATTTGTTCCCATAATCTAACGCGCATACACGTAACATGTCTTCAAGAATCTGAATAACTCTTTTGGATTTTCAGTCGGTCTGCGGATGGAAAGCGGTGCTGAATTTCAAATCTGTCTGAGAAGTTGCCTGGAAACTCTTCCAATATCGAGCGGTAAATTGAGGATCTTGATCAAAAATAATACTTAATGGTATTCCATGATTTTGACTATCTCGTCTAAATATACCTTGGCTAAGTTCTTCCTACCATATGTTGATTTGATAGGAATGAAGTGCGTTGATTTCGTCAATCGATCTATCACTACCCAGATAGCATCGAAGCCATTCTGTGTTTTTCGCAGCCCCATAAGAAAATCCATAGTAATTTCTTCCCACTTCCACTTTGGAACAAGTAATGACTGTAGCATCCCTCTAGGTTTCTGATGTTCTACTTTGACCTTAAGACAATTCTGACAAGTCTTCACATAATTTGTCACATCATTTTTCATGTTTCACCACCAGTATTGTCTCTTTAGATCCTTATGCATCTTGATAACTCCTGAATGTATTGCAAATCGAGATTTATGAGCTTCATCCATGATTGCCTTCTTCAATTCTGATATTTATGGAACAGCTAGATGATGTTTGAAATACAAAGCTCCATCACTACGGATGTTCCAATGTTCTAATTGTTCTCCATTCTGAAGCTTTGACCAGACATTTTGCAAATGGCTATCTTTATGTTGATTCTCCTTAACTTGCTGAATCAAGTAGGGTGAAGTTACTAAATTATACAGAGTGATTGAATCTTGATCCTCAGAAATTTGAAGATCATAATCCTCAACCACGGCTGTTCTTTTCCAATCAAGTATTGCTAACGAAGTAAGAACACCTGCACCTTTCCAGTTAAGAGCATCCACTATGACGTTAGTTTTACCTGGATGATATTCTATAGTAAAGTCATAATCTACCATATACTCTACCCAACGTGTTTGTCTCAAATTCAGATCTTTTTGAGTAAAGAGATGCTACAAACTCTTATGATTAGAGAAAATCTGAAATGAGGCACCATAGAGATAGCATCTCCAAATTTTCAAAGCAAAAATAATGACTGCCAACTCTAAATCATGTGTTGGGTAGTTTTTCTCATGCTTCTTCAATTGTCGAGATGCGTATGCCACAACATGTCCTTTCTGCATTAGAACACACCCAAGTCCTTCTTTCGATGCATCAGTATAAACTTCATAGGGTTCTTTAGGCTTGGGAATTATAAGAACTGAAGCACTAGTTAAGTGAGTTTTTAATTCTTGAAAAGCGTTTTCACATTTATTGTCCCACTCAAATCGAATATCTTTTCTTGTCATTCATCATTGGGGTTGCAATTCGCAAAAAATCTTGAACAAATTTATGATAATATCCCGCTAATCCTAGAAAACTTCTGATTTCGGTTACATTTCTAGGTTGTTTCCATTTTATTATTGCCTCGATTTTTGTAAGGTCCACGACTATGCCTTGTCTAGAGATAACATGCCCAAGAAATTTGACTTCAGATAACCAGAAGTTGCATTTCTCCCTCTTGGCGTACAACTAATGCTCCTACAAAGTTTGTAGGACCAACCTTAAGTATTGTTCGTGTTCCTCTCGAATCGTAGAATAGATCAGAATATCATCAATGAAGATGATGACAAACTGATCTAGAAATGATCAAAAAACACGATTCATCAAGTCCATGAAAGCTACTGGAGCATTCATCAAACCAAAAGGCATAACCAAGAATTCGTAAGATCCATACCGAGTCTTGAATGTAGTCTTTAGGATATCTACCTCCCAAATTTTCAATTGATAATATCTGGATCTCAGCTCAATCTTGGAGAAGACTGAGCACCTTCTAGTTGATCAAATAACTTGTCGATCCTTGACAAAGGATATTTATTCTTGATTGTCACCCTATTCAGTTGCCTATAGTCGACACACAGTCGTAAGCTTTCATCTTGTTTCTTTGCAAATAGGGCTGGTGCTCCCCATGGTAATTTATTAAGTCGAATGAATCCTTTAAGTTCCAACTCAGTCAATCGTTTCCGCAATTCAGTTTTCTCCGCAGGTGCCATTTTGTAAGGCGGAATTGATATCAGAGTTGTACCGGGAATAAGATCAATGCAGAATTCTACCTCTCGGTCAGGTGGCAAACTAGGTAGATCTTCAGGAAATACATCCGAAAATTCATCTACCACTGGAGTGTAGTGATCGCCTCTTTTCACATTGTTGTCACCTTCCAATGTGAAAATAATAGCGGCGCAAGACAACTTTCATCGACCACCTATGGCTGGTCTCAACAGCTTACTGGTCATCACTCGATCTGGATCTTCGAGTTTGATTACCGTCGGGTTCAGCTCTATGAATAATATCACCTTTTGGTGATGACAATCTAATGTTGCTCTATTCTAAGTTGACCAATTCATACCAAGAATCACATCATAGCGTGTCATTGGTAGGATAATGAATTGGACATTAAGTTGTTCACCTTCTTGTATAACAACATTAGTCCAACACATTAATGAAGCTTCAGTTTTTCCAATTGGCATACTTAGGTGCAAAGGTGACTCTAAAGATTTTATTTCTAATTCTAATGCTTTTTCAAACGTGGATGCAATAACAGAATGACTGGCACCAGTATTAAACAATACGTGTGCCCAACTAGAAGAGATCAGGATCATAACATCCATAACTGTACGACTATTCTGAGTTGTTGGTTCTTCCCCTAGTAAAGCATACATTTTTTCTTTTCCTTTGTCATTCATATTGTTCATTGAGGCAGTGGGTCCCGTTGTCTTGAATTATGGTGGTTGCGAGGAAACTTGTCTACTAGTGGACGTATGAATTCTCCACTGTGATTGGAATGACTGAGATCCAAAATTTGGCTGATAAGGGGCTTGTGGTGGCCTATATTGTGACTGGCCAAATCCTGACTATCCTTGGTTAAAGTGTCCCTAGTTAACTTGTCCCTGGGTAAATTGTCTAGATCCAGACTGATGAGATCCTACTGATGATTAGGTGGATTGCTGGAATTGTTGAGTCGGCTGTTGTTGCTTATAAGGACAGTTCCTCTTTAAATGTCCTATCTAGCCACAGTTATAATAGCTCCTCTCATATAGGTGTGATCTTCCGGTAGAAGTGTTACTAGTACTGTCAATTCTTCTACCTTTGATGTTGACCCCACTAACATGAGTACGAGTCCTATGCTGACTTCTAGTTGGCCCACCAAACGTTCTTGGAGCTTCAGATTTCTCTTTTTGGAAATTTTGATTATCCTGTTCAATACACAGGGCAGCTGACACGAACGTCGGATAGTCTCGAATCTGCATACCCACCACTAATCTCCTTATTGATGGTTTGAGTTCCTGCTCAAACTTAAGATATTTGGTACACTCTGTCGCCACCACTGTAGAAGCAAATCTGGACAATTCTCCAAATTTTGACACATACTCGAACACGGTCATATTTCCTTGTTGTAGGCCCATGAATTCTATAATCTTTTGATCCCTAAAACTCTCAGGAAAAATTGATCATAGAATAGTTGTTCAAAATCTCCCGGTCATTTCTTGCAGGTTGTGCGTTCTCCTAGTTTGTTTCCACCATATGCCAGCTTTACCATCCAAATAGGTGGAAATAATTTCTATTCGATATTCAGGTGGGGTCTGGATAGTATCCATTTTCATCACCACACTTTGGAACCAATTATCTACTTCTTGAGGTTCACCTTTACCTGTAAAGGCTAGAACTCTAAATCGTTGAAAATCTCGTAGACTCCGGTTCATGTCACGAACGACCGGTTCATCTCTCGCATGAGCAATTATGTTTTGTAATACTCGATACATGGCTTCCGTGACGTTAGCCTGATTCAGCTCTGGCATCGGTGCTGAGGTCGGTGTTGGAGTAGTTGTCGGGATGGTTCCCCTTCTACGTCTTGGCGGCATTCTATAAAATAAAAATTCCGGGTTGTAAATTAGCATTTTATTTTACTCCAAGTATGTATATAATTCCTATGGGAATCCCAAACCATGCTTTGATACCAAAAATCCTGTCACGTCTGAAAATCCGGAATAACGACAGGTGTCACATCTCAAAAATCCGAGATAGTGACAAGTATGAGGTGTTAAATAAATAAATAAAATAAAAGCCCAGATTCCTACGTCTATCAATTTTTATATTTTACGTTTTACCGTCTCTTTAAACTTGTTTACAAATTATGCTTGTATATCTTAAATTAGTTATTATCTGTATTTCAATTTTTATCACAATATCAGGTGGTGAGGTACCCATATCCCACAAATGCATACTTGGATAAAATAAAATAAGTGAGAATACAAAAGTAAAGTTTAGAATTTACAGTCCCGGAATGCTCATATACATACTTGGTCCTAAAATAAAGAACACTACTTCAATGTCTTTAATCCTTGTTGTCCATTGGTGATTCCACGTAGTCCGTATCCTCTAGTCACTTTTATCCCCTGGGGGTTTATCAATTTTAAAATAGTGAGCAAAATGCCCAATAGGATATTTTTAAAAAAACATTTTTCAACATTTTATTTTAACCATCATACTAAATATGTCAATGCAATACCGAATTATAAATGCGGAATCGTGATTATACAAATTATGTCCCTATATACATCTAGTTCATGTACGGTCCATATGAGCCCCCTCACCATGCCGAAGCATGATGAGTGATCCTCGATCAAGCTGTGCACTCTTCGCACGTGTGTGCTGGCTTCTGGTATACTTTAACACCAAATTCAATTTTCAAAATTTCATTTAAAATTAAGATTCGCATAATAAAATATACCGTATTATTTTCAAAAAAATCCGTGACCGGATATTTTTTCCTTTAATTTCCAAAATCGTGATATTTTCTAAAATCACAGAATTTTCAAAACTTTATAAACTAATTTTCTTTAAATTATTTTGGCCAAATCACTAAAAACAAAACTGGCTACAAGGAAGGGCAAGAGATCCTACCTCGTTAGCAATATCTACTGTCAACTTCTCGCATGAATTCCAAGATATTCTTTCTCTCCGAATTCGATCAACGAGTACCTAAAACAAGAAATACAGATAATTTAATTATCTGTCCAGGAATTCCATAATCGTAATTATAGTAAATTCAATTAATTAGTGTGTCGTTGATTTAAAAATTCAAAATGATATTTTATTTTAACACCAAAATTTTAAAATGACAATTTTAATACAATTACCCAAGATATTTTTTAAAAATTTCGGCATGACCTACCTTAAAATATAGACTCCCCAGAAGCTTCAAAACACTAATCCTACATAAAAACAATTTCAATTCCCAGAACAGTTTAAATTTCGAATTCAAATTTCAATCCTCAATAAATTTAAAACACTCATTTAAATTTTGTTATTTATTTTTTTCTGGTGGTATATATATACATATATATATATGCACACATATGTATACATATCCAAAAGGGTCGGACCGGTGGTCCACGGCGGCGACGGCAAGAAAGACCCAATGACTCGGGTTGGGCTACGCCAGCGACTGGTTCAGATGGTGATGGGCAAGGGAGATGGGTAGTGAATCAACAAAGGGGGAAAACTGGGGCGGCCTTTGGTTGGTGGGTTCATCGCAGAGGAGGGGAAGCGACGATGGTGGCTAGTTCACAGGGCTCGGTGGTGTGAGCTCGGGTAGATGGCGAGGATGAAGGCATGCAAGGGTAAGGGTTCACGACGGCTTTGAGGGCTCGAGGTGGTGCTTGGCCGACGGGCCTCTTTGGGCTGTCGCAGTTGGCTGGCTGGGAGATTGGTGATGCGAACAGGCGAGAGTCGAGGGCAGCTTGGGCTGGAAACAGTTGGCGGTTGGCTGGGCAAGGCAATTGGGTTTAGCGGGCTGGCTCCAGTGGTGTTCAGTCGAAACAAAAGAGGGAAAAAGAAGAAGAGAAGGAAAGAGAGATGGTGACAGAGTTAGAGAGAATCGGTGAGGGGGAGAGCAGATAGGGTGTGAGAGGGAGTTAGGAAGTGAGAGGGAGATCGGGAAAGAGAGTTCAGTGAGAGGGAAAAGAAGAAAAAAAAAAACAGAGGAAGAGTGAGACGAGAGGGAATCGGTGAAGGAAAGAAAAAAAAACAAAGAGAGAGAGAAAAGTGGAAGTTTGAAAGAGAGAGAGTGAAGGTCGGTGAAGAAAGAAAAAAAAAGAGAAAAGGGGAAATAGATTTCTCAAAAAATCCAGAAAGAAGAAAGAAAAAGAAAAGAAAAATAAGGAAAAATAAAGAAAACAATATTTGATAAAAATTTATTGGGTAAAAATTGTAAAAAATTTCAAAATCTGTGAAAATGTTCTAAATATTCTCAAATTAATATTTAATACACCGAAAATTTAAAATTGAATTTTCATAATTAAAAATTTATTGGCACACTAATAAATTGAGTTTTATACGTTCACGTGTGAAATTTAAACTCAAAAATTTTGCAACGTGACAGTTTGTGTTGGATTTAAAATGTGTGTAATTAGTATTTGAATGAAATGCTTTTGTATTTTGGGAAAAGTTGAATGCAATGCAATTTAAATATGTGTACCAAACACGCCATTAGACATTTTATTATTTATATTTTTAAAATTTTATATAAAGATCAAATTATAAAATTTCATAATTTTATGTATACTAATCTAAACAGGATAATTTTTTAAATTCTATAAAATTTCGAGGAAAACGAAATAAAATTCATATTCATAATTTTTTTGAATAAATTTTTTAAGATTTTATATATTTTCACTCTAAACAATTTTTTCTTCTAACACATTTTTCAAAACTTATTTTTCTCAAACTTTTAAAACACATCTCTACAACCTTCCTCAAATACCCGTAAACCACTAGAATCAAATCTCAACTTTCTCAAGAGTCAGGCCAACGGCATGCCATTCATGTTTACTTTGGCCCAATGCAAGGTCGACATTTCCTTGGACTTCTTTTAGCCCCCCATTTTTTACTTTAGAAAAATGCCACAAAATCATGCCTTGATTGAGTTTGCCTTGCACGAAATGCTATAACATCACATCATCAATATTTATTTACTTATTTATGTTAATATAATAATTATAATTATTAAGTAGTATCTATGATGTAACATTTTGGGTGTATTTTTAATCAAAAGAAGAAAATATAATTTATAGGGAACTCAGAGTATTAAGAGCACTCGGAGCACCAAGAGTACTTAAGTATACTAAAATCTTTTTTAAAAAAGGAGTTAGTGTTAGGAATGCCCTAAACGGAAAAGACACTTTTAATATATTTTATTTATTTTGAACTGGATAATAAAATTATATTTAGAAGTTATTTATTAGATTACTATTTGTCCTCATTCTATTTATATGTTAAAGTAAATGTAAGCAAATATGGCTCAGTGATTGCTTAAGTTAAACCGTTAAAATGTTGCATACAATGGACTTTTGTATGCAAGAAGACAATGTTCTAAGGTAAGCAGTCTAAACTATGGTCTATAATCTATGGGGTTAGACTGAGCATCTAATTCATGTTAAGACTATTATGTTGTCTAAAGCCATGGTGGAGACGGTTTATCTTGACTGTCTGGAGCATAGACTCCTGAATAGAGACATAGATATGTTGCTTGGTGGTGACATTTTAGACTGGGATTAAAGCGTGATTGATTCGTTTAGTCCGCTATGAGTGGATCAATCTGCTTTTGAAGTTCATTATGCAATAACCTTAATCCTGAGTAGATGAATTGCTTCATGTATATGACTTGTGTACTTTGATGTTCCAATGGCTAAAGCATCTCAGAGGTAATAAGCTTATAGATTGGTTTGTTGGGTACATAACTTATATACGATGGAGGGTTTGTTTACAGATATTGGAATTATAACTCTAATAAGGAGTTAAGGGTATCCTCTTAAAGTCATTATACTGGATATGAAAATGGACAAGACCTTAGATCGTCTGCTAGGCAGATGACTTCTTATTCACATATGGTGAATAATCATTTTTTTATTTGGTAGTATAATAAAATTTTAAGATAGCTTGATTAGTAGGTTGAACAGACTTTGACCTAAGGCTGATCATGAATATCATATGAGGGTTTTGCATATATAACAAGGTCATTAGATAATAGCTTATCACAGGCTTTCGTAATATGATATATACTTGGGAGTTCAGTTTTAGGTTTATAGTAGTGTGACTTTGAAATTAATGATCGTGTGATTGAGTTGTTCGATTTAAAATAATGCCCATATGGATTCACAGGGGCTCAATTATATATGTCTAATTGGTCCCTCTACTAGCTCCACATAATTTCTTAATGGATGGCAAATTGATGAAGGTATACTTATCAACTTGTTGTCTTGCATGGATATAGGTAATGTCCATAAAAGATAAGGGTGGAAGACAAGATTCTCTCCTATTTAAATTTGAATTTTGTTTTGGATAAGAGATTACATAATTATTCAAATTTCAAATAAAGTTGCCATGATTTTATTTGAATTTGAATTGGAGTTGTAGAAAATTATCTATCAGGCAAAAATTTGAAATTCAAGTTTTTTTTGTGGATTTTGATATTTGAATTTGAAATTTGAAATTTAAATTTTGAATTTGAAATTTGAATTTGATATTTGAATTTGAAATTTAAATTTGAAATTTATATTTGAAGTTTGAATTTTTAAAATTTGAACTTTGAAATTTGAATTCAAATTTTGAATCACAAACCAAGTGGTAACGGAATTTTGTTGTGGATAAATCCACGTGGCAAATTCGATTTTCTTATGAATAAGGGAGAGGAAGATCTTGTTTGAATCTTACTTGAATTTTGAATCATAATCCTACTCAATGTGGTCGAATTTGTTGAAGGAATCTCACCCTTGATAGAATCGATTTTTTGTGGATAAGGATGAAAAAAAATTCAAGTTACAATCCTATTTGAATTATAAATCTCTCCCTCGCATGGTGTAACCGAATTTCTTCTATGGATAATGCCTAAGGGAGAATCAATTTTTGTGGATAAGGGTGAGATGATATTCAAATTAAAATCCTATTTGAATTCTGTGTGGTACTTACCTTGGTATGGCCAAATCTAGCCATGATCTTGGCCTTAGAGGGAATAGGTTTTTGGTTGAAAAAGGAAGAAAAAAATTCAAGTCAAATTCTATTTGAATTTTGAATACAAGATCTCTTAGGGGTGGCCGAAAATTCAAGGGAGATTTTGGCCTAAGGGAGTTCGGATTTTTGTGAGAAAAAGGAAGAGAAAATCTTCTCTTGGTCTAATTCAAAATTCAAGGGATCACCTCATGCAAAATAATAAATAGGAGTCCTACTGCTTCAGTTCTCTTAGACCACAGACTCTCAGGTGAGCATGCTTATTATTATACAAATCACCATAGCAATAAGTGCATAAAGAGATCTGGGTGGTAGGAAGGAGACAACTCGTGTTAGGAAATGCCCTAAGCATGAAAGACATTTTTAATATATTTCATTTATTTTGAATTGGATAATAAAATTATATATAAAAGTTATTCATTATATTGCTGTTTATCTTTATTCTATTTACATGTTAAAGTAAATGTAAGCAAATATAACTCATTGACTGCTTGTGTTAAACTGTTAGAACGTTGTATGTAATGGACATTTGTATGCGAGAAGACAATGTTCTAAAGTAAACAGTCTAAATTATGGTCCGTAGTCTATGGGGTTAGACTGAGCATCTAACTCATGTCAAGACTATTATGTTGTCTAAAGCCATGGTGAGGACGTTTGTCTTGACTGTCCGAAGCATAGACTCCCGAGTAGAGACATAGATGTGTTGCTTGGTGGTGACATATTGGACCAGTACTAAAGCATGATTGATCTGCGTAGTCCTTTATGAGTGGATCAATATGCTTTTGACGTTCACCATGCAATAACCTTAATCTTGAGAAAATGAACCACTTCATGTATATGACTTGTGTACTTTGATGTTCCAATAACTAAAGCATCTCAGAGGTAGTAAACTTATAGACCAGCTCGTTGGGTGCATGACTTGTATACGATGAAGGGTTTATTTGTAGATATTGGAATCATAACTCTAATAAGGAGTTAAGAGTATCCTCTTAAAGGCATTATACTGGAGTGAAAATGGACAAGCCCTTGGGTCGTCTGCTAAGCGGATGACTTCTTATTCACATATGATGAGTAATCATTTTCTTATTCCGTAGTATAATACAACTTTAAGATAGCTTGATCAGTAGGTTGATCGGGCATTGACCTAAGGTTGATCATGGATATCATATGAGAGTTTTGCATACATGACAATGTCATTGACAATAGCTTGTCACAGGCTTTCGTAATATGGTATATAATTGGAAGTTCAGTTTCAGGTTTATAGTGGTGTGATTCTAAAATTAGTGGTCATCTGATTGAGTTGTTCAGTATAAAATGATGATCATATGAAATCACGAGAGCCTGATTATATATGTCCAATCGGTCCCTCTACTCGCTCCATATAATTCCTTAACAGATGTCAAATTGATCAAGGTATGCTTATTGGCTAGTTGTCTTTGTATGGATATGGATTGTGTCTACATAGGATAAGGATGGAAGGTAAGATTCTCTCTGGTTGAATTCAAATTTTGTTTTGGATAAGAGATTATACAATTACTCGAATTCCAAATAAAATTGCCATGATTTTATTTGAGTTTGAATTGGAGTTGTAGAAAATTATCCATGAGGACAAAGATTTGAAATACGACCTTTTTGTGGATTTTGAAATTTGAAATTTATATTTTGAATTTGAAATTTGAATTTGAAATTTAAATTTGAAATTTGAATTTGACATTTGAATTTTGAAATTTGAATTCAAAATTTAAATTTGAAATTTGACTTTGAAGTTTTAATTTTGAAATTTAAACTTTGAAATTTAAATTCAAATTTTGAATCACAAATTCATGGTGTAACCGAATTTGTTGTGGATAACTCCACATGGTAAAATTCGGTTTTATAGTGGATAAAGGAGAGGAAGATCTTGTTTGAATCCTACTTGAATGTTGAATCCTAAATCTATCACATGGTGGCCGAATTTGTTAAAGGAATCCCACCCTAAGGAATTTCAGTTTTTATAGACAAGGATTAAGGGAAATTCAAGCTGGAAAATCTTATTTGAATTTTGATTCTCTCCTTTACATGGTGGTCAAAAATCTTTGTGGATAAACCTAAGGGAGAATCGGTTTTTTGTGGATAAGGGTGAGATAAAATTCATGCTAGAAAATCTTATTTGAATTTTGATTCTCCTCACACTTGGATGGCCGAATCTAGTCATGTTCTTGGCTTAGGGGAAATTCGGTTTTAGTGGATAAATGAGAAGATAAAATTCAAGTTAAAATCCTGTTTGCATTTTGAATACAAAATCCCCTAGGGTGTGCCGAATCTTCCTTTGATTATGGCCTATAGGAAATTTGGATTTTGTGTGGAAGGAAGGGAGAAAATCTTCTCTTGGTTTAATTCAAATTCAAGGGGTCATCTCATGCAAGTCTATAAATAAGGGTCCTACCACTCTAGTTCTCTCAGACCACAGACTCTCAGCTGAGCAGGCTTATTGTTGCATAACTTACCGTGACAATAAGTTCTTTAGAGATCTGGGTGGTCAGAAGAAGACTAGCAGTGCTAGCATACTGATTGAGGATCCGAGTGTCCACACACTCTGCCATCCAGGAATTAAAGAATAGTAGAGAAGGCTAGTTGGTTGAAACCCTCCGGTCATTCTCTTCCTCCAGTTTGGCGTCCTCTAAGGGTATGAGTTTGTTGTTGTTAGTTTATTGTATATGGCATTATGAGATATTTAACGATCTTTAAAAAATTTTGTAATTCCGATGCGCCGTTCTGATATATTTTTACCGATTTTTTCCTACAATTGGTATCAGAGCCATCTCGTAATTATGTGATGTACCTAAATTAGACAATAGGTTAGTCTTTTTTATTTATGTATGGATTTGATATTTAGAGAGTGACATTTTAGGATTCCTTTATATTGTTATAATGAATTATTTATGTAGTATATGGTTATTTTAATTTTTAAATTATTATAAGCATGCTTGTTTTATGTCGGTTATGATTCCTTAGAATTTAGAAAAATTGTATTTAGGAATTTTTTATGTAACCATTGAAGCGATTTATTATCATTGGAATTTTCCCATGGAATTTATTTTTAGTCTCTTAGAATTTTTATGATTAGAATTTTGTACACCGGAAATGGTTTAGGAGATTTTATGTAATTATTCTTGGAGGAAATTAAAGTTTGAATACCATAATTTATTTTTCCTAAAAAATTAAATTTAATTTGAAAATTGAAATTTTGTTTATGTGGAAAAATTCCAATTTAATAGGATTCAAATTAATTTTTGGAGATCCTAATGGATAAATTGGAATATGACACGGAAATCGAGGATAGGCCACTGGCCTTGGTGGGGTTGCAACCCCTGCCCTGGGGCAGGATGGGGCTGTGGTAGCCCCTGTCCAAGGGTGGCGGTAGCCCCCCCAAGGGTTGTCCAGGCCCTAGGGCTACAGCCTATGGCTGCAGGCCTGGCGAACTGCTTTGGCCCTCCCCAAGTGTGCAGCCTGGCGAGCTGCTGTAGCAGCTCGGGTATGCAGCCCATGGCTGCAAGCCTTGCCTGCAGCCTGGCGGGCTACTATAACCCCTTAGGGGATGCAGCCTGAGGCTGCAGGCTATGCCTGTAGGCCGGCAGGGCTGCACCTGGCTTGGCCATGGGCTGCCAGCCCCCCCGGGGGCTGGGGAATGCCCATGGCAACTGCGGGCCTCCGGGTCGAAAAATATGAAAAATTTCAATTTTTGAATTTAAGATTTAATTTTAAATCATGTTTAAAAATATGTAATTGAAAATTTGAAATTACATATTATTACACATAAAATTTAAATTGTTTAAAAATTTGAAATTTGAAATTTAAATTTGAAATTTAAATTTTGAAATTTGAATTTTAAATGATTCTTGGGATGAGAAATAAATAGAGAGGCTACATGAAGGTGGATACAAGAAGATGGAGCAAAATTCAAGATTCAAAGAATGCTTTAGATGGAATTTTATAATCTTTAGTTTTTCTTTGTTCTAGGATGGGACCATAGCTTTGTTATTTATTCTGTCATTTATTTTTTTTGTGATATGTTATGGATGAATGAATATATATTGATGGATGATTTGGATGCATACTTGATAACATGTCATATAGGATAGGTGAATGCCACTCAGACTATATTGATCATATATATTTATCAAAACTTGCATGTTTTTCAAAATATTAAGTGGGAGAGGGTTTCAAACAAAACCCATGGCCTCCATTGTTGATCTATATGTGAAAGCATGGTAACGCCTTACGTTATTTCTGCCCTGACCACACCCCTCGGTAGGTGTTTATTACTGTCGGTAAACTAGGTTAGATCTCCTATGTGGAAAACGTGTTCAGGCATGATTCTATTTATAACCACCTCTCGGTGGCTTGGTAAGACATGGATCGAATTACTTAAATAATGGTTATACACTCAAGACTCGTTTAGTTATCAACCTTCCCTAGAAGCTCTGTTAACTAAACTGGTGGCCAAAATAAGCGTTTATTAATATATGTCTTAACCTTGGAGGATTTAAGGCAACATATATTAATTGGACGGGGTCTATGTTCTGGCTATTTGTCGCATGACCACCCCTCGGTGGCTTGGGGCAATAGGTGCTAACAATTATTGTTGCAATGCTACATGCTTTTCAAGTTTTATGTAGGAACATACTTGTATGTTTTATTTGCTAAATTCTCTCTATATTTGTTGGGCTTTGTAATGATGTCTTGTATAATTTTATTTTAGTTCAAAATGTCATCGACATCTCTCATTTCAATACTTACTAAAAATAAACCAAATGGCGATAATTATAAAGATTGGAAAAGGAATCTGCTTATAGTTCTCAATTGCGAGAGACACAAGTTTGTACTGGAGGAACTATGCCCACCTGGGCCCAAACCTGATACACCACTTGAGGAGGTCCCGGTTGCCTATACTTATTGAAGAGAATCCAATGACATAGTTCGGTGCCACATTCTTTCCAGCATGACGAGTGCTTTACAAAAGCAGCATGAGACTTATCAAGTTGCTAGGGAGATCATGAAGAACTTGGAGGACATGTTCGGAGGCCAAGAAAAATTGGCTCGACAGTCTGCCATTACCAGTATAATGAACTCCAAGCAAAAGGCAGGTTCTCAGGTGAAGAACCATATGATCATTCTTATGGGATTCTTTGTTGAGGTTGTTAAGAATGGTGCTGAGCTAGACTATAACACCCAGATCGAGATGGTGTTTAAAACTCTGTCAAAGGATTTTGTGGGGTTTAAGGCTGTATATATGTAGGCAAATAAATCGGTAAAAACGTATCAGAGTGGCACAGCGGAACAATAAAAATTTTTAGATCGTTAAATATCTCATGATGTCATATACAATAAACCAACAACAATTAAAACTCATACCTTAAGGATGCCAATCTTGCAGGAGGAGAATGACCGGAGGCTTCAACCGACTAGTCTTCTCTACTATTCTCCAATTCTCGAATGGCTGAGTGTGTGGGCACTCTGAACCTTGATCGGTATGCTAGCACTACTAGTCCTAACTCCCTTGTCGCCAGATTGTATGCGGCCTTAAACCCCACAAAATCTTTAGACAGAGTTTTGAACACCATCTCGATCTGGGTGTTGTAGTCCAACTCAGCACCATTTTCGGCAGCCTCAGCGAAGAATCCCATTAGAGTGATCATATGGTCCTTCACCGAAGTACCCGCCTTCTGCTTAGAGTTCATAATACTGGTGATAGCGGACTGTCGAGCCAATTTTTATTGGCTTCCGAACACGTCCTCCAGATTTTCCATGATCTCCCCAGCAATTTGATAAGTCTCATGCTGCTTTTGTAAAGCACTCGTCATGCTAGCAAGTATGTAGCATCGAGCTATATCATTGGATTCTCTCCAACGAGTATAGGCAACCGGGACCTCCTCAATCGGTGTGTCAGGTTTTGGCCCTGGTGGGCATGGTTCGTCCAGTACGAACTTGTGTCTCTCGCAACTGAGAACTATTAACAGATTTCTTTTCCAATCCTTATAATTGTCGCCATTCAGTTTATTCTCAGTAAGTATTGAAATGAGGGGTGTCGGTGACATTTTGAACTTGAAATAAAATTATACTAGACATCATTACAAAGCCTAAGCAAATATACAGATAATTTAGCAAACAAACATAAAAGTATGCTCCTACATGAAACTTGAAAAACATGTAGCATTGCAACGGTAATTCTCAGCACCTATTACCCCAAGCCACCGAGGGGTGGTCATGAAAACAAATAGCCAGAACATGGGCCTCGTCCAATTAACATATGTTGCCTTAAATCCTCTAAGGTTAAGATATATATTAATAACCGCTTATTTAGCCACCCGTTTAGTTAACAGAGCTTCTTGGGAAAGTTAATAACTAAACGAGTCTTGAGTGTATGACCATTGTTTACATAGCCCGATCCACGTCCTACCAAGCCACCGAGGGGTGGTCATGAATGGGATCACACCCGAACACGTTTTCCACATAGGAGATCCAATCGAGTATACCGGCGGTGGTAAACACCTACCGAGGGGTGTGGTCAGGGTAGAACTGACGCGAGGCGTTACCATGCTTTCACATATGGATCAACAATGGAGGCCGTGGATTTTGTTTGAAACCCTCTCCCACTCAATATTTTGAAAAACATGCAAGTTTTGACAAATTATGTATGATCAATATAGTATGAGCAGCACTCACCTATCCTATATGATATGTTATCAAATATGCATACAAAACATCCATCAACACATATTTATACATCCATAATATATATCACAGAAAAAATAATTGACAGAATAACCAAGCTATGGTTCCATCCTAGAACAAAGAAAATAAAGATTACAAAATTTCATCCAAAGCATTCTTTGGGTCTTGAATTTTGTTCCGTCTTCTTGTATCCATCTTTATGTAGCCTCTCCATTTATTTCTCATCCCAAAAATTATTTAAAATTTAAATCTCCAAAAATTTAAATTTCAAATTCAAATTCCAAATTCGAATTTAAATTTTAAACAATTTTAAACATCATGTGTAATAATATGTAATTTCAAAAAATATCAAATTTTCAATTACATATTTTTAAACATGATTTAAAATTAAATCTCAAATCTAAAAATCAAAATTTTTCGATTTTTCAACCGTCGCACCACCGCCCCCGAAGGCGGCAGCCGCCGTGGGCAGCCACCAGCCCACGGCTGCCCCCTATGTGCAGCGTTGCCGGGCTGTAGGCCAAGCCTGCAGTGCCAGGTTGCACGCCTAGGCTGGGCCCAGCAGCCGGCAGGCTGCAGGCGCAGAGGCTTCACGCCCAGGCTGCGGCCAGCCTTGGGCAGGCCACGGCCACCCTTGGCTGCAGGCCAAGCCTGCGGCCGTGGGTGGTGTTGACCTGCACAGGGGCTGCCGCAGCCCCATCCTGCCCGAGGGCAGGGGCTGCAGCCCCACCAAGGCCCGTTGGCCTATCCCGAGGGGTCGTGTCTCGATTTTCATACCATATTCCAATTTACCTATTAGGATCTCTAAAAATTAATTTGAATCCCAATTAAATTGAAATTTTCCACACAATCAAAATTTCAACCTTTAAATCAAATTTAACTTTTGGGAAAAAAATAAATTACGGTTTTCAATCTTCAATCTCCTCCAAGAATAATTACATAAAATTTCCTAAACCGTTTCCAGTGTACAAAAATTCTAACCATAAAAATTCTAAGAGACAAAAATTAAAATCCATGGGAAAATTACAGTGTCAATAAACTGCTCCCATGGTTACATAAAAATTCCTAGATACAATTTTTCTAAATTCTAAGGAACCATAACCGGTATAAACAAGCATGCTTATAATAATTCAGAAAATTAAAATAACCACATACTTTATACATAATCCATGATAACAACATAAAGGAACCCTAGAATGCCACTCTCTAAATATCAAATCCATACATAAATAAAAAGACTAAGTAATTGTCTAATTTATGTACATGGCATAGTCATGAGATGGCTCTGATACCAGTTGTAGGAAAATAAATCGGTAAAAACGTATCAGAGTGGCGCAGCGGAAAAATAAAAATTTTTAGATCGTTAAATATCTCATGAAGCCATATACAATAAACCAATAATAATTAAAACTCATACCTCAAGGACGCCAATCTTGCAGGAGGAGAATGACCGGAGGCTTCAACCAACTAGCCTTCTCTACTATTCTCCAATTCCCGAATGGCTGAGTGTGTGGGCACTCTGAACCTCGATCGGTATGTTAGCACTGCTAGTCTTCTTCCGACTACCCAGATCTCTAAAGAACTTATTGTCACGATGAGCTGTGCAACAATAAGCCTGCTCACCTGAGAGTCTGTGGTCTAAGAGAACTGGAATGGCAGGACCTCTATTTATAGACCTGCATGAGGTGATTCTCTGAATTTGAATTAGACTAGGAAAAGATATTCTCCCTTATCCATAAACATAAAAATCTGAATTTTCTATGGGAGATTCTCAACAATAAAGTTCGGCCATTATGGATAAATCCAATCCAAATCTAAACAAGATTTTAACTAGAATTTTATCTCCCCTTTTTCAACCAAAAAATCTGAAATTCCTAGGAGAAAATCTCCTCAAAAAATTCGGCCACTTTTAGGATAAGGGAGAATGAAAATTCCACTAGGATTTTCAAGCTTGAATCTTATCTCAACCTTATCCAAAATAACCGAATTTTCCTAGGAGATTTCCTCCATAATTTCGGCCACTTTTCAGGGAAGGAGAGAATCCAAATTCAACTAGGATTGAAACTTGAATTTTTCCTTTGAACCTTATCCAGAAAAACCGAAATTCCATTGAGGATTATCCTCAAAATTTCGTCCATAATTTGTTAGGATTTAGATTCAAAATTCAAGTAGGATTCTAACAAGATGATCCTCTCCAAATCCAACTGAAATTCGAATTTCAAACTTTGTGGATTTTCCACAACAAATTGGAATCCCACTTGGACTGTGATTCAAAATTTGAATTTCAAATTTCAAATTCGAATTTCAAATTCAAATTTCAAATTTCAAATTTCAAATTTCAAATTCAAATTTAAAAATACCTCTTGTTGCGACAAATCGAGTAATTTCAAATTTCAAAATTCAAATTTCAAAATCCACAAAACGATTGTGTTTCAAATTCTTATTCTCATGGATAATTTTCTACAACTCCAATCTAATCTCAAATAAAATCATGGCAACTTTATTTGGAGTTCGAATAATTGTGTACTCTATTATCCAAAACAAAATCTGAATCCAACCGGAGAGAATCTTGTCTACCATCCTAATCCTGTGTCATCACCATCCATGCATAGTTAACTAGCCAATAGCATACACAAATCAATTTTCCAAACGTTAAGGAATTATGTGGAGCTAGTAGAGGGACTGATTGGACATATATAATCGGGCTCCCGCAAATCCATATGATCATCATTCTTTTATCGAACAACTCAATCATATGATCACTAGTTTCAGAGTCACACCACTATAAACCTGAAACTGAACTCCCAATTATATACCGTATTACGTAAGCCTGTGACAAGTTATCGTCCAATGACCTTGTCATGTATGCAGAACCCTCATATGATATCCATGATCAGCCTTAGGCCAAAGTCCGTTTAATCCTACTGATCAGGCTATCTTAAAGTTCCATTATACTACTGAATAAAGAAAATGATTATTCACCATATGTGAATAAGAAGTCATCCGCTCAGCAGACGACCCAAGGCCTTGTCCATTTTCACATTCAGTATAATGCCTTTAAGAGGATACCCTTAACTCCTCATTAGAGCTATGATTCCAATATCTGTAAACGAACCCTTCATCGTATACAAGTCATGCACCCAACGAAGAGACGCTTTAGCCATTGGAACATCAAAGTACACAAGTCATATACATGAAGCTGTCCTTTTACTTAGGATTAAGGTTACTGCATAATGAACGTCAAAAGCAGATTGATCCACTCAAAGCGGACTTCGTAGATCAATCACGCTTTAGTCCCGGTCTAATATGTCACTACCAAGCAACATATCCATGTCTCTACCTAAGAGTCCAGCTTCAGACAGTCAAGACAAACCGTCCCCTCCAAGGCTTTAGACAACATAATAGTCTTAACATAAGTTAGATGCTTGGTCTAACCCCATGACTACAGACCATAGTTTAGACTGCTGACTTTAGAACATTGCCTTCTTGCATACAAAAATTCATTGCATGCAACGTTCGAACAGTTTAACACAAGCAGTCAGGGAGCCATATTTGCTTACATTTACTTTAACATGTAAATAAGACGAGGACAGATAGCAATGTAATGAATAACCTCTATATATAATTTTATTATCCAGTTCAAAATAAATGCATCAAAATGTCTCTAATGCTTAGGGCATTTCCTAACAATCTCCCACTTGCCCTAAGCCAGCAGATGTGCCATGTTACGCATCCCCATCGCCTCTACGTGCCTCTCAAAGCTTCTAGCCACCAAAGTCTTAGTAAAGGGATCGGCTATGTTGTCCTCGGACGCGATCTTACATACATCCACTTGTCTTGTCTCCACGTGCCCTCTAATAATATGATATCTCCGATCGATGTGCTTAGTCCTCTTGTGGTGCCGAGTTTCCCTTATGTTGGCAATAGCCCCTGTATTATTACAGTAAAGTGTGATAGGCTTGTTAACACCCGGAATGACCTCAAGGTCTCTAAAGAACTTACGGAGCCAAACCGCTTCTTTAGATGCCTCAGCTGCATCCACATACTCAACCTCCATAGTAGAGTCAGCTGTGCAGCCCTGCTTCACGCTCCTCCACACAATAGCGCCTCCTCCGAGTAAAAACACTGATCCAGATGTCGATTTCCTCGAATCCTTACAAGTCTAGAAGTCTGAGTCCGTGTATCCTACGGGTGTTAGGTCCCCTCCAGAATACACCAGCATATAATCCCTCATTCTCTTAAGATACTTGAGTATATGCTTTACAGCTTGCCAGTGCTTGGTTCCAGGATTTGCTTGATATCGACTCACCATACCTACTGCAAAACATATATCCGGGCGAGTGCAAAGCATAGCGTACATAAGGCTACCCACAGCGGATGCATAAGGGACCTTACTCATACGCTCTCTTTCTTCCGATGTCTTGGGACAGTCATCCAATGAAAGAGTTAGACCGGCAATAGAAGGTTGTGAACCTTTCTTTGCCTCTTGCATTGTATATTTGTCAATTATTTTATCTATGTATGAAGCTTGGGATAATGCTATCATTTTGTTCTTTCGATCTCTGAAGAGACGAATGCCTAGAATGTAATTAGCTTCTCCCAAGTCCTTCATGTCAAACTGTTGGTGTAACCAAAGCTTGACCGATGATAAGTTCCCTACATCATTCCCAATGAATAGTATATCATCGACATAGAGTATCAGAAAGACCACTTTTCCATCCTTAATACGTTTATAAACACAAGGTTCATCAACGTTGTGCTCAAAACCAAATGTCTTAATCGCTTGATCAAACCTTTGGTTCCATGAGCGGGATGCTTGCTTTAATCCATAAATGGATCTAAGCAACTTGCAGACTTTCCTTTCTTGGCCTTTCGCTACGAACCTTTCGGGCTGTATCATATAGATACACTCTTCAAGATGGCCATTCAAGAATGCCGTCTTGACATCCATTTGCCAGATCTCGTAATCGAGAGCCGCAGCAATGGACAGAAGAATACGAATAGACTTCAGCATAGCAACAGGCGAAAAGATTTCATTGTAATCGATTCTAGCCTTTTGCGTGTATCCCTTTGCAACCAGTCTAGCTTTGAAAGTTTTCACTCTCCCTTCCGCATCCTTCTTTCTTTTGTAGACCCATTTGCATCCAATGGATTTTATCCCATCCGGCAAATCTACAAGTTCCCAAACAGAGTTGGATTTCATAGAATCCATCTCATTGTTCATAGCCTGTTTCCAAGATTTAGAATCAACATCATTTACAGCTTCATCATAAGTGATCGGATCATCCTCATGCTCATGAGCCTCGGCCTGGTATACCTCAGCATCATACATGAAGAAATTACGTTTCTTCGAAACCCTCCCACTACGACGAGGCACCCTAAATTGTTGATCGTCTGCAGGTCTTTCAGTGGAACTCGGACTTGCGTCCAAGACCGAAATCTGTGGAGCAGTTCTTTCACCCGATACCTCCTCTAGCACCACTTTCCTTCGAGGCTTAAAGTCATTCATGTGACTTTCTTCCAAGAATATTGCATGGGTTGAGATAATGACCTTTTGTTCCTTAGGGTTATAGAACAGACCTCCTTTAGTTCCTTTTAGATACCCTACAAACATGCACAATTCTGATCTTGGTTCCAACTTTTTCGCATCCCCATCCAGTACATGCGCGGGACAGCCCCATATTCTCATATGTCCAAGGGAGGGCTTCCTGCCAAGCCACAATTCATACGGAGTTCTGGGAATTGATTTGCTCGGAACCTGGTTCAGAATATAGCACGCTGTTTTTAAAGCATATCCCCAAAATGATAATGACAGCGTTGAATAACTCATCATGGACCGTACCATATCCAATAAGGTTCTGTTTCTCCTTTCGGCTACACCATTCTGTTATGGAGTATCAGGTGCAGTCAATTGGGATAATATCCCGTTCTCTACAAGATGTCCTAGAAATTCATCGGAGAGGTATTCGCCACCTCGATCAGATCGAAGTGTCTTTATGGATTTATCCAATTGCTTTTCCACTTCCACACGATACTCTTTGAACTTGTCAAAGGTTTCGCTCTTGCGGTGCATCAGATACACATATCTATACCTCGAGTAATTATCTATAAAAGAGACATAATACTCGAACCGTCCTCGTGCTGTGACGTTCATGGGGCCACATACGTCAGTATGCACAATTTCTAAGAGCTCCTGAGCCCTTATACCCTTAGCTCCAAAAGACCTCTTAGTCATTTTACCCTCTAGACAAGACTCACATTGGGGAAGACGTACCTCCTCTAGAGATTTCAGAGGACCGTCTTTCACCAATCTTTGAATCCGATCCTGATTAATATGACCAAGTCTTAAATGCCAAAGATACGCCTTGTTAGAGTGAGAAACTTTCAACCTTTTAGAGTTATCAATTAATTCAGTGTCAAGCAGTGAGTACATCTTTGGTTTGATCAAATATAGGTTTCCATCCATCCATCTGTAGGAAAATAAATCGGTAAAACGTATCAGAGTGGCGCAGCGGAATAATAAAAAAATTTTTAGATCGTTAAATATCTCATGATGCCATATACAATAAATCAACAACAATTAAAAACTCATACCTCAAGGACGCCAATCTTGCAGGAGGAGAATGACCGGAGGCTTCAACCAACTAGCCTTCTCTACTATTCTCCAATTCCCGAATGGCTGAGTGTGTGGGCACTCTGAACCTCGATCGGTATGCTAGCACTGCTAGTCTTCTTCCGACCACCCAGATCTCTAAAGAACTTTATTGTCACGATGAGCTGTGCAACAATAAGCCTGCTCACCTGAGAGTCTGTGGTCTAAGAGAACTGGAGTGGCAGGACCTCTATTTATAGACCTGCATGAGGTGATTCTCTGAATTTGAATTGGATTAGGAAAAGATATTTTCCTTTATCCAAACCCATAAAATCCGAATTTTTCCAAGGGAGAATCTCCACAAAAAATTCGGTTTTCTTAGGATAAATCCAATCCAAATCTCAACAAGATTTTAACTAGAATTTTATCTCCCTTTTTCAACCAAAAAATCCGAATTTTTCTTGGAGATTTTTCTCCTAAAGATTTCGGCCATTATGGATAAGGGAGAATCTAAAATTCCACTAGGATTTTCAAGCTTGAATCTTATCTCAACCTTATCCAAAAATAACCGAATTTCCTAGGAGAGATACTCCCTAATTTCGGCCACTTTTCAGGGAAGGAGAGAATCCAAATTCAACTAGGATTGAAGCTTGAATTTATCCTTGAATCTCATCCACAAAATCTGAAATTTCCTTGAGGATTATCCTCAAAATTTCGTCCCTTATTTGTTGGGATTTGGATTCAAAATTCAAGTATGATCACTAGTTTCAGAGTCACACCACTATAAACCTGAAACTGAACTCCCAATTATATACCGTATTACGTAAGCCTGTGACGAGCTACTATCCAATGACCTTGTCATATATGCAAAACCCTCATATGATATCCATGATCAGCCTTAGGTCAAAGTCTGTTTAATCCTACTGATCAGGCTATCTTAAAGTTCCATTATACTACCGAATCAATAAAATGTTTATTCACCATATGTGAATAAGAAGTCATCCGCCCAGCAAACGACCTAAGGCCTTGTCCATTTTCACATTCAGTATAATGCCTTTAAGAGGATACCTTTAACTCCTCAGAGCTATGATTCTGATATCTGCAAACAAACCCTTCATCGTATATAAGTCATGCACCCAACGAACCGGTCTATAAGCTTACTACCTCTGAGACGCTTTAGCCATTGGAACATCAAAGTACACAAGTCATATACATGAAGTAGTTCATTTACTTAGGATTAAGGTTATTGCACAATGAACGTCAAAAGCAGATTGATCCACTCATAGCGGACTACGTAGATCAATCACGCTTTAGTCCTAGCCTAATATGTCACCACTAAGCAACATATCCATGTCTCTACTTGGGAGTCGAGCTCCAGACAGTCAAGACAGACCGTCCCCTCCAAGGCTTTAGACAACATAATAGTCTTAACATGAGTTAGATGCTCGGTCTAACCCCATAGACTACAGACCATAGTTTAGACTACTAACTTTAGAACATTGTCTTCTCGCATACAAAAGTCCATTGCATGCAATGTTCTAACAGTTTTAACACAAGCATTCAGTGAGCCATATTTGCTTACATTTACTTTAACATATAAATTAGATAAGGACAGATAGCAATGTAATGAATAACCTCTAAGTATAATTTTATTATCCAGTTCAAAATGAATACATCAAAATGTCTCTAATACTTAGGGCATTTCCTAACACCATCCAAAACAGATAAAAGACTTATTTCAACGAATATCAACTCTTTTACTAAAAGAAACTGAATAAGAATCCTTTATTAAACAAGCTACTGATATAAGGTTCCTCCTAAAATTAGGAACATAAAAACAGTCTTTTAATAAAATAAACCTAAATTGATCAAAATAAAGGTAAACATCTCCCACTGCCTCAGCCACCACCAAGCTGCCGTCCCCAGTTCGCAACGAGAGGCTCCTATCATGTAGACTTCTCGTTTCCACGAACCACTGCACAGAAACACAAACATGATTAGTGACGCCCGAATCAATGACCCAAGTGTCTTTCGATTCTTCCCCCAAACACGCTTCTAAGTAAAGAAGTTCCTTACCTTCCTTGCCCTTGGCGGCTAGGATTTCCTGGCAAGCCTTCTTGAAGTGACCTACCTTCCCACAGCGGAAGCACTTGGACTTTTTAGGGTCCCTGGGCTTCTTGTTGTTCTTCTTCTTCTTCCCATTCGAGACAAGAGGATTAAAAGAACTGGAAGCCGCTTGCTTCTGATTTGGCCTCTTCCTCTTCCGTGAGGGTTTGGAAGATTCCACCAAATTGGCCTCACCTTTGGGTTGGACAGCATCCCCATCCCTGATCACCCGCTCATAAGCTTGGAGTTGCTTCATGAGCTCGGTTAGTCCTAACTCCCTGGTCGCCAGATTGTATGCGGTCTTAAACCCCACAAAATCTTTAGACAGAGTTTTGAACACCATCTCGATCTGGGTATTGTAGTCCAATTCAGCACCGTTTTCGACAGCCTCAGCGAAGAATCCCATTAGAGTGATCATATGGTCCTTCACCGAAGTACCCGCCTTCTGCTTAGAGTTCATAATATTGGTGATAGCGGACTGTCGAGCCAATTTTTTTTGGCCTTCGAACACGTCCTCCAGATTTTCCATGATCTCCCCAGCAATTTGATAAGTCTCATGCTGCTTTTGTAAAGCACTCGTCATGCTAGCAAGTATGTAGCATCGCGCTATATCATTGGATTCTCTCCAACGAGTATAGGCAACCGGGACCTCCTCAATCGGTGTGTCAGGTTTTGGCTCTGGTGGGCATGGTTCGTCCAGTATGAACTTGTGTCTCTCGCAGCTCAGAACTATTAACAGATTTCTTTTCCAATCCTTATAATTGTCGCCATTCAGTTTATTCTCAGTAAGTATTGAAATGAGGGGTGTCGGTGACATTTTGAACTTGAAATAAAATTATACTAGACATCATTACAAAGCCCAAGCAGATATACAGATAATTTAGCAAATAAAACATACAAGTATGTTCCTACATGAAACTTGAAAAACATGTAGCATTGCAACGGTAATTCTCAGCACCTATTGCCCCAAGCCACCGAGGGGTGGTCATGAAAACAAATAGCCGGAACATGGACCTCGTCCAATTAATATATGTTGCCTTAAATCCTCCAAGGTTAAGACATATATTAATAACCCCTTATTTAGCCACCAGTTTAGTCAACAGAGCTTCTAGGGAAGGTTAATAACTAAACGAGTCTTGAGTGTATAACCATTGTTTACGCAGCCAGATCCACGTCCTACCAAGCCACCGAGGGGTGGTCATGAATGGGATCGCACCCGAACACGTTTTCCACATAGGAGATCCAATCCAGTATACCGGCGGCGGTAAACACCTACTGAGGGGTGTGGTCAGGAAAGAACTGACGCGAGGCGTTACCATGCTTTCACATATGGATCAACAATGGAGGCCGTAGGTTTTGTTTGAAATTCTCTCCCACTCAATATTTTGAAAAACATGTAAGTTTTGACAAATTATGTATGATCAATATAGTATGAGCAGCACTCACCTATCCTATATGACATGTTATCAAATATGCATACAAAACATCCATCAATACATATTTATACATCCATGACATATCACAGAAAAAATAATTGACAGAATAACCAAGCTATGGTTCCATCCTAGAACAAAGAAAATAAAGATTATAAAATTTCATCCAAAGCATTCTTTGGGTCTTGAATTTTGTTCCGTCTTCTTATATCCATCTTTATGTAGCCTCTCCATTTATTTCTCATCCCAAAAATTATTTAAAATTTAAATCTCCAAAAATTTAAATTTCAAATTCAAATTCCAAATTCGAATTTCAAATTTAAATTTCAAATTTAAATTTTAAACAATTTTAAACATCATGTGTAATAATATGTAATTTCAAAAAATATCAAATTTTCAATTACATATTTTTAAACATGATTTAAAATTAAATCTCAAATTTAAAAATCAAAATTTTTCGATTTTTCAACCGTCGCACCACCGCCCTCGAAGGCGGCAGCCGCCGTGGGCAGCCACCAGCCCCAAAGGGGCTGGCAGCACACGGCTGCCCCCTATGTGCAGCGTTGCTGGGCTGCAGGCCAAGCCTGCAGTGCCCGGCTGCACGCCCAGGCTAGGCGCAGTAGCCGGCAGGCTGCAGGCAGTGCCTGCAGCCAGAGGCTGCACGCCCAGGCTGCGGCCAGCCTTGGGCAGGACACGGCCACACTTGGCTGCAGGCCAAGCCTGCGGCCGTGGGTGCTATTGACCTACATAGGGGCTGCCGCAGCCACATCCTGCCCGAGGGCAGGGGCTGCAGCCCCACCAAGGCACGTCGGCCTATCCCGAGGGGTCATGTCTCGATTTTCGTACCATATTCCAATTTACCTATTAGGATCTCCAAAAATTAATTTGAATCCCAATTAAATTGAAATTTTCCACACAATCAAAATTTCAACCTTTAAATCAAATTTAACTTTTGGGAAAAAAATAAATTACGGTCTTCAATCTTCAATCTCCTCCAAGAATAATTACATAAAATTTCCTAAACCGTTTCCAGTGTACAAAAATTCTAACCATGAAAATTCTAAGAGATAAAAATTAAAATCCATAGGAAAATTACAGTGTCAATAAACTGCTCCCATGGTTACAAAAAAATTCCTAGATACAATTTTTCTAAATTCTAAGGAACCATAACCGGTATAAACAAGCATGCTTATAATAATTCAGAAAATTAAAATAACCACATACTTTATACATAATCCATGATAACAACATAAAGGAACCCTAGAATGCCACTCTCTAAATATCAAATCCATACATAAATAAAAAGACTAAGTAATTGTCTAATTTATGTACATGGCATAGTCATGAGATGGCTCTGATACCAGTTGTAGGAAAATAAATCAGTAAAAACGTATCAGAGTGGCGCAGCGGAAAAATAAAAATTTTTAGATCGTTAAATATCTCATGATGCCATATACAATAAACCAATAACAATTAAAACTCATACCTTAAGGACGCCAATCTTGCAGGAGGAGAATGACCGGAGGCTTCAACCAACTAGCCTTCTCTACTATTCTCCAATTCCCGAATGGCTGAGTGTGTGGGCACTCTGAACCTCGATCGGTATGCTAGCACTGCTAGTCTTCTTCCGACCACCTAGATCTCTAAAGAACTTATTGTCACGATGAGCTGTGCAACAATAAGCCTGCTCACCTGAGAGTCTGTAGTCTAGGAGAACTGGAATGGCAGGACCTCTATTTATAGACTTGCATGAGGTGATTCTCTGAATTTGAATTGGACTAGGAAAAGATATTCTCCCTTATCCATAAACATAAAAATCTGAATTTTCTATGGGAGATTCTCAACAATAAAATTCGGCCATTATGGATAAATCCAATCCAAATCTAAACAAGATTTTAACTAAAATTTTATCCCCCCCTTTTTCAACCAAAAAATCCGAAATTCCTAGGAGAAAATCTCCTCAAAAAATTCGGCCACTTTTAGGATAAGGGAGAATGAAAATTCCACTAGGATTTTCAAGCTTGAATCTTATCTCAACCTTATCCAAAATAACCGAATTTTCCTAGGAGATTTCCTCCATAATTTCGGCCACTTTTCAGGGAAGGAGAGAATCCAAATTCAACTAGGATTGAAACTTGAATTTTTCCTTTGAACCTTATCCACAAAAACCGAAATTCCATTGAGGATTATCCTCAAAATTTTGTCCATAATTTGTTAGGATTTAGATTCAAAATTCAAGTAGGATTCTAACAAGATTATCCTCTCCAAATCCAACTGAAATTCGAATTTCAAACCTTGTGGATTTTCCACAACAAATTGGAATCCCACTTGGACTGTGATTCAAAATTTGAATTTCAAATTTCAAATTCGAATTTCAAATTCAAATTTGAAATTTGAATTTGAAATTCGAATTTCAAATTTCAAATTTCAAATTTCAAATTTAAATTTCAAATTCAAATTTCAAATTCGAATTTCAAATTTCAAATTTCAAATTTCAAATTTAAATTTCAAATTCAAATTTCAAATTCGAATTTCAAATTCAAATTTCAAATTCAAATTTCAAATTCAAAATTCAAAATTCAAATTTCAAAATTCAAATTTCAAAATCCACAAAACGATTGTGTTTCAATTCTTGTTCTCATGGATAATTTTCTACAACTCCAATCCAATCTCAAATAAAATCATGACAATTTATTTGGAGTTCGAATAATTGTGTACTCTATTATCCCAAACAAAATCTGAATCTAACCGCAGAGAATCTTGTCTACCATCCTAATCCTGTGTCATCACCATCCATGCATACTTAACCAGCCAATAGCATACACAAATCAATTTGCCAAACGTTAAGGAATTATGTGGAGCTAGTAGAGGGACTGATTGGACATATATAATCGGGCTCCCGCAAATCCAAATGATCATCATTCTTTTACCGAACAACTCAATCATATGATCACTAGTTTCAGAGTCACACCACTCTAAACCTGAAACTGAACTCCCAATTATATACCGTATTACGTAAGCCTGTGACAAGCTATCGTCCAATGACCTTGTCATGTATGAAGAACCCTCATATGATATCCATGATCAGCCTTAGGCCAAAGTCCGTTTAATCCTACTGATCAGGCTATCTTAAAGTTCCATTATACTACCGAATAAAGAAAATGATTATTCACCATATGTGAATAAGAAGTCATCCGCTCAGCAGACGACCCAAGGCCTTGTCCATTTTCACATTCAGTATAATGCCTTTAAAAGGATACCCTTAACTCCTCATTAGGGCTATGATTCTAATATCTGTAAACGAACCCTTCATCGTATACAAGTCATGCACCCAACGAACCGGTCTATAAGCTTACTACCTCTGAGACGCTTTAGCCATTGGAACATCAAAGTACACAAGTCATATACATGAAGCTGTCCTTTTACTCAGGATTAAGGTTACTGCATAATGAACGTCAAAAGCAGATTGATCCACTCAAAGCGGACTTCGTAGATCAATCACGCTTTAGTCCCAGTCTAGTATGTCACCACCAAGCAACATATCCATGTCTCTACTTGGGAGTCTAGCTTCAGACAGTCAAGACAAACCGTCCCCTCCAAGACTTTAGACAACATAATAGTCTTAACATAAGTTAGATGCTCGGTCTAACCCTATAGACTACAGACCATAGTTTAGACTGCTAACTTTAGAACATTGTCTTCTCGCATACAAAAATCCATTGCATGCAACGTTCTAATAGTTTAACACAAGCAGTCAGGGAGCCATATTTGCTTACATTTACTTTAACATGTAAATAAGACGAGGACAGATAGCAATGTAATGAATAACCTCTATATATAATTTTATTATCCAGTTCAAAATAAATGCATCAAAATGTCTCTAATGCTTAGGGCATTTCCTAACAATATAATCTTGTGACAGGAGATTTAGGACTTACCGAGTTCATGAAGCAACTCCAAGTTTATGAGCGGATAATCAGGGATGGGCATGTGGTCCATCCAAAAGGAGAGGCTAACTTCGTGAAATCTTCCAAACCCTCACGGAAAAGGAAGAGGCCAAACAAGAAGCAAGCGACTTCCAGTTCTTTTGTTCCTCCTATCTCGAATGGGAAGAAACAGAAAAAGAACAAGAAGCCTAAGGACCCTAAAAAGTCCAAGTACTTCAACTGTGGGAAGGTAGGTCACTTAAAGAAGGCTTGCCGAGAATTCTTGGTCGTCAAAGGCAAGGAAGGTAATGAACTTCATTATCTAGAAGCATGTTTGGTAGAAGAATCGAAAGATACTTGGGTCATTGATTCGGGTGCCACTAATCATGTTTAAGTTTCTATGCAGGGGTTAGTGAAAACGAGAAGTTTACATGATAGGAGCCTCTCATTACGGACTAGAGACGGTAGCTTGGTAGTGGTTGAGGCAGTGGGAGATGTTTATCTTTACTTTGATGAATTTAGGTTTATATTATTTAAAGACTGTTTTTATGTTCCTAATTTTAGGAGGAACCTTATATCAGTAACTTGTTTAATAAAAGATTCTTATTCAATTTCTTTTACTAAAAGAGTTGATATTCGTAAAAATAAGTCCTTTATCTGTTCTGAATGGATGGATGGAAACTTATATTTAATCAAACCAAAGAGGTACTCACTGTTTGACACCGAATTAACTAATAACTCTAAAAGGTTAAATGTTTATCACTCTAACAAGGTGTATCTTTGGCATTTAAGACTTAGTCATATTAATCAGGATAGGATTCAAAAGTTGGTGAAAGACGGTCCTTTAGAATCTTTAGAGGAGGTATGTCTTCCTCAATATGAGTCTTGTCTTAAGAGTAAGATGACTAAGAGGTCTTTTGGAGCTAAGGGTACCAAGGCTCAAGAACCCTTAAAAATTGTGCACACCGACGTATGTGGCCCCATGAACGTCGCAGCACTAGGAGGGTTCAAGTATTATATCTCCTTTATAGACGATTACTCGAGGTATGGATATATGTACCTGATACATCGTAAAAGTGAAACCTTTGATAAGTTCAAAGAGTATCGTGCAGAAGTGAAAAAGCAATTAGGTAAATCCATAAAGACACATTGATACCGATCAAGGTGGTGAATACCTCTCCGATGAATTTCTAGTACATCTTGTAGAGAATGAGATATTATCCCAATTAACTACACCTGGTACTCCATAATAGAATAGTGTAGCTGAAAGGAGAAACAAGACCTTATTAGATATTGTACGGTCCATGATGAGTTATTCAACACTGCCGTTATCATTCTGGGGATATGCATTACAAACGACGTGCTATATTCTGAACCAGGTTCAAAGTAAGTCAACTCCCAGGACTCCGTATGAATTGTGGCATGGCAAAAAGCCCTCCCTTGGACATATGAGAATATGGGGCTGCCCGGTACATGTACTGGATGGGGATACAAAGAAGTTGGAACCAAGATCAGAATTATGCATGTTTGTAGGGTATCCTAAGGGAACTAAGGGAGGTTTGTTCTATAACCCGAAGGAATAAAAGGTCATTGTGTCAACCCATGCGACATTCTTGGAGGAAAGTCACATGAATGACTTTAAGCCTCGAAGCAAAGTAGTGCTAGAGGAGTTATCGGGTGATAAAACTACTCCACAGATTTTGGTCTTGGACGCAAGTCCAAGTTCTAGTGAAAGACCTATAGATGATCAATAGCTAGGGTGCTTCGTCGTAGTGGGAGGGTTTCAAGGAAACCTAATTTCTTCATGTATGATGCTGAGGTATACCAGGTCGAGGCTCATAAGCATGAAGATGATCCGGTCACTTATGATGAAACTATAAATGATGTTAATTCTAAATCTTGGAAATAGGCCATGAACAATGAGGTGGATTCTATGAAATCCAACTCTGTTTTGGAACTTGTGGATCTACTGAATGGGATACAATCCATTAGATGTAAGTGGGTCTACAAAAGAAAGAATAATGCAGAAGGGAGAGTTAAAACTTTGAAGGTTGGACTTGTGGCAAAGGGATACACACAGAAGGTTGGAATTAATTATGATGAAACCTTTTCGCCTGTTGCTGTATTGAAGTCTATCTGTATTCTTCTGTCCGTTACTGCGGCTCTAGATTATGAGATCTGGCAAATGAACAGCAAGACGACATTCTTGAATGGCCATCTTAAAGAAAGTATCTGTATGATACAGCCCGAAGGGTTAATGGTAAATGGCCAAGAAAGAAAAGTCTGCAAGTTGCTTAGATCCATTTATGGATTAAAGCAAGCATCCCGCTTATGGAACCAAAGGTTTAATCAAGTGATCAAAACATTCAGTTTTGAGTAAAACGTTGATGAACCTTGCGTTTATAAACATATTAAGGATAGAAAAGTGGTCTTTCTGGTACTTATGTCGATGATATACTACTTGTTAGGAATGATGTAGGGAATTTATCATCAGTCAATCTTTGGTTGTGTGATAACCAGGACTTTTAAGATTCTCAGAAGAATTTAAAATTATAAGTATATGACAATTTTAATGTATAAAATATGAAAAAATTGTGTTTTAATATTGTTGAGAATGCAACAAAAAGTTCTAACAGTGTTAAAGAGTGTGTTTTCGGAGATGGAAAATTTTCCCGAACCAAAACAAGTGAAACGGCCCTAAATCGGAGCCAAAAGCCCTAGAGGGTGCACTGAATGTACTAAAAGACAAAAATTTACGGTAATGATTTTTGGTCAAATGGAAGCAAAATAAGGCAAACCGATCGCACTGGAGGCATCAGAAACCCGCCTACGTGATTTCGGTTGATTTTCGTTTGGTTTGACTTTTGGTCAAACTTTGACCACAAATTAATATGTTGAATTAATTAGATGATGTCATGAGTGACATCAATTAGTGATGTAATAAATGATGAATTTATGGCTAAAAAGGATGGTTGGTAGATCTAATGGTGGAGATTAGTTGTAATCTTGAATCAAGGGAAAGGAATAAGCCAAAATGACATGAAAAATTTTGGCAAAAATTTGGATAATTTGGGCTGTATAAGGGTCGGCTGAGGTAGAAACAAATCAGTCAAAAATTACTTTTTAGTCCCTAGAAACTTTGCTAAAAAGTCCCTAAAGAATTGCCAAATTGTTGGAAAATTTTGCAACTTGGTCCTCCATCCTTTTGCATATAAATAGAAGTGAGAAATGGCATTTGGAAATCAGAAAAAAACTGCCCAAATTCTATCCACTTGAGGCCATGAGCTATCCTCCCTTCCTAAGCCAAAATTTAGCAAAATTTCCTCACCAAATTAACTTCCAAACCTATTCTAAGCATCAAGGATTCAAGCTCTTAAGGTGAGCCACCATTTTGTAGCTTTTCTTGCTATTTTTCTCTTCAAAATCTGTGGTATGTTGGGTGTGAAAGAATGGTGAAAATTTTGATGTTAAACTTTATGTTGATGTTGGTTGAATGATGTAGTGATTGAAGTGTGTTTTAGAAGCTAGAAATAAGCAATTTTCATGCATGGTTTCTTGAAGAATCTGTGGATAATGTGGTGAAGAATATGAAAATTTTTGTGATGAAATTTAATGAGGAAATGGTTGATAAAGGACCTTAAGAATAAGAAAATTTTGCGAATGGTTTTGGACATGAAAACTGTGGCTTAAAGGCAAGGTTTAGAATAAAATTTTCTTAGGTTTTTGATGTAGAAATGTACATTAGAAACCCTAAGATTGAAATGTGATAAATGAGCTTTGTGATGAAAAATTTTAGTGTTGAATTCCATAAGAAAACTGTGGCCTATATTGAGGAAAAATGGTGAAATTTGTGATTGGTTTGAATGATTCATACTGTGAAAAAGTTTTACATAAAAGTTTGGTAACTTTACGTAAAATAGGCCTTTGGTATAGTACGTGGCAAGTACTAAAGTTCTGAGGCATACCTAATGCCAGGAAAACCTAAAATTTAAGTGGAAATGCTGCCAAAATTTTGAAAACGGCATAAAGGGCATTTCAGGAAATGAGGGATAAAAATGTGCTCAGAAATAAAAACCGAGACCCCTTAGTAGGTTAGAATTGGTAATGGGAGATTAAACTCAAGAGGAATACTAAAACGACGCTCTAATGTTTAAAATGTCAAGAACGGAAAGAAATTTACATTAGGGGTATTTTAAGAAATGAGGGGGAGAATTTATGGATGGGATGGAAAACCCGAGCCCCTCGGGAACCAAGGTTCGGATGATAAACATTTCAGGAGTAGTGAAATACCCATTTGAGACTCCGAAACTCTAGAAAAACAAGAAATGACCTTAGGTGTTAGAATAGTACCTCCGAGGGTCGGGTGAGAAATAATCACTGATTTTACAGCAAATAATGCTGTAAAAATATATCGAAGTCTAAGAAATATTATTTTATGATATTTGGGCTTAGAAAATACCAGAAAAATAGTATAATGGAATTTTACAGTCCTAAAACCAACCAGGGGTAAAATGGTTATTTTAACCAAAAATTTCTGAAAGGCTCAAAAGGGACTGTTAAGGACCTATAATGCCTTAAATAAGATTCTAGAGACCATAACTAAGATTTTAAGACTAAAATCCAAAATTTATGAAGTACATGGGTGTGTACTTTGGAACATAGGTATGTAAGAAAGACCCGAGAGGTACACAGGTTTGGACACCGGCGTGTATCAGACCGTGTACCACACAAAGAGATGAAATGTGTTGTGATGCTAATAACAAAATGAATATACGCAAAGTGATAAATGATGATGGGTATTAACAGACAATATTTTGTCTGTACGGACCCAAATTAGAGAAGGAACAAGAACTGCAAAGGAAGTCAGAGATTGGACGTTAGCACAGTTCTGGTAAGTTCAAGCATTTTTATGTCTGCAACATGAAATACTATGATGTTTAATTATGTATTATTTGTACATTAGATACAAAGTCCTACGGGCACTATGGTATAGTTAGACTAACACACCCAATAAACTAATAAGGTGAGATGTGTACTGTGGGTACACTATGGAAAGAGTGTGATTAAATTTAAGACATACCCATAAATGAAAGAATATGTAAAGACCTACGGGCATTAAAGGTTCCTGACTTTGAGGTGATGATTAATGCCACCTGGTCGCAACTATAATTGAAAGATGGTAATGAAACCACTTTTGGCGTACTGGCCTCTAGCGACAGATGGAGGTATTTTCAAATCCTACAAGGATAAGCCATAAGGACTTAATAGATTGGGAAGGATTGGCCTGAGGGTAGCTCTCAAGTTCCCTCACAGTAGTGCAACATCGGTACAACCACTGTGAGCTCAAAACCAAAATATAATGAAGATAATGACCAAAAATTTAATGAAAGCCATAAATGAGCATAATTGAGCATAACCGACACTAATATTATGTATAGTGTACTCGGTCAAAGTTGACGTGAATAGTACCTGATCAAAGTCAAAGTTACAACTCACTAGTCAAAGTCACTACTCACTAGTCAAAGTCAAAGTTACTATTTATAGATGGATAGTACTATTCATAGAAAATTTTATTATTGATACTTTTGAATCTATATGATTCATAGTGTGTACGTTTGAACTTACTGAGCCTGTTAGCTTACTTGTGTGTTCATATTGCAGGTAAGAAACCTGTCTAGTAGATACTCTGGATGACGACAGGATATGCGGTGCTATTGGGATAGGAAATTCCACTGTGGATTATGGTCCTGCTACTAGTCTTCTGTTGAGCTTTGAAAGAGGGAATTTGAAGTAAATGTATTTTAAGATACAAAGTTGAGAAAATATATTTATGTAAATTATGTTGTATTACAAAAAGATAACTAAAGTATAGTTTTAAATTTTACATGGCTTTCATACAATGCTTTCATGCAAGAAAAGTATTTTGGAAAAAAAAAAAAAAGCTCAAAATACAAAGATTTAAAAAAATGAAAGAAAGTTTTTGACGACTCAATAAGGTTCATGGGTTGTCGTAATCGGCTACAAAGTTGGATTGTAACAGTTTCGTGTGGCCAAAACTAGGGGTATCATAGGTTGGTATCAGAGCAGTTGACCATATCTCTACCGGCACAAAGCACAACCTGCTTGTCAATCTAAGTAAGTTAGCTCTCTTTAAGATAGTTAGCTATTTGTTTATACAAGGTTATGTATTTTGGAGGATATATGATGACTAGGCCACCATATGTGCTACCTCAGCCGTATAGACTGAGAGGACCGATCCGGGTATGGATTAGGTCTGTGATTAGGCCATCCATTATGATAACTGAGAATTTTAAGATTCTCGGAAGAATTTAAAGTTGCATGTGTATGGCAATTTTAAGGTGTCAAATATGAAAAAGTTGTGTTTTAATACTGTGGAGAATATAGTAAAATATTCTAACAGTGTTTAAGAGAGTGAGTTCGGAGATGAAAAATCTTTTCAAATCGAAACGGGCGAAACTGCCCTAAATCGGAGCCAAAAGCCCTAAAGAGTGCACCAAATGCACTAAAAGACGAAAAATTATGGTAATGAATTTTGGTCAAATAGAAGTAAAATAAGGCAAACCGATCGCATTGGAAGCGTCAGAAACCCATCTATGCGATTTCGGTAGATTTCCGTTCGGTTTGACTTTTGGTCAAACTTTGACCACGAATTAATATATAAATTAATTGGATAATGTGATGTGTGACATCAAAATAATGATGTAATAAATGGTGAAATTAAGGCTAAAAAGGGTGGTTGGTAGCATTAATGGTGGAGATTAATGGTAATCTTGAATCAAGGGCTAAGATTAGGCCAAAATTACATGAGATTTTTTGGAAAAAAATTGATGAAATGGGCTGTAAAGGGAGTCGGCTAAGGCAGAAAAAAATCAGCCAAAAATTACCAATTAATCCCTAGAAAGTTTGCTAAAAAGTCCCTAAACAATTTTCAATTTGTTGGGAAAAATTGCAACTTGGTCCTCCACCCATTTGCTTATAAAAAGAAGTGAGCAAGTTCATTTGGAAATCAGAAAAAAAAAAAAAAAAAAACAGCCCAAATTCTATCCAAGTGAAGCTGTGTATCATTCCTCCTTCCTAAGCCAAATTTTAGCAAAATTTCTTCACCAAATTAGCTTTCCAACCTAGTCCAAGCATCAAGGATTCAAGTTCTTGAGTTGAGCCACCATTTTGAAGCTTTTCTTGTTGTTTTTCCCTTCAAAATCCGTGGCATGTTGAGGGTGATAGAATGATAAAAATTTTTGATGATTTATTTTCGTGTGGATGATGATTGAGTGATGTGGTGATTGAAGCATGTTTTAGAAACTTGAAACAAGCAAATTTTATGCATGTTTCCTATACAAAACCTATGGCTTATGTACAAGATGATATGGAAATTTTGGTGATGAAAATTGGTGAAGAAATGTTTGATAAAATGATATAAGGATAAGAAAAATTTTTCCTATGGTTTTGGACATGAAAACCATGGCATAAAGGCAAGGTTGGAATGAAATTTTCTTAGATTTTTGACGTTGAAATGTGCATTAGAAACCCTAAGATTTAAATGTGATAAATGAGCTTTGTGATAAAAAATTTGTAGTGTTGAATTCCATAAGAAAACCGTGGCCTATGATTGGGGAAAATGGTGAAATTTGTGATTGAATTGAATGGTGGTTAATTTGAAAAGTTTTATGTAAAATTTGGTAACTTTGCATAAAATAGGCCTTTGATATAGTACATGACAGGTACTAAGGTTCTGAGGCATACCTAACGTCGAGAAAACCTAAAATTTAAGCAGAAATGCTATCGAAAATTTTAAAACGGCATAGAGGGCATTTCAGGAAACGAGGGGTAAAAATGTAGGCTCAGAAATAGAACCCTAGACCCCTCAGTAGGTTAGAGTTGGTAATGGAAAATTAAACCTAAGAGGTATAGTAAAATGACCCTCTAATGTCTTAAATGCTGAGAATGGGAAAAAATTACGTTAGGGGTATTTTAGGAAACGAGGGAAAAAATTTATGGATGGGATAGAAAACTCGAGCCCCTCGGGAGCCAAGGCTCGAGAACGGGAAGGAAAACGTTTCAGGAGTAGTGAAATACTCATTTGAGGCTCCAAAACACTAGAAAAACGAGGAACGACCCTAGGTATCGGAATAGTTCCTCCGAGGGTCGGGTGAGGAATAGTTACCGATTTTGTAGCAAATAATGCTGTAAAAATATATCAAAATCTAAGAAATATTATTTTATGATATTTGGGCTTAGAAAATCCTAGAAAAATGGCAGATTGGAAATGTTACGGTCCCGAGACCCGTCAGGGGTAAAATGGTCATTTTGACAAAAAATTTTTGAAAAGCTTGGAAAGGACCGTTAAGGACCTAGAATGCCTTAAATAAAATTCTAGAGGTCATAACTAAGATTTTAAAGTTAAAAATCCAAAGTTTATGAGTACACGGGGGTGTAAGAAAAAAACCCGAGAGTACACGAGCTTGGACATGGGTGTGTATAAAGTCGTGTATCGCATAAAGAGATAAAATGTGTTGTAATGCTAACAACAAAATGAATATATGCAAAATGATAAATGATGTTAGGTATTAACAGACAATATTTTGTCTGTATGGACCCAAACTAAAGATGATAACAAAACTGCAGAGGACTTCCGAAAGTGGACGTTATCGTAGTTGTGGTAAGTTCAAGCATTTTCATGTCTGCAACATGAAATACTGTGATATTTAATTATTTGCTAATTGTACATTAGATGTGAAATCCTACGAGCACTAAGGTATAGTTAGACTAATACACCCAATGAGTTGATAAAGTGAGATGTGTACTATGGGTACACTAGTGTGACTAAATTTAAGACATACCTTTAAAAGAAAGAATGTGTGAATACCTACAGGCATAAAGGGTTCCTGACTTTGAGGTGATGATTAATGCCATTTGATCGGAACTATAATTGAAAGATGGTAATGAAACCACTTATGGCGTACCAGTATCTAGTAAGGTGGAGGTTTATAAGTCCTTTGGGGACATAAGAACTGCTTCGGGCGATGATGGACTGGGGAGGATCAGGCTTAGGGTCGCTCCCAAGGCCCCTCACAATCAGCGAGCAAATGATATCGGTACGGTCAACATGAGCTCAAAAACCAGAACTTACTGAAAGATACAAAGTTGAGAAAATTTTATTTATGTAAATTATGTTGTATTACAATAAGACAACTAAAGTATAGTTTTAAATTTTATATGGCTTTCAGACAAGGCTTTCATACAGGAAAAGTATTTTGGAAAAAAAAAAAGAGCTCCAAAATACAAAGATTTAAAAGTAAGAGAAAGTTTTTGACAACTCAATGAGGTTCACAGGCTGTCGTAATCGACGACAGAGTTGGATTGTAACAGTTTCGCGTGGTCGAATTTGGGGCCATTACAGGTTGGTATCAGAGCAGTTGACCATATCCCTACTGGCATAAAACGTAGCCTGCTCGTCAATCCAAGTAAGTTAGTTTCCTTAAGTTAGTATCTTTTATTTATACAAGATTATGTATGTGACAACTAGGAAATTTCATCATTCTCGGAAAATCAGTATATGGAATGTACACAATGAATTTCATGTTTAAAATGTGACAATGTAGTGATTTTATGTGTGTACATGTGTCAAACACAGTATAAGAAATTAGTCAAGATGACCTTTTCTTAATGTAAAATTGATACACTTAGAATCAGTATGCTCAAAATAGTCAATTGAGTATAAAATGCAATTTTTGACCGAGGAACACACGGTATCAAGAAATTGGTCAAGATGACCTTTTCTTGATATAAAACTGATATATTTGGAATCAGAATGCTCAAATTAGTCATTTGAGTACAAAAAGTAATTTTTAACTAGGAAACATGCAGTACCAGAAAACTGGTCGAGATGACCTCGAATGAAAATAAAACTGATATATTTGGGTTCAGCACGCCCAAATTAGTTAGGATAGCTCATGTTGAAATTTTGGACCAAAAAAGTATATATAAGGGTAGAAAAGTCAGAAATTTCAGAAAAAGTCCCCATAATTTTTCCTCTCTTCTCTTTTCTCCCCCTACACCAAAAATGAATAGTAACCGACCACCTAAAACGGTGTCCGTTTTTGACATCGCCGGTCTCGTTGGAAACCTCTCGACGAGCTGAGTCCAACAGCAGGCTGAGTCGACGGAACCGACGTTGGAGCATGGCACACGTGCCGCCAGAAGTCATCGGAGGACGAGAAATTCAATCTGCCATATCTCCGCAGTTCGACGTCCAAATGCCATGATTCCGGTCCTAATGGATTCGTGGTGAAGAGTAGAACACAACCTAGGCCTCATTTCAACTCAACGGCCGCTGGATCGTGCCGCCCAAAACTTCACCATTGCTGCCGTGTTGTCGCCTTGGAATCTGTTGATTTCGGTGAAGTTGAGCAACAGCATTGGTACTAAAAGACTCAAAATGATGCGTAGATCAAAAGCCCTAAACCAATTTTGGGCAACAAAGTCGGCACGATGGAGAACCAACCTCGACGCCGTCGTCTGATTTTCGAGGCCCGATTTCCAGTGATAGGAGCCTCGATTGGTGAAATTGACACCACCAATGGGTTCTCTCGTCGAGCTCTTCAAGCTGGTGACCGCCTTTTCCCTCGTCGCCGTAGGCAACACCGGTCAACTATCGATCAACGCCGATCAACGATTGGTCAACTCCAGTCAACAACGGTCAACGGTGACTTGGTGACCAAAAATTAAAGAATGGCCCGTTGGCCTGTTTTCGACGTTTCGAACACATCCGCGACATTGGATTTGCAAACCAAAACTTGAAAAGTAAAGAACGATGGAATAAAGTTTGTGTGCTCAAGACCGAACGGTTCGTTCGATCACCGGTGGGACGATTTCGGTCAATTCATTCCCTAATTTATGTTTTGGAATGATTATGTATTAATTATGCATTTTGACACGTGAAATTATAAGAAAAATGGATGAAAATGATGAATAAGAAAATGTATGGGAATGTGAAGATTTTTATGTAAAAGTTGAATTTTACGTAAAATTATCGCTTCTGGTATAGTATGTGGTAAATTATAATAGGTTAAATGGTTTTGCTGCATTTCCTAAACACCAGGACCCTAAAAATTAAGCGAAAATACTATCGAAATTTCAAAAACGGCACAAAAGGGTATTTTAGGAAACAAGGGGTAAAAATGTGATCGGGATGGAACTCGAGCTCTCTCAGTGACCTAGGCCCGAGAAAAAGTGGAGAACCGACCTAGGTCGAAATAATACCACCCGAGGGTTGGTGAATAGTAAATCAAGAAATTGCAGTAAATAATGCCGTAAAAATTTAGTAAAGCCTAAGAAAAATTATTTTATGATTTTTGGGCTTAGAAAATCCAACCTAAGCATTAAAATGAAAATGATACGACCTAAAGTGTCAAGGGCAAAATGGTCATTTTGATCAAAAATTTCAAGAATGATAGAAAAGGACCCTAATAGACTTAGAATGGCTCAATTAAGATTCTAAGGGCCAAAACTAAGTTGTAAATCAAAGAAAAGTAAGGTTATGATGAAAAATCCCATTAGGGGTAAAGTGGTAATTTTGCTAAAAGTTAGTAGAAAAGTTATAAATGGGATATTAGACCCCTAAGTTCATGATTGGGAAATGAAATGTATAATTTTTACATTTTATTAAGTTTTATGTATGAAATGGGGATTGAAAATAACCGTGATCATTTCAGTTATAGGGACCCGATCCAGATGTGATGAAGGAACCTCTGCAGATCCAGAAAGCAGGAAAGGAGATACGAACATAAGTATCTGTAAGTTCAAACACGTGATTTGTCTGCAACATGACCTGACATGTTATGTTATGCGTATAGGTTATGTGTGGTAAGTTTAAATATTTTCCTGTCTGCAACATGAATAGACTATTATGTCTAAATGTCATATGGTAAGTTTCAAATATTTTTATGTCTGCAACATGTATGGACTTTTATGTGTTATATGTTGCAAGTTCAAGCATTTAGTTGACTACAACATGAATGTAAGTAGTATGCTATAATATGAATGTCACAAAAGCCATGTTATGAACTATGTGTTATGTCTAAGTTAAATATGAATTGACTTGACATGTTTATGTTTATGTGTTATATTTTGTAATTTCAGACATTTTAAATGTCTGTAATATGAAATTACGTAATATGTTTATATGCTATGTATGACATGTAAAGTATATACCAAGGTGCTATATGCACACTAATGTGTAAATAAAATACACACAAATAAAGAAAGATATGTAAAGAGTTCCAGACCTAGGAGGCAGTAATAATGCCACCGGTTAGGAATCACATGAAAGTCGGTAATGAAACCACTTTTGGCGTACTGGCCTCCCACATAGGTGGAGGTTCCTCATGTTAAGTTATGTTATGGCTTCCAATCCGACGGTGGTGCGTCCCGGGTGCGGAAGTCTAATATTCAAGTTTAAGGTACGACTAATCATGGGGCCCAAAACCAGAACGTAATGAAAGATAAAGACCCAAGACTAAAAATATAGCCCATAAATGAGCATAAGATATACTAACACTACGAGTACCATTGTAGTCAAAGTTACTGTTCATAGTCAACGATATTGTTCATAGTCAACAGTACTGTTCATGGTCCGAGTTACTATACTATTCATGATGAATAGTAATACATAAGTAATGTATGTTATTTGTTATGTTAATGATCCATGCTATGTTTTATATTAAGGATGTTTAAGCATATGTAAGTATATTTACGATGCTTAAGTATGCTTATGAAATTTTACATATTTAAGTATGACAAGTGTATTCATGATGTTAAATGTGAATGCATGTTCATGATATCAAGGATGTTAAGTATGTTACGTTTCAAGTATGTTATGTTTACGATGTTTAACATACGTTAAGTATGCTATGTTTAGAATGTTCAAGTATACGTAAGTATGACTACGATGTTTAAAGTATGTTAAGTATGTAGTATGTTCAAGATGTTATATTAAAGTATGTTAAGTATGAAAGCATGTTCATGATGCTAAGTATGTTAAGTATGTTTACGATATTAAAGTATGTTCAAGTATGATAAGTATGTTATGTTTACGATGTTTAAACTTACTTTAAGTATGCTACATTTAAAATATGATATGTTTACGATGCAAAGTATGTTAAGTATAAAAGAATGTTCATGATGTAAAGTATGTTCAAGTATGTACAAGTATGTTTATAAGGTTAAGTATGAATGTAAAGTAATGTATGATATATGTTATGTGAATGTTCTCATGGCACAGTTGGTATCAGATATGTTGTATGAGTTTTTATATGTTATGCATGTATGTTTGAACTTACTAACCCTGTCGCTCACAAGTTTATTCATGTTGTAGGTAAGCAACCGCACGATGATAAGACAAGTGATGGATGACGAATGAGATCTGCATGTGCCAAGAGACTGGGGAAGGGTTATAGTACTGCTATGAGTCTTCCGCTGAGCTGTTTAAGAAGAGTATTGAAATGATGGTTTATGATGTATATCAAGTTATGACAATGTAAAATGTTTACTCTAGTAAAGGTTTTACAATGATACGATTTGCATGTTTAAGAAAAAAAAATTTATTTCCTATTTTCGCATTAAAATGGGAACTTAAAATAAGTATATTAAAATAAGTATGTTAAAGTAAGATACCAACTACCATAGTTTGGTATTAGAAAAAGTTAAAAGTAAGTTATCGATGACCCATAAGTCAACGGTATATCGTAGTCGGCTTCAGAGCTCGACCGCGATGGCATAGCTAAGTAAGTCACGGTCGTCACACTGTATTTTGTAAGATATATGATGACTAGGCCACCATATGTGCGACCTCAGCTGTATAGACCGAGAGGACCGACCAGGGTATAGACTAGGTCTGTCATTAGGTCGTCCATGTCCCAGCGACTAGTACATAGACCACTAATGCCTGAGCGGCTAGCGCCATAGGCTAGAGCATCATCACCAATTCAAGTGCCACCTCCTCAACTGGTACTTAACCCACTAGTCGATATAGACATCCCAGTTGTTGGAGGACGACCACACATAGGAGCCAGAGTGTTAGCACGTAATGTGCACGTTTTTTGAGGTAGTCATCCACCCACTTTCGAGGGAGGTCAATAAGGGATTGCTACCAGAGATTGGCTACATGATATAGAGATGATCATGCGCCAATGTAACATCGACGAGGACTACTGGGTCATGTTGGTAGTCAGTACTTTTCATGGAGACGCACGGATGTTCTGGGAATATTGTGACCAGGACATGCTGTTAGGGCATGACTGGGCTGAGTTTAGGCATATTATGATACAACAGTTTCTACTTAAGAGCCCAGCACCAGTTCCAGATCCTCCGGAGAGCTGGGTAGCGATGCCACCACCTACTCTGCCTAGATACACGGATATCAGAGAGTTTGTTCTTCGGGCAGAGAGACTACAGATGCTACTTAGTGATACAATCTTTACTTATGCAGTACGATTCGAGGAGAACATTGTGAGGAAATACCCCCTATCCAACCTCACTGATGAGGATTTTTGTGATATATTCTAGAAGGAGCTTACGATAGATTTGTTATGAAATGCCCTAAGTATTAGAGACATTTTAATGTATTCATTTTGAACTGGATAATAAAATTATACATAGAGGTTATTCATTACATTGCTATCTGTCCTCATCTTATTTACATGTTAAAATAAATGTAAGCAAATATGGCTCACTGACTGCTTGTGTTAAAACTGTTAGAACGTTGCATGCAATGGACTTTTGTATGCGAGAAGACAATGTTCTAAAGTTAGCAGTCTAAACTATGGTCTGTAGTCTATGGGGTTAGACCGAGCATCTAACTCATGTTAAGACTATTATGTTGTGTAAAGCCTTAGAGGGGACGGTTTGTCTTGACTGTCTGGAGCTGGACTCCCAAGTAGAGACATGGATATGTTGCTCGGTGGTGACATATTAGACCGGGACTAAAGCGTGATTGATCTACGTAGTCCGCTATGAGTGGATCAATCTGCTTTTCACGTTCATTGTGCAATAACCTTAATCCTGAGTAAATGAACTACTTCATGTATATGACTTGTGTACTTTGATGTTACAATGGCTAAAGCGTCTCAGAGGTAGTAAGCTTATAGACCGGTTCGTTGGGTGCATGACTTGTATACAATGAAGGGTTTGTTTGCAGATATCGGAATCATAGCTCTGAGGAGTTAAAGGTATCCTCTTAAAGGCATTATACTGAATGTGAAAATGGACAAGGCCTTGGGTCGTCTGCTGGGCGGATGACTTCTTATTCACATATGGTGAATAATCATTTTCTTAATTTGGTAGTATAATGGAACTTTAAGATAGCCTGATCAGTAGGATTAAACGGACTTTGACCTAAGGCTGATCATGGATATCATATGAGGGTTTTGCATATATGACAAGGTCATTGGATAGTAGCTCGTCACAGGCTTACGTAATACGGTATATAATTGGGAGTTCAGTTTCAGGTTTATAGTGGTGTGACTCTGAAACTAGTGATCATATGATTGAGTTGTTCGGTAAAGAATGATGATCATATGGAATCACGGGAGCCCGATTATATATGTCCAATCAGTCCCTCTACTAGCTCCACATAATTCCTTAACGTTTGGCAAATTGATTTGTGTATGCTATTGGCTAGTTTATTATGCATGGATGGTGATGACACAGGATTAGGATGGTAGACAAGATTCTCTCCGGTTGGATTCAGATTTTGTTTTGGATAATAGAGTACACAATTATTCGAACTCCAAATAAAGTTGCCATGATTTTATTTGAGATTGGATTGGAGTTGTAGAAAATTATCCATGAGAACAAGAATATGAAACACAACCGTTTTGTGAAATTTAAAATTTGAATTTTGAAATTTGAAATTTGAATTTTGAAATTTGAAATTTGAATTTTGAATTTGAATTTTGAATTTGAAATTTGAATTTGAAATTCGAATTTGAATTTTGAATTTGAAATTTAAATTTGAAATTTGAAATTTGAAATTTGAAATTCAAATTTTCAATCACAGTCCAAGTAGGATTCGAATTTGTTGTGGAAAATCCACAAGGTTTGAAATTTGAATTTGAGTTGGATTTGCAGAGGATAATCTTGTTAGAATCCTACTTGAATTTTGAATCCAAATCCCAACAAAGGTGGACGAAATTTTTGAGGATAATCCTCATGGAAAAATTCGGATTTTTGTGGATAAGATTCAAGGGAATAATTTAAGTTTCAATCCCAGTTGAATTTGGATTCTCTCCTCTCTGAAAAGTGGCCGAAAATTTGGAGAATCTCTCCTAGGAAATTCGGTTATTTTTGGATAAGGTTGAGATAAGATTCAAGCTTGAAAATCCTAGTGGAATTTTGATTCTTCCTTATCCTAAAAGTGGCCGAAAATTTGGAGAAGATTTTCTCCTAGAAATTTCGGATTTTTTGGTTGAAAAAGGGAGATAAAATTCTAGTTAAAATCTTGTTTAGATTTGGATTGGATTTATCCTAAGAAAACCAAATTTAATTGTGGAGATTCTCCCTTGGAAAATTCGGATTTTATGGATATGGATAAGGGAGAAAATCTTTTCCTAGTCCAATTCAAATTTAGAGAATCACCTCATGCAGGTCTATAAATAGAGGTCCTGCCACTCCAGTTCTCTCAGACCACAGACTCTCAGGTGAGCAGGCTTATTGTTGCACAGCTCATCGTGACAATAAAGTTCTTTAGAGATCTAGGTGGTCGAAAGAAGACTAGCAATGCTAGCATACCGATCGAGGTTTAGAGTGCCCACATACTCAGCCATTCGGGAATTGGAGAATAGTAGAGAAGGCTAGTTGGTTGAAGCCTCCGGTCATTCTCCTCCTGCAAGATTGGCGTCCTTGAGGTATGAGTTTTAATTGTTGTTGATTTATTGTATATGGCATCATGAGATATTAAACGATCTAAAAGTTTTTATTGTTCCGCTGCGCCACTCTGATACGTTTTTACCGATTTATTTTCCTACAAGATTTACGACAAAGGGTAACCCCTTACATTGTAAAATTATGTTGTTGAAAATCTAATGATTGATTTTCATGTGACCATAGGAAATAGAAAAGATAGTGAACACACGAAACCAAAGAAATATGAGAGAGCGTCCTGTCCTTTTAGAAAGGGTTGATAAACTATAAGCCCTTATAGAAGCATAGATGAAGGAGAATGATAAGCTAAGGCAAAGGTTAGTGCAAATGGAACAGAGGCAAGGCCAAGAGGAAGGCCAAACCTCACAAATGGCTGCAACTGAACAAGCAGTGTCACCAATTATTCTCGAAGTAGTACTAGAACCCCAACCTCAACCTGAGTAAATTAGGAACCATTGTACCAATGATTTCGATGGATGAAGCCACCGAAATTCGAGGGCTCCACAAACCCACTAGAAGCATAGGAGTAGCTTTCTTCGATCCAAATGATTCTAGAATTTATGGACCTAATAGAACAAGAAAAGGTCATGTGTGCATCCTTTGTGTTGAGGAGGGATGCAAGGTTTTGGTAGGACACCATCAAACTGAGAAGAAACGTGGCCATAATGACATGGATAGATTTCTTAGAAGAATTTAATCAAAAGTACTATGACCCTGCGCTACTGCGACCCCAACAGACGGAGTTTGTAGAATTGAAGTAGGGAAACATGACAGTGAGTGAAGTCTGTTAAAAGTTTGACCAACTATCTTGACTATGTCCATATGTCATCCCTACTGAGAGGGAGAAAATACAAAATATGCTTGGGATGTTCCGACCCGACATCTCAGCTTTGGTAGATAGTGGGTTAACGCCACCCACTATAGTAGCTGACTTTGTTAGTCGAGCTTTAAGATCTGAGTATTACCTAGCTCGACAAAGGGAAGAAAAGGAGAAAATCTGGGATGCCAAGAAAAAGAAAAAAGTCTTGGCAAAAGCTGCTCAAGCTGGACCCCAGGTTGGACAAGGTAACAAGCCGAATCCGAACGCTAAGGCTGGATAGTCAAGCACTTCTGGCCAACAGTCACAAGGCAAACGGAAAGGAAATAATTCTAGAAATAGGAATCAGTAGTAGAAGTTGAACATTAATGCCTTATCTGTTGTTTGCGACTGTGTTACTTGCAGAAGGAGGCACCCAGGACGATGCAAATATGCTCCAAATGCTTGCTTCTAATGTGGGAAAGACCCATTTTGCCAAGGATTGCCCCAAAAATAGGCAAAATGTGTAGGGCACATTTCAGTCACAGTAGCAACGTTCCCAAGTTCATGCACTACAGGCTAAGATTGAAGGGCCTTCAGAGACGCAAGATAGATCGGAACGCATGCCTTGTGTAGATGCTAGGGTCATGGCTACACTAAAAAGGATGCAGAAGCTGGGACGTCCAATGTAGTAATAGGTCAGCTTTCTATCATTAATCATTTGACATCCATTTTATTTGATTCTGGAGCTACACATTCATTTATTTCATACGAATTTGCGAACAGAATAGGATATCCTAAGGATAGTATAAGTATGACGTTTAGAATGACTTTACCCTCAGGCGAAGTCTCAATATCCAATTACTGGTTACCTCATGTACTAATAATTGTGGCAAATAGGGAGTTATATGCAAAATTAATCGTGATGGAGTTAGTTGATTATGACGTAATACTAAGAATGGATTTCCTAGGAAAATATCGAGCCACGATCCATTGTCAAAAGTGAAAAATAGTGTTTTAACCTGACCAGGAAGATGACTTCGAATATGTCAGCTAATCACGTAAAATGAGGAAGACAATGATCAATTCAATGAAAGCAAGAAGGTAATATCTAGCGGCTATGCTGGATACTTAACGTATATAGTTGATGCGATGGAGGAGCAGAAGCTTTAACCTGAAGACGTTCCTATTGTGAACGAGTTTCTTGATGCTTTCCCAAAAGAATTACCCGGGTTGCCGCCATAACGAGAGATCACTTTTGAAATCAAATTGATGTCAGGAACTGCACCTATCTCAAAGGCACCGTATCGAATGGCACTAGTGGAGCTAAAGGAGTTACAAGTGCAATTAAAAGAGCTTCTTGACAAGGGATTCATCCGTCTGAGCTATTCCCCATGGGTGCTACAGTACTGTTTGTCAAGAAGAAGGATGGAACATTTCACATGTGCATCGATTATTGGGAATTGAACAGGGTTACTATCAAGAATAGGTATCCATTACCTAGAATTGATGACTTGTTCGATCAACTTAAAGGCACAGCAGTATTCTCCAAAATCGATCTGCGATCGGGATATTATTAGCTTCATATCAAGGAAAATGTTATTCCCAAGACCGTGTTTAGGACCTGTTACAGTTATTACGAATTTCTTGTGATGCCATTTGGGTTGACAAATACGCTAGCTGCATTTATGGACCTAATAAATCAAGTATTCAAGGAATTTCTAGATAAGTTTGTCATTGTGTTTATGGATGACATACTTATATATTCAAAGACTCGTAAAGAGCATGAAGAACACCTAAGGATCGTTCTTTAAATGATAAGAAAGCACCGACTCTATGCAAAATTCTCTAAGTGCGAATTTTGGCTAGATAGAGTACATTTCCTAGGACATGTAGTTTCTAAGGAAGGAATCACCGTGGATCTACTAAAGTGGAGGCGATCAATGAATGGCCTACACCTAGAAATGTGACCAAAATATGGAGTTTCTTAGGTTTAGCCGGCTATTATAGGAGATTTGTAGAGGGATTCGCATGACTCACTGCACTTCTCATGGCTCTTACGAGCAAGAGGAGGAGGAACGAGTGGACTGATGAATGCAAAAGAAGCTTCCGAGAGTTGAAAAAGCGATTAACAAGCACGTCAATCCTTACGCTTCCTACTGAAGGGGAGACGTTTATGATATACAGCGACGCTTTGAAAATAGGATTAGGAGCTGTCCTGATGCAAGGTGACAAGGTGATAGTATATGCCTCACATCAATTAAAGGATCATGAGAGAAATTATCCTACGCATGATCTAGAACTTGCCGCCGTAGTGTTCACACTTAAGATCTGGCCACACTATTTGTATGGAGCTCAGTGTCAGATCGATACTGACCATCAGAGATTAAAGTACTACTTCACACAGAAGGAGTTAAATATGCAGCAGAGGTAATGGTTGAAGCTAGTAAAGGATTACGATTGTGAGATCATCTACCATCCCAGAAAAGCCAATCGCGTTAAGGATGCATTAAGTAGAAAATCTACTGTTTCGCAGTAACTACCAATACAGAAACTACCAAGGCCATTGCAACAGGAGATTAATTAGTTGACTATGGAGCTGATATCTGGAAAATTGGCTGCACTTCAATTAGAATCATCATTATTCGAGGACATTAGAGAGGCTTAAAAACAAAATCCAAATCTAGCAAGTCCTCAGGAAAGAGTGTCTAAGGATGGATTAATCCTGCATCAGGGAAGAATTCATGTTTTTGATGATGAAGGATTAAGAAGGTGGATTATGGCAGAAGCTCATGAGACACCATATTCAGTGCATCCCGGAGCTAGTAAGATGCACCAGGATTTAAAGTTACAATTCTGGTGGAAGAGAATGAAGAATGATATCACTAAATTCGTGGGCCGATGCATGATGTGTCAAAGAGTTAAGGTAGAACACCGACATCCAAGTGAAAAATTAGAGCTGTTAGAAATTCCCGAATGGAAATGGGAACATATTACGATAGACTTTATAGTAGGATTACCAAAAACCTAAGAAAGCTACGATGCCATTTGGGTTATCGTCGATATATTAATAAAACGGTAAGGTTCCTAGCAGTAAAAATGACTTTTTCACTGGAAAAACTGGTGAACCTTTATGTAACCTATATCGTTAGGTTACATGGTGTTCTTAAGTCCATTACATCGGATCGCGATGCATGATTCACTTTAAATTTCTAAAAGTGCGTGCAAGAAGCCATGGGAATGGAATTGCATCTGAGTACGACTTTTCATCTGCAGACGGACGGGCAATCTGAACGGATGATCCAAATGTTAGAAGACATGCTTCACACATGTATAATAGATTTCTTGGGAAACTGGAATGAAAAACTTCCATTGGTATAATTCTCGTATAATAATAGCTACGAAGCTTCTATAGGACTTGCACCCTATGAAGCTTTATATGGAAGGAAGTGTAGATCACCTGTCCACTAGTATGATCTACAAGAAAAGTAGCTGCACAAAATGAATTTTGTGCAAGAAACAACTGATGTAGTTGCAAAAATACAGTGATGAATGAAGATTGCGCAGAGCCGACAGAAAAGCTATGCAGATAAACAACGAAGATCCCTAGAATTTAACAAAGAGGATTTCGTATTCTTAAGAGTTTTGCCAATGAAAGGAATAATGCGTTTCAATAAGAAAGGGAAATTAAGTCCAAGATATATTGGACCTTTTGAAATCATCGAACGCATTGGGAAGGTTGCCTATAAGTTGGCATTACCTCCAGAGATGTCGGCAGTGCCTAACGTGTTCCACATGTTTATGTTGTGGAAGTACATATCGGATCTGTCCCATGTACTGAAACATGAACCAGTTCAGCTCCAAGAATATCTGACGTATGAAGAGCAGCCTATTCAAATTTTGGCATGAGAAGAAAGAGTATTAAGGAATAAGACGATCCCATTAGTCAAAGTTTTATGGAAAAATCACAACGTCGAAGAGGCTACATGGGAGTGCAAGGATGAAATTAGAGAATTATACCCCTACTTGTTCTAAATTTTTGAGGATGAAAATTTTATAAGGAGGGGTGAATGTGATAACCAGGAATTTTAAGATTCTTAGAAAAATTTAAAATTGCATATATATGACAATTTTAATGTGTAAAATATGAAAAAGTTATGTTTTAATACTGTGGAGAATGCAGTAAAATATTCTAACAGTGTTAAAGAGAGTGAGTTCGGAGATGGAAAATCTTTCTACACCGAAATGGGTGAAACGGCCCTAAATCAGAGCCAAAAGCCCTAGAGAGTGCACTGAATGCACTAAAAGATGCAAATTTATGGTAACGAATTTTGGTCAAATGGAAGCAAAATAAGGCAAACCGATCGTACTGGAGGCGTCAAAAACCCACCTAAGCGATTTCGGTAGATTTTCGTTTGGTTTGACTTTTGGTCAAACTTTGATCACGAATTAATATATGAATTAATTGGATGATGTCATGTGTGACATCAAAATAACGATGCAATAAATGGTGAAATTAAGGCTAAAAAGGGTTGTTGGTAGCATTAATGGTGGAGATTAATGGTAATCTTAAATCAAGGGCTAAGATTAGGCCAAAATTACATGAGATTTTTTGGAAAATTTTGATGAAATGGGCTGTAAAGGGAGTCGGCTAAGGCAAAAAAAATCAGCCAAAATTACCAATTAATCCCTAGAAAGTTTGCTAAAAAGTCCCTAAACAATTTCTAATTTGTTGGGAAAAATTAGAACTTGGTCCTCCACCCATTTGCCTATAAATAGACGTGAGAAAATTCATTTAGAAATCACAAAAAAACAGCCCAAATTTTGTCCAAATGAAGCCGTGTATCATTCCTCCTTCCTAAGCCAAATTTTAGCAAAATTTCTTTACCAAATTAGCTTCCAAACCTAGTCCAAGCATCAAGGATTAAAGTTCTTGAGATGAGCCGCCATTTTGAAGCTTTTCTCGTTGTTTTTCCCTTCAAAATCCATGGCATGTTGAGGGTGATAGAATGATAAAAATTTGATGATTTATTTTGGTGTGGAAGATGATTGAATGATGTGGTGGTTGAATCATGTTTTAGAAACTTGAAACAAGCAAATTTTATGCATGTTTCCTATGCAAACCTGTGGCTTATGTACAAGATGATATGGAAATTTTTGTGATGAAAATTGGTGAAGAAATGTTTGATAAAGGGTTATAAGGATAAGAAAAATTTTTCCTATGGTTTTGGACATGAAAACCGTGGCATAAAGGCAAAGTTGGAATCAAATTTTCTTAGGTCTGCGATGTTGAAATGTGCATCAGAAACCTTAAGATTTAAATGTGATAAATGAGCTTTGTGATAAAAAATTTGTGGTGTTGAATTCCATAAGAAAATCGTGGCCTATGATTGAGGAAAATGGTGAAATTTGTGATTGAATTGAATGGTAGTTAATGTGAAAAGTTTTACATAAAATTTGGTAACTTCGCGTAAAATAGGGCTTTGGTATAGTACATGGTAGGTACTAAGGTTCTGAGACGTACCTAACGCCGGGAAAACCTATAATTTAAGCGAAAATACTACCGAAATTTTTAAAACAGCACAAAGGGCATTTCAGGAAACGAAGGGTAAAAATATAGGCTCGAAAATAGAACCCGAGACTCCTCGGTAGGTTAGAGTTGGTAATGGAAAATTAAACCCAAGAGGTTTAGTAAAACGAGCCTCTAATGTCTAAAATGCCGAGAACGGGAAAAAATTATGTTAGGAGTATTTTAGGAAACAAGGGAAAAAATTTATAGATGGGATGGAAAACCCGAGCCCCTCAAGAGCCAAGGCTCGGGAACGGGAAGACAAACGTTTCAGAAGTAGTGAAATACCCATTTGAGGCTCCAAAATGCTAGAAAAACAAGGAACGGCCCTAGGTATCGGAATAGTACCTTCGAGGGTCGGGTGAGGAATAGTTACGATTTTGTAGCAAATAATGCTGTAAAAATATATCAAAGTCTAAGAAATATTATTTTATGATATTTGGGCTTAGAAAATCCCAGAAAAGTGGCAGATTGGAAATTTTATGGTCCCTAGACCCGTCAAGGGTAAAATGGTCATTTTGACAAAAAATTTGCGAAAGGCTCAGAAAGGACCGTTAAGGACCTAGAATGTCTTAAATAAAATTCTAGAGGATATAACTAAGATTTTAAAGTTAAAAATCAAAAGTTTATGAGTACATGGGCTTAATACCCTACATCATGTATCAAGCCATGTATTGCATAAAGAGCTAAAATGTGTTGTAATGCTAACAACCCTCCGTCTGTTTGACACGTTCAAATTTGGAAAATGAAAAATTTTTCATTTTAAGAAAAATGAACATTCCTAAATTTCCGTATCTGAACATCCAACATTTTTTATTTTTGAAAAATGAAAAAAGAGCTCTCTAGAAACAAAAAGTTTTCACCCACCCAAACAACTTTTCACTTCTAAAAAAAATTCCAAACAACTTTTTATTTTTCATATCTAAAAATTTTTCATTTTCCAAAAACAAACACCCCATCCAAACGGACCCATATATGCAAAGGGATAAATGATGTTGGGTATTAACAGACAATATTTTGTCTGTCGAGACCCAACCTAGAGACGATAACAAAACTACAGAGGACTTCCGAAAGTAGACGTTATCGCAGTTGTAGCAAATTCAAGTATTTTCATGTCTGCAATATGAAATACTGTGATATTTAATTATGTGCTAATTGTACATTAGATGTAAAGTCCTACGGGCACTAGGGTGTAGTTAGACTAACACACCCAACGAGTTGATAAAGTGAGATGTGTACTATGAGTACACTATGGAAAGAGTGTGACTAAATTTAAGAGACACCCTTAAAAGAAAGAATGTGTAAAGAACTACAGGCATAAAGGGTTCCTGACTTTAAGGTGATGATTAATGCCACCCGGTCAGAACTATAATTGAAAGATGGTAATGGAACTACTTATGGCGTAACGGCCTCCAGTAAGGTGGAGGTTTATAAGTCCTTCGAGGACACAAGAACTGCTTCGGGTGATGATGGATTGGGGAAGATCAGTCTGAGGGTCGCTCCCAAGGCCCCTCACAATCAGCACGCAAATGATATCGGTACGGCTAACATGAGCTCAAAAACCAAAACATAATGAAAGATAATGACTGAAAATTTAATGAAAGCCATAAACGAGCATAATTGAGCATAACTGACACTAACATTACGTGTGGTGTGCTCGGTCAAAGTGATATGAATAGTATCTGATCCTAGTCAAAGTTACTATTCATTGATCAAAAGTCAAAGTTACCGTTCATGGATGAATAGTACTATTCATGGATAAATAGTACTATTCATAGAAAATTTTATTATTAATATTTTTGAGTCTATATGATTCAAGTATGTATGTTTGAATTTATTGAGCCTGTTAGCCCACCAGTTTGTTCATGTTACAGGTAAGAAACCTGTCCAGTAGATACTATGGATGGCGGCAGGATATGCGGTGCCATTGGGATAGGGAATTCTACTGTGGATTATGGTCCTACTACCAGTCTTCCACTGAGCGTTGAAAGAGGGAATTGGAAGAAAATGTATTTGAGATACAAAGTTGAGAAAATTGTATTTATGTAAATTATATTGTATTACAAAAAGACAACTAAAGTATAGTTTTAAATTTTATATGGCTTTCATACAAGGCTTTCATGCAGGAAAAGTATTTTGGAAAAAAAAAAAAAGAGCTCTAAAATACAAAGATTTAAAAATAAGAGAAAGTTTTTGACGACTCAATGAGGTTCACGGGCTGTCGCAATCAGCTACAGAGTTGGATTGTAACAGTTTCGCGTGGCTAAAATTGGGGTCATCACATCCATGTCCCAGCGACTAGTACATAGACCGCTGACACCTGAGCTGCCAGTGCATCGTCACTGATCCGAGCGCCACCTCCTCAACTGGTACTTAATCCACTCGTCGAGATAGACATCCCAGTTGTCAGAGGGCGTCCACATGTAGGAGCCAGAGTTTTAGCACGCACTGTGCACATTTTTTGAGGTAGTCATCCACCCACCTTCGGTTGAGGTTAACAAGGCATTACTACCAAAGATTGGCTACATGATGTGGAGATGATCATACACCAATGTGACATTGACGAGGACTGCTGGGTCATATTGGCAGTCTGTATATTCCATGGAGACGCACAGATGTTCTGGGATTATTGTGACTAGGACATGCTATTAGGGTTTGATTGGGTTAAGTTTAGGCACATTATGATACATCAGTTTCCACCTAAGAGTCCGACACTAGTTCTAGGCCCTCCGGAGAGCAGGGTAGCGACACCACTGCCTGCCTTACCAGATACGCAGACATTAGGGAGTTTGTTCTCCCTACAGAAAAACTCTAGATGCTGCTGAGTGACACAGTCTTCACTTATGCAGTATGATTTAAGGAGAATATTGTGAGGAGATATCCCCTATCCAACCTCATTGATGAGGATTTTTGCGATATATTTTGGAAGGGGCTTACGATAGATTTACAATAGAGGGTAACTCCAGTACATCCTCTTACTCTACGAGAGTTTATAATCACAGTAGTTAAAATAGAAGAAGAGCTATTGTTGGAGTGCATGGTGCACAATCGGCATGAACAATTATTGTAAGAGGTAATATTAAATCATCTTTATGGAGCACGACCTATGGCTAATGACCATGAGGCTAGCCCATCTAAGCGAAGTAAGGGGACAAGTCCTAATAGAGGAACAATGCCATACGAGACCGGGAATGGTTCAGATGAGGAAGAAGAGGATCCGAAAGAGTTTCTGATAGTTCTGCACCAACCAGGGGATTAGATATAAAAACATATAAGAGGTATAAATGTATATATTTGTATAAGTACATGTATGACTGTATTAAAAAGCTATTTTGAGAAAAAGCCTTAAAGTTAATATGTATATGAAAGTTATGAAATGATATGTTGTGAAATTTTGATATGATAAAATGATGTGATGTTAAAATTATATAGTGTTGAAATTTATTTTTACTTATATTGTAAAAATATGTTTGTTGAAAATCTAATGATTGATTTTCATGCGACTATAGGAAATAGAAAATATGGTGAACATGCATAATCAAAGGAATATGAGAGGGCATCCTGTCCTTTCAGAAAGGGTTGATGAATTACAAGCCCTTATAGAAGTTCATATGAAGGAAAATGCCGAGCTAAGGCAACGATTAGAGCAAATGGAATAGAGGCAAAGCTAAAAAGAAGGCCAAACCTCGCAAATGGCTGCAACTGAACAAGCAGTGTTGCAAGTTATGCTCGAAGTAGTACTAGAACCCTAATCTCAACCCCGAATAAATTAGGGGCTGTTGTAAGAATGATTTCAATGGATGAAGCCACCAGAATTCGAGGGCTCTACAAACCCACTAGAAGCAGAGGGTGGCTTTCTTCTATCCAAATAATCCTAGAATTTATGGATCTAAGGGAACAAGAGAAGGTAATGTGTGCATCCTTAGTATTGACGAAGGATGCAAGGTTTTGGTAGGACACCATCAAACTGAGAAGAAATGTGGCCATGATGACATGGATAGATTTCTTAGAAGAATTTAATCAGAAATATTATGACCCCACACTACTGCGACCTCAACAGATGGAGTTTGCAGAGCTGAAGTAGGGGAACATGACAATAAGCAAAGTCTATTAGAAATTTGACCAATTGTCACGATTATGTCCATACGTCATCCTTACTGAGAGGGAGAAAATAAAAAAGATGCTCGGGATGTTCTGACCTGACATCTTGACATTAGTAGACAGTGGGTTAATGCCACCCGCTACGAAAACTGATTGTGTCAGTCGAGCTTTAAGAGCTGAGTATCATCTAGCTCAACAAAGGGAAGAGAAGGAGAAAATTTGAGATGCCAAGAAGAAGGAAAAAATCTTGGCTAAAGCTACTCAAGCAAGAACCCAGGTTAGACAAGGTAGCAAGCCAAATCCAAATGTAAAGACTGGACAGTCAAGCACTTCCAGTTAATAGTCATAAGGAAGAAGGAAAGGGAACAGTTCTAGAAATAGGAATCAACAACAGAAGCTGAATAATAATGGCTTATCTATTATTCGCGACTGTGTTACGTGCGGAAAGAGGCATACAGGCGGATGCAAATATGCTCCAGATGCCTGTTTCCAATGCGGACGAGAGGGCCATTTTGCCAGAAATTGCCCCGAGAATCGACAAAATGTGCAAGGTACGTTTCAGCCACAACAGCAACGTCCCCAAGCTCATGCATTATAGGCTAAGATTAAGAGCCTTCGGAGACGTAAGAAAGACCAAAACACATGCCTCGTGTAGATGCTCAGGTCATGGTCTAGACTAAAGATGATGTGGAAGCTGGGACGTTTAATGTAGTGACAGGACAGCTTTCTATCACTAATCATTTGGCGTCTATTTTATTTAATTCTAGAGCTACGCATTCGTTTATTTCATACGAATTTGCGGATAGAATAGGATATCCGAAGGATAGCATGGGTATGACGTTTAGAATGGCTCTACCCTCAGGCGAAGTGTTGATGTCCAATTATTAATTACCTCATGTACCAATAATTATGGCAAATAGGGAGTTATATGCGGAATTGATCGTGATGAAATTAGTTGATTATGACGTAATCCTAGGAATGGATTTCCTAGGGAAGTATCAAGCCATGATCAATTACCGGAAATGGAAAATTGTGTTTCACCCTAACCAGGAAAACGGCTTTGAATATGTTGACTTGTCACAAAAAACAAGGAAGATGACGATTAATTCGATGAAAGCATGAAGGCTAATATCTAGCGGCTGTGTTGGATACTTAGCGTATATAGTGTATATGACGGATGAGTAGAAGCTTCAACCTGAAGACGTTCCTATTATCAACGATTTTCTCGATGTCTTCTCAGAAGAATTACCTGGACTGCCGCCAGAACAAGAAAACTCTTTTGAGATTGAATTAATGCTAGAAACTACACTTATCTTAAAGGCGCTATACCGAATGGCACTGGCAAAGCTAAAGGAACTACAAGTGCAATTAAAAGAGCCTCTTGACAAAGGATTCATACATCCGAGCTACTCCCCATGGGGTGCTCCAGTACTATTCATCAAGAAGAAGGATGGAACGTTTCGCATGTGTATCGATTATCGGGAGTTGAACAAGGTTACGATCAAGAATAGGTATCCGTTTGTCATAATCGAGAAATTTTACTTTTCCTAGAAATTTTGTATAAATTGTGTGCTCTATGTTTTTAATTTGTAAAACTGTAAAACATATGCTTTAATATTATTTAGAATGCGATGAAATGTTCAGATAGTGCTGACAAGAGTGTGATCAGAAATGAAAAATTTTATCGAACCGAAATCAGACAAAATATGCCTTTTCGGTTTTGAAAATTTTGAAAATATATTGTAGACCACTAAAGGATGAAATACTTACAGTATTGATTTTTAGGCAAACCAGAGCGAAATAAGGAAAATTGATTGCGCGGACAGCCTCAGGAACTCGTCTATGCGATTTCGGTGCAAAAATTTTCGGTTTGATTTTTGGTCAAAAGTTTGACTCTAAATATATATAAGGAGTCAAAGATTGAGTGTTAATCTTTGAAAGGAAGTAAGGATACAATCCAATCAAAGGGCTAGGGTTTAAAGTCAATAAAATTCAGTGGCTAGGATTCAAAGTCAACTAGAAAAGTCAAAGGAAGCTTAAGCAAAAATTCAAGAGGATTCTAAGGCATATAGGTGGCAGATTTTGGGGCCAAAATCAGGAAAAAAAAAATCTGGCCATCTTTAATTAATTTCAAAACAGCCCAAAAAGAGTAGAAAAATTACACAAAAAGTTTGCACAAAAACCCTTAAATCAATTGCAATTTAGTACCTCCTTTTTGGTTGCTTAAGTACACGGTTTTCAGAACTTAGAAAACAGAAAAAAAAATTCTGGTTTTCAGCCAGTAGAGCAGCCGTGCACCTCCCCCACTGAAATCAGAAAATTTTCTTCAAGTTTAGTGCAAGAAAGTGTGAAAAATTCATCCCAAAGTTCAAGTTATCAAGCAAGCAAGGTAGTCTTCTACTTTGGCATGATTTCTTCTTGTTTTTCATGAGGAAAAACTGTGTGATATAGGTTGATTTGAAGTGAGAAAAATCAGTTTTTGTTTCATTGATTTTTGGTTGAAAGGGTGTAAATGGTGTAAGATTAAATTAAGCAAGAAACAAGAGCATGAAAAATCAAGTTGTTTATGTGTTTTCTTTCATCAAAACCGTGGGTTGTTCATGAGGTTGGAAGATAAAATTTTCATGATGTTTTGTTTGGTTTTGATGTTGAAAGTTATGTGGAAAGGAAATAAAAGAAATGGATGAAATGAAATTGAAAAACACTAAATGTTGGTTCTTGTTTTTCAATTGAAAACCGTGGGGAAGAAAGAGGAAAAATGTGGTTTGTGTTGGTGAATTTGTATTTTTAAAGATGACATTGTTCATGTGTAGAAAATAAGGAAAAGGAATGGAAATGAAAATAAAATTTTGAGGTTGATTTTCCAAGGAAAATCCGTGGCTTTTAAGGGGATAATGTACAAAATTTTGATGTTTTATGCTAGGGTTTTGTAATGTAATATGTGATGAAATGATATATAAAGTGAGGAATAAGGAAAAAAATTAAATTTGGTATGTATTTTGGCAATGAAAACTGTGTATAGGTTTAGTGGGAATGAGAAAGTTTTGTTAAGCCATGTGAAAATGTAAATGGTGTATAAAACCGGGCCTAAAAATGATAAAGAATGGGTTGAAATCCCGTTAAAAACGAGTAAGTTTTATTGTGTATTTTTACATAAAAAGTTTGTAACTTTTATGTAAAATTAGGTTTGTGGTATAGTACTTGGCAGGGTAGAATAGGATAGATAGTTTTCGGACGTTTCCTAAACGTCGGGAACCTAGAAATTCAGCGGAAATGCTGCCGAAATTTTCAGGATGCTCGAAGGGCAATTTGTTAAATGAAGGATAAAAATAGGGTCGGGAACCAGAAACTCGAGCCCCCTCGGAAACCTAAGCTCGAGAAGAGAATAAAGGACGATTACATAACTAGTGAAATAGCTATTTGAGGTCCCGAAAGGCTAGAAAAAACGAGAAACGACCCGGAGAGTCGGAATAGAACCACCCAAGGGTCGGGTGAATAGTAACCCGAGTGTTTTAGCAGAAAATGTCGTAAAAGCTCTGTAAAACCTAAGAAAAGTTATTTTATGAGTTTTAGGATTAGAAAACCCAGATAAAACGATAAAACGAGAATTTCCCGATCTATAGTCCCGTCAGGGGCAAAATGGTTATTTTGATCAAAATTTTCTAAATTGCTAGAAAAAGGCCATAAAGGCTAAAATAGAGTCGTAAGTCAGAAAAACAGGAGAAAAATCCCGCTAAGGACGAAATGGTCATTTTACCAAAAGTTAGGGGCAAAACGGTCATTTTGTCAAAAGGTTTAGAAAAGAGATATTAAGACCCGAAATAGTATTTTATGCAGCATAATAATTACATAATTGAGAATATGAATCCCAAAACGAATAATTAAGAATCCAAATTAGAATTTTATATTTTCACCGTATTTTAGATACGAAATGAATAGTAAAAATGACCGTTGTTTATTTCTTTTATAGGGAAGCAACCAAAAGGCGATTTAAGGAAACCGGTTGACTCAGGAAAGGAACCGCTAGCAAAATACCTATAAGTTCAGACATTTATTTGTTTGCAGCATAAATTTACTCAGTATGTTATGTGATATGTATGACAGAAAATCTAGCAGCTAGGGGCTATATGCCCACTAACATAAGAAATAAAATATTAAAAACTACAGAATAAACTATAGAATAATTTAAAGAGTTGCAGACCCAGGAGGTAGCATAAATGCCACTGGTTAGGAACCACAAGCAGATCAGTAACTAAATAGCATTGGCGTACCGGCCTCCCACACAGGTGGAGGTTTCTCAGATTCAGTTATGATATGACTCCAAACCGATGGTGGTACGTCCCGGGTTTGGAAGTCTGATGTAGTTAGACTATAGAGGATTGGCCAATAGGTTGCTCTCTAGAGTCCTTCTCAGTTATGCACGCACTACGGTACGACCAATTCATGGGGCCAATATCAGAATTCAGTATCAAATAAAGACTAAAGACTTAAGAATTGCCATAATTGAGCATAAAATGTACTAACTGTATGTGCAGTAGCTTATACCTAAGTTGACATGAATAGTATCGATCAAAGTCAATCTTACTATTCATGGTCAAAAGTCAAAGTTACTATTCATATAAATAGTACTTCTATGATTTTATGATTTATGTTCCTGCATGTATGTTTGAACTTACTGAGCCCGTCGCTCACCAGTTTATTCATGTTGTACGTAAGAAACTTGTACACCAGTAGACAGTGGATGGACGAGGAGTAGGATTACATCTGCCTCTAGGGCTGGGTGAGGGGAATGGTCCTACTGATGTTTTTCGCTGAGCAGATTTAGAAAGATGTTTTGAGAGCAGATTTTGAATCATGTTTTGAAAATATATCATGATGTAAATTATGTACGACCAGTATGACAATAGTTTATCTTATGTTCTATGATGCTTATGTTTTTACAGTTTATAGTCACAAATAGTTTAAAAAAAAATTTTTTTCCCTCAGTTTCTAGAATAAAAATCATCTTAACTTCAATGGTAATTTAACAAGAACAAGTTATAAGTAAGTTACCAGTGACCCATTGAGGTAATGGTTTACCATAGTGGACTTTAAAGCTCTACTATGCTAGTAATGTAGCCTTAATTCAGGGCGGGCCACTACAGTTGGTATCAGAGTAATTGACCATGTCCCTCAAGGCCCAATGCGCATCCCGCTCGTCGATCCATGTAAGTTAAGTTTATCTTTATGATTAGTAGTATGTTTATTTATATAAAGTGAACCTTATGTAGGAGCCAGATGACGAGGCCACCTTACTACCGACCACATCCATATCGATGTAAGGGTCTTCTAAGGGTGTGGACCAGATCTATAATTAGACCATCCCCGCCCCGACAACAGACTGTACACTTTCCAGCCCCACCAAACCCTACTGTTCCCTGAGCTGAGGTACCAGAGACCGCCAGGGCACCAACCCCTCCACCAGTACGCCATCCCCCACCTATAGTAGTTGATATACCAGTAGTTGGCGGACGAGATCATATTGGCTCGGGAGTTTCTGCTAAGGCTACCCAGGCATTTAGAGCTTGCTTGTCCCCTACTTTTGATGGAGGACGTCAGTCACCACAAGTACATGATTGGCTACACACGGTAGAGCTGATATGCCGATCATGTGATATTGACCGAGATTACTGGATCATTCTCGTAGTAAGTACTTTTTAAGGAGAGACCCAAGTTTATTAGGAATACTGCAATCAAGAAGCATTGTTGAGGCTTAGCTAGGCTGAGTTCTACATGACCATGAGACAGCAATTCATTCGAAGAAGCCCAGAGACGACTCCAGATCCTTTGGTTAGAGAGGAGAACACACCCTCACCATCATTACCTCGGATAACAGATGTGAGGGATTATCTTCAGAGAGTAGAGAGACTTCAGATGACACCTGGGGATACGGTGTTGACTTATGCAGTGAGCTTTGATGAGAACGTTGTTAAAAGGTGCCCATTCCCAAACTTTTCTAATGAAGACTTTTGTGAGATGTTTTGGAGAGGACTCGCCTTCGAGCTGAAAAGAAGGATGAGCCTGCTTCATTCCATTCCTAGACGTGAATTCGTCGCTAGTGCTATTAGAATTGAGAGAGCGCAATTGAAAGAATGTATGGAAAAGCATCAATAGGAGCAGAATCATGAAGAAGGGGTATTGACATGTCTATATGGACCCGCACCGATGGCTAATGATCACGAGGCTGGTCCTTCACGACACAGAACGAACGCGACTCGTGACCCAGGGATGTCTAGGGGAGATGATTCTGAGGAAGATGATGAAGACCCCGAGGAATTTCCGACAGGGCAAAATGAATAGGATAGTTGAATCCTAAAAGTGGGTCAATACACCACATGTGCAAATATATGTATATATGTATGTATGTGTGGAAAAGCTAAGATAGACATTGTAATAATAGATCTAATGTTGTGTATGCTTTGCAGTAAATCATATGTTTAAATTCCCCACCAAAATTCCAAAATTAATTATGGAAGAATCCAATTATTGGTTATTTTGCAAGGTTAGAAGAAAGAGATCAAAATGAGTGCAAGAAGCGGCTGACGCCCTACATTAGCTGAAAGGTTGGAGGAGGTACAAGCTCTCCTCTAAAACCAAATGAAAGAAAATGCCAAACTACGACAGCGACTTTTCGCTATGGAATAACAAAGACAGGCCCAAGAAGAAGGCAATGCTTCCCAGGCAGCTGAGACAGTACCAGCAGAGCCGCCAGTCGTTCCAGAAGTTCAGCAGCCTCAACCGAGGGTGAATCAAGAACCCTTATATGAACAATTCTGTCGGATGAAACCGCCGGAGTTTGAGGGTTCGATTGACCCACTTGAGGTAGAGGAGTGGCTTTCTTCGCTGCAAAGGATCCTTGACTTCATGAATTTAACTGATCAAGAGAACATTTTGTGTACATCCTTCATGCTGAGAAAGGATACCCATTTTTGGTGGGACACAGCCCGTATGAGGAGGGACGTGACTACAATAACTTGGGATGAGTTTCTGGAGGAATTCAACCAGAAATACTATGATCTAACTGCTCTTCGCCGTCAGCAGAAAGAATTTACTGAACTAAAACAGAGGAACCAGTCTGTGAGTGAAGTGTACAGGAGATTTGATCAGCTATCCTGGTTATGTCCCAATGTGGTGCCAATCGAAAGAGAAAAGATTCAGAAGATGATTGGCATGTTCAGGCCAGAAATGGCTATAGTAGTTGACAGTGGGCCAGTATCGCCTACTTCAGTGGCAGACTGTGTAAGCAGAGCCCTCAGGGCTGAATATCACTTAGGCAAAAAGAAGAAAGAGAAAAGGTTTGGGAAGCAAAGAAAAAAGAGAAAATCCTTGCCAAATCAGCGTAAACAGGGATACAGACAGGACAAGGTAGTAAATCTGGCCAGAGTAGACCAAACCAGTTCAACCCTCAAGGCTCCCAACCACAGCAAGAAAAAAGAAAAGGGAATTTCTCAGGGAATAGAAATCAAGATACCCGCAATCAACAGCGGAAGACTAGTCAGGGCACAAGACTGAGTTTTCCCACATGTGTTACGTGTGGAAGGAGGCATCCAGGTCAGTGTAAAATTGGCATTACTGTATGCTATCAGTGCGGAAGATAAGGGCATTTTGCAAAGAATTGTCTAATGAACCGCTAGAATATTTCAGGGCCAGGGCAACAACACCAACAATATCCTCAACATCAGCAACCGCCTTAAGCTCATGCCTTATAGGGAAGGATCGAAGGGCCTTCAAGAGTACCACCAGTATAGTCAGAACGCCCAGAACAGACTTCACAACCAGATGCTCATGTTACAGTTTTTACCAAGGAAGATGTTGAAGTAGGAACATCCAACGTGGTTATAGGTCAGATTTTTGTATTTAACCACGTGGCATGTGTCCTCTTTGATTTAGGAGCCACATATTCCTTTATGTCCCATAAATTTACTGACAAATTAGGGTATGCTAAAGACCCTATAGGAATGACTTTTAGGATAGCTCTACCCTCAGGGGAAGTGATGCTGTCAAATTTCTGGTTACGTTATGTGCCGGTAATTGTGGCAAGTAGGGAGCTATATGTCGATTTGATCATAATGAAGATCGTCGACTATGACGTGATCCTAGAAATGAATTTCCTAGGGAAATATCAAGCCACCATCGACTGTTGGAAGTGAAAAATAGTCTTTCGACCGGACGACATGGAAAGTTTTGAGTATGTCGACACATCTCATCAATCAAAGAAGATGATGATCAGTGCAATGAGAGTGAAGAAGCTAATGGCTAATGGCTATGTTGAATATCTAGCGTATGTGACAGACGTGACTGAAGAAAAGAGATTGCAACCAGAAAATGTTCCAGTTATCAATGAATTCCTCGATGTATTTCCAGAGGAATTACCAGGGTTACCTCCAGAAAGAGAGATTTCATTTGAAATTGAGATCATGCCAAGGACTGCTCCAATTTCCAAGCTCCATATCGTATGGCCCCAGCAGAATTGAAAGAACTATAGGTGCAATTAAAAGAACTACTTAACAAGGGATTTATCCGACCAAGCTACTCCCTATGGGGCGCTCCATTACTATTCGTTAAAAAGAAGGATGGAACTCTTCGGATGTCCATTGATTATAAAGAGTTGAATGAGGTTACCATCAAGAATAGGTATCCATTACCTAGGATTGATGACCTGTTTGACAAGCTAAAGGAAGTAGCAGTATTCTCGAAGATTGACTTACGTACAGGCTATTATCAACCAAGAATCCAGGAGAGTGACATTCCTAAGACAGCGTTCAAAACCCGATACGGTCATTATGAATTGTTAGTGATGCCATTCGGATTGACCAATGCTCCAGCCGCATTCATGGATTTGATGAATAGAGTCTTCAAGGAGTTTCTCAATAATTTATCATCGTGTTTATCGATGACATACTTATATATTCAAAAACTTATAAGGAGCATGAGGAGCATCTAAGAATTGTTCTTCACACTATGAGAATCCATCAATTGTATGCAAAATTCTCTAAATGTGAATTTTGGTTGAATAAAGTGCATTTTCCTTGGACATGTAGTGACAAAGGAAGGCATTGCAGTAGACCCAACCAAGGTGGAAGTGATTAATGAGTGGCCTACTCCTAAGATTGTAACTGAAATACGTAGTTTCTTAGGGTTAGCCGGTTACTACAGAAGATTCGTAAATGGATTCGCAAGATTAGCCACACCACTCACTGCTCTCACTCGTAAGGAAAAGAAATACGAGTGGATGCCAGAGTGTGAAAGAAGTTTTCAAGAGTTGAAGAGGGGACTGACTAGTGCACCTATCCTTATTTTACCTACGGAGGGTGAAAAGTTTACGATTTACAGTGATGCTTCAAAGATAGTCTTAGGAGCTGTACGCATGCAGAATGATAAGGTGATAGCTTATGCATTATGCCAGTTAAAGAACCATGAGAAGAACTATCCCACTCATGACTAGAACTTGCTGCTGAAGTGTTTGCACTCAAAATTTGGCGACACTATTTATATGGAGCTCAGTGTCAAATCTTCACTGATCACCAGAGCCTGAAATATTTCTTCACGCAGAAGGAGTTAAACATGCGATAGAGAAGATGGTTAGAATTGGTGAAAGACTATGACTGTGAAATTCTCTACCATCCAGAAAAAGCGAATCGAGTAGCGGATGCATTGAGCAGAAAGTTAACCATTCTGCAAAAGCTGTCAATAGACGAGCTACCAAGAGCCTTACAGTAGGAAATTAACTCCCTTCAATTAGAATCAATAACCCGAAGGTTAACAGCCCTAAGATTAGAATCTTCTCTATATGAAGATATTAAAGAAGCCCAGAAGCAGGACCTCGGTGCGATGAAACTTCGAGAAGAAGCTTCCAAAAACAAGGAATCAGATATAAGCATGTCCACTAATGGAATGCTTTTGTATTAAAGGAGGATCTATGTCCCAGCTATTGAAGGACTAAGAAGACGAATCCTGGTAGAAGCTCATGAAACACCATATTCCATTCATCTTAGAGCCAGCAAAATGTATCAGGATCTCAAGATACAGTTTTGGTGGAAAGGGATGAAGAAAGATATTGCAGAGTTCATGAGTAGATGCCTGACCTACCAAAGGGTCAAGGCCGAGCATAGACATCTAGGAGGAAAATTGGAACCTCTAGAAATTCTAGAGTGGAAATGGGAGCATATTACCATGGATTTCATGATAGGACTTCCCAAGACCAGAGAAGGGTACAATGCCATCTGGGTAATAGTTGATAGGCTGACCAAGACAGCACGATTCATAGCCATGAAGACAACTTTCACATTGGAGAAATTAGCACAATTGCATGTGACTAATATCATTCGACTACATGGAGTCCCGAAGTCTATTGTTTCAGATCGAGATGTAAGGTTTACTTCAGCATTTTGGGAGTGCATACAAAAAGCGATGGGGACAGAATTACATCTTAGTATGGCTTTTCATCCCCAAACAGATGGACAGTCAGAGCGAACTATCCAGACATTGGAAGACATGCTCAGAGCCTACGTTATAGATTTCCCTGGGAGTTGGAATGAGAAACTGCCGTTGATAGAATTTTCATACAACAATAGTTACCAAACTTCCATAAGAATGGCACCGTATGAGGCTCTGTATGGAAGAAAGTGTAGGTCTCCTATTCATTGGTATGATCTACGAGAAAAGCAGCTGTATAAGACTAATTTCATAAGAGAAACTACAGAGGTAGTTGCAAAGATTCAGAAAAGAATGCAGATCGCTTAGAGCCGACAGAAGAGTTATGCAGACAAACGATGAAGAGTCTTAGAGTTCAAAAAGGGGGATTATGTATTCCTCAAAGTATCACCAATGAAAGGCGTAATGTGATTCAATAAAAAGGGAAAATTGAGTCCAAGATATATTGGGCCATTTGAAATAATCGAATGCATTGGGAAGGTAGCTTACAAGTTAGCATTACCCCCAGACCTATCGGTAGTACACAATGTCTTTCATGTGTCAATGTTAAGGAAGTATATACCTGATCCATCACATGTGCTGGAGTATGAGCCAATACAAGTTCAAGAAGATTTGACCTACCAAGAACAACCAGTGCAGATTTTAGCGCGAGAAGGAAAGGTGTTGAGAAATAAGACGATCCCACTAGTCAAGGTTCTGCGGAGAAATCACAATGTTAAAGAGGCTACGTGGGAACGTGAAGATGAAATGAAAGCCTTATACCCACACTTATTCTAATTTTCAAGAACGAAAATTTTATAAGAAGGGGAGATTGTCATAATCGAGAAATTTTACTGTTCCTAGAAATTTTGTATAACTTGTGTACTCTATGATTTTTATGTGTGAAACTGTAAAACATATGTTTTAATATTATTTAGAATGCGATGAAATGTTCAGACAGTGTTGACAAGAGTGTTATCAGAAACAAAAAATTTTACCGAATCGAAATCGGACAAAATATGCCTTTTCGGTTTCAAAAATTTTGAAAATATACTGTAAACCACTAAAGGATGAAATACTTACGGTATTGATTTTTAGGCAAACCGGAGCGAAATAAGAAAAATCGATCTCGCGGACAGCCTTAGGAACTTGTCTACGCGATTTCGGTGCAAAAATTTTTGGTTTGATTTTTGGTCAAAAGTTTGACTCTAAATATATATATAAGGAGTCAAAGATTGAGTGTTAATCTTTGAAAGGAAATAAGGATACATTCTAATCTAAGGGCTAGGGTTTGAAGTCAAGAAAATTCAATGGCTAGGATTCAAAGTCAACTAGAAAAGTCAAAGTAAGCTTAAGCAAAAATTCAAGAGGATTCTAGGGTATATAGGTGGCGGATTTTGGGGCCAAAATCAGAAAAAAAAATCTGGCCATCTTTGATTAATTGCAAAACAGCCCTTAAAGAGTAGAAAAATTACACAAAAAGTTTGCACAAAGACCCTTAAATCAATTGCAATTTAGTCCCTCCTTTTTGGCTGCTTAAGTACACAATTTTGGGACTTAGAAACCAGAAAAAATTCTGGTTTTCAACCATTAGAGCAGCCGTGCACCTCCCCCATCGAAATCAGAAAATTTTCTTCAAGTTTAGTGCAAGAAAGTGTGAAAAATTCATCCCAAAGTTCAAGTTATCAAGCCAGCAAGGTAATCTTCTACTTTGGCATGATTTCTTCTTGTTTTTCATGAGGAAAAACTGCGGTATGGGCTGATTTGAAGTGAGAAAAATCAGTTTTTGTTTCATTGATTTTTGGTTGAAAGTGTGTAAATGGTGTGAGATTAAATTAAGCAAGAAACAAGAGCATGAAAAACCAAGTTGTTTATATGTTTTCTTTCATCAAAATCGTGGGTTGTTCATGAGGTTGGAACATAAAATTTTCATGATGTTTTGTTTGGTTTTGATGTTGAAAGTTATGTGGAAAGGAAATAAAAGAAATGGATGAAATGAAATTGAAAAACACTAAATGTTGGTGCTTGTTTTTCAATTGAAAACCGTGGGGAAGAAAGAGGAAAAATGTGGTTTGTGTTGGTGAATTTGTATTTTTAAAGATGACATTGTTCATGCGTAGAAAATAAGGAAAAGGAATGGAAATGAAAATAAAATTTTGAGGTTGATTTTCCAAGGAAAATCCGTGGCTTTTAAGGGGTTAATGTATGAAATTTTGATGGTTTATGCTAGGGTTTTGTAATGTAATATGTGATGAAATGATATATAAAGTGAGGAATAAGGGAAAAATATTAAATTTGGTATGTATTTTGGCAATGAAAACCGTGTATAGGTTTAGTGGGAATGAGAAAGTTTTGTTAATCCATGTGAAAATGTAAATGGTGTATAAAATCAAGCCTAAAAATGATAAAGAACGGGTTGAAATCTCGTTAAAAACGAGTAAGTTTTATTCTGTAATTTTACGTAAAAAGTTTGTAACTTTTATGTAAAATTAGGTTTGTGGTATAGTACTTGGCAGGGTAGAATAGGATAGATGGTTTTGAGGGGTTTCCTAAACGCCGGGAACTTAGAAATTCAGCGGAAATGCTACCGAAATTTTCAGGACGCCCGAAGGGCAATTTGGTAAACGTGGGGTAAAAATAGGGTCGGGAACCGAAAACTCGAGCCCCATCGGAAACCTAAGCTCGAGAAGAGAATAAGGGATGATTACATAACTAGTGAAATAGCCATTTGAGGTCCCGAAAGACTAGACAAAACGAGAAACGACCCCGAGGGTCGGAATAGTACCACCCGATGATCGGGTGAATAGTAACCCGAGTGTTTTGATAGAAAATGTCATAAAAACTTGGTAAGACCTAAGAAAAGTTATTTTATGAGTTTTGGGATCAGAAAACCTAGATAAAACGATAAAACGAGAATTTCTCGATCTATAGTCTCGTTAGGGGCAAAATGGTTATTTTGACCAAAATTTTCTAAATTGCTAGAAAAAGGCCATAAAAGCCTCAGAATGATTTTATTAAATTTCTAAAGACTAAAATAGAGTCGTAAGTCAGAAAAACAGGGGAAAAAATCCCGCTAATGATGTAATGGTCATTTTGCCAAAAGTTAGGGGCAAAACGGTCATTTTGTCAAAAGGTTTAGAAAAGAGATATGAAGGCCCAGAATAGTATTTTATGCAGCATAATAATTACAGAATTGAGAATATGAATCCCAAAATGAATAATTAAGAATCCAAATCAGAATTTTATATTTTCACCGTACGTTAGATATGAAATAAATAGTAAAAATGACCTTGATTTATTTCTTTTATAGGGAAGCAACCAAAAGGTGATTTAAGGAAGCCGGTTGACTCAGGAAAGGAATCGCTAGCAAAATACCTGTAAGTTCAGACATTTATTTGTCTGCAGCATGAATTTACTCAGTATGTTATGTGATATGTGTGATAGAAAATCTAGCAGCTTGGGGCTATATGCCCACTAACATAAGAAATAAAATATTAAAAACTACAGAATAATTTAAAGAGTTCCAGACTCAGAAGGCAGCATAAATGCCACCAGTTAGGAACCACAAGCAGATCAGTAACTAAATCAGTATTGGCGTACCAACCTCCCACACAGGTGGAGTTTTCTCAAATTCAGTTATGATATGACTCCAAACCGATGGTGGTACGTCCCAAATTTGGAAGTATGATGTAGTTAGACTGTAGAGGATTGGCCAGTGGGTCGCTTCCCAGAGTCCCTCTCAGTTATGCGCACACTATGGTATGACCAATTCAAGGGCCCAATATCAGAATTCAGTATCAGATAAAGACTAAAGACTTAAGAATTGCCATAATTGAGCATAAAATGTATTAACTGTATGTGCAGTAGCTTAGACCCAAGTTGACGTGAATAGTATCAGTCAAAGTCAACTTTACTATTCATGATCAAAAGTCAAAGTTACTATTCATATAAATAGTACTTTCTATGATTTTATGATTTATGTTCCTACATGTATTTTTGAACTTACTGAGCCCGTCGCTCATCAGTTTATTCATGTTACAGGTAAGAAACCTGTACACCAGTAGACAGTGGATGGATGAGGAGCGGGATTGCATCTACGTCCAAGGCTGGGCGAGGGGAATGATCCTGTTGATGTTTTCCACTGAGTAGATTTAGAAAGATGTTTTAAGAGCAAATTTTGAATCATGTTTTGAAAATATATCATGATGTAAATTATGTATGACCAGTATAATGATAGTTTATCTTATGTTTTATAATGCTTATGTTTTTACAGTTCATAGTCACAAATAGTTTTAAAAAAAAAATTTTTTCCCTCGGTTTCCAGAATAAAAATCATCTTAACTTCAATGGTAATTTAACAAGAACAAATTATAAGTAAGTTGCAGGTGACCCATTGAGATAACGGTCTACCATAGTGGACTTTAATGCTCTACTATGCTAGTACTGTAGCCTCAATTCAGGGCGGGCTGTCACACCGTTACGTAGAATTAGTGACTTGTTTGATCAACTCAAAGGTGCAGCCATATTCTCCAAGATCGATCTGCGATCAGGATATCATCAGCTGTGGATCAAGGAGAGTGGTGTTTCGAAGACAGCGTTTATGACCCATTATGGTCATTACGAATTTCTTATGATGCCATTTGGGTTGACAAATGCGCCAGCTACGTTTATGGACCTGATAAATCGAGTCTTCAAGGAATTTCTAGATAAGTTTGTCATTATGTTTATCGATTACATACTTATATATTCGATGACTTGTGAGGAGCATGAGGAACACCTAAGGATCGTTCTTCAAATGATAAGGAAGCACCAACTCTATGCGAAATTCTCTAAGTGCAAATTTTGGCTAGATAGAGTACATTTCCTAGGACATGTAGTCTCCAAAGAAGGAATCACTGTGGATCCTGCTAAAGTGGAGGCGATCAACGAATGGCCTACACTTAGGAACGTGATGGAAATACGGAGTTTCTTAGGTTTAGCTGGCTATTATAAGAGATTTGTAGAGGGATTCGCATGACTTCCTACACCTCTCGCGGCACTTACGTGCAAGGAGAGGAGGTACAAGTGGACTGATGAGTGTGAAAGAAGCTTTCAAGAGTTGAAGAAGCGACTAACGAGTGCGCCAATCCTTACACTTCTTATTGAGAGAGAGACATTCGTGATATATAGCGATGCTTCAAAAATGGGATTAGAAGCCATCCTGATGCAAGGCGATAAGGTGATAGTGTATGCTTTATGTTAATTAAAGGATCATGAGAAAAATTATTCGACGCACGATCTAGAACTTGCTGTAGTAGTGTTCGCATTTAAGATATGGCGACACTATTTATATGGAGCTTAGTGTCAGATCTATACTGACCATCAAAGTTTAAAGTACTTCTTCATATAGAAGGAGTTAAATATGCAACAAAGGAGATGATTGGAGTTGGTAAAGGATTACGATTGCAAGATCTTCTACCATCCCAGAAAATCCAATCACATCGCCAATGCATTAAGTAGAAAATCTACTGTTTCATAGCAACTACCGATAGAGAAACTACTAAGGCCATTGTAGCAAGAGATCAACTCGTTAAAGATGAAACTGATATCTGGAAAATAGGCTGCACTTCAATTAGAGTCATCATTATTCGAGGACATTAGAGAGGCTAAAAAACGAGATCCAAATCTAGCAAGTCCTCAGGAAGGGATGTCCAAGGATGAATTAATCCTACATCAGGGAAGAATTTATGTTCCCAATGATGAAGGATTAAGAAGGTGGATTATGGCAAAAGCTCACAAGACGCCATATTCAGTGCATCCTAGAGCTAGTAAGATGTACCAGGGTTTAAAGTTATAATTCTAGTGGAAGGGGATGAAAAAGGACATTGCAAAGTTTGTTAGCCAGTGCATGACGTGCCAAAGAGTTAAGGCCGAACACTGACATCCAAGTAGAAAATTAAAGTTGTTAGAAATTTTCGTATGGAAATGCGAACATATTACAATGGACTTCGTAATAGGATTACTGAAAACCTGAGAGGGCTACGACACCATTTGGGTTATTGTAGATAGACTAACTAAGACGGTGAGATTCATAGCAGTGAAAATGACTTTTTCAGTAGAAAAGTTATCAAACCTTTTATGGAGCCCATATTGTTAGGTTACATAGACTAACTAAGACGGTGAGATTTATAGTAGTGAAAATGACTTTTTCACTAGAAAAGTTATCAAACCTTTATGTAGCCCATATTGTTAGGCTACATGGTGTTCCTAGGTCCATTGTATTGGGTCGCGATGCATGATTCACTTTGAATTTCTGGAAATATGTGCAAGAAGCCATGGGAACGGAATTGCGTCTGAGTATGGCTTTTCATACGTAGACGGACGAACAATCTGAATGAACGATCCAAATGTTAGAAGACATGCTTCGCATGTGTATAATGAATTTTTCGGGAAACTGGAATAAAAAACTTCCATAGGTAGAATTTTTGTAAAATAATAGCTACCAAGCTTCTACAGGAATGGCACCCTATGAAGCTTTATATGGAAAGAAGTGTAGATCACCAGTTCACTGGTATGATCTACAAGAAAAGCAGCTGCACAAAACAGATTTTGTGCAAGAAACAACTAATGCAATTGCAAAAATACAGCGACGAATGAAGATTGCATAAAGTGGTAGAAGAGCTATGCGGATAAACGACAAAGATCCTTGGAGTTTAACAAAGGGGATTTCGTATTCCTAAGATTTCACCAATGAAAGGAATAATGTGTTTCAGTTAGAGAGGGAAATTGAGTCTGAGATATATTGGATCTTTTTGTTAGGAAATGCCCTAAGTATTAGAGACATTTTGATGTATTCATTTTGAACTGGATAATAAAATTATATACAGAGGTTATTCATTACATTGCTATCTGTCCTCGTCTTATTTACATGTTAAAGTAAATGTAAGCAAATATGGCTCACTGACTGCTTGTGTTAAAACTGTTAGAACGTTGCATGCAATGGACTTTTGTATGTGAGAAGACAATGTTCTAAAGTTAGCAGTCTAAACTATGGTCTGTAGTCTATGGGGTTAGACCGAGCATCTAACTCATGTTAAGACTATTATGTTGTCTAAAGCCTTAGAGGGGACAGTTTGTCTTGACTGTTTGGAGCTGGACTCACAAGTAGAGACATGGATATGTTGCTCGGTGGTGACATATTAGACCGGGACTAAAGCGTGATTGATCTACGTAGTCCACTATGAGTGGATCAATCTACTTTTGACGTTCATTGTGCAATAACCTTAATCCTGAGTAAATGAACTTCTTCATGTATATGACTTGTGTACTTTGATGTTCCAATGGCTAAAGCGTCTCAGAGGTAGTAAGCTTATAGACCGGTTCGTTGGGTGCATGACTTGTATACGATGAAGGGTTTGTTTGCAGATATCGGAATCATGGCTCTGAGGAGTTAAAGGTATCCTCTTAAAGGCATTATACTGAATGTGAAAATAGACAAGGCCTTGGGTCGTCTACTGGGCGGATGACTTCTTATTCGCATATGGTGAATAATCATTTTCTTGATTCGGTAGTATAATGGAACTTTAAGATAGCCTGATCAGTAGGATTAAACGGACTTTGACCTAAGGCTGATCATGGATATCATATGAGGGTTTTGCATATATGACAAGGTCATTGGATAGTAGCTCGTCACAGGCTTACGTAATACGGTATATAATTGGGAGTTCAGTTTCAGGTTTATAGTGGTGTGACTCTGAAACTAGTGATCATATGATTGAGTTGTTCGGTAAAGAATGATGATCATATGGAATCACGGGAGCCCGATCATATATGTCCAATCAGTCCCTCTACTAGCTCCACATAATTTCTTAACGTTTGGCAAATTGATTTGTGTATGCTATTGGCTAGTTTATTATGCATGGATGGTGATGACACAGGATTAGGATGGTAGACAAGATTCTCTCCGGTTGGATTCAGATTTTGTTTTGGATAATAGAGTACACAATTATTCGAACTCCAAATAAAGTTGCCATGATTTTATTTGAGATTGGATTGGAGTTGTAGAAAATTATCCATGAGAACAAGAATTTGAAACACAACTGTTTTGTGGAATTTGAAATTTGAATTTTGAAATTTGAAATTTGAATTTTGAAATTTGAAATTTGAATTTTGAATTTGAAATTTGAATTTGAAATTTAAATTTGAAATTCGAATTTGAAATTTGAATTTGAAATTTAAATTTGAAATTTGAAATTTGAAATTTGAAATTTGAAATTTGAATTTGAAATTTGAAATTTGAAATTCAAATTTTGAATCACAGTCCAAGTAGGATTCGAATTTGTTGTGGAAAATCCACAAGGTTTGAAATTCGAATTTGAGTTGGATTTGGAGAGGATAATCTTGTTAGAATCCTACTTGAATTTTGAATCCAAATCCCAACAAAAGTGGACGAAATTTTTGAGGATAATCCTCAAGGAAATTTCGGATTTTGTGGATAAGAGTCAAGGGAAAATTCAAGTTTCAATCCCAGTTGAATTTGGATTCTCTCCTCCCTGAAAAGTGGCCGAAAATTTGGAGAAAATCTCCTAGGAAATTCGATTATTTTTGGATAAGGTTGAGATAAGATTCAAGCTTGAAAATCCTAGTGGAATTTTGATTCTTCCTTATCCTAAAAGTGGCCGAAAATTTGGAGAAGATTTTCTCCTAGAAATTTCAGATTTTTTGGTTAGAAAAGGGAGATAAAATTCTAGTTAAAATCTTGTTTAGATTTGGATTGGATTTATCCTAAGAAAAACCGAATTTTTTGTTGAGATTTTCCCTTGGAAAAATTCAGATTTTATGGATATGGATAAGGGAAAATATCTTTTCCTAATCCAATTCAAATTCAGAGAATCACCTCATGCAGGTCTATAAATAGAGGTCCTGCCACTCCAGTTCTCTCAGACCACAGACTCTCAGGTGAGCAGGCTTATTGTTGCACAGCTCATCGTGACAATAAAGTTCTTTAGAGATCTGGGTGGTCGGAAGAAGACTAGCAGTGCTAGCATACCGATCGAGGTTCAAAGTGCCCACACACTCAGCCATTTGGGAATTGGAGAATAGTAGAGAAGGCTAGTTGGTTGAAGCCTCCGGTCATTCTCCTCCTGCAAGATTGGCGTCCTTGAGGTATGAGTTTTAATTGTTGTTGATTTATTGTATATGGCATCATGAGATATTTAACGATCTAAAAATTTTTATTGTTCCGCTGCGCCACTCTGATACGTTTTTACCGATTTATTTTCCTACACTTTTGAGATCATTGAACACATTGGGAAGGTTGCCTATAAATTGGCATTACCTCTAGAGATGTCGATAGTGCATAACGTGTTCCATGTATCCATGTTGCGAAAGTACATATTGGATTCGTCCCATGTACTGAAACATGAACCAATTCAGATCTAGGAGGATCCGACGTATGAAGAGCGGCCTATTCAAATTTTGGCACGAGAAGAAAAAGTATTAAGAAACAAGATGATCCCATTAGTCAAAGTTTTATGGAAAAATCACAATGTCAAAGAGGCTACATGGGCACATGAGGATGACATTAGGGAATTGTACCCCACTTGTTCTAAATTTTCGAGGATGAAAATTTTATAAGGAGGGGTCAATGTGATAACTGGGAATTTTAAGATTTTCGGAAGAATTTAAAATTATATGTATATAACAATTTTAATGTATAAAATATGAAAAAGTTGTGTTTTAATACTATTGAGCATGCAACAAAAAGTTCTAACAGTGTTAAAGAGTGTGTTTTCAGATATGAAAAATTTTCCTGAACCAAAACAGGTGAAACGACCCTAAATCGGAGCCAAAAGCCCTAGAGGGTGCATCGAATGCAATAAAAGATGAAAATTTATGGCAATGATTTTTGGTCAAATAGAAGCAAAATAAGGCAACGCGATCGCATTGGAGGCGTCAGAAACCCGCTTATGCGATTTCGGTAGATTTTCGTTCGGTTTGACTTTTGGTCAAACTTTGACCATGAATTAATATGTTGAATTAATTGGATGATGTCATGAGTGACATCAATTAGTGATGTAATAAACGATGAATTTATGGCTAAAAAGTGTGGTTGGTAGATCTAATGGTGGAGATTAGTTGTAATCTTGAATCAAGAGCTAAGATTAGGCCAAAATGACATGAAAATTTTTGGCAAAAATTTGGATAATTTGGGCTGTATAAGGGTCGACTAAGGCAAAAAAAATCAGCTAAAAATTGCTTTTTAGTCCATAGAAACCTTGCTAAAAAGTCCCTAAAGAATTGCCAAATTGTTGAAAAATTTTACAACTTGGTCCTCCATCCTTTTACCTATAAATAGAAGTGAGAAATGGCATTTGAAAATTAGAAAAAACTGCCCAAATTCTGTCCACTTGTGGCCATGAGCTATCCTCCCTTCCTAACCCAAATTTTAGCAATATTTCCTCACCAAATTAACTTCCAAACCTATTCCAAGCATCAAGAACTCAAGCTCTTGAAGTGAGCCACCATTTTGTAGCTTTTCTTGCTATTTTTCTTTTCAAAATCCGTGGCATGTTGGGTGTGAAAGAATGGTGAAAAATTTGATGTTAAACTTTGTGTTTGTGATAACCGAGAATTTTTAGATTCTCAGAAAGAATTATTATTGTATGTGTATAACAATTCTAATGAATAAAATGGGAAAAAGATGTATTTTAATACTATTGAGAATACTGTGAAAATGTTCTGACAGTGTTAAAGAGTGTGAGCTTGGAGATAGAAAATCTTCCCAAACAGAATCGGGTGAGACGACTTGAAAATGAAGCCAAAAACATTAGAGAGGGCACCGAAGTGCATTAAAAGACGAAATTTTACGGTAGGGAATTCTGGTCAAACGGAAGCAAAATAAGGCAAATTGATTACACTAGAGGCACCTGGAACCTGCCTACGCGATTTCGGTAAAGTTTTGTTCGATTTGACTTTCATCAAAATTTAACCACGAATTAATTCATAAATTAATATATGAGTTAATTAGGTAATGTTAAGATTACATAATAAATATGATGTCATTAATAAGAAATTAAGACTTGTAAAGTAAGTTTGGTGATTTGTATAGCTATGATTAAGTGCTTTATGGATCAAAGGCCAAGATCAAGCCAAAAAGGCTTGAAAAAAATTTATGAAAATGGGTGAATAGGGTTCGGCAAAAAGCAGCAAAAATCAGCAAAAATTTCAATTTTAACCTTAAAAATCTTGCCAAAAAGTCCTTGAACAATTTCCTAATTATTTGGAATTTTTGCCAATTAGTCCCTCACTTTTTGAATATAAATAGACATGAAAAATTCACTTAGATATTTAGTGAAAAGCAGCCAAACTCTTGCCCATCTCTGCCTTCCTTGAATCTGTGCACCTCTAGTCCATTTCAAGCCAAAATTTGAGAAAAATTTCACACCAAATTAACCTCCAATCATAGTTCAAGTTGCAAGGAGCAATTTGATAAGGTGAGTAATCATTTTAGAGCATTTTTTTCATTGATTTTCTTTAAGAAAATCAATGTATATTGGATGTAGAAAAATGATGAAAATTTGATGCTTGGTTTTGGTTTCATGTTAATTTGGTGTTATGTTAATCAAAGCTTGATTTGGAAAATGGAAACAAGCAAAAATTATGCATGGTTCTTCATGAAACTCGTGGCTTTGTAGGGTGGAAAAGATATTGAAAATTTGATGATTTGATTTGTGCATTATGTTAGTTTGGCATGATGTTGATTAAAGCATGAATAGGAATTAAGAAACAAGCAAAATTTATGCATGTTTCTCTGGTGAAATCCGTGTGGCCTATGTGTGGTGGAAATGAGAAAATTTTGTGATTAAAAATGATAAGGAAATGAGTAATAGAAACCATAGGAATAAGAGAAATTTTCTTACGGCTTTGAACAATGAAAACCGTGGCATATGCTAGGTTTAAATGAAAATTTTGCTAGGTTTTTAATGATTGATATATGCATTAGAAACCTTAAGAATGGAATGTGATAACTGAATATTGTGATGAAAATTTTTTGGTGTTGTATACCATGTGAAACCGTGGGCCTAATTGATGGAAAAGATAAACCTTGTGTTGTGTTTGAATGATGGTTATTGTGGAGAATTTTTATATGAAGTTTGGTAACTTTGTATAAAATAGGCCTCTGGTATAGTACGTGGCAGGTACAAAGGTTCTGAGGCGTACCTAATGCCAGGGAAACCTAGAAATACAAGCAGAAATGCTGTTGAAATTTCTAAAACGGCATAGGGCATTTTGGGAAATGAGGGATAAAAATATAGGATCGGAAATAAAAGTAAGACCCCTCGGTGGGTTAGGGTTAATAATGAAAACCAAATCCAAAAGGAATAGTAAAATGACCCTTTAGTGTCTAAAATGCCGAGAATGAAAAAGAAAATTTACATTAGGGGTATTTTAGGAAATGAGGGGGAAAAGTTGAACGGGATAGAAAACCCGAGCCCCTCAGGAATCGAGGTTCGAGAACGGAATTAGAAACATTTCAGGGGTAGTGAAATACACATTCAAGGCTCCGAAACGCTAGAAAAATGAGAAACGACCCTAGGTGTCAGATAAATAGTATTCGAGGGTCGGGTGATGAATACTTATTGATTTTACAGTAAATAAAGCTGTAAAAAGATACAGAAGCCTACAGAATATTATTTTATGATACTTGGGCTCAGAAAATCTGGGAAAAATGACAGAGTGAAAATAATACAGTCCTGAAACCTGTTAGGGGCAAAATGGTTATTTTGATCAAAAATTTCTGAAAGGCTCGAAAAAGGATCATAAAGGATCTAGAATGTTTAAAATAAGATTTTAAGGTTAAAATCTAAAAATTATAAAGTACGCGGGCATGTACTATGCAACACGGCCGTGTAGTGTGAACCCGAGAGGTACACGGGCTTGAACACGAGCGTGTTGCAGGCCGTGTACCACATAAAGAGTTGAAAAGTGTTGAAAAATTTATCACAAATTGAATATGTTCAAAGTGATAATTAATGATGGGTATTAATAGAAAATACTCTGTCTGTAGGAACCCAAACTAAAGAAGATATCAAAACTATGAAGGATTTCCGAGGGTGGACATTGTCGTAGTTGTGGTAAGTTCAAGCATTTTCATGTCTACAATATGAAATACTGTGATATTTTATTATGTGCTAATTGTACATTAGATGTTAAGTCCTACGGGCACTGGGGGAATAGTTAGAATAACACTTCCCACATAATGAGAAAAAGAGAAGTGTACTATGGGTACACTATGAAAAGAGTGTGACTGAATTTAAGACACACCCTTAAAAAGAGAATATGTAAGACCTATGGGCAACAAAGGTTACTGACCATGAGGTGACGATTAATGTCACTTTGTTAGAATTGTAATCGAAAGATGGTAAAGAAACCACTTTTGGCGCACCACCCCTCCAACAGAGTGGTGGAGGTTTACAGGTCCTACGGGGATATAATGACCACTATGGATGATGATAGGATTGGAGAGGAAGAAGCCTTAGGGTCGCTCTCAAGGCCCTCCCAGTCAGCGCGCATACGATATCAGTACAAGGCCAAAAGAATCCATAACCATAATATAAACGAAGATAATGGATAAAATGTTATGAAAGCCATAACTGAGCATAATTGAGCACAACCAACACTAGTACTAAGTATAGTGGACTCGGTTCGGGTAACGTGAATAGTAATCGATCAAAGGTCAAAATTACTATTTATCAGTCAGAGGTCAAAGTACTATTCATGATGAATAGTAGTATTCATGGATGAATAGTACTATTCATGGATGAATAGTACTATTCATAGAAAATTCTATTTTTGATGTTTTTGAATCTATGTGATTCATACTGAGTATGTTTAAACTTACTGAGCCTGTTAGCTCACCAGTTTGTTTATGTTGTAGGTAAGAAACCTGTCCATTAGACTACCTGGATGGCGGCAGGATATGAGTGTGTCAATGGGATAAGGAATCCACTATGGATCATGATTCTGCTGCTAGTCTTGCATTGAGTGACAAAAGATAGTAAATTGACGAGAATGTATTTTGAAACAAAGTTTACAAATAGTATCTTTGTAAATTATGTTGTATTGTACAAAAGACAACTATGTTTGTATTTTATATGGCTTTCATATAATACTTTATGCAAGAGAAGTATTTTAAAAAGAAAAAAAAATATGGGCGAAAATTTTGAGCCCGAAAAATGAGAGATTTAAAGTAAAATGTGTTTTAAAACGACAACCCGATGAGGTGCATGGGTTGTCTCAATCAACAATGTAAAATGAGAGTGACAAAAGATAGTAAATTGACGAGAATGTATTTTGAAACAAAGTTTACAAATAGTATCTTTGTAAATTATGTTGTATTATACAAAAGACAACTATGTTTGTATTTTATATGGCTTTCATATAATACTTTATACAAGAGAAGTATTTTAAAAAGAAAAAAAAATATGGGCAAAAAATTTGAGCCGAAAAAATGAGAGATTTAAAGTAAAATGTGTTTTAAAACGACGACCCGATGATGTGTACGGGCTGTCTCGATCTAAAATGGAGTCGGATTCAAGAAGGTGTCACGTGACCGAGGTCAGGGGCGTCACAGGTTGGTATTAGAGTAGTTGACCATATCCCTATTGGTACAAAACGCAGCCTGCTCGTCAATCCAAGTAAGTTAGCTATTTGTTTATACGAGGTTATATATTTTGTAGGGTATACAATGACTAGACCACTGTGTGACAACCCGGAAATTCAGGCAATTCTCGGATGAAAATGTACAAATGTATGTATATAACAATTTGTACTATTTAAAGAGTGAAATAAATGTACTTATATTGTTTAGAATATATGAAAATGTTCTAACAATACTGACGAGTAAGAATTCAGTGTTGGAAAAATTCACTGAGTTGAAACGGGTGAAACGGTGTCAAAACCGGCATTGAAAACCCTAACCGGGGCAATAAAAGACGGAAAACTTCCGGGATTAATTTTGATCAAACGGAAGCAGTTTAAATTGATCCGACTGCACAGGAGACCTCAGGAACACGCCGGGACGATTTCAGGAAAATTTCAGCTCGAACCGGTATCGGTCAAAAAGTAGTCGAATTAATGTGAATAGTGAAAGTCAAAGTCAACTTTTGCTTTAGCATTTATGATATCATAAATCCCTTTAATAAATGGGAAGAAAATAGTGGTTGGTAGCATTAATGGCCATGATTCATTTGCTTTTTGATCTAAAGGCCAAGATTTGGCCAAAATTCACCATTTTGATTTTTTGAAAATGATGGAAAGAATTAGTGTTGAAAGGTGGTGAAATGTGATTGGTTGGTAGCCAAATTAATTGGCTTGTTTCATGCATAAGTCGGCCACTTTTGGGAACAAAAGGCCGAGACCATTTTCAAAGCCAAAAACCAAAGAACAAAAAAATTCTAAGTCATTTTCCTTGGTGGAGCCGTGAGGAACCAAGAGAGAGACAAGTGATTTCTTCAAATTTCTTTCACAAAATTGGTGTCAAAGCATTCCTTGAAGACAAAGGAAGCAAGTGAACAAGGTAACTCCCCTTGGATTGAACTTTTTCTTGGTTTTTTTTATGGAAACCGTGTGATGAATAGTGAAAAAAGGATGGAAATTTTTTGGTTGTTTTCATTGATTTGGTGTTTGGGTTTTGTTAAGGGTGTAATTAGGAAGAAAACCATGTAATTGATTTAAAGAAAAACCAAAATTTTGTTGGTTTTCCAAGGGTAAAACCGTGGGTTACCAAGAGTAAGCAATGAGAAATTTTTGTGGTTTAATTGTTAACATGCTTTCAATTTAAATTTTGTTAAGAATAAAGCATGGTTTGCATTATGAAAAGCTTGGAAAAATATTTTGGTGTGAACTACCCTAATGTGGCCGTGGGGTAACAAGGGTTTGGAAGAAAATTTTGCATGGTTTACTTGAGATTTGGATGATTGGAATCATGCATTTTATAATGCAAATGATGAAATTGGGAATGAAAGCAAGAAAAGAAAATTTGGCATGTGTTTTCTTAATATGGCCGTGGGTTATAGGTGATTAAAAACCCTAGGAAAATTGTTGAAAAATGCAATGAAAATGGGCTTGAAAATGTGTTAGAAAATGACATTTAATAGCCTAAGATTTGGTGAAAATTTGAGAAGTTTTGGTTAGGTTTTGATTGTCAAAACCGTGGCCAAAAACTAAGGATGAAAATGGAAAAAATTTTGTGTAATGTGGGTTAAAATGTAAATTGGAATTTTGTGAGCTTTTATGTAAAAGTTTGGAAAACTTTTACATAAAATAGGCTTGTGGTATAGTACGTGGCAGGTACATATGGTTCGAGGCGTACTTAACGCCGGAAGCCTTAAAATTACGCCGAAATGCTACCGAAATTTCGAAAACAGCATTTGGGGTAAAATGGAAATAAAAATAAAAGTTTGGGGTCGGGTCGGAAACCCGAGTCCCTAACGAAAAATTGAATAAGGAAAACCTAAGGAGTGGTTCGTGAATAGTAACCCGTCCCCTAAAAATATAAAACGCTAGTGAAATTGAAAAACCGACCCCTAGGGGGGGCGTTTTTGGAAATGAAATAAAGGTCCGAGTCGGGAACGGAAAATCCGAGCCTCGGAGACCTAGGTCGGAAATGTCTAGATGAACGTTTTAAATACTAGTGAAACGTCCATTTGAGGCTCTGAAACGATAGAAAATCGCTAAACCGACGTAGGGGTCGGAATAGTGCTTCTCGAGGGTCGGGAAAGTGAAAAGTGAAAATAAAATAGAAATGAACCCGGTAATGATTAGAAAAGAGTCAGAAAAGTTCCTGAGAGCCAAAAATGCAGTCTGGATCGGGAAAATTTCCGTCAGGGGTAAAATTGTAATTTTGCTAAAATATAAGGGCAAAATCGTAATTTTGCCAAAATACAGGGGTAAAATTGTAATTTTGTAAAAGTTGAGAAAAATGGGGAAAATGATAAATAAAGCCTACAAAGTTATAAATAGGTTTTATTTAAGCTTTTAAATGAAAAATAAAAGCTATAAATGGAAATGAAATTAACAGACAAAGTTTTGTCTGTAGGATCCAAAAATCGACCTACAAGGAGGGTGATCAAAGATCCACGAGAGAAAAAGAGAAGAGACTGATAAGGTAAGTTCAGACATTCACGTGTCTGCAACATATAGCATTATTGTTGCTAACTTTGATGTACTAACTATAAGTTAGGTACATATGTGCTACGGGCACTATTATAGAGTAGAGAGAGAGACGTAATGTGCTACGGGCACTATTGAGAATGGACACATTGTTAATTGTGCTTCGGGTACTAGAGTGAGGTTAATGAAACTCACTCACCTAAAATTAAAATGTGAACCATTCCTAACCACGGGACATTGTGAAGTCACCGGGTTAGAATTTTAAAAAGTCGGTAATGAAACCACTTTCTGGCGTACCATCCTTCCGTACAGGGAGGTGCTTTTGCCTTCGGGGCTATGAGATTAAGGCTGTGGAGGTCAGCATTGATGTACTGCTCCTAGTCATGTACTATTTTGCCTTCGGGGCTATGAGATTAAGGCTGTGGAGGTCAGCACTAATGTACCGCTCCCAGTCATGCGCACTTAAATGGTACTACCAACCTGAGCTCAAAACCAGAACATAAGCAAAGATAATTACCTAAAACTGAAACTATGCCATAATTGAGCATAAGATAGTTTAGTGAGAGTACTAACATCGCGGTAGATGTACTGTTGTGACACTTTATTGTGGTCAAAGTTACTATTCATATATGAATAGTGGTCAAAGTTACAATTCACCTATGAATAGTGGTCAACAGTACTATTCACGATGAATAGTCTATTCATAGAAATTTTATTTCTTGCATGTTTGAACTTACTGAGCCTGTAGCTCACCATTTTTGCTAATGTTGCAGGTAAGCGACCAGCTCAGTAGCTTGTTTGACTGGATGCGGACGGGATAGCACGTGTCAAATCGGATAACTGGGCGAGGGATATGGTCCTGCCAGAGTCTTTCTGCTGAGCGATAAGAAGGGAAAAAGAAACAGTCTTTTGTAATAATATATATATTTACGAAAGTACTGTAATATGTAAATTACTTTGTACTTGCCAACAAAGTAAATAGTGGGAAATGTTTTACATGATGTTTAAAGAAAAAAAAAATTTACCCTAAAAACGTCATGATTTACTGAGAGAGAGATTAGCTGGCGACCCATGAGAGTACAATCTATCGCAGTTAGCGATAAAGCATTGTATGATCTCTACGAGGGGCGGGCCGCCACACATCGTATGTGCGACCCCATCCCTATAGGCCGTGAGGACTGATCCATGTATGGACTAGGCCCGTGACTAGACCATCCATGATTCAGCAAGTAGTGCCTCAACCGCCAATACCTGAGCCGCCAACACCGCAGGTTAGAGCGTCAGCACCGATCCAAGCACCACCTCCTCGACCGGTAGTTAACCCACTAATCGTCATAGATATCTCGGTTGTTGGTGGATGAGCCCATGTAGGATCCATAGTATCGGTACGAGTTGTACACGCCTTCAGATGTAGTCATCCACCCACATTCGAGGGAGGCCAAAAGGGGATCTCTACCCATGATTGGCTACATGATGTAGAGACGATCATGCGTCAGTGTGACATTGATGAGGACTACTGGGTTCTATTAGTAGTTGACACTTTTCGTGAGGATGCATGGATGTACTAGGAGCATTGCAATTAGGAGATGTTGTTAGGACTTGATTGGGCTGCGTTCAGACATATTATGATACTACAGTTCCCGCTAAAGAGTCCAGCATCACCAGTTCCAGACCCTCCAGAGAGTAGGGTAGTGACACCACCACCGGCTATGCCCAGGTATACTAATGTTCGAGAGTTTGTTCTCCAAGCAGAGAGACTATAGATGCTGTTAAGTGATATTGTCTTCACTTATGTAGTACGGTTTGAGGATAACATAGTGAGGAGATGTCCTATGTCTAACCTCACTGACGAGGATTTTTGCGATATCTTCTGGAAGGGGCTTATGATGGACTTACGACAAAGGGTAACCCCTCTATATCCTACTACGCTACGTGAGTTTATAGTTATGGTAGCTAAGGCAGAGAAAGAATTGATGATAGAGTGCATGGTATGTAAGAGACGCAAGTAGCTACTGTAAGATGCCATGCTAGATTGTCTTTATGGTGAGCGACCTATGGCTAATGACCATGTGGTTGGGCCATCGAGGCCATGAGAGGGTACGAGTCCCACTAGAGGATCGACACCATCTGAGGCCAGAAATGGCGCGGATGAGGATAACAAGGATCCAGAGGAATTTTTGACAATTCTGGACCAACCTCAACCAGGGGACTAGATGTAAAAACATATAAGATGTATAAATGTATATATCTGTATATATATATGTACTTCTGAGTGGACTGAATTGTGCAAAAGGAGCTTCCAAGAGCTGAAGAAGCGATTAACGAGCGCACCAATCCTTACGCTTCCTACTGAAGGGGAGATGTTCGTGATTTACAACGATGCATCAAAGATGGGATTAGGAGCTGTCTTAATGCAGGGTGATAAGGTGATTACTTATGCCTCGCGTCAATTAAAAGACCATGAGTGAAATTATCCCACACATGATTTGGAACTTGCCGCAGTAGTGTTCGAACTAAAGATCTGGTAACACCATTTATATGGAGCTCAGTGTTAGATTTATACTGACCGTCAGAGTTTAAAGTACTTCTTCACTCAGAAAGAGCTGAACATGCGGTAAAGGAGATGGTTGGAGCTGGAAAAGGATTATGATTGTGAAATCCTCTACCATCCCAGAAAAGCCAATCGCGTTGCAGATGCGTTAAGCAGGAAATCTGCTGTTTCACAGCAACTACCGATTGGAAAATTTCCAAAACCATTGTAGTATGAGATCAATGTATTGAAGTTGGAGTTGATATCTAGAAGATTAGCTGCACTTCAATTGTAATCATCACTATTCGAGGACATTAGAGAGGCTCAAAAGTGAGATCCAAATCTAGTAAGTCCTTAAGAAGGAGTGTCCAAAGAGGGATTGATCCTACATCAGGGAAGAATTTATGTTCCTGACGATGAAGGATTAAAAAGGTGAATTATGGCAGAAGCCCATGAAACACCGTATTCAATGCATCCCAGAGCTAGTAAAATGTACCAGGATTTGAGATTACAATTCTGGTGGAAAGGGATGAAGAAGGATATCGCAGAATTTGTAATCCGATGTATGACGTGCTAAAAAGTTAAGGCTAAACACTGGCATCCAAGTGGAAAATTAGAACCGTTAGAGATTTTCGAATGGAAATGGGAGCATATTACAAGGGACTTCGTGGTAGGACTGTCGAAAACCCAAGAAGGCTATGATGCCATTTGGGTTATTGTCGATAGATTGACAAAAACGACAACGTTCATAGCAGTGAAAATGACTTTTTCACTGGAAAAGCCAGCAAACCTCTATGTTAACCACATTGTTAGGCTACATGGAGTTCCTAAGTTCATTGTATCGGATCGTGATGGATGACTCACTTCAAATTTCTGGAAGTGTGTGCAAGAAGCCATAGGAACCGAAGTGCGTCTGAGTATAACATTTCATCTGCAGACAGATGGGTAATCTGAGCAGACGATTCAAACACCAGAAGACATGCTTTGTGAATGTACAATAGATTTCCCGGGAAGCTAGAACAAGAAACTTCCATTGGTAAAGTTTTCGTATAACAATAGCTATCAAGCTTCGATAGGAATGGCACCCTATGAAGCTTTATATGGAAGAAAGTATAGAGCACCTGTCCACTGGTATGATCAAGAAAAGTAGTAGCACAAGATGGATTTTGTGCAAGAAACAACTGATGCAGTTGCAAAAATATAGCAACGGATGAAGATTGTGCAAAGTTGACAAAAGAGCTATGCAGATAAACGACGAAGATCCCTGGAGTTTAACAAAGGGGATTTCGTATTCCTAAGAGTTTTGCCGATGAAAGGAATAATGTGGTTTGATAAGAGAGGAAAATTGAGTCCAAGATCTATTGGGCCATATGAGATCATTGAACGCATTGGGAAGGTTACCTATAGATTGGCATTACCTCCAGAAATGTCAACAGTGCATAATGTGTTTCACGTGTCGATGTTGCGGAAGTACATATTGGATCCGTCCCATGCACTAAAACATGAACCAATCCAGATTCAGGAAGATTTAATGTATGAAGTGTTAGGAAATGCCCTAAGCATTAGAGACATTTTGATGTATTTATTTTGAACTGGATAATAAAATTATATATAGAGGTTATTCATTACATTACTATCTGTCCTCATCTTATTTACATGTTAAAGTAAACGTAAGCAAATATGGCTCCCTGACTGCTTGTGTTAAACTATTAGAACATTGCATGCAATGGACTTTTGTATACGAGAAGACAATGTTCTAAAGTTAGCGGTCTAAACTATGGTCTGTAGTCTATGGGGTTAGACTGAGCTTCTAACTCATGTTAAGACTATTATGTTGTCTAAAGCCTTGGAGGGGATGGTTTGTCTTGACTGTCTGGAGCTGGACTCCCAAGTAGAGACATAGATAAGTTGCTTGGTGGTGACATATTAGACCGGGACTAAAGCGTGATTGATCTACGAAGTCCGCTTTGAGTGGATCGATCTACTTTTGACGTTCATTATGCAGTAACCTTAATCCTGAGTAAAAGGACAGCTTCATGTATATGACTTGTGTACTTTGATGTTCCAATGGCTAAAGCGTCTCAGAGGTAGTAAGCTTATAGACCGGTTCGTTGGGTACATGACTTGTATACGATGAAGGGTTCGTTTACAGATATCGGAATCATAGCTCTAATGAGGAGTTAAGGGTATTCTCTTAAAGGCATTATACTGAATGTTAAAATGGACAAGGCCTTAGGTCGTCTACTGGGCGGATGACTTCTTATTCGCATATGGTGAATAATCATTTTCTTTATTCGGTAGTATAATGGAACTTTAAGATAGCCTGATCAGTAGGATTAAACGGACTTTGGCCTAAGGCTGATCATGGATATCATACGAGGGTTCTGCATACATGACAAGGTCATTAGACGATAGCTTGTCACAGGCTTACGTAATACGGTATATAATTGGGAGTTCAGTTTCAGGTTTATAGTGGTGTGACTCTGAAATTAGTGATCATATGATTGAGTTGTTCAGTAAAAGAATGATGATCATATGGATTTGTAGGAGCCCGATTATATATGTCCAATCAGTCCCTCTACTAGCTCCACATAATTCCTTAATGTTTGGCAAATTGATTTGTGTATGCTATTGGCTAGTTTATTATGTATGGATGGTGATGACATAGGATTAGGATGGTAGACAACATTCTCTCCGGTTGGATTCAGATTTTGTTTTGGATAATAGAGTACACAATTATTCGAACTCCAAATAAAGTTGCCATGATTTTATTTGAGATTGGATTGGAGTTGTAGAAAATTATCCATGAGAACAAGAATTTGAAGCGCAATTGTTTTGTGGATTTTGAAATTTGAAATTTGAAATTTGAATTTTGAATTTTGAAATTTGAAATTTGAATTTTGAATTTGAAATTTGAATTTGAAATTCGAATTTGAAATTTGAATTTGAAATTCGAATTTGAAATTTGAAATTTGAATTTGAAATTTGAAATTCAAATTTTGAATCACAGTCCAAGTGGGATTCGAATTTGTTGTGGTAAATCCACAAGGTTTGAAATTCGAATTTGAGTTGGATATGGAGAGGATAATCTTGTTAGAATCCTACTTGAATTTTGAATCCAAATCCTAACTAGTGATGGATGAAATTTTGAGGATTATCCTCAATGGATTTTCGGTTTTTGTGGATAAGGTTCAAAGGAAAAATTCAAGTTTCAATCCCAGTTGAATTTGGATTCTCTCCTCCCCAGAAAGTGGCCGAAAATTTTGGAGCATATCTCCTTAGGAAAATTTGGTTATTTTGGATAAGGATGAGATAAGATTCAAGCTTGAAAATCCTAGTAGAATTTTGATTCTCCCTTATCCTAAAAGTGGCCGAAATTTTGAGGAGATTTTCTCCTTGAAATTTTCAGATTTTTTGTTGAAAAAGGGAGATAAAATTCTAGTTCAAATCTTATTTAGATTTGGATTGGATTTATCCTAAATGGGTGAATTTTATTGTTGGGATTTTCCCATGGAAAATTCAGATTTTATGGTTATGGATAAGGGAGAATATCTTCTCCTAATCCAATTCGAATTCAGAGAATCACCTCATGCAGGTCTATAAATAGAGGTCCTGCCACTCCAGTTCTCTCAGACCACAGACTCTCAGGTGAGCATGCTTATTGTTGCATAACTCATCGTGACAATAAGTTCTTTAGAGATCTGGGTGGTCGGAAGAAGACTAGCAGTGCTAGCATACTAATCGAGGTTCAGAGTGCCTACACACTCCGCCATTCGGGAATTGGAGAATAGTAGAGAAGGCTAGTTGGTTGAAGCCTCCGGTCATTCTCCTCCTGCAAGATTGGCATCCTTGAGGTATGAGTTTTAATTGTTGTTGGTTTATTGTATATGGCATCATGAGATATTTAACGATCTAAAAATTTTTATTGTTTTGCTGTGCCACTCTGATACGTTTTTACTGATTTATTTTCCTACATGAAGAGAGGACCATACAAATTTTGGCACGAGAAGACAAAGTTTTAAGGAATAAGACGATCCCATTAGTCAAAGTACTATGGAGAAATCACAACATTAAAGAGGCTACATGGGAACATAAGGAAGAGATTAGAAAATTGGTCCCCCACTTGTTCTAAATTTTTGAGGATGAAAATTTCATACAGAAGGGTGAATGTGATAACCAAGAATTTTTAGATTCTCAGAAAGTATTAAAATTGTATGTGTATAACAATTTTAATGAATAAAATGTGAAAAAACTTTATTTTAATACTATTGAGAATACTGTGAAAATGTTTTAACAGTGTTAAAGAGTGTGAGTTCGGAGATGGAAAAGCTTCCCGAATAGAATCGGGTGAGATAGCTCGAAAATGAAGCCCAAAACCCTTGAGACTGCACCGAAGTGCACTAAAAGATGAAATTTTATGGTAGGGAATTCTGGTCAAACGGAAGCAAAATAAGGCAAACCGATCGCACCAGAGGCGCCCGAAACCCGCCTACGCGATTTCGGTAAAGTTCTGTTTGGTTTGACTTTCAGTCAAAATTTGACCACGAATTAATTCATAAATTAATATATGAGTTAATTAGGTAATGTTAAGATGACATCATAAATATGATGTTATTAATAAGAAATTAAGACTTGTGAAGTAAGTTTGGTGATTTGTAGGCCTAGGATTTAGTGCTTTATGGATCAAAGGCCAAGATCAAGCCAAAAAGGCTTGAAAAAATTTACGAAAATGGGTGAATAGGGTTCGGCAAAAAGCAGCAAAAATCAGCAAAAAAATTTCTATTTTGACCCCAAAAATCTTGCCAAAAAGTCCTTGAATAATTTCCTAATTGTTGGGAATTTTTGCCAATTGGTCCCTCACTTTTTGCCCATAAATAGGCATGAAAAGTTCACTTAGAAATTTAGTGAAAAGAAGCCAAACTCTTGCCCATTTCTGCCCTCCTTGAATCCGTGCACCCCTAGTCCATTTCAAGCCAATATTTGAGAAAAATTTCACACACCAAATTAGCCTCCAATCATAGTTCAAGTTGCAAGGAGCAATTTGATAAGGTGAGTAATCATTTTAGAGCATTTTTTTCATTGATTTTCTTTAAGAAAATCTGTGTATATTAGGTGTAGAAAAATGATGAAAATTTGATGCTTGGTTTTGGTTTCATGTTAATTTGGTGTTATGTTAATCAAAGCTTGATTTGGAAAATGGAAACAAGCAAAAATGGTGCATGGTTCTTCATGAAACCCGTGGCTTTTTAGGGTTGAAAAGATGTTGAAAATTTGATAATTTGATTTGTGGATTATGTTAGTTTGGTGCCATGTTGATTAAAGCATGAATTGGAATTAAGAAACAAGCAAAATTTATGCATGTTTCTTTGGTGAAATCTGTGGCCTATGTGTGGTGGAAATGAGAAAATTTTATGATTAAAAATGATAAGGAAATGAGTAAGGAATAAGAGAAATTTTCTTTTGGTTTTGAAGAATGAAAACCGTGGCGTATGCTAGGTTTAAATGAAAATTTTCTTAGGTTTTTAATGATTGATATGTGCATTAGAAATCTTAAGAATGGAATATGATAATTGAATATTGTGATGAAAATCTCTTGGTGTTGTATACCATGTGAAACCGTGGGCCTAATTGATGGAAAATGATGAAACTTGTGTTGTGTTTGAATGATGGTTATTATGGAGATTTTTATGCAAAGTTTGGTAACTTTGTATAAAATAGGCCTCTGGTATAGCATATGGCAAGTATAAAGGTTCTGAGGCGCACCTAATGCTGGGGAAACCTATAAATACAAGCAGAAATGCTGCCGAAATTTCTAAAACGGCATAAGGGCATTTCAGGAAACGAGGGATAAAAATATAGGATTAGAAATAAAACTGAGACCCATCAATGAATTAGGGTTAATAATGAAAACCGAAGCCAAAAGGAATAGTAAAACGACCTTTAGTGTCTAAACTATTGAGAACGAAAAAGAAAATTTACGTTAGGGGTATTTTAGGAAACGAGGGGGAGAAGTTGTAAACGGGATAGAAAACCAGAGTCCCTCGAGAATCGAGGCTCGGGAACGGAATTAGAAACGTTTTAAGAATAGTGAAATACCCATTTGAGGCTCCGAAACGCTAGAAAAACGAGAAACGGCCTTAGGCGTTGGATGAATAGTACTCGAGGGTCGGGTGATGAATAGTTATTGATTTTGTAGCAAATAAAGCTGTAAAAAGATACAGAAGTCTAGGGAATATTATTTTATGATTTTGGCCTTAGAAATCCCAGAAAAATGATAGAGTAAAAATAATACAGTCCCGAAACCTGCTAGGGGCAAAATGGTCATTTTGACTAAAAATTTTCGAAAGGCTCAGAAAAAGACCATAAATGATCTAGAATGTATAAAATAAGATTCTAGAGGCTATAATAAAGATTTTAAGGTTAAAATCTAAAAATTATAAAGTACACGGGGGTGTATTATGGAACACGGCAGTGTAGTGTAAACCTGAGAGGTACATGGGCTTGAACACAGGCGTGTTGCAGGCCGTGTACCACATAAAGAGTTGAAAAGTGTTGAAAAGTTTATCACAAAATGAATATGTTCAAAGTAATAATTAATGATGGGTATTAACAGACAATACTCTGTCTGTAGGAACCTAAACTAGAGAAGATATCAAAACTGTGGAGGATTTCCAAGGGTGGACACTGTCATCGTTGTGGTAAGTTCAAGCATTTTCTTGTATGTAATATGAAATACTATGATATTTTATTATGTACTAATTGTACATTAGATGTTAAGTCCTATGGGCACTGAGGGAATAGTTAGAATAACACTTCCTACAAAATGAGAAAAAGAGAAGTGTACTGTGAATACACTATGAAAATAGTGTGACTAAATTTAAGACACACCCTTAAAAAGAAAATATGTAAGACCTACAGGCAACAGAGGTTACTGACCATGAGGTGATGATTAATGTCACTTTGTTAGAATTGTAATTGAAAGATGGTAAAGAAACCACTTTTGACGTACCGCCCCTCCAATAGAGTGGTAGAGGTTTACAGGTCCTACGAGGATATAATGACCGCTACGAGTGATGATAGGACTGGAGAGGAATGAGCCTTAGGGTCGCTCTTAAGGCCCTTTCAGTCTACGCGCATATGATATCGGTACAAGGCCAAGAGAATCCACAACCAAAATATAAATGAAGATAAGGGATAAAATGTTATGAAAGCCATAACTGAGCATAATTGAGCACAACCGACACTAGTACTAAGTGTAGTGGACTCGGTTAGGGTGACATGAATAGTAACCAATCAAAGGTCAAAGTTACTGTTCATGATGAATAGTATTATTCATAGATGAATAGTATTATTCATAGATGAATAGTATTATTCATAGGAAATTCAATTTTTGATGTTTTTGAATCTATGTGATTTATACTAAGTATGTTTGACCTTCCTGAGCCTGTTAGCTCACCAGTTTGTTCATGTTGCAGGTAAGAAACCTGTCCAGTAGACTATCTGGATGGCGACAGGATACGTGTGTGTCAATATGATAGGGAATCCGTTATGGATCATGGTCATGCTACTAGTCTTCCACTGAGCGCCAAAAGATAGTGAATTGAAGAAAATGTATTTTGAAACAAAGTTTACAAATAGTATCTTTGTAAATTATGTTGTATTGTATAAAAGACAACTACGTTTGTATTTTATATGACTTTCATATAATACTTTATGCAAGAGAAGTATTTAAAAAAGAATATGGGCAAAAATTTTGGGCCCAGAAAATGAGAGATTTAAAGTAAAATGTGTTTTAAAATGACGACCCGATGAGGTGCATGAGCTATCTCGATCGATAATGGAGTCGGATTCGGGACGGTGTAGCATGACCGAGGTCGGGGGCGTCATAGTGTTGATGTTGGTTGAATGATGTAGTGATTGAAGTGTGTTTTAGAAGCTAGAAACAGGCAATTTTCATGCATGGTTTCTTGAAAAATCTGTGGATTATGTTGTGATAACCGGGAATCTTCAGATTCTCGGAGAGAATTAAAATTGTATGTATATAATAATTTTAATGTATAAAATATGAAAAAGTTGTATTTTAACACTGTTTAGAATACTGCCAGAATGTTTTAACAGTGTTAAAGAGTGTGAGTTCGAAGATGAAAAATCTTCTCGAATAGAATCGGGTGAGACAACTCGAAAACAGAGCCAAAAACCATGGAGAGTGCATCGAAGTGTACTAAAAGACGAAATTTTATGGTAATGAATTTCGGTCAAACGGAAGCAAAATAAGACAGACCGATCACATCAGAGGTGCTAAAAACCCGCCTACACGATTTCAGTAAATTTCCGTTCAGTTTGACTTTTAGTCAAACTTTGACCATTAATTAATTCATGAATTAATTAATGGATGTCATGGGTGACATCACAATTATGATGTAATAAATGAAAATTTAAAGCTTGTTAGATAAGTTTGGTGGCATTAATGGCTAGGATTAAATGCATCTTTGATCAATGGCCAAGATTAAGCCAAAATGGCTTGAAAAAAAAATTAAGAAAATGGCTAAAAAGGGATTCGGCCAAAAAGGAAAAAAATCAGCCCAAAATTTTTATTTTGACCCCAAAATCTTGCTAAAAAGTCCCTAAACAATTAACAAATTATTGGAAAAAATTACAAAAAGGCCCTCCACTTTTTGCCTATAAATAGGTGAAGTAAATTTCATTTGGAATTTGGTAAAATGCAGCCAATTTCTTGCCATTTGTAGCGGTGCACCATTCCCCCATTCTAAGCCAAGTTTTAGCAAAAATTTTACACTAAATTAGCTTCCAAACCTTCATCAAGTTGCAAGGATTCAAATTAATAAGGTGAGCCACTAAATTGAAGTATTTTTCATTGATTTCCTTCATGAAATCCATGGCTTATGGGTGTTGGAAAATGTTGAAAAGTTTGATGTTTTGTTTGGTGTTTATGTTGATTTGGTGTTCTAGTGATGAAAACATGTGGTAGAATTTAGAAATAAGCAAAATTGTGTATGTTTCTTTGGTAAAATCCGTGGGCAATAGACGTGGGAAATGGGAAATTTTTGGGATGGATTTGATGTGGAAATGAGTAATAAAAGACATAAGAAATAAGAAAAAAAATTTCCTATGTGTTTGAGCATGAAAAACCGTGGCTAAGGCTAGGGTTAGAATGAAAAATTCTTAGGTTTTTAATGTTGAATTGTACATTAGGAACCCTGAGAATAAATGGTGAAAATGAGCAATTGTGAAAAAAAATTGTTGTGTTGATTTTCAGAGAAAACCGTGGGGCATAATTGAAGGAAATTAATGAATTTTATGTTGTATTTTGAATTATGTTAATGTGGAAAAATTTTACGCAAAGTTTGGTAACTTTATATAAAATAGGCCTCTGTATAGTACGTGGCAGGTACTAAGATTCTGAGGCATACCTAACGCTGGGGAACCCTAAAAATATAAGCAAAAATGCTGCCGAAATTTCTAAAACGACATAAGGGCATTTCGGGAAATAAGGGGTAAAATATAGGCTCAAAAATGAAACCGAGAGCCCTGGTTATGCTAGAACCGATAATGGAAAATGAAACCCAAAAAGGAATAGTACAACGACCCTTTAATGACTAAAATACCGAGAATGGAAAAGAATTCACGTTAGGGGTAATTTAGGAAATAAGGGAGGAGAATTTATGGACGTGATAGAAAAACCCAAGCCCCTCTGGAACCAAGCTCGGGAACGGGATTAGAAACGTTTCAGGAGCAGTGAAATACTCATTTGAGGCTCTGAAACACTAGAAAAACGAGAAACGACCCTAGGTATTGGATGAATATGAAGGAAAATAAATCGGTAAAAACGTATCAGAGTGGCGCAGCGGAACAATAAAAATTTTTAGATCGTTAAATATCTCATGATGCCATATATAATAAACCAACAACAATTAAAACTCATACCTCAAGGACGCCAATCTGCAGGAGGAGAATGACCGGAGGCTTCAACCAACTAGCCTTCTCTACTATTCTCCAATTCCCGAATGGCTGAGTGTGTGGGCACTCTGAATCTCGATCGGTATGCTAGCACTGCTAGTCTTCTTCCGACCACCCAGATCTCTAAAGAACTTTATTGTCACGGTGGGCTGTTGTGATAACTGGGAATTTTAGATTCTCGAATTATGTTAAAAATTGTACGTAAATAACAATATTAATGAATAAAATGTGAAAAAGTTGTATTTCAATACTGTTGTAAATAGTGTAAAATATTCTGGCAATGTTTAAGTGGGTGAGTTCGGGGATGGAAAATCCTACCGGATTGTCACGGCCCAAAATTTAGACATGTGACACGGCAACCAAATCATAATATCAACCCTAGATTTAAGGAAAAACATTTATTATGAAAAGTGGGTCAACATTATAATTTAGCTAAGCCTAATTATTTATAACGTAGCATCATAACCACATAATAAAATAAAGTAGAAAATAAATACTTTTTAATGCGGAAATCAAACACAAAATCGGTCTTCAAAAGAGATTACCAACCATAAAATATTCCCAAGCATGAAATTTAAATAACGTGAAATAAAGTCCAAACTTAATATCTCATTACATTAGAACGAGAAACAGAATGAAGAAGATGGAGAAAATGGATAGCATCATCTTCGGTAGACATGGATAGCTCAACGATTTTCGGAACTACTACCTCCCGCACCTGGAAGTAGTCATTTCGAAATAACAAAGAAAAGGGACGTGAGCGCTGGCTCAGTAGGACAGAAACAAAGGTGGGTTAAACAGGTAACATTTAAAAGTATGACATAATATTCGTTTCCAAAAATAATCAATAATTTAAAAAAAATACATGGCATAATAATCATAAAAAAAATAATCAACAATTTCGGGAAAACATTTTTAATACAAGTTTTATTCTGCTGAGGACTTAGCGTAGCTGCAATATACGTGCCCCAATATTAAAAATAATAAATCGTTAAAATAAACTATCATATTTTGAGTGAGGACTTGTCGTAGCTATAATATACGTGCCTCGAATTGAATTATCCTAGATCATCTCGTTACGGTCTAAATAGGCCGAACGGCCTTTGGCCTGCGCAGGTTTAGGGACCTTCCCCCATGGCGTCAACTTTGGGACACACACATCATTTATAATGATCGTGAACTAGAGCTCAATTATGTTCACCGGATTATTCAAAAGATGGTATTTACCAAGTTATATTATGCCATTAACCAAAACACGCTTTAAAATACACATTTATTACATAACACTTTGCAAGCGTTTATTTCATCAAAAACAGTATGATAATTTCATAAACTGAAAATAGCATGCCATCGATAAAACAGGGAAATTTAAAACACTTGACTACTCCCAGAAAAGGCTAGAAAGTCTTACCTCGATTATCACACAAGCGTTGCGATAACGTGATCCACCAGTCAAGCAAGAACGTCAAATAAATCCTATAATCACAATATATGATCAGTCTAGGTCTAGAAAAAATCATCCAATCATTTTAGTGTGCCACAAAAATATTTTAAAATGTTTAATAACAATTGGGATTTAAAATTTGTGAAAACCCCTAAGTTACGATATTACTGGACATGGGCAGACTGACCTAGGCTGACTGTAAAATCAATATTAATTCATTTTTAACCCCAAAAATTCTAAATTTTTAATATGTTAAACTAGACATCCGTAGCTTTAATTTCATATAATTTTTATAATTTTTAGACATCGTTTGATTACTCAACTAGGCCAACAACCGAGGGGTTGTTTTCAGGCATAAAATCAGGGTTTCAGTTTCAGTTCAAAAACTGGCAGTTCTGTCCACCTATTTTAGAAAAATATTTTGACTAGGCCAACGGATGAGTTTGGTTCTGAAAATTTGTAGACATTTAGGGGACATCTCGAATTTAATTTTAGGCTCAAGATTCACTTAAAAATCATTTTTAAAGCTCAAGTTATAGATGACACAATTTTACTGTTCATGTGGTAATTTTTCTAGATTTCCGTTTTTCTGTCCGAATTTCAATCAGCCTCAAACCAATTCAATTTTCATCCAATGATCACGAAATTTTGTGGAGAACCTTATTTATATGTCATTAACACAACCCAAGAATCAAATTGACAAAAATCATAAAATTTTACACATGTGATAATAGGGTTTTTGAAAGGGGATCAATGAGGTAAAATTTTTAGGGTTTTAGAGAGAGAAATTCACACCTTGTTTGTGCTACACTATTTTTGATGCTTGGTCTCCTTTTTGGCTGAATTTGTGTGAGTGTTGGAGTCTTCAAAACAGTAGGGAAAATAGTGGAGAAAAACTATAAAAATTTCGGATTTAAAATCAAAAGGAGAAGGAAGGAAAAAGTTGATTTCTCACCTTGTTTTTGTCTCAAAAGTTGTTGAATCTTTGAGCTGCCTTTAGGTAGGTTTTTGCTTGCTGTTTTGGTGTGTTTTGGGAGAGAAAAATTCAGAGAGGAAAGAAGGGAAAGCTGGCCGAATTTTTGAGAGTGAAAGGAAGGGTGAATGAGAGTTGAAAGAGGGTTTTTATACTAGGTTTTTTTTTTTTCCTTTTTGCTTCCTTGTTTGGCCGAATCTTTTGAGGGGCAAAAGGGAAAGTTTTTGTGCTGTTTTGAGGCTAGGGTTTTTCTCTCTTATATCTCCTTAAGTGGCCGAAATTATCCATTAGTTTTTAAGGAAAAAAATAATTTGAATTTTGATTGAGTTTTGACCTAGCTTTTAATTCAAATAAAATCTCTTTTATTTCCAACACTTTATGGCCGAATTTCTTCTTTATATTTAAGGGATGAAATTTGAGTTTGAATCCTCCTTGGATTTGTGGAATTTAAATTTTTAATTAAAATCCCAAGTAATGGCCGAATATTTTAGGGTTTTTGAAGTTAAAATTGTTGACTTTTTGAGTGAAATTTGACTAGGAAACCAATCTAGGGTTTCTAAAAGATTTTTAATTAATTTTTGGCACACTAATTTTATTTAAATTATATATTGACCCTTAAATAAAATTTAAGGCGTCACAAATATCTACCACTAAAAATAGTTTCGTCCTCGAAACTTTAAGAATTACTCCACACTAAAGAAGAGAATAAGAATATGAATAACTTCTCATTTCATTAAGCAATCTAAATGCACCTTTCAAAACATATAGTGGTATATCTACCACTATGAATAGAGTAGGGTTACAAAATAAACTTAGGTCGACTACATTACATTTATTCTACTGCTTAGCGAACCATTCAGCATGGTTCTCACGCATATCTTTCTCAGTTTCCCATGTGGCTTCCTCTTCACTATGGTTACTCCAAAGAACCTTCACCATGGGTATTGTTTTCGTTCTCAGCTGCTTGACCTTACGATCCAAAATCTTCACCGGATCCTCGACGTAAGAGACATCTGGTTGGATTTCTACATCATCTGTTGAAATGAATTCGGACTCTGATCATGCACTCTTCCTCAGCATCGATACGTGAAAAACGTTGTGCACTCCCAAGGTGTCGGGTAACTTCAGCTTATATGCAACCTTACCAACTCTGCGTACGATCTCGAAAAGTCCAATGTAACGCGGTGCTAGCTTCCCTTTAACTCTGAAACGAGAGATACCTTTCTTCGGTGAAACCTTTAGCAATACAAACTCTCCAACCTCGAACTCTAACAGCTTTCTGCGTTGATCTGCATAGCACTTTTGTCGACTCTGTGTTGTTAGAAGTCGTTGTTTAATGATGGCAATCTTCTCGTACTGGTCTAGGATCATATCGGGTCCACCCACTGGTGCTTCCTGGTTGTCAACCCAATAGATGGGTGATCGACAAGGCTTTCCGTACAACGTTTCAAAGGGTGCCATTCCGATACTTGCTTGATAACTGTTGTTGTATGCGAACTCTGCCATGTAGAGGTGTTTGCTCCATCCATCTCCAAGATCAAGAACGCAGGCACGTAGCATATCCTCAAGAATCTGTATGAGACGCTCCGACTGACCATCTGTCTGTGGATGAAAAGCGGTGCTGAAGTTCAGTTCTGTGCCTAGAGCTTCCTGTAGACTTTGCTAAAAGTGAGTGTTGAAGTGCGTATCACGATCAGAAATGATCACTGAAGGGACTTCATGAAATTTGACTATGTTCCTCATGTAAAGCTCAGCTAGCTGGTTCCTGCTGCAAGTCGTCTTGAAAGGGATGAAGTGCGCGGTCTTCGTGAGATGATCTACAACTACTCAGATTCTATCAGATCCATCCTGTGCTCTCGGTAAGCCAGTTAAGAAGTCCATTCCTATACTATCCCACTTCCACCGAGGTATTGGAAGTGGTTAGAGCAGACCTGCGGGTCTCTCCCGTACTGCCTTTACCTTCTGACACGTCAAACAGTTGGCCACGAAGTTCTTTACATCTAACTTCATACCTCTCCACCAAAGCTGCCGTCTTAGGTTTTGATACATCTTGTTTCCACCTGGGTACATGGCGAACCTCGATTGATGAAACTCTGAAAAGAACTCCTGTATAAGCTCTGGGATGTGTGGCACTGCTAAGCGACCCTGGTTGTAAAGAATTCCACTGGCGTCCATCGACCACTCTGCAACATGCTTGCCCTTTAACAATCTATCTCGGATGTCAACAAAACGTGTATCTGCCAACTGATTCTCGTTGATCCTCTGCACGTAGTCTACTTCCATCACTAAGTTGTACAACACTGGGTGACCCTGAACTTCGCCAAAACGAACCTGATAAGCTGTAAGAACTCTGTCTTTTTCCCACTCATCTATCTGCATAGCCATTATAGAAGCATCATGATCAGGATTGGGAACTGCCTCTCTTTTCCTACTTAGTGCATCTGCAACCACGTTTGCTTTACCCGGATGGTACTCGACTTGGAAGTCGTAGTCTTGCATGTATTCTACCCATCTTCTCTGATGCAGGTTGAGATCTTTCTATGTAGCTAGGTATTTCAAACTCTTGTGATCTGAAAACAGTCTAAAACTGGCACTATACAGATAACAACGTCAAATCTTAAGCACAAACACTAATACAGCTAACTCTAGATCGTGTGTAGGGTAGTTTCGTTCATGTTGTTTCAGTTGTCGTGAGGCATAAGCGACAACTCAGTTCTGTTGCATCAAAATTGCTCCAAGACCTTAATGAGAAGCATCAATGTAGATGTCATATACTTGATCCTGATCCAGAGTGATAAGGATAGGTGCAGACGTCAAACGACTCTTTAACTCCTAGAAAACTGACTCAAAGCTGTTGTCCCAAATGAAAGGTACATCCTTCTTTGTCAGATTGGTGAGGGGAGCGGCGAGCTTGCTGAAGCCCTGTACAAAACGTCGATAATATCCTGCTAAGCCCAAGAAGTTTCAGATCTCTGGAACATTCTTCGGTCATTCCCACTTAAGAATCGCTTAAACCTTGGATGGATCAACTGGTATACCGTCTCCTGAGATGATATGCCCGAGAAACTTAACCTCTGTCATCCAAAACTCACATTTTTCTTTCTTGGCGTACAACTGATGTTCACGAATAGTCTATAAAACTATACTGAGATGTTGTGCATGATCTTCACGAGTTCGGGAGTAGATAAGGATGTCGTCGATGAATACGATGACGAACTTATCAAGAAAAGGTCGAAAGACTCTATTCATCATATCCATGAAGGCTGCTAGTGTGTTTGTCAAACCGAAAGGCATTACGAAGAACTCATAATTGCCATACCTTGTTTGGAACGCTATCTTCGGGATATCCTCCTCTCTAACACGAAGCTGATGATAACCGGATCTCAAATCAACCTTAGAGAAGAAACAAGCTCCACCCAACTGATCTAACAAGTCATCTATACATGGTAACGGATACTTATTTTTGATGGTCACACTGTTGAGCTTTCTGTAGTCCACACAGAGACGTAGCGAACCGTCAGCTTTCTTCACAAAAAGGACTGACGAACCCCAAGGTGAGTTATTGTCTCGGATAAAGCCTAGCGATTTCAACTCATCCAGCTGCTTGCTCAACTCCTTCATCTCTAGAGGTGCCATACGATACGGAGCAGAAGCAAAAGGAGCTGTTCCGGGAACTAAGTCGATACGAAACTCTATTTCTCGATGAGGCGGTAAACCTAGAAGAGCTTTTGGAAAAACATCTGGAAAACTATCGACAACAGGTATAGGTTGGGTACTCTTTTCAGAACTGGATCCTTCCACTGCACATAAGGATAAGAAGCAAAGAATACCCTGTCTATTCTTCGACACTAACCTCAGAGCAGATCTATCAACATATGAAACTAAGTTTAACTGATAGGACACTACATGTCCGAAATCAGTTATAAAGATAACGCGATGATTACGACAATCAAGCATAATCCCATATTGGGAAAGCCAGTCATATCCCAGAATAACATCATAAGCAAACATAGGCATTACCACAAGTGATGCCTCCAAACAAACATCCCCGACACAAACATAGGCTTGACACCCATCATTAACGGTAGTCGTGCCCAACAGGGATTTCACACATGAGGGAGAGTCAAGATTTTACAGTTTTAAACCAAGTGAACGAGCATAATGTTGGGCTATAAAAGAGTGTGTAGCCCCGGTGTCAAACAAAACATGTGCATATGTACCAAATATAGGAATTATACCATCTAATGCAGTCGGTGTATGATCTATCTCCATGCTGTCAGCTCCAAGAGCGTGTACCTATGGTGCCTTGCCATGATTTTGAGCTGTATTCCCTCGCTGATAGCCTGTACTCTGACCCTGTAGTGGTGGTCTCCGATAACTCGACACTGGGAACTGCTGTAGCGGTGTAGCATGGGGAGCGTAAGGCGTAGTGTACTGGCTCGTGCGCTGAGGCTGATAGGGAGCCGGAAGCTGAGGGCGCTGTGACTGTGAAGACTGGGAAGTAAACTGTTGCCTCTGTGGAAGACCATTTTGATTCCGCTGATGATGATGTCTATGAGCATTGTCTCTTGACTGTCTCTTCGGGTAGATATTTCTTTTGTGTCCTTCATCACCACACTCGAAGCAGGTAATCACATTCACCCGACCCTGTCGTTGTCCAGAAGACTGATGAGAACCCGATCCCTGAGACTGCTGGTTCTTCTGGTAAAGAGTCTGCGGCTTGTGCTGAGGCTTGTTGCGAATTGGTCCAGACTTGTTTCCGTTATGAGTTTCAAGGAACTCCTTGTCGCCCTCTTCCACTGTCAACGCCTTAGCAACTATCTGCTAGTAGCTATCCCTGATCTAGAACGGTTGTACACCCCTCTTCACATAGAGGCTAAGCCCTTCCTCAAAGCGGAGACACTTAGTAGCTTCATCCAAAACCTGATTCTTCGCATACCGGGCCAACTCAGTGAACTTGGCTTCATATTCCTGCACTGACATAGACTCTTGCTTCAAACGAATGAACTCCCTAGCTTTTCTATCGCGGAACTAAGCTGAAAAGAAACGCTCGTGAAAACGCTCCTCGAAAACTATCCAAGAAGACCTCTGCTCCTCTATCAAACCATCCTCGATACTAGCCCAATAGGTAGAGGTTAGACCCACCAGCTTGTTGGAAGCAAACTCAACCCAGAACTCTACAGGTGTGGCAGTCAACTTTAGCTGCTTGTGAATGGCATCAAACCAGTAGTCGGCATCCATATCTTTGCCCATGCCATCGAAAGTGGGTACGTGAGGCTTAAAGAAAAGAGTTAGGGCTGTTTGTTTAGGATGTATCATAGGCTAGGTAGGTACTGCTCCAGAGGTAGGGTTTTCGGTGGTAGGCGTTTGCTGAGGAGTCTGAGAAGAACTCCCCGCTCTCTGGGTCTCATTAGGAACAACATTGGCTACAGGAGCTGGGTTAGGTGTTCCAAAAGGTAAGACGGTGAAGACAGCCTGTATCACTGCCGTGAGATTCTGCATCACCGTTAGCTGATCATTCGGTGTAGGAACCACTGCATTCTGACTCCCTTGAGGCTACGTGTTCCCGGGGTTCTCTTCGTCATTGCCTCTCTGCTGCCTCTGACTACGCGTGCCGGGACGAGCCATTTTGCTGAATAAGATTGAAGGAAGAGGAAATCCTACAAGCTTTTAAGAGTAAGGAAAACCATGCTTGGGTATTTTGAAAACATTTTGATGAAAACCCTTTTGAAAACCTGGGCTCTGATACCATTATTTGTCACGGCCCAAAATTTAGACATGTGACACGGCAGCCAAATTATAATATCAACCCGAGATTTAAGGAAAAACATTTATTACGAAAAGCAGGTCAACATTATAATTTAGCTAAGCCTAATTATTTATAACGTAGCATCATAACCACATAATAAAATAAAGTAGAAAATAAATACTTTTTAATGCGGAAATCAAACACAAAATCGGTCTTCAAAAGAGATTACCAACCATAAAATATTCCCAAGCATGAAATTTAAATAACGTGAAATAAAGTCCAAACTTAATATCTCATTACATCAGAACGAGAAACAGAATGAAGAAGATGGAGAAAACGGATAGCATCATCTTCGGTAGAAACGGATAGCTCAACGATTTTCAGAACTGCTACCTCCCGCACCTGGAAGTAGTCATTTCAAGATCACAAAGAAAAGGGACGTGAGCGCTGGGTCAGTAGGACAGAAACAAAGGTGGGTTAAATAGGTAACATTCAAAAGTATGACATAATATTCGTTTCCAAAAATAATCAACAATTTAAAAAAAATACACGGCATAATAATCATAAAAAAAATAATCAATAATTTCGGGAAAACATTTTTAATACAAGTTTTATTCTACTGAGGACTTAGCATAGCTGCAATATACGTGCCCGAATTTTAAAAATAATAAATCGTTAAAATAAACCATCATATTTTGAGTGAGGACTTATCGTAGCTATAATATACGTGCCTCAAATTGAATTATCCTAGATCATCTTGTTACGGTCTAAATAGGCCGAACGGCCTTTGGCCTGTGCAGGTTTAGGGACCTTCCCCCATGGCGTCAACTTTGGGACGCACTCATCATTTATAATGATCGTGAACTAGAGCTCAATTATGTTCACCAGATTATTCAAAAGATGATATTTACCAAGTTATATTATGCCATTAATCAAAACACGCTTTAAAATACACATTTATTACATAACACTTTGCATGCGTTTATTTCATCAAAAACAGTATGATAATTTCATAAACTGAAAACAGCATGCCATCAATAAAACAGGAAAATTTAAAACACTTGACTACTCCCAGAAAAGGCTAGAAAATCCTACCTTGATTATCGCACAAGCGTTACGATAACGTGATCCACCAATCAAGCAAGAACATCAAATAAATCCTATAATCACAACATATGATCAGTCTAGGTCTAAACAAAATCATCCAATAATTTTAGTGTGCCACAAAAAGATTTTAAAATGTTTAATAACATTTGGGATTTAAAATTTGTGAAAACCCCTAAGTTAGGATATTACTGGACATGGGCAGACTGACCTAGGCTGACTGTAAAATCAATATTAATTCATTTTTAATCCCAAAAATTCTAAATTTTTAATATGTTAAACTAGACATCCATAGCTTTAATTCCATATAATTTTTATAATTTTTAGACATCGCTTGGTTATCAACTAGGCCAAAAACCGAGGGGTTGTTTTCAAGCATAAAATCAGGGTTTCAGTTTCAGTTCAAAAACTGGCAGTTCTGTCCTCCTATCTTAGAAAAATATTTTGACCGAGCCAATGGATGATTTTGGTTCTGAAATTTTGTAGGTGTTTAGGGGACATCTCGAATTTAATTTTAGGCTCAAGATTCACTCAAAAATCATTTTTAAAACTCAAGTTATGGCTGACACAAATTTACTATTCATATGGTAATTTTTCTAGATTTCCGTTTTTCTGTCCGAATTTCAATCAGCCTCAAACCAATTCAATTTTCATCCAATGATCACAAAATTTTGTGGAGAACCTTATTTATATGTCATTAACACAACCCAAGAATCAAATTGACAAAATCATAAAATTTTACACATGTGATAATAGGGTTTTTGAAAGGGGATCAATGAGGCAAAATTTTTAGGGTTTTAGAGAGAGAAATTCACACCTTGTTTGTGCTGCACTATTTTTGATGCTTGGTCTCCTTTTTGGCTGAATTTGTGTGAGTGTTGGAGTCTTCAAAACAGTAGGGAAAACAGTGGAGAAAAACCAAAAAAATTTCGAATTTAAAATCAAAAGGAAAAGGAAGGAAAAAGTTGATTTCTCACCTTGTTTTTGTCTCAAAAGTTGTTGAACCTTTGAGCTGCCTTTAGGTAGGTTTTTGCTTGCTGTTTTGGTGTGTTTTGGGAGAGAAAATTCAGAGAGGAAAGAAGGGAAAGCTGGCCGAATTTTTGAGAGTGAAAGGAAGGGTGAATGAGAGTTGAAAGCGGGTTTTTATACTAGGTTTTTCTTTCCTTTTTGCTTCCTTGTTTGGCCGAATCTTTTGAGGGGCAAAAGGGAAAGTTTTTGTGCTGTTTTGAGGCTAGGGTTTTTCTCTCTTATTTCTCCTTAAGTGGCCGAAATTATCCATTAGTTTTTAAGGAAAAAAATAATTTGAATTTTGATTGAGTTTTGACCTAGCTTTTAATTCAAATAAAATCTCATTTATTTCCTACACTTTATGGCCGAATTTCTTCTTTATATTTAAGGGATGAAATGTGAGTTTGAATCCTCCTTAGATTTGTGAAATTTAAATTTTTAATTAAAATCCCAAGTAATAGCCGAATATTTTAGGGTTTTTGAAGTTAAAATTGTTGACTTTTTGAGTGAAATTTGACTAGGAAACCAACCTAGGGTTTCCAAAAGATTTTTAATTAATTTTTGGCACACTAATTTTATTTAAATTATATATTGACCCTTAAATAAAATTTAAGGCGTCACACGGACATAATTGGGTAAGACTGTTCGAAATCAGAGCCGAAAACCCTAGAGAGTGCATTGAAATGTACTAAAACAATAGAAATTTATGATAGAGAATTCTGATCGAACGGAAGCAAAATAAGACAAACCGACCGCACGGGAGGTGTTGAGAACTCACCTACGTGATTTTGGTAAAGTTTCGTTTGGATCAGATAACAGTCAAATATTGACCACAAATTAATTAGAGATTAATATGAATAGTAGATGACATCACTATGATGATGTCATAAAGCAAATTAATTTTCATCAAATTAGAAATCTTTTTGAAAGGTGTATGGCTAGGATTGGTTTGATTTTTGATCATAGGCCAAGATCATGCCAAAATTCACTTAGAAAGAAATTAAAAAAATTTATAGCATTTTTTTGAAAGGCCATTCGGCCATGTGGAAAGGGAGAAAGAAAAATTTTATTTTGACCCCAAACCTTTACTTTTTGGTCCTTGAACAATTAAGAAATTGTTGGAAAAAAATTGCAAAAAGGCCCTTGGTTTTTGCCTATAAATAGGCATCAAAAATTTAAGAAAAAATTTGAAAAACACAACTAAACTCTTGTCAAATTTTCCAGCCAAAAACCGTGGGTGAAAACCCCCTTGAACCAAAAATTTTGTTTTGATATCACATCAAATCTAGCTTGAATTTCATCTCCAACACCAAGACAACAACCAAGCAAGGTAAACCTCAAATTTGAAGCATTTTTCTTTGGTTTTTTCATTAAAAACCGTGGGTATGGAAAGTTGAAAAACAATGGAAAAAAATTGTTTAATTGTTGATTCTGTGATTGGTTGATGTTGTGATATTCAAAGCATGAATTAGGATAGAAAAACAATCAAAATTTTGCATGTTTTCCTTGAAAAATCCGTGGCTCCTAGGGTGTGAAAATTTCATGAATTTTGTTGTTTTAATTTAGTGATTAATGATCATTCAATTATATGATAAGTTAAGCATGAAATGGACTTAAGAAACAAGAAAAGTTTGAGGTAGAATTCTTGCTAAAACCGTGGGCATGAATGTGATGAAATGGGAAGATTTTTAATGTTGATAAAAGTTGATAAAAACCCTAGGAAAGAAAGTAAAATTTTCTTTCTATTTTTGGCATAAAATCCGTGGCTATATCTAGGGTTAGAATGCATGTTTTGTTAAGTTTTGAATGTTGTTTTATACATTGGGAAGCATAAGATAATCATGTGTGGTGATGAAAATTTATTAGATGAAAAAAAAAAACCTAGTGAACTAGGGTTAGTTTGGAAAAAAAAAATATGTGATGTGACTTGTAAATGTTGAATCATATGGAAAGTTTTTATACAAAGTTTGGAAACTTTGTATAAAATAGGCCTCTGGTAAAGTACGTGGTAGGTACAAAGGTTCTGAGGCGTACCTAAAGCCGGGAAACCTTAAAATATAAGCGGAAATGCTGCCGAAATTTCTAAAATCAGCTAAAGGGCATTTCGGGGAACGAGGGGTAAAAATATTGAACTCGAAAAGGAAACCGAGACCCCTCGGTGAATTATGATCAGAAATGGAAAACCAACCCGAACAGAATAGTAAACCGACCCTAAATCACTAAAATGCCTAAAACAGGAAAAAAAAAAATCGATGTTAGGGGTATTTTGGGAAACGAGGGAAAATTTTAGGTTGGGATAGAAAACCCGAGCCTCTCGAGGTCCGAGGGTCAGGGACGGGATGAATAACATTTAGTAAGTAGTGAAAAGGCCATTTGAGGCTCCGAAACGCTCGAAAAATGAAAAAAAACGACCCTAGGTGACGGATGAATAGTAATTGAGGGTTGGGAAAAATGAAGTTGAGATTTTACAGCAATTTAAGCTGTAAAATGATACGAAAGCTTAGGAAATATTATTTTAAAATTATTAGACTTAGAAAATTTGGAAAAAACAATAGAATGAAGCCAATTATGATTCCGAAACCCGTTAGGGGCAAAATGGTCATTTTGACCAAAAATTTCCGAAAAGGCTCGGAAAGAACCCTAAAAGACTTAGGATAACTTAGATAAAATTATAAAACTCAAAATAAAGATTTTAGAATTAAAATTCTAAAAATTTTTGAGGAACACAGGCGTGTATAGGAAAAATTTTATAACCCGAGAGGTACACGGGCTTGAACACGAGCGTGTATCGAGCCATGTACAGTTACACAGCTAAGGAAGAAAATAACATGGCCGTGTAAAATAGACCCGAGAGGTACACGGTCTGGAACACGGGCGTGTTGCAGACCGTGTACCACAAATAAAATTTAAATGTGTAGAATTGTTAAGTAAAATAAATATATATTTTAGATGATAAATAAAAAGGGTATTAACAGACACTATTATGTCTGTAGGAACCCAAAATAAGATAGAACTGCAGAGGAGTTCCGGAAGTGGACATTAGCGCAGTATTGGTAAGTTCAAGCATTTTCATGTCTGCAACTTGAAATACTGTGTGAACCTATTCTACATTAGCTGCTCACTAGATATAAATTCTTATGCACTATTGGGGATTAGTTAGTATAACATACCCCAATTAACGAGAATAAGTAAGACCTACGGGCAATGAGGGATAGTGACCTTGGGATGATGTATATGATCACTTGGTCAAAACTATAAATTGAAAGATGGTAATGACACCATTAAGGCGTATCGCCCCTCCAACATAGTAGTGGAGGTTTGTTTAAATCCTACGGGGTTATCAGGACTGTGGAGGACGATGTTCGAAGGTCGCTCCTTAGACCCTCCCAGTCAGCGCGCTAATAATCATTGGTACTGCCATAAACAGAGCTCTAAACTAGAAATCAAATAGAGAATAAATAATCAATAAAATGATGAAAATCATAATTGAGCATAACCAAAGCTTACACTAGAGTAAGGTAAATTCGGTTAGGGTATGTGAATAGTATTTTGATAGAGTAAAGTGAATAGTAACCAGTTAGGATAACTGGTACTATTCACCGATCAAAGGTCAACTATACTATTTATGGTGAATAGTATTATTCATGGTGAATAGTACTATTCATAGGAGATTGAGTTTTTCTTGTCTTTGAATCGGTATGATTCTTATTATGGATGTTTGAACTTACTGAGCCTGTTAGCTCATCAGTTTGTTTATGTTGCAGGTAAGAAACCTGTCCTGTAGATACGTGGATGGCGGCAGGATGCGAGTGTGTTAAAGGGATAGGGAACTCACCGTGGACATGGTCCTGCCATAAGTTTTCCGCTGAGCTTTTTTGAGTAAAGAAAATATGTTTGAAGAAAAAAAAAATATAGTACATATAAATATTATATCTGTTATTAAATATGTTGTACTTATTTCAGACATGGAAAAGCCAGTATTATATTCTACATCGCTTTCTTACTTAATAATTATAAGAAAAAGTATGTATTAAAGAAAAAAAAAATTTTTGGGGCGAAATTTTAGGCCCTTGTGTTTAAGAAGTATGAGTAAAAGAGTTTAAAACTGACGACTCGGATTCAACACACGAACGGTCTTGGTCAGCCAAAGAGTCGATTCATGACGGTTGCTAGTGGTTGGAATCTGGGGACGTCACAGGTTAGTATCAGAGCGGTTGACAATATCCCTATTGACACGAAGCGCGATCTGCTCGTCAATCTAAGTAAGTTAGCTTCTTTAAGATTAGTTAACTTTCATTTATTCGAAGTTATATATTTTGTAGGAGTTAAGATGACTAGACCACCATATGTGAGACCTCATCCATACCGACCTAGAGGACCAATCCGGGTATGGACTAGGCCCGTGATCAGACCGTCTATGATGAGACAAGAGATTCAGCGACCACCTATACCTAAACCCTTAGTGCCGAGGATAGTAGCGCCAGCACCACCCCAGCGACCAATAGTAAACCCTCCTGTGGCAGTAGATATTCCAGTGGTGGGAGACCGGGGCCGTATAGGGGCCAGAGTATCTGTACGAGCCGTACACGTATTTAGAGGCAGTCATCCACCATCATTCGAGGGAGGTCAACAGGGGATCTCTACGAGAGACTGGCTACACGATATTGAGGTCATCATGTGCAGTGTGATATCGATCAGGATTGCTGGGTTCTGATGGCCATTGGCACCTTCCGTGAGGATGCACGGCTGTACTGGGAATATTGCGATCAGGAGATGCTGCTAGCGATGGATTGGGTTTAGTTTCACCAAGTCATGCTGGAGCAGTTCCCACAAAAGAGCTCGGCACCAATTGCAGGCCCTTCTGAGAATAGAACAGTGCCATCACCACCGGCCATGCCTAGTTACGCGGATATCAGAGATTTTGTTCCGAAGGCAGAGAGGCAGCAAATGATGTTGAGTGACACCGTATTTTCATATGCAGTCCGATTCCAAGATAACATCGAGAGGGCGTGTCCTCTAACTAATATCACAAATGATAACTTTTGTGATATATTTTGGAAGGGACTCACCCTAGACTTACGACAGAGAGTAACCCCTTTATACCCTGCTACTTTACGCGAGTTTATTATTGATGTAGCTAAAGTAGAGGAGGAAATGATGATGGAGCGCATGGTGCGCAAGAGGTGAAAGCAGTTACTACAAGAAGCGATGTTAGACCGCCTATATGGATCCGAACCGATGGCAAATGATCATAAGGCAGGTCCGTCAAGACAACCAGAGGGAGTAGACCCAACTGAAGGTTCAACGCCGACTGAGGCCGGAAACGGAACAGACAATGAAGAAATGGATCCAATCGAGTTTTTGGCAATTCCAGAGGAACCTCAGCCAGAAGATTAGTTGTAAAAATGCATGTGTTGTATAAGTATGTATATATATAACTGTATATGTGTATATATGACAACGTTGAAAGGCTATTTTGGGGAAAGCCTTCAAACTAATGTACTTTTGAAGTGAAAAGGAATGATAACCATATTTTGACATATGCAATGTGTGAAATGTTATAATTATGTGATGATTAAAATTATTTGAATTTATATTATAAAAATATGATTGTGAAAAACCTAATGATTGACTCTTATGTGATTTTAGGAAGTAAGATAAGATGGTGAACCTAAGAAATCTACGGAATATGCGAGGATGTCCAGTGCTATCAGAAAGAGTGGACGAGCTAGAAGCCTTGATAAAAGCTCAAATGAGGGAAAATGCTGAGTTAAGACAAAGACTAGAGCAAATGGAGCAGAGACAGGAACAGGAAGAAGACCAAGCCCCTCAAATGGTTGTACCAGAACCGGAAGTACCTCCAGCGACACAAGAAGAAGTGGTACAACCCCAACCACAACCCAGGAATAATATCGAGCCATTGTATGAGAGATTCCGATGCATGAGGCCACCAGAGTTTGAGGGCTCCACCAACACTCTGGATGCTGAGGAGTGGTTGTCTTCACTCCATACAATATTGGAGTTTATGGAGTTAAATGACCAGGAGAAAATTCTGTGTGCATCCTTTGTCCTAAAAAGGGATGCAAGGTTCTGGTGGGAGTCGATTAAGCTAAGAAGAAACATGTATACCATGTCCTGGTTGGATTTTCTTGAAGAATTCAATCAGAAGTATTACAATCTGGCACTATTGCGACCACAACAAAGAGAGTTCGTAGAACTAAAGCAAGGAGATATGACCGTGATAGAAGTCTACAATAAGTTTGATCAGTTATCTAGACTTTGCCCATACACTGTCACCACTGAGAGGGAGAAAATCCAGAAGATGCTAGGGATGTTTCTTCCCGAGATTTCAGCATTGGTGGACAGTGGGTTGACGCCGCCTGACACCGTTTCTGATTACGTTAGCAGTGCGTTAAGGGCAGAGTATTATCTGATTAGACAAAAGGAAGAAAGAGAGAAGGTCTGCGATGCGAATAAAAAAGAAAAGATCTTGACCAAAGCCATAAAAGCTGGACCTCAAACTGGACAAAGCAGCAAACAGAGTTTGATTGTCAAGGCTGGACAGCCCGGCACTTCGGGCCAGCAGTCTCAGGAAAAGAGAAAAGTAAATAATCCTGGGAACCGGAACCAGCAAAGGAGAACAAACAATAATGCCAGTCCTATGGTTCGAAACTATGTGAGCTGTGGGAAAAGACATTCAGGTCAATGCAGACTGGCCCCAAACGCCTGTTTTCAGTGTGGAAAGGACGGTCACTTCGCCAAAAACTGCCCAGAAAATAGGCAGAATGTGCAAAGTTCATCGCAGACACAACAACGTCCTCAGGCACATGCACTACAGGTCAAAGCTGAAGGGTCATCCCATTCTGAGAGGCCAGAAAGACCAGAACGCTTACCTTGAACAGATGCAAGAATTATGGTCTACACGAAGGAGGAAGCAGAAGCGGGAACGTCAAATGTAGTGACAGGTCAGCTTTCTGTCGCTAATAATTTGGCATCTGTTTTATTTGACTGTGGAGCTACGCACTCCTTCATTTCACACCAATTTCCTAATAGGATAGGATACCCTCAAAACCACATGGGTATGACATTTAAAACTGTATTACCCTCGGGGGAAGTCCTGATGTCCAATTATTGGTTACCACATGTGCCAATAATTGTGGCAAATAGGGAGTTATTTGCAGAATTGATCGTGATGGAACTTGCCGACTACGATGTGATACTAGGAATGGATTTCCTAGGGAAGTATTGAGCTACGATCGATTGCCGGAAACGGATGATAAGGTTTCAACCTGATGAAGAAGAAGGATTCGAGTATCTCGACACGTCACAAAAATCACAGAAGATAATGATCAACTCGATGGAAGCTAAAAGGATGATGTCTAGCGGCTGTGCTGCATACCTAGCATGTGTTCTAGACGTGACAAAGGAACCGAAGCTCCAATCTCAAGACGTCCCTATTGTAAAGGAATTCATTGATGTTTTTCCAGAAGAATTACCAGGACTGCCACCTGAACGAGAAATTTCCTTCGAGATTGAGCTGATACCAGGAACTGCACCAATCTCAAAGGCACCATACTGGATGGCACCGGCAGAGTTAAAGGAATTACAGGAGCAACTGAAGGAACTTCTTGATAAAGGATTCATACGCCCAAGCTATTCCCCATGGGGTGCTCCAGTGCTGTTTGTTAAAAAGAAAGATGGCTCATTTCGGATGTGTATTGATTATCGGGAACTGAACAAGGTTACTATCAAGAATAGGTATCCGCTACCTAGGATTGATGACCTGTTCGATCAACTCACAGGTGCAGCCGTATTCTCCAAGATTGATCTGTGATCAGGATATCATCAATTGAGGATCAAGGAGAGTGATATCCATAAGACCACATTTCAAACCCGTTACGGTCATTACGAATTTCTAGTAATGCCGTTTGGGTTAACAAATGCGCCAGCAGCTTTTATGGATCTGATGAATCGAGTCTTTAAGGAATATTTAGATAAGTTTGTTATTGTGTTCATCGAATGACATTCTTATATATTCAAAGACTCGAGAGGAGCACGAAGAGCATTTGAAAAGTGTTCTACAAACAATAAGAGAACATCAACTCTATGCCAAGTTCTCTAAATGCGAATTTTGGCTGAATAAAGTACATTTCCTCGAACATGTGGTTTCCAAAGAAGGAATCGCAGTGGATCCTGCTAAAGTGGAGGCGATCAACGAGTGGCATGTACCTAAGAGCGTGACAGAAATACGAAGTTTCTTAGGTCTGGCCGGCTATTATAGAAGATTCATTGAAGGATTTGCACAACTTGCTGCTCCTATCACAGCACTTACGCGCAAAGAAAGGAAATATGAATGGAATGAGCAGTGCGAGAAAAGTTTCCAAGAACTGAAGAAGCGACTCACGAGTGCGCCAATACTTACACTTCCGACAGAAGGAGAGATGTTTGTGATATACAGCGACGCTTCAAAAATGGGATTAGGGACTGTCCTGATAAGGTGATTGCCTATGCCTCGCGTCAATTAAAGGACCATGAGAAAAATTATCCCACGCACGATCTGGAGCTTGCCACAGTAGTGTTTGCATTAAAAATCTGGCGTCACTACCTATATGGAGCTCAATGTCAGATTTATATAGATCATCAGAGCCTGAAATATTTCTTCACATAAAAGGAGCTAAACATGCGGCAAAGGCGATGGCTGGAGCTGGTAAAGGATTATGATTGTGAAATCCTCTATCACCCAGGAAAGGCCAATTGAGTTGCAAATGCGTTAAGTAGGAAATCTACAGTTCCACAGCAACTATTGATCATAAAGCTCCCAAGGCCATTACAGCAGGAAATCAACATGTTGGAGATAGAGCTGATAACTGGAAAGCTAGCTGCAATACAACTAGAGTCAACATTGTATAAGGACATCAGAGAAGCTCAGAAGCAAGACCCAACATTAGCAAGCCCGCAAGGAGAAATATCTGAAGATGGATTAATCCTACATCAAGGGAGAATTCAAGTTCCAGATAATGAAAGATTAAGAATGCAAATTATGGCTGAAGCCCATAAAACACCTTACTTAATACATCCTAGAGTCAGCAAGATGTACCAGGATCTGAAGCTACAATTCTGGTGGAAAGGGATGAAGAAGGATATAGCAGAATTTGTAAGCAAGTGTATGACGTGTCAGAAGGTTAAGGCTGAACATCGTTATCCAGGTAGAAAGCTAGAGCCGTTAGAAATTCCAGATTGGAAGTGGGAGCATATCACGATGGACTTTGTGATGGGACTACCAAAGATCCGAGAAGGCTATGATGCCATCTGGGTTATTACAGATAGACTAACAAAAATGGCAAGGTTTATGTGACGCCTTAAATTTTATTTAAGGGTCAATATATAATTTAAATAAAATTAGTGTGTCAAAAAGTAATTAAAAATCTTTTGGAAACCCTAGGTTGGTTTCCTAGTCAAATTTCGCTCAAAAAGTCAACAATTTTAACTTAAAAAAAAACCCTAAAATATTCGGCCATCACTTGGGATTTTTAATTAAAATTTAAATCCCACAAATCCAAGGAGGATTCAAATTTAAATTTCATCCCTTAAATATAAAGAAGAATTTCGGCCATAAAGTGTAGGAAATAAAGAAGATTTTATTTGAATTAAAAGCTAGGTCAAAACTCATTCAAAATTCAAATTATTTTTTTTTCCTAAAAACTAATAGATAATTTTCGGCCACTTAAGGGGAAATAAGAGAGAAAACCCTAGCCTCAAAACAGCACAAAAACTTTCCCTTTTGCCCCTTAAAATTTTCGGCCAAACAAGGAAGAGAAAGGGAAAGAAAAAACCTAGTATAAAAACCCTCTTTTAACTCTCATTCACCCTTCCTTTCACTCTCAAAAATTCGGCCAGTCTCCCCTTATTTCCTCTCTGAATTTTCTCTCCCAAAACAAACCCAAAACAACAAACAAAAACCTACCTAAAGGCAGCTCAAGGATTTAACAAATTTTGAGACAAAAACAAGGTGAGAAATCAACTTTTTCCTTCCTTCTCCTTTTGATTTTAAATCTGAAATTTATATGGTTTTCTCCACTGTTTTCCCTATTGTTTTGAAGACCCCAACACTCACACAAATTCAGCCAAAAAGGAGACCAAGCATCAAAAATAGTGCAGCACAAACAAGGTGTGAATCTCTCTCTCAAACCCTAAAAATTTTGCCTCTTTGTTTCCCTTTCAAAAAACCCTATTATCACATGTGTAAAATTCTATGTTTTTGTCAATTTGATTCTTGGGTTGTGTTAACCACATATAAATAAGGTCCTCCACAAAATTTCTTGATCATTAGATGAAAATTGAGTTGATTTGAGACTAATTGAAATTCGAATACAGAAAAAACGGAAATCTGGAAAATTAACATATGAACAGTAAATTTGTGTCAGCCATAACTTGAGTTTTAAAACGATTTTCGAGTGATTCTTGAGTTAAAATTAAATTCAAGATGTCCCCTAAATGCCTGCAAAATTTCAGAACCAAACTCATCCGTTTGCCTAGTCAAAATATTTTTCTAAGATAGGCGGACAGAACTGCCAGTTTTTGAACTGAAACTGAAACCCAGATTTTATGCCTGAAAACAACCCCTCGGTTTTTGGCCTAATTGAATAACCAAACGATGTCCAAAAATTATAAAAATTATATGAAATTAAAGCTACGGATGTCTAGTTTAACATATTAAAAATTTAGAATTTTTGGGATTAAAAAATGAATTAATATTGATTTTACAATCAGCCTAGGTCAGTCTGTCCATGTCCAGTAATATCCTAACTTAGAGTTATTCACAAATTTTAAATCCCAAATGTTTATTAAACATTTTAAAATCTTTTATGGCACACTAAAATGATTGGATGATTATGTCTAGACCTAGACTGATCATATGTTGTGATTATAGGATTTATTTGACGTTCTTGCTGGATTTGTGGATCACGTTATCATAACGCTTGTGCGATAATCGAGGTAGGACGTTCTAGCCTTTTCTGGGAGTAGTCAAGTGTTTTAAATTTTCCTGTTTTATCGATGGCATGCTGTTTTCAGTTTATGAAATTATTATATTGTTTTTGATGAAATAAACGCATGCAACATATTTGGTAATTAAATGTGTATTTTAAAACGTGTTTTGATTTATGGCATAATATGACTTGGTAAATACCATCTTTTGAATAATCCGGTGAGCATAATTGAGCTCTAGTTCACGATCATTGTAAATGATGCGTGCGTCCCAAAGTTGACGCCATGGGGGAAGGTTCCTAAACCTGCGCAGGGCCTTTCGGCCTATTTAGACCGTAACGAAATGATCTAGGATAATTCAAATTCGAGGCATGTATATTATAGCTACGATAAGTCCTCACTCAAAATATGATGGTTTATTTTAATGATTTATTATTTTTAATATTGGGGCACGTATATTGCAGCTACGCTAAGTCCTCAGCAGAATAAAACTTGTATTAAAAATGTTTTCACGAAATTGTTAATTATTTTTGTTGAAATGATTATTATGCCATGTATTCTTAAATTGTTGATTATCTTTGGAAACGAATATTATGTCATACTTTTAAATGTTACCTGTTTAACCCACCTTTGTTTCTGTCCTACTGAGCCAGTGCTCACGTCCCTTTTCTTTGTGATTTCGAAATGACTACTTCCAGGTGCGGGAGGTAGCAGTTCCGAAATTCGTTGAGCTATCCGTTTCTACCGAAGATGATGCTATCCGTTTTCTCCATCTTCTTCTTTCTGTTTCTCGTTCTGATGTAATGAGACACTAAGTTTGGACTTTATTTCACGTTATTTAAATTTTATGCTTGGGAATATTTTATGGTTGGTAATTTCATTTGAAAACCGATTTTGTGTTTGATTTCCGCATTAAAAAGCATTTATTTTCTCCTTTATTTTATTATGTGGTTATGATGCTACTTTATAAATAATTAAGCTTAGCTAAATTATAATGTTGACTCGCTCTTCGTAATAAATGTTTTTCCTTAAATCTCGGGTTGATATTATGATTTGGCTGCCGTGTCACGTGTCTAAATTTTTGGGCGGTGACAAATAATGGTATCAAAGCCCAGGTTTTCAAAAGGGTTTTTCATCAAAACGTTTTCAAAAGGGTTTTCATCAAAACGTTTTCAAAATACTCAAGCATAGTTTTCCTTACTCTTAGAAGCTTATAGGATTTCCTCTTCCTTTAATCGTATGCAGCAAAATGGCTCGTTCCGGCACGCGTAGTAAGAGGCAGTAGAGAGGCAACGACGAAGAGAACCCCGGGAACACGCAACCTCAAGGGAGACAGAGTGCAGCGGTTCCTACACCGAATGATCAGCTAACGGCGATGCAGAATCTCACGGCGGCGATACAGGCTCTCCTCATGGTCTTACCTTTTGGAACACCTAACCCAACTCTTGTAGCCAATGTTGTTCCTAATGAGACCCCGAGAACAGGGAGTTCTTCTCAGACTCCTCAACAAACGCCTACCACCGAAAACCCTACCTCTGGAGCAGTACCTACCCAGTCTATGATACATCCTAAATAGGCAGCCCTAACTCTTTTCTTTAAGCCTCACGTACCCACTTTCGACGGCACGGGCACAGAGATGGATGCCGACTACTGGTTTGATGCCATTCGTAAGCAGCTAAAGTTGACCGCCACACCCGCAGAGTTCTGGGTTGAGTTTGCTTCCAACAAGCTGGTGGGTCTAGCCTCTACCTGGTGGGCTAGTATTGAGGATGGTTTGACAGAGGAGCAGAGGTCTTCTTGGATATTTTTGGAGGAGCGTTTTCACGAGCATTTCTTTTCAGCTCAGTTCTGCGACAGAAAAGCTAGGGAGTTCATCCGTTTGAAGAAAGGATCTATGTCAGTGCGGGAATATGAAGCCAAGTTCACCGAGTTGGCCTGGTATGCGAAGAATCAAGTTTTGGATGAAGCTACTAAGTGTCTCCGCTTTGAGGAAGGGCTTAGCCTCTATGTGAAGAGGGGTGTACAACCATTCCAGATCAGGGATAGCTACCAGCAGATAGTTGCGAAGGCGTTGACAGTGGAAGAGGGCGACAAGGAGTTCCTTGAAGCTCGTAACAGAAACAAGTCTGGATCAATCCGCAACAAGCCTCAGCACAAGCCGCAGACTCCTTACCAGAAGAACCAGCAGTCTCAGGGATCGGGTTCTTATCAGTTATCTGGACAGTGACAGGGTCGGGTGAATGTGATTACCTGCTTCGAGTGTGGTGATGAAGGCCACAAAAGAAATGTCCGCCCGAAGAGATAGTCAAGAGACAATGCTCATAGACATCATCATCAGCGGAATCAGAATGGTCTTCCACAGAGGCAACAGATTACTTCCCAGTCTTCGCAGTCACAGCGCCCTCAGCTTCCAGCTCCCTATCAGCCTCAGCGCATGAGCCAGTACACTACGCCTTATGCTCCACATGCTACACCACTACAGCAGTTCCCAGTGCCGAGTTATCAGAGACCATCACCACAGGGTCAGAGTACGGGCTATCAACGAGGGAATACAGCTCAAAATCGTGGTAAGGCACCACAGGTACACGCTCTTAGAGCTGACAGCATGGAGATAGATCGTACACCGACTGCATTAGATGGTATAATTCCTATCTTTGGTACATATGCACATGTTTTGTTTGACACCGGGGCTACACACTCTTTTATAGCCCAACATTATGCTCGTTCACTTGGTTTAAAACTGTAAAATCTTGACTCTCCCTTATGTGTGAAATCCCCGTTGGGCACGACTACCGTTAGCGATAGGTGTCAAGCCTATGTTTATGTTGGGGATGTTTGTTTGGAGGCATCACTTGTGGTAATGCCTATGTTTGCCTATGATGTTATTCTGAGATATGACTGGCTTTCCCGATATGGGATTATGCTTGATTGTCGTAATCGTCGCGTTATCTTTACAACTGATTCCGGACATGTGGTGTCCTATCAGTTAAGCTCAGTTTCAGATGTTGATAGATCTGCTCTGAGGTTAGTATCGAAGAGTAGGCAGGGTATTCTTTGCTTCTTATCCTTGTGTGCAGTAGAAGGATCCAGTTCTGAAAAGAGTACCCAACCAATATCTGTTGTCGATAGTTTTCCATATGTTTTTCCAAAAGCTCTTCCAGGTTTACCGCCTCATCGAGAAATAGAGTTTCGTATCGACTTAGTTATCGGAACAACTCCTTTTGCTTCTGCTCCGTATCGTATGGCACCTCTAGAGATGAAAGAGTTGAGCAAGCAGCTGGATGAGTTGAAATCGATGGGCTTTATTCGAGACAGTAACTCACCATGGGGTTCATCAGTCCTTTTTGTGAAGAAAGCCGACGGTTCACTACATCTCTGTGTGGACTATAGAAAGCTCAATAGTGTGACCATCAAAAATAAGTATCCATTACCACGTATAGATGACCTGTTCGATCAATTAGGTGGAGCTTGTTTCTTCTCCAAGGTTGATTTAAGATCCGGTTATCATCAGCTTCGTGTTAGAGAGGAGGATATCCCGAAGACAGCGTTCCAAACGAGGTATGGCAGTTATGAGTTCTTAGTAATGCCTTTCGATTTACAAACACGCCAGCAGCCTTCATGGATATGATGAATAGAGTCATCCGACCTTTTCTTGATAAGTTCGTCATCGTATTCATCGACGACATCCTCATCTACTCCCGAACTCGTGAAGATCATGCACAGCATCTCAATATAGTTTTACAGACTCTTCGTGAACATCAGTTGTACGCCAAGAAAGCAAAATGTGAGTTTTTGATGACAGAGGTTAAGTTTCTCGGGCATATCATCTCAGGAGATGGTATATCAGTTGATCCATCCAAAGTTGAAGCGATTCTTAGGTGGGAACGATCGAAGAATGTTCCAGAGATCCGAAGCTTCTTGGGCTTAGCGGGATATTATCGACGTTTTGTATAGGGCTTCAGCAAGCTTGCCGCTCCCCTCACTAATCTGACAAAGAAGGATGTACCTTTCGTTTGGGACAACAGCGATGAGTCAGTTTTCCAGGAGTTAAAGAGTCGTTTGACGTCTGCACCTATCCTTATCATTCTGGATCAGGATCAAGTATATGACGTCTACACCGATGCTTCTCATCAAGGTCTTGGAGCAGTTTTGATGCAACAGAACCTAGTTGTCGCTTACGCCTCACGACAGCTGAAACAACATGAACGAAACTACCCTACATACGATCTAGAGTTAGCTGCAGTAGTGTTCGCACTTAAGATTTGGCATTGTTATCTGTATGGTGCCAGTTTTAGACTGTTTTCAGATCACAAGAGTTTGAAATACCTAGCTACACAGAAAGATCTCAACCTGCGCCAGAGAAGATGGGTAAAATACATGCAAGACTACGACTTCCAAGTCGAGTACCATCCGGGTAAAGCAAACGTGGTAGCAGATGCACTAAGCAGGAAAAGAGAGGCAGTTCCCAATCCTGATCATGATGCTTCTATACTGACTATGCAGATAGATGAGTGGGAAAAGGATAGAGTTCTTACAGCTTATCAGGTCTGTTTTGGCGAAGTTCAGGGTCACCCAGTGTTGTACAACTTAGTGATGGAACCAGACTACGTGCAGAGGATCAAGGAGAATCAGTTGGCAGATACACGTTTTGTTGACATCCGAGATAGATTGTTAAAGGGCAAGCATGTTGCAGAGTGGTCGATGGACGCCAGTGGAATTCTTTACAATGAGGGTCGCTTAGCAGTGCCACACATCCTAGAGCTTATACAGGAGATCTTGTCAGAGTTTCATCAGTCGAGGTTCGCCATGCACCCAGGTGGAAACAAGATGTATCAAAACTTAAGACGGCAGCTTTGGTGGAGAGGTATGAAGTTAGATGTGAAGAACTTCTTGGCCAACTGTTTGACGTGTCAGAAAGTAAAGGCAGTATGAGAGAGACCCGCAGGTCTGCTCCAACCACTTCCAATACCTCGGTGGAAGTGGGATAGTATAGGAATGGACTTCCTAACCGGCTTACCGAGAGCATAGGATGGATCTGATGGAGTCTGGGTAGTTGTAGATCGTCTCACGAAGACCGCGCACTTCATCCCGTTCAAGACGACTTGCAGCAGGAACCAGCTAGCCGAGCTTTACATGAGGAACATAGTCAGATTGCATGGAGTCCCTTCAGTGATCGTTTCTGATCGTGATACGCACTTCAACGCTTGCTTTTGGCAAAGTCTACAGGAAGCTCTAGGCACAGAACTGAACTTCAGCACCGCTTTTCATCTGCAGACAGATGGTCAGTCGGAGCGTCTCATACAGATTCTTGAGGATATGCTACGTGCCTACGTTCTTGATCTTGGAGATGGATGGAGCAAACACCTCTACATGGCAAAGTTCGCATACAATAATAGTTATCAAGCGAGTATCAGAATGGCACCCTTTGAAGCATTGTACGGAAAGCCTTGTCGATCACCCATCTTTTGGGTTGACAACCAGGAAGCACCGGTGGGTGGACCCGATATAATCCTAGACCAATACGAGAAGATTACCATCATCAAACAACGACTTCTAACAGCACAGAGTCGACAGAAGAGCTATGTAGATCAACGCAAAAAGCCGTTAGAGTTCGAGGTCGGAGAGTTTGTATTGCTAAAGGTGTCACCGAAGAAAGGTATCTCTCGTTTCGGAGTTAAAGGGAAGTTAGCACCACGTTACATTGGACCTTTCGAGATCGTATGTAGAGTTGGTAAGGTTGCATATGAGTTGAAGTTACCCGACACCTTGGGAGTGCACAACGTTTTCCATGTATCGATGCTGAGGAAGAGTGCACGAACAGAGTCCGAAGTTATTTCAACAGATGATGTAGAAATCCAACCAGATGTCTCTTACGTCGAGGTTCCAGTGAAGATTTTGGATCGTAAGGTCAAGCAGCTGAGAACGAAAACAATACCCATGGTGAAGGTTCTTTGGAGTAACCATGGTGAAGAGGAAGCCACATGGGATACCGAGAAAGATATGCGCGAGAACCATGCCGAATGGTTCGCTAAGCAGTAGAGTACATATAATGTAGTTGACCTAAGTTTGTTTTGTAACCCTACTCTGTTCATAGTGGTAGACATACCACTATATGTTTTGAAAGGTGCATTTAGATCACTTAATGAAATGAGAAGTTATTCATATTCTTATTCTCTTCTTTAGTGTGGGGTAATTCTTAAAGTTTCAAGGACGAAACTATTTTTAGTGTTAGATATTTGTGACGCCTTAAATTTTATTTAAGGGTCAATATATAATTTAAATAAAATTAGTGTGCCAAAAAGTAATTAAAAATCTTTTGGAAACCCTAGGTTGGTTTCCTAGTCAAATTCCACTCAAAAAGTCAACAATTTTAACTTCACAAAAAAAACCCTAAAATATTCAGCCATCACTTGGGATTTTTAATTAAAATTTAAATCCCACAAATCCAAGGAGGATTCAAATTTAAATTTCATCCCTTAAATATAAAGAAGAATTTCGGCCATAAAGTGTAGGAAATAAAGGAGATTTTATTTGAATTAAAAGCTAGGTCAAATCTCATTCAAAATTCAAATTATTTTTTTTCCTAAAAACTAATGGATAATTTTCGGCTACTTAAGGGGAAATAAGAGAGAAAACCCTAGCCTCAAAATAGCATAAAAACTTTCCCTTTAGCCCCTTAAAATTTTCAGCCAAACAAGGAAGAGAAAGGGAAAGAAAAACCTAGTATAAAAGCCCTCTTTTAACTCTCATTCACCCTTCCTTTCACTCTCAAAAATTCGGCCAGCCTCCCCTTGTTTCCTCTCTGAATTTTCTCTCCCAAAACAACCCCAAAACAACAAACAAAAACCTACTTAAAGGCAGCTCAAGGATTTAACAAATTTTGAGACAAAAACAAGGTGAGAAATCAACTTTTTCCTTCCTTCTCCTTTTGATTTTAAATCCGAAATTTATATGGTTTTCTCCACTGTTTTCCCTACTATTTTGAAGACCCCAACACTCACACAAATTCAGCCAAAAAGGAGACCAAGCATCAAAAATAGTGCAGCACAAACAAGGTGTGAATCTCTCTCTCAAACCCTAAAAATTTTGCCTCTTTGTTTCCCTTTCAAAAAGCCCTATTATCACATGTGTAAAATTTTATGTTTTTGTCAATTTGATTCTTGGGTTGTGTTAAACACATATAAATAAGGTCCTCCACAAAATTTCGTGATCATTGGATGAAAATTGAGTTGATTTGGGACTAATTGAAATTCGGACACAGAAAAAACGGAAATCTGGAAAATTACCATATAAACAGTAAATTTATGTCAGCCATAACTTGAGTTTTAAAAACGATTTTCGAGTGATTCTTGAGCCTAAAATTAAATTCAAGATGTCCCCTAAATGCCTGCAAGATTTCAGAACCAAACTCATCCGTTTGCCTAGTCAAAATATTTTTCTAAGATAGGCGGACAGAACTACCAGTTTTTGAACTGAAACTGAAACCCAGATTTTATGCCAGAAAACAACCCCTCGGTTTTTGGCCTAATTGAATAACCAAACGATGTCCAAAAATTATAAAAATTATATGAATTAAAACTACGGATGTCTAGTTTAACATATTAAAAATTTAGAATTTTTGGGATTAAAAATGAATTAATATTGATTTTACAATCAGCCTAGGTTAGTTTGTCCATGTCCAGTAATATCCTAACTTAGAGTTTTTCACAAATTTTAAATCCCAAATGTTTATTAAACATTTTAAAATCTTTTGTGGCACACTAAAATGATTGGATGATTATGTCTAGACCTAGACTGATCATATGTTGTGATTATAGGATTTATTTGACGTTCTTGCTGGATTTGTGGATCACGTTATTGTAATGCTTGTGCGATAATCGAGGTAGGACGTTCTAGCCTTTTCTGGGAGTAGTCAAGTGTTTTAAATTTCCCTGTTTTATCAATGGTATGCTGTTTTCAATTTATGAAATTATTATATTGTTTTTGATGAAATAAACTCATGCAACGTATTTGGTAATTAAATGTGTATTTTAAAACGTGTTTTGATTTATGGCATAATATAACTTGGTAAATACCATCTTTTGAATAATCCGGTGAACATAATTGAGCTCTAGTTCATGATCATTGTAAATGATGCGTGCGTCCCAAAGTTGACGCCATGGGGGAAGGTTCCTAAACCTGCGCAGGGCCTTTCGGCCTATTTAGACCGTAACGAAATGATCTAGATAATTCAAATTCGAGGCATGTATATTATAGCTACGATAAGTCCTCACTCAAAATATGATGGTTTATTTTAATGATTTATTATTTTTAATATTGGGGCACGTATATTGCAGCTACGCTAAGTCCTCAGCAGAATAAAACTTGTATTAAAAATGTTTTCACGAAATTGTTAATTATTTTTGTTGAAATGATTATTATGCCATGTATTCTTAAATTGTTGATTATCTTTGGAAACGAATATTATGTCATACTTTTAAATGTTACCTGTTTGACCCACCTTTGTTTCTGTCCTACTGAGCCAGCGCTCACGTCCCTTTTCTTTGTGATTTCGAAATGACCACTTCCAGGTGCGGGAGGTAGCAGTTCCGAAATTCGTTGAGCTATCCGTTTCTACCGAAGATGATACTATCCATTTTCTCCATCTTCTTCTTTCTGTTTCTCGTTCTGATGTAATGAGACATTAAGTTTGGACTTTATTTCACGTTATTTAAATTTTATGCTTGGGAATATTTTATGGTTGGTAATTTCATTTGAAAACCAATTTTGTGTTTGATTTCCGCATTAAAAAGCATTTATTTTCTCCTTTATTTTATTATGTGGTTATGATGCTACTTTATAAATAATTAGGCTTAGCTAAATTATATTGTTGACCCGCTCTTCGTAATAAATGTTTTTCCTTAAATCTCGGGTTAATATTATGATTTGGCTGCCATGTCAGTTGTCTAAATTTTTGGCTGTGATAGTTTATCGCAGTAAAGATGACCTTCTCGTTGGAAAGGTTGGTAGAACTGTATGTTAACCACGTAGTCAGACTACATGGAGTTCCTAAATCCATTGTGTCAGATCGTGATCCAAGATTTACTTCGAACTTCTGGACATGCATACGATAGGCGATGGGAACAGAAGTACGACTGAGCACAGCATTTCATCCGCAAACAGACGGGCAATCTGAGCGAACCATTCAGACTCTTGAAGATATGCTGCGTGCATGTACAATAGATTTCCCAGGGAGCTGGAATGAGAAACTTCCATTGGTAGAATTCTAGTATAACAACAGCTACCAAGCTTCGATAGGTATGGCACCTTATGAAGCCTTGTACAGAAGGAAGTGTAGATCACTAGTTCACTGGTATGACCTATAAGAGAAACGACTGCATAAGACTGATTTCATCCAAAAAACAGTAGATGCAGTTACAAAAATACAGTAGTGGATGAAGACAGCCCAGAGCCGATAGAAGAGCTACGCGGACAAAAGACGAAGATTCCTGGAGTTCAATGATAGAGATTTCGTATTCCTAAGAGTCTCCCAGATGAAAGGGATAATGCGATTCGAAAAGAAGGGAAAGTTAACTCCAAGATATATTGGACCATATGAGATCATTGAACGCATTGGTAAGGTCGCCTATAGATTGGCATTACCTCCATAAATGTCGGCAGTACATAATGTGTTTCACGTGTCGATGCTACGGAAGTACATATCGGATCCATCCCACGTGCTGAAACATGAGTCGATCCAGATTCAGGAAGATCTAACTTATGAGGAGAGACCTGTTCCAATACTGGCACGCGAAAATAAAGTCTTGAGAAATAAAACGATCCCATTAGTCAAAGTGCTGTGGAAAAATCACAACATTGAAGAGACTACATGGGAACGTGAGGACGAAATGAAGAACTTGTACCCCTACTTGTTCCAAATTTTCGAGGACAAAAATTTTATAAGGAGGGGTGAATATGATAACCGAGAATTTTAGATTCTCGAATTATGTTAAAAATTGTATGTAAATAACAATATTAATGAATAAAATGTGAAAAAGTTGTATTTCAATACTGTTGTAAATAGTGTAAAATATTCTGGCAGTGTTTAAGTGGGTGAGTTCGGGGATGGAAAATCCTACCGAACATAATTGGGTAAGACGGTTCGAAATCAGAGCCGAAAACCCTAGAGAGTGCATTGAAATGTACTAAAACAATAGAAATTTACGGTAGAGAATTCTGATCAAACGGAAGCAAAATAAGACAAACCGACTGCATGGGAGGCGCTGAGAACTCGCCTACGCGATTTCAGTAAAGTTCCGTTCGGATCAGATAACAGTCAAAAATTGACCACGAATTAATTAGAGATTAATATGAATAGTTGATGATATCACTATGATGATGTCATAAAGCAAATTAATTTTCATCAAATTAGAAATCTTTTTGAAAGGTGTATGGCTAGGATTGGTTTGCTTTTTGATCAAAGGCCAAGATCATGCCAAAATTCACTTAGAAAAAAATTAAAAAAATTTATGGCATTTTGTTGAAAGGCCATTCGGCCATGTGGAAAGGGAGAAAGAAAAATTTTATTTTGACCCCAAAACCTTTACTTTTTGGTCCTTGAACAATTAAGAAATTGTTGGAAAAAAATTGTAAAAAGGCCCTTGGTTTTTGCCTATAAATAGGCATTAAAAATTCAAGAAAAAATTTGAAAAACACAACTAAACTCTTGTCAAATTTTCCAGCCAAAAACCGTGGGTGAAAACCCCCTTGAACCAAAAATTTTATTTTGAATTTCACATCAAATCTAGCTTGAATTTCATCTCCAACACCAAGACAACAACCAAGCAAGGTAAACCTCAAATTTGAAGCATTTTTCTTTGGTTTTTTCATTAAAAACCGTGGGTATGGAAAGTTGAAAAAAAATGGAAAAAAAATTGTTTAATTGTTGATTCTATGATTGGTTGATGTTGTGATATTCAAAGCATGAATTAGGATAGAAAAACAATCAAAATTTTGCATATTTTCCTTGAAAAATCTGTGGCTCCTAGGGTGTGAAAATTTCATGAATTTTGTTGTTTTAATTTAGTGATTAATGATCATTTAATTATATGATAAGTTAAGCATGAAATGGACTTAAGAAACAAGAAAAGTTTGAGGTAGAATTCTTGCTAAAACCGTGGGCATGAATGTGATGAAATGGAAAGATTTTTAATGTTGATAAAAGTTGATAAAAACCCTAAGAAAGAAAGTAAAATTTTCTTTCTATTTTTGGCATAAAATCCGTGGCTATATCTAGGGTTAGAATGCATGTTTTGTTAAGTTTTGAATGTTGTTTTATACATTGGGAAGCATAAGATAATCATGTGTGGTAATGAAAATTTATTAGATGAAAAAAAAAAACCTAGTGAACTAGGGTTAGTTTGGAAAAAAAAAAATAAATATGTGATGTGACTTGTAAATGTTGAATCATATGGAAAGTTTTTATACAAAGTTTGGAAACTTTGTATAAAATAGGCCTCTGGTATAGTACGTGGCAGGTACAAAGGTTCTGAGGCGTACCTAACGCCGGGAAACCTTAAAATATAAGCAGAAATGCTGCCGAAATTTCTAAAATCAGCTAAAGGGTATTTCAGGGAACGAGGGGTAAAAATATTGAACTCGTAAAAGAAACCGAGACCCCTCGGTGAATTATGATCAGAAATGGAGAACCAACCCGAACGAAATAGTAAACCGACCCTAAATCACTAAAATGCCTAAAACAGGAAAAAAAAAATCGATGTTAGGAGTATTTTGGGAAACGAGGGAAAATTTTAAGTCGGTATAGGAAACCTGAGCCTCTCGGGGTCCGAGGGTCGGGGACGGGATGAATAACGTTTAGTAAGTAGTGAAAAGGCCATTTGAGGCTCCGAAACACTCGAAAAATGAAAAAAAACGACCCTAGGTGATGGATGAATAGTAATTGAGGGTCGGGAAAAATGAAGTTGAGATTTTGCAGCAATTTAAGGTGTAAAATGATACGAAGGTTTAGGAAATATTATTTTAAAATTATTAGACTTAGAAAATTTGGAAAAAACAATAGAATGAAGCCAATTATGGTTCCGAAACCCGTTAGGGGAAAAATGGTCATTTTGACCAAAAATTTCCAAAAAGGCTCGGAAAGAACCCTAAAAGACTTAGGATAACTTAGATAAAATAATAAAACTCAAAATAAAGATTTTAGAATTAAAATTGTAAAAATTTTTGAGGAACACGGGCGTGTAAAGGGATACACGGCCGTGTATAGGAAAAATTTTATAACTCGAGAGGTACACAGGCTTGAACACGGGCGTGTATCGAGCCGTGTACAGTTACACGGCTAAGGAAGAAAATAACATGGCCGTGTAAAATAGACCCGAGAGGTACACGGCCTGGAACACGGGCGTGTTGCAGACCGTGTACCACAAATAAAATTTAAATGTGTAGAATTGTTAAGTAAAATAAATATATATTTTAGATGATAAATAAAAAGGGTATTAACAGACACTATTATGTCTGTAGGAACCCAAAATAAAGATAGAACTGTGGAGGAGTTCCGGAAGTGGACATTAGCGCAGTATTGGTAAGTTCATGCATTTTCGTGTCTGCAACATGAAATACTTGTGAACCTATTCTACACTAGCTGCTCACTAGATATAAATTCTTACGCACAATTGGGGATTAGTTAGTATAACATACCCCAATTAACGAGAATAAGTAAGACCTACGGGCAATGGGGGATAGTGACCTTGGGACGATGTATATGATCACTTGGTCAAGACTATAAATTGAAAGATGGTAATGACACCATTAAGGCGTACCGCCCCTCCAACATAGTGGTGGAGGTTTGTTTAAATCCTACGGGGTTATCAGAACTGTAGAGGATGATGTTCTAAGGTCACTCCTTAGACCCTCCTAGTCAGCGCGCTAATAATCATCGGTACTGCCATAAACAGAACTCTAAACTAGAAATCAAATAGAGAATAAACAATCAATAAAATGATGAAAATCATAATTGAGCATAACCGAAACTTACACTAGAGTAAGGTAAATTCGGTTAGGATATGTGAATAGTATTCTGATAGAGTAAAGTGAATAGTAACCAGTTAGGATAACTGGTACTATTCACCGGTCAAAGGTCAACTATACTATTCATGGTGAATGAATAGTACTATTCATAGGAGATTGAGTTTTTCTTGTACTATTCATAGGAGATTGAGTTTTTCTTGTCTTTGAATCGGTATGATTCTTATTATGGATGTTTGAACTTACTGAGCCTGTTATCTCATCAATTTGTTCATGTTGCAGGTAAGAAACCTGTCCTGTAGATACATGGATGGCGGCAGGATGCAAGCGTGTTAAAGGGATAGGGAACTCACCGTGGACATGGTCCTGCCATAAGTTTTCTGCTGAGCTTTTTTGAGTAAAGAAAATATGTTTGAAGAAAAAAAAATATAGTACATATAAATATTATATTTGTTATTAAATATGTTGTACTTATTTCAGACATGGAAAAGCCAGTATTATATTCTACATCGCTTTCTTACTTAATAATTATAAGAAAAAGTATGTATTAAAGAAAAAAAAAATTTTTGGGGTGAAATTTTAGGCCCTTGTGTTTAAGAAGTATGAGTAAAAGAGTTTAAAACTGACAACTCGGATTCAACACACGAACGGTCTTGGTTAGCCATAGAGTCGATTCATGACGGTTGCGAGTGGTTGGAATTTGGGGACGTCACAGTTGTGCAACAATAAGCCTGCTCACCTGAGAGTCTGTGGTCTAAGAGAACTGGGGTGTCAGGACCTCTATTTATAGACCTGCATGAGGTAATTCTCTGAATTTGAATTGGATTAGGAAAAGATATTCTCCCTTATCCATAACCATAAATTCTGAATTTTCCATGGGAAAATCCCAACAATAAAATTCGGCCATTTAGGATAAATCCAATCCAAATCTAAACAAGATTTTAACTAGAATTTTATCTCCCTTTTTCAACCAAAAAATCCAAAATTTCCTTGGAGAAAATCTCCTCAAAAAATTCGGCCACATTTAGGATAAGGGAGAATCAAAATTCCACTAGGATTTTCAAAATTCCACTAGGATTTCAGAGTCACACCACTATAAACCTGAAACTGAACTCCCAATTATATACTATATTACGTAAGCCTGTGACAAGCTATCGTCCAATGACCTTGCCATGTATGCAGAACTCTCATATGATATCCATGATCAGCCTTAGGCCAAAGTCCGTTTAATCCTACTGATCAGACTATCTTAAAGTTCCATTATACTACCGAATAAAGAAAATGATTATTCACCATATGTGAATAAGAAGTCATCCGCCAAGCAGACGACCCAAGGCCTTGTCCATTTTTCACATTCAGTATAATGCCTTTAAGAGGATACCCTTAACTCCTCATTAGAGCTATGATTACGATATCTGTAAACGAACCCTTCATCGTATACAAGTCATGCATCCAACGAACCAGTCTATAAGCTTACTACCTCTGAGATGCTTTAACCATTGGAATATCAAAGTACACAAGTCATATAAATGAAGCTGTCCTTTTACTCAGGATTAAGGTTACTGCATAATGAACATCAAAAGCAGATCGATCCACTCAAAAGCGGACTTCGTAGATCAATCACACTTTAGTCCCGGTCTAATATGTCACCACCAAGTAACATATCTATGTCTCTACTTGGGAGTCCAGCTCCAGACAGTCAAGACAAACCGTCCCCTCTAAGGCTTTAGACAACATAATAGTCTTAACATGAGTTAGATGCTCAGTCTAACCCCATAGACTACAGACCATAGTTTAGACCGCTAACTTTAGAACATTGTCTTCTCGCATACAAAAGTCCATTGCATGCAACGTTCTAACAGTTTAACACAAGCAGTCAGGGAGCCATATTTGCTTACATTTACTTTAACATGTAAATAAGACGAGGACAGATAGCAATGTAATGAATAACCTCTATTTATAATTATTTTATCCAGTTCAAAATAAATACATCAAAATGTCTCTAGTGCTTAAGGCATTTCCTAACAATCTCCCACTTGCCCTAAGCCAGCAGATGTGCCATGTTACGCATCCCCATCACCTTTACATGCCTCTCAAAGCTTCTAGCCACCAAAGTCTTAGTAAAGGGTTCGGCAATGTTGTCCTCGGACGCGATCTTACATACATCCACTTGTCCTGTCTCCACGTGCCCTATAATAATATGATATCTCCAATCTATGTGCTTGGTCCTATTATGGTGCCGAGATACCCTTGTGTTGGCAATAGCCCCTGTGTTATCACAGTAAAGTGTGATAGGCTTGTCAACACCCGGAATGACCTTAAGGTCTCTAAAGAACTTGCAGAGTCAAACCGCTTCTTTAGATGCCTCAGCCGCAGCCACATATTCAGCCTCCATAGTAGAGTCAGTTGTGCAGCCCTGCTTCACGCTCCTCCACACAATGGCACCTCCTCCGAGCACAAACACTGATCCAGATGTCGATTTCCTCGAATCCTTACAAGTCTGGAAGTCTGAGTCTGTGTATCCTACGGGTGTTAGGTCCCCTCCAGAATACACCAGCATATAATCCCTCGTTCTCTTAAGATACTTGAGTATATGCTTTACTGCTTGCTAGTGCTTGGTTCCAGGATTTGCTTGATATCGACTCACCATACCTACTGCAAAACATATATCCGGGCGAGTGCAAAGCATAGCGTACATAAGGCTAACCACAGCGGATGCATAAGGGACCTTACTCATATACTCTCTTTCTTCCGATGTCTTGGGACAGTCATCCAATGAAAGTGTCAGACCGGCAATAGAAGGTTGTGAACCTTTCTTTGCCTCTTGCATTGTATATTTGTCAATTATTTTATCTATGTATGAAGCTTGGGATAACGCTATCATTTTGTTCTTTTGATCTCTGAAGAGACGAATACCTAGAACATAATTAGCTTCTCCCAAGTCCTTCATGTCAAACTGTTGGTGTAACCAAAGCTTGACCGATGATAAGTTTCCTACATCATTCCCAATGAGTAGTATATTATCGACATAGAGTATCAGAAAGACCACTTTTACATCCTTAATACGTTTATAAACACAAGGTTCATCAACGTTCTACTCAAAACCAAATGTCTTAATCGCTTGATCAAACCTCTGGTTCCATGAGCAGGATGCTTGCTTTAATCCATAAATGGATATAAGCAACTTGCAGACTTTCCTTTCTTGGCCTTTCGCTATGAACCCTTCGGGCTGTATCATATAGATACACTCTTCAAGATGGCCATTCAAGAATGCCGTCTTGACATCCATTTGCCAGATCTCGTAATCGAGAGCCGCAGCAATGGATAGAAGAATACGGATAGACTTCAGAATAGCAACAGGCGAAAAGGTTTCATCGTAATCGATTCCAGCCTTTTGCGTGTACCCCTTTGCAACCAGTCTAGCTTTGAAGTTTCCACTCTCCCTTCCGCATCCTCCTTTCTTTTGTAGACTCATTTGCATCCAATGGGTTTTATCCCATCCGGCAAATCTACAAGTTCCCAAACAGAGTTGGATTTCATAGAATCCATCTCATTGTTCATAGCCTGTTTCCAAGATTTAGAATCAACATCATTTATAGCTTCATCATAGGTGACCGGATCATCCTCTTGCTAATGAGCCTCGACCTGGTATACCTCAGCATCATACATGAAGAAATTAGGTTTCTTCGAAACCCTCCCACTACGATGAGGCACCCTAAATTGTTGATCGTCTGCAGGTCTTTCACTAGAACTCGGACTTGCATCTGAGACTGAAATCTGTGGAGCAGTTCTTTCACCCGATAACTCCTCTAGCACCACTTTGCCTCGAGACTTAAAGTCATTCATGTGACTTTCCTCCAAGAATGTCGCGTGGGTTGAAACAATGACTTTTTGATCCTTCGGGTTATAGAACAGACCTCCTTTAGTTCCTTTTGGATACCCTACAAACATGTACAATTCTGATCTTGGTTCCAACTTTTTCGCATCCCTATCTAGTACATGCGCTGGGCAGCCCCATATTCTCATATGTTCAAGGGAGGGCTTCCTGCCACGCCACAATTCGTACAGAGTTCTGCGAATTGATTTGCTTGGAACCTGGTTCAGAATATAGCATGCCGTTTGTAAAGCATATCCCCAAAATGATAATGGCAGCATTGAATAACTCATCATGGACCGTACCTTATCCAATAAGGTCCTGTTTCTCCTTTCGGCTACACCATTCTGTTGTGGAGTATCAGGTGCAGTCAATTGGGATAATATCCCATTCTCTACAAGATGTCCTAGAAATTTGTCCGAGAGGTATTCGCCACCTCGATCAGATCGAAGTGTTTTTATGGATTTATCCAATTACTTTTCCACTTCCGCACGATACTCTTCAAACTTGTCAAAGGTTTCGCTCTTGCAGTGCATCAGATACACATATCAATAACTCGAGTAATCATATATAAAATAGACATAATACTCGAACCCTCCTCATGCTGTGACGTTCATCAGGCCACATACGTCAGTGTGCACAATTTCTCAGAGCTCTTGAGCCCTTGTACCCTTAGCTCCAAAAGACCTCTTGGTCATCTTACCCTCTAGACAAGACTCACATTGGGGAAGACGTATCTCCTCCAGAGATTCCAGAGGACCGTCTTTCACCAATCTTTGAATCCTATCCTGATTAATATGACCAAGTCTTAAATGCCAAAGATATGCCTTGTTAGAGTGAGAAACTTTCAACCTTTTAGAGTTATCTATTAATTCAGTGTCAAGCAGTGAGTACATCTTTGGTTTGATCAAATATAGGTTTCCATCCATCCAGCCAGAACAGATAAAAGACTTATTTCTACGAATATCAACTCTTTTACTAAAAGAAACTGAATAAGAATCCTTTATTAAACAAGCTATCGATATAAGGTTCCTCCTAAAATTAGGAACATAAAAACAGTCTTTCCATAAAATAAACCTAAATTGATCAAAATAAAAGTAAATATCTCCCACTGCCTTAGCCACCACCAAGCTGCCGTCTCCAGTTCGCAACGAGAGGCTCCTATCATGTAGACTTCTCGTTTCCACGAACCCCTGCATAGAAACACAAACATGATTAGTGGCGCCCGAATCAATGACCCAAGTGTTTTTCGATTCTTTCACCAAACACACTTCCAAGTAGTGAAGTTCCTTACCTTCCTTGCCCTTGGCGGCTAGGATTTCCCGGCAAGCCTTCTTAAAGTGACCTACCTTCCCACAGCGAAAGCACTTGGACTTTTTAGAGTCCCTGGGCTTCTTGTTCTTCTTCTTCTTCTTCCCATCCGAGACAGAAGGATTAGAAGAACTGAAAGCCGCTTACTTCTGATTTGGCCTCTTCCTCTTCAGTAAGGGTTTGGAAGATTCTGCCAAATTGGCCACTCCTTTGGGTTGGACAGCATCCCCTTCCCTGATCATCCGCTCATAAGCCTGGAGTTGCTTCATGAGCTCGGTTAGTCCTAACTCCCTTGTCGCCAGATTGTATGCGGCCTTAAACCCCACAAAATCTTTAGAAAGAGTTTTGAACACCATCTCGATCTGGGTGTTGTAGTCCAACTCAGCACTGTTTTCGGCAACCTCAGCGAAGAATCCCATTAGAGTGGCCATATGGTCCTTCACCAGAGTACCCGCCTACTGCTTAGAGTTCATAATACTGGTGATAGCAGACTGTCGAGCCAATTTTTCTTGGCCTGCGAACATGTCCTCCAGATTATCCATGATCTCCCTAGCAACCTGATAAGTCTCATGCTGCTTTTGTAAAGCACTCGTCATGCTAGCAAACATGTAGCATCGAGCTATATCATTGGATTCTCTCCAATGAGTATAGGCAACCGGGACCTCCTCAAGCGGTGTGTCAGGTTTTGGCCCTGGTGGGCATGGTTCGTCCAGTACGAACTTGTGTCTCTCGCAGTTGAGAACTATCAACAGATTTCTTTTCCAATCCTTATAATTATCACCATTCAGTTTATTCTCAGTGAGTATTGAAATGAGGGGTGTCGGTGACATTTTGAACTGAAATAAAATTATACTAGACATCATTACAAAGCCCAAGCAAATATACAGATAATTTAGCAAATAAAATATACAAGTATGTTCCTACATGAAACTTGAAAAACATGTAGCATTGCAACGGTAATTCTCAGCACCTATTACCCCAAGCGACCGAGGGGTGGTCATGAAAACAAACAGCCGGAACATGGACCCCGTCCAATTAATATATGTTGCCTTAAATCCTTCAAGGTTAAGACATATATTAATAACCGCTTATTTGGCCACTAGTTTAGTTAACAGAGCTTCTAGGGAAGGTTAATAACTAAACGAGTCTTGAGTGTATAACCATTGTTTACGTAGCTCGATCCACGTCCTACCAAGCCACCTAGGAGTGGTCATGAATAGGATCATACCCGAACACGTTTTCCACATAGGAGATCTAATCTAGTATACCGGCGGTGGTAAACACCTACCGAGGGGTGTGGTCAGGGCAGAACTGACGCGAGGCGTTACCATGCTTTCACATATGGATCAACAATGGAGACCGTGGGTTTTGTTTGAAAACCTCTCCCACTCAATATTTTGAAAAACAAGCAAGTTTTGACAAATTATGTATGATCAATATAGTATGAGCGGCACTCAGCTATCCTATATGATATGTTATCAAATATGCATATAAAACATCCATCAATACATATTTATACATCCATGACATAGCACAGAAAAAATAATTGATAGAATAACTAAGCCATGGTTCCATCCTAGAATAAAGAAAATAAAGATTACAAAATTTCATCCAAAGCATTCTTTGGGTCTTGAATTTTGTTCCGTCTTCTTGTATCCATCTTTATGTAGCCTCTCTATTTATTTCTCATCCCAAAAAATCATTCAAAATTTAAATCTTCAAAAATTTAAATTTCAAATTCAAATTCCAAATTCGAATTTCAAATTTAAATTTCAAATTCAAAATTTAAACAATTTTAAACATCATATGTAATAATATGTAATTTCAAAAATTTCAAATTTTCAATTACATATTTTTAAACATGATTTAAAATTAAATCTAAAATTTAAAAATCAAAATTTTTCGATTTTTGAACCATCGCACCACCGCCCCCATAGGCGACAACCGCCGTGGGTAGCCACCAGCCCCGGAAGGGCTGGCAGCCCACGGCCGCCCATGTGCAGCCATGCCGGGCTGCAGGCCAAGCCTGCAGCGCCAGGCTGCACGTCCAAGCTGGGCACCTGCAGCCACAGGCTGCAGGCAGCGCCTGCAGCCACAGGCTACACGCCCAGGTTGCGGCCAGCCTTGGGTAGGCCACGGCCACCCTCGGCTATAGGGCAAGCCTGTGGCTGTGGCTGGTTATGGCCTGCACAGGGGCTGCCGCAGCCCCATCCTACCCGAGACAGGGGCTGTAGCCCCACCGAGGCCCGTCGGCCTATCCCAAGAGGTTGTGTCTCGATTTTCGTGTCATATTCCAATTTACCTATTAGGATCTCCAAAAATTAATTTGAATCCGAATTAAATTGAAATTTTCTACACAATCAAAATTTCAACCTTTAAATCAAATTTAACTTTTGGGAAAAAATAAATTACGGTCTTCAATCTTCAATCTCCTCCAAGAATAATTACATAAAAATTTCTAAACCGTTTCCGGTGTACAAAAATTCTAACCATAAAAATTCTAAGAGACAAAAAAATAAAATCCGTGGAAAAATTACAGTGTTAATAAACTACTCCCATGGTTACATAAAAATTCCTAGATACAATTTTTCTAAATTCTAAGGAACCATAACTGGCATAAACAAGCATGCTTATAATAATTCAAAAAATTAAAATAACCACATACTTTATACAAAATCCATGATAACAACATAAAGGAACCCTAGAATGCCACTCTCTAAATATCAAATCCATACATAAACAAAAAGACTAAGTAATTGTCTAATTTATGTACATGGCATAGTCATGAGATGGCTCTGATACCAATTGAAAGAAAATAAATCGGTAAAAACATATCAGAGTGGCACAGTGGAACAATAAAAATTTTTAGATCGTTAAATATCTCATGATGCCATATATAATAAATCAACAATAATTAAAACTCATACCTCAAGGACGCCAATCTGCAGGAGGAGAATGATCAGAGGCTTAAACCAACTAGCCTTCTCTACTATTCTCCAATTCCTGAATGGCTGAGTGTGTGGGCACTCTGAACCTCGATCGGTATGCTAGCACTGCTAGTCTTCTTCCGACCACCCAGATCTCTAAAGAACTTTATTGTCACAGTGGCCTGTGCAACAATAAGCCTGCTCACCTGAGAGTCTGTGGTCTAAGAGAACTGGGGTGTCAGGACCTCTATTTATAGACCTGCATGAGGTGATTCTCTGAATTCGAATAGGATTAGGAAAAGATATTCTCCCTTATCCATAACCATAAAATCTGAATTTTCCATGGGAAAATCCCAACAATAAAATTCGGCCATTTAGGATAAATCCAATCCAAATCTAAACAAGATTTTAACTAGAATTTTATCTCCCTTTTTCAACCAAAAAATCAAAAATTTCCTTGGAGAAAATCTCCTCAAAAAATTCGGCCACATTTAGGATAAGGGAGAATCAAAATTCCACTAGGATTTTCAAGCTTGAATCTTATCTCATCCTTATCCAAAATAACCGAATTTTCCTAGGAGATATTCTCCAAAATTTCGGCCACCTTTTGGGGAGGAGAGAATCCAAATTCAACTGGGATTGAAATTTGAATTTTTCCCTTGAACCTTATCCACAAAAAACGAAAATCCATTGAGGATGATCCTCAAAATTTCGTCCAACTTTAGTTAGGATTTGGATTCAAAATTCAAGTAGGATTCTAACAAGATTATTCTCTCCATATCCAACTCAAATTCGAATTACAAACCTTGTGGATTTTCCACAACAAATTCGAATCCCACTTGGACTGTAATTCAAAATTTGAATTTCAAATTTCAAATTCGAATTTCAAATTCAAATTTCAAATTTCAAATTTCAAATTTCAAATTTAAATTTCAAATTCAAATTTCAAATTCAAATTTCAAACTCAAATTTCAAAACTCAAATTCCAAAATCCACAAAACGGTTGTGTTTCAAATTCTTGTTCTCATGGACAATTTTCTACAAGTCCAATCCAATCTCAAATAAAATCATGGCAACTTTATTTGGAGTTTGAATAATTGTGTACTCTATTATCCAAAACAAAATCTAAATCCAACCAGAGAGAATCTTGTCTACCGTCCTAATCCTATGTCATCACCATCCATGCATAATAAACCAGCCTAGAGCATACACAAATCAATTTACCAAACGTTAAGGAATTATATGGAGCTAGTAGAGGGGCTGATTGGACATATATAATCGGGCTCCTACAAATCCATATGATCATCATTCTTTTACCAAACAACTCAATCATATGATCACTAGTTTCAGAGTCACACCACTATAAACCTGAAACTGAACTCCCAATTATATACTGTATTACATAAGCCTGTGACAAGCTATCGTCTAATGACCTTGTCATGTTTGCAGAACCCTCATATGATATCCATGATCAGCCTTAGGCCAAAGTCCTTTTAATCCTACTGATCAGGCTATCTTAAAGTTCCATTATACTACCAAATAAAGAAAATGATTATTCACCATATGTGAACAAGAAGTCATCGGCCCAGCAGATGACCCAAGGCCTTGTCCATTTTTCACATTCAGTATAATGCCTTTAAGAGGATACCCTTAACTCCTCATTAGAGCTATGATTACGATATCTGTAAACGAACCCTTCATCGTATACATGTCATGCACCCAACGAACCGGTCTATAAGCTTACTACCTCTGAGACGCTTTAGCCATTGCAACATCAAAGTACACAAGTCATATACATGAAGCTATCCTTTTACTCAGGATTAAGGTTATTGCATAATGAACGTCAAAAGCAGAACGATCCACTCAAAGCGGACTTCGTAGATCAATCACGCTTTAGTTCCGGTCTAATATGTCACCACCAAGCAATATATCTATGTCTCTACTTGGGAGTCCAGCTCCAAACAGTCCAGACAAACCATCCCCTCCAAGGCTTTAGACAACATCATAGTCTTAACATCAGTTAGATGCTCGGTCTAACCCCATAGACTACAGACCATAGTTTAGACCGCTAGCTTTAGAGCATTGTCTTCTCGCATATAAAAGTCCATTGCATGCAACGTTCTAATAGTTTAACACAAGCAGTCAGGGAGCCATATTTGCTTACATTTACTTTAACATGTAAATAAGACGAGGACAGATAGCAATGTAATGAATAACCTCTATTTATAATTTTATTATTCAGTTCAAAATAAATACATCAAAATGTCTCTAGTGCTTAGGGCATTTCCTGAAAGAATAGTACCAGAGGGTCAGGTGAGGAATAGTTATCGATTTTGCAACAAAATAATGCTATAAGAATATTTTGAAGCCTAAGAAATATTATTTTATGATATTTGTGCTTAGAAAATCCTGAAAAAATGGTAGAACAAAATTGTTATGGTCCCAAGACCCGTTAGGGGCAAAATGGTCATTTTGACCAAAAAAATTTCTGAAGAGCTCGGAAAAGACCATAAAGGATCTAAAACACTTTAAATAAGATTCTAGAGGCTATAATTAAGATTTTAAAGTTAAAAATCAGAAAAATTATAAGTACACGGGCATGTACATTTAAACACGAGCGTGTATATTGAAACACGATCATGTAGTGTAAACCCGAGAGGTACACGGGCTTGGACACAGGCGTGTTGCAAGCCGTGTACCACATAAAGGGTTGAAATGTATTGTAAAATTTATCACAAAATGAATATATCCAAAGTGATAATTGATGATGGGTATTAACAGACAATACTCTGTCTGTAGGAACCCAAACTAGAGAAGATATCAAAATTGCGGAGGATTTCTGAGGGTGAACACTATCGCAGTTATTGTAAGTTCAAGCATTTTCATGTCTACAACATGAAATACTGTGATATTTTATCATGTACTAATTGTATATTAGTTGTTAAGTCCTACGAGCACTAGGGTGTAGATAAACTAACACACCCCAAAAAATGATAAATTGAGAGGTGTACTGTAAGTACACTATGTGTAGGAAAATAATTCGGTAAAAACGTATCAGAGTGGCGTAGCGGAACAATAAAAATTTTTTAGATCGTTAAATATCTCATGATGCCATATACAATAAACCAACAACAATTAAAACTCATACCTCAAGGACGCCAATCTTGTAGGAGGAGAATGACCGGAGGCTTCAACCAACTAGCCTTCTCTACTATTCTCCAATTCCCGAATGGCTGAGTGTGTGGGCACTCTAAACCTCGATCGGTATGCTAGCACTGCTAGTCTTCTTCCGACCACCCAGATCTCTAAAGAACTTTATTGTCACGATGAGCTGTGCAACAATAAGCCTGCTCACCTGAGAGTCTGTGGTCTAAGAGAACTGGAGTGGTAGGATCTCTATTTATAGACCTGCATGAGGTGATTCTCTGAATTCGAATTGGATTAGGAAAAGATATTTTCCTTTATCCATATCCATAAAATCCGAATTTTTCCAAGGGAGAATCTCAACAAAAAATTCAGTTTTCTTAGGATAAATCCAATCCAAATCTAAACAAGATTTTAACTAGAATTTTATCTCCCTTTTTCAACCAAAAAATCTGAAATTTCCAAGGAGATTTTTCCTCCAATAATTCGGCCACTTTTAGGATAAGGGAGAATCAAAATTTCACTAGGATTTTCAAGCTTGAATCTTATCTCAACCTTATAAAAAATAACCGAATTTCCTAGGAGATTTTCTCCCTAATTTCGACCATTTTTCAGGGAAGGAGAGAATCCAAATTCAACTAGGATTGAAGCTTGAATTTTCCCTTGAACCTTATCCAAAAAAACCGAAATTCCATTGAGGATTATCCTCAAAATTTCGTCCACTTTTGTTGGGATTTAGATTCAAAATTCAAGTAGGATTCTAACAAGATTATCCTCTCTAAATCCAACTCAAATTCGAATTTCAAACCTTGTGGATCTTCCACAACAAATTCGAATCCTACTTGGACTGTGATTCAAAATTTGAATTTCAAATTTCAAATTTAAATTTCAAATTCAAATTTCAAATTTCAAATTTCAAATTTAAATTTCAAATTCAAATTTCAAATTCGAATTTCAAATTCAAATTTCAAATTCAAATTTCAAATTCAAAATTCAAAATTCAAATTTCAAAATTCAAATTTCAAAATCCACAAAACGGTTGTGTTTCAAATTCTTGTTCTCATGGATAATTTTCTACAACTCCAATCCAATCTCAAATAAAATCATGGCAACTTTATTTGGAGTTCGAATAATTATGTACTCTATTATCCAAAACAAAATCTGAATCCAATCGGAGAGAATCTTGTCTACCATCCTAATCCTGTGTCATCACCATCCATGCATAATAAACTAGCCAATAGCATACACAAATCAATTTGTCAAACGTTAAAGAATTATGTGGAGCTAGTAGAGGGACTGATTGGACATATATAATCGGGCTCCCGTGATTCCATATGATCATCATTCTTTACCGAACAACTCAATCATATGATCACTAGTTTCAGAGTCACACCACTATAAACCTGAAACTGAACTCCCAATTATATACCGTATTACGTAAGCCTGTGACGAGCTACTATCCAATAACCTTGTCATATATGCAAAACCCTCATATGATATCCATGATCAGCCTAAGGTCAAAGTCCGTTTAATCCTACTGATCAGGCTATCTTAAAGTTCCATTATACTACCGAATCAAGAAAATGATTATTCACCATATGTGAATAAGAAGTCATCCGCCCAGCAGACGACCCAAGGTCTTGTCCATTTTCACATTCAGTATAATGCCTTTAAGAGGATACCTTTAACTCCTCAGAGCTATGATTCCGATATCTGCAAACAAACCCTTCATCGTATACAAGTCATGCACCCAACGAACCGGTCTATAAGCTTACTACCTCTGAGATGCTTTAGCCATTGGAACATCAAAGTACACAAGTCATATACATGAAGAAGTTCATTTACTCAGGATTAAGGTTATTGCACAATGAACGTCAAAAGCAGATTGATCCACTCATAGCGGACTACGTAGATCAATCACGCTTTAGTCCCGGTCTAATATGTCACCACCAAGCAACATATCTATGTCTCTACTTGGGAGTCCAGCTCCAGACAGTCAAGACAGACCGTCCCCTCCAAGGCTTTAGACCACATAATAGTCTTAACATGAGTTAGATGTTCGGTCTAACCCCATAGACTACAGACCATAGTTTAGACCGCTAACTTTAGAACATTGTCTTCTCCCATACAAAAGTCCATTGTATGCAACGTTCTAACAGTTTTAACACAAGCAGTCAGTGAGCCATATTTGCTTACATTTACTTTAACATGTAAATAAGACGAGGACAGATAGCAATGTAATGAATAACCTCTATGTATAATTTATTATCCAGTTCAAAATGAATACATCAAAATGTCTCTAATGCTTAGGGCATTTCCTAACACTATGAAAGGAGTGTGACTAAATTTAAGACACACCCTTAATAGAAAGAATGTGTAAGACCTATGGACAACAACTATTCCTGACTTTGAGGTGATGTCTAATGCCACCCAGTCAGAACTGTAATTGAAAGATGGTAATGAAATCATTTTTGGCGTACCAGCCTCCAATAATAAGGTGAGGGTTTAAAGGTCCTTCCAGGACAATAGAACCGCTTCAGGCAATGATAGACTGGGGAGGATTAGCCATCAGGGTCGTTCTCAAGACCCTTCATAGTTAGTGCATACAAGAAAATAGTACAAGGCTAAAATGAGCTCAACACCAGAACATAATGAAGATAATGACCAAAAATGTTATGAAAGCCATAATTGAGCATAATTGAACATAACCGACACTAATGGCAAGTGTAGTGGACTCGGTTAGGGTGACGTGAATAGTAACCAGTTAGAGTCAAAGTTAGTATTCATCAGTCAAAAGTCAAAGTACTATTCATCCATGGATGAATAGTATTATTCATAGGAAATTTTATTTTTGATGTTTTTGAATCTGTGTGATTCATAGTACGTATGTTTGAACTTACTAAGCCTGTTAGCTCACCTGTTTGTTCATGTTGCTGGTAAGAAACCTATCTAGTAGACTACCTGGATGGGGGCAGGATATGCGGCGTCAATGGGATAGGGAATCCACTGTAGAATTTTGGTCCTGCTAGCAGTCTTCCGCTGAGCGTCAAAATAGTGAATTGAAGAGAATATATTTTTGAAAAACAAAGTTAAAGAAAAATGTATTTTTGTAAATTATGTTGTATTGTACAACAGACAACTAAAGTTTAGTTTTAAATTTTATATGGCTTTCATACTTAGCTTTCATGTGAGGAAAGTATTTTGAAAAAAAAATATGGGCAAAAATTTTGGGCCCTAAAAATGAGATAGTCAAAGTAAAAAGTGTTTTTAAATGACGACCCGACGAAGTGTATGGGCCGTCTTGGTCGACAGTGGAGTTGGATCGGACGGTTACGCGTGGCCAAGGTCAGGGCTATCACATATGTGGTGAAGAATATGGAAAATTTTGTGATAAAATTTGGTGAGGAAATGGTTGATAAAGGACCCTAAGAATAAGAAAATTATGCCTATAGTTTTGGATATGAAAACCGTGGCTTAAAGGCAAGGTTTGGAATAAAATTTTCTTAGGTTTTTGATGTAGAAATGTGCATTAGAAACCCTAAGATTGAAATGTGATAAATGAGCTTTGTGATGAAAAATTTTGGTGTTGAATTCCATAAGAAAACCGTGGCCTATATTGGGGAAAGATGGTGAAATTTGTGATTAGTTTTAATGATTCATATTGTGAAAAAGTTTTACGTAAAAGTTTGGTAACTTTGCATAAAATAGGCCTTTGGTATAGTACGTGGTAAGTACTAAGGTTCTGAGACGTACCTAACGTCGGGAAAACCTAAAATTTAAGTGGAAATGCTGCCAAAATTTTGAAAACGACATAAAGGGCATTTTAGGAAACGAAGGGTAAAAATGTGCTCGGAAATAAAAACCAAGACCTCTCGGTAGGTTAGAATTGGTAATGGGAGATTAAACTTAAGAGGAATAGTAAAACGACCCTCTAACGTCTAAAATGCCAAGAACAGAAAGAAATTTATGTTAGGGGTATTTTAGAAAACGAGGGGGGGAAATTTATGGACAGGATGGAAAACCCAAGCCCTTCGGGAACCAAGGCTCGGGATTAGGATGATAAATGTTTCAGGAGTAGTGAAATACTCATTTAAGGCTCCAAAACACTAGAAAAATGAGAAACGACCCTAGGTGTTGTAATAGTACCTCCAAGGGTCGGGTGAGGAATAGTCACTGATTTTGTAGTAAATAATACTGTAAAAATATATTGAAGCCTAAGAAATATTATTTTATGATATTTTGGCTTAGAAAATCCTAGAAAAACGGTATAATGGAATTTTACGATCTCGAAACCCACTAGGGGTAAAATGGTCATTTTGACCAAAATTTCCTAAAGGCTAAGAAAGGATCGTTAAGGACCTAGAATGCCTTAAATAAGATTCTAGAGGCCATAACTAAGATTTTAAGACTAAAATTCAAAGTTTATGAAGTACATGGGCATGTAATTTGGAACACGGGCGTATAAGAAAGACCCGAGAGGTACACGGGTTTGGACATGGGCATGTATCAGACCGTGTATCACATAAAGAGATGAAATGTGTTATGATGCTAATAACAACATGAATATATGCAAAGTGATAAATGATGATGGGTATTAACAGATAATATTTTGTCTGTAGGGACCCAAATTAGAGAAGGAACAAGAACTGCAAAGGAAGTCAGAGATTGGATGTTAGCACAGTTATGGTAAGTTCAAGCATGTTCATGTCTGCAACATGAAATACTGTGATGTTTAATTATGTATTATTTGTATATTAGATGCAAAGTCCTACGGGTACTAGGGGGTAGTTAGACTAACACACCCAATGAACTGATAAGGTGAGATGTGTACTGTGGGTACACTACAGAAAGAGTATGACTAAATTTAAGACATACCCATAAATGAAAGAATGTGTAAAGACCTATGGGTATTAAAGGTTCCTGACTTTGAGGTGACGATTAATTTCACTCAATCGGAACTATAATTGAAAGATGGTAATGAAACCACTTTTGGCGTACCAGCCTCTAGCGACAGATGGTGGTATTTTCATATCCTATGGGGATAAGACATAAGGGCTTAATAGACTAGGGAGGATTGGCTTCAGGGTAGCTCCCAAGGTCCTTTACAGTAGCGCGCAACATTGGTACGATCGCTATGAGCTCAAAACCAAAATATAATGAAGACAATGACCAAAAATTTAATGAAAGCCATAAATGAGCATAATTGAGCATAACCGACAATAACATTACGTATAGTGTACTCGGTGAAAGTTGACATGAATAGTATCCAATCAAAGTCAAAGTTACTATTTACTAATCAAAGTGAAAATTACTATTCATATATGAATAGTACTATTCGTAGGAAATTTTATTGTTGATACTTTTGAATCTATATGATTCACAGTATGTATATTTGAACTTACTGAGCTTGTTAGCTCACCTGTGCGTTCATGTTGCAGGTAAGAAACCTATCCAGTCGATACTCTGGATAGTGGCAGGATATGCGGTGCCATTGAGATAGGGAATTCCACTGTGGATTATGGTCCTGCTACTAGTCTTCCGCTGAGCTTTGAAAGAGGGAATTTGAAGTAAATGTGTTTTGAGATACAAAGTTGAGAAAATGTATTTATGTAAATTATGTTGTATTACAAAAAGACAACTAAAATATAGTTTTAAATTTTACATGGCTTTTATACAAGGCTTTCATGCAAGAAAAGTATTTTGGAAAAAAAAAATTGAGCTTCAAAATACAAAGATTTAAAAAAATAAAAGAAATTTTTTAATGACTCAATGAGGTTCATGGGCTGTCACAATCGGCTACAAAGTTGGATTGTAACAGTTTCACGTGGCCAAAATTAAGGGCGTCACAGGTTGCACCAACAGTTTGACATGAACAACTTGGGAGAAGCTAATTATATTCTAGGCATTCGTCTCTTTACAGATCAAAAGAACAAAATGGTAGCGTTATCCCAAGTTTCATACATAGACAAAATAATTGACAAATATATAATGCAAGAGGCAAAGAAAGGTTCACGACCTTCCATTGCCGGACTAACTCTTTCATTGGATGACTGTCCCAAAACATCAGAAGAAAGAAAGTGTATGAGTAAGGTCCCTTATGCATCTGCTGTGGGTAGCCTTATGTACGCTATGCTTTGCACTCAGCCCGGATATATATTTTACAGTAGGTATGGTGAGTCAATATGAAGCGAATCTTGGAATCAAGCACTAGTAAGCAGTAAAGCATATACTCAAGTATCTTAAGAGAATGAGGGATAATACGCTGGTGTATTCTGGAGGGGACTGGACACTCATAGGATACATAAACTCAGACTTCCAGACTTGCAAGGATTTAGGAAGTCGACATCAGGATCAGTGTTCTTGCTCAGAGGAGGAGCCATTGTGTGGAGGAGCATGAAATAGGGTTACACGGCTGACTCTACAATGGAGGCTGAGTATGTGGTTACGGCTGAGGCATCTAAAGAAGTGGTTTGGCTCTGCTAGTTCTTTAGAGACCTTGAGGTCATTCCAAGTGTTGACAAGCCTATCACACTTTATTGTGATAATAGCAAGGCTATTGCCAACACAAAGGAATCTCGGCACCACAAGAGGACTAAGCACATAGATCGGACATACCGCATTATAAGGGGCATGTGGAGATAGGACAAGTGGATGTATGTAAAGTCACGCCTGAGGCAACATTGCCGACTCCTTTACTAAGACTTTGGTAGCTAGAAACTTTGAAAGGCATGTTGAGGCAATGAGGATGTGTAACAAGGCACATCTACTGGCTTCGGGCAAGTAGGAGATTGTTAGGAAATGCCCTAAGCATGAAAGACATTTTTAATATATTTCATTTATTTTGAACTGGATAATAAAATTATATATAGAGGTTATTCATTACATTGTTGTTTGTCCTTATTCTGTTTACATGTTAAAGTAAATGTAAGCAAATATAACTCATTGACAGCTTGTGTTAAACTATTAGAATGTTGCATACAATGGGCTTTTTATGTGAGAAGACAATATTCTAGAGTAAACAGTCTAAATTATGGTCTGTAGTCTATGGGGATAGACTGAGCATCTAACTCATGTTAAGACTATTATGTTGTCTAAAGTCATGGTGGGGACAGTTTGTCTTGACTGTCCGAAGTATAGACTCCTAAGTAGAGACATAAATATGTTGCTTGGTGGTGACATGCTTGATCGGGACTAAAGCATGATTGATCTGTGTAGTCTGCTATGAGTTGATCAATCTGCTTTTGACGTTTATTATGCAATAACCTTAATCTTGAGTAAATGAACTACTTCATATATATGACTTGTGTATTTTGATGTTCCAATGGCTAAAGCATCTCAGAGGTAGTAAGCTTATAGACCGATTCATTGGGTGAATGACTTGTATATGATGAAGGGTTTGTTTGTAGATATTGGAATTATATACTCTAATAAGGAGTTAAGGGTATCCTCTTAAAGGCATTATACTGGATGTGAAAATGAACAAAGCCTTGGGTCGTCTACTAGGAAGATGATTTCTTATTCACATATGGTGAATAATCATTTTCTTATTTGATAGTATAATCGAACTTTAAGATAACTTGATCAATAGATTGATTGGAGTTTTACCTAAGGTTGATCATGGATATCATATGAGGGTTTTGCATACATGACAAGGTTATTGGACAATAGCTCGTCACAGGCTTTCGTAATGCAGTATATAATTGGGAGTTCAGTTTCAGGTTTATAGTGTTATGACTCTGAAATTAGTGATCATATGATTGAGCTGTTTGGTATAGAGCGATGATCATATGGAATCACGAGAGCCCGATTATATATGTCCAATTGGTCCCTCTACCAGCTTCGCATAATTCCTTAACGGATGGCAAATTGATCAGGGTATGCTTATTGGCTAGTTGTCTTTGTATGGATATGGATTATGTCTACATAGTATAAGGATGGAAGGCAAGATTTTCTCCGATTGAATTCGAATTTTTTTTTAGATAAGAGATAACACAATTATTCGAATTCCAAATAAAGTTATCATGATTTTATTTGAGTTTAAATTAGAGTTGTAAAAAATTATCCATGAGGACAATGATTTGAAATACGACCTTTTTGTGGATTTTGAAATTTGAAATTTGAAATTTAAATTTTGAATTTAAAATTTAAATTTGAAATTTAAATTTGACATTTGAATTTGAAATTTAAATTTTAAATTTGAAATTTGAAATTGAAATTGAAATTTGAAATTTGAATTTGAAGTTTGAATTTTGAAATTTAAACTTTGAAATTTGAATTCAAACTTTGAATCACAAATCCATGGTGTAACCGAATTTGTTGTGGATAATTCCACATGGTAAAATTCGGTTTAATAGTGGATAAGGGAGAGAAAGATCTTGTTTGAATCCTACTTGAATCTTGAATCCTAAATCTATCACATGGTGGTCGAATTTGTTAAAGGAAGCCTACCCTAAGGAATTTTAGTTTTTATGGATAAGGATGAAGGGGAATTCAAGCTAGAAAATTCTATTTGAATTTTGATTCTCTCCCTCACATGGTGGCCAAAAATCTTTGTGAACAAACCTAAGGGAGAATTGGTTTTTTGTGGATAAGGGTGAGATAAAATTCAAGCTAGAAAATCCTATTTGAATTTTGATTCTCCTCAGACTTGGATGGCCGAATCTAGTCATGTTCTCGGCTTAGGGGAAATTCGGTTTTAGTGGATAAATGAGAAGATAAAATTCAAGTTAAAATCCTGTTTGAATTTTGAATGCGAAATCCCATAAGGTGGCTAAATCTTCCCTTGATTATAGCCTATAGGAAATTTGGATTTTGTGTGGAAGGGAGAAAATCTTCTCTTGGTTCAATTCAAATTCAAGGGGTCACCTCATGTAAGTATATAAATAGGGGTCCTACCACTCCAGTTCTCTTAGACCACAGACTCTCAGGTGAGTAGGTTTATTGTTGCATAACTCACCATGATAATAAGTTCTTTAGAGATCTGGGTAGTCGGAAGGAGACTAGCAATGCTAGCACACTGATCGAGGATCTGAGTGCCTACACACTCTGTCATCTAGGAATTGGAGAATAGTAAAAAAGACTAGTTGGTTGAAGCCTTCCGATCATTTTCTTCCTATAGTTTGGTGTCCTCTAAAGATCTGAGTTTGCTATTGTTAGTTTATTATATATGGCATCACGAGATATTTAACGATCTTGAAAATTTTTTGTAATTCCGCTGCACTGCTCTGATATATTTTTACCAATTTTTTCTTACAAGTCGTGCTAGCATACCGATTAAGCATCTGGACACCCACATACTCTACCATTTGGGAATTGGAGAATAGTAGAGAAGGCTAGTTGATTGAAGCCCTCTGGTCACTTTCCTTCATTTTTCATCCTCAAAAATTAGAACTAGTGGGGGTACTTGTCTTTCTTTTCTTCTTCTTCTTTCCACGTGACCTTTTTATCACCAGGGGAAAACTTTACGTGTGATAAAGCATAGCTGTCTGCGCTGAGCATTCTTAACATTCTAATTCCCATTTTCGTCAGGCTTTCCTTTCCTTTTGCTTACATTTAATTAGCTTTAGTTGCTATCCAAACCTAGCTTAGGACCCTGGTTAGGCTTGCTACTCTTTCTGCTTGATTTCTCTTTTAATTCTGTTTGACAAAGTCTCTTTCTCTCTTTCAATCTTCTCCTGCCCTGATCCACTTTTGCCTCGGCCTTGGTTTCGTCATAAGCCTTCTTTAACATGTGTTGTTGAAGTCCATATCAGTTCATTGTAGTGCACACCATACATTAGAACTGTGTCACCGGAGATCGACTGCAGTCTCTCAGTCTGATGAACAAATTCTCGTATATTTGCAACTCTAGTGAACTTAGGTGGTTTTACTTCCCCGCTTGCCCATAAAGAAAAATTAGGGCTGATGTTGGACTCCTCTCAGAGATTTGCTCGTTCGTGGTATGGAGAAACTCGACCTAGTTAAGAGCTCATTCTGGTCACAAGAATCCTAATACACACGAGAATATCTTCTTGAGAGATATCAATAGCCAACAGGACTCAGTTATCCTGATTAATGGTGTACAATCGGGGAATCATTTTAATAGCGTGAAACCAATCTTGACATTCTCATAGAGTTTAGAAGTATTGTTTGCCACTCAAAACTTAGTGGACAATTAGCCCTGAAGATCAGTACAACTTAGGCTGTAATCCACGTTCCTACTCTGAGCAGTTCTTTAGCACTGCGCAGTCATGATTTTACATATAGTGATTTCATCATCTCTTCATCTTATCCTCATCATCATAGATTTCATCATCTCATTACTATAAGATGTTATCTTCAATAAGTAAACATTTAGAGACTAAAAATAAAACTAACTTATTTGGACTGTGCAGAAGCAGATACTTAAAATGTCATGGGGGGTCATTGAAAGAACTCTACTATGATACCACCTTGTAATATCTGGCTACCTCAACTTTAAGCTTACTCTTAAACTTGCTCTGATACTATCTCTTATGGGCGACTCGACTCGCTTGAGCCGTCTACTTAAAACTTTGCTCTTCTTAACTATACTTTTCTTGACTTTACTCTTCTTCACTTAGCGTACTTACTTTACTTCTTATACTTTTCTTATCTTCTTTAAACTTTTACTTAACTTCATCCTTTTAAAGTACTTTTTAAAAAAAAACTTTCTTTAACATACTCTTTTCTTACACTATTGAACTTTGCCATTTTGTACTTGGCATTTAAACTTACTTGCAGAAACGGTGCTTGAAAAATTACTGATGAATTTTTTTTTAAAACTTAATTTAAACATATGAGTTTTCAAAAAGCAACTTCATAAATTTAACTTACATTAAACCTTGTCTCTTTTCTTTACATTACGTATATATTTTCTTTTATTTGCAACAGAAAATCATAGTGAAACCTTAACCCACCCCATGACACTCTGGAAATCTGTCTGCCAGCCCATTAGTTTCTTTCCTCATAATGTAGCCAGCTTACTCTTGTTACCTACATCACGAACAAACTAGTGAGTTAGAGCTCAGTAAGTACAAACATACATATAAAAACATTACATACACATGTCATTCAAATAAAACTTTGCATAAACTTGTCAACTAACAACAAAGGTTAGTCATATTATGCTTACTTATTTTTCTTCTTGCTTTTCATTGTTCTTACTTTCTTTCTTATTTTTCTGTTCTGTTCTTTTCTTTTCTTTTCTTTTCTTAACTTATCTTCACTTTTGTTTGCTTTACTTTCTTTTCTTTTCTTTTCTTTCATTGATCTTTACTTATCTTTTCTTTCACTTTCTTTCTTTCACTTTCTCTTATGGGCCCATGGTTGAACGTACTAATGCACGCAGACCAATAGGGAAGGGGGAGTGACCCACCAATCAACCCCAAGGTCAAACTTTGAACTACCAAACTTGGGGGTAGCACATTGAGTCATTAACTGCCATATTCTTGCGGTAACACCACACTTTTGGGGTGGAGGCTATTCTTATTCTTGAACCTCTCTTTTGGGGAGGCCGGTACGTCAACCTTAAATTTTTAGTCTTTTTATCGTGCTTATCTTTATCTTTCTTTTCTTTAGTTTTTTGTGCTTTTCTGACTTTGTGAAAATGTTAGATTATCATGTCATAAAAGTATAACTTATATATATACAAAACAAAGTTCTATGGCAAGTCAGTTCGTGAGTAGACAATTAAATGTCTGTACTTACTAATACATGACTCGTATCTCCTTCTTCACTTCTGGATCCGTAGACGTTCCTTTGTTGTGTTTGGATCAGGTTCGTATGATCGAAATAATAATAACAGTTATTTAAATCTTTATTCTTACGTAAAACTTAGTAAAACATAAAAATTCTACGTTTAATTTCCCAATTATGAACTTAGGGGTCTAATATCCCATTTCTAGCCTTTCTGTTAACTTTTGTCAAAATTACCATTTGTTCCTAACTTTTGGCAAAATGACAATTTCATCCCTAGCAAACTTTTCTTACTTTTCTCCTTCTTAAACAAAATGATTTTGGTCTTAAAAATCTTAATTAACCTCATTTGTCACTTTCCCGCTAACTTTTGGAAAAATGACTGTTGTATCCCAAACTTTTGGCAAAATTACCATTTTACCCCTAGTGGGATTTTTCTCACTTAAACTTTACTTTTAGCTTTTAAAATCCTCATTAGAGTCTTTGAATCATGTTTGAAACTCTAACGGTTCACTTTGACTATTCCACAAATCTTTGATAAAAATTACCCTTTTGCCCTTAAGTTTTCTTACTTTTCTTCGTCTTAAAACTTGATTCTGGCCTTAAGAATTTTATTTAAGCTATTCTAAGGCTCTAACGGTCCTTTCTGAGCATTTCAGAAATTTTGATCAAAATGGTCGTGAATAGTAATTTTGAGCGTGAATAGTAGTATTCGTCGTGAATAGTAACTTTAACCTTGACCATGAACATTTTATTTTACTGCTTGAACTAGGGCTAGCAATTCGTGTTATCGTGTCATGTTCATATCCTGTTTTGCTTATTAATTTATACTATTAACTAAACCCAAACCCAACCCATTTAATATTCATGTCGAAATCTCAAATCCAAACTCAACCCATTTATTAATCGTGTTAATTTTGTTGACCCAAATTAACCTGTTTAAATTAAATATAAATAAAATAATGATGACAGAGTCAGGGACGACTGGTCGTATTATCGATAAGGTCGATCGAGTGAGGGAAGGGGAGGGCGATTAAGTAAAGTGAGCAGAGTTGCAAAAGCAATGAAAGACAAAAAAAAAAAGTAAAATTTAGATTTTCTTTTCTATATTAAAATATATATAATAAAAGATATATATTATATCTAAATTTTAAATTTTGAAAACTCAAAATTAAAAATAGTAAAACATTATAATATATATAATAATATAAATATATTAAAGATTATAAATGGGTAATTTATGAGTCATATTCATGTCAACTCATATATAATTAATTTGTTAAACGAGTTATTTCGTGTCAATTGCGGGTTGATGGATTCGTGCAAGTTTGACCCTTTATTTAATCATGTTTGATGGGTTCGACCCTTTTTGACCCAAACCCATTTAAGGAAAACCTAAACCCTCTAACTTCGTGCGGGTTTCGTGTCATGTTATCGTGTCATGACCTAAATTGTCAGCCATGGCTTAAACTGGATTTTCTAAGCCCAAAAGTCATAAAATGACCATCTGGGGGGATTCAACGCTCATCTTTTGACACCTCTAAAATTTTTGGTCGAAATGACCATTTTGCCCCTGATGGGTCCTAGGGCCGTAATGTTTTCATTTTAACACTTTGGTGGGGTTTTCTAATTCCAAAAATTATAAAATATAATTTCTAGGCCTTAACAAATTTTTACAGCTTTAATTGCTACAATTTCACTATTTATTTTCACCCGACCCTCAGGTGGTACTATTCCAACCCTTCGGGTCATTTCTTGTTTTTTTTACGTTTCGGAGCTCCAAATGGACGTTTCACTAATCTTGAGAATGTTCGTCATCTTTTCTTAGATCTAAGTCATTAAAGGGGCTCAGGTTTTCACCCTGACCCTAAATTTACCCTCTGTTTCCCGAAATACCCTTAGGGTCATTTTTCTTCTTTTTTGTCATTTAAAATTCTTGAAGGGATGATTTATAACCCCTTAACATGTCCTTCCTTCTTTTTCGATCCTAACTCATCGAGGGGTCTCGGTTTCTATTTTTGAGCACCTTTTTATCCCTCGTTTCCCGAAATGCCCTTAGTACCGTTCTAAAAATTTCGGCAGCATTTTGGCTTAAATTCTAGATTTATGGCATTTAGGAAACGCCTCAAAACTATCTATCCTATTCTAACCTGCCACGTAATATATCAGAGGCCTAATTTTTATGCAAAAATCTAAACTTTTTACTTAAAAATTTTCATAAAAATCTAATTGCTTCTATTGCTATTTTCATCTTTTCTTTTCATCTAATTGCTTCTATTGCTATTTTCATCTTTTCTTTTCATTCTTAACACTTGGTTCTTATATACACATTCACTCACAAACTTTTCTTTGTAAAAACTTAATCAATCTCATTTTGGCCATGGTTTTTCTCATGAAAAACCTAAACTAAAATTTCAATTCCTTTCACACTTTAGGCCACGGATTCATGTGAAACCCGAGCCAAAAAAATTTGGTTTTCCAAACTTCCAAATGTATAATCTTGTTTTCTATATACCCATAGTTTATTCTCAACAATTTACAACTTGTTTTAATCACAAAATTTTCATCCTTCACCTATGGAAACCCACAGTTTCCCTTTAACAAATTAATTAAAAACTTCTAAGTTCATTCTCTAATTCATTCATGTGCCAATCTAAAATTTTGGAGCATAAACTAACCATATAAAAGCTTGAAATTCTCATTCATTCCTCCACAAGCACCCATGGTTTCCACATAAAAAAACATGCATAAATTTTTTTTTTCTAACTTGCAATCTATCCTTTACTTCAATCATATGCCAACCTAATATTTTCAAGCAAAAACTAAAAAAATTACTAGCTTCAAATTCTCAATCCAATCTCCTAACAAGCCCATGGTTTCTTCTTAAAAAAATTCAAGAGAAAGCTTTAAATTGGTGCTTACCTCACAAACAATGAATAACTTGAGCTTGGGATGAGTTTTGATCAAGTTTTGGTGGAAAACTTGAAGCAAAACTTGGCTTAAGGGGGGTTAGAGGTGCACAGCCATGGAGGACAACTAGAAGGCTGTTTTGGTTGCTTTTTTCCTCTGTTTTTTCAGCAAAAATCCCTGCCTTTATCAACTAAAAAGAACCGACTCCAACAGCCCCTTACTTTCCAAAATTTTCTTCAAAAGTTTCCATGCAATTTTGGCCAAAACTAAGCCCTTGGATCAAATCTTCTTTAATTCCTAGCCATTGGATCATCCTAATGCTTTCCACCTTAATTCCTTTCTTTAATTATGTCATAATCTAGTGACATCATTGGTGACATCATTTCTTTACTTTTCGTTCAAAGTTTGACGAAAAGTCAAACTGAATGAAACTTTCCCGAAATCGCATAGGCGAGTTTGTAGGGCCTTTTGCTTGATCGGTTTGCCGTATTTTATTGTCGTTTGGCTAAAAATGCTTATTGAAGTTTTTCATCTTTTAGTGAACTTAGTTTACCTAAGGTAATTTCTTGTGGTTTTTGGTTCCAAAAAGCATCATCATTTTTTCGAAAATGATGAAATTTCTCACGAAACACACCAGAGGACTTATCTAGCCATCTGTTCAGTCGATTTGATCTAGCTCAATCTTGAAACTCTTAAAAACCCTAAAACGCTTGTGACGTCCCATGCCCTTAGTGGCCCAAATCGTCACTTAAAACTACTACTTCTATTAATGCTTATGCTTTCTTGCAAACCATTAATGCTTACTTCAAATCTATTTACTTAGATACCCTAATTTTAGGGATTTTTTTATGCATACGTATTTACTATTCATGTACGTATACTTTGAATGTGCATCGTCTAAATTATTGGGAGTTCAAGTACACATACACATATATAATACTGTTTAACTATTTACTATTCAAAATTTACTATTTAACTGTTACTATTTAAAAAATTATTTAATGGGTACTATTTAAAAATACTGTTTAACTGTTACTATTCAAAAATATTGTTTAACTGTTACTATTCAAAAATACTATTTAACTATCACTATTCAAAATACTGTTTACTCGAGTTATGCGGAAGATTACTCGCGGTGTATCCATAACCTCGCCTCACATCTGCCTCCACCGCTATCATTGCCCATTGCTATTTATGTCATAGGACGCTTACCTACAGTATGAACACATACTATGAGCTTTATGCCCAGTGAGTATAACATGTCATCCACAAAACATGTTTAAATCATGAGGCATACTTAAGGCATATACAACTGGCAAATCTTATCACACATTCACACAGAACATGGAAACATATCATGTGGCATCTCAGCATGCATATCATGAGGGCATGTATCATGCAACTAGGAAGCTTGCTCTATCTATATCTAGGGCATAACGTGTATACTACATGAAATGTTTATGCTCAGTTATGCTTCTTATTAATTATCTTTCTTTACCTTGCCAAGGGCCATTGTGCGGAGAGCCACTTTGTGGAGGACCACTTTACGGAGGGTCATTTTGTTGAGGGTTACTATGCAGAGAACCGTCAAACTTAAACCAGAAACCTCTTCAAACGGAAAAGGCTGGTATGACATTATTTAACAATTTCCTAATTGTTGAATCATATCTATTATCCTCATGCCATAAGCTCTACTAAGCTAACCCCAAATCTTATGTGATAGGGATCTAATGGCATCTAACTTATACTATTCATAAATCTACGCGATTATGAAACTATATGCTTTTCTAACATGCTATGCAACAACTGTGCATGGTTTATACTTAAACATAGTATGAAAACAGTACTTTAAATCCTTTTTTGCTCATGCTGTAGGTGGAGTTATACTAACCTTGTTTGCATGCAAACTTGTAATCTTGCCTTAGTCAACTTACAGGTAACAACCTGTCATCAATAATGATTCTCATTAATACACTTGCTAAGTCACTAATACCGTTAGTGACTAAAGTGAATACTAACGTATGGTACCGATTGTCGTCGGTACAAACTTGCTCTCTTTTGGTGAATTTTGATTATCTGGGTGTGATTAATTAATTTATTACTCAATAAATTAATTAACATCGTCTTTTGATCACTACTACTATTAGTGACTATTCCTTGTATCGTGGTCTGGTACTAAGGTCTATCGGTACCCTAGTGCTCTACTTTGGGAATTTGGTGTATATCTTCTATCGTATTTGATTAATTGTCTTCTTGATAGATTAATCACCGTTCCTCACAATATCGTTCAAACACGGTCCTTGACTGGTTGCCGACCAGTCAACTGACCAGTTACCTCGTGTGTCGTTAACTAGGTAGCCTACTGGGTTACTATTCATAGACTTGGTGTAGTAACCGACTGGGTTACTTTGCTTGTTTGGGTGGGGTAACCTATCGAGCTACTATTGTTTGTTTAGTGTGGTAGCCTACTGGGCTACACACACTGTTTTACTTTGAAAAATTGTTTTGGTTGACTTATAAAATTCTTGAAAAAATTGTATGCTTTGAAACTGTCCCCTAATCACCCCATTGGAAGGTGGGGATGTTTTATCAAAATAATTTTTTTATTTTAAAGTGTGTAAACAAAATATATTTTCGATGTTGCATTTTAAAGGTGGTTTTTGAACCACTTTCAAAAACTATTTTGAAACTTAATCGAAACGACTTTGTTTGTAAATTTGGCAAACATGAAATTTTTCGTCTCGACGAGATGAACATTTCTCGTGTTCATCTCGGAGCTCAAATCTAACTTGAACGGGTCCTAATCTTACTAAACCCATGGCTACTTGCGCCCAGTTTTTATAAAAATCCTAGTTTTATGCTATGTTGAAAATAGCTCTGTTTGAGGCCCGAAACTATCAAATTTTTAAAACACGCATTAGTCATCTTAAAGATTTCAACGTGTTCTACAACTTTTGTGTTGAGCCCGAGATCCAATTCAGATTTTAAGTAGTCCATTTTTAACAAAACCCGAGACTGTGTCTGGGTTCAGATTTTTGGTCCTAGTTTTGGGCACCGAATAAAAACCACTCAAAAAACCTATCGTAGTGTCATTTTTGGCCAAAACCTATTTGGCACAAAACCGACCATAACGAAATTTTCTTAAAACACTATATTTCACCCAATCTTAAATTCAGAATTTAACTTGGTCAAAATGACCAAAACCCGTGGCCTTTCCTGGGGACAGATTGTGTCTAGCCATCCTTAAAACTAAATGTTCATGCTCACATGTGTACACATTTATTCATAAAAATGTAAACACAACCACATAACCACAAACTTAAAAATGGAAGGCTAAGGGCTTGAAATAAACTTTTTATAACCCATTTGCATAAACAAGTATACATAAATCCCTTGATCAAAATCTTAAAAACAACTATCCACATAAGGGAGGGTTTTCGGTTTTTACCTCTTGTGCCATGAACCGAGCACAAACTTGAGTTAAGGCTTGAGTGACCAAATGGCCGTGTGACTCTTGGTAAAAAAGGTGACGGTTTATGCTAGCAAGACACCAAAAATTTTCACTTTAATATCAACTCGAAACAATAACCAAAAACCACAAAGATTGGTTTCAAAAACTCACCCTTAGATTGTGGCAGCCCGCCCTTCATGGAGGCTAACAGTACTAGCGTAGTAGAGCTTTGGATTCCACTATAATAGACTATCACCTCATTGGGTCACCGATAACTTACTTGTAACTTGTTTTTGTTATTTACCATTCATATTTTAAATTGAAATTTTATTGTGAAAACTGGGGATTTAAAAAAAAACCGATCTTGAAACTGTAAACTTGTAAAACATCATAAAACATATACTGAAATGCATATCATAATTTGTCGTACATAATTTATATCTTGATACAATATTTCAAAACATGCCCCATAATTGCTCAGTGGAAAACATCAGCAGGACCATTCCACTTGCCTAACCCTGATGACAGATGCAGATCCCACTCCTCATCCATCCACTATCTACTAGAGTACAGGCTTCTTACCTGCAACATGAATAAACTAGTAAGTGACAGGCTCAGTAAGTTCAAACATAAATACCGGAACATAAAACTTAAATCACATAAATAGTAACTTTGACTTTTGATCATGAATAGTAAAGTTGACTTTGATCGGTACTATTCATATTGACTTTAACCTAAGATGTTATACATAAAGTTATTACATATTATGCTCAATTATGGCAAATCTTAAGTCTTAAATCTTATCTTGCATTAAGTTCTGGTTTTGGGCCACACGATTGGTCATACCGTAGTACGTGCATGACTGAGAGGGACTCTGGGGAGTGACCCACTGGCCAATCCTCTACAGTCTACATAACATGAACTTAATAAAACATAACATGAGAAACCTCCACCTGTGTGGGAGGCCGGTACGCCAATATTGGTTTCTTTACCGATTTTCATGTGGTTTCTAACCAGTGGCATTATTACTACCTCCTGGGGCTGGAACACTTTTACATTACGTTCTTTATTTTTGGTTATTTTATTTTCTACGTTAGTGTGCATATATCACCTTGATACTTATTTACATATCATACATAACATATAAACATATTAAGTAAATTCATATTGTAGATAAATAAATGTTTGAACTTACAGATATTTTGCTAGTGTTTCCTTGCCAGGATCAACAAGCGTCCTTTTATCGCCTTTTTGTTGATTCTTTATAATTGAAATAAATCACGGTTATTTTTACTATTCATTCCATATTAAAATATTATGAAAATATAAAATTTGTTATTCTAAATCCCTAATTATTCGTTTCGGGTTTTATTTTTCATTTTTATATTTATTATACGGCCTAGGATTCTATTCCGGGCCTTAATATCATTTTTCCGAACCTTTTGACAAAATGACCATTTTGCCCCTAGTAGGATTTTACCCTGTTTTTTGACTTACAACCTTATTTTGGCCTTTAAAATTTTAATTTAAACATTCTGAGACTTTTACGGTTATTTTCTAGCATTTTAGAAAATTTTGGTCAAAATAACCATTTTACCCCTAACGAGACCTTAGACCGTAAAATTTCCATTTTAGCATTTTAACTAGGTTTTCTAGTCCTAAAAATCATAAAATAACTTTTCTTAGGCCTTACCGAGCTTTTACGACATTTCTTGCAGAAATGCTCAAGTTCTTATTCACCCTACCCCTAGGTGGTACTATTCCGACCCTCGGGGTCGTTTCTCGTTTTTCTAACCGTTTTGGACCTCAAATGGACATTTTACTACTTTTGAAATCGTCCATTGCCCTTTCTCAAGCCTAGGTCCTCGACGGGCTTGGGTTTTCAAATCCCAACCCTTATTTTATCCCTCGTTTCCTAAAATGCCCTTCGGGTACCCTAAAATTTTTGGCAGCATTTTTGCTTAATTTTTAGGATCTCGACGTTTAAGTAATGCCTCGAAACCCTTAGTACCTACCAATTACTAAACTAGAAACTTAATTTTTACATAAAAACCAAACTTTTTATGTAAAAATACATTTACAACCCTCGTCGTTTTTAACGACATTTCGGTCCGGTTTTTACCTATTTTACTCGGTTTTCATCTATATTACTCTTTCACACATTCCTTACAAAATTTCTTATTTTCTACTAAGACTCTAGCCACAAATTTTGTTGCCAAATAAGTACCACAAATTAAAATTTTCTTGTCCCTAATTTTATCTATAATTTCACTAAATACCAACATACTTAATGAATTCAAAACATTACCCTAAACACGTAAAAATTTTCATTCAAATCCTTTCCTTACTTGTGGATTTTTCTTGGAAAATCAAACTCAAAATTTTATTTTCATTTCTATCTCAATTTCTTGATTTCAATGCGTATTCAACAACACATTTACAATCCAAATTCATCAACACAAAATTTTCCCATTTCACCTATTGTATCCCACGGATTTGTCATAATAAAACAAGCACAAGAATTTGTATTTTTCAATACCATTTCATCCATTTCTTCCATTTCATTTCCACATGATTTTTAACACCAAAAAACCAATTAAGTTTTCATCAAAATTTCACCCTTCCGTACCATGAAGAGTACACGGATTTTGTACACAAAATACACATAAAACTTGATTTTTCATGCTCTTAATCTTTACTTAACCTAACCTCATACCATTAACACTCTTTAAAGCAAAAATCCATCAAAACAAAAACTGAATTTTCACTTCAAAATCAGCCCCTCATACACTCGGTTTTTCCATGAGAAAACAAGAAGAAACCATGCAAAAATGAAAGCTCACCTTGTTATCTTGCTTTCTTGAGCTTGAGATGAATTTTGAAATTTTCTGGTTTTAAGAAGGAAGGCTCACGACTGCTAGGAGGCTGAAGTAACAAAATTTTTTTGATTTTTCTTTTGCCAAAATCGTGTATATATGGGTCCAAAAAGGAGGGACCAAATAGCAAACTTTTGGGGGACCTTTTTGCAAGCTTTTTGTGTAATTTTCACAACCTTTAAGGGTCATTTTGCAATTAATAAAAATTTTGGCTGATTTTTCTTTCATTATCCAATCAAAATTCGCCACAATAATCCCTAGAAAACTCTTGAATTTTTGTAAGATAAGTTTTTGACTTTTTTGTGTTGACTTTGAATCATGACCATTGGATCAAATTGACTTTAAATACTAGCCCTTGGATTTGGATGTAATCTTACATCCATTCAATGATTCACATCCAATCTTTGACTCTACATAATTATCTCGATCAAACTTTTTGATCAAAAGTCAAACCAAATGGTTTTGCACCGAAATCGCGTAGACGAATTTCTAAGGCTGTCCATGTGATCGGTTTTTCTTAATTCACTCCGGTTTGACTAAAAATCCATGCCTAAGTATTTCGTCTTTTAGTGCCATACAGTATATTTCTAGGGTTTTTGAAACCGAAAAAGCATAATTTGTCCGATTTTGGTTTGGTAAAATTTTCTGTTCCTGAACACACTCTCATTGGCATAGTCAGAATATTTCGTTGCATTCTAAATAGTATTAAATCATATATTTTACAGTTATGCACATAAAAATCATTATGTTCATACATTATACATGGTTTTCGAGAGCAGTAAAATTTCTCGATTGTCACATTCACTCTTCCTTATAAAATTTTCATCCTCAAAAATTAGAATAAGTGGGAGTATGAAGCTTTCATCTCATCTTCAAGCTCCCACGTAGCATCTTCAACACTGTGATTTCTCCATAAAACCTTGACTAGTGGGATCGTCTTATTTCTTAACACCTTTTCCTCATGTGCTAAAATCTGCACTGGTTGTTCTTCATACATCTAATCTTCTTGGACTTGTATCGGTTAATACTTCAACACATGTGATGGATCAGGTACGTACTTCCTCAACGTTGACACACAGAAGACATTGTGTACTACCGACAGATCTGGGGGTAATGCCAACTTGTAGGCTACCTTTTCAATGCGTTCGATTATTTCAAATGGCCCAATATATCTTGGGCTTAATTTTCCCTTTTTACCGAATCGCATTACATCCTTCATTGACGATACCTTGAGAAATACAAAATCTCCTTTGTTGAACTCCAAGAATCTTCGTCGTTTGTCTGCATAACTTTTCCGTTGGCTTTGAGCGATCTTCATCCTTTTTTGAATCTTTGCAACTGCATCTAAAGTTTCTTGTATAAAATCAGTCTTGTGCAGTTGCCTTTCTCATAGATCATACTAGTGGATAGGCGATCTACATTTTCATTCATATAGAGCCTCATACGGTGCCATTCCTGTGGAATCTTGGTAACTGTTATTATATGAGAATCCTATTAATGGTAGTTTCTCATTCCAATTCCCAGGAAAATCTATAATGTAGGCTCTGAGCATGTCTTCCAATGTCTGGATGGTTTGCTCTGACTGTCCATCTGTCTGGGGATGAAAAGCTATGCTAAGGCATAACTCTGTCCCCATAGCTTCTTGTATGCACTTCCAAAATGCTGAAGTGAACCGTGCATCACGATCAGAGACAATAGACTTTGGGACTCCATGTAGCCGAATAATATTGGTCACATACAGATGTGCCAATTTTTCCAATGTGAAGGTTGTCTTCATGGCTATGAATCGCACCGTCTTGGTCAGTCTATCAACAATTACCCAGATAGCATCATACCCTTCTCAGGACTTAGGGAGTCCTACCACAAAATCCGTGGTAATATGTTCCCATTTCCACTCCGAGATTTCTAGAGGTTCCAATTTTCCTCCGGGATGTCTATGCTCGACCTTGACTTTTTGACAGGTCAAGCATCTACTCATGAATTCCGCAATATCATTCTCCATCCCTTTCCACCAAAACTGTATCTTGAGGTCCTGATACATTATGCTAGCTCCAGGATGAATGGAATATGTGTAGGAAAATAAATCGATAAAAACGTATCAGAGTGGCGCAGCGGAACAATAAAAATGTTTTCAGATCGTTAAATATCTCATGATGCCATATACAATAAATCAACAACAATTAAAACTCATACCTCAAGGACGCCAATCTTTTAGGAGGAGAATGACGGGAGGCTTCAACCAACTAGCCTTCTTTACTATTCTCCAATTCCCGAATGGCTGAGTGTGTGGGCACTCTGAACCACGATCGGTATGCTAGCGCTGCTAGTCTTCTTCCGACCACCCAGAACTCTAAAGAACTTTATTGTCACGATGAGCTGTGCAACAATAAGCCTGCTCACCTGAGAGTCTGTAGTCTGAGAGAACTGGAGTGGCAGGACCTCTATTTATAGACCTGCATGAGGTGATTCTCTGAATTCAAATTGGATTAGGAAAAGATATTCTCCCTTACCCATAACCATAAAATCTAAATTTTCCAAGGGAATATCCCAACAATAAAATTCGGCCATTTAGGATAAATCCAATCCAAATCTAAACAAGATTTTAACTAGAATTTTATCTCCATTTTTCAACCAAAAAATCCGAAAAGATCTAAGGAGAAAATCTCCTAAAAATTTTGGCCACTTTTAGGATAAGAGAGAATCAAAATTGCACTAGGATTTTCAAGCTTGAATCTTATCTCATCCTTATCCAAAATAACCGAATTTTTCTAGGAGATATTCTCCAAAATTTCGACCACTTTCTGGGGAGGAGAGAATCCAAATTCAACTAGGATTGAAACTTGAAATTTTCCCTTGAACCTTATCCACAAAAACCGAAATTCCATTGAGGATAATCCTCAAAATTTCGTCCACTATTTGTTAGGATTTGGATTCAAAATTCAAGTAGGATTCTAACAAGATTATCCTTTCCAAATCCAACTCAAATTTGAATTTCAAATCTTGTGGATTTTCCACAACAAATTCGAATCCCACTTAGACTGTGATTTAAAATTTGAATTTCAAATTTCAAATTCGAATTTCAAATTCAAATTTCAAATTTCAAATTTCAAATTTCAAATTTCAAATTCAAATTTCAAATTCGAATTTCAAATTCAAATTTCAATTCAAATTTCAAATTTAAAATTCAAATTTAAAATTTCAAAATTCAAATTTCAAAATCCACAGGACAGTTGTGTTTCAAATTCTTGTTCTCATGGATAATTTTCTACAACTCCAATCCAATCTCAAATAAAATCATGGCAACTTTATTTGGAGTTTGAATAATTGTGTACTCTATTATCCAAAACAAAATCTGAATCCAACCAGAGAGAATCTTGTCTACCATCCTAATCTTGTGTCATCACCATCCATGCATAATAAACCAGCCAATAGCATACACAAATCAATTTGCCAAACGTTAAGGAATTTTGTGGAGCTAGTAGAGGGACTGATTGGACATATATAATCGGGCTCCCGCAAATCCATATGATCATCATTCTTTTACCGAACAACTCAATCATATGATCACTAGTTTCAGAGTCACACCACTATAAACTTGAAACTGAACTCCCAATTATATACCGTATTACATAAGCCTGTGATGAGCTACTATCCAATGACCTTGTCATATGTACAAAACCCTCATATGATATCCATGATCAGCCTAAGGTCAAAGTCTGTTTAATCCTACTGATCAGGCTATCTTAAAGTTCCATTATACTACCGAATTAAGAAAATGATTATTCACCATATGTGAATAAGAAGTCATCCGCCCAGCAGACGACCCAAGGCCTTGTCCATTTTCACATTCAGTATAATGCCTTTAAGAGGATACCTTTAACTCCTTAGAGCTATGATTCTGATATGTGCAAACAAACCCTTCATCGTATACAAGTCATGTACCCAACGAACCGGTCTATAAGCTTACTACCTCTGAGACGCTTTAGCCATTGGAACATCAAAGAGCACAAGTCATATACATGAAGCTGTCCTTTTACTTAGGATTAAGGTTATTGCACAATGAACGTCAAAAGTAAATTGATCCACTCATAGCGGACTACGTAGATTAATTACGCTTTAGTCCCGGTCTAATATGTCACTACCAAGCAATATATCTATGTCTCTACTTGGGAGTCTAGCTCCAGATAGTCAAGACAAACCGTCCCCTCCAAGGCTTTAGACAACATAATAGTCTTAACATGAGTTAGATGCTCAGTCTAACCCCATAGAATACAGACCATAGTTTAGGCCGCTAACTTTAGAACATTGTCTTCTCGCATACAAAAGTCCATTGCATGCAACATTCTAACTGTTTAACACAAGCAGTCAGGGAGCCATATTTGCTTATATTTACTTTAACATGTAAATAAGACGAGGACAGATAGCAATGTAATGAATAACCTCTATATATATATAATTTTATTATCCAGTTCAAATAAATACATCAAATGTCTCTAATGCTTAGGGCATTTCCTAACAATCTCCCACTTGCCCTAAGCCAGCAGATGTGCCATGTTACGCATCCCTATCGCCTCTACGTGCCTCTCAAAGCTTCTAGCCACTAAAGTCTTAGCAAAGGGATCGACGATGTTGTCCTCGGACGCGATCTTACATACATCCACTTGTCCTGTCTCCACATGCCCTCTAATAATGTGATACCTCCAATCTATGTGTTTGGTCCTCTTGTGGTGCCTAGATTCTCTTGTGTTGGCAATAGCCCCTGTGTTATCACAGTAAAGTGTGATAGGCTTGTCAACACCCGGAATGACCTCAAGGTCTCTAAAGAACTTGTGGAGCTAAACCGCTTCTTTAGATGCCTCAGCCGCAGCCACATATTCAGCCTCCAGAGTAGAGTCAGCTGTGCAGCCTTGCTTCACGCTCCTCCACACAATGGCACCTCATCCAAGCAAGAACACTGATCCAGATGTCGATTTCTTCGAATCCTTGCAAGTCTGGAAGTCTGAGTCCGTGTATCCTATGGGTGTTAGGTCCCCTCCAGAATACACTAGCATATAATCCCTCGTTCTCTTAAGATACTTGAGTATATGCTTTACCGCTTGCCAGTGCTTAGTTCTAGGATTCGCTTGATATCGACTCACCATACCTATTGCAAAACATATGTCCAGGTGAGTGCAAAGCATAGTGTACATAAGGCTACCCACAGTGGATGCATAAGGGACCTTACTCATACGCTCTCTTTCTTCTGATGTCTTGGGACAGTCATCCAATGAAAGAGTTAGACCGGCAATAGAAGGTTGTAAACCTTTCTTTGCCTCTTGCATTACATATTTGTCAATTATTTTATCTATGTATGAAGCTTAGGATAACGCTATCATTTTGTTCTTTCGATCTCTGAAGAAACGAATGCCTAGAACATGATTAGCTTCTCCCAAGTCCTTCATGTCAAACTGTTGGGGTAACCAAAGCTTGACCGATGATAAGTTCCCTAAATGATTCCCAATGAGTAGTATATCATCGACATAGAGTATCAGAAAGACCACTTTTCCATCCTTTATACGTTTATAAACACAAGGTTCATCAATGTTCTACTCAAAACCAAATGTCTTAATCGCTTGATCAAACCTCTGGTTCCATGAGCGGGATGCTTGCTTTAATCCATAAATGGATCTAAGCAACTTGCAGACTTTCCTTTCTTGGCCTTTCGCTACGAACCTTTTGGGCTGTATCATATAGATACACTCTTCAAGATGGCCATTCAAGAATGCCGTCTTGACATCCATTTGCCAGATCTCATAATCTAGAGCCGCAGCAATGGACAGAAGAATACGGATAGACTTCAGCATAGCAACAGGCAAAAAGGTTTCATAGTAATCGATTCCAGCCTTTTGCGTGTATCCCTTTGCAACCAATCTAGCTTTGAAAGTTTCCACTCTTCCTTCAGCATCCTTCTTTCTTTTGTAGACCCATTTGCATCCAATGGGTTTTATCCCATCCGGTAAATCTACAAGTTCCCAAACAGAGTTGGATTTCATAGAATCCATCTCATTGTTCATAGCCTGTTTCCAAGATTTAGAATCAACATCATTTATAGCTTCATCATAGGTGACCGGATCATCCTCATGCTCATGAGCCTCGGCCTAGTATACCTCAGCATCATACATGAAGAAATTAGGTTTCTTCGAAACTCTCCCACTACGATGAGGCGCCCTAAATTGTTGATCGTCTGTAGATCTTTCACTGGAACTCGGATTTACGTCCAAGTCCGAAATCTGTGGAGCAGTTCTTTCACCTGATAACTCCTCTAGCACCACTTTGCTTCGAGGCCTAAAGTCATTCATGTGACTTTCCTCCAAGAATGTCGCATGGGTTGAGACAATGACTTTTTGTTCCTTCGGGTTATCGAACAGACCTCCTTTAGTTCCCTTTAGATACCCTACAAACATGCATAATTTTGATCTTGGTTCCAAATTCTTCGCATCCCCATCCAGTACATGTACCGGGCAGCCCCATATTCTCATATTTCCAAGGGAGAGCTTCCTGCCATGTCATAATTCATACGGAGTTCTAGGAATTGATTTGCTCGGAACCTGGTTCAGAATATAGCATGCCGTTTGTAAAGCATATCCCCAAAATGATAATGGCAGCATTGAATAACTCATCATGGACCGTACCATATCCAATAAGGTCCTGTTTCTCCTTTCGGCTACACCATTCTGTTGTGGAGTACCAGGTGCAGTCAATTGGGATAATATCCCGTTCTCTACAAGATGTCCTAGAAATTCATCGGAGAGGTATTTGCCACCTCGATCAGATCGAAGTGTCTTTATGGATTTATCCAATTGCTTTTCCACTTCCGCACGATACTCTTTGAACTTGTCAAAGGTTTTGCTCTTACGGTGCATCAGATACACATATCCATACCTCGAGTAATCATCTATAAAAGAGACATAATACTCGAGCTTTCCTTGTGCTGTGATGTTCATGGGACCACATACGTCAGTGTGCACAATTTCTAAGAGCTCCTAAGCCCTTGTACCCTTAGCTCCAAAAGACCTCTTAGTCATCTTACCCTCTAGACAAGACTCACATTGGGGAAGACGTACCTCCTCCAGAGATTCCAGAGGACTGACTTCACCAATCTTTGAATCCTATCCGGATTAATATGACCAAGTCTTAAATGCCAAAGATACGTCTTGTTAGAGTGAGAAACTTTCAACCTTTTCGAGTTATCTATTAATTTTGTGTCCAGCAGTGAGTACATCTTTGGTTTGATCAAATATAGGTTTGCATCTATCCATCCAGAACAGATAAAAGACTTATTTCTACGAATATCAACTCTTTTACTAAAAGAAACTAAATAAGAATCCTTTATTAAACAAGCTACCGATATAAGGTTCCTCCTAAAAATAGGAACATAAAAACAGTCTTTTAATAAAATAAACCTAAATTGATCAAAGTAAAGGTAAACATCTCCCACTGCTTCAGCCACCACAAAGCTACCATGTCCAGTCTGCAACGAGAGGCTCCTATCATGTAGACTTTTCGTTTCCACGAACCCCTGCATAGAAACAGAAACATGATTAGTGGCGCCCGAATCAATGACCCAAGTGTCTTTCGATTCTTTCACCAAACACGCTTCCAAGTAATGAAGTTCCTCACCTTCCTTGCCCTTGGCGGTTAGGAATTCCCGGAAAGCCTTCTTAAAGGGACCTACCTTCCCACAATGGAAGCATTTAGACTTTTTAGGGTCCTTTGGCTTCTTGTTCTTCTTCTTCCCGTCCGAGACAGGAGGATTAGAAGAATTAGAAGCCACTTGCTTCTTATTTGGCCTCTTCCTCTTCCGTGAGGGATTGGAAGATTCTGCCAAATTGGCCTCTCCTTTAGGTCGGACCGCATCCTCATCCCTGATCATCCGCTCATAAGCCTATAGTTGCTTCATGAGCTCGGTTAGTCCTAACTCCTTTGTCGCCAGATTGTATGCGGCCTTAAACCCCACAAAATCTTTAGACAGAGTCTTGAACACCATCTCGATCTGGGTGTTGTAGTCCAACTCAGCACCATTCTCGGCAGCCTCAGCGAAGAATCCCATTAGAGTGATCATATGGTCCTTCATCGGAGTACCCGCCTTTTGCTTAGAGTTCATAGTGCTGGTGATAGCGGACTGTCGAGCCAGTTTTTCTTGGCCTCCGAACATGTCCTCCAGATTGTCCATGATCTCCCTAGCAACTTGATAAGTCTCATGCTGCTTTTGTAAAGCACTCGTCATGTAGCAAGGATGTAGCATCGAGCTATCTCATTGGATTCTCTCCAACGATTATAGGCAACCGGGACCTCCTCAAGTGGTGTGTCAGTTTTGGGCCCAGGTGGGCATGGTTCGTCCAGTACGAACTTGTGTCTCTAGCAGCTGAGAACTATTAATAGATTTCTTTTCCAATCTTTATAATTATCACCATTCAACTTATTTTCAGTAAGTATCGAAATGAGGGGTGTCGGTGACATTTTGAACCGAAATAAAATTATACTAGACATCATTACAAAGCCCAAGCAAATATACAGATAATTTAGCAAATAAAATATAAAAGTATGTTCCTACATGAAACTTGAAAAACATGTAGCATTGCAACGGTAATTCTCAGCACCTATTGCCCCAAGCCACCGAGGGGTGGTCATGAAAACAAATAGCCGGAACATGGACCCCATCCAATTAATATATGTTGCTTTAAATCCTCCAAGGTTAAGACATATATTAATAACCGCTTATTTGGCCACTAGTTTAGTTAACAGAGCTTCTAGGGAAGGTTAATAACTAAACGAGTCTTGAGTGTATAACCATTGTTTACATAGCTCGATCCACGTCGTACCAAGCCACCGAGGGGTGGTCATGAGTAGGATCGTACCCGAACACGTTTTCCACATAGGAGATCCAATCTAGTATACCGGCGGCGGTAAACACCTACCGAGGGGTATGGTCAGGGCAGAACTGACACGAGGCGTTACCATGCTTTCACATATGGATCAACATTGGAGGCCGTGGGTTTTGTTTGAAACCCTCTCCCACTCAATATTTTGAAAAACATGCAAGTTTTGACAAATTATGTATGATCAATATAGTATGAGCGGTACTCACCTATCCTATATGACATGTTATCAAATATGCATATAAAACATCCATCAATACATATTTATACATCCATGACATAGCACAGAAAAAATAATTGACAGAATAACAAAGCCATGGTTCCATCCTAGAACAAAGAAAATAAAGATTACAAAATTTCATCCAAAGCATTCTTCGGGTCCTGAATTTTGTTCCGTCTTCTTGTATCCATCTTTATGTAGCCTCTCCATTTATTTTTCATCCCAAGAATCATTTAAAATTTAAATCTTCAAAAATTTAAATTTCAATTCAAATTCCAAATTCGAATTTCAAATTTAAATTTCAAATTCAAATTTTAAACAATTTTAAACATCATGTGTAATAATATGTAATTTCAAAAATATCAAGTTTTCAATTACATATTTTTAAACATGATTTAAAATTAAATCTCAAATTTAAAAATCAAAATTTTTCCTATTTTTGAACCGTCGCACCACCGCCCCCGGAGGCGGCAGCCGCCGTGGGCAGCCACCAACCCCGGGGGGGCTGGTAGCCCACGGCCGCCCATGTGCAGCCCTGCCGGGCTGCAGGCCAAGCCTGCAGCGCCAGGCTGCACGCCCAGGCTGGGCGCAGCAGTTGGCAGGCTGCAGGCAGCGCCTGCAGCCACAGGCTGCACGCCCAGGCTGTGGCCAGCCTTGGGTAGGCCACGGCCACCCTCGGCTGCAGGCCAAGCCTGCGGCCATGGGTGGTTATGGCCTGCACAGGGGCTGCCGCAGCCCCATCCTGCCCGAGGGCAGGGGCTACAGCCCCACCAAGGCCCGTCGGCCTATCTCGAGGGGTCGCGTCTCGATTTTCGTGTCATATTCCAATTTACCTATTAGGATCTCCAAAAATTAATTTGAATCCCAATTAAATTGAAATTTTCCACACAATGAAAATTTCAATCTTTAAATCAAATTTAACTTTTGGGAAAAATAAATTACGGTCTTCAATCTTCAATCTCCTCCAAGAATAATTATATAAAATTTCCTAAACCGTTTCCGGTGTATAAAATTCTAACCATAATAATTCTAAGAGACAAAAATTAAAATCCATGGGAAAATTACAGTGTTAATAAACTGCTCCCATGGTTATATAAAAAATTCCTAGATACAATTTTTCTAAATTCTAAGGAACCATAACCGGCATAAACAAGCATGCTTATAATAATTTAAAAAATTAAAATAACCACATACTTTATACATAATCCATGATAACAACATAAAGGAACCCTAGAATGCCACTCTCTAAATATCAAATCCATACGTAAATAAAAAGACTAAGTAATTGTCTAATTTATGTACATGGCATAGTCATGAGATGGCTCTGATACCAATTGTAGGAAAATAAATCGATAAAAACGTATAAAATGGCGTAGCGGAACAATAAATATTTTTTCAGATCGTTAAATATCTCATGATACCATATACAATAAATCAACAACAATTAAAACTCATACATCAAGGACGCCAATCTTATAAGAGGAGAATGACGGGAGGCTTCAACCAACTATCCTTCTTTACTATTCTCCAATTCCCGAATGGCTGAGTGTGTGGACACTCTGAACCACAATCAGTATGCTAGCACTGCTAATCTTCTTCCGACCACCCAGATCTCTAAAGAACTTTATTGTCACGATAAGCTATGCAACAATAAGCCTGCTCACCTGAGAGTCTGTGGCCTGAGAGAACTGGAGTGGCAGGACCTCTATTTATAGACCTACATGAGGTGATTCTCTGAATTCGAATTGGATTAGGAAAAGATATTCTCCCTTACCCATAACCAGAAAATCTGAATTTTCCAAGGGAATATCCCAACAATAAAATTCGACCATTTAGGATAAATCCAATCCAAATCTAAACAAGATTTTAACTAGAATTTTATCTCCCTTTTTCAACCAAAAAATCTGAAAAAATCTAAGGAGAAAATCTCCTAAAAATTTCAGCCACTTTTAGGATAAGGAAGAATCAAAATTCCACTAGGATTTTCAAGCTAGAATCTTGTCTCATCCTTATCCAAAATAACCGAATTTTTCTAGGAGATAGTCTCCAAAATTTCGGCCACTTTCTGGGGAGGAGAGAATCCAAATTCAACTGGGATTGAAACTTGAATTTTTCCCTTGAACCTTATCCATAAAAACTGAAATTCCATTGAGGATAATCCTTAAAATTTCGGCCACTATTTGTTAGGATTTGGATTCAAAATTCAAGTAGGATTTTAACAAGATTATCCTCTCCAAATCCAACTCAAATTTGAATTTCAAATCTTGTGAATTTTCCACAATAAATTCGAATCCCACTTGGACTGTGATTCAAAATTTGAATTTCAAATTTCAAATTCGAATTTCAAATTCAAATTTCAAATTTCAAATTCAAATTTCAAATTTCAAATTTCAAATTTCAAAATTCAAATTTCAAAATCCAGAAAACAGTTGTGTTTCAAATTCTTGTTCTCATGGATAATTTTCTACAACTCCAATCCAATCTCAAATAAAATCATGGCAACTTTATTTGAAGTTCGAATAATTGTGTACTCTATTATCCAAAACAAAATCTGAATCTAACCGGAGATAATCTTGTCTGCCATCCTAATCCTGTGTCATCACCATCCATGCATAATAAACCAGCCAATAGCATACACAAATCAATTTGCCAAACGTTAAGGAATTTTGTGGAGCTAGTAGAGGGACTGATTGGACATATATAATCGGGCTCCCGCAAATCCATATGATCATCATTTCTTTACCGAGCAACTCAATCATATGATCACTAGTTTCAGAGTTACATAAGCCTGTGACGAGCTACTATCCAATGACCTTATCATATGTGCAAAACCCTCATATGATATCCATGATCAGCCTAAGGTCAAAGTCTGTTTAATCCTACTAATCTGGCTATCTTAAAGTTCCATTATGCTACCGAATTAAGAAAATGATTATTCACCATATGTGAATAAGAAGTCATCTGCCCAGCAGACGACCCAAGGCCTTGTCCATTTTCACATTCAGCATAATGCCTTTAAGAGGATACCTTTAACTCCTTAGAGCTATGATTCCGATATCTGCAAACAAACCCTTCATCGTATACAATTCATGCACCCAAGGAACCGGTCTATAAGCTTACACTTCTGAGACGCTTTAGCCATTGGAACATCAAAGTACACAAGTCATATACATGAAGTAGTTCATTTGCTCAGGATTAAGGTTATTGCACAATGAACGTCAAAAGCACATTGATCCACTCATAGCGGACTACGTAGATCAATCACGCTTTAGTCCCAGTCTAATATGTCACCACCAAGCAACATATCTATGTCTCTGCTTGGGAGTCCAGCTCCAGACAGTCAGGACAAACCGTCCCCTCCAAGACTTTAGACAACATAATAGTCTTAACATGAGTTAGATGCTCAGTCTAACCCCATAGACTACAGACCATAGTTTAGACCGCTAACTTTAGAACATTGTCTTCTCGCATACAAAAGTCCATTGCATGCAACGTTCTAACAGTTTAACACAAGCAGTCAGGGAGCCATATTTGCTCACATTTACTTTAACATGTAAATAAGACGAGGACAGATAGCAATGTAATGAATAACCTCTATATATATATAATTTTATTATCCAGTTCAAATAAATATATCAAATGTCTCTAATGCTTAGGGCGTTTCCTAACAATATGGCGTTTCATGAGCTTTTGCCATAATTCATCTTCTAAGTCCTTCATTGGCTGGGACATAGATTCTCCCTTGATATAAAAGCATTTTATTACTGGAAATGCTTATATCTGATTTCTTGCCATTGGAAGCCTCTTCTCGGAGCTTCATTGCACTTGGATCTAGCTTCTCAGCTTCTTTAATATCTTCAAACAGAGAGGATTATAATCGTAATGTTGATAACTTCCCAGCTATTAACTCTAATCTGAGGGAGTTAATTTCTTGCTGTAATGCTTTTGGTAGCTCCTCTATTAGTAACCGTTGTGAAGTAGTCGATTTCCTGCTTAGGGCATCAGTTACTCAATTTGCCTTCCCAGAATGATAGAAGATTTCACAGTCATAGTCCTTCACCAACTCTAACCATCATCTCTATCGCATGTTTAACTCCTTCTGCGTGAAGAAGTATTTCAAACTTTGGTGATCAGTGAATATTTGGCACTGAGCTCCATATAAATAGTGTCACCAGATTTTGAGTGCGAACACTACTGTCGCAAGTTCCAGGTCATGTGTGGGGTAGTTTCTCTCGTGGTCCTTTAACTGGCGTGACGCATAGGCAATCATCTTGTCATACTTCATTAATACAGCTCCCAAGCCTATTCTTGAAGCATCATTGTAGATTGTAAACTTTTCTCCTTTGGTGGGTAATGCAAGAATGGGTACACTTGTTAGTCATCTCTTCGATTCTTGAAAACTTCTTTCATACTCCTGTGTCCACTCGTATTTTTTTTCCTTACGAGTGAGAGTAGTGAGGGATGCGGCTAGTCGTGCGAACCCTTTCACAAACCTTCTGTAATAGCCGACTAGTCCTAAGAAGCTTTGTATCTCCGTCACACTCTTAGGAGCAAGCCACTCATTAATTACTTCCACCTTGGCTGGGTCTATAGCGATTTCTTCCTTTGTCACCACATGTCCAAGAAAGTGCACTTTATCCAACAAGAATTCACACTTGGAGAATTTTGCATACAATTGATTCCTTCTCACGGTATAAAGAACAATTCTCAGATGCTCCTCGTGGTCTTCATGAGTCTTTGAATATATAAGTATGTCATTGATAAACACGATGACAAACTTATCAAGAAATTCCTTAAAGACCCTGTTCATTAAATCCATAAACGCAGCTGGATCATTAGTCAATCCAAATGGCATCACTAAAAATTCATAGTGACTATAATGGGTTCTGAATGCTGTCTTGGGAACGTTGCTCTCCTGGATTCTCAGTTGGTGGTATCTCGAACGTAAGTCAATCATCAAGAATACCACTGCCCCTTTTAGCTGGTCGAACAGATCATCAATTCTAGGTAATGGATACCCTATTCTTGATGGTAACCTTATTCAACTCTCTGTAATCTATACACATGCAGAGAGTTCCATCCTTCTTTTTAACAAATAATACTAGAGCTCCCCATGGAGAGTAACTTGGTCGGATAAATCCCTTGTCTAGTAATTCCTTTAACTACACCTGCAGTTCTTTTAATTTCGCTAGGGCCATACGATACGGTGCCTTGGATATTAGAGTTGTCCTTGGCATAATATCGATCTTGAATGATATTTCCCTTTCCAGAGGCAATCTTGGCAATTCCTCTAGGAATACATCGAGGAATTCATTGACAATTAGAACATCTTCCGGCTATAATTTCTTTTCCTCTGTCACATTTGTCACGTATGCCAGGTATCCCATACAGCCACTAGCTATTAGCTTCTTCACTTTCATTGCACTGATAAGCATTTTCCTTGATTGACGAGATGTGTCGACATACTCAAAACTCTCTTTCTCATCCAGTCGAAAGACTATTTTTCACTTCTGACAGTCAATTGTGGCTTGGTATTTTCCTAAGAAATCCATTCCTAGGATCACATCATAGTTGACGATTTTCGTTATGATCAAATCGACATACAACTCCCTATTTGCCATAATTACTGGCACATGGTATAACCAGTAATTTGACAGCATCACTTCCTCTGAAGGTAGAGCTGTCCTAAAAGTCATTCCCATAGGGTCCTTAGCATATCCTAACTTGTCAGTGAATTCATAAGACACAAAGGAATGTATGGCTCCTGAATCAAAAAGGACACATGCCACGTGGTTAAATACAGAAAGCTGACTTGTAACCATATTGGATGTTTCCACTTCTGCATCTTCTTTGGTGAAGACTGTAACGTGAGCATCTGTTCATGGGGTCTACTCTTGGTGCTCGGACCAGGTTGGTGGCACTACTGAAGGCCCTTCAATCCTCCCCTGTAAAGCATGAGCTTGAGGCGGTTGTTGACGTGGAAGATATTGTTGGCACTGCTGCATCGGCCCTAAGGTATTTTGGTGGTTCATTGGACAGTTTTTAGCAAAATGTCCTTCTCATCTACATTGATAGCATGTATTAGTCCCAAATCGGCACTAGCCTGGGTGACTTTTTCCACACGTGGCGCACGTGTGAAAACTTGGTCCTGTACCCTGACTGGTCTTCCACTGTTGGTTGCAGCTATCTTGACTTCTATTCCCAGAAAAATTCCCTTTTCTTTTGCCCTGCTATTGTTGGGAGCCTTGAGTGTTGGACTGATTGGGTCGATTCTGACTAGACCTACTGCCTTGTCCAGTCTGCATCCCTGCTCATGCAAACTTTGCTAGGATCTTTTCCTTTATCTTTACCTCCCAGACTTTCTCTTTTTCTTCCTTCTGTCTGAGTAGGTGATATTCAACCTTGAAGGCTCGGCTTACACAGTTTGCCACTGAGGTTGGTGGTACTGGGCCACTGTCAACTAAGGTAGATATCTCTGGCCTAAACATGCCAATCATCTTCTGAATCTTTTCTCTTTCGGTCGGTACCACATAAGGACATAACTAGGATAGCTAATCAAATCTTCGGGATACTTCGCTTACCAACTGGTTTCCCTATTTTAATTCAGTAAATTCTTTTTATTGGGGGCATAGGGCAGCTGGATCATAATATTTCTGGTTAAACTCCTCTAGAAATTCATCCCAAGTCATTGCGGTCACATCTCTCCTCAAGCGGACCGTGTCCCACCAGAATTGTGCATCCTTTTTCAGCACAAAGGACACATACAAAATCTTTTCTTAATCAATCAAATTCATAAACTCGAGGATCATCTATAGGGAAGAAAGCCACTCCTCTACCTCCAATGGATCAATCGAGCTCTCAAACTCCGGTAGCTTCATCCGACGGAATCTTTCACATAGGGGATTCCTGGTTCACCCTAGGTTGGGGTTGCTGGACCACTGGAACAATCGACGACACTGCCATTATGGTTTCTGCCTCCTGTGAAGCGTGGCCTTCTTCTTGGCCCTGTCATTGTTTCGTGGCAGATAGTTACTGTCGTAGTTAAGCATTTTCCTTCATTTGGTTCTCTATGAGGGCTTGTAATTCCTCCACTCTATCTACTATTGTAGGGCATCGGCCTCTTTATGCACTCATTATCTTGTCTTCCTTCTAGCCTTGCACAATAATCAAGAGTTAGATTTTCCATAAATAATTTGGTAATGTAGCAAAAATTTTAAACATATCATTTACTGCATAATATAAGCATTCCAAAACATCCCATCTCATTTCATAGCATTTCTTGCATCATACATAGCATACATGAACATTTACATGCACTGTAGTATTTATACTATATTTGTCTTAGCTTCTTACTTCATATAAACATACATACATATTTACATATAGACGTGTGTTTATACAAATCTCAGGTTTCGACTACCCTATTCACCTTGACCTAGTGGAAATTCTTCTAGGTCTTCTTCATCCTCATCAGAGTCATCGCCAGTAGACATTCCCTGATCACGACTCTTATTTGTTCTATGGCATGAGGGACCTACCTCGTGGTCATTAGCCATCACCAGGGGTCTATATAAACATGTCAATACCCCTTCTTCATGATCTTGTTCCCATTGATGCTTTTCCATGCATTCCCTTAACTGCGCCCTTTCAGCTCTAATGGCTCTAGCAACAAACTCACGCCTAGTAATGGAATGGAGTAGACTCACCCTTCGTTTCAACTCTGTGGTGAGTCCTTTCCAGAACATTTCACAAAAATCTTCATCAGAAAAATTTGGGAGCGGCCACATTTTAACAACATTCTCCTCAAATCGCACTGCATATGTAAGTATCGTCTCCCCGGACGTCATCTGAAATCTTTTAGTTCTCTGAATATAATCCCTGATGTCCGTTATTCAGGGTAATGCCGGCGATGGTGTACTTTCCTCTATAGCCAAAGGAACTGGAGTCGTCTCTGGGCTCCTTTGGGAAAATTGTTGCCTCATGGTCATGCAGAAATCGGCCCAATTAAGCCTCAGCAATGCATCTTGATCGCAATACTCCCAATATACTTCGACACCTCCTTGGAAGGTGCTCATAGCAAGAATGACCCAGTAATCTCAATCTATGTCACATGATCAGTAAATAAGCTCTATAGTGTGCAGCCAATCCTGTACTTGTGCTGACTGATGTCCTCTTTCGAAAATAGGTGGCTGGCAAGCCCTAAAGGCCTAGGTAGCTCTGGTAGAAACTCTAGAGCCAATATGATCTCATCCACCAACTACGGGGATGTCAACGACTACTGGGGGTGGATGGAGTACTGGTAGAGGGGTTAGTGCCCTGGTAGTCACTGGTGCCTCTGCTCATGGAGTAGTAGGGTTTGCCAGAGTCAGAGAGCATACCATCGGTTGTCGAGGTGGGGATGGCCTAATTATGTGTCTAGTCCATACCCTTGGAGGACCCTTAACTCAGTATGGATGTGGTCGGATGTATGGTGGTCTCGTCATCTAGTTCCTACATAGGGTTCACTTAACGTAAGTAAACATTTTACCTATTGTAAAAATAAACTTAACTTACTTGGATCGACTAATGGGATGCGCATCAGGCCTTGAGGGACATGGTCAACTGCTCTAATACTAATTATGGCGGCCCGCCCTGTAGGAAAATAAATCGGTCAAAATGTATCAGAGTGGCGTAGCAGAACAATAAAAATTTTTAGATCGTTAAATATCTCATGATACCATATACAATAAACTAACAACAATTAAAACTCATACCTCAAGGACGCCAATATGCAGGAGGAGAACGACCGGAGGGATTCAACCAACTAGCCTTTTCTACTATTCTCCAATTCCCGAATGACTGAGTGTGTGGGCACTCTGAACCTCGATCGGTATGCTAGCACTGCTAGTCTTCTTCTGACCACCCAAATCTCTAAAGAACTTATTGTCACAGTGAGTTGTGCAATAAGAAGCCTGCTCACCTGAGAGTCTGTGGTATTAGAGAACTGGAGTGGCAGGATCTCTATTTATAGACCTGTATAAGGTGATTCTCTGAATTCGAATTGGATTAGGAGAAGATATTCTCCCTTATCCACAACCATAAAATCTGAAGTTATCCAAGGGAAAATCCCAACAAATTTCGGCCATTATAGGATAATTACAATCCAAATCTAAACAAGATTTTAACTAGAAATTTATCTCCATTTTTCAATCAAAAAATCTAAAAATTCAAAGGAGAAATCTCCACCAAGATTTCAGCCACTTTTGGATAAGGAAGAATCAAAATTCCACTAGGATTTTCAAGCTTGAATCTTATTTCATCCTTATTCAAAATAACCGAAAATCTCCTAGGAGATTTACTCCAAAAATTCGGCCATTATCAGGGAGGAGAGAATCCAAATTCAACTGGGATTGGAACTTGAATTTTTCCTTGAACCTTATCCACAAAAATCTGAAAATTCATTGAGGATATTCCTCAAAATTTTCATCCATATTTGGTTAGGATTTGGATTCAAAATTCAAGTAGGATTCTAACAAGATTTTCCTCTCCATATCCAACTCAAATTCGAATTTCATTCCTTGTGGATTTACCACAAAAAATTCGAATCCCACTTGGACTGTGATTTAAAATTTGAATTTCAAATTTCAAATTCAAATTTCAAATTCAAATTTCAAATTTCAAAATTCAAATTTCAAAATCCACAAAACAGTTGTATTTCAGACTCTTGTTCTCATGGATAATTTTCTACAACTCCAATCCAATCTCAAATAAAATCATGGCAACTTTATTTGGAGTTCAAATAATTGTGTACTCTATTATCCAAAACAAAATCTGAATCCAGCCGGAGAGAATCTTGTCTACCATCCTAATCCTAAGTTAACACCATCCATGCATAATAAACTAGCTAATAGCATACAAAAATCAATTTGCCAAATATTAAGAAATTATATGGAGCTAGTAGAGGGACTAATTGGATATATATAGTCGGGCTCCCGTAAATCCATATGATCATCATTCTTTACCGAACAACTTAATCATATGATCACTAATTTCAGAGTCACACCACTATAAACCTGAAACTGAACTCCCAATTATATACCGTATTACGTAAGCCTGTGACAAGTTATCGTCCAATGACCTTGTCATGTATGCAGAACCCTCATATGATATCCATGATCAGCCTTAGGCCAAAGTTCGTTTAATCCTACTGATCAGGCTATCTTAAAGTTCCATTATACTACCGAATTAAGAAATTGATTATTCACCATACGTGAATAAGAAGTCATCCACCCTGTAGACGACCCAAGGCCTTGTCCATTTTCACATTTAGTATAATGCCTTTAAAAGGATATCCTTAACTCCTCATTAGAGCTATGATTCCGATATCTGTAAACGAACCCTTCATCGTATACAAGTCATGCACCCAACGAACTGGTCTATAAGCTTACTACCTCTAAGACGCTTCAGCCATTGGAACATCAAAGTACACAAGTCATATACATGAAGCTGTCCTTTTACTCAGGATTAAGGTTACTGCACAATGAACGTCAAAAGCATATCGATCCACTCAGAGCGGACTTCGTAGATCAATCGCGCTTTAGTCCTGATCTACTATGTCACCACCAAGCAACATATCTATGTCTCTACTTGGGAGTCCAGCTCCAGACAGTCAAGACAAACCGTCCCCTCCAGGCTTTAGACAACATAATAGTCTTAAAATGAGTTAGATGCTCGGTCTAATCCCATAGACTACAGACCATAGTTTAGACCGCTAACTTTAGAACATTGTCTTCTCGCATACAAAAGTCCATTGCATGCAACATTCTAACAGTTTAACACAAGTAGTCAGGGAGCCATATTTGCTTACATTTACTTTAACATGTAAATAAAACGAGGACAAATAGCAATGTATTAAATAACCTCTATATATAATTTTATTATCCAGTTCAAAATAAATACATCAAAATGTTTCTAATGCTTAGGGCATTTCCTCACAATCTTCCACTTGCCCTAAGCCAGTAGATGTGCCATGTTACGTATCCCCATCGCCTCTACGTGCCTCTCAAAGCTTCTAGCCACTAAAGTCTTAGTAAAGGGATCGGCAATATTGTCCTCGGATGCGATCTTACATACATCTACTAATCCTGTCTCCACGTGCCCTCTAATGTTGACTTCCTCAAATCGTTGCAAGTGTGGAAGACTCAGTCCGTGTATCCTACGGGTGTTAGGTCCCTTCCAGAATACACCAGCATATAATCCCTCGTTCTCTTAAGATACTTGAGTATATGCTTTACTGCTTGCTAGTGCTTAGTTCCAGGATTCGCTTGGTATCGACTCACCATACCTACTGCAAAACATATGTCTGGGCGAGTGCAAAGCATAGCATACATAAGGCTACCCACAGCAGATGCATAACGGACTTTACTCATACTCTCTCTTTCTTCTGATGTCTTGGGACAGTCATCCAATGAAAGAGTTAGACCGGCAATAGAAGGTTGTGTACCTTTCTTTGCCTCTTGTATTGCATATTTGTCAATTATTTTATCTATGTATGAAGCTTGGGATAACGCTATCATTTTGTTCTTTCGATCTCTGAAGAGATGAATGCCTAGAACATAATTAACTTCTCCCAAGTCCTTCATGTCAAACAATTGGTGTAACCATAGCTTGACCAATGATAAGTTCCCCACATCATTCCCAATGAGTAGTACATCATCGGCATAGAGTATTAGAAAGACCACTTTTCCATCCTTAATACGTTTATAAACACAGGGTTCATCAACTTTCTGCTCAAAACCAAATATCTTAATCGCTTGATCAAACCTCTGGTTCCATGAGTGGGATACTTGCTTTAATCCATAAATAGATCTAAGTAACTTGCAGACTTTTCTTTCTTGGCCTTTCGCTATGAACCCTTTGGGCTGTATCATATAGATACACTCTTCAAGATGGCCATTCAAGAATGCTGTCTTGATATCCATTTGCCAAATCTCATAATCAAAAGCCATAGCAACGGACAGAAGAATACGAATAGACTTCAACATAGCAACAGGCGAAAAGGTTTCATCATAATCGATTCTAGCCTTTTGCGTGTACCCCTTTGCAACCAGTCTAGTTTTGAAAGTTTCCACTCTCCCTTCTGCATCGTTCTTTCTTTTGTAGACCCATTTGCATCCAATGGGTTTTATCCCATCCAGCAAATCTATAAGTTCCCAAACAGAGTTGGATTTCATAGAATCCATCTCATTGTTTATAGCCTATTTCCAAGATTTAGAATCAACATCATTTATAGCTTCATCATAGGTGATCGGATCATCCTCATGCTCATGAGCCTCGGCCTGGTATACCTCAGCATCATACATAAAGAAATTAGGTTTCTTTGAAACCCCCCCACTACGACAAGGCACCCTAAATTGTTGATTGTTTGCAGGTCCTTCATCGGAACTCGTACTTGCGTCCAAGACCAAAATCTGTGGAGCGGTTCTTTCACCCGATAACTCCTCTAGCACCACTTTGCTTCGAGGCTTAAAGTCATTCATGTGACTTTCCTCTAAGAATGTCGCATGGGTTGAGATAATGACTTTTTGTTCCTTTGGGTTATAGAACAGACCTCCTTTAGTTCCCTTTGGATACCCTATAAACATGCATAATTCTGATCTTGGTTCCAACTTCTTCGCATCCCCATCTAGTACATGCGTCGGGCAGCCCCATATTCTCATATGTCCAAGGGAGGGCTTCCTGCCACGCCACAATTCATACGGAGTTTTGGGAATTGATTTGCTTGGAGCCTAGTTCAGAATATAGCATGCCGTTTTTAAAGTATATCCCCAAAATAATAATGGCAGCATTGAATAACTCATCATGGACCGTACCATATCCAACAAGGTACTGTTTCTCCTTTCGCCTACACCATTCTGTTGTGGAGTACCAGGTGCAGTCAATTGGGATAATATCCCGTTCTCTACAAGATGTCCTAGAAATTCATCTAGAGAGGTATTCGCCACCTCGATCAGATTGAAGTGTCTTTATGGATTTATCCAATTGCTTTTCCAATTCCGCATGATACTCTTTGAACTTGTCAAAGGTTTCGTTCTTGCGGTGCATCAGATACACATATAAATACCTTGAGTAATCATATATAAAAGAGACATAATACTCGAACCCTCCTCATGCTGTGACGTTCATGGGGCCACATACGTCAGTGTGCACAATTTCTAAGAGCTCTTGAGCCCTTGTACCCTTAGCTCCAAAAGACCTCTTGGTCATCTTACCCTCTAGACAAGACTCACATTGGGGAAGACGTACCTCCTCCAGAGATTCCAGAGGACCGTCTTTTATCAATCTTTGAATCCTATCCTGATTAATATGACCAAGTCTTAAATGCCAAAGATACGCCTTGTTAGAGTGAGAAACTTTTAACCTTTTAGAGTTATCTATTAATTCAATGTCAAGCTGTGAGTACATCTTTGGTTTGATCAAATATAGGTTTCTATCCCTCCATCCAGAACAGATAAAAGACTTATTTCTACGAATATCAACTCTTTTACTAAAAGAAACTGAATAAGAATCCTTTATTAAACAAGCTACCGATATAAAGTTCCTCCTAAAATTAGGAACATAAAAACAATCTTTTAATAAAATAAACCTAAATTGATCAAAGTAAAGGTAAATATCTCCCACTGCCTCAGCCACCACCAAGCTGCCGTCTCCAGTTCGCGGCGAGAGGCTCCTATCATGTAGACTTCTCGTTTCCACGAACCCCTGCATAGAAACGCAAACATGATTAGTGGCACTCGAATCAATGAACCAAGTGTCTTTCGATTCTTCCACCAAACACGCTTCTAAATAGTGAAGTTCCTTACTTTCCTTGCCCTTGGTGGCTAGGAATTCCCGGCAAGCCTTCTTAAAGTGACCTACCTTCCCACAGCGGAAGCACTTGGACTTTTTAGGGTCCCTGGGCTTCTTGTTCTTCTTCTTCTTCTTCCCATCCAAGACAGGAGGATTAGAAGAACTGGAAGCCGCTTGCTTCTGATTTGGCCTCTTCCTCTTCCGTGAGGGTTTGGAAGATTTCGCCAAATTGGCCTCTCCTTTGGGTTGGACCACATCCCCATCCTTGATCATCCACTCATAAGCTTGGTGTTGCTTCATGAGCTCGGTTAGTCCTAACTCCCTTGTCGCCAGATTGTATGCGGCCTTCAACCCCACAAAATCTTTAGACAGAGTTTTGAACACCATCTCGATCTGGGTGTTGTAGTCCAACTCAGCACCGTTTTTGACAGCCTCAGTGAAGAATCCCATTAGAGTAATCATATGGTCCTTCACCGAAGTACCCGCCTTTTGCTTAGAGTTCATAATGCTGGTTATAGTGGACTGTCGAGCCAACTTTTTTTGGCCTCCGAACATGTCCTCCAGATTGTCCATGATCTCCCTAGCAACCTGATAAGTCTCATGCTGCTTTTGTAAAGCACTCGTCGTGCTAGCAAGCATATAGCATCGAGCTATATCATTGGATTCTCTCCAACGAGTATAAGCAACTGGGACCTCCTCAAGCGGTGTGTCAGGTTTGCGCCCTGGTGGGCATGGTTCGTCCAGTACAAACTTATGTCTCTCGCAGCTGAGAACTATCAATCGATTTCTTTTCCAATCTTTACAATTATCGCCATTCAGTTTATTCTCAATAAGTATTGAAATGAGGAGTGTCGGTGACATTTTGAACTGAAATAAAATTATACTAGACATCATTACAAAGCCCAAGCAAATATACAGATAATTTAGCAAATAAAACATACAAGTATGTTCCTACATGAAACTTGAAAAACATGTAGCATTGCAACGGTAATTCTCAGCACCTATTGCCCCAAGCCACCAAGGGGTGGTCTTGAAAACAAATAGCCGGAACATGGACCCCGTCCAATTAATATATGTTGCCTTAAATCCTCCAAGGTTAAGACATATATTAATAACCACTTATTTGGACACCAGTTTAGTTAATAGAGCTTCTAGGGAAGGTTAATAACTAAACAAGTCTTAAGTGTATAACCATTGTTTACGTAGCCCGATCTACGTCCTACCAAGGCACCGAGGGGTGGTCATGAATAGGATCGTACCCGAACACGTTTTCCACATAGGAGATCCAATCTAGTATATCGGTGGGTGTAAACACCTACCGAGGGGTGTGGTCAGGACAGAACTGACGCGAGGCATTACTATGCTTTTACATATGGATCAACAATGAAGGCCGTGGGTTTTGTTTGAAACCCTCTCCCACTCAATATTTTGAAAAACATGCAAGTTTTGACAAATTATGTATGATCAATATAGTATGAGCGGCACTTACCTATCCTATATGACATGTTATCAAATATGCATACAAAACATCCATCAATTCATATTTATACATCCATGACATATCATAGAAAAAATAATTGACAGATAAATAACCAAGCCATGGTTCCATCATAGAACAAAGAAAATAAAGATTACAAAATTTCATCCAAAGCATTCTTTGGGTCTTGAATTTTGTTCTGTCTTCTTGTATCCATCTTTATGTAGCCTCTCCATTTATTTCTCATCCCAAGAATCATTTAAAATTTAAATCTCCAAAAATTTAAATTTAAAATTCAAATTCCAAATTCGAATTTCAAATTTAAATTTCAAATTCAAATTTTAAACAATTTTAAACATTATGTGTAATAATATGTAATTTAAAAAATTTCAAAATTTCAATTACATATTTTTAAACATGATTTAAAATTAAATCTCAAATTTAAAAATCAAAAAATTTTTTTTCGATTTTTTTGAATCGTCGCAAGACCGCCCCCGTAGGCGGCAGCCGCCGTGGGCAGCCCCCAGCCCCGGGGGGCTGGCAGCCCACGGCTGCCCCATGTGCAGCCTTGCCGGTCTGTAGGCCCAGCCTGCAGCGCCAGGCTGCACGCCCAGGCTGGGCGCAGCAGCCAGTAGGCTGTAGGCAGCGCCTGGAGCCACAGGTTGCGGCCAGCCTTAAGGAGGCCACGGCCACCCTTGGCTACAGGCCAAGCCTGCGGCCGTGGGTGGTTATGGCCTGCAAAGGGGCTGCCACAGCCCAACCTGCCCAAGGGCAGAGGCTGCAGCCCCACCAAGGCCTAACGGCCTATCCCGAGGGGTCGTGTCTCGATTTTCATGCCATATTCCAATTTACCAATTGGGATCTCCAAAATTAATTTTGAATCCCAATTAAATTGAAACTTTCCACACAATCAAAATTTCAACCTTTAAATTAAATTTAACTTTTGGGAAAAATAAATTACGGTCTTCAGTCTTCAATCTCCTCTAAGAATAATTACATAAAATTTCCTAAACCGTTTCCATTGTACAAAAATTCTAACCATAATAATTCTAAGAGACAAAAATTAAAATCCATGGGAAAATTACAGTGCTAATAAACTGCTCCGATGGTTACATAAAAATTCCTAGATACAATTTTTCTAAATTCTCAGGAACTATAACCGACAAATACAAGCATGCTTCTAATAATTCAGAAAATTAAAATAACCACATACTTTATACATAATCCATGATAACAACATAAAGGAATCCTAGAATGCCACTCTCTAAATATCAAATCCATACATAAATAAAAAGACTAAGTAATTGTCTAATTTATGTACATGGCATAGTCATGAGATGGCTCTGATATCAATTGTAGGAAAATAAATCGGTAAAAACGTATCAGAGTGGCGCACCGGAACAATAAAAATTTTTAGATCGTTAAATATCTCATGATGCCATATACAATAAACCAACAACAATTAAAACTCATGCCTCAAGGACGCCAACTGCAGTAGGAGAATGGCCGGAGGGCTTCGACCAACTAGCCTTCTTTACAATTCTCAAATCCCCGAATGGCTGAGTGTGTGGGCACTCTGAACCTCGATCGGTATGGTAGCACTACTAGTCTTCTTCCGAGCACCCATATCTCTAAAGAACTTATTGTCACGGTGAGTTGTGCAACAATAAGCTTGCTCACCTGAGAGTCTATGGTCTTAGAGAGCTGGAGTGGCAGGACCTCTATTTATAGCCCTACATGAGGTGATTCTCTGAATTCGAATTAGATTAGGAGAAGATATTCTCCCTTATCCACAACCATAAAATCTGAAATTATCCAAGGGAAAATCCCAACAAATTTCGGCCGTTATAGGATAATTCCAATCCAAATCTAAACAAGATTTTAACTAGAATTTTATCTCCCTTTTTCAACCAAAAATCTGAAAATTCAAAGGAGAAATCTCCACCAAGATTTCGGCCACTTTTGGATAAGGAAGAATCAAAATTCCACTAGGATTTTCAAGCTTGAATCTTATCTCATCCTTATCCAAAATAACCAAAAATCTCCTAGGAGATTTACTCTAAAAATTTGGCCATTATCAGGGAGGAGAGAATCTAAATTCAACTGGGATTGAAACTTGAATTTTTCCTTGAACCTTATCCACAAAAATCTAAAAATTCATTGAGAATATTCCTCAAAATTTTCATCCATATTTGGTTAGGATTTGGATTCAAAATTCAAGTAGGATTCTAACAAGATTTTCCTCTCCATATCCAACTCAAATTCGAATTTCATTCCTTGTGGATTTACCACAATAAATTTGAATCCCACTTGGACTGTGATTCAAATTTTGAATTTCAAATTTCAAATTCGAATTTCAAATTCGAATTCAAATTTCACATTCAAATTTCAAATTCAAATTTCAAATTTCAAATTTCAAATTTCCAATTTCAAAATCCACAAAACAGTTGTTTTTCAAATTCTTGTTCTCATGGATAATTTTCTACAACTCCAATCCAATCTCAAATAAAATCATGGCAACTTTATTTGGAGTTCGAATAATTGTGTACTCTATTATTCAAAACAAAATCTGAATCCAACCGGAGAGAATCTTGTCTACCATCTTAATCCTATGTCATCACCATCCATGCATAATAAACCAGCCAATAGCATACACAAATCAATTTGTCAAACGTTAAGGAATTATCTGGAGCTAGTAGAGGGACTGATTGGACATATATAATCGGGCTCCCGCAAATCCATATGATCATCATTCTTTTACCGAACAACTCAATCATATGATCACTAATTTCAAAGTCACACCACTATAAACCTGAAACTGTACTCCTAATTATATACCGTACTACGTAAGCCTGTGACAAGCTATCGTCCAGTGACCTTGTCATGTATGCAGAACCCTCATATGATGTCCATGATCAGTCTTATGCCAAAGTCCGTTTAATCCTACTAATCAGGCTATCTTAAAGTTCCATTATACTACCAAATTAAGAAAATGATTATTCACCATATGTGAATAAGAAGTCATCCACCCAGCAGACGACCCAAGTCCTTGTCCATTTTCACATTCAGTATAATGCCTTTAAGAGGATACCCTTAACTCCTTATTAGAGCTATGATTCCGATATCTGTAAACGAATCCTTCATCGTATACAAGTCATGCACCCAACAAACCGGTTTATAAGCTTACTACCTCTAAGACGCTTTAGCCATTGGAACATCAAAGTACACAAGTCATATACATGAAGCTGTCCTTTTACTCAGGATTAAGGTTACTGCACAATGAATGTCAAAAGCAGATCTATCCGCTCAAAGCGGACTTCGTAGATCAATCACGCTTTAGTCCCGGTCTAATACGTCACCACCAAGCAACATATCTATGTCTCTACTTGGGAATCCAGCTCCAGACAGTCAAGACAAACCGTCCCCTCCAAGGCTTTAGACAACATAATAGTCTTAACATGGGTTAGATGCTCGGTCTAACCCCATAGACTACAGACCATAGTTTAGACCGCTAACTTTAGAACATTGTCTTCTCGCATACAAAAGTCCATTGCATGCAACGTTCTAATAGTTTAACACAAGTAGCCAGGGAGCCATATTTGCTTACATTTACTTTAATATGTAAATAAAACGAGGACTGATAGCAATGTAATGAATAACCTCTATATATAATTTTATTATCTAGTTCAAAATAAATACATCAAAATGTCTCTAATGCTTAGGGCATTTCCTAACAGTCCAACCCAAAAGAGAGTCCAATTTGGCGGAATCTTCCAAACCGTCACGGAAGAGGAAGAGGCCAAATAAGAAGCAAGTGGCTTCCAGTTCTTCTAATCCTCCTGTCTCGAATGGGAAGAGGAAGAAGAAGAACAAGAAACCTAGGGACCCTAAAAGTCCAAATGCTTCCACTGTGGGAAGGTATGTCACTTCAAGAAGGCTTACTGGGAATTCTTAGCCGCCAAGGGCAAGGAAGGTAAGGAACTTCACTATTTAGAAGCGTGTTTGGTGGAAGAATCAAAAGACACTTGGGTTATTGATTTAGGTGCCACTAATCATGTTTGTGTTTCTATGCAGGGGTTCATGGAAACGAGAAGTCTACATGATAGGAGCCTCTCGTTGCAGACTAGAGACGGTAGCTTGGTGGTGGCTGAGGCAGTGGTAAATGTTTACTTTTACTTTGATGAATTTTGGTTTATTTTATTAAAAGACTGTTTTTATGTTCCTAATTTTAGAAGGAACCTTATATCAGTAGCTTGTTTAATAAAGGATTCTTATTCAGTTTCTTTTAGTAAAAGAGTTGATATTCGTAGAAATAAGATTTTTATCTGTTCTGGATGGATGGATGGAAACCTATATTTGATCAAACCAAAGATGTACTCACTGCTTGACACCTAATTAATAGATAACTCTAAAAGGTTGAAAGTTTCTCACTCTAACAAGGCGTATCTTTGGCATTTAAGACTTGGTCATATTAATCAGGATAGAATTCAAAGATTGGTGAAAGACGGTTATCTAGAATCTCTGGAGGAGGTACGTCTTCCTAAATATGAGTCTTGTCTTGAAGGTAAGATGACTAAGAGGTCTTTTGGAGCTAAGGGTACTAGGGCTCAAGAACTCTTAGAAATTGTGCACACTAACATATGTGGCCCCATGAACGTCACAGCACGAGTATTATGTCTCCTTTATAGACGATTACTCGAGGTATGGATATGTTTACCTGATGCATCGCAAGAGTGAAATCTTTGATAAGTTCAAAGTGTATCATGCAGAAATGGAAAAGCAATTGGGTAAATCCATAAAGACACTTCATCAGATCGAGGTGGCGAATACCTTTCCGACGAATTTCTAGGACATCTTGTAGAGAATGGGATATTATCCCAATTGACTACACCTGGTACTCCACAACATAATAGTGTAACTGAAAGGAGGAACAAGACGTTATTGGATATGGTATGGTCTATGATGAGTTATTCAACGCTGCCATTATCATTTTGGGGATATGCATTACAAACGGCGTGCTATATTCTAAACCAAGTTCCAAGCAAGTCAATTCCCAGGACTCCGTATGAATTGTGGCATGGCAGGAAGCCCTCCCTTGGACATATGAGAATATGGGGCTGCCCGGCACATGTACTGGATGAGGTTGCGAAAAGTTAGAATCAAGAACAGAATTGTGTATGTTTATATGGTATCCTAAGGGAACTAAGGGAGGTCTGTTCTATAACCTGAAGGAACAAAAAGTCATTGTTTCAACCCATGCGACATTCTTGGAGGAAAGTCACATGAATAACTTTAAGCCTCGAAGCAAAGTGGTGCTAGAGGAGTTATCGGGTGACAGAACTGCTCCACAGGTTTCAGTCTTGGACGTAAGTCCGAGTTCCAGTGAAAGACCTGCAAACGATCAATAATTTAGGGTGCCTTGTCGTAGTGGGAGGGTTTCGAAGAAACCTAATTTCTTCATATATGATGCTGAGGTATACCAGGCCGAGGCTCATGAGCATGAGGATGATCTGGTCACCTATGATGAAGCTATAAATGATGTTGATTCTAAATCTTGGAAACAAGCTATGAATAATGAGATGGAATCTATGAAATCCAACTCTGTTTGGGAACTTGTAGATCTGTCAAATGGGATAGAACCCATTGGATGCAAGTGGGTCTACAAAAGAAAGAGGGCTGTGAAAAGGAGAGTGGAAACTTTCAAAGCTAGATTGGTTACAAAGGGGTACACGCAAAAGGCTGGAATTGATTATGATGAAACCTTTTCGCCTGTTGCTATGCTGAAGTCTATCCGTATTCTTCTGTCCGTTGCTGCGGCTCTCGATTAAGAGATCTGGCAAGTGGATATCAAGACAGCATTCTTGAATGGCCATCTTGAAGAGTGTATCTATATGATGCAGCCCAAAGGGTTCGTAGCGAAAGGCCAAGAAAGAAAAGTCTGCAAGTTACTTAGATCTATTTACGGATTAAAGCAAGCATCCCGCTCATGGAACCAGAGGTTTGATCAAGCTATTAAGACATTTGGTTTTGAGCAGAAAGTTGATGAACCTTGTGTTTATAAACGTATTAAGGATGGAAAAGTGGTCTTTCTGATACTCTATGTCGATGATATACTACTCATTGGGAATGATATAGGAAACTTATCATCGGTTAAGTTTTGGCTGTACCAACAGTTTGACATGAAGGACTTGAGAGAAGCTAATTATGTTCTAGGCATTCGTCTCTTTAGAGATCAAAAGAACAAAATGATAGTGTTATCCCAAGCTTCATATATAGATAAAATAATTGACAAATATACAATGTAAGAGGCAAAGAAAAGTTCACAACCTTCTATTGCCGGTTTAACTCTTTCATTGGATGACTGTACTAAGACATCGGAAGAAAGAGAGCGTATGAGTAAGGTCCCTTATGCATCTGCTGTGGGTAGCCTTATGTACGCTATGCTTTGCACTCGCCTGAACATTTGTTTTATGGTAGGTATGGTGAGTCAATATCAAGCGAATCCTGGAACCAAGCACTGGTAAGTAGTAAAGCATACACTCAAGTATCTTAAGAGAACGAGGGATTATATACTGGTGTATTCTGGAGGGGACCTAACACCTGTAGGATACATAGACTCAGACTTCCAGACTTCCAAGGATTCGAGGAAATCGACATCAGGATCAGTGTTCTTGCTAGAAGGAGGTGCCATTATGTGGAGGAGCGTGAAGCAGGGTTACACAGTTGACTCTACGATGGAGGCTGAGTATGTGGCTGCGGCTGAGGTATCTAAAGAAGCGGTTTGGCTCCGTAAGTTCTTTAGAGACCTTGAGGTCATTCTGGGTGTTGACAAGCCTATCACACTTTACTGTGATAACACTAGGGCTATTGCCAACACAAGAGAATCTCGGCACCATAAGAGGACCAAGCACATAGATCGGAGGTATCACATTATTAGAGGGCACGTGGAGACATGACAAGTAGATGTATGTAAGATCGCATCCGAGGACAACATTGCCGATCCCTTTACTAAGACTTTGGTGGCTAGAAGCTTTGAGAGGCATGTAGAGGCGATGGGGATGCGTAACATGGCACATCTACTAGCTTAGGGCAAGTGGGAGATTGTTAGGAAATGGCCTAAGCATTAGAGACATTTTGATGTATTTATTTTGAACTAGATAATAAAATTATATGTAGAGGTTATTCGTTTCATTGCTGTTTGTCCTCATTCTATTTACATGATAAAGTAAATGTAAGCAAATATGGCTCCCTAACTGCTTGTGTTAAAACTGTTAGAATGTTGCATGCAATGGACTTTTTGTATGCAAGAAGATAATGTTCTAAAGTAAGCGGTCAAAACTAAGGTCTGTAGTCTATGGGGTTAGACCAAGCATCTAACTCATGTTAAGACTATTATGTTGTCTAAAGCCATGGTGGGGACGGTTTGTCTTGACTATCTAGAGCATAGACTCTCAAGTAGAGACATAGATATGGTGCTTGGTGTTGACATATTAGACAGGGACTAAAGCGTGATTGATCTACATAGTTCGCTAAGAGTGGATCAATTTGCTTTTGATGTTCATTGTGCAGTAACCTTAATCCTGAGTGAATGAACTACTTCATGTATATGACTTGTATACTTTGATGTTCCAATGGCTAAAGCATCTCAGAGGTGGTAAGCTTATAGACCAGTTCATTGGGTGCATGACTTGTATACGATGAAGAGTTTGTTTACAGATATCGGAATCATAGCTCTAATAAGGAGTTAAGGGTATCCTCTTAAAGACATTATACTGTATGTGAAAATGGACAAGGTCTTGGGTCGTCTGTTGGGCGGATGACTTCTTATTCACATATGGTGAATAATCATTTTCTTATTCGGTAGTATAATGGAACTTTAAGATAGCCTGATTAGAAGGATTAAACGGACTTTGACCAAAGGCTGATAATGGATATCATATGAGGGTTCTGCATACATGACAAAGTCATTGTATAATAGCTTGTCATAGGCTTACATAATACAGTATATAATTGAGAGTTCAGTTTTAGGTTTATAGTGGTGTGACTCTGAAATTAGTGATCATATGATTGAGTTGTTCGGTAAAGAATGATGATCGTATGGAATCATGGGAGCCTGATTACATATGCCTAATTGGTCCCTCTACTAGCTCCACATAGTTCCTTAACGATTGGGAAATTGATTTGTGCTATTGGCTAGTTGATTATGCATGGATGGTGTTGACATAAGATTAGGATGGTGGACAAGATTCTCTCCAGTTGAATTCAGATTTTGTTTTGGATAATAGAGTACACAATTATTCGAACTCCAAATAAAGTTGTCATTATTTTATTTGAGACTGGATTGGAGTTGTAGAAAATTATCCATGAGAACGAAAATTTGAAATACAAATGTTTGTGAATTTTGAAATTTGAATTTTGAAATTTGAAATTCAAATTTTGAATCACAGTCCAAGTGGAATTCGAATTCTTTGTGGATAATTCCACAAGGCTAGAATTTGAATTTGAGTTAGATTATGAAGAGGAAAATCTTGTTTGAATCCTACTTGAATTTTGAATCCCAATCCTAACTAACTTGGTTGAAAATTTTAAGGAATATCCTCCTAGAATTTTCAGATTTTTTATGGATAAGATTCAGGGAAAATTCAAGTTTCAATCCTAGTTGAATTTGGATTCTCTCCTCCGTAAAAGTGGCCAAAATTTTGAGGGTAAATCTCAAAGAGATTTTCGGTTATTTATAGATAAGGATGAGATAAAATTCAAGCTAGAAAATCCTATTTGGATTTTGATTCTCCTCACACTTTAATGACCGAATCTAGTCATGTTTTTGCCATAAAGGGGAATCGGTTTTTATGAGGGAATGAGGAGATAAAATTCTAGTTAAAATCTTGTTTGAATTTTGAATAAAAATCCATAAAGTGGCCGAATTCATTATGGTTGGATAAGGCTTAGAAAATTCAGATTTTGTGGATGGATAAGGGAGAAAATCTTCTCCTAATCCAATTCAAATTCAGAGGATCACCTCATGCAAGTCTATAAATAGAGGTCCTGCCACTCCAGTTCTCTCAGACCACAAACTCTCAGGTGAGCAGGCTTATTGTTGCACAACTTACCGTGACGATAAGTTCTTTAGAGATTTGGGTGGTCGGAAGAAGACTAGCAGTGCTAGCATACCGATCTAGGTTCAGAGTGCCCACACACTCAGCCATTCAGGAATTGGGGAATAGTAGAGAAGGCTAGTTGGTTGAAGCCCTCTGATCATTCTCCTCCTATAGATTGGCGTCCTTGAGGTATGAGTTTAAATTGTTGTTGGTTTATTGTATATGGCATCATGAGATATTTAACGATCTTGAAAAAATTTTATTGTTCTGCTGCGCCACTCTGATACGTTTTTACCGATTTATTTCCTACATATAGCAGGTTGATACTTATTTACATATCATACATAACATAGAAACATATTAAGTAAATTCATATTGCAAACAAATAAATGTCTGAACCTTACAGATATTTTGCTAGTGTTTCCTTGCTAGGATCAACCAGCGTCCTTTTATCGCCTTTTTGTTGATTCCCTATAACTGAAATAAATCCCGGTTATTTTTACCATTCATTTCATATTTAAAATATTATGAAAATATAAAATTTCTTATTCTAAATCCCTAATTATTCTTTTAGGGTTTTATTTTTCATTTCTGTATTTATTATATGGCCTAGGATACTATTCCGGGCCTTAATATCATTTTTCCTAACCTTTTGACAAAATGACAATTTTGTCCCTAATGGGATTTTCCCCCATTTTTCTGACTTGCAGCCTTATTTTGGCCTTTTAAAATCTAATTTAATCATTTTGAGGCTTTTACGGTCTTTTTCTAGCATTTTAGAAAATTTTGGTCAAAATGACCATTTTGCCCTTAACGGGACCTTAAACCGTAAAATTTCCATTTTAGCATTTTAACTAGGTTTTCTAGTCCTAAAAATCATAAAATAACTTTTCTTAGGCTTTACCGAGCTTTTACGACATTTCTTGTCGAAATGCTTGAGTTACTATTCACCCGATCCTCGAGTGGTACTATTTCGACCTTCGGGGTCGTTTCTTGTTTTTCTAACCATTCAGGACCTCAAATAGACATTTCATTACTTCTAAAATCGTCTATTACCCTTTGGGCGCCCTAAAATTTTCTGCAGCGTTTCTGCTTAATTTTTAGGATCCCGGCATTTAAATAACAACTCGAAACCTTTGGTACCTGCCAATTACTAAACCAGAAACCTAATTTTTACGTAAAAACCAAACTTTTTATGTAAAAATACATTTATAGCCCTCGTCGTTTTCAACAATGTTTCGTTCCATTTTTACCGTTTTTTATTCTCGGTTTTCATCTATATTACTCTTTCACACATTCCTTACAAAATTTCCTATTTTCTACCAAGACCCTAGCCACGAATTTTGTTGCCAAATAAGTACCACAAATTAAAATTTTCTTGTCTCTAATTTTATCTATAATTTCACTAAATACCAACATACATAATGAATTCAAAACATTACCATAAACAAGTAAAAATTTTCATTCAAATCCTTTCCCTACCCACAGATTTTTCTTGGAAAATCAAACTCAAAATTTTATTTTCATTTCCATCTCCATTTTTTGATTTCAATGCGTATTCAACAACACATTTACAATCCACATTCATCAACACAAAATTTTCCCATTTCACCTATTGTATCCCATGGATTTGTCATAAGAAAACAAGCACAAGAATTTGTTTTTTTCAATACCAATTCATCCCTTTCTTTCATTTCATTTCCACATGATTTTCAACACCAAAAAACCAACCAAGTTTTCATCAAAATTTCACCCTTCCATACCATGGCGAGTACACGAATTTTGTGCCCAAAATGCGCATAAAACTTGATTTTTCAAGCTCTTAATCTTTACTTAACCTAACCTCATACCATTAACACTCTTTAAAGCAAAAACCCATCAAAACAAAAACTAAATTTTCACTTCAAAATCAGCCCTTCATACACTCGGTTTTTCCATGAGAAAACAAGAAGAAACCATTCAAAAATGAAAGCTCACCTTATTATCTTGCTTCCTTGAGCTTGAGATGAATTTTGAACACCCTTTCTTGAAGAAATCTTAAAGAAATTTTCTGATTTTAATGGAGGAAGGCTCAAAGGCTGCTAGGGGGCTGAAGCAACAAAATTTTTTCTGATTTTTCTCTTGCCAAAACCATGTATATATGGGTCCAAAAGGGAGGGACCGAATAGTAAACTTTTGGGGGACCTTTTTGCAAGCTTTTTGTGTAATTTTCACAACCTTTAAGGGTCGTTTTGCAATTAATAAAAATTTTGGCTGATTTTTCTTTCATTATCCAATCAAAATTCGCCACAATAATCCCTAGAAAACTCTTGAATTTTTGTAAGACAAGTTTTTGACTTTTTTGTATTGACCTTGAATCATGGCCATTGGATAAAATTGACTTTAAACACTAGCCCTTGGATTTGGATGTAATCTTACATCCATTCAATGATTCACATCCAATCTTTGACTTCACATAATTATCTTGGTCAAACTTTTGACCAAAAGACAAACCGAACGGTTTTGCACTGAAATCGCGTAGACGAGTTTCTGAGACTGTCGATGTGATCAGTTTTCCTTAATTCACTCCGGTTTGACTAAAAATCCATGCCTAAGTATTTTGTATTTTAGTACCATATAGTATATTTCTAGGGTTTTTGAAATTGAAAAGGCATAATTTGTCCGATTTCGATTTGGTAAAATTTTTTGTTCCTGAACACACTCTTATTGGCATAGTCAGAACATTTGGTTGTATTCTAAATAGTATTAAATCATATATTTTATAGTTATATACATAAAAATCATTATGTACATACATTATACATGGTTTCTGAGAGCAGTAAAATTTCTCGGCTATCACATGGATGGACTTAATATGGCTTAGAATGAATCCTCCTAGCTCAAGCTTGAAGGGGGTTAAATTTTGGTAACTTTTGGCTATGTTCTTGGCTTTAAAAATGGTGGTTTTGGCTGAAGAGGGTGGTCGGCTGCAGCAAGGGAAATGAGAGAGAGAATGAGTTATGTTTTGGGGTGTGAAAAAGAAAGGAACACAACTAAAGCTAGGCTCACCCTTTTATAGACAACTCTAAGCAAACATTAACCAACCTTAAGCTTGATTAATCAAGCCAACCTTAAGCTAATTTGGGGATAATTTTCTGCCCATTTCAGCCCTCAAAACCAAGGAAGCTACTGCATTGAAAGAGGGAGGATTAAAAAATTGTTTCATGGAATGTGATGGAAAATTAAGTATAGTTTAATGGGTTTTGTGTCATAGGTTGTCCCCTTTTTTAATATTACTTTTTGGAATTGTTTTTGCAGCAAAACCAGCTAGTTTTTCGGCTATGGTACATGGTTTTTAGGGCCAAAATTCATCTACATTTGGCTCTCTTTATAGTCCAATTTTCTATTGCAGTGTTTGGTCCTTTCTCGGCAGTGTTCTAATTTTCACCCAAAAATCGAATTTTCTGAATCTGATTTTTACATTGTAAATTCGTGGTCGTTTTATATTGTCTAAGAGCCCATTCTATACTAGTTTACTATTCATTTCCTATACTGTGGTTGTGTCTATACTGTTTGTCCTTTCATATGCAAAATAAGGCGTTCCTGTGTGAAATTTCAGACACAGTCTCTCTTAACTAATTTGGACGTGCTGATTCCAATTTTATCAGTTTTACATCTGTCCGGGGTCGTCTGGACCATTTTTTGAGATCTGTGTAACTCCATCTCAAAAAACGTATCAGGTGCCCGGTTGACTAATTTGGGCGTCTTGAGTCTAAATATATCAGTTTCGGGGCGAGATGTAATGACCGCCATTTTCATGGCACCTACTTACCATGTAATAAGATATTAAGGAATGAAATGGAGGAATAATTTGATGTCTTTTAGGGCAAATTTGAAGAACACGATCAGGTACACAGTCGTGTAAATAGCCGTGTACCATTAAGACTGTTGAAATATTAGAAGCCATGTAAGAGGCCATGTTGAAAGCCGTGTAACGAGCAGAGGGCCGTTACATAGAGTCTCAAAAATGCATGGAACCTAATTACTATGTTTCGAGTAATTAAGTTGAAAAATACAGTATGATTTCCAATTGAATAGACTGAACAGGTACGGTACTATTTATTATTATTCGTAGTGAAAGGGTGCAACCGACAGTGAACCCGATCTACCCTAATATATGTATTAATGTATGAGATATGCAGTATCTGGGAACTGGTCTGGATGACTGTTTCTTGACACAAGACTAGTAAACAGATCACCAGAATGCTCAGACCAATCGTCCGAGCACAATAACGATGAGAAACCCTAGTAAGGGTACGATATCGAGAAAATGGTCTGGATGACCTCTTCTCACTTAGAGACTAACAAAATCAGAGTCAAAGTACTCAGACTAGTCAGTTAAGTAAAAGACTATGAATAGTGAATAGTGAATAGTAGAAACGCAGTGTGAGGTTAATAGTCAAGACGGCCCTAATCTAGCATAAAACTGATATATTAACGGTCAGTAGGCTCAATCTGGTCAATTGAGCATAAAACAAGAATCTTAGTTTGAGAGATACATAGTATCGGGATGAGGGTCAAGACGACCTTTACTCGCCCTGAAACTGATATAGCCCAAATTAGTCAATCGAGCACCTAACATGTTTTTTGAGGTGGGGTCACATAGATCCCAAAACTGGTCCAGACGACCCCAGATGGACGTAAAACTAATAAAAATGGAATCAGCACATCCAAATTAGTCAAAAGAGACTGTCTGAAATTTTGTTTGGGAACACCTCGGTTTGCATGCGAAAGGATAACACGGTATAGACACAACCATAGTGTAGGACATGAATAGTAAATTAGACTGATAATGGGCTCTTAGACAGTATAAAACAACCAGGAATTGACAGTACAAAAATCAGATTCATAAATCCAAATTTTGGGTGAAAATTGGAATATTGCCGAGAAAGGACCGAACACCGCAGTATAAAATTAGATTGCAAAGAGAAGCCAACACAGATAAAATTTGGCCACAAAATCTACCCCCTTAGCTGCATAAGCAGCTGAAATTGGCTGCCACATAGCCCAAAAGGTGGCAATTTAAAATTGCCAAAAGCTATGACACACCGAGAATAAACAATTCAAGGGTTTTTAAAGCATGGTTAACAAACATTTGTTTATTTCCCTTCCATTCCATGCAGCAGCCCATGCCCATTTATAAACTAAAAAAGGGCAGAAATTTGTCCCATAATTAGGCTAAAATGGTGGACAATTAATTTGGTTTAAGCTTAAGCAAGTTTGATTAAGTTTGCCTATAAAAGGCACACATGACCAAGAGATGTCACTTTCTTTCTTTTGGCTCCCAAAACACCACAACCATTTCTCCCTTTCTTCTAGCTATAGCCGACCCCCTTTAGGCCCCAAAATCCTCACATTTTCAAGCCATAAATCACACCAAAAACTTACCAAAAATCAAATCTCACAAGCTTATGATAGGAGGATCCAAGTCTAAGCCATTCTAGGTTCTTCAAGGGCAAGGTTTCTAATCAATCTTTGTGGTTTTAGTTTTTGTTTTATTGGTTTGATCTTAAGAGAAATTATTTTAGTGTTTTTGCTAGCACAAAAACTGACCCTTATCCTCTTGATTCCACATGGCCATTTTGGTTCCTCAACCCCTGGTTCAAAATCGTGCTTGGTTCAAAGCACAAAGGTAAAAATCGAAACCTTCCCTTTTATGATTTAGTAATTTTAAGTTTTTGATCAAGGCCATTTATGTGTATTTATTTATGTAAATGGTTTGTAATAATTTTATTTTGTTCCCTTAGCTTTCCATTTTTAAGTTTATGTAGTTGTGGTTGTGTTTACAATTTTTATAAACAGTTGTTAGTATGTGTGATGTGATGAACATATAGGGGTGTGGCTAGACACGACTCTGTCCCCAGGAAAGGCCATGGATTTTGGCCATTTTGACCCATGTAGGATCCGAATTTAGGATTTGGTAAAAATGGTGCTTTAAGGAAATTTCGTTACAGTCATTTTTGCATCAAATAGCCTTTAGCCAAAAATGATTGTACGATAGGTTTTTCGAGTGATTTTCACTCAGTGCCCAAAACTAGGAACAAAATCCGAACCCAAAAATTAGTCTTAGGTTTTAGTGAAAACGGACCCCTTATAGTCTGAACCGAACTTCGGGCTCAACATGAAAGTTGTAGATCTCGTTGAACCTTTGAGATGACTCACACGTGTTTTAAAAATTTGGCCGTTTCGAGCCTCAAATAGAGCCATTTTTAAAGAGACATAAAACTGGGACTTTTACGAAAAACTAGGCACATAGGCCACGGGTTTAGTGAGTTTAGGAGCCGATAAAGTTAGATTTAGGCTCCAGGGTGAACATGAGATTTGTTCATCTCGTCGACCATGAAAACATTCATGTTTAACAAAATCACAAACAAAGTCATTTCGACTAAGTTTCAAAATAGTTTTCAAAAGTGGTTTAAAAACCACCTTTTAATACAAGCATAAAAAATGTGCTTTACATGTTTCAAAATAAAAATGTGTTTTAACACTTTAAAATCTAAACATGGTTTTCATAAAAATGTCCCTCACCTTCCAACGGGGTGATAAGGGGATGGGTTCCAAACACATAATATTTTCTAAGAATTTTTATAAGTAAACCCAAACAATTTTTTTCAAAGTAAAATAGTACGGGTAACCCGATAGGCTATCACACCAAACAAGCCTTAGTAGCCCAGTAGGCTACTACCTCGAATAAGCCATAATGGTCCGATGGGCCATTACACCAAACAAGGAATAATAGCCTGGTAGGCTACCACACCCCAACAAGCAAAGTAACCCGGTCGATTACTACACTAAGTTCACGTATAGTAACCCGATAGGCTACCTAGTTACCAACACACGAGGTAATCGGTTAGTTGACTGGTCAGCAACCAGTCAAGGACCGTATTCTAAACAACACTGTGAGGAACAATGATAATCCGTTAAGAAGACAATTAATCAAACAACGATGGAAGTAGATACCAAATCCCCAAAGTAGGCCAATGGGGTATCGAGGGGCCTCGGTACCACATAAAAACACAAGTAATAGTCCGTAATGTTAATGGTGACTCAACGGGAGTATTAATGAGACGCATTATTTATGACAGGTAGATACCTGTAAATTGAGAAAGGCGTGAGTACGAAATTACTTGCAATCTAGGTAAGTATAACTCTGCCTACAGCATGAATAAAATGAGTTGAAATGATGGTTTTCATAGTATGTTAAGTATACATAGCATGCACATGTTGATGCACAGCATGTATAAGAGCATATAGTTCACAATTGCGTAGATTGATCCCAGGTTAGATACCATACGTCCCTATCACGTAAGATTAGGGATAGCTTAGCAAAGCTTTCGGCCATATCAAATAAAGAATCGGGTAATTAAATTAAGGAGATGGTAAAACAGGTGCAAGGTCCACGTTATGTTTTTAAAGAAAACGGGCGCAAGGTCAACATTATGTTTTAAAAAAAACGGGTGCAAGGTCCACATTATGTTTTTAAACAAAACGGACGTAAGGTCCACGTTATGTTTTTAAAGAAAACGGGCGCAAGGTCCACATTATGTTTTTAAATAAAAAGGGTACAAGGTCCACGTTTTGTTCATAAATAAAACAGACGCATAGTTCTCGAGTGCATGGTTCACTATGCCTTTTTTTTTTTCAATACGAAACGATAATGAATAATGAAGCATAATCTGAGCATAAATGGTTTCTGTAGTGTATATGTTATGCCTTAGATACAGTTAGAGTCAGCTTCCTAGTTGCATGATAGGACATGCCCACATGATATACATTTTGAGATGCTAGATGATATGTTTCCATGTCCTGTGTGAAAGTGTGATATGTGGTATATGTTGATACCTTGCATGCTAATAAGATTTTAAGTATGTGTTATGTTTTAAACATGTTTTGCACTTAAAATGTTGTACTTACTGGGCGTAAACCTCACGGAGTGTGTTCATGTTGTAGGTAAGTGTCCTACGGCTTAAACCACAATGGGCGATGACGGCGGTGGAGTCGGATGTGAGGCGAGGTTATGGATACACCGCGAGTATTCTTCCACATAATTTTTGAGTAAACAGTATTTATGAATAGTAATCATTAAATAGTATTTTTGAATAGTAACCGTTAAACAGTATTAATGAATAGTAATCCTTAAATAGTATTTTTAAATAGTAATTGTTAAACAGTATTTATGAATAGTAATCATTAGATAGTATTTTTGAATAGTAATAGTAAACGGTATTTTTGAATAGTAAATAGTTAGACAGTATTATACATGTGTATGAGTAATTAAACTTCTTATGTTTAGACGATGCACATTTAAAGTATGCGTACATGAATAATAAATACATATGCATCAAAAAAAAATTTCCTGAAATTAGGGTATCTAATTAAGTAACTTAAAGTATCAGTTTGTAAGAAAGTATGAGTATCAGTTAAGAAAGCAATTTTGGGTGACGGTCCGGGCCACTAAGGGCATGGGGTGTCACACGAGAAAAGGTCATCTTGACCTTTTTCCCGATACTGCATATCTCCCAAACAAAAATTCTCGTTTTATACTCAATCGACCAGATTGAGCCTATTGATTGTTAATATATCAGTTAGGTCAGATTAAGGCCATCTTGGCCATTAATCCGACACTACATTTTTTACTATTCACTATTCACCATTTCCAGCTTAACTAACTAGTCGTCTGTTCTGAGTCTGATTTTGTCAGTCTCTGGGTGAGAAGAGGTCATTCAGACCATTTTCTCGATACCGTACCCTTACTAGGGTTATTTATCGTTATTGTCCTTTAGATGTTTGGTCCAAGCGTTCTGGTGATCTGTTCACTAGTCTTGTGTCAGGAAATAGTCATCTGGACCAGTTTCCTAATACTATGTATCTTATACATTCTCTCACAAAATAGGGTGGATTGGTCTCACTATCAGTCGCCCCTTTCACTGCATGTATAGTACTTAAACAGCACCATACCTGTTTAATCTATTCAACTGTAAATTATACTGTATTTTTCAACTTAATCACTTATCACATAGTAATTAGGTTTCATGCATTATGAGAGTCTTTACAATGGCCCTCAGCTCAGTACATGGCCTTCTACAAGGGTTCCTACCGGGCATGTACATGGAAACATGGGCGTGTACTGGTTGGAATTTCTCAACACGACTACGTTCTGAAATACGGCCCCATACATGTTCATCAACCTGAGCGGTACATGGCCACTTACACCACTATGTACCTGACCGTGTCACACCACACAACCATGTACACTTACACGGCTTCTTTCACGCATACACAGTTTGAACGGTACATGACCACTTACACGGTTGTGCACCTAATCGTATTCTCTAAATGTGCATCCGAAAGCTTTCAAAATACTCAATTTTTATTCCTTAATGTCTTATTACATGGTAAGTAGGTGCTATAAAAATGGCAGTCATTACAACCTACCCCCTTACAAAATTTTCATCCTCAAAAATTAGAATAGTTCTGAGAAGTTTCTTTTCATATACTCTTCCTGTTCCCATATGGCTTCTTCTATGTTGTGGTTTGGCCACAACACTTTTACAAGTGGTATAACCTTGTTCCTAAGTACTTTGTCTTCTTTGGCTAGGATTCATATGGTTTCTCCTCATATGTTAGATCGGCTTGCCCTTCGTGCAGTCTCATTAGCTGAGCTTTATAAATTTCTGCTAGTCTTCCTACTGAGTAGCTCACTTTCATGGTTAAAAATCAAGTCAATTTTGTCAATCGGTCCACAATTTTCCAAATTGTGCCGTTGCCTGATGTTTTCGGCAATACGACTATGAAATCCATTCAAATTTGGTCTTATTTCCATTTGGGCAGCTCGATCTTCGGTAGTACTCCTACCAGCCATTGATGTTCCACTTTAATCTTCTGACACGTAAGGCATCTGGCGATGAACTCGATGACATCATTCTTCATCTTACGCCACCAAAAACTCTCTTTCAAGTCTTTATACATTTTATTTGCCCCTGAATGTATAGAATATGGCATTTCATGAACCTCTGAGAGGATTCGGTTCCTGAGTTCCCTATTCATCGGAATGCATACCCTATCTCTGTAATAGAGCATGCCATCCTTAGAGACTCGAAATTCTGAATTGTAGTCCTCCATAGCCTCCTTTCTAAGCTTGATTAGGGACGAATCGAGGTCCTGACTGGGCTTAATTCCTCCTAAGAGTGTCGATTGGATGGTCATGTCTGACAACCTTTCCGTTAAAATCTCGATTTTGCTGCTACATAGCTCCTTCTGTAATGCTCCTAACAGGGTGCTAATGGCCATAAGCGATGGAGAACTCTTTCCACTTAGCACATTTGCTACCTTATTGGCTTTCCTTGGATGGTATAGGATCTCACAGTCATAATCCTTTACCAGTTCTAGCTATCTTTACTGCCTCATATTAAGCTCTTTCTGTGTGAAGATGTACTTAAGGATCTGGTGGTCCATGTAGATCTCACACTTAACGCCACATAAGTAGTGCTTCCAAATCTTTAAGCACAAAAATGATCGCTACTAGCTCCAGGTCGTTTGTGGGATAATTCCTTTCATGATCCTTAAGTTGTCACGAGACGTATGCGACCACTCTATCATTCTGCATTAGTACGACTCCTAGTCCAGTCTTGGATGCATCACTATAGATGACAAAATTTCCTTGACTAGCTTCTGGAATAATCAATATTGGGGCACTCGTGAGTCTTCATTTTAGCTCCTGAAAGTTCTCCTTACACTAATCAACTCACTAATACCTCTTTCCCTTCTTGGTAAGCGCTCAAGGTGGAGTGGCTAGCTTCAAAAAGCTTCGATGAAACGCCGGTAATATCCTACTAAGTTTAGGAAACTGCGGATCTTTGTCACATTTCCTTGGAGTTGGCCACGCGCTAACTGCCTCAATTTTCGCCATGTCGGCAGATATTCCCTCCTTGGAGACCAGTGGCCTAGAAAATGGCAGTCATTACAATGCTTTTCTTGCCTTATCTTTACTTTAACTTGCCATTTCTTATATCTCATATTTTTCAGATATCGAAACCACTCCATATTGAGCATTTTGGTCCGAAATCACTTTTTCAGTCATGAACTTTATTCTTTGATTATTTTTGGAGATTTTAAATCCTCTAAAACATTTATTTATTACTATTAACACTATTATTTGTCTATTTAAAAACATAGAGTTCTTATACATTCTTATTCACAGAAATTCTTAGAAAAACCTAGCTTAATCGTAGGTAGCACTATTGGGATTTTCTGTTCTATCACAAAAGAAGAGAAAACAATTTCTAATACAAAGCCTCAAGGAATTCATACCGGATTCTAGATTTTCCATTATATTTTTCTTAAGGTTTTCTTGTCTTTTTTGTGTTCATGTTTAACATTCTTGATTGCTTTGTTTGTTTGATCTTGTCAAGGAAGGTTATTTATTTATTTCATATATTGATTGTTTTGAATACTTATGTCAGTATAGATTTATAACAAGCAAATGGCACTAAGATTATCAGTATAATAACTTTGATATTATGCATAAGAAAGTATGCGGGATAATATAATATTAAAGTGATAATCTAAATTTAGAGTCTGTAATTATGAAGTAAAAGTAGGCACTTTGACTTCGGTAAGGCTGTAATGTTCATCTACTTTCACTTTTGTGGGATAGCTTATTTCGACTATTAAAATATGTTTTCAAAGTAGAAATATTAATATGTATGAGGGGTTTATCATATGCATTTGACTATATCTAAAGTGATATTAATTTATGTAATAATTTCATTTAAGATAAATCAATCCACTTTGACTAATATTCTTGTAGACATCTTAATTTTGAGTGGATAAATAATTGCATATTTGTATAGTGTATCTTTTGATTTATCAAAGGGTTACTCGTTGAAAGAATGGCAATTTTTACTCAAAAAGTTTGAGATGCATTACATAAATAATGACAACATTATTCATAGATATAGAATCCATAGCTTTTGCTAAGAATGCCCTAAGCGGAAAAGACATTTTAATGTATTTCATTTATTTTTCAAATTGATTCATAGTATATTAAAGGTTATTTATTACATTGTTATATGTCCTTATTCTATTTACATCTTAAAGTATATGTAAGCAAAAATAGCTCACTGACTGCTTGTTGTCAAACTATTATAATGTTGCATACAATGATCTTTTGTATATGAGAAGACAATATTTTAAAGTAAATAGTCTAAATTTATAGTCTGTAATTTATAGAGTTAGAGTGAGCATCTAACTCATGTTAAAACTATTATTATAAGGACCACCTCGTTCATGTAACCTAATTTCCATATAATGAGAAATTGAGGAATAATTTGATACCTTTTAATGCAAATTTAAAGAACACGGTCAGGTACACGACTGTTTAAGTGGCCGTGTACTGCTTGGGTAGATGAACATGTTTCTAAGACATGGCCGTATTAAGTAGCCTCAACTGGTACACGCCCATGTAAGAACCCGTGTAGAAGGCCATGTATTGAGCAAGGAGTCGCGGTAAAGACTCTCGTAATGCGTGAAACCTAATTACCATACAATGAGTAATTAAGTTGAAAAAAAAAACCCTAGCAGAGGTACGGTTTTGAGAACAATGGTCCAGATGACCTCTTCTCACCCAAAGACTGACAAAATCAGAGTTAGAATGCTTAGACTGGTTAGTCGAACAGAAAACAATGAATAGTGAATAGTAGAAACGTAGTGTCAGGTTAATGGCCAAGACGGCCTTAATCTGGTGTAAAACTGATGTATTAACAGTCAGTAAGCTCAATCTGGCCAATTGGGCATAAGATGAGAATTTTTGTTTGAGAGATACGCAGTATCAGGATGAGGTTCATGGCGACCTTTTCTCGTCCCAAAACTGATATATTTAGACTCAAAATGTCTAAATTAGTCAATCGAGCACCTAACATGTTTTTTGAGATGAGGTCACACAGATCCCAAAAACTGGTCTAGACGACCTCAGATGAACGTAAGATTGATAAATTTGAAATCAGCACATCCAAATTAGTCAAGAGAGACTATGTTTGAAATTTTGCATGGGAACGCCTCATTTTGCGTGCGTAAGGACAACACAGTATAGACATAACCATAGTATAGGAAATAAATAGTGAAATAGACACAAAATGGGCTCTTAGACAGTATAACCCAACTAGGAATGATCAGTACAAAAATCAGATTCAGACCAATTTCGGGTGAAAACTAGAACATTGCCGAGAAAGGACCGAACTGTAGAAAATTAGACTGCAAAGAGAAGCCAACACAGATAAAATCCACCCTTAAAATCCGTGTATCCTAGCTGTAAAAGTAGCTGAAATTGGCTGTAAGAGTAGCCTAAAAGTGTGATTAAAATAATACAAAAGCTATGACACCTTTTGATTAAGCAATTCAAGCATTCAAGCACATGGCCAACAACAAATTTTTTAATTTTACCCCTCCTTCCATGCACAGCCCTCGGTTTTAGGGAGGCTGAAACGGGCAGATTTTTTTCCCCAATTAGTAAAAAAATGTGGATAATTAAGTGAGCTTAAGCCTAAGCAAGATGGGTTAGATTTCCCTATAAAAGTCAAGCTTGACTAACAAGGGTTACTTTCTTTCATTTGGCTCCCAAAACCACAACTCTTCTTCTATCTCTTTTCTTGCTGCAGTTCACCACCCCACAACCCCCAAACCTACCAATTTTTAAGCCAAAAACCAAGGCCAAAACTCACCAAAAGCTATCCCCCTTCAAGCTTGTGTTAAGAGATTTCAATCCAAGCCATTCCAAGCTCATACAAGGGTAAGTTTCTAGAATCAATCTTGGTATTTTTAGTTATTATTTTGGGTTGATGTTAAGAGAAAATATTTGGTGTTTTTGCTAGCATAAACTGACCCCAAACCTCCTTGGTTCACACGGCTATTTTAGTTACTTAAGCTTTGATTCGGTGTGCTTGGTTCATTGCACGTGAGTTAAAACCAAAAACCCTCCCCTTTTGTGGTTAGTTATTTTTCCTCCCCTTTTGTGGTTAGTTATTTTTAAGTTTTTGATTAAGGAATTTATGTGTATTTATTTATGCAATGGGTTGTAATAAGTTTATTTTGAGCCCTTAGCTTTTCATTTTTAAGTTTATGTGATTAAGTGGATGTGATTTAATTTTTATGGATGGATATGTGTATGTGTGGATGTTTTAGTGGCCAGACACAAATCTATCCCCAGAAATAGGCCACGGGTTTTGGCCATTTTGACCATGTTAGAGTCCAAATTTGGGATTTGGTAAAACACGAAGTTTTAAGGAAATTTTGTTACGGTCATTTTTGTGTCAAATAGGTTTGGCAAAAAATGATATTAAGATAGGTTTTTTGAGTGGCTATCTTTCAGTGTCCAAAACTAGGACTAAAATCTGAGTTAAGGAACAGTCTCAGGTTTTGTTAAAAATGACCCACTTAGAGTCCAAACTGGATCTCGGGCTCAACATGAAAGTTGTATATCTCATCAAAATCTTTAAGACAAGCGTGCATATTTTAAAATTTTGGCTGTTTCGGGCCTCAAACAGAGCTATTTTCAAAATAGCATAAAACTGGAAACTTTTCAAAAACTGGGCATAAGTAGCTACAGGTTTAGTGAGTTTAGGAGTCGTTAGAATTTGATTTGAGCTCCGAAGCAAACATGAGAGTTGTTCATCTTGTCAAGGACGAAAAGTTTTATGTTCACCAAATTTACAAACTAAGTTGTTTCCAACATGTTTTTAAAATAGTTTCGGTAAGTGGTTCAAAAACCACCTTTAAAATGCAAACACCAAACGTGTTCTACACTTTTAAAATAAAAACATGGTTTTAATAAAACGCCCCTACCTTCCAATGTGGTGATGAGGGGATGGTTTTAAAGCACATAATTTTCCCAAGGATTTTATAAGGCAACCAAAACAACTTTGCAAAATAAACAAAATAGTAACGGTAGCCCGATAGGCTACCACATCAAACAAACTTAGTAACCCCGTAGGCTACCTAGTTAATGACGCATGAGGTAATTGGTTAGTTAACCAGTCAAGGACTGAGTTTGAATGATATAGTGAGGAACAATGATTAATTTGTCAAGTAGACAACTTAATCAAACACGATATAAGTTAGATACCAAATTCCCAAAGTAGAACAGTTGGGTACCGATGGATCTCGGTATCCTATAACGATACAAGTTACGGTCACTAACAGTAGTAATGACCTAAGATCGACAATAATTAATTTATTAGGTAATAAATTAATTAACCAAGTATAAGGATTTAAACTCACCAAAAGAGAGTAAATTAGTACCGACGGCTATCGGTACCAAATGTTAGTCACTAATGGTACTAGTGACCTAGCGACCAATATTAATGGGGCACGTTATTGATGATAGGTAGTTACCTGTAAGTTGACTAAGGCGAGAGTACAAGTTTGCATGCAAACTAGGTAAGTACAACTCCACCTACAACATGAGCAAAATGAATTTAAAGTATTGGTTTTTACAGTATGTTAAGAATGCAATTCATGCACTGTTGATGCATCGCATGTTAAGAAAGCATATAGTTTCATAATCGCGTAGATTAATGAAAGCCTGAGTTAAATGCTATACATCCCTATCATATAAGATTAGAGGATGGCTTAGTAGAGCATATGGCCTGATAAGATAAAGAATTGAGTAATTAAATGAAGGTGTCATTATAAAGGGCACAAGGCCCACATTATGTATATAAATATAATGGGCACAAGGCCCACATTATGTGTATGAATAAAATGGGCACAAGACCCACATATTATATATAGAAATATAACAGGCACAAGGCCCACATTGTGTATAGAAATATAACGGGCACAAGGCCCACATTTTTGTAGATAAATATCATGGCACAAGGCTCACATCATGTATATAAATATAACGGACGTAAGGCCCATGAGCGCAGGGCTCACTATGCTCTTCAGATAAGAAAGGACAATGGATAATGAAGCATAAAATGAGCATAATCGGTTCACGCCTTGTTCACGATATGCCTTAGTTATAGTTACAGCATGCTTCCAGCCATAGTAGATATGCATTTCAGTACACGATGTTTTCTATTATGCATTTAGTATATGATGTTCAGTTCTGCATTCAATGATGTGTGATGTTTTGATATGTTTCAATTATATATGTTGATACCTAACATGCTTATAGGATTTTAAGTATGTATTATGATTTAAACATGTCTTGCGGACGACATGTTATACTTACTAGGTATAAAGCTCACAATGTGTGTTCATGCTGCAGGTAAGCGACTTATAGCTTAGAGCTCAATGGGCGATGATGGCAGCGGAGGCGGATGTAAGGGCGAGATTATGGATACACCGCTAGTTTAACTTCTGCATAGTAAACAGTATTTTTGAATAGTAAATAGTTAAAGAATTTTATAAGTATATATGTATGACTGAACTCCTTATGATTTAGACTTTGTATTTTCAAAAGTATACATACATGAATAGTAAATACATACACATTCAAAAAAAAAATCCCCTAAAATTATGGTATCTAATTAAGTAAGTTTAAGTAATAGTTTTTAAGCAAAAAAATAACAGTAGTTTTAAGTGACGGTCTAGGCCACTAGGGCATGGGGCATCATAGTTGGTATCAGAGCGGTATCCTGCCACCCTACCTCACATCATCGCGTGCCTGCCAAATCTGTCTAAGTTAGTTTTTATTTTACAGTATTAGTATGGAAATTAACGTAAGTTATAATGTGTAACCATGGCTGCACTAGTAGAGGTTACGCCAGTGGAGCCCACTAGAGGACGAAGGTTCCAAAGTACAACATGGTTCGAACGTGTACACAGACAAACCAAGCATCTCGAGAAGACAAAATAATGGCGCAACTCGTAGCTATGTGAGAAATGATGGAAAATTAGCAGCGCGATCTAGACTGGCTTAAGGAGTAATTAGGCCAACAGAACCAAGCACCGCAGACAGCTCAGGTGCCAGTCTAAGAGGCTCTAGTAGCCCCCGGCACTCTAAGAGAGCCAACGGCTCCTCCAGTCCAGATGGCACCAGTACCCTCAATAGTGGCTGCTCCCACATTAGCCAATATCCTTCCGCCAACCCCTAGGGAAGGCGATCTGTATGAGCAGTTCAGCGCATGAAGGTGCCAGAGTTTGAAGGGACCACCAACCCCATAGAAGCCGACGATTGGCTGACAGACATCACAATGATATTGGATTTTATGGGATTAGCTAATAAAGAGAAAGTGATGTATGCATCTTTTGCTTTACGTAAGGGGGCATGGCAATGGTGGAAAAAAGTGGCCATTAGAAGAAATGTCAATGAAATGAGTTGGGCAAACTTCATTGACGAGTTCAAGGAGATGTATTTTAACGAAGAGGCATTAGCGGTGTAGCAAGATGAATTCAATAACTTACGCCAAGGTAGCATGACCGTAATGGAGGTAGTGAAAAAGTTCGAGCAGTTGGCCCGACTCTACCCCGATTTGGTGTCGACAGAGAAGGAAAGGGTTAGGAGTATGCTGAAGATGTTCTGAACGAACATCACCGTCCAGGTCTGCAGCGGTAGCCATGGACCAGCGATAGTGGCAGAGTGTGTCAGTAGAGCTATCTAAGCCGAATACTGGTTGGCTCAGGATAAGGAAAGTCAGGCTCAGATCTTCAAAGCCTGGAGGGAGGAAAAGACCCAAGTTAAATAGGCTAAGGGGAAGCAGAACCCCGAGCCACAGCATAGAGGACAGAAAGTAGGGACTGACCAACACAGCAGGCAGTCCCATAACAACAATAAGAGGAAGGGGGATCAGGGCAACCAGGGTTCACAGAATGACTTCCCTCAGAAGAGAAAAGACTAGGGAGGAGACGACAACAAACACCCTAAGTGCCTGAAATGTAAAAAAAGGCACCTAGGAGAATGCAGACATGGAACAAGTGGTTGTTTCATCTACGGCAAGGAAGGCCACTACGCTAGAGACTGTAATTCCAACCTGCAAAATCAATAAAACCAAACTCGCAGCGTAAATAATCAACTCTACACCAAATAGACCAGAATTGAAGGCCCTTAAATCACACAAGGCAGACCGAAAGCCCTAGACAACTAAAGCAAAATATTTTCTCAAGCTATGTATACAGGCATGATGGGAAGCAGTAGCTTACTCCCACTAGACCTATCCTAGTATGTCCCTTTAAGACTATGTATCGAGAAGTGTTTATAACTCCCAATAGACTAAAGTTATGTACTTTTAAAATGATATGAAAAGCAGTACAGTTTTGCCCAAGGGCTTAGATATAATATTTTCACACGTGACTAGAGTGCAACTGAAAAAGAAAGAGTCAGAAGAGATGTTGAGATCACTATACATAAAATTACGACTGCGTAATGCTAAAGAACTGCTCAGAGTAGGAGCATAGATTGCTACCCGAGTTGTACCGATCTTCAGGGCTAGTTGTCCACTAAGTTTCAAGTAGCAAGTAGTACTCCTGTACTGCATGAGAATGTTAGGACTGGTTTCATGCTATCAAAGAGATTCCGCAATTGTACTCCATTGATCAGGATAACCGAGTCCTGTGGGCTGTTGATATCTCTCAGGAAGATACTCTCGTGTGTTTTAGGATTCTTGTGACTAGGATGAGCTTTTAACTGGTTCGAGCTTCACCATACCATGATCGAGCAAATCTCTGAGAGGAGTCCAACATCAACTCCAGTAATTCTTTGTGGGCAAGCGGGGAAGTGAAACCACCTAAGTTCCCTAGAGTCGTGGATATACAAGAATTTGTTCATCAGATTGAGAGACTGCAATCGATATCTGGTGATACAATTCTAACATATGCTGTGTAAGGACTGTCCCAATCATGTACTTTAATTTTCATTTAATGAAAAATTGAGAAATAATTTGATGCCATTTGATGCAAATTTGAAGAACACGGTTAGGTACATGACCGTGTAAGTAACCGTGTACTAATCGGGTTGTTGAAATGTTAGAGGCCGTGTAAGTGTACATGGTCGTGTAATGTGACATGGTCATGTAAGAGGCCGTGTACCGCTTAGGTAGAGGAACGTGTTTCTAGGACATGGCCATATTGAGCAGCCTCAACTGGTACACGCCCATGTTGCCTGGTACACACCCGTGTAGACGGCCATGTATGGAACTAAGAGCCATTTTTTTTTAGACTTTCGTAATACGTGAAACCTAATTTCTATGTGGAGAGTAATTAAGTATGAAAATACAGTATAACTTCCAATTGAATAGCTTAAACAAGCACGGTACTGTTTAAGTGCTATTTATGTAGTGAAATGGGTGACCGATAATGAACCCGGTCTATCCTATTATGTGTATGAATGTATGAGACATGCAGTGTCATGAAACTGGTCCAGACAACCATTTTTCCTAACACAAGACTGGTGAACAGATCACCAGAATGCTCGGACCGAACATCTGAGCACCATAGCGAGAGATAAACCTTAGTAAGGATACGACATCGAGAAAATGGTCTGCATGACCTCTTCTCATTTAGAGACTGATAAAATCAGAGTCAGAGCACTCAGACTAGTCAGTTAAGTTGAAAATAATGAATAGTAAATAGCGAAAAACGCAGTGTCAAGTTACTGGCCAAGACGGCCTTAATTTGACTTAAAACTGATATATTAACGGTCAGTAAGCTCAATCTGGCCGATTGAGCATAAAACGAGAATTTTAGTTTGACAGATACGTAGTATTAGGATGAGGGTCAAGACGACCTTTACCCGCTCTGGAATTGATATATTTGGACTCAGAATATCCAAATTAGTCAATCGGGCGCTGACACATTTTTCAAGGTGAAGTCGCGCAGATCCAAAAATTGGTCCAGATGACCTCTGATGGATGTAAAATTGATAAAAATAGAATCAGCACGTCCAAATTAGTCAAGAGAGACTGTGTCTGAAATTTCACACAGGAACGCCTCGGTTTGCGTGTGAAAAGACAACACAGTGTAGACACAACCATAGTATAGGATGTGAACAGTAAATTAGACTGATAATGGGCTCTTAGATAGTAGAAAACAATTAGGAATTGATAGTACAAAAATCAAATTCAGAAATCCAATTTTCAGGTGAAAATTGGAACACTGCCGAAAAAGGGGCGAGAACCGAACGATAGAAATTAGACTGCGCAGCGAAGACTTTTCAGATGAAACCTCACCTTAGAAAACCATGTGCCATCAGCCATAAGGCCCCCAAACACACCCCTAACAAGTGGGAAAAGTTTTCCCTAAAGTTAGGGATGTGTAGAACCATTTGTTGAATAAAATACTCAACATTCATCACATGGCCATGAATAAATGGTTGTTCTATGCAGCAGCCCATGCCCCCTTAGTGCTAAAATAATGACAGTCAATTTGTCCCATGATTAAGCTAAAATGGTAGATAATTAATTAGGATAAGTTTAAGCAAGCTTGATTAATTTTGCCTATAAAAGGCACACATGACAACTAGAGTTCATTTCCTTCTTTTGGCTTCCAAAACACCACTCTCATTTCTCCCTTTCTTCTAGCTGTAGCTGAACCTCTCTAAGCCCCAAACCCTTACATTTTCAAGCCTTTAAATCATACAAAAAACTTACCAAAAATCAAATCTCACAAGCTTGTGTTAGGAGAATTTGAATCCAAGTTGTTCTAAGGCACCAAGGGTGAGTTTTCAAAATCCAATCTTTGTAGTTTTTAGTTTTTGTTTTGGCTTGATTTTTAAGAGAAAATTTTTGGTATTTTGCTAGCACAAAAACTAACCCAGATCTTCTTGAATCCACATGGCCACTTTGGTTCATCAAGCCTTGGTTCAAAAACGTGCTTGGTTCAACGCACAAAGGTAAAAACTGAAACCTTCCCTTTTGGTGATTTAGTGATTTTAAGTTTTGATCAAGGCCAGTTATGTGTATTTGTTTATGGAAATGGTTTGTAATAATTTATTTTGAGCCCTTAAGTTTCTATTTTTAAGTTTATATGGTTGTGGTTGTGTTTACAATTTTTACGAATGGTGATTGTATGTGCGATGCTACGAATGTTTAGGAACGTGGCTGGACATAAATCTGTCCCTAGGAAAGGCCACGGATTTTTCCATTTTGACCCATTTAGGTTCCAAATTTGGGATTTGGTAAAATACGGTGTTTTAAGAAATTTTCTATACGGTCATTTTTGCATCAAATAGCCCTCGGCCAAAAACGACACTAAGATAGGTTTTTAGAGTGTTTTTCACTCGGTACCCAAAACTAGGACCAAAAATCTGAACCCAGAGATTGGTCTTGGGTTTTGCCAAAAATGGAATTAGAGTCTGAACCAGACTTCAGGCTCAACATGAAAGTTGTAGATCTCGTCGAGATCTTGAAAACGACCTATGCGTGTTTTCAAAATTTGGTAGTTTCGGGCTTCAAACAGAGCTGTTTTCAAAGTGATGTAAAACTGGGACTTTTACAAAAAAACTAGGCACTTAGCCCATGGGTTTAATGAAATTAGGAGTTGTTAGAGTTAGATTTAAGCTCCAAGGTGAACACGAGATTTGTTCATCTTGTCAAGGATGAAAACTTTCATGTTTGTCAAAATTAAAAACAAAGTCAGTTCTACTAAGTTTCAAAATAGTTTTTGAAAATGGTTCAAAAACCACCTTTAAAATGCAACCTCAAAAATGTGATTTGTACAGTTCAAAATAAAAATGTGTTTTTAAGACTTTAAAATATTAACATGGTTTTCATAAAAACGTCCCCCACCTTCCAATGGGGCGATAAGGGGACGGTTTTAAAACAAAGAATTTTTCCCAAGAATTTTACAAGCCAAACCATATAATTTTTCAAAGTAAAATAGTGTGAGTAGCCCGGTAGGCTACCACACCAAACAAGCCTTAGTAGCCTGGCAGGCTACTACCCCAAACGAGCCATAGTGGCCCAATGGGCCATTACACCAAACAAGGAATAGTAGCCCGGTAGGCTACCATACCCCAACAAGCGAAGTAACCCGATCGATTACTACACTAAGTTTACGCGTAGTAACCCGATAGGCTATTTAGTTACCAACGCGCGAGGTAACCGATTAGTTGACAGGTCGGCACCTAGTTAAGGACTGTGTTTCGAACAACATGGTAAGGAATGATGATTAAATCGGTCAGGTAGACCATTAATGAAACACGATCAAGTTAGATGTCGAATCCCCATAGTAGGCCAATAAGGTACCAACGGGCCTCGATATCCCATAGAAACACAAGTTATAGCCTCTAACGTTAAGAGTGACTCAACGAGAGTATTAATAAGATGCGTTATTGATGACAAGTGGTTACCTGTAAATTGGTAAAGGTGCAAATACATATTTTTGCTTGTAATTTAGGTAAGTACAACTCCACCTATAGCATGAATAAAATGATGTTTTACAATATGTCAAAATATGTATGCCATGCACACGATGATGCACCGCATAATTAAGAGTATATAGTTTCATAATCAAGTAGATTGATGAAAGAATAAGATAGATGCCATACATCCTTATCACGTAGGATGAGGGGCAGCTTAGAGAAGCATGTGGCCAGAAAAGATAAACAAGATGGAAATTATAGGTGTGTCGTACCGGCTCTTTCAGTTGAAAGGGTCTTAAAGTAAGTTAAAGTAGAAAGTTGAGCATCCGTTGATGACTCTCTGGCTTTTTAACCATGGGCATTACCGATGGTCTATGTACATACGGTACTGACACACAGGCCATAAGTAGACAAGAGAAAGAAAAGAGAGTAATGATGTGACGCCCCGTGCCCTCAGTGGCCCAGACCGTCACTAAAAACTGACTTACTTGCTTTTTTTATAATTTCTAGCAATTTATACTTAACTAGATATCATAAAATTAGGGATTTTTTTTATTTTACATGTACATATTTACTATATACGTACGTATACTGATTACTATTCAAAAATACTATTTAATGGTTATTATTCAAAAATACTATTTAACGATTATTATTCAAAAATACGATTTACAGTTACTATTCAAAAATACCATTTAACGGTTACTATTCAAACATACTATTTAACAATTACTATTCAAAAATACTATCTGACAATTACTATTCAAAGTACTATTTAACCATTACTATTCAAAATACTGATACTCAAATTTGCGGAAGATAAACTTGTGGCGTCTCTATAACCTTGCCCTCACATCCGCCTCCACTGCCACCATCGCCTATTGGGGTTTAAGCCGTAGGACGCTTACCTACAGCATGAATACACTACGTGAACTTTACGCCTAGTAAGTACAACATGTTTACCGCAAAACATGTTTAAACATAGTACATACTTAAAAACATATAAGTAGTCATATATCACATATACCACTTTAACATATCACATATCACATATCACATATCATATCAATGATTATAAAACTTCATATAACATGTGCATCACAGAAACATCGTGTACTGAGTGCATCTAGAAGCATGGTGAACTATAACTAATGCATGATCCGGTTATGTTCATTTATACTTCAAACTTCTCTTTTCTTTTCTTGTCTATTTAGGGCCCATGTGTCAGTACCGTGCATGCACAGACCATCAGTAACGCCCGTGGTAAATAGCCGGAGAGCCATTAACGGATGCTCAACTTTCTGCTTTAACTTAAAACCTCTTCATTTGAAAAGGTCGGTACGACACGCTTACTAATTTCTGCCTTGTTTATCTTTCTAGCCATATACTTCTCTAAGCTGTCCCAAATCCTACATGGTAGGGACGTATGGCATCTAACTTGTTTTTTCATCAATCTACTTGATTGTGAAACTACATGCTCTTAAACATGCGGTGCAACATCGTGTGCATGGCATACACATTTTCATATATTGTAAAATATTATTTAAATGCATTTTTGTTCATGCCATAGGCAGAGTTGTACTTACGTAATTGCAAGCAACTTGAAATCTCGCCTTTATCAATTCACAGGTTACTACCTATCATCAATAACGTTCTCATTAATTCTCTCGTTGAGTCATTATTAACGTTAGTGACCATAACTTGCGTTTCTATGGGGTATCGAGACCCGGCGGTACCCTATTGGCCTGTTATGGGGATTTTGTGTCTAACTTGTACCGCGTTTGATTAATTGTCTACTTGACAGATTAATCATCGTTCCTCACAGTGTTGTTCAAAATGCGATCTTTGACTGGTTTACCGATCAGTCAACTAACCGGCTATCTCGTGTGTTGGTAACTAAGTAGTATATCGAGTTACTATACGTGAACTTAGTGTAGTAACTAACCCGGTTACTTCGCTTGTTGGGGTGTGGTAGCCTACCGAGCTACTATTCCTTGTTTGGTGTAATGGCCCATAGGGCCACTATGGTTGGTTTGGGGTAGTAGCCTACCGAGCTACTCAAGTTTGTTTGGTGTGGTAGCCTACCGGGCTACACACACTATTTTACTTTGAAAAATTGTTTGGGTTGGCTTGTAAAGATCTTGGAAAAATTCCTTATTTTGAAACCGTCCCCTTATCACCCTGTTGGAAGGTGGGGGATGTTTTTATGAAAACATTTTTCATATTTTAAAGTGTTAAAAACACATTTTTATTTTGAAGTGTATAAATTATATTTTTTGATGCTTGCATTTTAAAGGTGGTTTTGAACCACTTTTGAAAACTATTTTGAACCTTGGTCGAAACGACTTTGTTTGTGATTTTGGTGAACATGAAAGTTTTCTTCCTTGACAAGATGAACAAATCTTGTGTTCACCTCAGAGCCTAAATCCAATACTAACGGATCCTAATTTCATTAAACCCGTGGGCTTGGTGCCCAGTTTTTTGTAAAATTCCCAGTTTTACGTCTCTATAAAAACAGCTCGATTTGAGACCCGAAACAGCCAAATTTTTAAAACACGCGAAGGTTGTTTTCAAGATCTCGACGAGATCTTCAACTTTTGTGTTGAGCCCGAGAACTAGTTCGGAATCTAATGTAGGAAAATAAATCGGCAAAAACGTATCAGAGTGGCGCAGTGAAACAATAAAAAATTTTATATCGTTAAATATCTCATGATGCCATATACAATAAACCAACAACAATTAAAACTCATACCTCAAGGACGCCAATCTGCAGGAGGAGAATGACAGGAGGGCTTCAACCAACTAGCCTTTTCTACTATTCTCTAATTCCCGAATGGCTGAGTATGTGGGGACTCTAAACCTCGATCGGTATGCTCGCACTGCTAGCCTTCTTCCGACCACCCAGATCTCTAAAGAACTTTATTGTCACGGTGGGCTGTGCAACAATAAGCCTGCTCACCTGAGAGTCTGTGGTCTGAGAGAACTGGAGTGGTAGGACCTCTATTTATAGACCTGCATGAGGTGATTCTCTGAATTCGAATTGGATTAGGAGAAGATATTCTCCCTTATCCATAAGCACAAAATCTGAATTTTCCAAGGGAAAATCCCAACAATAAAATTCGGCCACTTTAGGATAAATCCAATCCAAATCTAAACAAGATTTTAACTAGAATTTTATCTCCCTTTTCCAACCAAAAAAATCCGAAAATTCCAAGGAGAAAATCTCCTCAAAAAATTCGGCCACTTTTAGATAAGGGAGAATCAAAATTCCACTAAGATTTTCAAGCTTGAATCTTATCTCATCCTTATCCAAAATAACTGAATTTTCCCTAGGAGATTCACTCCTAAATTTCGGCCACCTTCTGGGAGGAGAGAATCTAAATTCAACTGGGATTGAAACTTGAATTTTTCCTTGAACCTTCTCCACAAAAAATCCGAAAATCATTGAGGATAATCCTTAAAATTTTCGTCTAACTTTAGTTAAGATTTGGATTCAAAATTCAAGTAGGATTCTAACAAGATTATCCTCTCCATATCCAACTCAAATTCGAATTTCAAACCTTGTGGATTTACCACAACAAATTCGAATCACACTTCGACTGTGATTCAAAATTTGAATTTCAAATTTGAATTTCAAATTTCAAATTCAAATTTCAAATTCAAATTTTAAATTTCAAATTTCAAATTTCAAATTCAAATTCAAATTTCAAATTCGAATTTCAAATTCAAATTTCAAATTCAAATTTCAAATTCAAATTTCAAATTTCAAATTTCAAATTTCAAAATTCAAAATTCAAAATTCAAATTTCAAAATCCACAAAACAGCTGTGTTTCAAATTCTTGTTCTCATGGATAATTTTCTACAACTCCAATCCAATCTCAAATAAAATCATGGCAACTTTATTTGGAGTTCGAATAATTGTATACTCTATTATCCAAAACAAAATCTGAATCCAACCGGAGAAAATCTTGTCTACCATCCTAATCCTGTGTCATCACCATCCATGCATAATAAACTAGCCAATAGCATATACAAATCAATTTGCCAAACGTTAAGGAATTATGTGGAGCTAGTAGAGGGACTGATTGGACATATATAATCAGGCTCTCGCAAATCCATATGATCATCATTCTTTTACCGAACAACTCAATCATATGATCACTAATTTCAGAGTCACACCACTACAAACCTGAAAGTGAACTCCCAATTATATACCGTATTACGTAAGCCTGTGACAAGCTATCGTCCAATGACCTTGTCATGTATGCAGAACCCTCATATGATATCCATGATCAGCCTTAGGCCAAATTCTGTTTAATCCTACTGATCAGGCTATCTTAAAGTTCCATTATACTACCGAATAAAGAAAATGATTATTCACCATATGTGAATAAGAAGTCATCCGCCCAGCAGACGACCCAAGGCCTTGTCCATTTTCACATTCAGTATAATGCCTTTAAGAGGATACCCTTAACTCCTCATTAGAGCTATGATTCCGATATCTGTAAACGAACCCTTCATCGTATACAAGTCATGCACCCAACGAATCGGTCTATAAGCTTACTACCTCTGAGACGCTTTAGCCATTGGAACATCAAAGTAGACAAGTCATATACATGAAGCTGTCCTTTTACTCAGGATTAAGGTTACTGCATAATGAACGTCAAAAGCAAATCGATCCACTCAAAGCAGACTTCGTAGATCAATCACGCTTTAGTCCCGGTCTAATATGTCACCACCAAGCAATATATCTATGTCTCTACTTGGGAATCCAGCTCCAGACAGTCAAGACAAACCGTCCCCTCTAAGGCTTTAGACAACATAATAGTCTTAACATGAGTTAGATGCTCGGTCTAACCCCATAGACTATAGACCATAGTTTAGACCGCTAACTTTAGAACATTGTCTTCTCGCATACAAAAGTCCATTGCATGCAACGTTCTAATAGTTTAACACAAGCAGTCAGGGAGCCATATTTGCTTACATTTACTTTAACATGTAAATAAAACGAGGACTGATAGCAATGTAATGAAAAACCTCTGTATATAATTTTATTATCTAGTTCAAAATAAATACATTAAAATGTCTCTAATACTTAGGGCATTTCCTAACAATCTCCCACTCGCCCTAAGCCAGCAGATGTGCCATGTTACGCATCCCCATCGCCTCTACATGCCTCTCAAAGCTTCTAGCCACCAAAGTCTTAGTAAAGGGATCGGTAATGTTGTCCTCCGACGCGATCTTACATACATCTACTTGTCCTGTCTCCACATGCCCTCTAATAATATGATATCTCTGACCTATGTGCTTGGTCCTCTTGTGGTGCCGAGATTCCCTTGTGTTGGCAATAGCCCCAGTGTTATCACAGTAAAGTGTGATAGGCTTGTCAACACCCGGAATGACCTCAAGGTCTCTAAAGAACTTGCGGAGCCAAACCGCTTCTTTAGATGCCTCAGCTGCAGCCACATATTCATCCTCCATAGTAGAGTCAGCTGTGCAACCCTGCTTCACGCTCCTCCACATAATGGCGCCTCCTCTGAGTAAAAACACTGATTCAGATGTTGATTTCCTCGAAACCTTACAAGTCCGGAAGTCTGAGTCCGTGTATCCTACGAGTGTTAGGTCCCCTCCAGAATACACCAACATATAATCCCTCGTTCTCTTAAGATACTTGAGTGTATGCTTTACTGCTTGCCAGTGCTTGGTTCTAGGATTTGCTTGATATCGACTCACCATACCTATGGCAAAACATATATCCGGGCGAGTGCAAAGCATAGCGTACATAAGGCTACCTATAGTGGATGCATAAGGGACCTTACTCATACGCTCTCTTTCTTCTGATGTCTTGGGACAGTCATCCAATGAAAGAGTTAGACCGGCAATAGAAGGTTGTGAACCTTTCTATGCCTCTTGCATTGCATATTTGTCAATTATTTTATCTATGTATAAAGCTTGGGATAACGCTATCATTTTGTTCTTTTGATCTCTGAAGAGATGAATGCCTAGAACATAATTAGCTTCTCCCAAGTCCTTCATGTCAAACTATTGGTGTAAGTAAAGCTTGACCGATGATAAGTTCCCTACATCATTCCCAATGAGTAGTATATCATCAACATAGAGTATCAGAAAGTCCACTTTTCCGTCCTTAATACGTTTATAAACACAAGGTTCACCAACGTTCTACTCAAAACCAAATGTCTTAATCGCTTGATCAAACCTCTGGTTCCATGAGCGGGATGCTTGCTTTAATCCATAAATGGATCTAAGCAACTTGCAGACTTTCTTTTCTTGGCCTTTCGCTACGAACCCTTCAGGCTATATCATATAGATATACTCTTCAAGATGGCCATTCAAGAATGCCATCTTGACATCCATTTGCCAGATCTTGTAATCGAGAACCACAGCAATGGACAGAAGAATACGGGTAGACTTCAGCATAGCAACAAGTGAAAAGGTTTCATCGTAATCGATTCTAGCCTTTTGTGTGTATCCCTTTGCAACCAGTCTAGCTTTGAAAGTTTCCACTCTCCCTTCCGCATCCTTCTTTCTTTTGTAGACCCATTTGCATTCAATGGGTTTTATCCCATCTGGTAAATCTACAAGTTCCTAAACAGAGTTGGATTTCATAGAATCTATCTCATTGGTCATAGCCTATTTCCAAGATTTAGAATCAACATCATTTGTAACTTCATCATAGGTGACCGGATTATCCTCATGCTCATGAGCCTCGGCCTGGTATACCTCAGCATCATACATGAAGAAATTAGATTTCTTCGAAACCCTCCCACTACGGTGAGGCACCCTAAATTGTTGATCGTCTGCAGGTCTTTCACTGGAACTCGGACTTGCGTCTAAGATCGAAATCTGTGGAGTAATTCTTTCACCCGATAACTCCTCTAGCACTACTTTGCTTCGAGGCTTAAAGTCATTCATGTGACATTCCTCCAAGAATGTCGCATTGGTTGAGACAATGACTTTTTTTTCCTTTGAGTTATAGAACAGACCTCCTTTAGTTCCCTTTGGATACCCTACAAACATGCACAATTCTGATCTTGGTTCCAACTTTTTCGCATTCCCATCCAGTACATGCGCCGGGCAGGCCCGTATTCTCATATGTCCAAGGGAAGGCTTCCTGCCATGCCACAATTCATACGGAGTTCTGGGAATTAATTTGCTTGGAACCTGGTTCAGAATATAGCATGCCATTTGTAAAGTATATCCCCAAAATTATAATGGCAGCGTTGAATAACTCATCATGGACCGTACCATATCTAACAAGGTCCTGTTTCTTCTTTCGGCTACACCATTCTGTTGTGGAGTACCAGGTGTAGTCAATTGGGACAATATCTCGTTCTCTACAAGATGTCCTCGAAATTCATCGGAGAGGTATTTGCCACCTCGATCAGATTGAAGTGTCTTTATGGATTTATCTAATTACTTTTTAACTTCGGCAGATACTCTTTGAACTTGTCAAAGGTTTCAATCTTGCGGTGCATCAGATACACATATCCATACCTCCAGTAATCATCTATAAAAGAGACATAATACTCGAACCCTCCTCGTGCTGTGACATTCATGGGGCCACATACGTCAGTGTGCACAATTTCTAAGAGCTCCAGAGCCCTTGTACCCTTAGCTCTAAAAGACCTCTTAGTCATTTCACCCTCTAGACAAGACTCACATTGGGGAAGACGTACCTCCTCCAGAGATTCCAGAGGACCACCTTTCACCAATCTTTGAATCCTATACTGATTAATATGACCAAGTCTTAAATGCCAAAGATACGCCTTGTTAGAGTGAGAAACTTTCAACCTTTTAGAGTTATTTATTAATTCGGTGTCAAGCAGTGAGTACATCTTTGGTTTGATCAAATATAGGTTTCCATCCATCTAGCCATAATAGATAAAAGACTTATTTCTCCGAATATCAACTCTTTTACTAAAAGAAACTGAATAAGAATCCTTTATTAAACAAGCTACCGATATAAGGTTCCTCCTAAAATTAGGAACATAAAAACAGTATTTAATAAAATAAACCTAAATTGATCAAAGTAAAGGTAAATATCTCCCACTGCCTCAGCCACCACCAAGCTGCCGTCTCCAATTCGTAACGAGAGGCTCCTATCATGTAGACTTCTCGTTTCCACGAACCCCTACATAAAAACACAAACATGATTAGTGGCGCCCGAATCAATGACCCAAGTGTCTTTCGATTCTTCCACCAAACACGCTTCCAAGTAATGAAGTTCCTTACCTTCCTTGCCCTTGGCGGCTAGGAATTCTCAGCAAGACTTCTTGAAGTGACCTACCTTCCCACAACGAAAGCACTTGGACTTTTTAGGGTCCCTGGGCTTCTTGTTGTTCTTCTTCTTCTTCCCACCCGAGACAGGAGGATTAGAAGAACTGGAAGCCGCTTGCTTCTGATTTGGCCTCTTCCTCTTCCGTGAGGGTTTGGAAGATTCTGCCAAATTGGCCTCACATTTAGGTTGGACCGCATCCCCATCCCTGATCGTCCGCTCATAAGCTTGGAGTTGCTTCATGAGCTCGATTAGTTCTAACTCCCTTGTCGCCAGATTGTATGCGGCCTTAAATCCCACAAAATCTTTAGACAGAGTTTTGAACACCATCTCGATCTGGGTGTTGTAGTCCAACTTAGCACCGTTTTCGGTAGCCTCAGCGAAGAATCCCATTAGAGTGATCATATGGTCCTTCACCGGAGTACCCGCCTTTTGCTTGGAGTTCATAATGCTGGTGATAGCGGACTATCGAGCCAATTTTTCTTGGCCTCCGAACATGTCCTCCAGATTGTCCATGATCTCCCTAGCAACTTGATAAGTCTCATGTTGCTTTTGTAAAGCACTCGTCATGCTAGCAAGTATGTGGCATCGAGCTATATCATTGGATTCTCTCCAACGAGTATAGGCAACCGGGACCTCCTGAAGTGGTGTGTTAGGTTTTGGTCCTGGTGGGCATGGTTCGTCCAGTACGAACTTATGTCTCTCGCAGCTGAGAACTATCAACAGATTTCTTTTCCAATCCTTATAATTATCGCCATTTAGTTTATTCTCAGTAAGTATTGAAATGAGGGGTGTCGGTGACATTTTGAACTGAAATAAAATTATACTAGACATCATTACAAAGCCCAAGCAAATATACAGATAATTTAGCAAATAAAACATACAAGTATGTTCCTACATGAAACTTGAAAAACATGTAGCATTGCAACGGTAATTCTTAGCACCTATTGCCCCAAGCCACCGAGGGGTGGTCATGAAAACAAATAGCTAGAACATAGACCCCGTCCAATTAATATATGTTACCTTAAATCCTCCAAGGGTAAGACATATATTAATAACCGCTTATTTGGCCACCAGTTTAGTTAACAGAGCTTCTAGGGAAGGATAATAACTAAACGAGTCTTGAGTGTATAACCATTGTTTACGTAGCCCGATCCACGTCCTACCATGCCACCAAGGGGTGGTCATGAATAGGATCGTACCTGAACACATTTTCCACATAGAAGATCCAATCTAGTATACCGGCGGCGGTAAACACCTACCGAGGGGTGTGGTCAGTGTAGAACTGACGTAAGGCGTTACCATGCTTTCACATATGGATCAACAATGGAGGCCGTGGGTTTTGTTTGAAACCCTCTCCCACTCAATATTTTGAAAACCATGCAAGTTTTAACAAATTATGTATGATCAATATAGTATGAGCGGCACTCACCTATCCTATATGACATGTTATCAAATATGCATATAAAACATCCATCAATACATATTTATACATCCATGACATATCACAGAAAAATAATTGACAGAATAACCAAGCCATGGTTCGATCCTAGAACAAAGAAAATAAAGATTACAAAATTCCATCCAAAGCATTCTTTGGGTCTTGAATTTTGTTCCGTCTTCTTGTATCCATGTTTATGTAGCCTCTCCATTTATTTCTCATCCCAAGAATCATTTAAATTTAAATCTCCAAAAATTTAAATTTCAAATTCGAATTCCAAATTCGAATTTCAAATTCAAATTTTAAACAATTTTAAACATCATGTGTAATAATATGTAATTTCAAAAATTTCAAGTTTTCAATTACATATTTTTAAACATGATTTAAAATTAAATCTCAAATTTAAAAATCAAAATTTTTCGATTTTTTGAACCGTCGCACCACCGCCCCCGGAGGCGGTAGCCACCGTGGGCAGCCACCAGCCCCGGAGGGGCTGGCAGCCCACGGCCGCCCAGGTTGCACCTGCCGGGCTGCAGGCCAAGCCTGCAGCGCCAGGTTGCACGCTCGGGCTGCAAGCAGCGCCTGCAGCCATAGGCTGCACGCCCAGGCTGCGGCCAGCCTTGGGGAGGCCACGGCTACCCTCAGCTACAGGCCAAGCCTACGGCCGTGGGTGGTTATGGCCTGCACAGGGGCTGCCGCAGTCTTGTCCTGCCCAAGGGCAGGGCCTGCAACCCCACCAAGGCCCGTCGGCCTATCCCGAGGGGTCGTGTTTCAATTTTCGTGCCATATTCCAATTTACCTATTAGGATCTCCAAAAATTAATTTGAATCCCAATTAAATTGAAATTTTCCACACAATCAAAATTTCAATCTTTAAATCAAATTTAACTTTTGGGAAAAATAAATCACGGTCTTCAATCTTCAATCTCCTCCAAGAATAATTACATAAAAAATTCCTAAACCATATCTGGTGTACAAAATTCTAACCATAAAAATTCTAAGAGACAAAAATTAAAATCCATGGGAAAATTACAGTGTTAATAAACTGCTCTCATGGTTACATAAAAATACCTAGATACAATTTTTCTAAATTCTAAGGAACCATAATCGGAATAAACAAGCATGCTTATAATAATTTAAAAAATTAAAATAACCACATACTTTATACATAATCCATGATAACAACATAAAGGAACCCTAGAATGCTACTCTCTAAATATCAAATCCATACATAATTTATGCACATGGCATAGTCATGAGATTGCTTTGATACCAATTGTCGGAAAATAAATTGGTAAAAACATATCAGTGTGGCGCAGTGAAACAATAAAAAATTTTAGATCGTTAAATATCTCATGACGCCATATACAATAAACCAACAACAATTAAAACTCATACCTCAAGGACACCAATCTGCATGAGGAGAATGACCGAAGGGCTTCAACCAACTAGCCTTCTCTGCTATTCTCCAATTCCCGAATGGCTAATAGTGTGGGCACTCTGAACCTCGATCGGTATGCTAACACTGCTAGTCTTCTTCCGACCACCTAGATCTCCAAAGAACTTTATTGTCACGGTGGGCTGTGCAACAATAAGCCTGCTCACCTGAGAGTCTGTGGTCTGAGAGAACTGGAGTGGCAGGACCTCTATTTATAGACCTGCATGAGCTGATTCTCTGAATTCGAATTGGATTAGGAGAAGATATTCTCCCTTATCCATAAGCACAAAACCTGAATTTTCCAAGGGAAAATCCCAACAATAAAATTCGGCCACTTTAGGATAAATCCAATCCGAATCTAAATAAGATTTTAACTAGAATTTTATCTCCCTTTTCTAACCAAAAAAATCTGAAAATTCCAAGGAGAAAATCTCTAGATAAGGGAGAATCAAAATTCCACTAGGATTTTCAAGCTTGAATCTTATCTCATCCTTATCCAAAATAACCGAATTTTCCCTAGGAGATTCACTCCTAAATTTCGGCCACCTTCTGGGAGGAGAGAATCCAAATTCAACTGGGATTGAAACTTGAATTTTTCCTTGAACCTTATCCACAAAAAATCCGAAAATCATTGAGGATAATCCCCAAAATTTTCATCCAACTTTAGTTAGGATTTGGATTCAAAATTCAAGTAGGAATCTAACAAGATTATCCTCCCCATATCCAACTCAAATTCGAATTTCAAACCTTGTGGATTTACCACAACAAATTCGAATCCCACTTGGACTGTGATTCAAAATTTGAATTTCAAATTTCAAATTCGAATTTCAAATTCAAATTTCAAATTTCAAATTTTAAATTTCAAATTTAAATTTGAAATTCAAATTTCAAATTCGAATTTCAAATTTTAAAATTCAAATGTCAAAATCCACAAAACAGTTGTGTTTCAAATTCTTATTCTCATGGATAATTTTCTACAACTCCAATCCAATCTCAAATAAAATCATGGCAATTTTATTTGGAGTTCGAATAATTGTGTACTCTATTATCCAAAACAAAATCTGAATCCAACCGGAGAGAATCTTGTCTACCATCCTAATCCTGTGTCATCACCATCCATGCATAATAAACTAGCCAATAGCATACACAAATCAATTTGCCAAACGTTAAGGAATTATGTGGAGCTAGTAGAGGGACTGATTGGACATGTATAATCGGGCTCCCGTAAATCCATATGATCACCATTCTTTTACCGAACAACTCAATCATATGATCACTAATTTCAGAGTCATACCACTATAAACCTGAAACTGAACTCCCAATTATATACCGTATTACGTAAGCCTGTGACAAGCTATCGTCCAATGACCTTGTCATGTATGCAGAACCCTCATATGATATCCATGATCAGCCTTAGGCCAAAGTCCGTTTAATCCTACTGATCAGGCTATCTTAAAGTTCCATTATACTACCGAATAAGGAAAATGATTATTCACCATATGTGAATAAGAAGTCATCCGCCCAGCAGACGACCCAAGGCCTTGTCCATTTTCACATTTAGTATAATGCCTTTAAGAGGATACCCTTAACTCATCATTAGAGCTATGATTCCGATATCTGTAAACGAACCCTTCATCGTATACAAGTCATGTACCCAACGAACCGGTCTATAAGCTTACTACCTCTGAGACGCTTTAGCCATTGGAACATCAAAGTACACAAGTCATATACATGAAGTTGTCCTTTTACTCAGGATTAAGGTTATTGCATAATGAACGTCAAAAGCAGAACGATCCACTCAAAGCGGACTTCGTAGATCAATCATGCTTTAGTTCCGGTCTAATATGTCACCACCAAGCAATATATCTATGTCTCTACTTGGGAATCCAGCTCCAGACAGTCAAGACAAACCGTCCCCTCCAAGGCTTTAGACAATATAATAGTCTTAACATGAGTTAGATGCTCGGTCTAACCCCATAGACTACAGACCATAGTTTAGACCGCTAACTTTAGAACATTGTCTTCTCGCATACAAAAGTCCATTGCATGCAACGTTCTAACAGTTTAACACAAGCAGTCAGGGAGCCATATTTGCTTACATTTACTTTAACATGTAAATAATACGAGGACTAATAGTAATGTAATGAATAACCTTTATATATAATTTTATTATCTAGTTTAAAATAAATACATCAAAATGTCTCTAATGCTTAGGGCATTTCCTAACATCTAAGTGATCCATTTTTAGCAAAACCCGAGGCTAAATACTGGGTTTGGATTTTGTTCCCAGTTTTGTCCCAGTTTTGGACACCAAGTGAAAAACACTCTAAAAACCTGTCTTAGGTTCGTTTTTGGCCGAGGGCTATTTGATGGAAAAACAACCGTATTGAAATTTCCTTGATCCACCATGTTTTACCAAATCGAAAATTCAGAACCTAAGAGGGTCCAAATGGCCAAAATCCATGGCCTTTCCTTAAGGACAGATTTATGTCCAGCCACTAAAATGTTCATGCTCTTATTTGCATATAACCATTGATAAAAATAATGTAAGCACAACCACAACTACAAACTTAAAAATGATAATCTAAGGGCTCAACATAAACTTATTACAAACCAATTTCATAAATAAATACATATAAATGGCCTTGAATCAAAACTTAAAACCAACTAACATAAGATAGGGTTTTCAGTTTACCTTTGTGCCTTGTACCAAGCACGGTTTCAACTAGGGCTTGAGGAACCAAAAATGGTCATGGGAATCCAAGAGGGTGGGGTTTGTTTTTGCTAAAAACAAAACCAAAAATTTCTCTTAAAAACCAAATCATAACAAAAACTAAAAACTACAAGGATGGGTTTTCAAAAACTTACCCTTGGTGCCTTAGAATGACCTAGATTCGACTCCTCCTAACACAAGCTTGTGAGGTTTGATTTTTGGTAACTTTTTGGTATGATTTAAGGCTTGAAAAAGTGAAGGTTTAGAGGCTTAAAGAGGTTCGGCTACAGGTAAAAGAAAAGGGAGAATGAGATGTGTTTTGGGAGCCAAAAGAAAGGAAAGCAATTCACTTGTGTAAATGGTGCCTTTTATAGGCAAAATTGATCAAGCTTACTTAGACTTAATCCTAATTAATTGTCCACCATTTTAGCTTAATCATGGGACAAATTGCTGCCCATTTTCAGTCCAAAAAGGGGCGTGGGCTGCTACATTAAATGTTAGAAGAACAAAGAAAATTGTTGACCAAGCTTTTGAAAACCCTTGAATATTTTATTCAAGTGTGTCATGGCTAGGGTAATTTTTTAATGGCCACCTTTTGGGCTATGTGTGCAGCTAATTACAGCTACTTTTGCAGCTAGGGGGCATGAAATTTTAAGGCAAAACTTTATCTATGTTGGCTTCTCATCGCAGTCCAATTTTATACTGCGGTGTTCGGTCCTTTCTCGGTAGTGTTCCAATTTTCACACGAAAATTGGATTTCTGAATCCGATTTTTGTACTATAAATTCCTAGTTGTTTTATACTATCTAAGAGCCCATTATCAGTCTAAATTACTGTTCATGTCCTATACTGTGGTTGTGTCTACACTGTGTTGTCCTTTCACATGTAAACTGAGGCGTTCCCATGCGAAATTTCAGACACAGTCTCTCTTGACTAATTTGGACGTGTTGATTTCATTTTTATCAATTTTACATCCATCGGAGGTCATTTAGATCAGTTTTCAGGATCTGTGTGATCCCACCTCAAAAAACGTGTTAGGTGGCCAAGTGACTAATTTGGGCATTCTGAACCCAAATATATCAGTTTCGGGGCGAGTAAAGGTCATCTTTACCCTCGTCCTGATACTGCGTATCTCTTAAACTAAAATTCTCATTTTGTGCTCAATCAACCAGATTGAGTCTACTAACCGTTCATGTATCAATTTTAGGTCAAATTAAGGCCATCTTGGCCAATAACTTGACACTGCGTTTCTCACTATTCATTATTCACCATTTTTTACTTAACTGACTAGTCTGAGTGCTCTGACTCTGATTTTGTCAGTCTCTTGGTGAGAAGAGGTCATCCAGACCATTTTCTCGATATCGTACCCTTGCTAGGGCTATCTCTCGCTATAATGCTCAGATGTTCGGTCCGAGCATTCTAGTGATCTATTCACCAGTCTTTTGTCAAGAAATGGTCGTCCAAACTAGTTTCCTGACATTGCATGTCTCATTCATTTATGCACATAATAGGGTGGACCGGGTTCACTGCCGATTACCCCTTTCACTGTATGAATAGTATTTAAACAGTACCGTATCTGTTTAGTCTATTCAATAGGAAATATACTATATTTTCCAACTTAATTATTCATTGTATAGTAATTAAGTTTTATACATTTTTGAGTCTTTATCACAGCTTTCCGTTCATTACACGGCCTTCAACACGGGCGTGTATCTGATCATCTAACTTAAATGATGTTAAACCAACAGCAGGAGCTTAACCAACTATGGGAGCAACTAAACCGACAACCTTAGGCACCATAACCAGTAGAGGTGCTAGCTCAAGCAGCTCCAATAGCCCCCGACGGCCCTAGGGAACAAGTAGCCCCACCCGTCCAAGCAATGCCAGCACCACCAGCTGTGGTTGCTTCCACAATGACCAATATCCTTGTGCCAACCCGTAGAGAGGGCGACCTGTATGCACAGTTTAGGTGCATGAAGGTACCTGAATTCTAGGTGACTACAAACCCCATTGAAGCAGATGATTGGTTGACCGACGTCCAGGTCATCCGAGACCTTGTGGGATTAACTGAAAGAGAAAAGTTACTATACACATCCCTCACCCTACGCAAAGGAGCATGCCAGTGGTGGAAGACCGTGGCTATTAGGAGGGATGTTAACACAATGAATTGGGCATACTTTATTGCCGAGTTCAGGGAAATGTATTTCAATGATGAAGCCCTAGCAGTCCTGCAAGATGAATTCAACAATCTGCGTCAGGAAAGCATGACGATCATGTAGGCCGTAAGGAAGTTCGAACAACTAGCACGACTTTGCCCCGACTTAGTGCCAATAGAGAAGGAAAGGGTCAGGAGAATGCTAAAAATATTCCGGATGGATATTACCGTACAGGTATGCAGTGGGAATCATGGGCCAATGACCATAGCTGAGTGTGTCAGTAGGGCCATCCAGGCAGAATACTGGTTGGCCCAAGACAAGGAGAGAAGGGCCCAAATCTTCAAGGGCAAGAGGGAAGAAAAGGCACAGCCAAAGCAGATCAAGGGAAGGCCGAACCACGACTCACAACACAAAGGGCAGAACTCAGGGGCCAACCAACACCATCGACAGTCCAACCACAACAACAACAAAAGAAGAGGGAACCAGAGCAACCAGGGGTAGCAGAGGAATTTCCCCCAAAAGAAGCACAATTGTGGGGGAAATGGCAATCTGTGACACCCCCGATTCTGATCACCCGCAACTGTCACGAACCGACTCTATTGCCGATTAAGACAGCTCGTGTGCCAAATCTGGGTTGTCAATTTAAAACTCTTTTTCTAATACTTTCATTTCTCAGGGCCCGAAAATTTTGCCCATAAAATTTTTTTTTCTTTCTTTTTTTTTTTTTTACATACTTTCTCCAAAAGAAAACTAAATATAAAAACCTGGTAAAATACAACACTAATTTCTAGTTGTCCTTTTTGAGTACAACATAATGTATAATGTACAAAATATTTATACTGCATATGTTTTTCACAATCTCTTCAATTCACTAACTTTAAAAGCTCAGCGGAAAACTTATGGCAGGACCAAGTCCACGGTGAATTCCCTATCCCTTGACACGCGTACATCCTGTCGCCATCCATATATCTACTGGACAGGTTTCTTACCTGCAACATGAACAAACTGGTGAGCTAACAGGCTCAATAAGTTCAAACATACTTAGTAATAATCACACGGATTCAAAAACATTAGCAATTCAATTTTCTATGAATAGTACTATTCATCATGAATAGTACTATTCACCATGCATACTGATTTGACCTTTAATCGATGAATAGTAACTATTACCCTAACTGGTTACTATTCATATATCCTAACTGAAATCACTATACTTAATGTACACTTTGATTATGCTCAATTATGATTTTCATCATATTATTGATTATTTATTCTCTATTTAGTTTCTAGTATAGAGCTCTTTTTATGGCAGTACCGATAAATTATTGCACGCTGACTGGGAGGGCCTAGGGAGCGACCCTAGAGCTTCGGCCTCCACAGCCCTTATATTCCCGTAGGATCTGAAAACCTCCACCACTATGTTGGAGGGGCGGTACGCCTTAATGATTTCATTACCATCTTTCAATTATAGTTTTGACCAAGTAACATTAATCATCACCTCAAGGTCACTATCCTCCATCGCCTGTAGGCCTTACTTATTCTTCTTTTCTCATTATATGAGATATGTTATACTAACTAATCTCCAAACGTCATTAGGACTTAATTCCTAATGTACAACTAATACATAATAAAATAACATAGTATTTCATATTGCAAACATGAAAATGCTTGAACTTACCAATACTGCGATAATGTCTACTTCCGGAACTCCTCCGCAGTTCTATCTTTAGTTTGGGTTCTTACAGACATAATATTGTCTGTTAATACCCTGTATTAATTATCACTTTGAATATATTTATTTTATGATAAAATTTTCAACACAATTCAACTTGTAATATGGTACACGGCCTTCAACACGCCCGTGTTCATGACCATGCACCTCCTGGTTTCTCACTACATGGCCGTGTTGTTTACTATTTAGCCGTGTAACTGTACACGGTTTGATACATGCCCATGTTCAAGCTCGTGTACCTCTCGAGTTGAAAAATTTTTCCTATACACGGCCGTGTATTTTTCTACACGCCGTGTTCTTCAAAATTTTTAGATTTTTAATTGTAAAATCTTTATTTTGAGTCCTAGAATTTTATTTAAGTCATTCTAGGTCCTTTCGGTTTCATTTTATAGCTTTTTGGTGCTAAAAACGCTAATTGTTCTGTAGGATAATAAACCGGTAAAACGTATCAGAGTGGCGCAGCGGAACAATAAAAATTTTTAGATCGTTAAATATCTCATGATGCCATATACAATAAATCAACAACAATTAAAACTCATACCTCAAGGACGCCAATCTGCAGGAGGAGAATGACCGGAGACTTCAACCAACTAGCCTTCTCTACTATTCTCCAATTCCCGAATGGCTGAGTGTGTGGATACTCTGAACCTCGATCGGTATGCTAGCACTGCTAGTCTTCTTCCGACCACCCAGATCTCTAAAGAACTTTATTGTCACGATGAGCTGTGCAACAATAAGCCTGCTCACCTGAGAGTCTGTGGTCTGAGAGAACTGGAGTGGCAGGACCTCTATTTATAGACCTGCATGAGGTGAATCTCTGAATTTGAATTGGATTAGGAAAAGATATTTTCCCTTATCCAAACCCATAAAATCCGAATTTTTCCAAGGGAGAATCTCCACTTAAAAATTCGGTTTTCTTAGGATAGATCCAATCCAAATCTCAACAAGATTTTAACTAGAATTTTATCTCCCTTTTTCAACAAAAAATCCGAATTTCACAAGGAGAAAATCCTCCAAAAAATTTCGGCCATTATGGATAAGGGAGAATCAAAAATTCCACTAGGATTTTCAAGCTTGAATCTCATCTCAACCTTATCCAAAAATAACCGAATTTTTTCTTGGATAAGTCCAACAATTTCGGCCACTTTTAGGGAGGGAGAGAATCCTAATTCAACTGGGATTGAAACTTGAATTTTTCCTTGAATATTATCCACAAAAACCGAATTTTCCATTGGAGATTATCCTCCAAAAAATTCGCCCACTTTTGTTGGGATTTGGATTCAAAATTCAAGTAGGATTCTAACAAGATTATCCTCTCCAAATCCAACTCAAATTCGAATTTCAAACCTTGTGGATTTTCCACAATAAATTCGAATCCTACTTAGACTGTGATTCAAAATTTGAATTTCAAATTTCAAATTCAAATTTCAAATTCAAATTTCAAATTTCAAATTTCAAATTTAAAATTCAAATTTCAAATTTCAAAATTCAAATTTCAAAATTCAAAATTCAAATTTCAAATTCCACAAAACGGTTGTGTTTCATATTCTTGTTCTCATGGATAATTTTCTACAACTCCAATCCAATCTCAAATAAAATCATGGCAACTTTATTTGGAGTTCGAATAATTGTGTACTCTATTATCCAAAACAAAATCTGAATCCAACCGGAGAGAATCTTGTCTACCATCCTAATTCTGTGTCATCACCATCCATGCATAATAAACTAGCCAATAGCATACACAAATCAATTTGCCAAACGTTAAGGAATTATGTGGAGCTAGTAGAGGGACTGATTGGACATATATAATCGGGCTCCCGTGATTCCATATGATCATCATTCTGTACCGAACAACTCAATCATATGATCACTAATTTCAGAGTCACACCACTATAAACCTGAAACTGAACTCCTAATTATATACCGTATTACGTAAGCCTGTGACGAGCTACTATCCAATGACCTTGTCATATATGCAAAACCCTCATATGATATCCATGATTAGCCTTAGGTCAAAGTCCGTTTAATCCTACTGATCAGGCTATCTTAAAGTTCCATTATACTACCAAATCAAGCCTTAGGTCAAAGTCATCCGCCCAGCAGACGACCCAAGGCCTTGTCCATTTTCACATTCAGTATTATGCCTTTAAGAGGATACCTTTAACTCCTCAGAGCTATGATTCCGATTTCTGCAAACAAACCCTTCATCGTATACAAGTCATGCACCCAACGAACCGGTCTATAAGCTTACTACCTCTGAGACGCTTTAGCCATTGGAATATCAAAGTACACAAGTCATATACATGAAGTAGTTCATTTACTCAGGATTAAGGTTATTGCACAATGAACGTCAAAAGCAGATTGATCCACTCATAGCGGACTACGTAGATCAATCACGCTTTAGTCCCGGTCTAATATGTCACCACCGAGCAACATATCCATGTCTCTACTTGGGAGTCCAGCGCCAGACAGTCAAGACAGACCGTCCCCTCCAAGGCTTTAGACAACATAATAGTCTTAACATGAGTTAGATGCTCGGTCTAACCCCATAGACTACAGACCATAGTTTAGACTGCTAAGTTTAGAACATTGTCTTCTCGCATACAAAAGTCCATTGCATGCAACGTTCTAACAGTTTTAACACAAGCAGTCAGTGAGCCATATTTGCTTACATTTACTTTAACATGTAAATAAGACGAGGACAGATAGCAATGTAATGAATAACCTCTAAGTATAATTTTATTATCCAGTTCAAAATGAATACATCAAAATGTCTCTAATACTTAGGGCATTTCCTAACATGTTCATTTTGCGACCCTCAATTACTATTCATCCGTCACCTAGGGTCGTTTCTCGTTTTTCAAGTGTTTCGGAGCTTGAAATGGCCATTTCACTACTCTTGAAGCACTTTTCATCCCGTCCCCCACCCTCGGTTCTCGAGAGGCTCGGGTTTCCTATCCCGACCTAATATTTTTCCTCGTTTCCCAAAATACCCCGAACATGAAATTTTTTCCTGTTTTAGGCATTTTAGACTTTAAGGGTCGGTTTACTATTTCTTTTTGGGTTGGTTTTCCATTTTCAATCCTAATCTACCGAGGGGTCCCGGTTTCCTTCTCGAGTCCAATATTTTTACCCCTTGTTCCCTGAAATGCCCTTATGCCATTTTAGAAATTTCGGCAATATTTTCGCTTGTATTTTTTGGTTACTTGGCGTTAGGTATACCTCAGAACCTTTGTACCTGCCACGTACTATACTAGAGGCCTATTTTATACATAGTTTACAAACTTTGTATAAAAATTTTCCACATAATCAATATTCAAAAATCCATACACAATCAACAATATTTTCCAAACTAACCTTGGTTTAATATGTTAATCATCACCAAATAGTTTTCATCACAACATTTCAAAAAATCACATATCACTCTTGGGTTTTCTAATGTGTAAATCAACATCAAAACCTAACAAAATTTTCATTCCAACCCTAGCATTAGCCACGAATTTTTGCAAGAAAATTCATCAAAATTTTCTTATTTCTTTACTCCAATTCATGTTTAATTCAACATGTAATCAAATGGATCTAAACACCAAATCAAATCAACGATTTCCAATATACCTTTCACACCAACTATGACACAGTTTTTTAATGGAAACATGCAAAATTTTTGCCGGTTTCATAACCCTAAATCATGCTTCAAAATCTAAACATCAAACCAAATCATATCATCATCACAACATCAACTTTTTCAATGTTTTCCCACTCTACATACCCACGGATTTTCACTAAGAAAATCAAAGGAAAATGCTTCAATGTAGAAGCTTACCTTATCTTGTTGATGGCTTGATGCTAGAAATGCAATGAAAGCTAAGTTTAGTGTAAAATTTAAAACAAAATTTTGGTTTAATGGGGGGAGAAAGGCCATGGATTTTTGGCTAAAAAAAGAGCAAGAGTTTGGCTAAATTTTTCTATTTTTTTTAGTGATTTTGGATGCCTATTTATAGGCAAAAGCCAAGGGTTTTTTAGCAAATTTTTCCAACAATTTGCAAATTAGTCAAGGATCAAAATGCAATAATTTTGAGCCAAAAACCTAATTTTTTTCTTTCTCCCTTTCCACATGGCCGAATGGCCTTTTAGATAATTCTAATAATTTTTTTTCTATCATTTTGGCATGATCTAAGCCATTGATCAAAAAGTAAGGTGATCCTAGCCACACACCTTTTATCTTGCTTTCCAAACCAAAAATAAAAATGGATTTATGATATCAACATGATGATATCATCCTATTATTTATATTAATTCACTGATTAATTCATGGTCAAATTTTGACCGGAAGCCGATCCGAATGGAACTTTACCGAAATCGCGTAGGCGGGTTCCGGGCGCCTCCGGTGCAATCGGTTTGTTTTATTTTGCTTCCGTTTGGTCAGAATTCTCTACCGTAAATTTCTATCATTTTAGTGCATTTTGATGCATTCTCTAGGGTTTTTGGCTCTGATTTAGAACTGTCACACCCAAAAATGTTCGGTAAGATTTTCCATCCCCAAACTCACTCATTCTAACATTACCGGAACATTTTTACAGTATTCTTAATAGTATTAAAACACAACTTTTTCGTATTTTATTCATTAAAATTGCTATATACATACAATTTTAATCTACTTCGAGAATCTAAAATTCCTGTTTATCACACAATCAACACCCACCTTGCCCTAAAGGTGGAAAGAACCATCCGGGAGAATGCCACCAGGGTACTAGCGGTGGTTACATATGTGGCAAGGAAGGCCACTTTGCCAAGCACTGCCACTCCAACCTGTAAAATCAGTAGGGCCAAGCCCGGCCTACTAGCAGACAGCTACATGCCACCCAAGGAAGAATTGAAGGCCCATTAATCAACTAAGGTAGATTGGAAGCTCTAGAGCCGCAAGGGAGGATTTACACCTTCACTCATGAAGATGCAGAGGCCGAAACCTCAGCTGTGGTGACAAGTCAGCTTCCTATCACCAACTTCACTGCACTGGTTTTATTTGATTCTGGAGCTATGCACTATTTTGCATCATCAAAGTTTGGTAGGGAGATAAGCCAGAATGTAGATAAGATGAACCAAACCTTTCAAACTGCCCTTCTAGGGAAGTTTTGTTGTCTAGCTATTGGGTACATCATGTGCCAATAGTTATCAGTGGGCATAAGCTAAGCATTGATCTAATCATCATCGAGATGTGTGATTATGACGTGATTATAGGAATAGATTTCCTCACCAAATAACACATCGTTATAGATTGTCAGAGATGGGAGGTTACCTTCAACCCGAGCGGACACGACAAATTTATCTACAAAGGCCTATCTTTGAAGCTGCCAAAGACAATGATATCAGTAATGAAGGCTCACCAGCTGCTATCTAATTGATGCATCGCTTTCCTCGCACATGTAGTGGACACTACCTAGGAAGTGGAGACAAGACCTGACAGTGTTCTGGTAGTTTGAGATTTTGTGGAGGCATTCCCGGGGGATCTTCCAGGACTTCCGCCAGAGCAGAAGATATCGTTCGAAATCGAACTGTTACTAGGATCGGCACCCATATCCAAGGCCCCCTACAGAATGGCCCCGACAGAAATAAAAGAGCTTTAAGCTCAGTTGAAGGATTTGATGGACAAAGGCTTCATCTGATAGAGCTGCTCACCATGGGAAGCACCTCTATTATTTGTGAAGAAAAAAGATGGGACATTAAGGATGTGTATCGACTACAGGGAGCTGAACAGGATCACGATCAAGAACAAGTATCCATTGCCGTAGATCAGTGATTTGTTCGACCAGCTCTGAGGTGCCGCAGTATTCTCAAAAATCGACCTACATTTCAGGTACCACCAATTACGGATCAGAGATGTAGATATACTCAAGACAGCATTCCAAACACGCTACAAGCATTATGAGTTCCTCATTATGTTGTTCGGGCTGACAAATGCACCTGCAGCTTTCATGAATTTAATGAACTGAGTATTCAAAGAATTCCTAGACAAGTTTTTCATCGTGTTTATTAATGACATACTTATATATTCTAAGAAAAAAGAGGAGCATGAGGAGCATCTGAGAGCCATCCTACTCAAGCTTAAGGAGCATCGGTTGTATGCCAAATTCTCTAAATGTGAATTTTGGATGGAGAAGGTCCACTTCCTCGGTCACATGGTCTCCAAGGAGGGAGTATCTATGGACCCAGCAAAAGTAGAAGTAGTTAGTGAATGGCCAACTCTGAAGAACATAACAGAAATCCGTAGCTTTTTAGGTCTAGTGGGATACTACTGATGATTTGTAGAAGGATTCTCAAAGCTAGCTGCACTACTCACAACGCTCATAAAGAAAGAAAAGAAGTATGAGTGGACTGACAAGTGCGAGAAGAGCTTTCAGGAGCTAAAAAGCTGACTCACGAGCGCTCTGATCTTGATCGTACCAGATGCTGAACAAGGGAATTTCATGATTTACAACGACGCATCCAAGACTGGACTAGGAGCTGTATTAATGCAATGTGGTAGAGTGGTCGCGTATGCTTCCCGGTAACTCAAGAACCACGAAAGAAACTACCCGACGCATGACCTGGAGCTTGCAACAGTCGTCTTTGTACTCAAAATATAGAGGCACTATCTATATGGTGTCAAGTACAAGATCTATACAGACCACCAGAGCCTCAAATATATCTTTACGCAGAAAGAGCTCAATATGAGGTAACAAAGATGGCTGGAGTTGGTGAAGGATTATGACTGCAAAATCCTATATCACCTAGGAAAAGCCAATAAGGTGGCCGACACGCTGAGTAGAAAGCATACCTTGTCGCTTATGGCTATCCACGCCTTACCGAAAGCACTACAAGATGAGCTACGGAGCAGCGAAATCGAGATTCTAATGGGGAGGTTGTCCGAAATGACCCTCCAGTCGACACTCCTAGAAGAGATTAAAGCCGCCCAAGACCTCGATTCAATCCTTAACAAATTTAAAAAGGAGACAAAAGAGGGCCAGAGTTCAGAGTTTCAAGTCTCTAAGGATGGCATACTCTACTTCAGAAATAGAGTGTGTGTTCCGAATAATGAAGAACTCAGGAAGCGGATCCTATTAGAGACTCATGACACGCCATACTCGGTACATCCAAGAGTAAATAAGATGTACCAGGACTTAAAAGGAAGTTTTTGGTAGCCAAACATAAAGAATGACGTCACCAAGTTCGTAGCAAAGTGCCTCACCTGCCAGAGAATTAAAGTAGAACATCAGCGACCAGGAGGAGAACTGCAAAAGATCGAGCTACCAGAGTGAAAATGGGAGCAAATTACGTTGGATTTCATGGTTGGATTGCCCAGAACTTCAAGCGGGAACGATGCCATCTGGGTAATTATGGATCGACTAACAAAATCAGCTCGATTTTTGACCATGAAACTGAGCTACTCGGCGAAGAGATTAGCAAAAATGTACATGGGCCAAATAGTAAGATTGTACAGTGTACCCAAATTGATCATCTCAGATCGAGATGGATGCTTCATTTCAAGGTTTTGGGAGAGCGTTTAAGCTGCAATAGGAACTAAATTGAAGTTCAGCAGCGCCTTCCATCCTCAGACTGACAGCCAGTGAAAGAACTATTTAGACTTTAGAAGATATGTTGAGAGCATGTATCTTCGACTTCAAGGGGAATTGGGATCAGAAGCTACCTTTGATAGAGTTCTCGTACAATAATAGCTATCATTCCTTGATTGGGATGGCTCCGTACGAGGCACTCTATGGAAGAAGATGCTGATCACTAGTTCACTGGCATAAAATCGGAGAGAAATAGCTCACTAGCATGGATTTCATAAAAAATACAACTAAAGACATGAAGCTTATACGAGAAAGACTAGAGACATCTCATAGCCGCTAGAAGAGTTATGCAGATAGACGACGAAGACCTCTGAAATTTCAAAAAGGAGATTCAGTTTTTCTTAAGGTGGCACCAATGAAAGGGGTGATGTACTTTGGGAAGAAAGGAAAACTCATTCCTAGATATAAAGGACCCTTTGAGATCCTTGAGAGAGTCAGAAAGGTAGCCTATAGGTTAGCGCTCCCTCCCGAATTGGCTTCTGTACATAATGTCTTCCATGTCTTGATGTTGAAGAAGTACGTGCCGGATAGTTCCTACATACTAAGCTAAGAGCCAGTTGAAGTACACACCGATCTAACATACAAAGAGAAACCCGTGCAGATTTTTGCCAGGGAGAACAAAGTTCTTAGAAATAAAGCGATTTTGCTTGTGAAAGTATTATGGCGGAATCATAACCTTGAAGAAGCTACATGGGAATGGGAAAAGGATATGAAAAGAGACTTCCTAGATTTATTCTAATTTTCGAGGACTAAAATTTTTGTAAGAGGGGTAGATTATAAGGACTGCCCCGATCATGTACATTAATTTTCATTTAATGAAAAATTGAGGAATAATTTAATGCCATTTGATGCAAATTTGAAGAACACGGTCAGGTACACGGTCGTGTAAGTGACCGTGTACTGATCGGGTTGTTAAAATGATAGAGGCCGTGTAAGTGTACATGGCCGTGTAATATGACACGATCAGGTACACGGTCGTGTAAGAGGCTGTGTACCACTCAGGTAAAGGAACGTGTTTCTAGGACACGGTCGTGTTGAGCAGCCTCAACTGGTACATGCCCGTGTTGTTTGGTACATGCCCGCGTAAGGGCCCGTGTAGAAGGCCGTGTATGGAACTGAAAGCCATTTTTTTTAGACTATCGTAATACATGAAACCTAATTACTATGTGGAGAGTAATTAAGTTCGAAAATATAGTATAATTTCCAACTGAATAGCTTAAACAGGTACGGTACTGTTTAAGTACTATTTATTTAGTGAAATGGGTGACTGACAGTGAACCCGGTCTACCCTATTATGTGTATGAATGTATGCGACATGCAATGTCATGAAACTGGTCTGGATGACCATTTCCTGACATAAGACTGGTGAATAGATCACCAGAATGCTTGGACCAAACATCTGAGCACCATAGCGAGAGATAAACCCTAGTAAGGATACGACATCGAGAAAATAGTCTGGATGACCTCTTCTCATCTAGAGACTGAAAAATCGGAGTCAGAGCACTCAGACTAGTCAGTTAAGTTGAAAGCAGTGAATAGTAAATATTAAAAAACGTAGTATCTGGTTACTGGCCAAGACGGCCTTAATGATATATTAATGGTCAGTAGGCTCAACCTGGTCGATTGAGCATAAAACGAGAATTTTAGTTTGAGAGATACGCAGTATTAGGATGAGGGTCAAGATGACCTTTACTCGCTTTGAAATTGATATATTTGGACTCAGAATGTCCAAATTAGTCAATCAGGCACCTGACATATTTTTCGAGGTGGGGTCACACAGATCCCTAAAATTGGTCCAGACGACCTCTGATGAATGTAAAACTGATAAAAATGGAATCAACACATCCAAATTAGTCAAGAGAGACTGTGTCTGAAATTTCACCCGGGAACGCCTCAGTTTGCATGCGAAAGGATAACACAGTGTAAACACAACCATAGTATAGGATGTGAACAGTAAATTAGACTGATAATGAGCTCTTAGAGAGTGTAAAATAATTAGGACCACTTAGAGTTTGAATCGGACTTTAGGCTCAACATGAAAGTTGTAGATCTCGTCGAGATCTTGAAAATGACCTGTGCGTGTTTTAAAAATTTGACCGTTTCGAGCCTCAAACAAAGCTATTTTCAAAGTGATGTAAAATTGGGACTTTTACAAAAAAACTAGGCACTTAGCCCATGGGTTTAATGAAATTAGGAGCCATTAAAATTATATTTAAGCTCCGAGGTGAACATGAGATTTGTTTATCTCATCGAAGATGAAAACTTTCATGTTTACCAAAATCGCAAACAAAGTCGTTTCGACCAAGTTTTAAAATAGTTTTCAAAAATGGTTCAAAAACCACCTTTAAAATGCAACCTCAAAAATGTGATTTGTACACTTCAAAATAAAAATGTGTTTTTAAGACTTTAAAATATGAACATGGTTTTTATAAAAACGTCCCCCACCTTCCAACGGGGTGATAAGGGGATGGTTTCAAAACAAAGAATTTTTCCCAAGAATTTTACAAGCCAAACCATATAATTTCTCAAAGTAAAATAGTGTGAGTAGCCCGGTATGCTACCACACCAAACAAGCCTTAGTAGCCTGATAGGCTACTATCCCAAACAAGCCATAGTGGCCAGGTAGGCCATTACACTCAACAAGGAATAGTAACTCGGTAGGCTACCACACCCCAACAAGTGAAGTAACCCGGTCGGTTACTACACTAAGTTTACACGTAATAACACGGTAGGCTATTTAGTTGCCAGCGCGCGAGGTAACTGGTCAGTTGACTGGCTGACACCCAGTCAAGAACCGTGTTTCCCACAACATGGTAAGGAACGATGATTAAATCGATCAGGTAGACCATTAATGAAACACGATCAAGTTAGACGCCAAATCCCCACAGTAGGCCAATAGGGTACCAATGGGTCTCAGTACCCCATAGAAATGCAAGTTATAGTCTCTAACGTTAAGAGGGGCTCAAGAGAGTATTAATAAGACGCATTATTGATGACAGGTGGTTACCTGTAAATTGGTAAAGGTGCGAGTATGCATTTTTGCTTGCAATTTAGGTAAGTACAACTCCATCTATGGCATAAATAAAATGATGTTTTACAGTATGTCAAAATATGTATGCCGTGCACACGATGATACACCGCATAATTAAGAGCACATAGTTTCACAATCAAGTAGATTGATGAAAGAACAAGATAGATACCATATGTCCCTACCACGTAGGATGAGGGACAGCTTAGAGAAGCATGTGGATAGAAAAGATAAACAAGATGGAAATTATAGGCTTGTCGTACCGGCTCTTTCATTTGAAAGGGTTTTAAAGTAAGTTAAAGCGGAAAGTTAAGCATCCATTGATGGTGTAATGACCGCCATTTTTATGGCACGTACTTACCTATAATAAGTCATTAAGGAATTAAATGGACATAATTTAATGCCTTTTAGTGCAGATTTAAGTAACACGGTCAGGTACACGGCCGTGTGAGTGACCGTGTGTCATTCGAACTGTGTATCTGTTAGTAGCCGTGTGAGTGTACATGGCCGTATAGTGTAACACGGTCAAGTACACGATCGTGTAGGAGGCCGTGTACCACTCGGATAGATGTTTTTGTTTCAAAGACATGGCCGTGTTGAGTAGTCTCAACTAGTACACGCCCGTGTTTGAAATGTACACGCCCGTGTTGCGTTGTACACGCACGTGTAAGAGTCTGTGTATAAGGCTGTATAATGAGCCGAGAGCCACTGTAATGACTCTCATAAATTATGAATCTTAATTACTATGCAATGATGTAATTGAGTTAATAAACACTGTGTGTTTTTCAGTTGAATGAATTAAACGAGTATAGTAACGTTTAATTACTATTTATGCAGTGAAAGGGGCAACCGACAGTGAAATCGGTCCACCCTATTATGTGAGTATGCGTTAAGACACGCAATATCAAGAAACCGGTCTAGACGACCATTTCATGATACAGAACTGATGAGCTAGTCATCAGTATGCTCAGACTGATCATCTGAGCGCAGCAGTGATAATTTCCCTAATAGATGTACAGTATCGAGAAAAGTGGTCTAGATGACCTCTTCTCGCCCATAGACTGACAATATCAAAGTCAGAACGCTCAGATTAGTCAGTCAGATAGAGAATAGTGAATAGTGATTAGTGAATAGTGAGAAACGCAGTGTCAGGTTAGTGGCCAAGACGGCCTTAATCTGGTATAAAACTGATATATTAATAGTCAGCAGACTCAATCTGGTCAAGTGAACACAAAATGTAGATTTTGTTTAAAAGATACGCAGTATCAGGATAAGGGTCAAGACGACCTTTTCTCCCCCCCGAAACTGATATATTTAGACTCAGGACGCCCAAATTAGTCAATCGGACACCTGACACGTTTTTCGAGACAGGGTCATACAGATCCCGAAAACTGGTCCAGAAGACCTCAGATGGATGTAAAACTGATAAATTTGAAATCAGCACGTCCAAATTAGTCAGGAGAGACTGTGTTTGAAATTTCGTGCAAAAACGTCTCGTTATGCGTGTACAGTGTCAACACAGTGTAGGCCTAACCACAGAATCAAGAAATTGGTCAAGATGACCTTTTTGTGATATAAAATTGATATATTTGGATTCAGAATACTCAAATTAGTCATTTGAGCACAAAAAGTAATTTTTGACCGGGAACCATGCAGTATCGGGAAACTGGTCGAGACGACCTCGGATGAAGATAAAACTGATATATTTGGGTTCAGCACGGCTAAATTAGTCAGTAGAGCCTATTTTAAAATTTTTCAAAAAATTAGTATAAAAGGACGAAATTTTTGGGACTATTGAAAAATAGCCCCCATAATTTTTCCAAATCCCATTTTCTCCCCCAACACCACACGAGGATGAACAGTGACCGACCATCGAATCCGACCTCCGTTTTTTACACCGCCGGCACCATTGGAAAGCTCTTGACGAGCTGAGTCCAACGGTGGGCCGAGTCGACCGAACCGACGCCGGAGCACGCCGCTCGCGCCGTCCAAAGCGGCCGGTGGCCGAATTTTTCAAACCGCCGTATCTTCGCCGTCCGACCGACAAATGCCACGATTCCGGTCCCAATGGATTCGTGGTGAAGAGTAGAACAAAACCTAGGCTTCATTTCACGTCAACAGCTGCCGGATCGCGCCGCCCAAGGTTTGCCATCGCCGTCGCCATCGCCACCGTCGAATCTCGCTATTCCGGCGGAGTTGAGTTGCAAGGTCGGTATCAAAATGCTCAGAACAACACGTAGATCAAAAGCCCCAAATCAATTTTGGGCAACAACGCCGGAAAATGAAGATCCAACACCGCCGCCGTCGCCAACTTTTCGAGGGCCGATTTCCGGTGATAGGAGCCTCGATTGGTGAAATTGACACCACCAATGGGTTCCTCTCGTCGAGCTCTTCAACATGGTGGTCGCCACTCCCATCGCTGCCGTGGTCAACACCGGTCAACGGCGGTCAACGCCGGTCAACGGTGACCCGGAGACCGAAAATTGAAGAATGGCCCGTTGGCCTATTTTTGACGTTTCGGACACATCCGCGGCATCGGATTTATAAACCGGAGTTTCAAAAGTGGAGAATGATGATTCAAAGATTGTGCGGTCGAGACCGAACGGTTCGTCCGACCGCCGACAGGAACGATTTTGGTAGTGGTTTTGATCCCTTGATTCCTCAATTTATTATTGGAAATAATTATGTATGAATTATGGGTTACTGACTTGAGGAATTGTAAGAAAAAGGGATGAAATGTCGAAAAAGATAATGTGAGGAAATGTGAATATTTTTACATAAAAAGCGGAGCTTTTACGTAAAAATTAGGCCTCTGGTTTAGTACATGGCAGGTTAGAATAGGTTAGATGGTTTTGAGGCGTTTCCTAAACGCCGGAAACCCAAAAAATTAAGCGGAAATGCTGTCGAAATCTCTAAAACGGCACAATGGGGTATTTTAGGAAACGAGGGGTGAAAATGTGATCGGGATGGGAACCCGAGCCCCCTCGATGACCTAGGTCCAGGAAAGAAGGATGGACATTTACAGGATTAGTGAACCGCCCAGTTAGAAATCTCGAAATGTAAAGAAACGACCCCTAGATCAGAATAGTGCCACCCGAGGGACGGTTGTGATCTAAGTATAAAATTTGGGGTGATTACATCGGTAACGGTAACCCGACAGGCTAAATGGTCATACGGGAGGTATTCAGTCAGTTGACTGGTCGGTTAGCCAGTCAAGGACCAAGTCTGAATGGGATAGTGAGAGACAGTGATTAATTTGTCAAGTAGACAAATTAATCAAGCACGATTAAAAATTAGATATCAAATTTCCCAAAGTAGAGCAGTTGGGTACCGATAGGCATCGGTACCACACAACGATAAGTTTATTAGTTCCTAATGATAGAGTGACCTAAGAGCGATGTTAATTAATTTATTGGGTAAATAAATTAATTAACAATGATTAGAAAATCAAATTCTTAAGAAGAGGGCAATTAGTACCGATAAGGATTAGTATCACTAACGATAGAGTTTTTATTAGTCACTAATGACCACAGTGACCTAAGAGTAAATGTTAATGAAATACATTATGATTACAGGGAGGTACCTGTATTGTGACGAAGGCGAGAGTATAAACTGTCTGATGATAGGTAAGTACAACTCCGCCTACAGCATGGATAAAATGAATTTAAAATGATGCTTTTCCAGTACTTTAAGTATGTATCTTGCACACGATGCTGCACAGCATACATAAGAGCATATAGTTTCACAATCGAGTAGATTGATGAAAGAACAAGTTAGAAGCCATAGATCCCTACCGCGTAGGATTGGGGACAGCTTAGAGAAGCGTATGGCTAGAAAAGTTAAACAAGATCGAAATAAATAGGTGTGTCGTACCGGCTCCTTCAGTCGAATGGGTTTCCAGTTAAAGAAAGTTAAGGCCGCAAGTTGAGCATCAGTTGATGGCTCATCGACATTAGTTGACCTCAGCCGTTACCGTTGGTCTGCACGCACACGGTACTGACACATGGGCCCTAAATAGACAAGAAGAGAAAAAGAAAAGTTTGAAGCATAAATGAACATAACCGGATCATGCATTAGTTATAGTTCGCTATGCTTTCTTTTTCAGTAGAGTGCATACAGTAAACGATGCTTCTGTCATGCATAAAGTATGTGAAGTTTTATATTCACTGTCATGACATGTTATGTGATGACATGATATATGAGCTGATATGTGATATGCTTATATGGTATGTGATTTATTAAGTGATATATGTCATGCCTATGATTTTATGTATGTGCTATGTTTTAAACATGTTTTGCGGTTAACATGTTGTACTTACTGGGCATAAAGCTCACGGAGTGTGTTCATGCTGTAGGTAAGCATCCTATAGCGTAAACATCAAGGGACGATGATGGTGGCATAGGTGGATGTGAGGATGAGGTTATGGATACACCGCGAGTATTCTTCCGCATAGTATGAGTAAATAATATTTTGAATGGTGACAGTTAAATAGTATTTTGAATAGTAAAGGTTAAACGGTATTTTGTAACAGTAAACAGTATATGTATGAGTAGTATATTTAAATAGTATCTGGTGAATAGTAATCAGATAAACAAGTATATAATTGTGTATGTATAATTGAAATCCTTATGTTTTTCAAATTCCACATTTTAATAGTATGCGTACGTGAATAGTAAATACGTACGCGTATAAAAAAAAATTCTCTCTAAATTTATGGTATTAAATTCAGCAAGTTTAAGTATCGGTTTTAAAGAAGAAGTATAAGTAAAAGCTAAAGAAGCAAGTAATATAGTTTTTAGTGACGGTCCGGGCCGCTGAGGGCACGGGGCGTCACAGTTGGTATCAGAGCGGTTTCCTGCCATCCTACCTCACATCGCCGCATGCCTGCCTCATCTGTCCAAGTAAGTTAGTTTTATTTTTAGTCAGTAAATGTTTATCTATTGTAGATAACATTTTATAGTAATGAAACGACGAAATCTATGATGGCGAGGACGAGATGAAAAGATGCTGAGATCATTATACGAAAAATCACGGCCGTGCAGTGCTAGAGAACTGCTCAGAGAAAGAACATGGATTGCTGCCCGAGTTGTACCGATCTTCAGGGCTAGTTGTCTACTAAGTTTCGAGTGGCAAACAGTACTCCTGCACTCCATGAGAATGTTAGGACTGGTTTCACGTTATCAAAGTGATTTCCCGATTGTACGCCATTGATCAGGATAACTGAGTCCTGTTGGCTGTTGATATCTCTCAGGAAGATACTCTCGTGTGTATCGGGATCCTTATGACCAGGATGAGCTCTTAACTGCATCGAGTTTCACCATATCACGATCAAGCCAATCTCTGAGAGTAGTCCAGCATCAGCCTCAGTTTTTCTTTATGGGTAAGCGGGGAGTGAAACCGCCTAAGTTCCCTAGAGTTATGGATATACGAGAATTTGTTCATCAGACTGAAAGACTGTAGCTGATGTCAGGCGATACAGTTCTAACGTATACTGTTCGCTACAAGGAATCGATATGGACTTCTACATTACATGCCGAGACAAAAGTGGATCAAGACAGGAGAAGACCCAAAGAGAGAAAGAGACCTTGCCAAACAGAATTAGAAGAGCGATCAAGCAGGACTAGCAAGCCTTATCAAGGAGATAGTGAACGCTGAGAGAAAAGTGCTCAACCCCGGGAACCCTACACAAGCCCAAGGCATTATAGCAGCCGCCATTATGGAGGGTGACCCAGTAGAACTAACACCCCAACTGACCGATGAAGAGTTCATGGCCGAGCACTAGCCAGAAGTACACGAGGGCAATAGGGAGCCGATGGAGAACCCCGAACCAGCCCGTATGTCTCCCGAACACCCCATGAAAGAGGAAGATAACGAGACTCTTTCCGACGCCCATCCCGACGATGAGGGAAAGGAGATCCCCAACCGCTTTAGTAATGACGAAGTCATCATAGCCAGCGATGACGAGGTCAGTTTCAGCTGAGAAGAAGAGGAGAACCTAGAGGAGTACTCACTTAGCGATAGTGACGATGAGGAGATGCCTGATATTGAATCAGGATTGTCCTTCCAATAGTAGTAACCCTTCTGCAAGAATGTTAGTTATGAAAATATATAGAGGGAAGCAGTAGCTCTCCCCCGTCAGTTATAGCATAATGTACTTGTTGGGATCGTATAGGGGAAGTGTGTGTCACTCCCGCTGAACTAGAATCTTGAATATATGTATATATATTATGTGAAATATATTATGAGATAAGCAGTAAAGCTTTGCCGTAGGGGCCAAATATAAATTTTTTCCACAAGCGTGAGTATGATATGACAGAAAGTGCAGGATGAATCCTAGCACTCAGACGATGTCCCAATACAATGCGGCAATTGTATTGAAAATCACAGTATGAGAGAAAGAAAGGTGGATATAGTGTGTATATTTATATCCATAATGTTTAAGTAAGATTGTTAAGTAAGAAAGAAAACGATATGTGATACGAGTCCCAAGTACAGAATTTAAGAGACTTATATTTTTCTTTCCCGCTGTACAATAGGGTTACATAGGAAAACATGGCAAGAACGAGAGCTTAGTTAAACCTAGTATCCTGAGAGGATGAGTTGATAGCACAGATCGCAGCCATGCAAGAGATGATGGAGAACCAGTAACGGGAGCTAAACCAGCTTAGGGAACAGTTGGGCCAGCAACCCCAGGCACCACAGTCAGTAAAGATGCCAGCACAAGAGGCTCTAGCAGCCCCAAGAAACTCTTAGGAAGCAAGCAGCTCCTCTAACCCAGGAAGCACTAGCACCCATAGTAATGGCTGCTTTCGCAACAGCAATTGTTTTTCTACCAATCCCTAGGGAAGGCGACTTGTATGAGAGATTCCGACGCATGAAAGCGTTAGAATTCTTAAGAATCACCAACCCTATAGAGGCCGATGATTGGCTAACAGATATCCAAGTAATCTTGGATTTTATAGGGTTAACAGATAGAGAGAGAAAGTGATGTACGCATCCTTCACCCTATGCAATGAGGCGCGTTAGTGGTGGAAGATGGTAACCATTAGGAGGAACATCAGAGAGATGAGCTGGAGCGATTTCATTGAGGAATTCAAGGAGATGTACTTCAACGAGGAAGCACTAGCAGCGTAGTAAGACAAGTTCAACAACCTGCGCCAAGGTAGTGTGACTGTTATGAAGGTAGTCAAGAAATTTGAGCAATTGGCTCAACTTTTTCCAGATTTGGTACCGACTAAAAGGAGAGAGTTAGACGAATGCTGAAGATGTTCAGAACGGAAATCGTAGTTTGGGTCTGTAGCTGAAGCCATGAACCAGCGACACTAGTAGAATGTGTCAGCAAGGCTATCTGAGCCGAGTACTGGTCGGCTAATGATAAGGAGCGAAAGGCGCAGAATTTTAAGGCACGAAAGGAGGAGAAAACGCAAGCCGAGTAGGCTCAGGAGAAGCAGAACCCCGAGTCACAATACAGAGGGCAGAATGTGGGAACCGGCCAGAATAGTAGGCATTCCCATAACAACAATAAGAGAAAAGGGGAATTAGGACAATCAAGATTCACAGAAGAATTTCCCCAGAAGAGAGACGACTAGGAAGGAATGACAGCCAATACCCGACGTGCATGAGATGTGGAAAGAGGCACCCAGGAGAATGCAAGCAGAGAGCAAGTGGTTGTTTCATCTGTGGCAAGGAAGGCCACTATGCCAAAAAAAAAATTGCTACTCCAACCTGCAGAATCGACAGAATCAACCTCGCACTGGGAATAATCAACTTCACACCAACCAGACCAGGATCGAAGACCCTTCAATCACACAAGGTATACTGAAAGCTTCAGATAGCTAAGGGAGAATCTATGCTTACACGGGGAGTGACGTTGAAGCTGTAACTTCTGCAATGGTGACAGGCCAGCTTTCTATCGCCAACTTTGATGCGTTAGTTCTACTTGATTCTGGAGCCACCCATTCGTTGCATCATCAGATTCTGCCAAAAAAAAAAAAGCTTAGTACACAACGTTGTCATAAACTGTTGAAGGCGGAAAATCGTTTTCGAACCAATCGGATGTGAAAAGTTCATCTACAAGGGTTTGTCACTCGAGCAACCAAAGACGATGATATCAGCAGTGAAGGCTCACGAATGCTATCCAGTGGATGCACAGACTTCCTAGTATACGTAGCAGATAAGACTCAAGGAATAAAGATAGGACCCGACAACGTACCGATAGTCAGGGAATTCATGGAGATATTTCCAAAAGATCTTGCAGGACTCCAACCAGAGCGCGGGATCTCATTCGAGACTGAACGTCTACTAGAATCAGCCCCATCTTTGAGGCCCCCTACGGAATGGGCCCTGTAGAGCTAAAGGAGCTCCAAGCCCAGCTAAAGGACTAAATAGATAAGGGATTCATTCGACAGAGCTATTCACCCTGGAGAGCACCCATACCATTCGTGAAGAAGAAAGATGGACCACTGAGAATGTGCATCAACTACAGAGAGTTGAACAGGATTACGATTAAGAACAAGCATCTGTTGCCGCGAGTTGACGATCTATTTGATTAGCTCTGAGATGCTGCAACGTCCTCGAAGATCGATCTACGTTCAGGGTACCATCAACTACGAATCAGGAAAGAAGATGTACCAAAACAGCCTTTCAAACGCAGTACGGACATTACGAGTTTCTGCTCATGTCGCTCAGATTAACGGATGCACCAGCAACTTTCATGAACAGGATGTTACCTACACTTAGTCGAAGGCTACTCAAAGTTAGCTGCTTCACTCACAGCGCTCACCAAGAAGGGAAAGAGGTATAAGTGAATCGACAAGTGTGAGGAAAGCTTTCAAGAGCTGAAATGAAGACTCATAAGCACTCCAATGCTGACCATTTCAAATGTTGGTCAGGGAAGCTTTGTGATTTAAGCGCCGCATCTAAAACCAAGTTGGAAACTGTGTTGATGCAGAGTGGTAGAGTAGTCGCTTATGCTTCACGACAACTCAAAAACCTTGAGAAGAGCTACCCAACGCGTGATCTGGAGCTAGTAGCGATAGTTTTTACGATAAAAGCATGGAAGCACTACCTGTACGGAGTCACGTGTGAGATTTACATCGACCACTAGAGCCTCAAATGTATCTTCACGCAGAAAGAGCTCAACTTGACGCAGCGTAGATGGCTAGAGTTGGTAAGGATTACGACCGTGAGATCCTATACCATCCGGGGAAAGCCAATATGGTGGCCGATGCACGGAGTCAGAAGTATATTACTATGCCTATGACTATTAGTGCCTTGTCAGGAACGCTACAAAGGAGCTATGTGACAGTGAGATCAAGATTTTGATAGGGAGATTGTCTGACATGATCCTCCAATCGACGCTCCAAGAAGAGATCAAGATCGGTCAAGATTTTGATTTGTCCCTGCTCAAGTCCAGAAAGGAAGCTATAGAGGACAAGGGTTCAGAGTTTAAGATCCTTAAGGACGACATACTCTACTACAGAGATAGAGTGTGTGTTCTAAAAGATGAAGAGCTCAATAAGCGAATCCTTTTGGAACCTTACGAGACGTCATATTCCATACATCCGGTGGCGAATAAGATGTACAAGTACCTGAAGGAAAGCTTTTGGTGGTTTGGAATGAAGAATGACATTGTCGAGTTTGTCGCCAGATACCTTACGTGCCAGAAGGTTAAGGCAGAACATCAGCGCCCAGCAAGATAATCGTAGAAAATTAAGCTACCCGAGTGGAAATAGGACCAGATTATGATGAATTTCGTAGTCGGACTGCCGAAGATGTCAAACGATAATGACGCAATCTGGGTGATTGTAGACAGATTGATGAAATTAGTTAATTTTTTTTTTAGCAATGAAAGTTAGCTACTTGGTGGAATGTCTAGCAGAATCCATGTGGCACAGTTCGTGAAACGGCACGGAGTACCAGAGTCGATCGTCTCAGATCGTAGTGGATGCTTTACCTCCAGATTTTGGCAAAGCATTTAAGCCGCATTACGGTCCAAATGAGAGTTCAGCACAACATTTCATCCTCAGACCGACAGTTAGTCTGAGAGGACCATACAGATATTAGAGGACATGTTGAGACCTACGTTCTAGATTTCAAAGGAAATTGGGATCAGAAGCTACCATTGAGCGAATTCTCGTACAACAGCAATACCATTCCTCGATAGGAATGGCACCGTACGACACTTTATGGAAGGAAATGCAGATCTCTGGCTCATTAGTACCAGTTTAGAGAGAACTGACTAGTTAGCTCAGACATCATCAAGAATACCATGGCAGACGTGAAGCTAATACAAAAAACGTAAGATACAACGCACAGTCGACAGAAGAATTTCGACGATAAGCACCATAGACCCCTCGAGTTTCAAGTAGCGACACCCATGAAAGGGGCAATGCGTATTGAAAAGAAAGGAAAGCTCAGTCCTAGGTACATAGGACCCTTGAGATAATAGAGAAAGTCGAGAAGGTGGCTTATAGACTAAAGCTTCCTCCTGAGTTAGCTACAGTGCACAACGTCTTGATGCTGAAGAAGTACGTGCAAGATAGCTCCCATGTTCTTAGCCAAGAATCCATTGTAGTATACGTTGATCCGACGTACGAGGAGAGACCCGTTCGGATCCTCTTCAGAGAGGAGAAGGTACTTAGGAATAAAGTATACCGCTAGTAAAAGTGTTGTGGCGGAATCATAGTGTTAAGGAAGCCCCATGAGAATGGGAAGAAGACATGAGAAGAGACGTACTGGAATTATTCTAATTTTCGAGGACGAAAATTTTGTAAGGGGGGTAGGTTGTAATGACCGCCATTTTTATGGCACCTACTTACCTGTAATAAGTCATTAAGGAATTAAATGGACATAATTTAATGCCTTTTAGTGCAAATTTAAGAAACACGGTCAGGTACACGATCGTGTGAGTGACCGTGTGTCATTCGGACTGTGTATCTGTTAGTAGCCGTGTGAGTGTACATGGCCGTATAGTGTAACACGGTCAAGTACACTATCGTGTAGGAGGCCGTGTACCACTCGGATAGATGCTTTTGTTTCAAAGACATGGCCGTGTTGAGTAGTCTCAACTAGTACACGCCCGTGTTTGAAATGTACACGCCCGTGTTGCGTTGCACACGCACGTGTAAGAGTCTGTGTATAAGGCTGTATAATGAGCCGAGAGCCACTGTAATGACTCTCATAAATTATAAATCTTAATTACTATGCAATGATGCAATTGAGTTAATAAACACAGTGTGTTTTTCAGTTGAATGAATTAAACGAGTATAGTAACGTTTAATTACTATTTATACAGTGAAAGGGGCAACCGACAGTGAAATCGGTCCACCCTATTATGTGAGTATGTGTTAAGACACGCAATATCAAGAAACCGGTCTAGACGACCATTTCATGATACAGAACTGATGAGCTAGTCATCAGTACACTCAGACTGGTCATCTGAGCGCAGCAGTGATAATTGCCCTAATAGATGTACAGTATCGAGAAAAGTGGTCTAGATGACCTCTTCTCGCCCATAAACTGACAAAATCAAAGTCAGAATGCTCAGATTAGTCAGTCAGATAGAGAATAGTGAATAGTGATTAGTGAATAGTGAGAAACGCAGTGTCAGGTTAGTGGTCAAGACGGCCTTAATCTGGTATAAAACTGATATATTAATAGTCAGCAGACTCAATCTGGTCAAGTGAACACAAAATGTAGATTTTGTTTAAAAGATACGCAGTATCGGGATAAGGGTCAAGACGACCTTTTCTCCCCCCCGAAACTGATATATTTAGACTTAGGACGCCCAAATTAGTCAATCGGACACCTGACACGTTTTTCGAGACAAGGTCATACAGATCCCGAAAACTGGTCCAGAAGACCTCAGATGGATGTAAAACTGATAAATTTGAAATCAGCACGTCCAAATTAGTCAGGAGAGACTGTGTTTGAAATTTCGTGCAAAAACGTCTCGTTATGCGTGCACAGTGTCAACACAGTGTAGGCCTAACCACAGTATCAAGAAATTGGTCAAGATGACCTTTTCGTGATATAAAACTGATATATTTGGATTTAGAATACTCAAATTAGTCATTTGAGCACAACAAGTAATTTTTGACCGGGAACCATGCAGTATCGGGAAACTGGTCGAGACGACCTCGGATGAAGATAAAACTGATATATTTGGGTTCAGCACGCCCAAATTAGTCAGTATAGCCTATCTTAAAATTTTTCAAAAAATTAGTATAAAAGGACGAAATTTTTGGGACTATTGAAAAATAGCCCCCATAATTTTTCCAAGTCCCATTTCCTCCCCCAACACCACACGAGGATGAACAGTGACCGACCATCGAATCCGACCTCCGTTTTCGACACCGCCAGCACCATTGGAAAGCTCTCGACGAGCAGAGTCCAACGGTGGGCCGAGTCGACCGAACCGACGCCGGAGCACGCCGAACGCGCCGTCCGAAGTGGCCGGTGGTTGAATTTTTTAAACCGCCGTATCTTCGCCGTCCGACCTCCAAATGCCATGATTCCAGTCCCAATGGATTTGTGGTGAAGAGTAGAACAAAACCCAGGCTTCATTTCACGTCAACAGCCACCGGATCGTGCCGCCCAAGGTTCACCGTCGCCGTCGCCATCGCCACCGTCGAATCTCGCTATTCCGGCGGAGTTGAGCTGCAAGGTCGGTATCAAAATGCTCAGAACAACACGTAGATCAAAAGCCCCAAATCAATTTTGGGCAACAACGCTGGAAAACGAAGATCCAACACCGCCGCCGTCGCTAACTTTTCGAGGGCCGATTTCCGGTGATAGGAGCCTCGATTGGTGAAATTGACACCACCAATGGGTTCCTCTCGTCGAGCTCTTCAAGATGGTGGTCGCCACTACCATCGCCGCCGTGGTCAACGCCGGTCAACGGTGGTCAACGCCGGTCAACGGTGACCCGGAGACCGAAAATTGAAGAATGGCCCGTTGGCCTATTTTTGACGTTTCGGACACATCCGCGACATCGGATTTGTAAACCAGAGTTTCGAAAGTGGAGAACGATGATTCAAAGATTGTGCGGTCGAGACCGAACGGTTCGTCCGACCGCCGACGGGAACGATTTTGGTAGTGGTTTTGATCCCTTGATTCCTCTATTTATTATTGGAAATAATTATGTATGAATTATGGGTTACTGACTTGAGGAATTGTAAGAAAAAGGGATGAAATGTCAAAAAAGATAATGTGAGCAAATGTGAATATTTTTAAGTAAAAAGCGGAGCTTTTACGTAAAAATTAGGCCTCTGGTTTAGTACGTGGCAGGTTAGAATAGGTTAGATGGTTTTGAGGCGTTTTCTAAACGCCGGAAACCCAAAAAATTAAGCGGAAATGCTGCCGAAATCTCTAAAACGGCACAAAGGGGTATTTTAGGAAACGAGGAGTGAAAATGTGATCAGGATGGGAACCCGAGCCCCCTCGATGACCTAGGTCCAGGAAAGAAGGACAGACATTTACAGGATTAGTGAACCGCCCAGTTAGAAATCTCGTAATGTAAGAAAACGACCCCTAGATCAGAATAGTGCCACCCGAGGGACGGTTGTGATCTAAGTATAAAATTTGGGGTGATTACATCGGTAACGGTAACCCGACAGGCTAAATGGTCATACGGGAGGTATTCAGTCAGTTGACTGGTCGGTTAGCCAGTCAAGGACCAAGTCTGAATGGGATAGTGAGAGACAGTGATTAATTTGTCTAGTAGACAAATTAATCAAGCACGATTAAAAATTAGATATCAAATTTCCCAAAGTAGAGCAGTTGGGTACCGATAGGCATCGGTACCATACAACGATAAGTTTATTAGTTCCTAACGATAGAGTGACCTAAGAGCGATGTTAATTAATTTATTGGGTAAATAAATTAATTAACAATGATTAGAAAATCAAATTCTTAAGAAGAGGGCAATTAGTACCGATAAGGATCGGTATCACTAACGATAGAGTTTTTATTAGTCACTAATAACCATAGTGACCTAAGAGTAAATGTTAATGAAATACATTATGATTACAGGGAGGTACCTGTATTGTAACGAAGGCGAGAGTATAAACTGTCTGATGACAGGTAAGTACAACTCCGCCTACAGCATGGATAAAATGAATTTAAAATGATGCTTTTCCAGTACTTTAAGTATGTATCTTGCACATGATGCTGCGCAGCATACACAAGAGCATATAGTTTCACAATCGAGTAGATTGATGAAAGAACAAGTTAGAAGCCATAGATCCCTACCGCGTAGGATTGGGGACAGCTTAGAGAAACGTATGGCTAGAACAGTTAAACAAGATGGAAATAAATAGGTTTGTCGTACCGGCTCCTTCAGTCGAAGGGGTTTCCAGTTAAAGAAAGTTAAGGCCACAAGTTGAGCATCAGTTGATGGCTCATCAGCATTAGTTGACCTTGGGCGTTACCATTGGTCTGCGCGCACACGATACTGACACATGGGCCCTAAATAGACAAGAAGAGAAAAAGAAAAGTTTGAAGCATAAATGAACATAACCGGATCATGCATTAGTTATAGTTCGCTATGCTTTCTTTTTCAGTAGAGTGCATACAGTACACGATGCTTCTGTCATGCATAAAGTATGTGAAGTTTTATATTCACTGTCATGACATGTTATGTGATGACATGATATATGAGCTAATATGTGATATGCTTATATGGTATGTGATTTATCAAGTGATATATGTCATGCCTATGATTTTACGTATGTGCTATGTTTTAAACATGTTTTGCGGTTAATATGTTGTACTTACTGGGCATAAAGCTCACGGAGTGTGTTCATGCTGTAGGTAAGCATCCTATAGCGTAAACATCAAGGGACGATGATGGTGGCGGAGGTGGATGTGAGGATGAGGTTATGGATACACCGCGAGTATTCTTCCGCACAGTATGAGTAAATAATATTTTGAATGGTGACAGTTAAATAGTATTTTGAATAGTAAAGGTTAAACGGTATTTTGGAACAGTAAACAGTATATGTATGAGTAGTATATTTAAATAGTATCTGGTGAATAGTAATCAGATAAACAAGTATATAATTGTGTATGTATAATTGAAATCCTTATGTTTTTCAAATTCCGCATTTTAATAGTATGCGTACGTGAATAGTAAATATGTACGCATATAAAAAAAATATTTTCCCTCTAAATTTATGGTATTAAATTCAGCAAGTTTAAGTATCGGTTTTAAAGAAGAAGTATAAGTAAAAGCTAAAGAAGCAAGTAATAGAGTTTACAGTGACGGTCTGGGCCGCTGAGGGCACGGGGCGTCACAGATGGCTCTCCGGCTTTTTAACCACGGGCATTACTAATGGTCTGTGCACATACGATACTAACACACGGGCCCTAAGTAGACAAGGCAAAGAAAAGAGAGTAATGAAGCATAAATGAACATAATCGGATCATGCTTAGCTCACGGTACACATTAGTTCACCATGATGCATTCAGATCACGATGGTTCTGTTTTGCATAAAGTATGTGAAGTTTCATATTCATTGATATGTTATGTAATGACTGGATATGTGTTATGATGAAGCGGTATATGTGTCTGGCATGTTTATACGATTTTTAGTATGTACTATGTTTAAACATGTTTTGCGGATAACATGTTGTACTTACTGGACGTAAAGCTCACGAAGTGTGTTCATGCTATAGGTAAGCGTCCTATGGCTTAAGCATCTATGGGCGATGGTGGTGGCTGAGGCGGATGTGAGGCAAGGTTTTGGAATACACCGCAAGTAAATCTTCCGCACAGTTTCAGTATTTTGAATAGCAACAGTAGATATTGTTTGTGTACAATAACCGATAAACAATATTTTTGAATGGTAACTGTTAAATAGTATTTATAAATAGTAACTGTTAAATAGTATTTGTAAATAGTAATCGTAAACTGTATTTTTGAATTATAACCGTTAAATAGTATTTTTAAATAGTAATAGTTAAACAATACTTTTAAATAATAAATACCTATGTAACAAAAAAAAACCCTAAAAATTAGGGTATCTAAGTAAATAGAATATTGAGTAAATATTAATGGTTTGCAAGAAAGTATAAGTATTTATTAAAGCAAGCAAGTTTTCAGTGACAGTCCGGGCCACTAAAGGCACGGGGCGTCACATGCTATGTGCTACGAGGAACTAATATGGACTTCTACAACACATGTTGGGGAAGGGTTATGACGAAACCAAGACCGAGGCAAAAGTGGATCAAGGCAGCAGAAGACTGAAAGAGAGATATAGATCTTACCAGATAGAATTAGAAGAGTAATCGAGCAGAAAGAGTAGTAGGCCACCCATTCATTGCATCATCAGACTTTGCTAGAAAGCAAGATAGGGGCTTAGATAGGATGAAATAAACTTTTAGAACGACACTTCCCTCAGGGGGAGTTTTAATGTCCAATTACTCGATACATTACTTACTAGTAATTATTTGCGGTAGAGAGTTGAGCGTTAATCTAATCATCATTGACACGATCAATCAAGATGTAATCTTAGGAATAGAATCCTTCGTAAAATACAATGCCGTCGTAGACTGTCGAAGGCAAAAAGTCACTTGTTGGATCAATCAGGTGTGAAAAGTTTGATTATAAGGGTTTGTTTAACAGAGCAACCAAAGATGATGACCTCAGCAATAAAGGCTAGCAAGATGCTATCTAGTGGATGCGCGAGCTTCCTAGCACACGTAATGGATAAGACTCGAGGAATAGAGATAGGACCCGAGAACATGCCTATAGTCAAGGAATTTATGGAGGTATTCTCAGAAGATCTTCCAAGACTCCCGCCAGAGCATGAGATATCGTTCGAGACTAAACATCTACCAGACTTAACCCTCCCTCCCCATCTCTAAGGTCCCATACAGAATAGGCCCTACAGAGCTAAAGGAACTCCAAACCCAGAAAAGTTTAGGATAGTTAGCGCGTGACCAGCTCAGAGGAACGTAACGGAAACACGTAGTTTCCTAATCTTAGCAGGAGATTACCGGCGCTTTGTCGAAAGTTTTTCAAAGCTAACTATACCACTCACAGCGCTTACCAAGAAAGAAAAGAGGAATGAGTGAACAGATAAGTATAAGGAGAGCTTTCAAGAGCTAAAACGATGACTCACAAGCACTCCAATGTTGACTATTCTAGAAGCTAGTCAAGGAAACTTTGTGATTTACAGTGACGTATCCCAGATCAGATTAGGGGCCGTATTGATGCAGAATGGTAGAGTGGTCATGTATGCCTCGCGACAACTCAAGGACCATGAGAAGAACTACCCTATGCATGACCTAGAGCTAACAGCGGTAGTTTTCGCATCAAAAATATGGAGGCACTACCTATATGGAATCAAGTACAAGATTTACACTGACCACCAGAGCCTCAAGTATATCTTCACACAGAAGAGCTTAACATGAGGCAACAAAGATGGCTAGAATTAGTAAAGGATTACAATTGCAAGGTCCTATACCATCCAGGAAAAGCTAACAAGGTGGCTGATGTTCTGAGTCGAGATTATGGCCTACAGATTAGCGCTTACTCCCAAGTTAGCTTCAGTGCACAATGTCTTCCATGTCTTGATGCTAAAGAGGTATGTGCCAGATAGCTCCCACGTTCTGAGCCAAGAACTCGTCGAAGTCCATGCCAATCTGACGTACGAGGAGAAACATGTGCGAATCTTAGCTAAAGAAGATAAAGTACTTAGGAATAAAGTTATACCACTTGTAAAAGTAATGTGGCGGAATCATAACATAGAGGAACCCACATGGGAATGCGAAGAGGATATGAAAAGAGACTTCCCGGAATCATTCTAATTTTCGAGGACAAAAATTTTGTAAGAGGGGTAAGTTGTAAGGACCGCCCCGTTCATGTAACCTAATTTCCACATAATGAGAAATTGAGGAATAATTTGATGCCTTTTAATGTAAATTTAAAGAATACGGTCAGGTACATAGCCGTGTAAGTGACCGTGTATCGCTCAGGCAGATAAACGTGTTTCCAAGACATGGCCGTGTTGAGTAGTCAACTGGTACATGCCCGTGCAATAACTCGTGTATAAGGCCGTGTATTGAGCAGAGAGCCGTGATAAAGACTCTCGTAATGCGTGAGACCTTATTGCCATACAATTATTAATTAAGTTGAAAAAAAAAACCCTAGCAGAGGTACGGTTTCAATAACAATGATATAGATGATCTCTTCTTGCCCAGAGACTAACAAAATTGGAGTCAAAATGCTCATACTGGTCAGTCGAGTAGAAAACAATGAATAGTAAATAATAGAAACATAGTGTCAGGTTAATGGCCAAGATGACCTTAATCTGGCGTAAAACTAATGTATTAACAGTCAGTAGGCTCAATCTGGTCAATTGGGCAAAACGCGAGAATTTTTGTTTGAGAGATACGTAGTATCGGAATGAGGGTCAAGATGAGCTTTTCTCATCCAGAAACTGATATATTTAAACTCAAAATGCCCAAATTAGTCAATCAGGCACCTAACACGTTTTTCGAGATAGGGTCACACATATCCCAAAAACTGGTCCAGACGACCTCAGATGGACGTAAGACTGATAAATTTGATATCAACACGTCCAAATTAGTCAAGAGAAATAATGAATAGTGAATAGTAGAAATACAGTGTCAGGTTAATGGCCAAGACGGCCTTAATCTGGCGTAAAACTGATGTATTAACAGTCAGTAAGCTCAATCTGGCCAATTGGGCATAAAACAAGAATTTTTGTTTGAGAGAGACGCAGTATCGGGATGAGGCTCAAGATGACCTTTTCTTGCCCCAAAACTGATATATTTAGACTCAAAACACCCAAATTAGTCAATCAGGCAACTGATACGTTTTTCGAGGTAAGGTCACACATATCTTGAAAACTGGCCCAAACGACCTCAAATGGATGTAAGATTGACAAATTTGAAATCAGCATGTCCAAATTAGTCAAGAGAGACTGTGTTTGAAATTTCGTAAGGGAACACCTCGTTTTGCATGCGCAAGGACAACACAGTGTAGACACAACCACAGTATAGGCAATGAATAGTAAAATGGACACAAAATGGGCTCTTAGATAGTACAACCCAACTAGGAATGATCAGTACAAAAATCAGGTTCAAAAAATCCAAAATTGGGTGAAAACTAGAACACTGCCGAGAAAGGACCGAACACCACTGTAAAAAATTAGACTGCAAAGAGAAGCCAACACAAATAAAATCCACCCTTAAAATTCGTGTATCCTAGCTACAAAAGCAGCTAAAATTGGCTGTAAGAGTAGGCCAAAAGTGTGATTAAATTAATGTAAAAGCTATGACACCTTTTGATTGAACAATTCAAGCATTCAAGCACATGGCCGACAACAAATTTTTTTATTTGGCCCCTCCTTCGATGCACAGCCCTCGGTTTTAGGGAGGCTGAAGTGGGTAGATTTTTGTTCCCTAATTAGGCAAAAAATTATGGATAGTTAAGTGCACTTAAGCCTAAGCAAGATGGGTTAGATTTGCCTATAAAAGGCAAGCATGACCAATAAGGGTTACTTTCTTTCATTTAGCTCCCAAAACCACAACTCTTCTTCTCTCTCTTTTTTTGTTGTAGTTGACCACTCCATAGCCCCCAAACCCACCATTTTCAAGCCAAAAACCAAGCCAAAAACTCACCAAAAGCTAGCCCCCTTCAAGCTTGTGTTAGATGATTTCAATCCAAGCCATTCCAAGCTCATTCAAGGGTAAGTTTCTAGAATCAATCTTGGTGATTTTCAGTTATTATTTTGGGTTAATGTTAAGAGAAAATTTTTGGTGTCTTTGCTAGCATAAACCGACCCCAAACCTCCTTGGTTCACATAGCCATTTTTGTCACTCAAGTTTTGATTCGCTGTGCTTGGTTCATAGCACGTGAGGTAAATCTGAAAACCCTTCCCTTTTGTGGTTAGTTATTTTTAAGTTTTTATCAAGGAATTTATGTGTATTTATTTATGCAATGGGTTGTAATAAGTTTATTTTGAGCCTTTAGCTTTTCATTTTTAAGTTTATATGGTCGTGTGGATGTGGTTTAATTTTTATCGATGGATATGTGTATGTGTGGACATTTTAGTGGCTGGACACAAATCTATCCCCAGAAATAGGCCACAGGTTTTGGCCATTTTGACCATGTTAGAATCTGAATTTAGGATTTGGTAAAACATAGAGTTTCAAGGAAATTTCGTTACTATCATTTTTGTGTCAAATAGGTTTTGGCAAAAAACGACATTGAGATAGGTTTTTCGAGTGGTTCTTTCGGTGTCCAAAACAGGGACTAAAAATCTGAGCTAAGGAATGATATTGGGTTTTGTTAAAAACAACCCACTTAAAATCTGAACCAAATCTTGGGCTCAACACGAAAATTGTAGATCTCATCGAAATCTTTAAGACAACCAATGCATGTTTCAAAAATTTGGCCGTTTCGAGTCTCAAACAGAGCCGTTTTTGAAATAGCATAAAACTAGAAACTTTTCAAAAACTGGGCATAAGTAGCTACGGGTTTAGTGAGTTTAGGAGCCGTTAGAGTTTGATTTAAGCTCCGAAGTGAACACAAGAGTTGTTAAAAGTTTTATGTTCACCAAATTTTCAAACTAAGTCGTTTCAAATGCGTTTTTAAAATAGTTTCGGTGAGTGGTTCAAAAACCACCTTTAAAATGCAAACACCAAATGTGTTCTACACTTTTAAAATAAAAACATGGTTTTAATAAAATGCCCCCACCTTCCAATGGGATGATAAGGGGACGGTTTTAAAGCATATAATTTTCCCAAGGATTTTATAAGGCAACCAAAATAATTTTGCAAAATAAACAAAACAGTAGTGGTTGCCCGGTAGGCTACCACATCAAACAAACTTAGTAACCCAGTAGGCTACCTAGTTAACGACGTGTGAGGTCACCAGTCAGTTGACTGGTCGGTCAACTAGTTAAGGATCGAGTTTAAACGATATAGTGAAGAAGGATGATTAATTTGTCAAGTAGACAACTTAATCAAACACAATATAAGTTAGATACCAAATTCCCAAAGTAGAACAGTTGGGTATTGATGGACCTTGGTATCCTACAACGATACAAGTTACAGTCACTAACAATAGTAGTAACCTAAGAATGACGATAATTGATTTATTCGGTAATAAATTAATTAACCAAGTATAAGAATTTAAACTCACCAAAAGAGAGCAAATTGTAGGAAAATAAATCGGAAAAAACGTATCAGAGTGGCGCAGCGGAACAATAAAAAATTTTTAGATCGTTAAATATCTCATGATGCCATATATAATAAATCAACAACAATTAAAACTCATAGCTCAAGGACGCCAATCTGCAGGAGGAGAATGATCGGAGGCTTCAACCAACTGGCCTTCTCTACTATTCTCCAATTCCCGAATGGCTGAGTGTGTGGGCACTCTGAACCTCGATCGGTATGCTAGCACTACTAGTCTTCTTCCGACCACCCAGATCTCTAAAGAACTTTATTGTCACGATGAGCTGTGCAACAATAAGCCTACTCACCTGTGAGTCTGTGGTCTGAGAGAACTGGAGTGGCAGGACCTCTATTTATAGACCTGCATGAGGTGATTCTCTGAATTCGAATTGGATTAGGAAAAGATATTCTCCCTTATCCATAGCCATAAAATCTGAATTTTTCTATGGGAAAATCCCAACAATAAATTCGGTTTTTTAAGGATAAAACCAATCCAAATCTAAACAAGATTTTAACTAGAATTTTATCTCCCTTTTTCAACCAAAAAATCCGAAATTTCCTAGGAGATTTTTCCTCCAAAAATTCGGCCACATTTAGGATAAGGGAGAATCAAAATTCCACTAGGATTTTCAAGCTTGAATCTTATCTCAACCTTATCCAAAATAACCGAATTTTCCTAGCAGATTTCCTCCATAATTTCGGCCACTTTTCAGGGAAGGAGAGAATCCAAATTCAACTAGGATTGAAACTTGAATTTTTCCCTTGAACCTTATCCACAAAAACCGAAATTCCATTGAGGATTATCCTCAAAATTTCGTCCACCTTTTGTTAGGATTTAGATTCAAAATTCAAGTAGGATTCTAACAAGATTATCCTCTCCAAATCCAACTCAAATTCGAATTTCAAACCTTGTGGATTTTCCATAACAAATTCGAATCCCACTTGGACTGTGATTTAAAATTTGAATTTAAAATTTCAAATTCGAATTTCAAATTCAAATTTCAAATTTCAAATTTCAAATTTAAATTTCAAATTCAAATTTCAAATTCGAATTTCAAATTCGAATTTCAAATTCAAATTTCAAATTTAAAATTCAAATTTCAAATTTCAAAATTCAAATTTCAAATTTCAAAATCCACAAAACGGTTGTGTTTCAAATTCTTGTTCTCATGTATAATTTTCTGCAACTCCAATCCAATCTCAAATAAAATCATGGCAACTTTATTTGGAGTTTGAATAATTGTGTACTCTATTATCCAAAACAAAATCTGAATCCAACCGGAGAGAATCTTGTCTACCATCCTAATCCTGTGTCATCACCATCCATGCATAATAAACCCGCCAATAGCATACACAATTCAATTTGCCAAACGTTAAGGAATTATGTGGAGCTAGTAGAGGGACTGATTGGACATATATAATCGGGCTCCCGCAAATCCATATGATCATCATTCTTTTAACGAACAACTCAATCATATGATCACTAGTTTCAGAGTCACACCACTATAAACCTGAAACTGAACTCCCAATTATATACCGTATTACGTAAGCCTGTGACAAGCTATCGTCCAATGACCTTGTCATATATGCAGAACCCTCATATGATATCCATGATCAGCCTTAGGCTAAAGTCTGTTTAATCCTACTGATCAAGCTATCTTAAAGTTCCATTATACTACCGAATAAAGAAAATGATTATTCACCATATGTGAATAAGAAGTCATCCGCCCAACAGACGACCCAAGGCCTTGTCCATTTTCACATTCAGTATAATGCCTTTAAGAGGATACCTTTAACTCCTCAGAGCTATGATTCCGATATCTGCAAACGAACCCTTCATCGTATACAAGTCATGCACCCAACGAACCGGTCTATAAGCTTACTACCTCTGAGACGCTTTAGCCATTGGAACATCAAAGTACACAAGTCATATACATGAAGTAGTTCATTTACTCAGGATTAAGGTTATTGCACAATGAACGTCAAAAGCAGATTGATCCACTCATAGCAGACTACGTAGATCAATCACGCTTTAGTCCCGGTCTAATATGTCACCACCAAGCAACATATTCATGTCTCTACTTGGGAGTCCAGCTCCAGACAGTCAAGACAAACTGTCCCCTCCAAGGCTTTAGACAACATAATAGTCTTAACATGAGTTAGATGCTCGGTCTAACCCCATAGACTACAGACCATAGTTTAGACCGCTAACTTTAGAACATTGTCTTCTCGCATACAAAAAACCATTGCATGCAACGTTCTAACAGTTTAACACAAGCAGTCAGGGAGCCATATTTACTTACATTTACTTTAACATGTAAATAAGACAAGGACATATAGCAATGTAATGAATAACCTCTATATCTAATCTTATTATCTAGTTTAAAATAAATACATAAAAAATGTCTCTAATGCTTAGGGCATTTCCTGACAATCTCCCACTTGCTCTAAGCCAGCAGATGTGCCATGTTACGCATCCCCATCACCTCTACGTGCTTCTCAAAGCTTCTAGCCACCAAAGTCTTAGTAAAGGGATCGGCGATGTTGTCCTCGGACGCGATCTTACATACATCCACTTGTCCTGTCTCCACATGCCCTCTAATAATATGATATCTCCGATCGATGTGCATGGTCCTCTTGTGGTGCCGAGATTCCCTTGTGTTGGCAATAGCCCCTGTATTATCACAGTAAAGTGTGATAGGCTTGTCAACACCCGTAATGACCTCAAGGTCTCTAAAGAACTTGCGGAGCCAAACCGCTTCTTTAGATGTCTCAGCCGCAGCCACATACTCAGCCTCCATAGTAGAGTCAGCTGTGCAGCCCTGCTTCACGCTCCTCCACACAATGGCGCCTCCTCCGAGTAAAAACACTGATCCAGATGTCGATTTCCTCGAATCCTTACAAGTCTGGAAGTCTGAGTCCGTGTATCCTACGGGTGTTAGGTCCTCTCCAGAATATACCAGCATATAATCCCTCGTTCTCTTAAGATACTTGAGTATATGCTTTACAGCTTGCCAGTGCTTGGTTCCAGGATTTGCTTGATATCGACTCACCATACCTACTGCAAAACATATGTCTGGGCGAGTGCAAAGCATAGCGTATATAAGGCTACCCACAGCGGATGCATAAGGGACCTTACTCATACGCTCCCTTTCTTTCGATGTCTTGGGACAGTCATCCAATGAAAGAGTTAGACCAGTAATAGAAGGTTGTGAGCCTTTCTTTGCCTCTTGCATTGCATATTTGTCAATTATTTTATCTATGTATGAAGCTTGGGATAACGCTATCATTTTGTTCTTTCGATCTCTAAAGAGACGAATGCCTAGAACATAATTAGCTTCTCCCAAGTCCTTCATGTCAAACTGTTGGTGTAACCAAAGCTTGACCGATGATAAGTTCCCTACATCATTCCCAATGAGTAGTATATCATCGACATAGAGTATTAGAAAGACCACTTTTCCATCCTTAATTCGTTTATAAACACAAGGTTCATCAATGTTCTGTTCAAAACCAAATGTCTTAATCGCTTGATCAAACCTCTGGTTCCATGAGCGGGATGCTTGCTTTAATCCATAAATGGATCTAAGCAACTTACAGACTTTCCTTTCTTAGCCTTTTGCTATGAATCCTTCGGGCTATATCATATAGATACACTCTTCAAGATGGCCATTCAAGAATGCCGTCTTGACATCCATTTGCCAGATCTCGTAATCGAGAGCTGCAGCAATGGACAGAAGAATACGGATAGACTTCAGCATAGCAACAGGCGAAAAGGTTTCATCGTAATCGATTCCAGCCTTTTGCGTGTATCCCTTTGCAACCAGTCTAGCTTTGAAAGTTTCCACTCTCCCTTCCGCATCCTTCTTTCTTTTGTAGACCCATTTGCATCCAATGGGTTTTATCCCATCCGACAAATCTACAAGTTCCCAAACAGAGTTGGATTTCATAGAATCCATCTCATTGTTCATAGCCTGTTTCCAAGATTTAGAATCAACATCATTTATAGCTTCATCATAAGTGACCGGATCATCCTCATGCTCATGAGCCTCGACCTGGTATACCTCAGCATCATACATGAAGAAATTAGGTTTCTTAGAAACCCTCCCACTACGACGAGGCACCCTAAATTGTTGAACGCCTGCAGGTCTTTCACTAGAACTCGGACTTGCGTCCAAGACCGAAATCTATGGAGCAGTTCTTTCACCCGATAACTCCTCTAGCACCACTTTGCTTCGAGGCTTAAAGTCATTCATGTGACTTTCCTCCAAGAATGTCGCATGGGTTGAGATAATGACTTTTTGTTCCTTCGAGTTATAAAACAGACCTCCTTTAGTTCCTTTTGGATACCCTACAAACATGCACAATTCTGATCTTGGTTCCAACTTCTTCGCATCCCCATCCAGTACATGTGTCGGGCAGCCCCATATTCTCATATGTCCAAGGGAGGGCTTCCTGCCACACCACAATTCATACGGAGTTCTGGGAATTGATTTACTGGGAACCTGGTTCAGAATATAGCACGCCGTTTGTAAAGCATATCCCCAAAATGATAATGGCAGCGTTGAATAACTCATCATGGACCGTACCATATCCAATAAGGTCATGTTTCTCCTTTCGGCTACACCATTCTGTTGTGGAGTACCAGGTGCAGTCAATTGGGATAAAATCCCGTTCTCTACAAGATGTCCTAGAAATTCATCGGAGAGGTATTCGCCACCTCGATCAGATCGAAGTGTCTTTATGGATTTATCCAATTGCTTTTCCACTTCCACACGATACTCTTTGAACTTGTCAAAGGTTTTGCTCTTGCGGTGCATCAGATACACATATCCATACCTCAAGTAATCATCTATAAAAGAGACATAATACTCGAACCCTCCTCGTGCTGTGACGTTCATGGGGCCACATACGTCAGTGTGCACATTTTCTAAGAGCTCCTGAGCCCTTGTACCCTTAGCTCCGAAAGACCTCTTAGTCATTTTACCCTCTAGACAAGACTCACATTGGGGAAGTCGTACCTCCGCCAGAGATTCCAGAGGACCGTCTTTCACCAATCTTTGAATCCTATCCTGATTAATATGACCAAGTCTTAAATGCCAAAGATACGCCTTATTAGAGTGAGAAACTTTCAACCTTTTAGAGTTATCAGTTAATTCAGTGTCAAGCAGTGAGTACATCTTTGGTTTGATCAAATATAGGTTTCCATCTATCCATCCAGAACAGATAAAAGACTTATTTCTACGAATATCAACTCTTTTACTAAAAGAGACTGAATAAGAATCCTTTATTAAACTAGCTACTGATATAAGGTTCCTCCTGAAATTAGGAACATAAAACAGTCTTTTAATAAAATAAACCTAAATTGATCAAAATAAAGGTAAACATCTCCCACTGCCTCAGCCACCACCAAGCTGCCGTCCCCAGTTCGCAACGAGAGGCTCCTATCATGTAGACTTCTCGTTTCCACGAACCCCTGCATAGAAACACAAACATGATTAGTGGCGCCCGAATCAATGACCCAAGTGTCTTTGGATTCTTTCACCAAACACGCTTCTAAGTAAAGAAGTTCCTTACCTTCCTTGCCCTTGGCAGCTAGGATTTCCCGCAAGCCTTCTTGAAATGACCTACCTTCCCACAACGGAAACACTTGGACTTTTTAGGGTCCCTAGGTTTCTTGTTCTTCTTCTTCTTCTTCCCATCCAAGACAGGAGGATTAGAAGAACTGGAAGCCGCTTGCTTCTGATTTGGCCTCTTCCTCTTCTGTGAGGGTTTGGAAGATTCCGCCAAATTGGCCTCACCTTTGGGTTGGACAGCATCCCCATCCCTGATCATCCGCTCATAAGCTTGGAGTTGCTTCATGAGCTCGGTTAGTCCTAACTCCCTTGTCACCAGATTGTATGCGGCCTTTGTAGGAAAATTAACCGATAAAAACGTATCAGAGTGGCGCAGCGGAACAATAAAAATTTTTAGATCGTTAAATATCTCATGATGCCATATACAATAAATCAACAACAATTAAAACTCATACCTCAAGGACGCCAATGAACAGGAGGAGAGTGACCGGAGGCTTCAACCAACTAGCCTTCTCTACTATTCTCCAATTCCCGAATGGCTGAGTGTGTGGCCACTCTGAACCTCGATCGGTATGCTAGCACTGCTAGTCTTCTTCTGACCACCTAGATCTCTAAAGAACTTTATTGTCACGATGAGCTGTGCAACAATAAGCCTGCTCACCTGAGAGTCTGTGGTCTGAGAGAACTGGAGTGGCAGGACCTCTATTTATAGACCTGCATGAGGTGAATCTCTGAATTTGAATTGGATTAGGAAAAGATATTTCCCTTATCCAAACCCATAAAATCCAAATTTTTCCAAGGGAGAATCTCCACTAAAAATTCGGTTTTCTTAGGATAGACCCAATCCAAATCTCAACAAGATTTTAACTAGAATTTTATCTCCCTTTTTCAACCAAAAAATCTGAAATCTTTAGGAGAAAATCTTCTCCAAATTTTCGGCCACTTTTAGGATAAGGAAGAATCAAAATTCCACTAGGATTTTTCAAGCTAAATCTCATCTCAACCTAATCCAAAAATAACCGAATTTCCTAGGATTAAGGCTCCAAAATTTCGGCCACTTTTAGGGAGGGAGAGAATCCAAATTCAACTAGGATTGAAACTTGAATTTTCCTTTGAATCTCATCTACAAAAACCGAATTTTCCATTGAGGATTATCCTCAAAAAATTCGCCCACTTTTGTTGGGATTTGGATTCAAAATTCAAGTAGGATTCTAACAAGATTATCCTCTCCAAACCCAACTCAAATTCGAATTTCAAACCTTGTGGATTTTCCACAAAAAATTCGAATCCTACTTGGACTGTGATTCAAAATTTGAATTTCAAATTTCAAATTTCAAATTTCAAATTTCAAATTTAAATTTCAAATTCAAATTTCAAATTCGAATTTCAAATTCAAATTTCAAATTCAAATTTCAAATTCAAAATTCAAATTTCAAATTTCAAAATTCAAATTTCAAATTTCAAATTTCAAATTTCAAATTTCACAAAACGGTTGCGTTTCATATTCTTGTTCTCATGGATAATTTTCTACAACTCCAATCCAATCTCAAATAAAATCATGGCAACTTTATTTGGAGTTCGAATAATTGTGTACTCTATTATCCAAAACAAAATCTGAATCCAACCGGAGAGAATCTTGTCTACCATCCTAATCCTGTGTCATCACCATCCATGCATAATAAACTAGCCAATAGCATACACAAATCAATTTGCCAAACGTTAAGGAATTATGTGGAGCTAGTAGAGGGACTGATTGGACATATATAATCGGGCTCCCGTGATTCCATATGATCATCATTCTGTACCGAACAACTCAATCATATGATCACTAATTTCAGAGTCACACCACTATAAACCTGAAACTGAACTCCCAATTATATACCGTATTACGTAAGCCTGTGACGAGCTACCATCCAATGACCTTGTCATATATGCAAAACCCTCATATGATATCCATGATCAGCCTTAGGTCAAAGTCCGTTTAATCCTACTGATCAGGCTATCTTAAAGTTCCATTATACTACCGAATCAAGAAAATGATTATTCACCATATTTGAATAAGAAGTCATCCGCCCAGCAGACGACCCAAGGCCTTGTCCATTTTCACATTCAGTATAATGCCTTTAAGAGGATACCTTTAACTCCTCAGAGCTATGATTCCGATATCTGCAAACAAACCCTTCATCGTATACAAGTCATGCACCCAACGAACCGGTCTATAAGCTTACTACCTCTGAGACGCTTTAGCCATTGGAACATCAAAGTACACAAGTCATATACATGAAGTAGTTCATTTACTCAGGATTAAGGTTATTGCACAATGAACGTCAAAAGCAGATTGATCCACTCATAGCAGACTACGTAGATCAATCACGCTTTAGTCCCGGTCTAATATGTCACCACCAAGCAACATATTCATGTCTCTACTTGGGAGTCCAGCTCCAGACAGTCAAGACAAACCGTCCCCTCTAAGGCTTTAGACAACATAATAGTCTTAACATGAGTTAGATGCTCGGTCTAACCCCATAGACTACAGACCATAATTTAGACTACTAACTTTAGAACATTGTCTTCTCGCATACAAAAGTCCATTGCATGCAACGTTCTAACAGTTTTAACACAAGCAGTCAGTGAGCCATATTTGCTTACATTTACTTTAACATGTAAATAAGACGAGGACAGACAGCAATGTAATGAATAACCTCTATGTATAATTTTATTATCCAGTTCAAAATGAATACATCAAAATGTCTCTAATACTTAGGGCATTTCCTAACAATCTCCCACTTGCCCTAAGCCAGCAGATGTGCCATGTTACGCATCCCCATCGCCTCTACATGCCTCTCAAAGCTTCTAGCCACCAAAGTCTTAGTAGAGGGATTGGCAATGTTGTCCTCAGACGCGATCTTACATACATCTACTTATCCTGTCTCCATCTGCCCTCTAATGTCGACTTCCTCAAATCCTCACAAGTCTGGAAGACTCAGTCCGTGTATCCTACGGGTGTTAGGTCCCCTCCAGAATACACCAGCATATAATCCCTCGTTCTCTTAAGATACTTGAGTATATGCTTGACTACTTGCCAGTGCTTGGTTCCAGGATTCGCTTGATATCGACTCACCATACCTACTGCAAAACATATGTCCGGGCGAGTGCAAAGCATAGCGTACTTAAGGCTACCCACAGTGGATGCATAAGGGACCTTACTCATACGCTCTCTTTCTTCCGATGTCTTGGGACAATCATCCAATGAAAGAGTTAAACCGGCAATAGAAGGTTGTGAGCCTTTCTTTGCCTCTAGCATTGCATATTTGTCAATTATTTTATCTATGTATGAAGCTTGGGATAATGCTATCATTTTGTTCTTTCGATCTCTGAAGAGACGAATGCCTAGAACATAATTAGCTTCTCCCAAGTCCTTCATGTCAAACTGTTGGTGTAACCAAAGCTTGACCGATGATAAGTTCCCTACATCATTCCCAATGAGTAGTATATCATCGACATAGAGTATCAGAAAGACCACTTTTCCATCCTTAATACGTTTATAAACACAAGGTTCATCAACGTTCTGCTCAAAACCAAATGTCTTAATCGCTTGATCAAACCTCTGGTTCCATGAGCGGGATGCCTGCTTTAATCCATAAATGGATCTAAGCAACTTGCAGACTTTCTTATCTTGGCCTTTTGCTATGAACCCTTCAGGCAGTATCATATAGATACACTCTTCAAGATGGCCATTCAAGAATGCCGTCTTGACATCCATTTGCCAGATCTCGTAATCGAGAGCCGCAGCAATGGACAGAAGAATACGGATAGACTTCAGCATAGCAACAGGCGAAAAAGTTTCCTCGTAATCGATTCCAGCCTTTTGCGTGTATCCCTTTGCAATCAGTCTAGCTTTGAAAGTTTCCACTCTCCCTTCCGCATCCTTCTTTCTTTTGTAGACCCATTTGCATCCAATGGGTTTTATCCCATCCGGCAAATCTACAAGTTCCCAAACAGAGTTGGATTTCATAGAATCCATCTCATTGTTCATAGCCTGTTTCCAAGATCTAGAATCAACATCCTTTATAGCTTCATCATATGTGACCGGATCTTCCTCATGCTCATGAGCCTCGGCCTGGTATACCTCAGCATCATACATAAAGAAATTAGGTTTCTTAGAAACCCTCCCACTACGACGAGGCACCCTAAATTGTTGATCGTCTGCAGGTCTTTCACTGGAACTCGGACTTGCGTCCAAGACCGAAATCTGTGGAGCAGTTCTTTCACCCGATAACTCCTGTAGCACCACTTTGCTTCGAGGCTTAAAGTCATTCATGTGACTTTCCTCCAAGAATGTCGCATGGGTTGAGACAATGACCTTTTGTTCCTTCGGGTTACAGAACAGACCTCCTTTAGTTCCCTTTGGATACCCTACAAACATGCACAATTCTGATCTTGGTTCCAACTTCTTCGCATCCCCATCTAGTACATGTGCCGGGCAGCCCCATATTCTCATATGTCCAAGGGAGGGCTTCCTGCCACGCCACAATTCATACGGAGTTCTAGGAATTGATTTGCTCGGAACCTGGTTCAGAATATAGCACGCCGTTTGTAAAGCATGTCCCCAAAATGATAATGGCAGCGTTGAGTAACTCATCATGGACCGTACCATATCCAATAAGGTCCTGTTTCTCCTTTCGGCTACACCATTCTGTTGTGGAGTACCAGGTGCAGTCAATTGGGATAAAATCCCGTTCTCTACAAGATGTCCTAGAAATTCATCAGAGAGGTATTCGCCACTTCGATCAGATCGAAGTGTCTTTATGGATTTATCCAATTGCTTTTCCACTTCCGCACGATACTCTTTGAACTTGTCAAAGGTTTCACTCTTGCGGTGCATCAGATACACATATCCATACCTCGAGTAATCATCTATGAAAGAGACATAGTACTCGAACCCTCCTCGTGCTGTGACGTTCATGGGGCCACATACGTCAGTGTGCACAATTTCTAAGAGCTCCTGTGCCCTTGTACCCTTAGCTCCAAAAGACCTCTTAGTCATCTTACCCTCTAGACAAGACTCACATTGGGGAAGTCGTATCTCCTCCAGAGATTCCAGAGGACCGTCTTTCACCAATCTTTGAATCCTATCCTGATTAAAATGACCAAGTCTTAAATGCCAAAGATACGCCTTGTTAGAGAGAGAAACTTTCAACCTTTTAGAGTTATCAATTAATTCAGTGTCAAGCAGTGAGTACATCTTTGGTTTGATTAAATATAGGTTTCCATCCATCCATCCAGAACAGATAAAAGACTTATTTCTACGAATATCAACTCTTTTACTAAAAGAAACTGAATAAGAATCCTTTATTAAACAAGCTACCGATATAAGGTTCCTCCTAAAATTAGGAACATAAAAACAGTCTTTCAATAAAATAAACCTAAATTGATCAAAATAAAGATGAACGTCTCCCACTGCCTCAGCCACCACAAAGCTACCATCTCCAGTCCGCAACGAGAGGCTCCTATCATGTAGACTTCTCGTTTCAACGAACCCCTGCATAGAAACACAAACATGATTAGTGGCGCCCGAATCAATGACCCATGTGTCTTTCGATTCTTCCACCAAACACGCTTCTAAGTAATGAAGTTCCTTACCTTCCTTGCCCTTGGAGGCTAGGAATTCCCGGCAAGCCTTCTTGAAGTGACCTACCTTCCCACAGTGGAAGCATTTGGACTTTTTAGGGTCCTTTGGCTTCTTGTTCTTCTTCTTCTTCTTCCCGTCCGAGACAGGAGGATTAGAAGAACTGGAAGCCACTTGCTTCTTATTTGGCCTCTTTCTCTTCCGTGAGGGAATGGAAGATTCCGCCAAATTGGCCTCTCCTTTAGGTCGGACCGTATCCTCATCCCTGATCATACGCTCATAAGCCTGTAGTTGCTTCATGAGCTCGGTAAGTCCTAACTCCTTTGTCGCCAGATTGTATGCGGCCTTAAACCCCACAAAATCTTTAGACAGAATCTTGAACACCATTTCGATCTGGGTGTTATAGTCCAACTTAGCACCATTCTCGGCAGCCTCAGCGAAGAATCCCATTAGAGTGATCATATGGTCCTTCACCGGAGCACCCGCCTTTTGCTTAGAGTTCATAATGCTGGTGATAGCGGACTGTCGAGCCAATTTTTCTTGGCCTCCGAACATGTCCTCCAGATTTTCCATGATCTCCCCAGCAACTTGATAAGTCTCATGCTGCTTTTGTAAAGCACTCGTCATGCTAGCAAGGATGTAGCATCAAGCTATCTCATTGGATTCTCTCCGACGATTATAGGCAACCGGGACCTCCTCAAGTGGTGTGTCAGGTTTGGGCCCAGGTGGGCATGGTTCGTCTAGTACGAACTTGTGTCTCTCGCAGCTGAGAACTATTAATAGATTTCTTTTCCAGTCTTTATAATTATCACCATTCAACTTATTTTCAGTAAGTATCGAAATGAGGGGTGTCGGTGACATTTTGAACTGAAATAAAATTATACTAGACATCATTACAAAGCCCAAGCAAATATATAGATAATTTAGCAAATAAAAACATACAAGGATGTTCCTACATGAAACTTGAAAAAAAACATGTAGCATTGCAACGGCAATTCTCAGCACCTATTGCCCCAAGCCACCGAGGGGTGGTCATGAGAACAAATAGCCGGAACATGGACCCCGTCCAATTAATATATGTTACCTTAAATCCTCCAAGGTTAAGACATATATTAATAACCGCTTATTTGGCCACCAGTTTAGTTAACAGAGCTTCTAGGGAAGGTTAATAACTAAACGAGTCTTGAGTGTATAACCATTGTTTACGTAGCCCGATCCACGTCCTACCAAGCCACCGAGGGGTGGTCATGAATAGGATCGCACCTGAACACGTTTTCCACATAGGAGATCCAATCTAGTATACCGGCGGCGGTAAACACCTACCGAGGGGTGTGGTCAGGTCAGAACTGACGCGAGGCGTTACCATGCTTTCACATATGGATCAACAATGGAGGCCGTGGGTTTTGTTTGAAACCCTCTCCCACTCAATATTTTGAAAAACATGCAAGCTTTGACAAATTATGTATGATCAATATAGTATGAGCGGCACTCACCTATCCTATATGACATGTTATCAAATATGCATACAAAACATCCATCAATACATATTTATACATCCATGACATATCACAGAAAAATAATTGACAGAATAATCAAGCCATGGTTCCATCCTAGAACAAAGAAAATAAAGATTACAAAATTCCATTCAAAGCATTCTTTGGGTCTTGAATTTTGTTCCGTCTTCTTGTATCCATCTTTATGTAGCCTCTCCATTTATTTCTCATCCCAAGAATTATTTAAAATTTAAATCTCCCAAAAATTTAAATTTCAAATTCAAATTCGAAATTCGAATTTCAAATTTAAATTTCAAATTTGAATTTTAAACAATTTTAAAACATCATGTGTAATAATATGTAATTTCAAAAATTTCAAATTTTTAATTACATATTTTTAAACATGATTCAAAATTAAATCTCAAATTTAAAAATCAAAATTTTCTGATTTTTGAACCGTCGGACCGCCGGCCCCGTAGGCGGCAGCTGCCGTGGGCAGCCACCAACACCGGAGGGGCTGGCAGCCCACGGCCGCTCCTTGTGCAGCCTGCCGGGCTGCAGGCCAAGCCTGCAGCGCCAGGCTGTACGCCCAGACTGGGCGCAGCCGCTGGCAGGCTGCAGGCAGCGCCTGCAGCCAGAGGCTGCACGCCCAGGCTGCGGCCAGCCTTGGACAGGCCACGGCCACCCCTGGCTGCAGGCAGAGCCTGCGGCCGTGGGTGGTGTGGGCCTGCACAGGGGCTGCCGCAGCCCCATCCTGCCCGAGGGCAGGGGCTGCAGCCCCACCAAGGTTTGTCGGCCTATCTCGAGGGGTCGTGTCTCGATTTTCATGCCATATTCCAATTTACCTATTAGGATCTCCAAAAAATTAATTTAAATCCCAATTAAATTGAAATTTTCCACACAATCAAAATTTCAATCTTTAAATTAAATTTAACTTTTGGGAAAAATAAATTACGGTCTTCAATCTTCAATCTCCTCCATGAATAATTATATAAAAGATTCCTAAACCGTTTCCGGTGTTCAAAAAATTCTAACCATAAAAATTCTAAGAGACAAGATTAAAATCCATGGGAAAATTACAGTGTAAATAAACTGCTCCCATGGTTACATAAAAAATTCCTAGATACAATTTTTCTAAATTCTAAGGAACCATAACCGGCATAAACAAGCATGCTTTTAATAATTTAAAAAATTAAAATAACCACATACTTTATACATAATACATGATAACAACATAAAGGAACCCTAGAATGCCACTCTCTAAATATCAAATCCATACATAAATAAAAAGACTAAGTAATTGTCTAATTTATGTACATGGCATAGTCATGAGATGGCTCTGATACCAATTCTAGGAAAATTAACCGGTAAAAACGTATCAGAGTGGCGCAGCGGAACAATAAAAATTTTTAGATCGTTAAATATCTCATGATGCCATATACAATAAATCAACAACAATTAAAACTCATACCTCAAGGACGCCAATGAACAGGAGGAGAGTGACCGGAGGCTTCAACCAACTAGCCTTCTCTACTATTCTCCAATTCCCGAATGGCTGAGTGTGTGGGCACTCTGAACCTCGATCGGTATGCTAGCACTGCTAGTCTTCTTCCGACCACCCAGATCTCTAAAGAACTTTATTGTCACGATGAGCTGTGCAACAATAAGCCTGCTCACCTGAGAGTCTGTGGTCTGAGAGAACTAGAGTGGCAGGACCTCTATTTATAGACCTGCATGAGGTGAATCTCTGAATTTGAATTGGATTAGGAAAATATATTTTCCCTTATCCAAACCCATAAAATCTGAATTTTTCCAAGGGAGAATCTCCACTAAAAATTCGGTTTTCTTAGGATAGACCCAATCCAAATCTCAACAAGATTTTAACTAGAATTTTATCTCCCTTTTTCAACCAAAAAATCTGAAATCTTTAGGAGAAAATCTTCTCCAAATTTTCGGCCACTTTTAGGATAAGGAAGAATCAAAATTCCACTAGGATTTTTCAAGCTAAATCTCATCTCAACCTAATCCAAAAATAACCGAATTTCCTAGGATTAAGGCTCCAAAATTTCGGCCACTTTTAGGGAGGGAGAGAATCCAAATTCAACTAGGATTGAAACTTGAATTTTCCTTTGAATCTTATCTACAAAAACCGAATTTTCCATTGAGGATTATCCTCAAAAAATTCGCCCACTTTTGTTGGGATTTAGATTCAAAATTCAAGTAAGATTCTAACAAGATTATCCTCTCCAAATCCAACTCAAATTCGAATTTCAAACCTTGTGGATTTTCCACAAAAAATTCGAATCCTACTTGGACTGTGATTCAAAATTTGAATTTCAAATTTCAAATTCAAATTTCAAATTTAAATTTCAAATTCAAATTTCAAATTCGAATTTCAAATTCAAATTTCAAATTCAAATTTCAAATTCAAAATTCAAATTTCAAATTTCAAAATTCAAATTTCAAATTTCACAAAACGGTTGTGTTTCATATTCTTGTTCTCATGGATAATTTTCTACAACTCCAATCCAATCTCAAATAAAATCATGGCAACTTTATTTAGAGTTCGAATAATTGTGTACTCTATTATCCAAAACAAAATCTGAATCCAACCGGAGAGAATCTTGTCTACCATTCTAATCCTGTGTCATCACCATCCATGCATAATAAACTAGCCAATAGCATACACAAATCAATTTGCCAAACGTTAAGGAATTATGTGGAGCTAGTAGAGGGACTGATTGGACATATATAATCGGGCTCCCGTGATTCCATATGATCATCATTCTGTACCGAACAACTCAATCATATGATCACTAATTTCAGAGTCACACCACTATAAACCTGAAACTGAACTCCCAATTATATACCGTATTACGTAAGCCTGTGACGAGCTACCATCCAATGACCTTGTCATATATGCAAAACCCTCATATGATATCCATGATCAGCCTTAGGTCAAAGTCCGTTTAATCCTACTGATCAGGCTATCTTAAAGTTCCATTATACTACCGAATCAAGAAAATGATTATTCACCATATGTGAATAAGAAGTCATCCGCCCAGCAGACGACCCAAGGCCTTGTCCATTTTCACATTCAGTATAATGCCTTTAAGAGGATACCTTTAACTCCTCAGAGCTATGATTCCGATATCTGCAAACAAACCCTTCATCGTATACAAGTCATACACCCAACGAACCGGTCTATAAGCTTACTACCTCTGAGACGCTTTAGCCATTGGAACATCAAAGTACACAAGTCATATACATGAAGTAGTTCATTTACTCAGGATTAAGGTTATTGCACAATGAACGTCAAAAGCAGATTGATCCACTCATAGCAGACTACGTAGATCAATCACGCTTTAGTCCCGGTCTAATATGTCACCACCAAGCAACATATCCATGTCTCTACTTGGGAGTCCAGCTCCAGACAGTCAAGACAAACCGTCCCCTCTAAGGCTTTAGACAACATAATAGTCTTAACATGAGTTAGATGCTCGGTCTAACCCCATAGACTACAGACCATAATTTAGACTACTAACTTTAGAACATTGTCTTCTCGCATACAAAAGTCCATTGCATGCAACGTTCTAACAGTTTTAACACAAGCAGTCAGTGAGCCATATTTGCTTACATTTACTTTAACATGTAAATAAGACGAGGACAGATAGCAATGTAATGAATAACCTCTATGTATAATTTTATTATCCAGTTCAAAATGAATACATCAAAATGTCTCTAATACTTAGGGCATTTCCTAACAGCCTTAAACCCCACAAAATCTTTAGACAGAGTTTTGAACACCATCTCGATCTGGGTGTTGTAGTCCAACTCAGCACCGTTTTCAGCAGCCTCAGCGAAGAATCCCATTAGAGTGATCATATGGTCCTTCACCGAAGTACCCGCCTTCTGCTTAGAGTTCATAATACTGGTGATAGCGGATTGTCTAGCCAATTTTTCTTGGCCTCCGAACATGTCCTCCAGATTTTCCATGATCTCCCCAGCAATTTGATAAGTCTCATGCTGCTTTTGTAAAGCACTCGTCATGCTAGCAAGTATGTAGCATCGAGCTATATCATTGGATTCTCTCCAACGAGTATAGGCAACCGGGACCTCCTCAATCGACGTGTCAAGTTTTGGCCCTGGTGGGCATGGTTCATCCAGTACGAACTTGTGTCTCTCGCAGCTGAGAACTATTAACAGATTTCTTTTCCAATCCTTATAATTGTCGCCATTCAGTTTATTCTCAGTAAGTATTGAAATGAGGGGTGTCGATGACATTTTGAACTGAAATAAAATTATACTAGACATCATTACAAAGCCCAAGCAAATATACAGATAATTTAGCAAATAAAACATACAAGTATGTTCCTACATGAAACTTGAAAAACATGTAGCATTGCAACGGTAATTCTCAGCACCTATTGCCCCAAACCACTGAGGGGTGGTCATGAGAACAAATAGCTGGAACATGGACCCCGTCGAATTAATATATGTTGCCTTAAATCCTCCAAGGTTAAGACATATATTAATAACCGCTTACTTGGTCACCAGTTTAGTTAACAGAGCTTCTAGGGAAGGTTAATAACTAAACGAGTCTTGAGTGTATAACCATTGTTTACGTAGCCCGATCCACGTCCTACCAAGCCATCGAGGGGTGGTCATGAATAGGATCGCACTCGAACACGTTTTCCACATAGGAGATCCAATCTAGTATACCGGCGGTGGTAAACACCTACCGAGGGGTGTGGTCAGGGCAGAACTGACGCGAGGTGTTACCATGCTTTCACATATGGATCAACAATGGAGGCCGTGGGTTTTGTTTGAAACCCTCTCCCACTCAATATTTTGAAAAACATGCAAGTTTTGACAAATTATGTATGATCAATATAGTATGAGCGACACTCACCTATCCTATATGACATGTTATCAAATATGCATACAAAACATCCATCAATACATATTTATACATCCATGACATATCACAGAAAAAATAATTAATAGAATAACCAAGCTATGGTTCCATCCTAGAACAAAGAAAATAAAGATTACAAAATTCCATCCAAAGCATTCTTTGGGTCTTGAATTCTGTTCCGTCTTCTTGTATCCATCTTTATGTAGCCTCTCTATTTATTTCTCATCCTAAGAATTATATAAAATTTAAATCTCCACAAATTTAAATTTCAAATTCAAATTCCAAATTCGAATTTCAAATTTAAATTTCCAATTCAAATTTTAAACAATTTTAAACATCATGTGTAATAATATGTAATTTCAAAAATTTAAATTTTCAATTACATATTTTTAAACATGATTTAAAATTAAATCTCCAATTTAAAAATCAAAATTTTCAATTTTTTAGACCGTCGCACCGCCGCCTCCGTAGGCGGCAGCCGCCGTGGGCAGCCACCAACCTTGGAGGGGCTGGCAGCCCACGGCCGCCCCCATGTGCAGCCCTGCCCTGCAGCGCCAGGCTGCATGCCCAGGCTGGGTGCAGCAGCCGACAGGCTGGGCGCAGCGCCTGCAGCCAGAGGCTGCACGCCCAGGCTGCGGCCAGCCTTGGGCAGGCCACGGCCACCCTTGGCTGCAGGCCAAGCCTGCAGCCGTGGGCGGTGTTGGCCTACACAGGGGCTGCTGCAGCCCCATCCTGCCCGAGGGCAGGGGCTACAGCCCCACCAAGGCCCGTCGGCCTATCCCAAGGGGTCGTGTCTCGATTTTCGTGCCATATTCCAATTTACCTATTAGGATCTCCAAAAATTAATTTGAATCCCAATTAAATTGAAATTTTCCACACAATCAAAATTTCAATCTTTAAATCAAGTTTAACTTTTGGGAAAAAATAAATTACGGTCTTCAATCTTCTATCTCCTCCAAGAATAATTACATAAAATTTCCTAAACCGATTCCGGTGTACAAAAATTCTAACCATAAAAATTCTAAGAGACAAAAATTAAAATCCATGGGAAAATTACAATGTTAATAAACTGCTCCCATGGTTACATAAAAATTCCTAGATACAATTTTTCTAAATTCTAAGGAACCATAACCGGTATAAACAAGCATGCTTATAATTCAAAAAAATAAAATAACCACATACTTTATACATAATCCATGATAACAACATAAAGGAACCCTAGAATGCCACTCTCTAAATATCAAATCCATACATAAATAAAAAGACTAAGTAATTGTCTAATTTATGTACATGGCATAGTCATGAGATGGCTCTGATACCAATTGTAGGAAAATAAATCGGTAAAAACGTATCAGAGTGGCGCAGCAGAACAATAAAAAATTTTTAGATCGTTAAATATCTCATGGCGCCATATACAATAAATCAACAACAATTAAAACTCATACCTCAAGGACGCCAATCTGTAGGAGGAGAATGACCGGAGGCTTCAACCAACTAGCCTTCTCTACTATTCTCCAATTCCTGAATGGCTGAGTGTGTGGGCACTCTGAACCTCGATCGGTATGCTCGCACTGCTAGTCTTCTTCCGACCACCGAGATCTCTAAAGAACTTTATTGTCACGATGAGCTGTGCAACAATAAGCCTGCTCACCTGAGAGTCTGTGGTCTGAGAGAACTGGAGTGGCAGGACCTCTATTTATAGACCTGCATGAGGTGATTCTCTGAATTCGAATTGGATTAGGAAAAGATATTCTCCCTTATCCATAACCATAAAATCTGAATTTTTCCATAGAAAATCCCAACAATAAATTCGGTTTTTTAAGGATAAAACCAATCCAAATCTAAACAAGATTTTAACTAGAATTTTATCTCCCCTTTTCAACCAAAAAATCTGAAATTTCCTAGGAGATTTTTCCTCCAAAAATTCAGCCACATTTAGGATAAGGGATAATCAAAATTCCACTAGGATTTTCAAGCTTGAATCTTATCTCAACCTTATCCAAAATAACCGAATTTTCCTAACAGATTTCCTCCATAATTTCGGCCACTTTTCAGGGAAGGAGAGAATCCAAATTCAACTAGGATTGAAACTTGAATTTTTCCCTTGAACCTTATCCACAAAAACCGAAATTCCATTGAGGATTATCCTCAAAATTTCGTCCACCTTTTGTTAGGATTTAGATTCAAAATTTAAGTAGGATTCTAACAAGATTATCCTCTCCAAATCCAACTCAAATTTGAATTTCAAACCTTATGGATTTTCCACAACAAATTCGAATCCCACTTGGACTGTGATTTAAAATTTGAATTTCAAATTTCAAATTCGAATTTCAAATTCAAATTTCAAATTCAAAATTCAAATTTCAAATTTGAAATTTCATTCAAATTCGAATTTCAAATTCAAATTTCAAATTTCAAAATCCACAAAACGGTTGTGTTTCAAATTCTTGTTCTCATGGATAATTTTCTGCAACTCTAATCCAATCTCAAATAAAATCATGGCAACTTTATTTGGAGTTCGAATAATTGTGTACTCTATTATCCAAAACAAAATCTGAATCCAACCGGAGAGAATCTTGCCTACCATCCTAATCCTGTGTCATCACCATCCATGCATAATAAACCAGCCAATAGCATACACAATTCAATTTGCCAAACGTTAAGGAATTATGTGGAGCTAGTAGAGGGACTGATTGGACATATATAATCGGGCTCCCGCAAATCCATATGATCATCATTCTTTTACCGAACAACTCAATCATATGATCACTAGTTTCAGAGTCACACCACTATAAACCTGAAACTGAACTCCCAATTATATACCGTATTACGTAAGCCTATGACAAGCTTTCGTCCAATGACCTTGTCATATATGCAGAACCCTCATATGATATCCATGATCAGCCTTAGGCCAAAGTCCGTTTAATCCTACTGATCAGGCTATCTTAAAGTTCCATTATACTACCGAATAAAAAAAATGATTATTCACCATATGTGAATAAGAAGTCATCCGCCCAGCAGACGACCCAAGGCCTTGTCCATTTTCACATTCAGTATAATGCCTTTAAGAGGATACCCTTAACTCCTCATTAGAGCTATGATTCCAATATCTGTAAACGAACCCTTCATCGTATACAAGTCATGCACCCAACGAACCGGTCTATAAGCTTACTTCCTCTGAGACGCTTTAGCCATTGGAACATCAAAGTACACAAGTCATATACATGAAGCTATCCTTTTACTCAGGATTAAGGTTACTGTATAATGAACGTCAAAAACAGATCGATCCATTCAAAGCGGACTTCGTAGATCAATCTCGCTTTAGTCCCGGTCTAATATGTCACCACCAAGCAACATATCTATATCTCTACTTGGGAGTCCAGCTCCAGACAGTCAAGACAAACCGTCCCCTCCAAGGCTTTAGACAACATAATAGTCTTAACATGAGTTAGATGCTCGGTCTAACCCCATAGACTACAGACCATAGTTTAGATCGCTAACTTTAGAACATTGTCTTCTCGCATACAAAAAACCATTGCATGCAACGTTCTAACAGTTTAACACAAGCAGTCAGGGAGCCATATTTACTTACATTTACTTTAACATGTAAATAAGACGAGGACAGATAGCAATGTAATGAATAACTTCTATATATAATCTTATTATCCAGTTCAAAATAAATACATCAAAAATGTCTCTAATGCTTAGGGCATTTCCTAACAGAAATTAGTATCGACAGCTATTGGTACCAAATGTTAGTCACTAATGTGTTAGGTAATGTCCTAAGCATTAGAGACATTTTGATGTATTTATTTTGAACTGGATAATAAAATTATATATAGAGGTTATTCATTACGTTGCTATCTGTCCTCGTTTTATTTACATGTTAAAGTAAATGTAAGCAAATATGGCTCCTTGATTGCTTGTGTTAAACTGTTAAAACGTTTCATGCAATGGACTTTTGTATGCGAGAAGACAATGTTCTAAAGTTAGCGTTCTAAACTATGGTCTGTAGTCTATGGGATTAGACCAAGGATCTAACTCATTTTAAGACTATTATGTTGTCTAAAGCCTTGAAGGGGACGGTTTGTCTTGACTCTCTGGAGCTGGACTCCCAAGTAGAGACATAGATATGTTGCTTGGTGGTGACATATTAGACCGAGACTAAAGCGTGATTGATCTACGAAGTCCGCTTTGAGTGGATCAATCTGCTTTTGACATTCATTGTGCAGTAATCTTAATCCTGAGTAAAAGGACAGCTTCATGTATATGACTTATGTACTTTGATGTTCTAATGGCTAAAGCGTCTCAGTGGTAGTAAGCTTATAAACCGGTTTGTCGGGTGCATGACTTGTATACGATGAAGGGTTCGTTTACAGATATCGGAATCATAGCTGTAATGAGGAGTTAAGGGTATTCTCTTAAAGGCATTATACTGAATGTGAAAATGGACAAGGCCTTAGGTCGTCTACTGGGCGGATGACTTCTTATTCACATATGGTGAATAATCATTTTCTTTATTCGATAGTATAATGGAACTTTAAGATAGCCTGATCAGTAGGATTAAATGGACTTTGGCCTAAGGCTGATCATGGATATCATATGAGGGTTCTGCATACATGACAAGGTCATTGGACGATAGCTTGTCACAGGCTTACGTAATACGGTATATAATTGGGAGTTCAGTTTTAGGTTTATAGTGGTGTGACTCTGAAATTAGTGATCATATGATTGAGTTATTTGGTAAAGAATGATGATCATATGGATTTGCGGGAGCCCGATTATATATGTCCAATCAGTCCCTCTACTAGCTCCACATAATTCCTTAACGTTTGGCAAATTGATTTACGTATGCTATTGGCTAGTTTATTATGCATGGATGGTGTTGACATAGGATTAGGATGGTAGACAAGATTCTCTCCGGTTGGATTCAGATTTTGTTTTGGATAATAGAGTATACAATTATTCGAACTCCAAATAAAGTTGCCATGATTTTATTTGAGATTGGATTGGAGTTGTAGAAAATTATCTATGAGAACAAGAATTTGAAACACAACTGTTTTATGGATTTTGAAATTTGAAATTTGAAATTTGAAATTTGAAATTTGAATTTGAAATTCGAGTTTGAAATTTGAATTTGAAATTTGAAATTTGAAATTTAAAATTTGAAATTTGAATTTGAAATTCAAATTTGAAATTTGAATTCAAATTTTGAATCACAGTCCAAGTGGGATTCGAATTTGTTATGGTAAATCCACAAGGAATGAAATTCGAATTTGAGTTGGATATGGAGAGGATAATCTTGTTAGAATCCTACTTGAATTTTGAATCCAAATCCTAACTAAAGATGGACGAAAATTTTGAGGATTATCCTCAATGGATTTTTGGATTTTTTGTGGATAAGGTTCAAGGAAAAATTCAAGTTTCAATCCCAGTTGAATTTGGATTTTCTCCTCCCAGATAATGGCCGAATTTTTGGAGTGAATCTCCTAGGAGATTTTCGTTTATTTTGGATAAGGATGAGATAAGATTCAAGCTTGAAAATGCTAATGGAATTTTGATTCTCCCTTATCCAAAAGTGGCCGAATTTTTGTGGGGCTTTTCTCCTTTGAATTTTTAGATTTTTTGGTTGAAAAAGGGGAGATAAAATTCTAGTTAAAATCTTGTTTAGATTTGGATTGGATTTATCCTAAAGTGGCCGAATTTATTGTTGGGATTTTTCCCTTGGAAAATTCAGATTTTGTGCTTGTGGATAAGGGAGAATATCTTTTCCTAATCCAATTCAAATTCAGAGAATCACCTCATGCAGGTCTATAAATAGAGGTCCTGCCACTCCAGTTCTCTCAGACCATAGACTCTTAGGTGAGCAGGCTTATTGTTGCACAACTCACCATGATAATAAGTTCTTTAAAGATCTGGGTGGTCGGAAGAAGACTAGCAGTGCTAGCATACCGGTCGAGGTTTAGAGTGCCCACACACTCAGCCATTCGGGAATTGGAGAATAGTAGAGAAGGCTAGTTGGTTGTAGCCCTCCGGCAATTCTCCTCCTGCAGATTGGCGTCCTTGAGGTATGAGTTTTAATTGTTGTTGGTTTATTGTATATGCCATCATGAGATATTTAACGATATGAAAATTTGTATTGTTCCGCTGCGTCACTCTGATACGTTTTTACCGATTTATTTTCCTGCAATTGGTATCAGAGCCATCTCATGACTATGCCATGTACATAAATTAGACAATTACTTAGTCTTTTTATTTATGTATGGATTTGATATTTAGAGAGTGGCATTCTAGGATTCCTTTATGTTATTATCATGGATTATGTATGTAGTATGTGGTTATTTTAATTTTTGAAATTATTATAAGCATGCTTGTTTATGCCAGTTATGGTTTCTTAGAATTTAGAAAAAGTTGTATCTCGGAATTTTTATGTAACCATGGGAGCAGTTTATTAGCACTGTAATTTTACCATGGATTTTAATTTTTGTCTCTTAGAATTATTATGGTCAGAATTTTTGTACACAGGAAACGGTTTAGGAAATTTTATATAATTATTCTTGGAGGAGATTGAAGACTGAAGACCGTAATTTATTTTTCCCAAAAGTTAAATTTAATTTAAAGGTTGAAATTTTGATTGTGTGGAAAAATTTTGATTGGGGTGGCCGTGGCCTCCCCAAGGCTGGCCGCAGTCGGGGCATGTAGCCTGTGGCTGCAGGCGCTGCCTGCAGCCTGCCGGCTGCTGCGTCCAGCCTGGGCATCCAGCCTGGCACTACAGGCTTGGCCTGCAGCTCGACAAGGCTACACATGGGGCGGCCGTGGGCTGCCAGCCCCCCAGGGGTTGGGGGCTGCCCACGGCGGCTGTCGCCTTCGGGGGCGGTGGTGCGACGATTCAAAAATCAAAAAATTTTGATTTTTAAATTTGAGATTTAATTTGAAATCATGTTTAGAAATATGTAATTGAAAATTTGAAATTTTTGAAATTACATATTATTACACATGATGTTTATAATTGTTTAAAATTTGAATTTGAAATTTAAATTTGAAATTCGAATTTGGAATTTGAATTTGAAATTTAAATTTTGGAGATTTAAATTTTAAATGATTCTTGGGATGAGAAATAAATGGAGAGGCTACATAAAGATGGATACAAGAAGACAGAACAAAATTTAAGACCCAAAGAATGCTTTGGATGAAATTTTGTAATCTTTATTTTCTTTGTTCTAGGATGGAACCATGGCTTGGTTATTTTGTCACTTATTTTTTCTGTGATATGTCCTGGACGTATAAATATGTATTGATGGATGTTTTATATGCATATTTGATAACATGTCATATAGGATCGGTGAGTGCCGCTCATACTATATTGATCATACATAATTTGTCAAAACTTGCATGTTTTTCAAAATATTGAGAGGGAGAGGGTGGGTTTCAAACAAAACCCATGGCCTCCATTGTTGATCCATATGTGAAAACATGGTAACGCCTCACGTCAATTCTACCCTGACCACACCCCTCGATAGGCATTTACCGCTACCGGTATACTAGATTAGATCTCCTATATGGAAAACGTGTTCGGGTACGATCCTATTCATGACCACCCCTCGGTGGCTTGGTAGGACATGGATCGGGCTACGTAAACAATGGTTATACACTCAAGACTCTTTTAGTTGTTAACCTTCCCTAGAAGATCTGTTAACTAAACTAGTGGCCAAATAAGCAGTGTGACAACCGGGAAATTCAGACAATTCTCGGATAAAAATGTACAAATGTATGTATATAACAATTTGTACTATTTAAAGAGTGAAATAAATGTATTTATATTGTTTGGAATATATGAAAATGTTCTAACAATACTGACGAGTAAGAATTCAGTGTTGGAAAAATTCACTGAGTTAAAACGGGTGAAACGGTGCCAAAACCGGCATTGAAAACCCTAACCGGGACAATAAAAGACGGAAAACTTCCGGGATTAATTTTGATCAAACGGAAGCAGTTTAAATTGATCCGACTGCACAGGAGACCTCAGGAACACGCCGGGACGATTTCAGGAAAATTTCGGCTCGAACCGGTATCGGTCAAAAAGTAGTTGAATTAATGTGAATAGTGAAAGTCAAAGTCAACTTTTACTTTAGCATTTATGACATCATAAATCCATTTAATAAATGGAAAGAAAATGGTGGTTGGTAGCATTAATGGCCATGATCCATTTACTTTTTGATCTAAAGGCCAAGATTTGGCCAAAATTCACTATTTTTAATTTTTGAAAATTATGGAAAGAAATGGTGTTGAAAGATGTTTAATTCTTATTGGTTAATGGCCAAATTAATTGGCTTTTGGTTGCTTAAGTCGGCAACTTTAGTGACAAAGAGGCCGAGACACTTTTTCATGCCAAAAACCAAGAGAAAAAAATGCTAAGTGTTCTTCCATGGTGTACGTGAGCAACCCAAAGAGAAACCAAGATATCTCTTCAATTTTTCTTCACAAAAAGTGTGCCAAAGCATTCCTTGAAGGCAAAGGAAGCAATTGACTAAGGTAACTCCCTTTGCACTTAACTTTTTCATGGTTTTTCTTCAAGAAAACCGTGGGATGAATAGTGAAATAAGATGGAAAATTTTTGGTTGTTTTCCATGGTTTGATGCTTGGGTTTTGTTAAGGGTGTAATAAGGAAGAAAACCATGCAATTGGTTTAAAGAAAAACCGAAATTTTGTTGGTTTTTCAAGGGTAAATCCGTGGGTTACCTTAAGTAAACAATGAGAAAATTTTGTGGTTTAATTGTTAACTTGCTTCCAAGTTAAATTTTGTGAAGAATAAAGCTTGAATTGCATTGTGAAAAGCTTGAAAAAAATTGTTGGTGTGAATTACCTAATGTGGCCGTGGGGTTAACAAGGGTTGGTGGAAAAATTTGCATGGTTTTATGTGATGTTTGATTGATTGAAGTCATGCATTTTACAATGTAAATAAAGGCATTGTGATTGAAAGAATGAAACAAAAATAATTGGCATGTGTTTTCTAAAGATGGCCGTGGGTTATATAAGGATAAAAACCCTAAGAATTTGGTTGAAAATGCATTGAAAATGGGCTTAAAAATGTGTTAAAAACGTGACATTGAATAGCCTAAAGTGTGGTGAAAATTTGAGAAATTTTGGTTCGGGTTGGTTGTGAAAACCGAAACCAAACTATGGACAAAATTGTGAAAAAATTTTGTAATGTGGGTCAAAATGTGAATTTGGAATTTTGTGAGCTTTTATGTAAAAGTTTGGAAAACTTTTACATAAAATAGGCTTGTGGTATAGTACGTGGCAGGTACATACGGTTCGAGGCGTACCTAACGCCTGAAGCCTTAAAATTACGCCGAAATGCTGCCGAAATTTCGAAAACGGCATTCAGGGTAAAATGGGAATTAAAATAAAAAGTTGGGGTCGGGTTGGAAACCCGAGTCCCTAACGAAAAATTTAACAAGGGAAATCTAAGGGGCGGTTCGTAAATAGTAACCCGTCCCCTTAAAAATTTAAAACGCGAGTGAAATTGAAAAACCGACCCCCGAGGGGGGGCGTTTTTGGAAATAAAATAAAAGTCCGACTCGGGAACGGAAAATCCGAACCTCGGAGACCTAGGTCGGGAATGTCTAGATGAACGTTTTAAATACTAGTGAAACGTCCATTTGAGGCTCCGAAACGATAGAAAATCGCTAAACCGACGTAAGGGTCGGAATAGTGCTTCCCGAGGGTCGGGAAAGTGAAAAGTGGAAGTAAAATAAAAACGAACCCGGTAATGATTAGAAAAGAGTCAGAAAAGTTCCTGAGAGCCAAAAATGCAGTCTGGATCGGGAAAATTTCCGTCAGGGGCAAAATCGTAATTTTGCCAAAATACAGGGGCAAAATTGTAATTTTGTAAAAGTTGAGAAAAAATAGGGAAAATGATAAATAAAGCCTAAAAAGTTATAAATAGGTTTTATTTAAGCTTTTAAATGAAAAATAAAAGCTATAAATGGAAATAAAAATTAACAGACAAGGTTTTGTCTGTAGGATCCAAAAATCGACCTACGAGGAGGGCGATCAAAGATCCACGAGAGAAAAAGAGAAGAGACTGATAAGGTAAGTTCAGACATTTACCTGTCTGCAACATATAGCATTATTGTTGCTAATTTTAATGTACTAACTATAAGTTAGGTACATATGTGCTACGGGCACTATTATAGAGTAGAGAGAGAGACGTAATGTGCTACGGGCACTATTGAGAATGGACACATTGTTAATTGTGCTTCGAGCACTAGAGCGAGGTTAATGAAACTCACTCCCCTAAAATTAAAATGTGAACCATTCCTAACCACGGGACGATGTGAAGTCACCGGGTTAGAATGTTAAAAAGTCGGTAATGAAACCACTTTCTGGCGTACCAGCCTTCCGTACAGGGAGGTAAATTTTGCCTTCGGGGCAATGAGATTAAGGCTGTGGAGGTCACCACTGATGTACCGCTCCCAGTCATATACAATTTTGCCTTCGGGGCTATGAGATTAAGGCTGTGGAGGTCAGCACTAATGTACCGCTCCCAGTCATGCGCACTTAAATGGTACTGCCAACCTGAGCTCAAAACCAGAACATAAGCAAAGATAATTACCTAAAACTGAAACTATGCCATAATTGAGCATAAGAAAGTTTAGTGAGAGTACTAACATCGCGGTAGATGTACTGTTGTGACACGGTGTTGTGGTCAAAGTTACTATTCACGTATGAATAGTGGTCAAAGGTACTATTCATGATGAATAGTACTATTCATAGAAATTTTATTTCTTGCACGTTTGAACTTACTGAGCCTGTAGCTCACCATTTTTGCTAATGTTACAGGTAAGCGACCAGCTCAGTAGCTTGTTTGACTGGATGCGGACGGGATGACGCGTGTCAAATGGGATAACTGGGCGAGGGATATGGTCCTGCCAGAGTCTTTCCGCTGAGCGACAAAAAAGGAAAAAAAAAAAGAAACAGTCTTTTGTAATATAATATATATATTTACGAAAGTACTGTAATATGTAAATTACTTTGTACTTGCCAACAAAGTAAATAGTGGGAAATGTTTTACATGATGTCTAAAAGAAAAAAAAAATTTCCCCGAAAACGTCATGATTTAAAAAGAGAGAGAGATAAGCCGGCGACCCATGAGAGTACAATCTATCGCAGTTAGCGATAAAGCTCAACTGTAATAGTATTGTATGATCTCTACGAGGGGCGGGCCGCCACAAGTAGTTATTAATATATGTCCTAACCTTGGAGGATTTAAGGCAACATATATTAATTGGACGGGGTCCATACTCCAGCTATTTGTTTTCATGACCACCCGTCGGTGGCTTGAGGCAATAGGTGCTGAGAATTACCGTTGCAATGCTACATGTTTTTCAAGTTTTATGTAGGAACATACTTGTATGTTTTATTTGCTAAATTATCTATATATTTGCTTGGGCTTTGTAATGATGTCTAGTATAATTTTATTTCAGTTCAAAATGTCACCGACACCCCTCATTTCAATACTTACTGAGAATAAACTGAATGACCATAATTATAAGGATTGGAAAAGAAATCTGTTGATAATTCTCAGCTGTGAGAGACATAAGTTCATACTGGACAAACCATGCCCACCAGGGCCAAAACCCGACACACCGCTTGAGGAGGTCCCGGTTGCCTATACTCGTTGGAGAGAATCCAATGATATAGCTCGATGTTACATGCTTGCTAGCATGATGAGTGCTTTACAAAAGCAGCATGAGACTTATCAGGTTGCTAGGGAGATCATGGACAATCTGGAGGACATGTTCAGAGGTCAAGAAAAGTTAGCTCGACAGTCTGCTATAACCAGTATTATGAACTCTAAGCAAAAGGCAGGTACTCCGATGAAGGATCAGATGATCACTCTAATGGGAGTCTTCGCTGAGATTGCCGAGAATGGTACTGAGTTGGACTACAACACCCAGATCGAGATGGTGTTCAAAACTCTGTCTAAAGATTTTGTGGGGTTTAAGGCCGTATGCAATCTAGTGACAAGGGAGTTAGGACTAACCGAGCTCATAAAGCAACTCCAAGCTTATGAGCGGATGATCAGGGATGGGAATGTGGTCCAACCCAAGGGAGAGGCCAATTTGGCGGAATCTTCCAAACCCTCATGGAAGAGGAAGAGGCCAAATCAGAAGCAAGTGGCTTCCAGTTCTTCTAATCCTCCTATCTCGGATGGGAAGAAGAACAAGAAGAATAAGAAGCCCAGGGATCCTAAAAAGTCTAAGTGCTTCCGCTGTGGGAAGGTAGGTCACTTTAAGAAGGCTTGCCAGGAATTCCTAGCCACCAAGGGCAAGGATGATAAGGAACTTCATTACTTGGAAGCGTGTTTGGTAGAAGAATCGAAAGACACTTGGGTCATTGATTCGGGCACCCCTAATCATGTTTGTGTTTCTATACAGGAGTTCGTGGAAACGAGAAGTCTACATGATAGGAGCCTCTCGTTACGAACTGGAGACTGCAGCTTGGTGGTGGCTGAGGTAGTGGGAGATATCTACGTTTACTTTGATCAATTTAGGTTTATTTTATTGGAAGACTGTTTTTATATTCCTAATTTTATAAGGAACCTTATATCGGTAGCTTGTTTAATAAAGGATTCTTATTCAGTTTCTTTTGGTAAAAGAGTTGATATTCGTAGAAATAAGTCTTTTATCTGTTCTGGATGGATGGATGGAAACCTATATTTGATCAAATCAAAGATGTACTCATTGCTTGACACCAAATTAATAGATAACTCTAAAAGGTTGAAAGTTTCTCACTCTAACAAGGCGTATCTTTGGCATTTAAGACTTGGTCATATTAATCAGGATAGGATTCAAAGATTGGTGAAAGACGGTCCTCTGGAATCTCTGGAGGAGGTACGTCTTCCTCAATGTGAGTCTTGTCTAGAGGGTAAGATGACCAAGAGGTCTTTTGGAGCTAAGGGTACAAGGGCTCAAGAGCTCTTAGAAATTGTGCACACTGACGTATGTGGCCTCATGAACGTCACAGTACGAGGAGGGTTCGAGTATTATGTCTCTTGTATGGCCTTGGCCTGTTATACATTATGAGCCTCAGCTTTTTAGATTTTATGGGCCTTGGCCTGTTATACTGACACCCTTATTCTCATCTTTCCCAATTCTTTATTTGATTGTGCCACATACTCTACTAGGCTATCCCCTAATCTTACGCGATGGGGATGCATGGCCTTTAACTTGTTCGTTCATCAATCTACATGATTGTGAATCTATATGTTCTTATACATGTAGTGCCATAGATGTATACTTAAAATACTGTAAAAATCATCATTTAAATTCATTTTATTCATGCTATAGGTGGAGTTGTACTTACCTAGTTTGTACACAAACTCGTACTCTCGCCTCAATCAATTTACAGGTAAGTACTTGTTATCATAACGTTTCTCATCGATACTTTTGCTAAGTCACTAATACGTTTAGTGACAAAAGTAGATAAAATCATTTGGTACCAATTTCTATCAGTACAACTCGCTGTCTTTTTCAGCGTTTGAATCTCTAGACATGTTTAATTAATTTATTTCCTCATAAACTAATTACAACGTTCTCTGGTCACTATTACCATTCGTGACATTACGTGTGTTTCTATGTGGTACTGAAGCCCATCGGTACCCTATTGGCCGACTTTGGGGATTTGGCACCTAATTTCCATTGTGTTTTATTAATTTTCTCCTTGACAAATTAATCATCGTTCCTTATAGTGTTGTTCAAAACGTGGTCCTTGACTAGTTTAACGGCCAGTCAACTGACTTTGTTTGTAAAAATACATTTTTGATGTTATATTTTAAGGACGGTCTTCGAATCACTTTCGAAAACTATTTTGAAACTCTATTGAAATGACTTTGTTTGTAAATTTGGCGAACATAAAATTTTTCATTCTCGACAAGATGAACAATTCTCATGTTCACCTCGGAGCTCAATTCTAACTCTAACGACTCCTAAACTCATTGAACCCGCGGCCAATTTGCCCACTTTTTATAAAAGTGCCAGTTTTATATCATTTTAAAAACGACTCTATTTGAGGCCCAAAACGGCTAAATTTAAAACACACATAGGTCGTCTTAAAGGTTTCAACATGTTCTACAACTTTCATGTTGAGCCCGAAGTCTGATTCGGACTCCAAGCGGTCCACTTTTAACAAAACCCAAGACTAATTCTGCTGTTTGGATTTTTTTAGTCCCAGTTTTGGGCACTGAATGAAAACCACCCGAAAAGCCTATTGTAGTGTCGTTTTTGGCCAAAACCTATTTGCAAAAACAAACATAACAAAATTTTCTTAAAACTTTATGTTTCATCAAATCCCAAATTCAGACCCTAAGGGGGTCAAAATGGCCAAAACGCATCGCCTTTTTCTGGGGACAGTTTTGTGTCTAGCCACTTTTCTAAATGTTCATGCATCACACATACTCACATCCATTCATAGAAAATGTAAACACAACCACACAACCACAAACTTAAAAATGGAAAGCTAAGGGCATAAAATAAACTTATTATAACCCATGTGCATAAACAAATACACATAAATCCCTTGATCTAAATCTTAAAATCAACTAACCACAAGAGAGGGTTTTTGGTTTTTACCTCTTGTGCTTTGAACCAAGCACGATTTTGAGCCAAGGCTTGAGTGACCAAATGGCTGTGTGATTCTTAGTGAAAAAGGGGTCAGTTTGTGCTTGCAAGACACCACAAAAATTTCTCTTAATATCAACCCAAAAAAAAAAAAAAACTACTAAAACCACAAAGTTTTGGTCTTGAACCTTACCCTTGGTGCAGTTGAAATGGCTTGGACGAACACCTCCTAACACAAGCTTGAAGAGGTTGGCTTTTGGTAAACTTTTGGCTTGGTATTTGGCATGAAAAATGGAGGGTTTTGAGGCTTGAAGATGATGGCTGTAGCAAGGAAAATGAGAGAGAAAATGGGTTGTGTTTTGGAGTGTGAAAATAAAGGAACACAAGCTAAGGTATAGTCACCCTTTTATAGACAAACCTAAGCAAACTTTAACCAACTATAAGCTTGATTAACCAAGCCAAATTTAAGCTTATTTGGGGACAAAAATCTACCCCATTTCAATCCATCACCACTGGATGAGCTGCAGTCATAAATGGAGGGGAGATTAAAAAATTTTGGTTGTTGGCATGTGCTTGATTTGTGACTTTTTTAATGGATGTATCATAACTTACCCCTTTATTTTATTCTCACTTTTTGTGTTTTGTGCAGCAAAACCAGCTAGTTTCCAGCCAAGGCACATGGTTTTTAAGGCCTAAATTTCATCTGCATTTGCGTCCTTCGCAGTGCAGTTTCTGCCGTTCGGTTTCTGATCCTTTTTCGACAATGTTCTAGTTTTCACCCGGAATTGGGTTTTCTGAATCCGATTTTTGTACTAATCATTCCTAGTTGGTTTATACTGTCTAAGAGCCCATTCTACACTAATTTACTATTCATTTTCTATACTGTAGTTGTGTCTACACTGTGTTGTCCTTTCACACGTAAAACAAGGCGTTCGTATGCGAAATTTCAGACATAGTCTCTCTTGACTAATTTGGACGTGTTGATTCCAATTTTATCAGTTTCACATCCATCAGAGGTCGTCTGGACCAGTTTTCAGGATATGTGTGACCCCACCTTAAAATACGTGTCAGGTGCTTGATTGACTAATTTGGGCGCTCTGAGTCTAAACATATCAGTTTCGGAACGAGATGAGGTCATCTTGACCCTATTCTCCATACTGCGTATCTCTTAGACAAAAATTCACGTTTTGTGCCCAATTGACCAAATTGGGCTAGCTGACCTTGGATATATCAGTTTTAAGTCAAATCAAGGCCGTCTTGGCTAGTAACTTGACACTGCATTTTTTTTCACTATTCATTATTCATTACTTTCTATTCTAACTGATAGTCTGAGCGTTCTGACTCCGATTTTTTCAGTTTTTAGACGAGAAGAGGTTATTCGGACCATTTTCTCGATATCATACCCTTGCTAGGGTTTTTCTTGCTATTGTGCTCAGATGTTCGGTCCGAGCATTCTGGTAATCTGTTCACCAGTCTTGTGTTAAGAAATGGTCGTCCTGACCAGTTTCCTGACACTGCGTGTCTTATACACTCTTACATATAATAGGGTGGACCGTGTTCACTGTCGGTCACCCCTTTCACTGCATAAATAGTAACTAAATACTACTGTGCTTGTTTAAACTATTCCTCTGGAAAAATATACTGTATTTGATCAACCTAATTACTTATTACATAGTATTTAGATTTCACGCATTACGAGAGTCTTTACAACGGCTCTCTACTCATTAAACGGCCTTCTACACAGGTTCTTGCATGAGCTTGTATTGTCCGGACATGGGCGTGTACTAGTTAAGCTTGCTCAACACGGCCATGTCCTGAAACATGTTCACACTTTCGAGCGGTACATGGCCACGTACATGGCCGTGTAGCTAACCATGTCACACTATACGACCATGTACTCTCACACGACTTCTCACACTTATATAGTCCGATCGGTACACGGCTTCTTACATGGCCGTGTACCTGACTGTGTTCCTTGAATTTGCACTAAAAGGCATCAACCTAACCCAAATTCATTCCTCAATTTCTCATTATATAGAATTTAGTTTTCATGAGTATGGGGGTCCTTACAACCTACCCCCCTTACAAAATTTTCGTCCTTGAAAATTAGAATAGTTCCAGGAAGTTTCTTTTCATATACTCTTCCCGTCCCTATATGGCTTCTTCTATGTTGTGGTTTTGCCACAACACTTCTACAAGTGGTATAACTTTATTCCTGAGTACTTTGTCTTCTTTAGCCAGGATTCGCATGGTTTCTCCTCATATGTCAGATCAGCATGCACTTCGTGCAGTCTCACTAGTTGAGCTTCATAATTTTCTGTTAGTCTTCCTACTAAGTAGCTCACTTTCATGGTTAAAAATCAAGCTAATTTCGTTAGTCGGTCCACAATTTCCCAAATTACACCGTTGTCGCTTGACGTTCTTGGCAATCCGTCTATGAAATCCATCGTAACCTGCTCCCATTTCTACTTAGGCAACTCAATTTTCTGTAGTTTTCCAGTAGGTCATTGATGTTCTACTTTAATCCTTTGGCATGTAAGGCATTTGGCAATGAACTCGGCACGTCATTTTTCATTCTCGGCCACCAAAAACTCTTTTTTTAGTCCTTGTACATCTTATTTGCCCCTAGATGTACCGAATATGGTGTTTTCATGAGTCTCTGAAAGGATCCGCTTCCTGAGTTCCTCATCATTTGGAACGTATACTCTATCTCTGTAATAGAGTATGCCGTCTTTAGCGACTTTAAACGCTAAATTCTGGCCCTCTATAGCTTCCTTTCTGAGCTTGTGTAGGGCTGAATCAAGGTCCTAGCCGGCTTTAATTTCCTTGAGGAGCATCGATTGAAGGGTCAGTTCAGACAAACTTCCCGTTACAAACTCGATTTCACTACTGCATAGCTCCTTTTTGTAGTGCTTCTGGCAAGGCACGTACAACCATAAGCAATGAGGAGTGCTCTTTACTCAGCGTGTCGGCCACCTTGTTGGCTTTTCCTAGATGGTATAGGATTTCACAGTCGTAATCCTTCACTAGTTCTAGCCATCTTTGCTGCCTGATGTTGAGCTCCTCCTATGTGAAGATGTACTTGAGACTCTGGTGGTCTGTGTCAATTTTGCACTTAACATCATCTAGGTAGTACCTCTATATCTTGGGCATGAAAACTATTACTGCTAGCTCCAGATCAACGTAGGGTAGTTCTTCTCGTGGTCCTTGGGTTATCGTGAAACATACATGACCACTCTACCACTCTGCATTAACACGGCCCCTAACCCGATCTTGGATGCATTGCTATAAATTGTGAAGTTTCCCTGACCAGCATCCGGATTAATCAGTTTTGAAGCACTCGTGAGTCTCTGTTCAGCTCTTGAAAATTCTCCTCACACTCATAGACCCACTAATACCTCTTTCCCCTTCTTTGGTAAGCTCTCAAGGTGGAGCGGCTAGCTTCGAAAAGCTTCGACAAAGCATCGGTAACATCTTACTAAGTCTAGGAAACTGTGGATCTTCGTCATGTTTACTCGGAGTTGGCCAAATGCTAATTGCCTCAATTTCACTAGGTCGATGGATACTCCCTCCTTGGAGACCATGTGGCCTAGAAAATGGACTTCCTTTAGCCAAAACTCATACTTGGAGAACTTGGCATACCACTGATGGTTTCGTAGCTTGAGTAGGATTGCTCTCAGATGCTCTTCGTGCTTTTCCTTTGTCCTAGAATATACAAGTATGTCATCGATAAACACAATGATAAACTTGTCTAAGAATTCCTTAAAGACACGGTTCATTAAGTCCATGAAGGCTGCAGGGGTGTTTGTCAGTACTAGCCTCGTCATCACTAGTTATAATGACTTGAGGCTTATATATCTCCATCTATTTGCCTTTGCTGTAGTAGTCAAGGGTCTCTTCCTCTTCATCATCCCCCATCTCGGGACCGGCATCAGGAAGGCACTCGTCATCGTTGTCGTTAACCTCTACCTCTAGAAGGTGTTCGAGAGACGAAGGGGCTGGTTCAGGTTCTTCCATGGGTTCCCTGACATCCTCAAGCCCCTTAGCTGATGCTCGGCCTTGGTTTCATCATGAGCCTTCTTCAACATGTGTTGTAGAAGTTCATATTAGTTTCCTCATGGCACATAGCATACTTTAGAATTGCGTCACCGGACGTCGGCTATAGTCTCTCAGTCCAATGAGCAAATCCTCGTATGTTCGCTACTCTAGGGAACTTAGGTGGTTTCACTCCCCCGCTTGCCAATAAGAAAAACTGGGGCTGATGCTGGACTCTTCTCGGAGATTTGCTCGATCATGGTATGGCGAAAATCAACCCAGTTAAGAGCTCATCCTAGTCACAAGAATCCCAATGCACACGAGAGTATCTTCCTAAAAGATATCAACAGCCAACAAGACTCAGTTATCCTGATTAATGGCGTACAATAGGGGAATCATCTTGATAGTGCGAAAGTAGTCCTGACATTCCCATGGAGTGTAGGAGTACTGTTTACCACTTAAAACTTAGTGGACAACTAGCCCTGAAGATCGGTACCACTTGGCAGCAATCCATGCTCCTACTCTGAGCAGTTCTTTAGCATTGCACGGTCGTGATTTTACGTATAGTGATCTCAACATCTCTTCTGACTCTTTCTTTTTCAGTCGCACTCTAGTCACGTGTGAAAATATTATATCTAAGCCTTTGAGCAAAACTGCATTGCTTTTATATCGTTTTAAAAGTACATAACTTTAGTCTATTGGGATGGTAAACACTTCTAGGTACATAGTCTCAAAAGGACATGCTAGGTTAGATCTAGCGACGGTAAGCTATTGCTTCCTATTATACATATATACGTGCATAAGAAAAGATTCTGCATTAGTTGCCTAGGGCTTCAAGTCTACCTTATGCGATTGAAGGGTCTTCAATTCTGGTCTGGATAGCGTGGAGTTGATTATTTGTCAGACGAGCTAGGTTTATTTGATTCTATAGGTTGGAATAACGATCCCTCACGTAGTGGCCTTTCTTGCTGTAGATGAAACAACCACTTGTTCCTTGGTAACATTCTCCTTGGTGCCTTCTTCTGCATTTCAGGCATGTTTGGTGTTTGTTGTTGTCTCCTCCCTGGTCATTCTCTTCTGGGGGAAGTCCTTTTGTGAACCTTGGTTGCCTTGATTCCCTTTCCTCTTATTGTTGTTATGGGACTGCTTACTGTTTTGGTCGGTCCCCACGTTTTGCCTTTCTCTTGAGATTCTAGGTTCTGCTTCCCTTATGCCGGCTTGTTTGGAGTCCTTTCCTCCCTTCGAGCTTTGTAGATCTGAGCCCTTCTCTCTTTATCCTGAGCCAACCAATATTCAGATCGGATGGCTCGACTAACACAGTCTGCCATTGTTACGGGCCCATGGCTATAGCTGCAAACTTGGATGATGATGTCTGTCCTAAACATTTTCAGTATCCTCCTAACCTTCTCCTTCTCAGTCGGAACTAAGTCTGGGCAGAGTCGAGCTAGCTACTTGAACTTTCTTACTGCCTCCATAACAATCATGCTTCCCTGGTGTAGATTATTGAACTCATCTTGTTGCGCTGCTAGGGCCTCGTCGTTAAAATACATCTCTTTGAATTTGTCAACAAAGTCTGCCCAATTCATTTCATTGACGTTTCCTTTGATGGCCACGGTCTTCCACCATTATTGTGCCCCTTTGCATTGGGCTAGGGATGCATACATTACCTTCTCCCTCTCTATTAGTCCTACGAGGTCCAGGATGACTTGGATATCGGTCAGCCAATCGTTGGCCTCAATGGGATTCATGGTTCCTTTGAATTTTGGTATTTTCAGGCACTGGAATCACTCATAGAGGTCACCTTTTCTAAGAGTTGGCACAAGAACATTAGCTGTTATGGGAGTAGCCACGGTTGATGGTGCCGGAGTTACTTGGGTTGGAGGAGCCGCTTGCTCCCTGGGAGTATTAGGTGCTACTAGAGCCTCTTAGACTAGTACTCCTATCGTTTGAGGTGCCTGAGGCTGTTGGTTTAATTGCTACCAGAGCTGAGCAAGTTCTTATTGCTGATTCTCCATCATCTCTCGTATAGCTACGAGCTGTACCATTAATTCATCCTCCCAGGATGCTTGGTTTGTCCATGTACGTATTCGAATCATTTTTTCCTTTTGAACCCTCGTCCTCTAGTGGGGCTCTACTGGCATAGCTTATACTAATGCAGCAATAGTTACATGTTATGACTTACATTAACTTACATATTAATTGTGATGACCCTCTCTATGTAAGGATATTCCAGAGTTATTACAGTCAACTTTAAGGTCAGCTGTAATAATCTGTGTTCTTATGAGTCGTCAACTCCAAGAATTTTTTTTTTTTACTTTCTTTCTAACTTGTTAAAACTCTTAATGTTTAATATATATATTTTTGTAAAATTTAACTGGCAGTATAAAAAGTCATAATACCATGTTACAAGTTCTATAGTAGATGTCATACGTAATACAAACTTATTTTACATTACATTACAATACTTTAAAACTTTGCATAATGCTGCTCAGGGGAAGTCATGCAGTTAGACCATTTCCCTCGCCCAGTCCTCTAGCTCATGCATCTCTATCTCGGCATCTATCTGTTAGGAAATGCCTAAGCATTAGAGACATTTTGATGTATTTATTTTGCACTGGAAAACAAAATTATATATAGAGGTTATTCATTACATTGTTGTTTGTCCTCATTCTATTTACATGTTAAAGTAAATGTAAGCAAATATGGCTCCCTAACTGCTTGTGTTAAAACTATTAGAATGTTGCATGCAATGGACTTTTTGTATGCGAGAAGACAATGTTCTAAAGTAACCGGTCTAAACTAAGGTCTGTAGTCTATGGGGTTAGACCGAGCATCTAACTCATGTTAAGACTATTATGTTGTCTAAAGCCATGGTGGGGACAGTTTGTCTTGACTGTCTGGAGCATAGACTCCCAAGTAGAGACATAGATATGTTGCTTGGTGATGACATATTAGACCGGGACTAAAGCATGATTGATCTACGTAGTCTGCTATGAGTGGATCACTCTGCTTTTGACGTTCATTGTGCAGTAACGTTAATCTTAAGTAAATGAACTACTTCATGTATATGACTTGTGTACTTTGATGTTCCAATGGCTAAAGCGTCTCAGGGGTAGTAAGCTTATAGACTGGTTTGTTGGATGCATGACTTGTATATGATGAAGGGTTTGTTTAGAGATATCAGAATCATAGCTCTAATAAAGAGTTAAGGGTATCCTCTTAAAGGCATTATACTCAATGTGAAAATGGAAAAGGCCTTAGGTCATCTACTGGGTGGATGACTTCTTATTCACATATGGTGAATAATCATTTTCTTATTCGGTAGTATAATGGAACTTTAAGATAGCCTGATCAGTAGGATTGAACGGACTTTGACCAAAGGCTGATCATGGATATCATATGAGGGTTCTGCATACATGACAAGGTCATTGGACAATAGCTTGTCACAAGCTTATGTAATACGGTATATAATTGGGAGTTCAGTTTCAGGTTTATAGTGGTATGACTCTGAAATTAGTGATCATATGATTGAGTTGTTCGGTAAAGAATGATGATCATATGGATTCACGGGAGCCCGATTATATATGTCCAATTGGTCCCTCTACTAGCTCCACATAATTCCTTAACGATTGGCAAATTGATTTGTGTATGCGATTGGCTAGTTGATTACGCATGGATGGTGTTGACATAGGATTAGGATGGTGGACAAGATTCTCTCCGATTGAATTCAGATTTTGTTTTGGATAATAGAGTACACAATTATTCGAACTCCTAAAAAAGTTTCCATGATTTTATTTGAGATTGGATTAGAGTTATAGAAAATTATCCATGAGAACAAGAATTTGAAATAGAACTGTTTGTGGATTTTGAAATTTGAATTTTGAAATTTGAAATTTGAATTTTGAATTTGAAAGTTGAAATTTAAATTTAAATTTGAAATTCGAATTTGAAATTTGAATTTGATATTTAAATTTGAAATTTGAAATTTGAAATTTGAAATTTGAAATTTGAAATTCGAATTTGAATTTTGAATTTTGAAATTTAAATTTGAAATTTGAAATTCAAATTTTGAATCACAGTCCAAGTGGAATTCGAATTCTTTGTGGATAATTCCATAAGGGTAGAATTCGAATTTGAGTTGTATTATAAAGAGGAAAATCTTATTTGAATCCTACTTGAATTTTGAATCCTAACTCTAGCAAAAGTGACCGAATTTTGTTGAGGAAAATCCTCCAAGAGATTTTCGGTTTTTGTGGATAAGGATTCAGGGAAAAATTCAAGTTTCAATCCCAGTTGAATTTGGATTCTCTCCTCCCTAAAAGTGGCCGAAATTTTGAGGGTAAATATGAAAGAGATTTTCGGTTATTTATGGATAAAGATGAGGTAAAATTTAAGCTAGAAAATCTTATTTGGATTTTGATTCTCCTCACACTTTAATGACCGAATCTAGTCATGTTTATGACACAAAAGGGAATCGGTTTTTTATGAGGGAATGAGGAGATAAAATTCTAGTTAAAATCCTATTTGAATTTTGAATGAAAAATCCATAAAGTGACCAAATTCATTATGGTTGGATAAGGCCAAGAAAATTCAGATTTTATGGATGGATAAGGGAGAAAATCTTCTCCTAATCCAATTCGAATTTAGAGGATCACCTCATGCAAATCTATAAATAAAGGTCCTGTCACTCCAGTTCTCTTAGACCACAGACTCTCAGGTGAGTAAGCTTATTATTGCACAACTCACCATGACAATAAGTTCTTTAGAGATCTTGGTGGTCAGAAGAAGACTAGCAGTGCTAGCATACCGATCGAGGTTTAGAGTGCCCATACACTCAGCCATTCGGGAATTGGAGAATAGTAGAGAAGGCTAGTTGGTTGAAGCCCTCCGATCATTCTCCTCCTGCAGATTGGTGTCCTTAAGGTATGAGTTTAAATTGTTATTGGTTTATTGTATATGGCATCATGAGATATTTAACGATCCTAAAAATTTTTATTATTCCACTACGCCACTCTGATACGTTTTTACCTATTTAAATTCCTACAATTGGTATCAGAGCCATCTCATGACTATGCCATGTACCTAAATTAGACAATTAATTAGTCTTTTTATTTATGTATGGATTTGATATTTAGAGAGTGGCATTCTAGGATTCATTTATGTTGTTATCAAGTATTATGTATGTAGTATGTGGTTATTTTAATTTTTTAAATTATTATAAGCATGCTTGTTTATTACCGGTTATGGTTCCTTAAAATTTAGAAAATTATATCTAGGAATTTTTATGTAACCATGGGAGCAGTTTATTAACACTATAATTTTCCCATGGATTTTTATTTTTTCTCTTAGAATTATTATGATTAGAATTTTTTGTACACCGGAAACGGTTTAGGAAATTTTATGTAATTATTCTTATAGGAGATTGAAGTTAGAAGACTGTAATTTATTTTTTTCCCAAAAGTTAAATTTAATTTAAAGGTTGAAATTTTGATGTGTGGAAAATTTCAATTTAATTAGGATTCAAATTAATTTTTGACGATCCTAATGGGTAAATTGGAATATGACATGGAAATCGAGGACCGACCTCGAGATGGACCACCAGCTATGATGGGCCTGCAGCCCCTGCCCTCGGGCAGGAGGGCTGCGACAACCCCTGCCCTTGGGCAGGACAGGGCTACGACAACCCCTGCCCATGGCCGCACCACCCACGGTTGCAGGCACCTGCAGCCGAGGGTGGTCGTGGCCCCCAAGGGCTGGCCGCAGCCCTGGGCTGCAGCCCATGGCTGCAGGCGACGCCTACAGCCTGGCGGGCTACTGCGCCTACCTGGTCGTTCTGCCTGTGGCTACAGGCGCTGCCTGCTGGCTGCTGCGCCCAGCCCAGGCATGTAGCCTGGGGTTGCAGGCTTGGCCTTCAGCCCCGCAGGGCTGCACATGGTGCGACTGTGGGCTGCCGGCCCCCCAGAGGCTAGGAGCTACCCACGGCGGCTGCCAGTCTCTGGGGCCATCGGGCCGATGGTTTGAAAATCGAAAAATTTTGATTTTTAAATTTGAGATTTAATTATAAATCATGTTTAAAGTATGTAATTTAAAATTTAAAAATTTTCGAAATTACATATTATTACCCATGATATTTAAAATTGTTTAAAAATTTGAATTTGAAATTTAAATTTGAAATTCTTATTTGGAATTTAAATTTGAAATTTAAATTTTTGGTATTTAAATTTTAAATGATTCTTAGGATGAGAAATAAATGGAGAGGCTACCTAAAGATGGATACAAGAAGACGGAACAAAATTTAAGACCCAAAGAATGCTTTGGATGGAATTTTGTAATCTTTATTTTCTTTGTTCTAGGATGGAACCATGGCTTGGTTATTATTCTATCAATTATTTTTTCTGTGATATGTCATGGATGTATAAATATGTATTGATGGATGTTTTATATGCATATTTGATAACATGTCATATAGGATAGGTGAGTGCCGCTCATACTATATTGATCATACATATTTGTCAAAACTTGCATGTTTTTCAAAATATTGAGTGGGAGAGGGTTTCAAACAAAACCCACGGCCTCCATTGTTGATCCATATGTGAAAGCATGGTAACGCCTCGCGTCAATTCTGCCCTGACCACACCCCTCGGTAGGTGTTTACCGCCGCCGGTATACTAGGTTGGGTCTCCTATGTGGAAAACGTGTTTGGGTATGATCCTATTCATGACCACCCCTCGGTGGCTTGGTAGGACATGGATCGGGCTACGTAAATAATGGTTATACACTCAAGACTCATTTAGTTATTAACCTTCCCTAGAAGCTCTGTTAGTTAAACTGGTGGCCAAAATAAGCGGTTATTAATATATGTTTTAACCTTGGAGCATTTAAGGCAATATATATTAATTGGACGGGGTCCATGTTCCGGCTATTTGTCTCATGACCACCCCTCAGTGGCTTGGTAGGACATGGATCGGGCTACGTAAATAATGGTTATACACTCAAGACTCGTTTAGTTATTAACCTTCCCTAGAAGCTCTGTTAGCTAAACTGGTGGCCAAAATAAGCGGTTATTAATATATGTTTTAACCTTGGAGGATTTAAGGCAACATATATTAATTGGACGGGGTCCATGTTCCGGCTATTTGTCTCATGACCACCCCTCGGTGGCTTGGGGTAATAGGTGCTGAGAATTACCGTTACTATGTTACATGTTTTTCAAGTTTCATGTAGGCACATACTTGTATATTTTATTTGCTAAATTATCTGTATATTTGCTTGGGCTTTGTAACGATGTCTAGTATAATTTTATGTCAGTTCAAAATGTCACCGACACCCCTCATTTTAATACTTACTGAAAATAACCTGAATGGCGATAATTATAAAGACTGGAAAAGAAATCTACTGATAGTTCTCAGCTGTGAGAGACACAAGTTCGTGCTGGATGAACCATACCCCCCTGGGCCCAAACCTGACACACCGCTTGAGGAGGTCCCGGTTGTCTATACTCGTTGGAGAGAATCCAATGAGATAGCTCGGTGCTACATTCTGGCTAGCATGACGAGTGCTTTACAAAAGCAGCATGAGACTTATCAAGTTGCTGGGGAGATCATGGAAAATCAGGAGGACATGTTCGGAGGCCAAGAAAAATTGGCTCAACAGTCTGCTATTACCAGCATTATAAACTCTAAGCAAAAGGCAGGTACTCCAGTGAAGGACCATATGATCACTCTAATGGGATTCTTTGCTGAGGCTTCTGAGAACGGTGGTGAACTGGACTACAGCACCCAGATCAAGATGGTGTTCAAAACTCTGTCAAAAGATTTTGTGGGGTTTAAGGCCGCATATAATCTGGCGACAAGGGAGTTTGGACTAACCGAGCTCATGAAGCAACTCCAAGCTTATGAGTGGATGATCAAGGATGGGGATGTGGTCCAACCCAAAGGAGAGGCTAATTTGGCGGAATCTTCCAAACCCTCACAGAAGAGGAAGAGGCTAAATCAGAAGCAAGCGGCTTCTAGTTCTTCTAATCCCCTTGTCTCAGATGGGAAGACGAAGAAGAACAAGAAGCCTAGGGATCCTAAAAAGTCCAAGTGCTTCCACTGTGGGAAGGTAGGTCACGTCAAGAAGGCTTGCCGGGAATTCTTAGCCGCCAAGGGCAAGGAAGGTAAGGAACTTCACTATTTAGAAGCGTGTTTGGTGGAAGAATCGAAAGACACTTGGGTCATTGATTCAGGCGCCACTAATCATGTTTGTGTTTCTATGCAGGGATTCGTGGAAATGAGAAGTCTACAAGATAGGAGTCTCTCATTGCAAACTGGAGACGGTAGCTTGGTGGTGGTTGAGGCAATGGGAAATGTTTACCTTTACTTTGATAAATTTAGGTTTATTTTATTAAAAGACTGTTTTTATGTTCCTAATTTTAGGAGTAACCTTATATCAATAGCTTGTTTAATAAAGGATTCTTATTTAGTTTCTTTTAGTAAAAGAGTTGATATTAATAGAAATAAGTATTTTATCTGTTCTAGATGGATGGATGGAAACCTATATTTGATCAAACCAAAGATGTACTCACTGCTTGACACCGAATTAATAGATAACTCTAAAAGGTTGAAAGTTTCTCCCTCTAACAAGGCGTATCTTTGGCATTTAAGACTTGGTCATATTAATCAGGATAGGATTCAAAAGTTAGTGAAAGACGGTCCTCTAGAATCTCTGGAGGAGGTACATCTTCCTCAATGTGAGTCTTGTCTTGAGGGAAAGATGACTAAGAGGTCTTTTGGAGCTAAAGGTACTAGGGCTCAGGAACTCTTAGAAATTGTACACACTAACGTATGCGGCCCTATGAATGTCACAGCACGAGGAGGGTTTGAGTATTATGTCTCCTTTATAGACGATTACTCAAGGTATGGATATGTGTATCTGATGCACCGCAAGAGCGAAACCTTTGACAAGTTCAAAGAGTATCGTGCGGAAGTGGAAAAGCAATTGGATAAATCCATAAAGACACTTCGATCTGATCGAGGTAGCGAATACCTCTCCGATGAATTTCTAGGACATCTTGTAGAGAACGGGATATTATTCCAATTGACTGCACCTGGTATTCCACAGCAGAATGGTGTAGCCAAAAGGAGAAACAAGACCTTGTTGGATATGGTACGGTCCATGATGAGTTATTCAACACTGTCGTTATCATTCTGGGGATATGCTTTACAAACGGCGTGCTATATTCTGAACCAGGTTCCAAGCAAATCAATTCCCAAGACTCCGTATGAATTGTGACATGGTAGGAAGCCCTCCCTTGGACATATGAGAATATGGGGTTGCCCGGCATATGTACTGGATGGGGATATGAAGAAGTTGGAACCAAGATCAGAATTGTGCATGCTTGTAGGGTATCCTAAGGGAACTAAGGGAGGTCTGTTCTATAACTTGAAGGAACAAAAAGTTATTATTTCAACCCATGTGACATTCTTGGAGGAAAGTTACATGAATGACTTTAAAACTCAAAGCAACGTGGTGCTAGAGGAGTTGTCAGGTGAAAGAACTTCGATCTTGGACACAAGTCCGAGTTCCGATGAAAGACCTGTAGACGATCAATAATTTAGTGTGCCTCGTCGTAGTGGGAAGGTTTCGAAGAAACCTAATTTCTTCATGTATGATGCTGAGGTATACCAGGCCGAGGCTCATGAGCATGAGGATGATCTGGTCACTTATGATTAAACTATAAATGATGTTGATTCTAAATCTTGGAAACAGGCTATGAACAATGAGATGGATTCTATGAAATCCAACTCTATTTGGGAACTTGTAGATTTGTCGAATGGGATAAAACCCATTGGATGCAAGTGGGTCTACAAAAGAAAGAAGAATATAGAAGGGAGAGTGGAAACTTTCAAAGCTAGACTACTTGCAAAGGGATACACGCAAAAGGCTGGAATCGATTACGATGAAACCTTTTTGCCTGTTGCTATACTGAAGTCTATCCATATTCTTCTGTCCATTGCTACGGCTCTCGATTACGACATCTAGAAAATGGATGTTAAGACGGCATTCTTAAATGGCCATCTTGAGGAATGTATCTACATGATACAGTCCGAAGGGTTCATGGAAAAAAAATTAAGAAAGAAAATTCTGCAAGTTACTTAGATCTATTTATGGATTAAAGCAAGCATCCTGCTCATGGAATCAAAGATTTGATCAAGCAATCAAGACATTTGGTTTTGAGTAGAATGTTGATGAACCCTGTGTTCATAAATGTATTAAGGATGGAAAAGTGGTCTTTCTGATACTCTATATCGATGATATACTACTCATTAGGAATGATGTAGGGAACTTATCATCGGTCAAGTTTTGGCTACACCAATAGTTTGACATGAAGGACTTTGGAGAAGCTAATTATATTCTAGGCATTCTTCTCTTCAGAGATCGAAAGAATAAAATGATAGCGTTATCCCAAGCTTCATACATAGATAAAATAATTGACAAATATGCAATGCAAGAGGCAAAGAAAGGTTCACAACCTTCCATTGCCGATCTAACTCTTTCATTGGATGACTGTCCAAAGACATCAGAAGAAAGAAAGTGCATGAGTAAGGCCCCTTATGCATCCACTGTGGGTAGCCTTATGTACGCTATGCTTTGCACTCGCCCGGACATATGTTTTGCTGTAGGTATGGTGAGTCGATATCAAGCGAATCCTAGAACCAAGCACTGGTAAGCAGTAAAGCATATACTCAAGTATCTTAAGAGAACAAGGGATTATATGCTAGTGTATTTTGGAGGGGACCTAACACCCGTAGGATACATGGACTTGGACTTTCAGACTTAGAAGGATTCGAGGAAATCGACATCTGGATCAGTGTTCTTGCTCGGAGGAGGCGCCATTGTTTGGAGGAGCGTGAAGCAGGGTTGCACAACTGACTCTACTATGGAGGCTAAGCATGTGGCTGAGGCTGAGGCATCTAAAAAAGCGGTTTGACTTCGTAAGTTCTTTAGAGACCTTGAGGTCATTCCGGGTGCTGACAAGCCTATCACACTTTACTGTGATAACACTGGGGCTATTGCCAACACAAGGGAATCTCGGTACCACAAAAGGACCAAGCACATAGATCGAAGATATCATATTATTAGAGGGCACGTGGAGACAGGACAAGTAGATGTATGTAAGATCGCGTCCGAGGACAACATTGCCGATCCCTTTACTAAGACTTTGGTGGCTAGAAGCTTTGAGAGGCAAGTAGAGGCGATGGGGATGCGTAACATGGCACATCTACTGGCTTAGGGCAAGTAGGAGATTGTTAGGAAATGCCATAAGCATTAGAGACATTTTGATGTATTTATTTTAAACTGGATAATAAAATTATATATAGAGGTTATTCATTACATTGTTATTTGTCCTCATTCTATTTACATGTTAAAGTAAATGTAGGCAAATATGACTCACTGACTGCTTGTGTTAAAACTGTTAGAACATTGCATGCAATGGACCTTTTGTATGCGAGAAGACAATATTCTAAAGTAAGCGATCTAAACTAAGGTCTGTAGTCATGGGGTTAGACTGAGCATCTAACTCATGTTAAGACTATTATGTTGTCTAAAGCTATGGTGGGGACGGTTTGTCTTGACTGTCTGGAGCATAGACTCCCAAGTAGAGACATAGATATATTGCTTGGTGGTGACATATTAGACCGGGACTAAAGCATGATTGATCTATGTAGTCCGCTATAAGTGGATCAATCTACTTTTGACGTTCATTGTACAGTAACCTTAATCCTGAGTGAATGAACTACTTCATGTATATGACTTGTGTACTTTGATGTTCCAATGGCTAAAGTGTCTCAGAGGTAGTAAGCTTATAGACCGGTTCGTTGGGTGCATGACTTGTAGAAGATGAAGAGTTTGTTTATAGATATCGGAATCATAGCTCTAATAAGGAGTTAAGGGTATCCTCTTAAAGGCATTATACTAGATGTGAAAATGGACAAGGCCTTAGGTCGTCTGCTGGGCGGATGACTTCTTATTCACATATGGTGAATAATCATTTTCTTATTCGTTAGTATAATGGAACTTTAAGATAGCTTGATCAGTAGGATTGAACGGACTTTGACCAAAGGCTGATCATGGATATCATATGAGGGTTTTGCATACATGACAAGGTCATTGGATAATAGCTTGTCACAGGCTTATGTAATACAGTATATAATTGGAAGTTCAGTTTTAGGTTTACAGTAGTGTGACTTTGAAATTAGTGATCATATGATTGAGTTATTCGGTAAAGAATGATGATCATATGGATTCACGGGAGCCCGATTATATATGTCCGATTGGTCCCTCTACTAGCTCCACATAATTCCTTGATGATTGTCAAATTGATTTGGGTATGCTATTGGCTTGTTGATTATGCATGGATGGTGTTGACATAGGATTAGGATGGTGGACTAGATTCTCTCTGGTTGAATTCAGATTTTGTTTTGGATAAACAAGCATATTCACCATTGAACACTCCTCTACCTCATCGGGAAACCTCATTGCTTTGAGCACATTAAAGGTCACCTTCTCGTCGTTGACTCTTATCCTAAGCTCTCCTTTTTGCGCATCAATCAGTGTTCTCCCTGTTGCTAGAAATGGTCTTCCCAGTATGATAGACAATTATCTATCCGCTTCAAAATCTAGAACAATGAAGTTTGTAGGGAAAATGAATTTATCTACCCTTACCAATACATCTTCAATCTTTCCTTCTGGTTGGGTAATTGATCGGTCTGCTAATTGTAAAGTCACTGTGGCTGGCCTTGCTTCCCCAATTCCTAACTTTCTGAAGACTAACATTGGCATAAGGTTTATGCTTGCTCATGGTCACAAAAAGCCTTGCCAATGTACTTATTGCCAATAGCACATGGAATGGTAAAACTTCCTGGATCCTTCAACTTTAGGGAAAGTTTATTCTGTAAAATAGTGCTGCATTCTTCTGTCATGGCCACGGTTTCAAACTCCCCAAGCCTTTTCTTCTTAGAAAGAATGTCCTTCATAAACTTAGCATAGCTTGGCATTTATTCAAGTGATTCCACAAGTGGAACATTGATGTGGAGCTGCTTCAAGACATCCAAAAATCTCTTGAATTGCTTATCTTGCTGCTACTTATGGAGTCGTTGAGGAAAAGGTGGCAGTGGTCTAGACTTTTGCTGTTCTGCACAACTCTGCTATAGCGATGCTGCAGCGTTACGGTCTGTAGCATTATTTTGTTTCTTTAGTTCCTCCACTTCTTCTTCCTTCTCCTTTTTCTCTTGGATTGAAGAGGGCTCCCTCTGTTGTTTAGGCTTTACTTTGGGCAGTTCTAGCTCTCTACCACTTCTCAATGAAATTGCCTTACACTACTCCTTACCCTCCCGCCTAGGATTCTCTGTGTCACTTGGCAATGAACCTTGAGGTTGAGTATTCAGGGCATTGGCTAACTGCCCCAGTTGGTTCTCCAAATTCCATGAGAACAAGAATTTGAAATACAACTGTTTGTGGATTTTGAAATTTGAAATTTGAATTTTGAATTTGAAATTTGAAATTGAAATTAAAATTTGAAATTCGAATTTGAAATTTGAAATTTAAATTTAAATTTGAAATTTGAAATTTGAAATTTGAAATTTGAAATTTGAAATTCAAATTTGAAATTTGAATTTTGAAATTTGAAATTCAAATTTTGAATCACAATCCAAGTGGAATTCGAATTCTTTGTGGATAATTCCACAAGGGTAGAATTAGAATTTGAGTTGGATTATGAGGAGGAAAATTTTGTTTGAATCCTACTTGAATTTTGAATCCTAACTCTAACAAAAGTTGCCTAATTTTGTTGAGGAAAGTCCTCCAAAAGAATTTCAGTTTTTGTGGATAAGGATTCAGGGAAAAATTAAAGTTTCAATCCCAGTTGAATTTGGATTCTCTCATCCCTAAAAGTGGCCGAAATTTTGAGGGTAAATCTCGAAGAGATTTTCGGTTATTTATGGATAAGGATGAGGTAAAATTCAAGCTAGAAAATCCTATTTGGATTTTGATTCTCCTCACACTTTAATGATCGAATCTAGTCATGTTTATGACACAAAGGGGAATCAGTTTTTTATGAGGGAATGAGGAGATAAAATTCTAGTTAAAATCCTATTTTGAATTTTTATGAGTTTAAATTGTTGTTGGTTTATTGTATATGGCATCATGAGATATTTAACGATCTTATAAAATTTTTATTGTTCCGCTGCACCATTCTGATACGTTTTTACCGATTTAAATTCCTACACCATCAGGCATCTAATAGTGTGCCGGCATTTTACCTACAACATGAACAACTTGGTGAGGGACAGGCTCAGTAAGTTCAAACATAACAGTCAATAATATAAACCATAATGAGTCAAAGGGAATAGCGACCTTAACCTGAACTCTAAGACATGTTAGTTTCACCTATACTGTAAAACATATTATGCTAGATTATGCTTGGTTATGAGAACAATTTAAATCTTAGGTCATTACCTTATTTTAGGTTATGGTTTTGGGCCCCAATGTTGATCCTACCGTTTTACGTGCTTGACACAGGGGTGTGACCCACTGGCCACTCCTCTACAGTCTAAAACAACTTAGGAAACCTTCCCATAGGTCGGAAGGCTGGTACGCCAATAAATGGTGTTATTACCTTCTTTCATACAGTTTCGGTCCTGTGACATTTTCAATAACACTAGATCCGAAACCCTTATATTACATGTCTTGGTTTTACTTAGTAAGTGTAGTTTCAATTATTACTCTTAGTGCATTCTACACTGATTTAGTGTGTCATGCATTAACTTATATAACTACACATTCTATAATTTAAAATATTTAAAAATACTATAAATGTTCATGTTGCAGACAATTAAATGTTTGAACTTATAGAAAATTTGCTAATGTCCTCACCTTGACTTCCACCAATGGTCCCTTGTCGCCTATCCATTGAGTTCCTATAACTGAGGTATACAATGGTTATTCATACTGACATTTTAGATATTTAAATTTCATAAAATATCTAAAATTTACTTTTCGCACCCTAATCCATATTTTTACACTTTAATATTTCATTTTAAACTTTTTCTAAAATGTTCAGGCAAAATTATCATATTACCCTTGACTGCGATATCCCCTTTTAAACTGTATTTTTGGCCTTAAAAATCTTAATTCTAGTTGTATTGGATCATTTCGGGTCCTAACGGCTCTTTTCCTAAATTTTTGTCGGGGGTCATAAATAGTAACTTTGACTTTCCCAGCCCTAGCGGGTTTTCATTGTAAATCTTGATTTTCTTTAACCCTAGACTTGATTTTGACTTCTAAGTGTTTAATTCTATGGTTCTAGGGTTTTAATGGTTCGTTTTGACCAATTTGGACATTTTTGGTCAAAATGATCATTTTGCCCCTATCGGGTCCTTGGGCCGTAACTATTTTATTTTATCGCTCTAACAGAATTTTCTGAACTTAAAAAATCTTCAAATAATTTTTCCTAAGCTTTGGTAAATTTTTACAGCCCTAATTATTATAAAATTGCTAACTTTTTATCACTCGACCCTCGGGTGTCACTATTCTGACCTAGGGGCATTTTCTCGTTTTTCTATCGTTTTTGAGCTCCGGATGAACGTTATATTAATTCTTAAAACGTTCATCCTTCCCCCTTCCCTTGTTCTAGGTCACCAAGAGGGCTCAGGTTTTCTTTCCTGACCCTAATTTATCCCCCATTTCCTAAAATACCCTCGTGTAGTCTTAAAAATTTCAGCAGCATTTCTGCTGAAATTTAAGGCTTCTGGCGTTTAGGAAACACCTCAAAACCATCTATCCTAACTAATCTACCAAGTGCTATACCAGAGGCCTAATTTTTATGCAAAAGTGCTAACTTTTTGCACAAAAATTTCAACATAACTTTCATTGACCAAAACTTGAATTTTAATACCAATATGCATCACATTTAGCCTTATTTTTCATTTTAACCCCACAGTTTCAACATATAGGTTAACCAACAATTTTAATCCCATTATCAACCCTTTATAACCTTAGGTTTAACATATAGGATTTTAGCATAATTAGGTTTCTTTAGCACTTATTCCTTTTTAAACTTTCACATACAAGTTTTCAAATGAAACTTATACAAATTTCCATACTTTAAAACCATTACACACAACACATTTGCACATAAACTTTCTTAAGTTCTCTAACTTACCCCACGGCCTCACCATGACCAACATACACCAATTTTTTTTTTCCAAGTTTCCAATTACACCATAAAACCATTCTTATATATCACAACATGTTTTGACATTCAAAACTCCAATTCACATTCAAAGTTTTCCACTAAACCCAAATCACATACACTCGGATTTTTCTTTGAAAAATTCAACCAAAAATTTTGTTTACAAAATTAACTTACATAGATTTCATTTTAAACCAATTTACACCAAATCAACCATAGCCAAACAATTTTTTTCACCTTTAGCGCTATGTACGTGCCACAGTTTTACACTAAGAAAACCTAGGAAAAATTCAAGTTCTTGCATTCCAAACTCATCAAATTCATCACCAAAACTTGTTTCAATCATAGCCATACTCTAATACATAAACAACAACATAAAACTCAAACTTTTTCATCAACAAACCTACTATTTTAGCCACTATTTTTCAGCCAAAAAGAAGCAAGAAAAACTGCGTTTTTGAAGGTTACCTTGCTAGGAATACTTCTTGCCACTTAAAGATGAACTTGAACACCAAAACTTGAAGATTTTTGGCTTGAAATTGGGTGGGGAACTCACAGTTTCAATGGAGAACAAAGGGCTGCTGTTTTCTGAATTTTTTTTGGCTGGTTACACATGAAATTTCAACAAGGAAATGGGTATATATAGCAGCCCATAAAGTTAGGGATTTAGTTGCAAACTAGTTGGCAATTTGGCAAGACCTTGGGGACTTAATTGCAACTTTTTGGAGGGTCTTTTTGCAACTTTTTCTTGCTGTTTTACAGCAGCCAAAACAATCATTTTGCTTGGATTTATCCAAGAAATTTAAAGAAAATCCATGGCATTTTGGCTTAATCCAAACCCTTGGATCAAAAAGTGTTAAATCCTAGCCATTAATGCTTGGATTTCTTTCTACCATTAACTTAATTAATTTAATTATGACATCATGCTAATGAGGTCATCCAATTAGAATCTAGTTCACTTCTAGTTGGTTTTTGATTACAATCTAACCGAAAATTACCCCAGACTAAATTTTACCGAAATCGCACCGGAGGTTTTTTGAGGCCATCCGCGCTCTCAGTTTGCCCTAATATACTGTCATTTGGCCAAAAATACAGTCTAAAATTTTTTGATCTTTTAATGAAACACATACTTTTATTAGGGTTTTCGGTTCCAACTTGGAACCATTTTCCCCCATTTCAACTGAATAAAATTTTCTACAGTCGAATTCATGATGCTAAACATTTTATCGCATTCTAGACAGTATTAAATCATTTATTTTATAGTTTAAAACTTAAAAAATCACTGTTCACATACATTGTACATAGTCTCCGAGAACGATTAAATTTCTTGGTTGTCACATTAATACAGTAAAATAAAAACTAACTTACTTGGACAGATGAGACAGATATACGGTAATGTGAGGTAGGGTGGCAAGAAAACCACTCTCAGACCAACTATGACGTCCTATGCTGTCACGGCCCAAAATTTAGACACGTGACACGGCAGCCAACTCATAATATCAACCCGAGATTTAAGGAAAACATTTATTACGAAAAACGGGTCAACATTATAATTTAGCTAAGCCTAATTATTTATAAAGTAGCATCATAACCACAAAACAAAATAAAGTAGAAAGTAAATACCTTTTGATGCGGAAATCAAACACAAAATCAGTTTTTAAAAGAAATTACCAACCATAAATATTCCCAAGCATAGAATTTAAATAACGTGAAATAAAGTCCAAACTTAATGTCTCATTACATCAGAACGAGAAACAGAAAGAAGAAGATGGAGAAAACGGATAGCATCATCCTCGGTAGAAACAGAATAGCTCAACGATTTTCGGAACTGCTACCTCCCGCACCTGGAAGTAGTCATTTCGAAATCACAAAGAAAAAGGGACGTGTGCGCTGGCTCAGTAGGACAGAAACAAAGGTGGGTTAAACAGGTAACATTTAAATGTATGGCATAATATTCGTTTCCAAAAATTAAATCAACAATTTAAGAATACATGGCATAATAATCATTTAAAACAAATAATCAACAATTTCGTGAAAACATTTTTAATATAAGTTTTATTCTGCTGAGGACTTAGCGTAGCTGCAATATACTTGCCCTAAGATTAAAATAATAAATCATTAAAACAACCATCATATTATGAGTGAGGACTTGTCGTAGCTATAATATACGTGCCTCGTATTTGAATTATCCTAGATCATCTCGTTACGGTCTAAATAGGCCGAACGGTCCTGTGCAGGTTTAGGGACCTTCCCCCATGGCGTCAACTTTGGGACGCACGCATCATTTATAATGATCGTGAACCAGAGCTCAATTATGTTCACCAGATTATTCAAAAGATGGTATTTACCAAGTTGTATTATGCCATTAATCAAAACACGCTTTGAAATACACATTTAATACAAAACACTTTGCATGCGTTTATTCCATCCAAAAACAGAATAAAAATTTCATAAACTGAAAACAGCATGCCATCGATAAAACAGGGGAATTTAAAACACTTGACTACTCCCAGAAAAGGCTAGAACGTCCTACCTCGATTATCGCACAAGCGTTACGATAACGTGATCCACAAATCTAGCAAGAACGTCAAATAAGTCCTATAATCACAACATATGATTAGTCTAGGTCTAGACATAATCATCCAATCATTTTAGTGTGCCACAAAAGATTTTAAAACATTTAATAAACATTTGGGATTTAAAATTTGTGAAAAACTCTAAGTTAGGATATTTCTGGTCATAGGTAGACTGACCTAGGCTGATTGTAAAATCAATATCAATTCATTTTTAATCCCAAAAATTCTAAATTTTTAATATGTTAAACTAGACATCCGTAGCTTTAATTCCATATAATTTTTATAATTTTTAGACATCATTTGGTCATTCAACTAGGCCAAAAACCAAGGGTTGTTTTCAGGCATAAAAATCTGGGTTTCAGTTTCGGTTCAAAACCTGGCAGTTCTGTCCGCCTATCTTAGAAAAATATTTTGACTAGGCAAACGGATGAGTTTGATTCTGAAATTTTGTAGGCATTTAGGGGACATCTTGAATTTAATTTTAGGCTCAAGAAGAACTAAAAAATCGTTTTTAAAACTCAAGTTATGGCTAACACAAATTTACTGTTCATATGGTAATTTTCCAGATTTCCGTTTTTCTGTGTCCGAATTTCGATTAGCCTCAAACCAATTCAATTTCCATCCAATGATCACGAAGTTTTGTGGAAAACCTTATTTATATGTCATTAACACAACCCAAGAATCAAATTGACAAAATCACAAAATCTTACACATATGATAATAGGGTTTTTGAAAAGGGGATCAATGAGGCAAAATTTTAGGGTTTGAGAGAGAAATCACACCTTGTTTGTGCTGCACTATTTTTGATGTTTGGTCTCCCTTTTGGCTGAATTTGTGTGAGTGTTGGAGTCTTCAAAACGGTAGGGAAACAGTGGAGAAAACCATATAAAATTTCGGATTTGAAATCAAAAGGAAAAGGAAGAAAAAAATTTTGATTTCTCACCTTGTTTTTGTCTCAAAGGTTGTTGAATTTTTGAGCTGCCTTTTGGTAAGTTTTGTTTGCTGTTTTGGGTGTGTTTTGGAGAGAAAATTCAGAGAGGAGAGAGGGGAAAGCTGGCCGAATTTTTGAGAGTGAAAGGAAGGGTGAATGAGAGTTAAAAGGGGGTTTTTATACTAGGTTTTTCTTTCCCTTTCTCTTCCTTGTTTGGCCGAAAATTGTAAGGGGCAAAAGGGAAAGTTTTTGTGTTGTTTTGAGGCTAGGGTTTTCTCTCTTATCTCCCCTTAAGTGGCCAAAATTATCCCTTAGTTTTTAAGGAAAATAATTTGAATTTTGATTGAGTTTTGACTTAGCTTTTAATTCAATAAAATCTCCTTTATTTCCTACACTTTAGGGCCAAATTTCTTATTTATATCTAAGGAATGAAATTTGAATTTGAATCCTCCTTGGATTTGTGGAATTTAAATTTTAATTAAAATTCTAAGTGATGGCCGAATATTTTTAGGGTTTCTTTTTGAAGTTCAAATTGTTGACTTTTTGAGCGGAATTTGACTAAGAAACCAACCTAGGGTTTCCAAAAGGATTTTTAATTAATTTTTGGCACACTAATTTTATTTAAATTATATATTGACTCTTAAATAAAATTTAAGGCGTCACAAATATCTACCACTGAAAATAGTTTTGTCCTCGAAACTTTAAGAATTACTCCACACTAAAGAAGAGAATAAGAATATGAATAACTTCTCATTTCATTAAGCAGTCTAAATGCACCTTTCAAAACATATAATGGTATATCTACCACTATGAACAGAGTAGGGTTACAAAACAAACTTAGGTCGACTACATTACATGTACTCTACTGCTTAGCGAACCATTCAGCATGGTTCTCACGCATATCTTTCTCGGTTTCCCATGTGGCTTCCTCTTCACCATGGTTACTCAAAAGAACCTTTACCATGGGTATTGTTTTCGTTCTCAGCTACTTAATCTTACGATCCAAAATCTTCACCAGAACCTCGACGTAAAAGACATCTGGTTGGATTTCTACATCATCTGTTGAAATGACTTCGGACTCTGTTCGTGCACTCTTCCTCAGCATCGATACATGGAAAACGTTGTGCACTCCCAAGGTGTCGGGTAACTTCAGCTCATATGCAACCTTACCAACTCTGCGTACGATCTCGAAAGGTCTAATGTAACGCGATGCTAGCTTCCCTTTAACTCCGAAACGAGAGATACCTTTCTTCGGTGAAACCTTTAGCAACATAAACTCTCCGACCTCGAACTCTAACGGCTTTCTGCGTTGATCTGCATAGCTCTTCTGTCGACTCTGTGCTGTTAGAAGTCGTTGTTTGATGATGGCAATCTTCTCGTACTGGTCTAGGATCATCTCGGGTCCACCCACTGGTGCTTCCTGGTTGTCAACCCAATAGATGGGTGATCGACAAGGCTTTCCGTACAACGCTTCAAAGGGTGCCATTCTGATACTCGCTTGATAACTGTTGTTGTATGCGAACTGTGCCATGTAGAGGTGTTTGCTCCATCCATCTCCAAGATCAAGAACGCAGGCACGTAGCATATCCTCGAGGATCTGTATAAGACGCTCCGACTAACCATCTGTCTGCGGATGAAAAGCGGTGCTGAAGTTCAGTTCTGTACCTAGAGCTTCCTGTAGACTTTGCCAAAAGCGAGCGTTGAAGCGCGTATCACGATCAGAAATGATCACCGAAGGGACTCCATGCAATCTGACTACGTTCCTCATGTAAACCTTGGCTAGCTGGTTCCTGGTACAAGTCGTCTTGAACGGGATGAAGTGCGCAGTCTTCGTGAGACGATCTACAACTACCCAGACTCTATCAGATCCATCCTGTGCTTTTGGTAAGCCGGTTAGGAAGTCCATTCCTATACTATCCCACTTCCACCGAGGTATTGGAAGTGGTTGGAGCAGACCTGCAGGTCTCTCCCGTACTGCCTTTACTTTCTGACACGTCAAACAGTTGGCCACGAAGTTCTTCACATCTAACTTCATACCTCTCCACCAAAGCTGCCATCTTAAGTTTTGATACATCTTGTTCCCACCTGGGTGCATGGCGAACCTCGACTGATGAAACTCTGACAAGATCTCCTGTATAAGCTCTGGGATGTGTGGCACTGCTAAGCGACCTTCGTTGTAAAGAATTCCATTGGCGTCCATCGATCACTTTGCAACACGCTTGCCCTTTAATAATCTATCTCGGATGTCAACGAAACGTGTATCTGCCAACTGATTCTCCTTGATCCTCTGCACGTAGTCTGGTTCCATCACTAAGTTGTATAACACTGGGTGACCCTGAACTTCGCCAAAACGAACTTGATAAGCTGTGAGAACTCTGTCCTTTTCCCACTCATCTATCTGCATCGCCATTATAGAAGCGTCATGATCAAGATTGGGAACTGCCTCTCTTTTCCTGCTTAGTGCATCTGCAACCATGTTTGCTTTACCCAGATGGTACTCGACTTGGAAGTCGTAGTCTTGCATGTATTCTACCCACCTTCTCTGACGTAGGTTGGGATCTTTCTGTGTAGCTAGGTATTTCAAACTCTTGTGATCTGAAAACAGTCTAAAACTGGCACCATACAGATAACAACGCCAAATCTTAAGTACAAACACTACTGCAGCTAACTCTAGATCGTGTGTAGGGTAGTTTCATTCATGTTGTTTCAACTATCGTGAGGCATAAGCGACAACTCGGTTCTGTTGCATTAAAACTGCTCCAAGACCTTGATGAGAAGCATCGGTGTAGACGTTGTATACTTGATCCTGATCCGGAATAATAAGGATAGGTGCAGACGTCAAATGACTCTTTAACTCCTGGAAAACTCACTCACAGCTGTTGTCTCAAACGAAAGGTACATCCTTCTTTGTCAGATTGGTGAGGGGAGCGGTGAGCTTGCTGAAGTCCTGTACAAAACGTCGATAATATCCCGCTAAGCCCAAGAAGCTTCGAATCTCTAGAACATTCTTCGGTCGTTCCTACTTAAGAATCGCTTCAACCTTGGATGGATCCACTGATATACCGTCTCCTAAGATTATATGCCCGAGAAACTTAACCTCTGTTATCCAAAACTCACATTTTTCTTTCTTGGCGTACAACTGATGTTCACGAAGAGTCTGTAAAACTATATTGAGATGCTGTACATGATCTTCACGAGTTTGGGAGTAGATGAGGATGTCGTCGATGAATACGATGACGAACTTATCAAGAAAAGGTCGGAAGACTCTATTCATCATATCCATGAAGGCTGCTGGCGCGTTTGTCAAACCGAAAGGCATTACTAAGAACTCATAGCTGCCATACCTCGTTCGGAACGCCGTCTTCGGGATATCCTCCTCTCTAACACGAAGTTGATGATAACCGGATCTCAAATCAACCTTGGAGAAGAAACAAGCTCCACCCAACTGATCGAACAAGTCATCTATACGTGGTAACAGATACTTATTTTTTATGGTTACACTGTTGAGCTTTCTATAGTCCACACAGAGACGTAGCGACCGTCGGCTTTCTTAACGAAAAGGACTGACGAACCCCAAGGTGAGTTACTGTCTCGGATAAAGCCCAGCGATTTCAACTCATCCAGCTGCTTGTTCAACTCCTTCATCTCTAGAGGTGCCATACGATACGGAGCAGAAACAAAAGGAGCTGTTCCGGGAACTAAGTTGATATGAAGCTCTATTTCTCGATGAGGCGGTAAACCTGGAAGAGCTTTTGGAAAAACATCTGGAAAACTATCGACAACAGGTATAGGTTAGGTACTCTTTTCAGAACTGGATCTTTCCACCGCACACAAGGATAAGAAACAAAGAATACCCTGTCTACTCTTCGACACTAACCTCAGAGCAGATCTATCAATATCTGAAACTAAGCTTAACTGATAGAACACTACATGTCCGAAATCAGTTGTAAAGATAACACGACAATTACGACAATCAAGCATAATCGCATATCGAGAAAGCCAGTCATATCCCAGAATAACATCATAAGCAAACATAGGCATTACTACAAGTGATGCCTCCAAACAAACATCCCCAACATAAACATAGGCTTGACACCCATCACTAACGGTAGTCGTGCCCACCGGGGATTTCACACATAAGGGAGAGTCAAGATTTTGCAGTTCTAAACCAAGTGAACGAGCATAATGTTGGGCTATAAAAGAGTGTGTAGCCCCGGTGTCAAATAAAACTTATGCATATGTACCAAAGATAGGAATTATACCATCGAATGCAGTCAGTGCATGATCTATCTCCATGCTGTCAGCTCCAAGAGCGTGTAGCTGTGGTGCCTTACTACGATTTTGAGCTGTATTCCCTCGCTGATAGCCCGTACTCTGACCCTTTAGTGGTGGTCTCTGATAACTCGGCACTGGGAACTGCTGTAGCGGTGTAGCATGTGAAGCATAAGGCGCAGTGTACTGGCTCGTGCGCTGAGGCTGATAGGGAGCCAGAAGCTGAGGGCGCTGTGACTGCGAAGAATGGGAAGTAAGCTGTTGTCTCTGTGGAAGACCATTCTGATTCCTCTGATGATGATGTCTATGAGCATTGTCTCTCGACTGTCTATTCGGTAGACATTTCTTTTATGACCTTCATCACCACACTCGAAGCAGGTAATCATATTCACCCGACCCTGTCGCTGTCTAGAAGACTGATGAGAACCTAACCCCTGAGATTGCTGGTTCTTCTGGTAAGGAGTCCACGGCTTGTGTTGAGGCTTGTTGCGGATTGGTCCAGACTTGTTTTTGTTACGAGCTTCAAGGAACACCTTGTCACCCTCTTCCACTGTCAACGCCTTAGCAACTATCTGCTGGTAGCTATCCCTGATCTGGAACAGTTGTACACCCCTCTTCACATAGAGGCTAAGCCCTTCCTCAAAGCGGAGACACTTAGTAGCTTCATCCAAAACCTGATTCTTCGCATACCGGGCCAACTCAGTGAACTTGGCTTCATATTCCCGCACTGACATAGACCCTTGCTTCAAACGGACGAACTCCCTAGCTTTTCTATCGCGGAACTGAGCTGAAAAGAAACGCTCGTGAAAACACTCCTCGAAAACTGTCCAAGAAGACCTCTGCTCCTCTGTCAAACCATCCTCGATACTAGCCCACCAGGTAGAGGCTAGACCCACGAGCTTGTTGGAAGCAAACTCAACCCAGAACTCTGCGGGTGTAGTGGTCAACTTTAGCTGCTTGCGAATGGCATCAAACCAGTAGTCGGCATCCATCTATGTGTCCGTGCCGTCGAAAGTGGGTACGTGAGGCTTAAAGAAAAGAGTTAGGGCTGCCTGTTTAGGATGTATCATAGGCTGGGTAGGTACTGCTCCAGAGGTAGGGTTTTCGGTGGTAGGCGTTTGCTAAGGAGTCTGAGAAGTACTCCCCGCTCTCTGGGTCTCATTAGGAACAACATTGGCTACAGGAGATGGGTTAGGTGTTCCAAAAGGTAAGACGGTGAGGAGAGCCTGTATCGCTGCCATGAGATTCTGCATCGCCGTTAGCTGATCGTTCGGTGTAGGGACCGCTGTATTCTGACTCCCTTGAGGCTGCGTGTTCCCAGGGTTCTCTTCGTCGTTGCCTCTGACTACGCGTGCCAGGACGAGCCATTTTGCTACATACGATTGAAGGAAGAGGAAATCCTATAAGCTTCTAAGAGTAAAGAAAACTATGCTTAGGTATTTCGAAAACGTTTTGATGAAAAACCCTTTTGAAAACGTTTTGATGAAAAACCCTTTTGAAAACCTGGTCTCTGATACTATTATTTGTCACGGCCCAAAATTTAGACACGTCACACAGCAGTCAAATCATAATATCAACCTGAAATTTAAGGAAAACATTTATTACAAAAAACGGGTCAACATTATAATTTAGCTAAGCCTAATTATTTATAAAGTAGCATCATAACCACAAAACAAAATAAAGTATAAAGTAAATACCTTTTAATACGGAAATCAAACACAAAATCGGTTTTTAAAAGAAATTACCAACCATAAATATTCCCAAGCATAGAATTTAAATAACGTGAAATAAAGTCCAAACCTAATGTCTCATTACATCAGAATGAGAAACAAAAAGAAGAAGATGGAGAAAACGGATAGCATCATCCTCGGTAGAAACGGAATAGCTCAACGATTTTCGGAACTGCTACCTCCCGTACCTGGAAGTAGTCATTTCGAAATCACAAAGAAAAAGGGACGTGAGCACTGGCTCAGTAGGACAGAAACAAAGGTGGGTTAAACAGGTAACATTTAAATGTATGGCATAATATTCGTTTCCAAAAATAAAATCAACAATTTAAGAATACATGACATAATAATCATTTAAAACAAATAATCAACAATTTCGTGAAAACATTTTTAATATAAGTTTTATTCTGCTGAGGACTTAGCGTAGCTACAATATACGTGCCCTAAGATTAAAATAATAAATCATTAAAACAACCATCATATTATGAGTGAGGACTTGTCGTAGCTATAATATACGTACCTCGTATTTGAATTATCCTAGATCATCTCGTTACGGTCTAAATAGGCCGAACGGTCCTGTGCAGGTTTAGGGACCTTCCCCCATGGCGTCAACTTTGGAACGCACGCATCATTTATAATGATCGTGAACCAGAGCTCAATTATGTTCACCAGATTATTCAAAAGATGGTATTTACCAAGTTGTATTATGCCATTAATCAAAACACGCTTTGAAATACACATTTAATACAAAACACTTTGCATGCGTTTATTCCATCCAAAAACAGAATAAAAATTTCATAAACTGAAAACAGCATGCCATCGATAAAACAGGGGAATTTAAAACACTTGACTACTCCCAGAAAAGGCTAGAACGTCCTACCTCGATTATCGCACAAGCGTTACGATAACGTGATCCACAAATCTAGCAAGAACGTCAAATAAGTCCTATAATCACAACATATGATTAGTCTAGGTCTAGACATAATCATCCAATCATTTTAGTGTGCCACAAAAGATTTTAAAACATTTAATAAATATTTGGGATTTAAAATTTGTGAAAAACTCTAAGTTAGGATATTTCTAGTCATAGGTAGACTGACCTAGGCTGATTGTAAAATCAATATCAATTCATTTTTAATCCCAAAAATTCTAAATTTTTAATATGTTAAACTAGACATTCGTAGCTTTAATTCCATATAATTTTTATAATTTTTAGACATCATTTGGTCATTCAACTAGGCCAAAAACCGAGGGTTGTTTTCAGGCATAAAAATCTGGGTTTCAGTTTCGGTTCAAAACCTGGCAGTTCTGTCCGCCTATCTTAGAAAAATATTTTGACTAGGCAAACGGATGAGTTTGATTCTGAAATTTTGTAGGCATTTAGGGGACATCTTGAATTTAATTTTAGGCTCAATAAGAACTAAAAAATCGTTTTTAAAACTCAAGTTATGGCTAACACAAATTTACTGTTCATATGGTAATTTTCCAGATTTCCGTTTTTCTGTGTCCGAATTTCGATTAGCCTCAAACCAATTCAATTTCCATCCAATGATCACGAAGTTTTGTGGAAAACCTTATTTATATGTCATTAACACAACCCAAGAATCAAATTGACAAAATCATAAAATCTTACACATATGATAATAGGGTTTTTGAAAAGGGGATCAATGAGGCAAAATTTTAGGGTTTGAGAGAGAAATCACACCTTGTTTGTGCTGCACTATTTTTGATGTTTGGTCTCCCTTTTGGCTGAATTTGTGTGAGTGTTGGAGTCTTCAAAACGGTAGGGAAACAGTGGAGAAAATCATATAAAATTTCGGATTTGAAATCAAAAGGAAAAGGAAGAAAAAAATTTTGATTTCTCACCTTGTTTTTGTCTCAAAGGTTGTTGAATTTTTGAGCTGCCTTTTGGTAAGTTTTGTTTGCTGTTTTGGGTGTGTTTTGGGAGAGAAAATTCAGAGAGGAGAGAGGGGAAAGCTGGCCGAATTTTTGAGGGTGAAAGGAAGGGTGAATGAGAGTTAAAAGAGGTTTTTATACTAGGTTTTTCTTTCCCTTTCTCTTCCTTGTTTGGCCGAAAATTGTAAGGGGCAAAAGGGAAAGTTTTTGTGCTGTTTTGAGGCTAGGGTTTTCTCTCTTATCTCCCCTTAAGTGGCCAAAATTATCCCTTAGTTTTTAAGGAAAAATAATTTGAATTTTGATTGAGTTTTGACTTAGCTTTTAATTCAATAAAATCTCCTTTATTTCCTACACTTTAGGGCCAAATTTCTTCTTTATATCTAAGGAATGAAATTTGAATTTGAATCCTCCTTGGATTTGTGGAATTTAAATTTTAATTAAAATCCTAAGTGATGGCCGAATATTTTTAGGGTTTCTTTTTGAAGTTCAAATTGTTGACTTTTTGAGCGGAATTTGACTAGGAAACCAACCTAGGGTTTCCAAAAGGATTTTTAATTAATTTTTGGCACACTAATTTTATTTAAATTATATATTGACCCTTAAATAAAATTTAATGCGTCACATATGCCCTGAGTGGCCCCGACCGTCACTTAAAAACTACTACTTGAATTGATACTTATACTTTCTTGTAAACATTGATACTTATTTAAAATCTATTTACTTAGATACCTTAATTTTAGAGATTTTTTTTGAAGGCGTACATTTTTACTATTCATATACGTATACTTTAGATATACATCATCTAAACATTTGGGAGTTCAATTACCCATACACACTTATAATACTATTTAACTATTACTATTTAAAAATACTGTTTACTGCTACTATTTAAAAATACTATTAACTGTTAGTATTCAAAAATACTGTTTACTATTACTATTCAAATAATACTGTTTACTGTTACTATTTAAAAAAACTGTTTAACTGTTACTATTCAAAAATACTGGTTACTTAAGTTGTGCGGAAGATTTACTCGTCATGTATCCATAACCTTGCCTCACATGCGCCTCAGTCACCATCATCGCCCACTAATTTCTTATGCTGTAGGACGCTTACCTACAGCATGAACACACTCCGTGAGCTTTACGCCTAGTAAGTACAACATGTTAACCACACAACATGTTTAAATATAGTACATACTTAAAATCATATAAGCATGCCAGGTATTCAACACATGTCACTTAAACATGTCACATACCAGATAATCACATATCATATCACTAAATCAACTTCACATATTATATGCATGAGAGATATCACCATATACCAAAATGCATTTTACTATGAATGGAAGCATAGGGAAATATTGCATACCATGTACAATGCATGGTCCAGTTATGCTCATTTATGCTTCGTTATTCTCTTTTCTTTCTTATGTCTACTTAGGGCCCCTGTGTCAGTACCGAATTACGCGTGGATCATCGGGAATGCCCCTTATCCTGGGCCTTGGCCCATTATGGATATATTTTATGGCCTTGGCCTGTTATACATTATGAGCCTCGGCTCTTTAGATTTTGTGGGCCATGGCCTGTTATACTGACAACCTTATTCTCATCTTTCCCGATTCTTTATTTGATCGTGCAGCTCTACTAGGCTATCCCCTAATCTTACGGGATGGGGATGCATGGCTCTAACTTGTTCGTTCATCAATCTACGTGATTGTGAAACTATACGCTCTTATACATGCAGTGTAATAACTTGTGCATAGATGTATACTTAAAATACTGTAAAAGTCATCATTTAAATTTATTTTATTCATGCTGTAGGCAGAGTTATACTTACCTAGTTTGCATGCAAACTAGGTACTCTCGCCTCAGTCAACGTATAGGTAACTACCTATCATTATAACATTTCTCGTCAATACTTTTACTGAGTCACTAATACTGTTAGTGACAAAAGCAGATAAAATCATTTGGTACCAATTGCCATTGGTACAACTCGCTCTCTTTTTCAGCGTTTGAATCTCTAGACATGTTTAATTAATTTATTGCCTTATAAATTAATTACAACGTTCTTTGGTCACTATTACCATTAGTGACTATTACTTGCGTTTCTATGTGGTACCGAGGCCCATCGATACCATATTGGCCTACTTTAGGGATTTTGCACCAAACTTCTATTGTGTTTGATTAATTATCTTCTTGATAGATTAATCATCATTCCTCACATTGTTGTTCAAAACACGGTCTTTGACTGGTTTACCGGTCAGTCAACTGACTGGTTACCTCACGTGTTGGTAACTAGGTAGCTTACCAAGTTACTATGCGTAAACTTGGCGTAGTAACCGACTGGGTTACCTTGTTTGTTTGGCTGTGGTAGCCTACCAGGCTACTATTGTTATTCAGTGTGGTAGCCTATCGGGCTACTATGGCTTGTTTGGTTATTTAAGAAAATTGTTTTGTTTGCCTTATAAAATTCTTGGGGAAAATTATGTGTTTTAAAACCGTCCCTTATCACCCCATTAGAAGGTAGGGACGTTTATTCAAACTATGTTTTTATTTTAGAGTGTGTAAAAATACATTTTTGATGTTATATTTTAAGGATGGTTTTTGAACCACTTTCGAAAACTATTTTGAAACTTTATTGAAATGATTTTGTTTGTAAATTTGGCAAACATGAAATTTTTCGTCCTCGACGAGATGAACAATTCTCATGTTCACCTCGAAGTTCAATTCTAACTCTAACAGCTCCTAAACTCATTGAACCCGTGGCCAATGTGCCCAGTTTTTATAAAAGTTACAGTTTTACATCATTTTAAAAAAGGCTCTGTTTAAGGTCCGAAACGGCCAAATTTTTAAAACACGCATACGTTGTCTTAAAGATTTCGACGTATTCTACAACATTTGTGTTGAGCCCGAAGTCTGGTTCGAACTTTAAGTGGTCCATTTTTAATAAAACCCGAGACTAATTCAGGATTCAGATTTTTTTAGTCCCAGTTTTGAGCACTAAATGAAAACTACTCGAAAAACCTATCATAGTGTTGTTTTTGGCCAAAATCTACTTAACGTAGAAACAACCATAACAAAATTTTCTTAAAACTCTGTATTTCACCAAATCCCAAATTCGAAACCTAAGGGGGTCAAAATGGCCAAAACCCGTGGCCTTTTTGTGGGGACAGTTTTGTGTCCAACCACTTTTCTAAATGTTCATGCATCACACATACTCACATCCATTTGTAGAAAATGTAAACATAACCACACAACCACAAACTTAAAAATGGAAAGCTAAGAGCTCAAAATAAACTTATTTCAACCCATGCGCATAAACAAATACACATAAATCCCTTAATCAAAATCTTAAAATCAACTAACCATAAGAGAGGGTTTTCGGTTTTTACCTCTTGTGTTTTAAACCAAGCACGATTTCAAGCCAAGGCTTGAGTGATCAAATGGTTGTGTTATTCTTGGTGAAAAAGGGGTCGGTTTGTGCTAGGAAGACACCACAAAAATTTCTTTTAACATCAACCAAAAAAAAAAAAACTACTAAAACCACAAAGTTTTGGTCTAGAACCTTACCCTTGGTGCACTTGAAATGTCTTGGATGAACACCTCCTAACACAAGCTTGAAGAGTTGGTTTTCGGTAAACTTTTGGCTTAGTATTTGGCATGAAAAATGGAGGGTTCTGGGGCTTGAGGGTGATCGGCTGTAGCAAGGAAAATGAGAGAGAAAATGAGTTATGTTTAAGAGTGTGAAAAGAAAGGAACACAAGCTAAGGTATGGTTACCCTTTTATACACAAACCTAAGCAAACTTTAACCAATTCTAAGCTTGATTAACCAAGCCAAATTTAAGCTAATTTGGGGATAAAAATCTATCCCATTTTAGTCCATCACCACTGGATGAGCTGCAGCCATAAATGGAGGGGAGATTAAAAATTTTGGGTTGTTGGCATGTGCTTGATTTGTGACATTTTTTAATTGATGTATCATAACTTACCCCTTTATCTTATTCTCACTTTTTGGGGTTTTTGTGCAACAAAACCAGCTAGTTTCCAACCAAAGCACACAGTTTTTAAGGCCTAAATTTCATCTGCATTTGCTTCCTTTGCAGTGCAGTTTCTACCGTTCGGTATCCGATCCTTTTTTGATAGTGTTCTAGTGTTCACTCGGAATTGGGTTTTCTAAATCTAATTTTTATACTGATCATTCCTAGTCAGTTTATATTGTCTAAGAGCCTATTCTACACCAATTTACTATTTATTTCCTATACTATGGTTGTGTCTACACTGTGTTGTCCTTTCACACCCAAAGCGAGGTGTTCCTGTGTGAAATTTCAGACACAGTCTCTCTTGACTGATTTGGACATGTTGATTCCAATTTTATCAGTTTTACGTCCATCAGAGGCCGTCTGGACTAGTTTTCAGGATCTGTGTGACCCCGCTTCGAAAAACATGTCAGGTGGCCAATTGACTAATTTGGGCGTTCTGAGTTTAAATATATCAGTTTCAGGGCGAGATGAGGTCGTCTTGATCGTCTTCTCGATACTGCGTCTCTTTTAGACAAAAATTCATGTTTTGTGCCCAATTGACCAAATTGGGCCAGTTGACCTTGGATATATCAGTTTTAAGTTAAATTAAGGCCGTCTTGGCCAGTAACTTGACACTGCGTTTTTTTTACTATTCATTATTCATTGCTTTCTATTCTAATTGATTAGTCTGAGCATTCTGACTCTGATTTTGTCAGTTTCTAGATGAGAAGAGGTCATTCGAACCATTTTCTCGACATCATACCCTTGCTAGGGTTTTTCTCGCTATTGTGCTCAGATGTTCAGTCCGAGCATTTTGTGATCTGTTCACTAGTCTTGCATCAAGAAATGGTCATCTGGACCAATTTCCTGACACTGCATGTCACATACACTCTTACACATAATATGGTGGACCGGGTTCACTGTCGGTCACCTATTTCACTACATAAATAGTAACTAAACACTACTGTGCTTGTTTAAACTATTCCTCTAGAAAAATGTACTGTATTTGATCAACCTAATTACTTATTACATAGTATTTAGGTTTCACGCATTATGAGAGTCTTTACGAGTGCTCTCTACTCATTACACGGCCTTCTACACGGGTTCTTACATGGGTGTGTATTGTCTGGACACGGGCGTGTACTAGTTAAGCTTGTTCAACACGGGCATGTCTTGAAACACATTCACACTTTCGAGCGGTACACGGCTGTGTACCTGATTGTGTTACACTACACAACCATGTACTCTCACATGGCTTCTCACACTTATATAGTCTGATCGATACATAGTTTCTTACACGGCTGTGTACCTGGCTGTGTTCCTCTAATTTGCACTAAAAGGCATCAAACTAATCCAAATTTATTCCTCAATTTCTCATTATATAGAATTTAGGTTGCATGAGTATGGGGGTCCTTACACTTTGGGTGAGAAGAGGTTATCTGGACCATATTTATCGATACTGTACCTCCATTAAGGTAATCATCACTACCGCACTCAGATAACCGGTCTGAGCGTACTGATGACTAACTTTTCAATTCTATGTCAAGAAATAGTCGTCTGGACCAGTTTCTTGATACTGCGTGTCTTACATGCATATACACATTTGTTAAGGTGACCCGATTTCATTATCGGCTGCCCCTTTCATTGCATGAATAGTAACTAAATATCACTATACCTGTTTAATTCATTCAACTGGGAAAAATACATTGTATTTATCAACTTAATTACTGATTACATAGTAATTATGTTTCATGAATTTTGAGAGTCTTTATAGCTGCTCTCCGCTCATTACACGGCCTCTCTCATGTATACAGTCCAAATGGTATACGGTTACTTACGCGGTCGTGTACCTGACCGTGTTCTACAAATTTGCACTAAAAGTCATCAAATTATTCTAATTTCATTTCTTAATGACTTATTACACGGTAAGTAAGATCCATGAATATGGGGGTCATTACAGGTGACATATTAGATAGCGAAGCGAAGAAGTTGGAACTGCATTCCGAATTGTGCATATTTATAGGGTATCCTAAGAGAACTAAGGGAGGTCATTATATAATATAAAGGAACAAACGGTCATTATTTCAATCCATGTGACATTCCTAGAGGAAAGTTATATGAATAACTTAAAGTCTCAAAGTGAAGTGGTGCTAGAGGAGATATCAAGTGATAGAATTGCTCCATAGATCTCGATCTAGGATGCACATCTGAGTTTTAGTGAAAACCTGCAAATGATCAACAGTTTAGGGGGTTTGGATATAGTAGGAGTGTCACGTCCCAAAATTGGGGCATGACATTTTAAGGATGAATAAATATTGAATTTGGGAAGGAAAAATCTCAATTCCGTAGGTCTACCGATTTTATCTTAAAACCATTTATGGTCTCTTTTAATTTTTGTCCAATTATGCTCGAGAGAATTAACTAAACATTTTTAATCATGGTAGGCTCCTCATATTCCATAGATGTATACTTGGATAAAATAAAATAAAATCTAAAATTTACAGTCTTAAAACATTTATATCTACATAGATGATTATAAGATAAAATAAATAAGCTTCTCGTCCTTAACCTTCAAACTCTGAAATCACCCAACTCATATCTACTAATCAGCTTTCTATCCTAGGAATTTACCATTTTAAACAATGAACGAAAGGCCCAATAGGATATTTTTAAATCATTTTATAAACATTTTATTTTAACCAGAATAATAATTATTATATCAATGCACTACAGTATCTTAAACATGGAATTGTGAATAATGCAATTTTTGTCTCTAAGTACATCTAATTTGTATATGGTCCGTATGAGCCCCCTACCATAACATTCTATGATGGTTGTCATCGATCGATATGTGCACTCTTTGCACGTGTGTACTGGCTCTCGGTATACTTTTAACACCAAAATCTATTTTCCAAATTTCCTTTGAAAATAATATTCACATAATAAAATATGCCATATTATTTTCTCAAACGCATGTACAGCTCGTACTGACACTCTAGCTCCTATGCGAGCTCGATCTCCCACCACTGGAATGTCTACTGCTACTGGTGGGTTTACGATCGGTCATAGAGGTAATGCTTGTACTGGTGCCGACACTACTATTCTCAGTGCTAACGGCTCAAGTACTGGCGGTTGTTGAGCAACCCGCCGCATCATAGATGGCCTGATCACGGGTCTAGTCCAATACCCGGATCGGTCCTCTCGGTCGGTATGGGTGAGGTCTGATGTAAGGTGGTCTAGTCATCTTTAAGTCCTACAAAAATATATAATCTCGAATAAATATAAAGTTAACTAACTTAAAGAAAGCTAACTTGGATTGACAAGCAGATCATGCCTCGTGTCAATAGGGATATTGTCAACCGCTCTGAAACTAACCTGTGACGCCACCTAATTTCAACCACCTACAACAATCATGAATCGACTCTACGGCCGACCAAGACATCTCGTGTGCCAAATTCAGATCGTCAGTTTTAAACTCTTTTTCCCATAACTCTTAATTATCAAGGCCTAAAATTTCACCCATAATTTTTTTTAATACATACTTTCACTTAAGAAAACTAAGTAAGAAAGCCATGTAAAATACAATACTAACTTTTATATGTCTTTATGAAGTACAACATAATATACAACATATAATATATATATGTACTATATATTTTGTTTCAAACCCATTCTCTTCAATTCATTAACTTTAAAAGCTCAGCAGAAAACTTATGGCAGGACTAAGTCCACGGTGAGTTCCCTATTCCGTTGACATGTTCACATCCTACCGCCATACAGAAATCTACTGGACAGGTTTCTTACCTATAACATGAACAAACTGGTGAGCTAACAGGTTTAGTAAGTTCAAACATACTTAGTAACAATTAGACCGATTCAAAAACACTCAAAACTCAATTTCCTATTGAATAATACTATTCATGATGAAAAGTACTATTTATCATGAATAGTGACTTTGACCTTTTAGCTCATGAATAGTAATAGTTACCCTAACTGGTTACTATTCACTTTACCCTAATGGGTAACTATTCACATTAATATAATCGGATACTATTCACATTAGCCTAACCGATTACTATTCACAAACCCTAATCGAAATCACTATATTTAGCGTACTTTGGTTATGCTCAATTATGATTTTTATCATTTTATTGATTGTTCATTCTCTATTTGATTTCTAGTTTAGAGCTCTGTTTATGGCAGTACCGATGATTATTAGCGCGCTGACTGGGAGGGTCTAAGGAGTGACCTTAGAACATCAGCCTCCACAACCTTGATATCCTTGTAGGATCTGAGAAAAACCTCCACTACTATGTTGGAGGGGTGGTACGCCTTAATGGTTTCATTACCATCTTTCAATTTATAGTCTTGACCAAGTGATATTAATCATCGCCTCAAGGTCACTATCCTCTATTGCCCGTAGGTCTTACTCATTCTCATTATCTGGGATATGTTATTCTAACTAATCCCCAAATGTCTATAAGACTTTATGTCTAGTGTACATCTAGTACAGAATAAATCAACACAGTATTTCATGTTGTAGACACGAACATACTTGAACTTACCAATACTGCGATAACGTCCGCTTCCGGAACTCTTCCGTAGTTTTATCTTTAAATTGGGTTCCTACAGACATAATATCGTCTGTTAATACCCTTCATTGATTATCACTCTAAATATATTTATTATGTGATAAATTTTACACAACATTCAAATCTTTATGTGATACACGGTTTGCAATACGCTCGTGTCCCTAACTATGTTTCTCTCGGTTCTATTCTACATGGCCGTGTTTCACTATACACGCCCGTGTACTATTTAAACTCTAGATTTTAACTTTAAAATCTCTATTTTGGATTCTAGGATTTTATCTAAGTTATTCTAGGTCTTTTAGAGTCCTTTCCGAGCCTTTCAGAAATTTTAGGTCAAAATGACCATTTTGCCCCTAACGGGTCTCGGGACCGTAACTATTTCGTTCCATCATTTTTCTCAAGTTTTCTAAGCCTAAACATTTTAAAATAATATTCCATAGGCTTCTGTATCATTTTACAGCTTAATTTACTGCAAAATCTCAATTTCATTTTTCCCGACCCTCGGTTACTATTTATCCATCACCTAGGGTTGTTTTCTCGTTTTTCGAGCATTTCGGAGCCTCAAATGGCCCTTTCACTATCTTAAAACGTTATTTATCCTGTCCCCGACCCTCGGTCCTCGAGAGGCTCGGGTTTCAGATCCCGACCTACATTTTTCCCTCGTTTCCCAAAATACCCCTAACATAGAATTATTTTTCCCTGTTTTAGGCATTTAGTCTTTTAGAGTCGGTTTACTATTCCTTTTGGGTTGGTTTTCCATTTCTAACCCTAATCCACCGAGGGGTCCCGGTTTCCTCACCGAGTCCAATATTTTTACCCCTCGTTTCCCGAAATGCCCTTATGCCATTTTAAAAACTTCAGCAGCATTTCCGCTTATATTTTAAGGTTTCCCGGCGTTAGATACGCCTCAGAACCTTTATACCTGCCATGTACTATACCAGAGGCCTATTTTATACAAAGTTTCCAAACTTTATCTAAAAATTTTCCACATAAATCAATATTCAGGAATCAACATAAAAATAATACTTTTTTTCCCAAACTAGCCTCGGTTTACATGTTAATCAACACCAAATAATTTTTTTATCACTACATATCACTCTTAGGTTTTCTAATGTATAAAACAACATCAAAGCCTAACAAAACATGCATTCTAACCCTAGCATAGCCATGGATTTTCATGCACAAACACATAGAAAATCTTGTTTTCTTACCTAGGGTTTTTATCAACATTTTTCAACACTAAAATTTTTCCATTTCTTAGTGTTCATACCCACGATTTTAGCAAGAAAATTACATCAAAATTTTCTTGTTTTCCTATCCCAATTTATACTTAATTCAACACATAATTGAATAAACGTAAACACTAAACCAAACATCAATTTCTCATACAATTTTCACACCCCTAATGCCACAGATTTTCAAGGGAAACATGCAAAATTTTTGCTTGTTTCTAAACACTAATTCATGCTTTAAATTCTACAACATTAAAACAATCATATAACTAACAAAACAACAATTTTTTTCATTATTTTTCAACACTCCAAACCCACGGATTTTCTATGGAAAATCAAGAAAAAATGCTTCAATTTAGAAGCTCACCTTAACTAATTGTTGGCTTGATGTTAGAAATGCAATGCAAGCTTAGTTTGGTGTGAATTTTGGAACAAATTTTTGGCTTAATGGAGAAAGAAAGCTCACGGTTTTTGGGCTGAAGAGAAGGCAAGAGTTTAGCTTGAATTTTTCATTTTTTTGATTGAATTTTGATGCCTATTTATAGGCAAAAACCAAGGGCTCTTTAGTAATTTTTTTTCAACAATTTGCTAATTGTTCAAGGACTAAAAAGTAAGGATTTTGGGGCCAAAACCTAATTTTTTTCTTCTCCCTTTCCACATGGCCGAATGGCCTTTTTCCAAGAATTAAAAAAAATTTCAAATGGCTTTTTGGCAAGATCATGACCCTTGATAAAAAAATGGGATAATCCTAGCCATACACCTTTCATTTTTACTTTCCAAACCATGTAAATTAAAATGGATTTATGACATCATCTTGATGATGTCATCCTACTATTCATATTAATTCACTAATTAATTCATGGTCAATTTTTGACCGGAATCGGATTCGAACGGAACTTCACCGAAATTGCGTAGGCGGGTTCTAGGCACCTCCGGTGCGATCGGTTTGTCTTATTTTGCTTTCGTTTGATCAGAATTCTCTACCGTAAATTTCTATCACTTTCATGCATCTCAATGCATTTTCTAGGGTTTTCGGCTCTGATTTTGAACCGTTTCACCTAATTATGCCTGGTAAGACTTTCCATCCCCGAACTCACACACTTTAACACTGCCAGAACATTTTTATACTATTCACAACAGTATTAAAACACAATTTTTTCATATTTTATTCATTAAAATTGTTATATACATACAATTTTAATCTACTCCGAGAATCTAAAATTCCCGGTTATCACATATATTTTATAAATTCATTTTTTTTAATTTAATCCTTTTTGGCCAAATCACTAAAAACAAAACTGGTTACAAGGAAAGGATAAGATATCCTACCTTTTGGCAATGTATCTATTGATAACTTCTAACATGCATTCTGAGATAGTACTTTTCTCCAATTTTGAGTCAATGTGTACTTAAAACAAAAATTACAAATAATTTAATTATCTATCTAGAAATCCCATAATCATAATTATAGTAAATTCAATTAATTAATGTGTCATTGATTTTAAATTTTAAAACATTTTATTTTAACATTCGTAATTTTAAAACAATGTTTTGTTTTTAACATTCGTATATTTTTTTAAAAATTTCGGTATGACCTATCTTAAAATATTGGTTACCCAAAACTCCAAAATGTTTAACCTACAGAAAAACAATCTAATCCCAGAATAGTAATTTCAAATCCAGATCCAATTTAAACACTTATTTAAAAATTATTTAAAAATTATTATTAGGATTGTTATTATTGTTGTTGTTTGCTATTGGTAGTATGGTGGTTGGCAGAACCACCTGACTGCTCGACCGTTCGAAGTCAGAGGAGACACAATAGCCATATTGCAGTGGATGGACAACGAGGGTTGGTGGCTCATGGTGGTGGCAAAAGGAGGCTTGGTGGCAGAGAGGGAGTAGTTGGCCAGTAGGTTGTGGCTCAGTTGTGTGACACCCCGTGCCCTTAGTGGCCTGGAACGTCACTTAAAAACTTGCTTCTTTAAATTTTATACTTGTACTTTCTTGCAATTCATTAATACTTACTTAAAATCTATTTACTTAGAAACCTTAATTTTAATTGATTTTTTTTCTTCCATATGTATTTACTGTTTATGTACATATACCTTCGGAATTCAAAAAGGCCATTTAATAAGTACTATTCAAAAATACTATTTAACAATTACTATTTAAAAATACTGTTTGACGATTACTATTCAAGAATACTGTTTAACGATTACTATTCAAAAATACTATTCAACGTTACTATTTAAAAATACTATTTGATAGTTACTATTCAAAAATACTATTCAATGATTACTATTCAAAAATACTATTCAATGATTACTATTCAAAAATTCTATTTACTCAACTGTGCGGAAGATTAACTTGTGGTGTCTCTATAACCTCGCCTCACATCTGCCTCCGCCGCCATCATCGCCTATTGTGGTTTAAGCCATAGGTCGCTTACCTACAACATGAACACACTCCGTGAGCTTTACGCCCAGTAGGTACAACATCTTAACCGTAAAACATGTTCAAAATATAGTACATGCTTAAAACCATGTAAGCATGTCATAACTGACACATCTCACTAAGACATTCCACATATCAGAACAACACACATCCCAGAATGTAGAGTATCATATACTCAATCATAACATACAGAATGTATAACAGGTACCTTGTGTATTGAATGCATCTTACTACAAAATGGAAGCATAGCGAACTATATCTAATACATACCGTGTACAATGCATGCTCCAATTATGCTCATTTATGCTTCATTATTCTCTTTTCTTTCTTATGTCTACATAGGGCCCGTTATGGATATATTTTATAGTCTTGGCCTGTTATACATTATGAGCCTCGGCTCGTTAGATTTTGTGGGCCTTGGCCCATTATACTGACACCCTTATTCTTATCTGGTTTATCTGATTTGACCATATGCTTCTCTAAGCTATCCTAATCTTGCGTAGTAGGGACATATGGTACCTAACTTTGTTCTTTCATCAATCTAGGCGATTGTGAAACTAAATGCTCTTATATATGCTGTGCATCAACGTGTGCATGCTATGTATACTCAACATACTGTAAAAACTATCATTTCAAATTCAATTTATTCATGCCGTAGGCGGAGTTGTACTTATCTAAATTGCAAGAAAAAATGCGTACTCACGCCTTTACCAATTTACAGGTGACCACCTGTCATCAATAACGTTCCTTATCAGTATCTCCATAGAGTCACTAATACTGTTAGTGGCTATTACTTGTGTTTCTATGTAGTATCGAGGCCCATCGGTACCCTATTGGCCTACTATGGGGATTTGATGTCTAACTCATATCATGTCTGATCAATCGTCTACTTAACAGATTAATCATCATTCCTCACAGCGAACGCGGTCCTTGATTGGTTTACCGCTCAGTCAACTGATCGGTTACCTTACATGTTGGTAACTATGTAGTCTACCGGGTTATTGTGCGTAAATTGGTGTAGTAAGCGACCAGGTTACTTCGCTTGTTGGGGTATGGTAGCCTACCGGGCTACTATTCCTTGTTTGGTGTAATGGCCCATCGGGCCACTATGGCTCGTTTGGGGTAGTAGGCTACCGGGCTACTAAGGCTTGTTTGGTGTGGTAGCCTACTGGGCTACACACACTATTTCTCTTTGAAAAAAGTGTAGGTTGACTTGAAAATTCTTTATTTTTGAACTATCCCTTTATCACCCCGTTGAAAGGTGGGGACGTTTTTTATGCTTGCATTTTAAGGGTGGTTTTGAACCACTTTTGAAAACCACTTTAAAACTTGATCGAAACGACTTTGTTTGCAATTTTGACAAACATGAAAGTTTTCGTCCTCGATAAGATGAACAAATCTTGTGTTCACCTCAGAGCCTAAATCCAACTTTAACAGCTCCTAATTCCATTAAACCCGTGGGCTTATGCTAAGTTTTTTGAAAAATTCCCAATTTTACGTCTCTACAAATACGGCTCTATTTGAGGCCTAAAATGACCAAATTTTGTTAAAACATGCATAGGTCATCTCAAAGATTTCAATAAGATCTACAACTTTCATATTGAGCCCGAAGTCTGGTTCAGACTCTAATGGGTTTGTTTTCACTAAAACCCATACCTATTTTTGGGCTCGAATTTTGTTCCCAGTTTGTTCCCAGTTTCGGACACCAAGTGAAAAATACTGTAAAAACCTATCTTAGGTTTGTTTTTGGCCGAGGGCAAAAATGACCGTATCAGAATTTCTTTAAAGCATCATGTTTTACAAATCCCAAATCTAGACCGTAAGCGGGTCAAAATGGCCAAAATCCGTGGCCTTTCCTAGGGATAGATTTATGTCTAGCCATGTTCCTAATCATTCGTAGCATCACACATACAATAGCCATCCGTAATAATTGTAAACATAACCATAACCACATAAGCTTAAAAATGGAAACTCAAGGGCTCAAAATAAATAATTACAAACCATGTGCATAAACAAATACACATAAATGGCTTTGATCAAAAACTTAAAATCACCAAATGGGAACGTTTTGGTCTTTACCTTTGTGCTTTGAACCAAGCATGTTTTTGAACCAAGGCTTGATGAACCAAGGTGGCCATGAGAAACCAAGGGGAATGAGGTCGATTTTTGCTAGACACAATACCAAAAATTTTCTCTTAAAAATCAAACCAAAACAAAAACTAAAAACTACAAAGATTGGATTTTGAAAACTTACCCTTGGTGCCTTAGAAAGACTTGGATTCGAATCCTCCTAACACAAGCTTGTCAGGTTTGATTTTGGTAAGCTTTTAGTGTGATTTAATGCTTGAAAATGTGAGGGTTTAGGGGTTTAAAGAGGGGGTTGGCTGTAGCTAGAAAGGGAGAGAAAAATGTTGTGTTTTGGAAGCCAAAAGAAAGAAATGAACTCTTGTTATCATGTATGCCTTTTATAGGAAAAATTAATCAAGCTTGCTTAGACTTAATCCTAATTAATTGTTTACCATTTTAGCCTAATCAAGGGACAAAAATCTGCTGTTTTTCAACCAAAAAATTCGTGGGGTGGCTGCAGCCAAAAAGGGTCAAATGGCCTTCAATGCAATGTTGGACCATGTGATGAATGTTGAGTATTTTATTAAACAAATGGCCCAACACATCCTTAACTTTAGGGAAAACTTTTCCCACTTGTTAGGGACGTGTTTGGGGGCCTTATGGCTGATGGCACATGGTTTTCTAGGGGGAGAATTCATCTGCAAAGTCTTCTCTTCGTAGTCTAATTTCTACCGTTTGGTTTCTGATCCTTTTTCGATAGTGTTCCAATTTTCACCCGAAAATTGGACTTCTAAATCCGATTTTTGTACTGTAAGTTCCTGGTTGTTTTATACTATCTAAGAGCCCATTATCAGTCTAATTTACTGTTTACATCCTATACTGTGGTTGTGTTTACACTGTGTTGTCCTTTCGCATGCAAACCAAGGTGTTCTTGGGTGAAATTTCAGACACAGTCTCTCTTAACTAATTTGGACATGCTGATTTCATTTTTATCAGTTTTACATCCATCGGAGGTCGTCTAGACCAATTTTTGGGATCTGTGTGACCTCACCTTTAAAAACGTGTCAGGTGCTTGATTGACTAATTTGGACGTTCTGAGTCCAAATATATCAGTTTCGGAGCGAGTGAAAGTCGTCTTGACCCTCATTCTGATACTGCCCAAACTAAAATTTTCATTTTAAACTTAAGTGACTAGTCTGAGTGCTCTGACTCTGATTTTGTCAGTCTCTAGGTGAAAAGAGGTCATCCGGACCGTCATTCTCGGTACTCTACCCCTGTTAGGGTTTCTCTCTCTATCGTGCTCAGATGTTTGGTCTGATCATTCTGGTGATCTGTTCACCAGTCTTGTGTCAATAAATGGTTGTCCAAACTAGTTTCCTGACATGGCACATCTCATACATTGATACACATAATAGGGTGGACTAGGTTCACTGTCGGTCGCCTCTTTAATTGCATAAATAGTACTTAAACAGTACTGTACGTGTTTAATATATTCAACTGGAAAATATATTGTATTTTTCAACTTAATTACTCATGACATAGTAATTTAGGTTTCATACATTTTGAGAGTCTATATACCGGCTCTCTACTTATCGCACGGCCTTCAACATGGCTTCTTACATGGGCGTGTATAAGGTAACACAGGCGTGTATCGTTCAGACACGAGCGTGTGTTAGTTGAACTTGCTCAACACGGCCATATCTTGGACCACGTTCACTTAACCCGAGCGGTAAACGGCCCTGATCATGTCATACTATATGGCCATGTACACTTACACGACTTTTCTCACGTAAATAGTCCAATTGGTACACGACTATTTACACGACCGTGTGCCTGACAGTGTTCATCAATCTACATCCGAAAGCTATCAAATTACTCTAATTTTATTTTGTAATGTCTCATTACATGATAAGTAGGGGCCATGAAAATGGCGGTCTTTACAGGTTGGGTGGATCAAGCAACGATGGTGTTCGTGAAGGGTAACTTGATGGCTATATGGTGTATGGCCGTGGGCACAATTGTGACTTAGCTGGGCTGCGAGGGAGCGAGGCATTATGGTTGAGGTCCGTGGCTTGGTTTCTACACTCGACGACATGGAGGCAGCTAGACACGAGATGGCAAGTTGGCATGAGGCAAACGGCTGGGTTGATCAAACTTTGAAAGGCTCGTTAGGAGGCGCGATTTGGGGAGGCTCTTGTGTAACAAGCTGGCACGGCCACGAGGAAGGCTTGTGAGGTTGGCGTCATGGCTCAGTAGCAAGGAGAGCTCAACATTAATGACATTGGGTTCAGGTTGGTGATCCACGACGAGGGTGGCATCTCTCTGGGCTTGGCGTGGTGTGGCTATTTGCGAAGTGGTATCGATGAGTCCGGTCACAAGCTACTGAGTATTGCATTCACACAGGGCATTGGCGATGGTTGATTGGTTGGAGTCATGGTGGCTATGGGGAGGGCTTGGATCAATAAGGGGCTCTTGGGTTGTAAGCATCACAGGGCTCAAGTTACACGATGACAGTGTTACGTGTGCCCTAAACAGGAAAGATATTTTAATGAATTTTCATCTGTTTTGAACTGAGAAATAAAATAATGTAGAGGTTATTCATTATATTATAATTAGTCCTCAACATATTTATATGTTAAAGTAAATGTATCAGAGCCAACTCATAAATATGCCATACATATATATATTAAATAATTAATTGTGTCTCTAATATGTATGGATTTAATATTTAGATAGTAGCATTTTAGGGTTCTTATTTGTTGTTATCATGAATTATGTGATATATATATAACATGTGATATAGGAAAAAAATCAGTAAAAATGCATTAGAGTGGCGCAGCAGAATTACAAAAATTTTTCAAGATAGTTAAATAACTCATGATGCCATATAAAATAAACCAACAATAATAAAATTCATACCTTTAAAGGATGCCAACTGCAGGAGGAGAATGATCGGAGGGCTTTAACCAACTAGCCTTCTCTACTACTATTCTCCAATTTCCAGATGGCAGAGTGTGTGGGCACTCGGTTCCTAGACCGGTTTGCTAGCATTGCTAGTCTTCTTCTGACCACCCAGATCTCTAAAGAACTTATTGTCATGGTGAATTATGCAACAATAACCCTACTCACCTGAGAGTCTGTGGTCTGAGAGAATTGGAGTGGTAGGACCCCTATTTATAGACTGACATAAGGTGATCCCTTGAATTCGAATTGGTCTAGGAGAAGATTTTTTCCCTTCCTTTCCTCACAAAATTTGAGTTCCCTATATGCCATAACAAAGGGAAGATTCGGCTACCCAAGGGGATTTTGCGTTCCAAATTCAAATAGGATTTTAACTTGAATTTTATCTCATCATTATCCGCTAAAACCGAATTTTCCCTTAGCCCAAGAACAAGGCTAGATTTGGCCATCCAAGTGTGAGGAGAATCAAAACTCAAATAGGATTTTCTAGCTTGAATTTGATCTCACTCTTATCTACATAAAACTGAATTCCCTTAGCCTTATCCACTAAGATTTTTGGCCATCTAAGTGAGGGAGAGAATCAAAATTCAAGTAGGATTTTCTAGCTTGAATTTCCCTTAATCCTTATCCACAAAAACCAATTATATCTAGGGTGGGATTTTCTTAACTAATTCGGCCATGTTTATGTAGATTAAGGATTCAAAATTCAAGTAGGATTCAAACAAGATCTTCCTCTCCATTATCCATAGAAAAACCAAAATTTACCTAGTGGATTTGTGATTCAAAATTTGAATTCAAATTTCAAAGTTTAAATTTCAAAATTCAAACTTCAAATTTAAATTTCAAATTTAAATTTCAAATTCAAATTTCAAATTTCAAATTTAAATTTCAAATTTCAAACTCCACAAAAAGTTGTATTTCAAATTTTGTCCTCATGGATAATTTTCTACAACCCTATTTCAAACTCGAATAACTATGTACTCTATTATCCAAAACAAAATCCAAATTCAACCGGAGAGAATCTTGTCTTCCATCCTAATCCTATGTCTATACCATCCATACAAAGTCAATTAGCCAATAAGCATACCCTAATCAATTTGCCATTCATTAAGGAATTATGTGGAGCTAGTAGAGGGACCAATTAGACATATATAATTAGGTTCCCATGAATCTATATGATCATCATTCTATACTGAACAACTCAATCATATGATCACCAATTTCAGAGTCACACTACTATAAACCTGAAACTGAACTCCCAATCATATACAGTATTACGAAAGCCTGTGACAAGCTAATATCTAATGACTTTGTCATGTATGCAAAACCCTTATATGATATCCATGATTAGCCTTAGGTCAAAGTCTATTCAACCTATTGATCAAGCTATCTTAAAGTTCCATTATACTACCGAATAAGAAAATGATTATTCACCGTATGTGAATAAGAAGTCATCCGTCTAGTAGACGACCCAAGGCCTTGTCTATTTTCACATCTAGAATAATGCCATTAAGAGGATATCCTTAACTCTTTATTAGAGTTATGATTCTGATATCTACAAAAAAACCCTTCATCGTATACAAGTCATGCACTCAATGAAACAGTCTATAAGCTTACTACCTCTGAGATGCTTTAGTCATTGGAACATCAAAGTACACAAGTCATATACATGAAGTAGTTCATCTACTCAGGATTAAGGTTATTGCATAATGAACGTCAAAAGCAGATCGATCCACTCATAGTGGACTATTTAGATCAATCACGCTTTAGTCCCGGTCAAATATGTCACCACCAAGCAATATATCTATGTCTCTACTTGGGAGTCTATTGTCACGACCCAAAATTTAGACACGTGACACGGCAGCCAAATCATAATATCAACCCGAGATTTAAGGAAAAACATTTATTACGAAAAGTAGGTCAACATTATAATTTAGCTAAGCCTAATTATTTATAACGTAGCATCATAACCACATAATAAAATAAAGTAGAAAATAAATACTTTTTAATGCGGAAATCAAACACAAAATCGATCTTCAAAAGAGATTACCAACCATAAAATATTCCCAAGCATGAAATTTAAATAACGTGAAATAAAGTCCAAACTTCATATCTCATTACATCAAAACGAGAAACAGAATGAAGAAGATGGAGAAAACGGATAGCATCATCTTCGGTAGAAACGGATAGCTCAACGATTTTCGGAACTGCTACCTCCCGCACCTGGAAGTAGTCATTTCGAAATCACAAAGAAAAGGGACGTGAGCGCTGGCTCAGTAGGACAGAAACAAAGGTGGGTTAAACAGGTAACATTTAAAAGTATGACATAATATTCGTTTCAAAAAATAATCAACAATTTAAAAAAATACATGGCATAATAATCATAAAAAAAAATAATCAACAATTTCGGGAAAACATTTTTAATATAAGTTTTATTCTGCTGAGGACTTAGCGAAGCTGCAATATACGTGCCCCAATATTAAAATAATAAATCATTAAAATAAACCATCATATTTCGAGTGAGGACTTGTCGTAGCTATAATATACGTGCCTCGAATTGAATTATCCTAGATCATCTCGTTACGGTCTAAATAGGCCGAACGGCCCTGCACAGGTTTAGGGACCTTCCCCCATGGCGTCAACTTTGAGACGCACGCATCATTTATAATGATCATGAACTAGAGCTCAATTATGTTCACCGGATTATTCAAAAGATGGTATTTACTAAGTTATATTATGCCATTAATCAAAACACGCTTTAAAATACACATTTATTACAAAACACTTTGCATGCGTTTTATTTCATCAAAAAAACAGTATAATAATTTCATAAACTGAAAATAGCATGCCATTGATAAGACAGGGAAATTTAAAATACTTAACTACTCCCAGAAAAGGCTAGAAAGTCCTACCTCGATTATCGCACAAGCGTTGCGATAACGTGATCCACGAATCAAGTAAGAACGTCAAATAAATCCTATAATCACAAGATATGATCAGTCTAGGTCTAGACATAATCATCCAATCATTTTAGTGTGCCACAAAAGGATTTTAAAATGTTTAATAAACATTTGGGATTTAAAATAAAATTTGTGAAAAACTCTAAGTTAGGATATTACTGGTCATGGGCAGACTGACCTAGGCTGACTATAAAATCAATATTAATTCATTTTTAATCTCAAAAATTCTAAATTTTTAATATGTTAAACTAGACATCTGTAGCTTTAATTCCATATAATTTTATAATTTTTAGACATCGTTTGGTTACTGAACTAGGCCAAAAACTGAGGGGTTGTTTTCAGACATAAAATCAGGGTTTCAGTTTCAGTTAAAAAACTGGCAGTTCTATCCACCTATCTTAGAAAAATATTTTGACTAGGTCAACGGATGAGTTTGGTTCTGAAATTTTGTAGGCATTTAGGGGACATCTCGATTTTAATTTTAGGCTCAAGATTCACTCAAAAATCATTTTTAAAACTCAAGTTATGGCTGACACAAATTTACTATTTATATGGTAATTTTCCAGATTTCCGTTTTTGCTGTCCGAATTTCAATTAGCCTCAAACCAATTCAATTTTCATCCAATGAGCACAAAATTTCGTGGGGGACCTTATTTATATGTCATTAACACAACCCAAGAATCAAATTGGCAAAAATCATAAAATTTACACATGTGATAATAGGGTTTTTGAAAGGGGATCAATGAGGCAAAATTTTTAGGGTTTTAGAGAGAGAAATCACACCTTGTTTGTGCTGCAATATTTTTGATGCTTGGTCTCCTTTTTGGCTGAATTTGTGTGAGTGTTGGAGTCTTCAAAACAGTAGGGAAAACAGTGGAGAAAAACCATATAAATTTCGGATTTAAAATCAAAAGGTGAAGGAAGGAAAAAGTTGATTTCTTACCTTGTTTTTGTCTCAAAAATTGTTGAATCTTTGAGCTGCATTTAGGTAGGTTTTTGCTTGCTGTTTTGGTGTGTTTTGGGAGAGAAGATTTCAGAGAGGAAACAAGGGAAGGCTGGCCGAATTTTTGAGTGTGAAAGGAAGGTGAATGAGAGTTGAAAGAGGGTTTTTATACTAGGGTTTTCTTTCCTTTTCTCTTCCTTGCTTGGCCGAATAATTTGAGGGGCAAAAGGGGAAACTTGTGCTATTTTGAGGCTAGGGCTTTTCTCTCCTTATTTCTCCTTAAGTGATCAAAATTACCCATTAGTTTTTAAGGAAAAATAATTTGAATTTTGATTGAGTTTTGACCTAGCTTTTAATTCAAATCGAGTCTCTTTTATTTCCTATACTTTATGGCCGAATTTCTTCTTTATATTTAAGGGATGAAATTTGAGTTTGAATCCTCCTTGAATTTGTGGGATTTGAATTTTAATTAAAAATCTCAAGTAATGGCCGAATATTTGAGGGTTTTTGAAGTCAAAATTGTTGACTTTTTGAGTGGAATTTGACTAGGAAACCAACCTAGGGTTTCCAAAAGATTTTTAATTAATTTTTTTGGCACACTAATTTTATTTAAATTATATATTGACCCTTAAATAAAATTTAAGGCGTCGCAAATATCTACCACTAAAAATAGTTTCATCCTCGAAACTTTAAGAATTACTCCACACTAAAGAAGAGAATAAGAATATGAATAACTTCTCATTTCATTAAGCAATCTAAATGCACCTTTCGAAACATATAGTGGTATATCTACCACTATGAGCAGAGTAGGGTTACAAAACAAACTTAGGTCGACTACATTACATGTGCTCTACTGCTTAGCGAACCATTCAGCATGGTTCTCGCGCATATCTTTCTCGGTTTCCCATGTGGCTTCCTCTTCACCATGGTTACTCCAAAGACCCTTCACCATGGGTATTGTTTTCGTTCTCAGCTGCTTGACCTTACGATCTAAAATCTTCACCGGAACCTCGACGTAAGAGACATCTGGTTGGATTTCTACATCATCTGTTGAAATGACTTCGGACTCTGTTCGTGCACTCTTCCTCAGCATCGATACATGGAAAACGTTGTGCACTCCCAAGGTGTCGGGTAACTTCAGCTCATATGCAACCTTACCAACTCTGCGTACGATCTCGAAAGGTCCAATGTAACGCGGTGCTAGCTTCCCTTTAACTCCGAAACGAGAGATACCTTTCTTCGGTGAAACCTTTAGTAACACAAACTCTCCAACCTCGAACTCTAACGGCTTTCTACGTTGATCTGCATAGCTCTTCTGTCGACTCTGTACTGTTAGAAGTCGTTGTTTGATGATGGCAATCCTCTCATACTGGTCTAGGATCATATCGGGTCCACCCACTGGTGCTTCCTAGTTGTCAACCCAATAGATGGGTGATCGACAAGGCTTTCCGTACAACGCTTGATAACTGTTGTTGTATGCGAACTCTGTCATGTAGAGGTGTTTGCTCCATCCATCTCCAAGATCAAGAACGCAGGCACGTAGCATATCCTCGAGGATCTGTATAAGACGCTTCGACTGACCATCTGTCTGCGGATGAAAAGCGATGCTGAAGTTCAGTTCTGTGCCTAGAGCTTCCTGTAGACTTTACCAAAAGCGAGTGTTGAAGCACGTATCACGATCAGAAATGATCACCGAAGGGACTCCATGCAATCTGACTACGTTCCTCATGTAAAGCTCGGCTAGCTGGTTCCTGTTGCAAGTCGTCTTGAACGGGATGAAGTGCGCGGTCTTCGTGAGACGATCTACAACTACCCAGACTCCATCAAATCCATCCTGTGCTCTCGGTAAGCTGGTTAAGAAGTCCATTACTATACTATCCCACTTCCACCGAGGTATTGGAAGTGGTTGGAGCAGACCTGCGGGTCTCTCCCGTACTGCCTTTACCTTCTGACACGTCAAACAGTTGGCCATGAAGTTCTTCACATCTAACTTCATACTTCTCCACCAAAGCTGCCGTCTTAGGTTTTGATACATCTTGTTTCCACCTGGGTGCATGGCGGACCTCGACTGATGAAACTCTGACAAAATCTCCTGTATAAGCTCTGGGATATGTGGCACTGCTAAGCGACCCTCGTTGTAAAGAATTCCACTAGCGTCCATCGACCACTTTGCAACATGCTTGCCCTTTAACAATCTATCTCGGATGTCAATGAAACGTGTATCTACCAACTGATTCTCCTTGATCCTCTGCACGTAGTCTAGTTCCATCACTAAGCTGTACAATACTGGGTGACCCTGAACTTCACCAAAACAAACCTGATAAGCTATAAGAACTCTGTCCTTTTCCCACTCATCTATCTGCATAGCCATTATAGAAGCATCATGATTAGGATTGGGAACTGCCTCTCTTTTCCTACTTAGTGCATCTGTAACCACGTTTGCTTTACCCGGTTGGTACTCGACTTGGAAGTCGTAGTCTTGCATGTATTCTACCCATCTTCTCTGACGTAGGTTGAGATCTTTCTGTGTAACTAGGCATTTCAAACTCTTGTGATCTGAAAACAGTCTAAAACTGGCACCATACAGATAACAACGCCAATTCTTAAGCGCAAACACTACTGCAGCTAACTCTACATCGTGTGTAGGGTAGTTTCGTTCATGTTGTTTTAGCTGTCGTGAGGCATAAGCGATAACTCGGTTCTGTTGCATCAAAACTGCTCCAAGACCTTGATGAGAAGCATCGGTGTAGACGTCATATACTTGATCCTGATCCGGAATGATAAGGATAGGTGCAGACGTCAAACGACTCTTTAACTCCTGGAAAACTGACTCACAGCTATTGTCCCAAATGAAAGGTACATCCTCCTTTGTCAGATTGGTGAGGGGAGCGACGAGCTTGCTGAAGTCCTGTACAAAACGTCGATAATATCCCGCTAAGCCCAAAAAGCTTCGAATCTCTGGAATATTCTTCGGTCGTTCCCACTTAAGAATCACTTCAACCTTGGATGGATCAGTTGATATACCATCTCCTGAGATGATATGCCCGAGAAACTTAATCTCTGTCATCCAAAACTCACATTTTTCTTTCTTGGCATACAATTAATGTTCACGAAGAGTCTGTAAAACTATACTGAGATGCTGTGCATGATCTTCACGAGTTCGGGAGTAGATGAGGATGTCGTCGATGAATACGATGATGAACTTATCAAGAAAAGGTCGGAAGACTTTATTCATCATATCCATGAAGGCTGCTGGCGCATTTGTCAAACCGAAAGGCATTACTAAGAACTCATAACTGCCATACCTTGTTCGGAACGCTGTCTTCGGAATATCCTCCTCTCTAACACGAAGCTGATGATAACCGGATCTCAAATCAACCTTAGAGAAGAAACAAGCTTCACCCAATTGATCGACCAAGTCATCTATACGTGGTAACGGATACTTATTTTTGATGGTCACACTGTTGAGCTTTCTATAGTCCATAAAGAGACGTAGCGAACCGTCAGCTTTCTTCACAAAAAGGACTAACGAACCCCAAGGTGAGTTACTGTCTCGGATAAAGCCCAGCGATTTCAACTCATCCAGCTGCTTGTTCAACTCCTTCATCTCTAGAGGTGCCATACGATACGGAGCAGAAACAAAAGGAGCTGTTCCGGGAACTAAGTTGATATGAAACTCTATTTCTCGATGAGGCGGTAAACCTGGAAGAGCTTTTGAAAAAACATCTGGAAAACTATCGACAACAGGTATAAGTTGGGTACTCTTTTCAGAACTGGATCCTTCCACTGCATACAAGGATAAGAAGCAAAGAATACCCTGTCTACTCTTCGACACTAACCTCAGAGCAGATCTATCAACATTTGAAACTAAGCTTAACTGATAAGACACTACATGTCCGAAATCAGTTGTAAAGATAACACGACGATTACGACGATCAAGCATAATCCCATATCGGGAAAGCCAGTCATATCCCAGAATAACATCATAAGCAAACATAGGCATTACTACAAGTGATGCCTCCAAATAAACATCCCCAACATAAACATAGGCTTGACACCCATCACTAACGGTAGTCGTGCCCAACGGGGATTTCACACATAAGGGAGAGTCAAGATTTTACAGTTTTAAACCAAGTGAACGAGCATAATGTTGGGCTATAAAAGAGTGTGTAGCCCCGGTGTCAAACAAAACATGTGCATATGTACCAAAGATAGGAATTATACCATCTAATGCAGTCGGTGTATGATCTATCTCCATGCTGTCAGCTCCAAGAGCGTGTAGCTGTGGTGCCTTACTACGATTTTGAGCTGTATTCCCTCGTTGAGAGCCCGTACTCTGACCCTGTGGTGGTGGTCTCTGATAACTCGGCACTGGGAACTGCTGTAGCGGTGTAGCATGTGGAGCATAAGGCGCAGTGTACTGGCTCGTGCACTGAGGTCGATAGAGAGCCGGAAGCTGAGGGCGCTGTAACTGCGAAGACTAGGAAGTAAACTGTTGCCTCTGTGGAAGACCATTCTGATTCCGCTGATGATGATGTCTATGAGCATTGTCTCTTGACTGTCTCTTCGTACAGACATTTCTTTTGTGGCCTTCATCACCACACTCGAAGCAGGTAATCACATTCACCCGACCCTGTCGCTGTCCAGAAAACTGATGAGAACCCGATCCCTGAGACTGCTGGTTCTTCTAGTAAGGAGTCTGTGGCTTGTGCTGAGGCTTGTTGCGGATTGGTCCAGGCTTGTTTCTGTTATGAGCTTCAAGGAACTCCTTGTCACCCTCTTCCATTGTCAACACCTTAGCAACTATCTGCTGGTAGCTATCCCTGATCTGGAACGGTTGTACACCCCTCTTCACATAGAGGCTAAGCCCTTCCTCAAAGCGAAGACACTTAGTAGCTTCATCCAAAACCTGATTCTTCACATACCGGGCCAACTCGGTGAACTTGGCTTCATATTCTCGCACTGACATAGACCCTTGCTTCAAACGGACGAACTCCCTAGCTTTCCTGTCGTGGAACTGAGCTGAAAAGAAACGCTCGTGAAAACGCTCCTTGAAAACTGACCAAGAAGACCTCTGCTCCTCTGTCAAACCATCCTCGATACTAGCCCACTAGGTAGAGGCTAGACCCACCAGCTTGTTGGAAGCAAACTCGACCCAGAACTCTACCGGTGTGGTGGTCAACTTTAGCTGCTTGCGAATGGCATCAAACCAGCAGTCGGCATCCATCTCTGTGCCCGTGCCGTTGAAAGTGGGTACGTGAGGCTTAAAGAAAAGAGTTAGGGCTGCCTGCTTAGGATGTATCATAGGCTGGGTAGGTACTGCTCCAGAGGTAGGGTTTTCGGTGGTAGGCATTTTCTGAGGAGTCTGAGAAGAACTCCCCGCTCTCTGGGTCTCATTAGGATCAACATTAGCTACCGGAGCTGGGTTAGGTGTTCCAAAAGGTAAGACGGTGAGGAGAGCCTGTATCACCACCGTGAGATTCTGCATAGCCGTTAGCTGATCATTCGGTGTAGGAACCGTTGCATTCTGACTCCCTTGAGGCTGCATGTTCCCGGGGTTCTCTTCGTCGTTGCCTCTCTGCTGCCTCTGACTACGCGTGCCGGGACAAGCCATTTTGCTGAATAAGATTGAAGGAAGAGGAAATCCTATAAGCTTCTAAGAGTAAGGAAAACCATGCTTGGGTATTTTGAAAACGTTTTGATGAAAACCCTTTTGAAAACCTGGGCTCTGATAGCATTATTTGTCACGGCCTAAAATTTAGACACGTGACACGGCAGCCAAATCATAATATCAACCCGAGATTTAAGGAAAAACCTTTATTACGAAAAGCGGGTCAACATTATAATTTAGCTAAGTCTAATTATTTATAACGTAGCATCATAACCACATAATAAAATAAAGTAGAAAATAAATACTTTTTAATGCGGAAATCAAACACAAAATCGGTCTTCAAAAGAGATTACCAACCATAAAATATTCCCAAGCATGAAATTTAAATAACGTGAAATAAAGTCCAAACTTAATATCTCATTACATCAGAACGAGAAACAGAATGAAGAAGATGGAGAAAACAGATAGCATCATCTTCGGTAGAAACGGATAGCTCAACGATTTTCGGAACTGCTACCTCCTGCACCTGGAAGTAGTCATTTCGAAATCACAAAGAAAAGGGACGTGAGCGCTGGCTCAGTAGGACAGAAACAAAGGTGGGTTAAACAGGTAACATTTAAAAGTATGACATAACATTCGTTTCCAAAAATAATCAACAATTTAAAAAAATACATGGCATAATAATCATAAAAAAAAAATCAACAATTTCGGGAAAATATTTTTAATACAAGTTTTATTCTGCTGAGGACTTAGCGTAGCTGCAACATACGTGCCCCAATATTAAAATAATAAATCATTAAAATAAACCATCATATTTTGAGTGAGGACATATCGTAGCTATAATATACGTGCCTCGAATCGAATTATCCTAGATCATCTCGTTACGGTCTAAATAGGCCGAACGGCCCTGCGCAGGTTTAGGGACCTTCCCCCATGGCGTCAACTTTGGGACGCACGCATCATTTATAATGATCATGAACTAGAGCTCAATTATGTTCACCGGATTATTCAAAAGATGGTATTTACCAAGTTATATTATGCCATTAATCAAAACACGCTTTAAAATACACATTTATTACAAAACACTTTGCATGCTTTTTATTTCATCAAAAAAACAATATAATAATTTCATAAACTGAAAACAGCATGTCATCGATAAGACAGGGAAATTTAAAACACTTGACTACTCCCAAAAAAGGCTAGAAAGTCCTGCCTCAATTATCGTACAAGCGTTGCGATAACGTGATCCACGAATCAAGAAAGAACGTCAAATAAATCCTATAATCACAACATATGATCAGTCTAGGTCTAGACATAATCATCCAATCATTTTAGTGTACCACAAAAGGATTTTAAAATGTTTAATAAACATTTGGGATTTAAAATAAAATTTGTGAAAAACTCTAAGTTAGGATATTACTGATCATGGGCAGACTGACCTAGGCTGACTGTAAAATCAATATTAATTCATTTTTAATCTCAAAAATTCTAAATTTTTAATTTGTTAAACTATACATCCGTAGCTTTAATTCCATATAATTTTATAATTTTTAGACATCGTTTGGTTACTCAACTAAGCCAAAAACCGAGGGGTTATTTTCAAGCATAAAATCAGGGTTTCAGTTTCAGTTCAAAAACTGGCAGTTCTGTCCACCTATCTTAGAAAAATATTTTGACTAGGTCAACGGATGATTTTGGTTTTGAAATTTTGTAGAAATTTAGGGGACATCTCGAATTTAATTTTAGGCTCAAGATTCACTCAAAAATCATTTTTAAAACTCAAGTTATGGCTGACACAAGTTTACTATTCATATGGTAATTTTTCAGAATTCCATTTTTCCTGTCCGAATTTCAATTAGCCTCAAACCAATTCAATTTTCATCCAATGATCACGAAATTTCATGGAGAACCTTATTTATATGTCATTAACACAACCCAAGAATCAAATTGGCAAAAATCATAAAATTATCACATGTGATGATAGGTTTTTAAAAGGGGATCAATGAGGCAAAATTTTTAGGGTTTTAGAGAGAGAAATCACACTTTGTTTGTGCTGCACTATTTTTGATGCTTAGTCTCCTTTTTGGCTGAGTTTGTGTGAGTGTTGGAGTGTGTTTTGGGCGAGAAGAATTCAGAGAGGAAACAAGGGAAGGCTGGCCGAATTTTGAAGAGTGAAAGGAAGGTGAATGAGAGTTGAAAGAGGGTTTTTATACTAGGGTTTTCTTTCCTTTTCTCTTCCTTGCTTGGCCGAATATTTTGAGGGGCAAAAGGGGAAACTTTGTGCTGTTTTGAGGCTAGGGTTTTTCTCTCCTTATTTCTCCTTAAGTGACCAAAATTACCCATTAGTTTTTAAGGAAAAATAATTTGAATTTTGATTGAGTTTTGACCTAGCTTTTAATTCAAATCAAATCTCCTTTATTTCCTACACTTTATGGCCGAATTTCTTCTTTATATTTAAGGGATGAAATTTGAGTTTGAATCCTCCTTGGATTTGTAGGATTTGAATATTAATTAAAAATCCCAAGTAATGGCCGAATATTTTAGGGTTTTTGAAGTCAAAATTGTTGACTTTTTGAGTGGAATTTGACTAGGAAACCAACCTAGGGTTTCCAAAAGATTTTTAATTAATTTTTTTGGCACACTAATTTTATTTAAATTATATATTGACCCTTAAATAAAATTTAAGGCGTCGCATCTATACTCTAGACAGTCAAGACAAACCATCCCCACCGTGGCTTTAGATAATATAATAGTCTTAACATAAGTTGGATGGCCGGTCTAACCCCATAGACTACAGATCATAATTGGGACTGCTTCTTTTAGAACATTATCTTCTTCCATACAGAAGTCCATTGCATGCAACATTCTAACAGTTTAACACAAACAGTCAGTGATCTATATTTGCTTACATTTACTTTAACATGTAAATAGAATAAGGACAAACGATAATGTAATGACTAACCTCTATATATAATTTTATTATCCAGTTCAAAATAAATGAAATACATCAAAATGTCTTTCATGCTTAGGGCATTTCCTAACAATCTCCCACTTGACCTAAGCCAGTAGATGTGCCATGTTATGCATCCTCATCGCCTTAATATGCCTTTCAAAGCTTCTAGCCACCAAAGTCTTATTAAAGGGGTCAGCAATGTTGTCCTCAGACACGACCTTACATACATCTACTTGTCCTGTCTCCACGTGCTCTCTAATAATATGATACCTCTGATCTATGTGTTTAGTCCTCTTGTGGTGTCGAGATTCCTTCGTGTTGGCAATAGCCCTCCTATTATCACAACAGAGTGTGATAGGCTGGTCAACACCTGGAATGGCCTCAAGGTCTCTAAAGAACTTGCGAAGGCCAAACTGCCTCTTTAGATGCCTCAACTACAGCCAAATACTCAGCCTCCATCATAGAGTCAGCTGTGCATCCTTGTTTCACGCTCCTCCACACAACGGCACCTCCTCCGAGTAAGAACACTGATCCTGATATTGATTTCTCAAATCCTTACAAGTCTAGAAGTCTGAGTCCGTATATCCTACAGGTGTTAGGTCCCCTCCAGAATACACTAGCATATAATCCTTTGTTCTCTTAAGATACTTGAGTATATGCTTTACTGCTTGCTAGTGCTTGATTCCAGGATTCACTTGATATTGACTCACCATACCTACTAGAAAACATATATCCAGGCGAGTGCAAAGCATAGCATACATAAGGCTACCCACAGCGGATGTATAAGGGAACTTATTCATACATTGTCTTTCTTCCGATGTCTTAGGATAGTCATCCAATGAAAGAGTCAATTCGGCAATGGAAGGTTGTGAACCTTTCTTTACCTCTTGTATTGCATATTTGTCAATTATTTTATCTATGTATAAAGCCTGGGATAATGCTATCATTTTGTTTTTTTGATCTCTAAAGAGACGAATGCCTAGAACATAATTAGCTTCTCCCAAGTCCTTCATGTCAAACTATTGGTGTGGCCAAAGCTTGACCGATGACAAATTCCCTACATCATTCCTAATGAGCAGTATATCATCGACATAGAGTACCAGAAAGAACACTTTTCCATCCATAATATGTTTATAAACACAGGGTTCATCAACGTTCTTCTCAAAACTGAATGTTTTGATTGCTTGATCAAACCTTTGGTTCCATGAGTGAGATGCTTTGTTTAATCCATATATGGATTCAAGTAACTTGTAAACTTTTCTCTCTTGGCCTTTTACCATGAACCCTTTGGGTTGTATCATATAGATACTTTCCTCAAGATGGCTATTTAAGAATGCCGTCTTGACGTCCATTTGCCAGATCTCGTAATCGAGAGCCGCAGCAATGGTTAGAAGAATACGGACAGACTTCAGCATAGCAATAGGTGAAAAGGTTTCATCGTAATCGATTCCAACCTTTTGCATGTATTCCTTTGCCACAAGTCTAGCCTTGAAAGTTTCAACTCTCCCTTCTTCATCCTTCTTTCTTTTGTAGAGCCACTTACATCCAATGGGTTTTATCCCATCCGGTAGATCTACAAGTTCCCAAATAGAGTTGGATTTCATAGAATCCATCTCATTGTTTATGGCTTGTTTCCAAGATTTAGAATTAACATCATTTATAGATCATAGGTAATTGGACCATCCTTATGTTCATGAGCCTTGGCCTGGTATACCTTAGCATCATACATGAAGAAATTAGACTTCCTTGAAACCTTTCCATTACGACGAAGCATCCTAAATTATTGATCATCTATAGGTCATTCACTGGAACTCGGATTTGTGTCCAAGACTAAAACCTGTGCAGTAGTTCTATCACCTGATAACTCCTCTAGCACCACTTTGCTTCGAGGCTTAAAGTCGTTCATGTGACTTTCCTTTAAGAATGTCGTATGGGTTGATACAGTGATCTTTTCTTCCTTCGGGTTATAGAACAGACCTCCCTTAGTTCCCTTAGGATATCCTACAAACATGCACAATTTTGATCTTGGTTCCAATTTTTTTGCATCCCCATCCAGTACATGTGCCGGGTAGCCCTATATTCTCATATGTCCAAAGGAGGGCTTCCTGCCATGCCACATTTCATACGGAGTCCTATAAATTGACTTACTTGGAACCTGGTTCAGAATATAGCATACCATTTGTAATGCATATTTCCAAAATAATAATGACAGCATTGAATAACTCATCATGGATCGTACCATATCCAATAAGGTCCTGTTTCTCCTTTTGACTACACCATTCTGTTGTGGAATACCAGGTGCAGTCAATTAGGATAATATCTCATTCTCTATAAGATGTCCTAGAAATTCATCAAAGAGGTATTTACCACCTCGATCAGATCAAAGTGTCTTTATGGATTTACCCAATTGCTTTTCCACTTCTGCACGATACTCTTTGAACTTATCAAAGGTTTCACTCTTGTGGTGCATTAGGTACACATATCCATACCTCGAGTAATCATTTATAAAGGAGGAATAATACTCATACCTTCCTCATGTTGTGACATTCATGGGGCCATATACATCGGTATGCACAATTTCTAAGAGCTCCTGAGCTTTAGTACCCTTAACTCCAAAAGACCTCTTAGTCATCTTACCCTCAAGACAAGACTTATATTGTGGAAGACGTACCTCCTCCAGAGATTCTAAAGGATTGTCTTTCACCAACCTTTGAATCCTATCCTGATTAATATGCCCAAGTCTTAAATGCCAAAGATACGCTTTGTTAGAGTGAGAAACTTTCAACCTTTTAGAGTTATCTATTGATTCGGTGTCAAGCAGTGAGTACATCTTTGGTTTGATTAAATACAGGTTTCAATCCATCCATCCAGAACAAATTTTATTTTTACGAATATCAACTCTTTTAGTAAAAGAAATTGAATAAGAATCTTTTATTAAACAAGCTACCAATATAAGGTTCCTCCTAAAATTAAGAACATAAAAACAATATTTCAATAATATAAACCTAAATTCATCAAAGTAAAGATATACGTCTCCCACTGCCTCAGCCACCACTAAGCTACCATCTCCAGTACGCAACGAGAGGCTCCTATCATGTAGACTTCTCATTTTCATGAACGCCTGTATAGAAACACAAACATGATTAATGGCTCCTGAATTAATAACCCAAGTGTCTTTCGATTCTTCCACCAAACAAACTTCTAGATAAAGAAGTTTCATACCTTCCTTACCCTTTGCGGCTAGGAATTCCTTACAAGCCTTCTTGAAGTAACCTACTTTCCCATAGTGGAAGTACTTAGACTTCTTAGGGTCCTTAGGCTCCTTGTTCTTCTTCTTCTTCTTCTTCTTCCCATTTGAGACAAGATGAACAGAAGAACTGAAAGCTGCTTGCTTCTTATTTGGCTTCTTCCTCTTCCATGAGGGTTTGGAAGATTTTGCCAAATTAGCCTCCCTGTTTGGTTGGACCGCATCTCCATCCCTTATCATCTTCTCATAAGTTTAGAGTTACTTCATGAGCTTGGTGAGTCCTATCTCCCTTGTCGCTAGATTATATGTGGCCTTAAACCCCACAAAATCCTTTGATAGAGTTTTAAACACCATTTCCATCTGGGTGTTGTAGTCCAGCTCAGCACCATTTTCGGTAGCCTCAACAAAGAATCCCATAAGAGTGATCATATGGTCCTTCACCGGAGTACCTGCCTTCTGCTTAGAGTTCATGATACTGGTGATCGCAGACTGTCGAGCTAATTTTTATTGGCCTTTGAACATGTCCTCCAGGTTTTCCATGATCTCTCGAGCAACTTGATAAGTCTCATGCTGCTTTTGTAAAGCACTTGTCATGCTAGCAAGAATGTAGCACCAAGCTATCTCATTAGATTCTCTCTAACAAGTATAAGTAACCAGGACCTCCTCAAGCAGTGTGTCAGGTTTAGGCCCAGGTGGGCATGGTTCGTCCAGTATGAACTTGTGTCTCTCACATGTGAGAACTATTAGCAGGTTTCTTTTCCAGTCTTTATAATTATCGCCATTAAGTTTATTCTCAATAAGTATTGAAATGAGGGGTGTTGGTGACATTTTGAATTGAAATGAAGTTATACTAGACATCATTACAAAGCCCAAGCAAATATAGAGATAATTAAGCAAATAAAACATACAAGTATGTTCCTATATGAAACTTGAAAAAACATGTAGCATTACAATGGTAATTCTCAACACCTATTGCCCCAAGCTACTGAGGGGTGGTCATGAGACAAATAGCTAGAACATAGACCCCGTCCAATTAATATATGTTGTCTTAAATCCTCCAATGTTAAGACATATATTAATAATCGCTTATTTTAGTCACCAGTTTAGTTAACAGAACTTCCAGGAAAGGTTATAATGATTCTTGAGTGTATAACCATTGTTTACGTAGTCCGATCCATGTCCTACCAAGCTATCGAGGGGTGGTCATGAATAGAATCATACCCGAACACGTGTTCCACATAGGAGATCCAACCTAGTATACTGGCGGTAGTAAACACCTACGAGGGGTGTGGTCAGGGCAGAACTGACGCGAGGCGTTACCATGCTTTCACATATGGATCAATAATGAAGGCTGTAGGTTTTTTTTTGAACCTCTCCCACTCAATATTTTGAAAATCATGCAAGTTTTGATAAATATATATGATCAATATAGTCTGAGCAGCATTCACCTATCCTATATGACATGTTATCAAATATGCATCCAATACATCCAATACATCCATCATTACATATTTATTAATCCATGACATATCATAGAAAAAATAATTGACGGATAAATAACCTAGCCATAGTCCCATCCTTGAACAAAGAAAATAAAGATTACAAAATTCCATCTAAAGCATTCTTTAGGTCTTGAATTTTGTTCCGCCTTCTTGTATCCATCTTCATATAGCCTCTCCATTTATTTCTCATCTCAAGTATCATTTAAAATTCAAATTTCAAAAAATTTAAATTTCAAATTCAAATTTCAAATTAAATTTCAAATTTCAAAATTTTAAAAAATTTAAATTTTATGTGTAATAATATGTAATTTCAAAAATTTTCAATTTTCAATTACATATTTTTAAACGTGATTTAAAATTAAATCTCAAATTCAAAAATTAAAATTTTTGGTGTTTCAGCCTATCGGCCTTGGGGCCCGGAGGCCCGCAGCCACCATGGGTAGCCCCACCTACCCGGGGGGCTGGCAGCTCATGCTCGGGCTTGGTGCATCCTTGCCAGGTTGCAGGCAAAGCCTGCAACCTCAGGCTACACCCCTGGGGGGTTGTAGTAGCCTACTTGGTTGCAGGTAGAGCCTGCAGCCATAGGCTACACACCTCGGGTGGGTGCAGCAACCAGCCAGGCTGCATGTAATGACCGCCATTTTCATGACACCTACTTACCATGTAATAAGTCATTAAGGAATAAAAGGGACATAATTTAATGTCTTTTAGTACAATTTAAGTAACACGGTCAGGTACGCAGCCGTGTGAGTGACCGTGTGCCATTCGGACTGTGTATCTATTAATAGCCGTGTGAGTGTACATAGTCGTGTAGTGTAACACGGTCAAGTACACGATCGTGTAAGAGGCTGTGTACCGCTCAGATAGATGAATGTATTTCAAAGACATGGTCATGTTGAGTAGTCTCAACTAGTACACGCCCGTGTCTGAAATATACACGCCCGTGTTGCGTTGCACACGCACGTGTAAAAGTCCGTGTAGAAGGCTGTGTAATGAGCCGAGAGCCACTGTAATGACTCTCATGAATTATGAAACTTAATTACTATGTAATGATGTAATTAAGTTAATAAGCACAGTGTGCTTTTTAGTTGAATGAATTAAATGTGAATAGTAATGTTTAATTACTATTCATGCAGTGAAATGGGCAACCGATAGTGAAATCGGTCCACCCTATTATGTGAGTATGCGTTGAGACACGCAATATCAAGAAATCGGTCAAGACGACCATTTCATGATACAGAACTGATGAGCTGGTCATCAGTACGCTCAGACTGGTCACCTGAGCGTAGTAGTGATAATTGCCCTAATAGATGTACAGTATGGGGAAAAGTGGTCTAGATGACCTCTTCTCGCCCAGAGACTGACAAAATCGGAGTCAGAACGCTCAGATTAGTCAGTCAGATAGTGAATAGTGAATAGTGAATAGTGAGAAACGCAGTGTTAGGTTAGTGGCCAAGACGGCCTTAATCTGGCAAAAAACTGATATATTAATAGTCAGCAGGCTCAATCTGGTCAATTGAGCACAAAATGTAGATTTTTTTTTAGGGATACGCAGTATCGGGATGAGGGTCAAGATGACCTTTTCTCCCCCCGAAACTGATATATTTAGACTCAGGACGCCCAAATTAGTCAATCGGGCACCTGACACGTTTTTCAAGATAGGGTCATACAGATCCCGAAAATTGGTCTAGAAGACCTCAGATGGACGTAAAACTGATAAATTTGAAATCAGCACGTCCAAATTAGTCAAGAGAGACTGTGTTTGAAATTTCACGTGAAAACGCCTCGTTATGCATGCACAGTGTCAACACAGTGTAGGCCTAACCACAGTATCAAGAAATTGGCCAAGATGACCTTTTCTTGATATAAAACTGATATATTTGGAGTCAGAATGCTCAAATTAGTCGTTTGAGCACAAAAAGTAATTTTTGACCGGGAACCATGCAGTATCGGGAAACTGGTCGAGACGACCTCGGATGAAGATAAAACTGATATATTTGGGTTCAGCACGCCCAAATTAGTCATAGCCTATCTTAAAATTTTTCAAAAAATTAGTATAAAATGACGAAATTTTTGGGACTATTGAAAAATAGCCCCCATAATTTTTCCAAATCCCATTTCCTCCCCCAACACCACATGAGGATGAACAGTGACTGACCATCGAATCCGGCCTCCGTTTTCGACACCGCCGACACCATTGGAAAGCTCTCGACGAGTTGAGTCCAATGGTGTGCCGAGTCGACGGAACCGACGCCGGAAAACGCCGCACGCGCCGCCTAAAGCCGTCGGTGGCCGAAATTTTCAAACCGTGATTTCTTCGCCGTCCGACGTCCAAATGCCACGATTCCAGTCCCAATGGATTCGTGGTGAAGAGTAGAACAAAACCCAGACTTCATTTCACATCAAGAGCCGCCGGATCGCGCCGTCCAAGGTTCGCCGTCACCGTCACCGTCGCCATCGCCACCGTCGAATCTCGCTATTCCGGCGGAGTTGAGTTGCAAGGTCGGTATCAAAATGCTCAGAACAACACGTAGATCAAAAGCCCCAAATCAATTTTGGGCAACAACGCCGGAAAATGAAGATCCAACACCGCCGCCGTCGCCGACTTTTCGAGGGCCGATTTCCGGTGATAGGAGCCTCGATTGGTGAACTTGACACCACCAATGGGTTCCTCTCGTCGAGCTCTTCAAGATGGTGGTCGCCACTCCCATCGCCGCCGTGGTTAACGCCGATCAACGCCGGTCAACGGCGACCCCGGAGACCGAAAATTGAAGAATGGCCCGTTGGCCTATTTTTGATGTTCCGGACACATCCGCAGCATCGGATTTGAAAACCGAAGTTTCAAAAGTGGAGAACGATGATTCAAAGATTATGCGATCGAGATCGAACGGTTCACCCGACCGCCGACGGGAACGATTTTGGTAGTGGTTTTGATCCCTTGATTCCTCAATTTATTATTAGAAATAATTATGTATGAATTATGGTTTACTGACTTGAGGAATTGTAAGAAAAAGGGATGAAATGTCAAAAAAGAGAATGTGAGGAAATGTGAATATTTTTACGTAAAAAGCGGAGCTTTTACGTAAAAATTAGGCCTCTGGTTTAATACATGGCAGGTTAGAATAGGTTAGATGGTTTTGAGGCGTTTCCTAAACGCCGGAAACCCAAAAATTAAGCGGAAATGCTGTCGAAATTTCTAAAACAGCACAAAGGGGTGTTTTAGGAAACGAGGGGTGATTATGTGATCAGGATGGAAACCCGAGCCCCCTCGATGACCTAGGTCCGGGAAAGAAGGACGGACGTTGTGAGGATTAGTGAACCGCCCCATTAGAAATTTCGTAATGTAAGAAAACGACCCCTAGATTAGAATAGTGCCACCCGAGGGATGGGTGTGATCTAAGTATAAAATTTGGGGCGATTACATCGGTAACGGTAACCCAACAGGCTAAATGGTCATACGAGAGGTATTCAGTCAGTTGACTGGTCAGTTAGCCAGTCAAGGACCAAGTCAGAATGGGATAGTGAGAGACAGTGATTAATTTGTCAAGTAGAAAAATTAATCAAGCACGATTAAAAATTAGATATCAAATTTCCCAAAGTAGAGCAGTTGGGTACCGATAGGCATCGGTACCACACAACGATAAGTTTATTAGTTCCTAACGATAGAGTGACCTAAGAGCGATGTTAATTAATTTATTGGGTAAATAAATTAATTAACAATGATTAGAAAATCAAATTCTTAAGAAGAGGGCAACTAGTACCAACAAGGATCGGTATCACTAACGATAGAGTTTTTATTAGTCACTAATGACCACAGTGACCTAAGAGTAAATGTTAACGACATGTATTATGATTACAGGGAGGTACCTGTATTGTGACGAATGCGAGAGTATAAACTGTCTGATGACAGGTAAGTACAACTCCGCCTACAGCATGGATAAAATGAATTTAAAATGATGCTTTTCCAGTATATTAAGTATGTATCTTGTACACGATGCTGCATAACATACATAAAAGCATATAGTTTCACAATCGAGTAGATTGATGAAAGAACAAGATAGAAGCCATAGATCCCTACCGCGTAGGATTGGGGACAGCTTAGAGAAGCGTATGGCTAGAATAGTTAAACAAGATGGAAATAAATAGGTGTGTCGTACCGGCTCCTTCAGTCGAAAGGGTTTCCAGTTAAAGAAAGTTAAGGCCAAAAGTTGAGCATCAGTTGATGGCTCTTCGGCATTAGTTGACCTCGGGCGTTACCGTTGGTCTGCGCGCACACGGTACTGACACATGGGCCCTAAATAGACAAGAAAAGAAAAGAGAAGTTTGAAGCATAAATGAACATAACCGGACCATGCATTAGTTATAGTTCGCTATGCTTTCTTTTTCAGTAGAGTGCATACAGTACACGATGCTTCTGTCATGCATAAAGTATGTGAAGTTTTATATTCAGTGTTATGACATGTTATGTGATGACATGATATGTGAGCTGATATGTGATATGCTTATATGGTATGTGATTTATTAAGTGATATATGTCATGCTTATGATTTTAAGTATGTGCTATGTTCTAAACATGTTTTGCGGTTAACATGTTGTACTTACTGGGCGTAAAGCTCACGGAGTGTGTTCATGCTGTAGGTAAGCTTCCTATAGCGTAAACACCAAGGGGCGATGATGGCGGCGGAGGCGGATGTGAGGATGAGGTTATGGATACACCGCGAGTATTCTTCCGCACAGTATGAGTAAATAATATTTTGAATGGTGACAGTTAAATAGTATTTTGAATAGTAAAGGTTAAACGGTATTTTGGAACAGTAGACAGTATATGTATGAGTAGTTATTTAAATAGTATCTGATGAATAGTAATCAGATAAACAAGTATATAATTGTGTATGTATAATTTAAATCCTTATGTTTTTCAAATTCCGCATTTTAATAAGTATGCGTACATGAATAGTAAATACGTACGCGTATATAAAAAAAAAAAATTTTCCCTCTAAATTTATGGTATTAAATTCCGCAAGTTTAAGTATCGGTTTTAAAGAAGAAGTATAAGTAAAAGTTAAAGAAGCAAGTAATAGTTTTCAGTGACGGTCCGGGCCGCTGAGGGCACGGGGCGTCACAGTTGGTATCAGAGCGGTTTCCTGCCATCCTACCTCACATCGCCGCATGCCTGCCTCATCTGTCCAAGTTAGTTAGTTTTATTTTTTGTTGGTAAATGTTTATCTATTGAAGATAACATTTTATAGTAATGAGATGACGAAACCTATGATGGCGAGGATAAGACGAAGAGATGCTGAGATCATTATATGAAAATCACGACCGCGCAGTGCTAGAGAACTGCTCAGAGAAAGAACATGGATTGCTGCCCGAGTTGTATCGATCTTCAGGGCTAGTTGTCCACTAAGTTTTGAATGGCAAACAGTACTCCTGCACTCCATGAGAATGTCAGGACTGGTTTCGCGTTATCAAAGTGATTCCCCGATTGTACGCCATTGATCAGGATAACTGAGTCCTGTTGGCTATTGATATCTCTCAGGAAGATACTCTCGTGTGTATCGGGATCCGTATGACCAGGATGAGTTCTTAACTGCGTCGAGTTTCGCCATACCACGATCGAGCCAATCTCTGAGAGGAGTCTAGCATCTGCCCCAGTTTTTCTCTATGGGCAAGCAGGGAGTGAAACCGCCTAAGTTCTCTAGAGTTATGGATATACGAGAATTTGTTCATCGGACTGAAAGACTGCAGCTGATGTCCGGCGATACAGTTCTAACATATGTTGTTCGCTACAAGGAACCGAAATGGACTTCTACAATACATGCCGAGACAAAAGTGGATCAAGACAGGAGAAGACCTAAAGAGAGAAAGAGACCTTGCCAAACAGAGTTAGAAGAGCGATCAAGCAGGACTAGCAAGCCTTATCAAGGAGATAGTGAACGCTGAGAGAAAAGTGCTCAACCCCGGGAACCCTGCACAAGCCCAAGGCATTATAGCAGTCACCATTATGGAGGGTGACCCGGTAGAACCAGCACCCCAACTGACCGATGAAGAGTTCATGGTCGAGCACTAGCCAGAACTACACGAGGGCAATAGGGAGCCAATGGAGAACCTCGAACCAGCCCGTATGTCTCCCGAACACCCCATGGAAGTGAAGATGACAAGACTCTTTCCGATGCCTATCCCAACGATGAGGGAAAGGAGATCCCTGACCGCTTTAGTAATGACAAATAGATGAGGGTGTACGAACCCCAAGCCATCATAGCCAGTGATGATGAGGTCCGTTTCAGCTGAGAAGAAGAGGAGAACCTAGAGTAATTCCCACTCAACGATAGTGATGATGAGGAGATGTCTGATACTGAATCAGGATTGTCCTTCCAATAGTAGTAAGCCTTCTGCGGGAATGTTAGTTATGAAAAAAAAAATATAGAGGGAAGCAGTAGCTCTCCCCCGTCAGTTGTAGCATAATGTACTTGTTGGGATCGTATAAGGGAAGTGTGTGTCACTCCCACTGAACTAGAATCTTGAATATATGTATATATATTATGTGAAATATATTATGAGATAAGTAGTAAAGCTTTGCCCTAGGGGCCAGATATAAATTTTTTCCATAGTGTGAGTATGATATGACAGGAAGTGCAGGACGAATCCTAGCACTCAGACGATGTCCCAATACAATGCGGTAATTGTATTGAACATCACAGTATGAGAGAAAGAAAGGTGGATATAGTGTGTATATTTATATCCATAATGTTTAAGTAAGATTGTTAAGTAAGAAAGAAAATGATATGTGATACGAATCCCAAGAACAGAATTTAAGAGACTGATATTTTCCTTTCCCGCTGTACGATAGGGTTACATAGGAAAACATGGCAAGAACGAGAGCTTAGTTAAACCCAGCATCCCGAGAGGATGAGTTGATAGCACAGATCGCAGCCATGCGAGAGATGATTGAGAACTAGCAACCGGAGCTAAACCAGCTTAGGGAATAGCTGGGCCAGCAACCCCAGGCACCACAGTCAGTAAAGATGATAGCACAGGAGGCTCTAGCAGCCCCAGAAACTCTAAGGGAACAAGCAGCTCCCCCAGCCCAGGAGGCACTAGCGCCTATAGTAATGGCTACTCTCATAGCAACAATTGTTTTTTTTTTTTTTGCCAATCCCTACGGAAGGCGACTTGTATGAGAGATTCTGACGCATGAAGGCGTTAGAATTCTTAGGAATCACCAACCCTATAGAGGCCAATGACTAGCTAACGGATATCCAAGTAATCTTGGATTTTATAGGGCTAACAGATAGAGAGAAAGTGATGTGCGCATCCTTCACCCTGCGCAATGAGGCGCGTTAGTGGTGGAAGATGGTAACCATTAGGAGGAACATCAGAGAGATGAGCTAGAGCGATTTCATTGAGGAATTCAAGGAGATGTACTTCAACAAGGAAGCACTAGTAGCGTAGTAAGATGAGTTCAACAACCTGCACCAAGGTAGTATGACTGTTATGGAGGCAGTCAAGAAGTTTGAGTAGTTGGCTCAACTTTGTCCAGATTTAGTACCAACCAAAAGGAGAGAGTCAGACTAATGCTGAAGATGTTCAGAACGGAAATCACAGTTTAGGTCTGTAGCAGAAGCCACGGACCAGCGACACTAGCAGAATGTGTCAGCAAGACTATCTGAGCTGAGTACTGATCGGTTCATGATAAGGAACGAAAGGCATAGAATTTTAAGGCATGAAAGGAGGAGAAAATGCAAGTCGAGCAGGCTCAGGAGAAGCAGAACCCCGAGTCACCATACAGAGGGCAGAACATGGGAACCGACTAGAATAGTAGGCATTCCCATAACAACAACAAGAGAAAAGGGGAATTAAGGCAATCAAGATTCACAGAAGAATTTCCCCAGAAGAGAGACGACCAGGAAGGAATGACAGCCAATACCCGACGTGCACGAGATGCGGAAAGAGGCACCCAGGAGAATGCAAGCAAAGAGCAAGTGGTTGTTTCATCTGTGGCAAGGAAGGCCACTATGCCAAAAAAAAAAATTGCCACTCCAACCTGTAGAATCGACAGAATCAACCCCGCACTGGGAATAATCAACTTCACACCAACCAGACCAGGATCGAAGACCCTTCAATCACACAAGGTATACTGAAAGCTTCAGACAGCTAAGGGAGAATTTATGCTTACACGGGGAGTGACGTTGAAGCTGTAACTTCTACAATGGTGACAGGCCTGCTTTCTATCGCCAACTTTGATGCGTTAGTTCTACTTGATTCTGGAGCCACCCATTCGTTGCATCATCAGATTTTGCCAAAAAAAAAAAAAGCTTAGGACACAACGTTGTCATCAACTGTTGAAGGCGGAAAATCGTTTTCGAACCAATCGGATGTGAAAAGTTCATCTACAAGGGTTTGTCGCCAGAGCAACCAAAGACGATGATATCAGCAGTGAAGGCTCGCGAGATGCTATCCAGTGGATGCACGGACTTCCTAGTATATGTAGCAGATAAGACTCAAGGAATAGAGATAGGACCCAACAACGTACCGATAGTCAGGGAATTCATGGAGATATTTCCAGAAGATCTTGCAGGACTCCAACCAAAGCACGGGATCTCGTTCGAGACTGAACGTCTACTAGAATCAGCCCCATCTTTGAGGCCCCCTACGGAATGGGCCCTGTAGAGCTAAAGGAGCTCCAAGCCCAACTAAAGGACTAAATAGATAAGAGATTCATTCGACAGAGCTATTCACCCTGGAGAGCACCCATACCATTCGTGAAGAAGAAAGATGGACCACTGAGAATATGCATCGACTACAGAGAGTTGAACAGGATTATGATTAAGAACAAGCATCTGTTGCCACGGGTTGATGATCTATTTGATCAGCTCCGAGATGCTGCAATGTCCTCGAAGATCGATCTACGTTCAGGGTACCATCAACTACGAATCAGGAATGAAGATGTACCCAAGACAGCCTTTCAAACGTGGTACGGACATTATGAGTTTCTGTTCGTGTCGCTCAGATTGACGAACGCACCAGCAGCTTTCATGAACCGGATTAACTGCATGTTCAAGGACTATTTGGATAAGTTTGTCATTGTGTTCATTGATGACATACTTATACACTCTAAGACGAAGGAAGGTCACTTAAGGATCATTTTGCGCATGTAACAGGACCATCAGTTATACGCCAAGTTCTCCAAGTATGAGTTTTAACTGGAGAAGGTCCATTTTCTAGGCCACGTAGACCCCAAGGAAGGAGTATCTATGGACCTGACGAAAATTGATGCAGTTAGCACGTGGCCAGCTCAGAGGAACGAAACGGGAATTCACAGTTTCTTTAAACTAACAGGATGTTACCTACACTTAGTCGAAGGCTACTCAAAGTTAGCTGCTCCGCTCACAGCGCTCACCAAGAAGGGAAAGAGGTATAAGTGAATCTACAAGTGTGAGGAAAGATTTCAAGACCTGAAATGAAGACTCATAAGTGCTCCAATACTGACCATTCCAAATGCTGGTTAGGGAAGCTTTGTGATTTAAGCGCCGCATCTAAAACCAAGTTGGAAACTGTGTTGATGCAGAGTGATAGAGTAGTCGCGTATGCTTCATGACAACTCAAAAACCTTGAGAAGAGCTACCCAACGCGTGATCTGGAGCTAGTAGCGATAGTTTTTATGATAAAAGCATAGAGGCACTACCTGTACGGAGTCACGTGCGAGATTTACATCGACCACTAGAGTCTCAAATGTATCTTCACGCAGAAAGAGCTCAACATGAGGCAGCGTAGATGGCTAGAGTTGGTAAGGATTACGACCGTGAGATCCTATACCATCCGGAGAAAGCCAATAAAGTGGTCAATGCGTAGAGTCAGAAGCATATTACTATGCCTATGAATATTAGTGCCTTGTCAGGAGCACTACAAAGGAGCTATGCGACAACGAGATCAAGATTTTGATAGGGAGATTGTCTGACATGACCCTCCAATCGACGCTCCAAGAAGAGATCAAGATCGGTCAAGGTTTCGATTTGTCCCTGCTCAAGTCCAGAAAGGAAGCTATAGAGGACAAGGGTTCAGAGTTTAAGATCCTTAAGGATGACGTACTCTACTACAGAGATAGAGTGTGTGTTCTGAAAGATGAACTCAAGAAGCGAATCCTTTTGGAACCTTACGAGACGTCATATTCCGTACATCCAATAACGAATAAGATGTACAAGTACCTGAAGGAAAGCTTTTGGTGGCCTGAAATGAAGAATGACATTATCGAGTTCGTCGCCAGATACCTTACGTGCCAGAAGGTTAAGGTAGAACACCAGCGCCCAGCAGGATAATCGTAGAAAATTAAGCTACCCGAGTAGAAATGGGACCAGATTACGATGAATTTCATAATTGGATTACCGAAGACGTTAAACGATAATGACACAATCTGGGTGATTGTAGAAAGACTGATGAAATCAGTTAGATTTTTAGCAATGAAAGTTAGCTACTCGGTGGAACGACCAGTAGAAATCTATGCGGCACAGTTCGTGAAACGGCACGGAATACCAGAGTCGATCGTCTCAGATCGTAGTGGATGCTTTACCTCCAGATTTTGGCGAAGTGTTCAGGTTGCATTATGGTCCAAGTGAGAGTTCAGCATAGCATTTCATCCTCAGACCGACAGTTAGTCTGAGAGGACCATGCAGATGTTAGAGGACATGTTGAGACCTACGTCCTAGACTTCAAAGGAAATTGGAATCAGAAGCTACCATTGAGCGAGTTCTCATACAACAGCAACTATCATTCCTCGATAGGAATGGCACCGTACGAGACACTCTGTGAAAGGGAATGTAGATCCCCAGCTCATTAGTACGAAACCGGAGAGAAACTGCTAGTTAGCTCAGACATCATCAAGAATACCATGGCAGACGTGCAGCTGATACAAAAAACGTAAGATACAGTACACAATCGACAGAAGAATTTTGACGATAAGCGCCATAGACCCCTCAAGTTTCAAGTAGCGACACCCGTGAAAAGGATGATGCGCATTGAAAAGAAAGGAAAGCTCAGTCCTAGGTACATAGGACCTTTAAGATAATAGAGAAAGTCGGGAAGGTGGCTAATAGACTAGCACTTCCTCTCGAGTTAGTTACAGTGCACAACGTCTTTCACGTCTTCATGCTGAAGAAGTACGTGCCTGACAGCTCCCATATTCTTAGCCAAGAATCCGTTGTAGTATACGCTGATCCGACGTACAAGGAGTGCGGATCCTAGTCAAAGAGGAGAAGGTACTTAGGAATAAAATATACTGCTAGTAAAAGTGTTGTGACAGAATCATAGTGTTGAGGAAGCCACATGAGAATGGGAAGAAGACATGAGAAGAGACTTCCTGGAATTATTCTAATTTTCGAGGACGAAAATTTTGTAAGGGGGGTAGGTTGTAATGACCGCCATTTTCATGACACCTACTTACCATGTAATAAGTCATTAAGGAATAAAATGGACATAATTTAATGTCTTTTAGTACAATTTAAGTAACACAGTCAGGTACGCAGCCGTGTGAGTGACCGTGTGCCATTCAGACTGTGTATCTATTAATAGCCGTGTGAGTGTACATAGTCGTGTAGTGTAACACGGTCAAGTACACGATCGTGTAAGAGGCTGTGTACCGCTCAGATAGATGAATGTATTTCAAAGACATGGTCATGTTGAGTAGTCTCAACTAGTACTGTGACGCCTTAAATTTTATTTAAGGGTCCATATATAATTTAAATAAAATTAGTGTGCCAAAAATTAATTTAAAAATCTTTTGGAAACCCTAGGTTGGTTTCCTAGTCAAATTTCGCTCAAAAAGTCAACAATTTGAACTTCAAAAAAAAAAAAAACCCTAAAACATTCGGCCATCACTTGGGATTTGAAATTAAAATTTAAATTCCACAAATCCAAGAAGGATTCAAATTCAAATTTCATTCCTTAGATATAAAGAAGAAATTTGGCCATAAAGTGTAGGAAATAAAGGAGATTTTATTGAATTAAAAGCTAAGTCAAAACTCAATCAAAATTCAAATTATTTTTTCTTAAAAACTAAGGGATAATTTTGGCCACCTAAAGGGAAATAAGAGAGAAAACCCTAGCCTCAAAACAGCACAAAAACTTTCCATTTTGCCCCTTACAATTTTCAGCCAAACAAGGAAGAGAAAGGGAAAGAAAAACCTAGTATAAAAACCCCCTTTGAACTCTCATTCACCCTTCCTTTCACCCTCAAAAATTCGGCCAGCTTTCCCCTCTCTCCTCTCTGAATTTTCTCTCCCAAAACACACCCAAAACAGCAAACAAAACTTACCAAAAGGCAGCTCAAAAATTCAACAACCTTTGGGACAAAAACAAGGTGAGAAATCAAAATTTTTTTCCTTCCTTTTCTTTTTGATTTCAAATCCGAAATTTTATATGGTTTTCTCCACTGTTTCCCTACTGTTTTGAAGACTCCAACACTCACACAAATTCAGCCAAAAGGGAGACCAAACATCAAAAATAGTGCAGTACAAACAAGGTGTGATTTCTCTCTCAAACCCTAAAATTTTGACTCATTGATCCCCTTTTCAAAAACCCTATTATCATATGTGTAAGATTTTATGATTTTATCAATTTGATTCTTGGGTTGTGTTAATGACATATAAATAAGGTTTTCCACAAAATTTCGTGATCATTGGATGAAAATTGAATTGGTTTGAGGCTAATCGAAATTCGGACACAGAAAAACAGAAATCTGGAAAATTACCATATGAACAGTAAATTTGTGTCAGCCATAACTTGAGTTTTAAAAACGATTTTTTAGTGATTCTTGAGCTAAAATTAAATTCAAGATGTCCCCTAAATACCTCCAAAATTTCAGAACCAAAATCATCCGTTTGCCTAGTCAAAATATTTTTCTAAAATAGGCGGACAGAACTGCCAGGTTTTGAACCGAAACTGAAACCCAGATTTTTATGCCTGAAAACAACCCTCGGTTTTTGGCCTAGTTGAATGACCAAATGATGTTTAAAAATTATAAAAATTATATGGAATTAAAGCTACGGATGTCTAGTTTAACATATTAAAAATTTAGAATTTTTGGGATTAAAAATGAATTGATATTGATTTTACAATCAGCCTAGGTCAGTCTATCCATGTCCAGTAATATCCTAACTTAGAGTTTTTCACAAATTTTAAATCCCAAATATTTATTAAACGTTTTGAAATCTTTTGTGGCACACTAAAATGATTGGATGATTATGTCTAGATCTAGACTAATCATATGTTGTGATTATAGGACTTATTTGACGTTCTTGCTGGATTTGTGGATCACGTTATCGTAACGCTTGTGCGATAATCGAGGTAGGACGTTCTAGCCTTTTCTGGGAGTAGTCAAGTGTTTTAAATTCCCCTGTTTTATTGATGGCATGCTGTTTTCAGTTTATGAAATTATTATATTGTTTTTTATGAAATAAATGCATGCAACGTATTTGGTAATTAAATGTGTATTTTAAAACGTGTTTTGATTTATGGCATAATATAACTTGGTAAATACCATCTTTTGAATAATCCGGTGAACATAATTGAGCTCTAGTTCACGATCATTGTAAATGATGCGTGCGTCCCAAAGTTGACGCCATGGGGGGAGGTCCCTAAACCTACGCAGGGCCGTTCGGCCTGTTTAGACCGTAACGAGATGATCTAGGATAATTCAAATTCGAGGCACGTATATTATAGCTACGACAAGTCCTCACTCATAATATGATGGTTTGTTTTAATGATTTATTATTTTAATATTGGGGCACGTATATTGCAGCTACGCTAAGTCCTCAGTAGAATAAAACTTGCATTAAAAATGTTTTTCACGAAATTGTTGATTTTTTTTTGTTATGATTATTATGTCATGTATTTTTTTTAAATTGTTGATTATTTTTGGAAACGAATATTATGCCATATTTTTAAATGTTATCTATTAACCCACCTTTGTTTCTGTCCTACTGAGCCAGCGCTCACGTCCCTTTTTCTTTGTGATTTCAAAATGACTACTTCCAGGTACGGGAGGTAGCAGTTCCGAAATTCGTTGAGATATCTGTTACTACCGAAGATGATGCCATCCGTTTTCTCCATCTTCTTCTTTCTGTTTCTCGTTTTGATGTAATGAGACTTTAAGTTTATACTTTATTTCACGTTATTTAAATTCTATGCTTGGGAATATTTATGGTTGGTAATTTCTTTTGAAAACCGATTTTGTGTTTGATTTCCGCATTAAAAGGTATTTACTTTCTACTTTATTTTATTTTGTGGTTATGATGCTACTTTATAAATAATTAGGCTTATCTAAATTATAATGTTGACCCGTTTTTCGTAATAAATGTTTTCCTTAAATCTCGGGTCGATATTATGATTTGCCTGCCGTGTCACGTGTCTAAATTTTGGGCCGTGACAAGTACACGCCCGTGTCTGAAATATACACACCCATGTCGCGTTGCACACGCACGTGTAAGAGTCCGTGTAGAAGGCTGTGTAATGAGCTGAGAGCCACTGTAATGACTCTCATGAATTATGAAACTTAATTACTATGTAATGATGTAATTAAGTTAATAAGCACAGTGTGCTTTTCAGTTGAATGAATTAAATGTGAATAGTAACATTTAATTACTATTCATGCAGTGAAATGGGCAACCGATAGTGAAATCGGTCCACCCTATTATGTGAGTATGCGTTGAGACACGCAATATCAAGAAATCGGTCAAGACGACCATTTCATGATACAGAACTGATGAGCTAGTCATCAGTACGCTCAGACTGGTCACCTGAGCGCAGTAGTGATAATTGCCCTAATAGATGTACAGTATGGAGAAAAGTGGTCTAGATGACCTCTTCTCGCCCAGAGACTGACAAAATCAGAGTCAGAACGCTCAAATTAGTCAGTCAGATAGTAAATAGTGAATAGTGAGAAACGCATTGTTAGGTTAGTGGCCAAGACGGCCATAATCTGGCATAAAACTGATATATTAATAGTCAGCAGGCTCAATCTGGTCAATTGAGCGCAAAATGTAGATTTTTTTTTAGGAATACGCAGTATCGGGACGAGGGTCAAGACGACCTTTTCTCCCTCCGAAACTGATATATTTAGACTCAGGACGCCCAAATTAGTCAATCGGGCACCAAACACGTTTTTCAGGACGGGGTCATACAGATCCCGAAAACTGGTCTAGAAGACCTCAGATGGACGTAAAACTGATAAATTTGAAATCAGCACGTCCAAATTAGTCAAGAGAGACTGTGTTTGAAATTTCACGCGAAAACACCTCGTTATGCGTGCACAGTGTCAACACAGTGTAGGCCTAACTACAGTATCAAGAAATTGGTCAAGATGACCTTTTCTTGATATAAAACTGATATATTTGGAATCAGAATGCTCAAATTAGTCATTTGAGCACAAAAAGTAATTTTTGACCGGGAACGATGCAGTATCGGGAAACTGGTCGAGACGGTCTCGGATGAAGATAAAACTGATATATTTGGGTGCAGCACGCCCAAATTAGTCAGTATAGCCCATCTTAAAATTTTTCAAAAAATTAGTATAAAAGGACAAAATTTTTGGGACTATTGAAAAATAGCCCCCATAATTTTTCCAAATCCCATTTCCTCCCCCAGCACCACACGAGGATGAACAGTGACCGACCATCGAATCCGGCCTCTGTTTTCGACACAGCCGGCACCATTGGAAAGCTCTCGACGAGCTGAGTCCAACGATGTGCCGAGTCGACGGAACCGACGCCAGAAAACGCCGCACGCGCCGCCTAAAGCCGCCGGTGGCCGAACTTTTCAAACCGTGATTTCTTCACCGTCCGACGTCTAAATGCCACGATTCCGGTCCCAATGGATTCGTGGTGAAGAGTAGAACAAAACGCAGACTTCATTTCACGTCAAAAGCCACCGGATCGCGCCGCCCAAGGTTCGCCGTCGCCGTCGCCATCGCCACAGTCGAATCTCGCTATTCCGGCGAAGTTGAGTTGCAAGGTCGGTATCAAAATGCTCAGAACAACACGTAGATCAAAAGCCCCAAATCAATTTTGGGCAACAACGCCGGAAAATGAAGATCCAACACCGCCGCCGTCGTCGACTTTCCGAGGGCCGATTTCCGGTGATAGGAGCCTCGATTGGTGAAATTGACACCACCAATGGGTTCCTCTCGTCGAGCTCTTCAAGATGGTGGTCGCCACTCCCATCGCCGCCGTGGTCAATGCCGATCAACGGCGGTCAACACCGGTCAACGGCGACCCCGGAGACAGAAAATTGAAGAATGGCCCGTTGGCCTATTTTTGACGTTCCGGACACATCCGCGGCATCAGATTTGCAAACCGAAGTTTCAAAAATGGAGAACGATGATTCAAAGATTGTGTGATCGAGATCACCCGACCGCCGACGGGTACGATTTTGGTAGTGGTTTTGATCCCTTGATTCCTCAATTTATTATTAGAAATAATTATGTATGAATTATGGTTTACTGACTTGAGGAATTGTAAGAAAAAGGGATGAAATGTCGAAAAAGAGAATGTGAGGAAATGTGAATATTTTTACGTAAAAAACGGAGCTTTTACGTAAAAATTAGGCCTCTGGTTTAGTACGTGGCAGGTTAGAATAGGTTAGATGGTTTTGAGGCATTTTCTAAATGCCGGAAACCCAAAAATTAAGCGAAAATGCTGTCGAAATTTCTAAAACAGCACAAAAGGGTGTTTTAGGAAACGAGGGGTGATTATGTGATCGGGATGGAAACCCGAGCCTCCTCGATGACCTAGGTCCGGGAAAGAAGGACGGACGTTGTGAGGATTAGTGAACCGCCCCATTAGAAATTTCGTAATGTAAGAAAACGACCCCTAGATCAAAATAGTGCCACCCGAGGGACGGGTGTGATCTAAGTATAAAATTTTGGGCGATTACGTCGGTAACAGTAACCCGACAGGCTAAATGGTCATACGAGAGGTATTCAATCAGTTGACTGGTCGGTTAGCCAGTCAAGGACCAAGTCAGAATGGGATAGCGAGAGACAGTGATTAATTTGTCAAGTAGACAAATTAATCAAGCACGATTAAAAATTAGATATCAAATTTCCCAAAGTAGAGCAGTTGGGTACCGATAGGCATCGGTACCACACAACGATAAGTTTATTAGTTCCTAACGATAGAGTGACCTAAGAGCGATGTTAATTAATTTATTGGGTAAATAAATTAATTAACAATGATTAGAAAATCAAATTCTTAAGAAGAGGGCAACTAGTACCGACAAGGATCGGTATCACTAACGATAGAGTTTTTATTAGTCACTAATGACCACAGTGACCTAAGAGTAAATGTTAACGACATGTATTATGATTACAGGGAGGTACCTGTATTGTGACGAATGCGAGAGTATAAACTGTCTGATGACAGGTAAGTACAACTCCGCCTACAGCATGGATAAAATGAATTTAAAATGATGCTTTTCCAGTATATTAAGTATGTATCTTGTACACGATGCTGCATAACATACATAAAAGCATATAGTTTCACAATCGAGTAGATTGATGAAAGAACAAGATAGAAGCCATAGATCCCTACCACGTAGGATTGGGGACAGCTTAGAGAAGCGTATGGCTAGAATAGTTAAACAAGATGGAAATAAGTAGGTGTGTCGTACCGGCTCCTTCAGTCGAAAGGGTTTCCAGTTAAAGAAAGTTAAGGCCAAAAGTTGAGCATCAGTTGATGGCTCTTCGGCATTAGTTGACCTCGGGCGTTACCGTTGGTCTACGCGCACACGGTACTGACACATGGGCCCTAAATAGACAAGAAAAGAAAAGAGAAGTTTGAAGCATAAATGAACATAATCGGACCATGCATTAGTTATAGTTCGCTATGCTTTCTTTTTCAGTAGAGTGCATACAGTACACGATGCTTCTGTCATGCATAAAGTATGTGAAGTTTTATATTCAGTGTTATGACATGTTATGTGATGACATGATATGTGAGCTGATATGTGATATGCTTATATGGTATGTGATTTATTAAGTGATATATGTCATGCTTATGATTTTAAGTATGTGCTATGTTCTAAACATGTTTTGCGGTTAACATGTTGTACTTACTGGGCGTAAAGCTCACGGAGTGTGTTCATGCTGTAGGTAAGCTTCCTATAGCGTAAACACCAAGGGGCGATGATGGCGGCGAAGGCGGATGTGAGGATGAGGTTATGGATACACCGCGAGTATTCTTCCGCACAGTTTGAGTAAATAATATTTTGAATGGTGACAGTTAAATAGTATTTTGAATAGTAAAGGTTAAACGGTATTTTGGAACAGTAAACAGTATATGTATGAGTAGTATATTTAAATAGTATCTGGTGAATAGTAATCAGATAAACAAGTATATAATTGTGTATGTATAATTTAAATCCTTATGTTTTTCAAATTCCGCATTTTAATAAGTATGCGTACATGAATAGTAAATACGTACGCGTATATAAAAAAAAAAAATTTCCCTCTAAATTTATGGTATTAAATTCCACAAGTTTAAGTATCGGTTTTAAAGAAGAAGTATAAGTAAAAGTTAAAGAAGCAAGTAATAGTTTTCAGTGACGGTCCGGGCCGCTGAGGGCACGGGGTGTCACACTGCAGGTAACACCCATAGCCACGGGCTACACACCCGGGTGGCCACGGTGTTGTTGGCATAGCCTGCAGCCGTGGGTGGTCCAACCTTGATAAGGAATGTCACAGCCCTATCCTACCCAAGGGCAAGGGCTGCAGCCCCACCAAGGCCGGTGGCCTGTCCTGAAGGGTTGGTCCTCGAATTTCATGCCATATTCCAATTTATCCATTAGGATCTTCAAAAATTAATTTGAATCCTAATTAAATTGAAATTTTTCACACAGATAAAATTTTGATTTTCAAATTAAATTTAATTTTTGGGAAAAATAAATTATGGTCTTCTAACTTTAATCTCCTCTAAGAATAATTACATAAAATTTACTAGATCGTTTTTAATGTACAAAATTCTAAGAGACTAAAAAATTAAAATCCATGGGAAAATTACAATGATTATAAACTGTTCCCATGGTTACATAAAAAAATTCCTAGATATAATTTTTCTAAATTCTAAGGAACCATAATCGGCATAAACAAGCATGCTTATAATAATTCAAAAAATTAAACCACATACTACATACGTAATACATGATAACAACATAAAGGAATCCTACAATGCCACTATCTAAATATCAAATCCATACATAAATAAAAAGACCAACTAATTGTCTAATTTATGCACATGGCATAATCATGAGATGGCTCTGACACCAATTGTAGGAAAAAATCGGTAAAAATGCATTATAGTGGTGCAGCAGAATTACAAAAATTTTCAAGATCGTTAAATATCTCGTGATGCCATATACAGTAAACTAACAACAATAAAACTCATACCCCTAAAGGATGCCAACTGCAGGAGGAGAATGACCGAAGGGCTTCAACCAACTACCCTTCTCTACTATTCTCCAATTCTTAGATGGTAAAGTATGTGGGCACTCAGTTCCTCGATCGGTATGCTAGCACTACTAGTCTTCTTTCGACCACCTAGATCTCTAAAAAACTTATTGTCACGGTGAGTTATGCAACAATAAGCCTACTTGCCTAAGAGGCTATGGTCTGAGAGAACTAGAGTGGTAGGACCCCTATTTATAGATGCATAAGGTGATCCCTTAAATTCGAATTGGACTAGGAGAAGATTTTCTCCCTTCCTTTCCTCACAAAATCCAAGTTCCTTGTAGGCCATAATCAAGGGAAGATTCGGCCACCCTAGGGGATTTTGCATTCCAAATTTAAATAGGATTTTAATTTAAATTTTATCTCATCATTATCCACTAAAACCGAATTTTCCTTTAGCCCAAGAACAAGGCTAGATTTGGCCATCCAAGTGTGAGGAGAATCAAAATTTAAATAGGATTTTCTAGCTTGAATTTTATCTCACCCTTATCCACATAAAACCAAACTCCCTTGGCCTTATCCACTAAGATTTTCAACCACCTAAGTGAAGGAGAGAATCAAAATTCAAGTCAGATTTTCTAGATTGAATTTCCCTTAATCCTTATCCACAAAAACTAATTGTATCTAGGGTGGGATTCCCTTAACTAATTTGACCATGTTTGTGCAGATTTAGGATTCAAAATTCAAGTAGGATTCAAACAAGATCTTCCTCTCCATTGTCCATATAAAAATCAAAATTTACCTAGCGGATTTATCCATAACAAATTCAATTACACCATGGATTTGTGATTCAAAATTTAAATTCAAATTTCAAAATTCAAAATTCAAATTCGAATTTCAAATTTAAATTTTGAATTCCAATTTCAAATTCAAAATTTAAATTTCAAATTTCAAACTCCACAAAAAGTTGTATTTCAAATTTTGTCCTTATGGATAATTTTCTACAACTCCAATTCAAACTCAAATAAAATCATGACAACTTTATTTGGAATTAGAATAATTTTATACTCTATTATCCAAAACAAAATCAGAATTCAACCGAAGAGAATCTTGTCTTCCATCCTAATCCTATGTCTATACCATCCATGCAAAGTAAACTAGCCAATAAGCATACTTTGATCAATTTGCCATTTGTTAAGGAATTATGTGGAGCTAGTAGAGGGACTAATTGAACATATATAATCGGGCTCCCATGAATTCATATGATCATTATTCTTTACCGAACAACTCAATCATACGATCACTAATTTTAGAGTCACACCACTATAAACCTAAAACTGAACTCCCAATCATATATCATATTACGAAAGCCTATGACAAGCTAATGTCCAATGACCTTGTCATGTATGCAAAACCCTTATATGATATCTATGATTAGCCTTAGGTCAAAGTCCGTTCAACTTATTGATCAAGCTATCTTAAAGTTCCATTATACTACCAAATAAGAAAATGATTATTCATCATATGTGAATAAGAAATCATCCGCCTAGCAGACGACCCAAGGCCTTGTCTATTTTCACATCCAGTATAATGCCTTTAAGAGGATACCCTTAACTCTTAATTAGAGCTATGATTTCGATATCTACAAGCAAACCCTTCATCGTATACTAGTCATGCACCCAACAAACCGGTCTATAAGCTTACTACCTCTGAGACACTTTAGCCATTGGAACATCAAAGTACACAAGTCATATACATGAAATAGTTTATCTACTCAGGATTAAGGTTATTACATAATAAACGTCAAAAGTAGATTGATCCACTCATAGCAGACTATATAGATCAATCATGCTTTAGTCCAGGTAAAATATGTCACCACTAAGCAACATATTTATGTCTCTACTTGGGAGTCTATGCTCCGGACAGTCATGACAAACCGTCCCCACCATGGCTTTAGACAACATAATAGTCTTTACATGAGTTAGATGCTCGATCTAACCCCATAGACTACAGACCATAATTTAGACTACTTACTTTAGAACATTGTCTTCTCACCTACAGAAGTCCCTTACATGCAACATTCTAATAGTTTAACACAAACAGTCAGTGAGCCATATTTACTTACATTTACTTTAACCTGTAAATAAAATAAAGACAAATAGCAATGTAATGAATAACCTCTATATAATTTTATTATCCAGTTCAAAATAAATGAAATATATCAAAATGTATGTGATAACTGGGAATTTTTAGATTCTTGGAGTAAATTAAAATTGTATGTATGTATCAATTTTAATAAATAAAATATGAAAAAGTTGTGTTTTTAATAATATTGAGAATACTGTGAAAATGTTCCAACGGTGTTAAAGTGAGTGAGTTCAGAGATGGAAAATCTTACCGAACAGAAACGAGTGAGACCGCTAAAAAACGGAGCCAAAAACCTTCAAGAGTGCACCGAAGTGCACTAAAAGACAAAAATTTACGGTAGTGCAATTCGGGCCAAATAGAAGCAAAATAAGACAAACCGGTTGCACCAGAAGCGCCCGGAACCCGCCTACGCGATTTTGGTAAAGTTCCGTTTGGTTTGACTTTTGGTCAAAATTTGACCACGAATTAATTCATATATTAATTAGATGATGTCAAGATGACATCATAAATACAACTTAATTAATTTGGTTATTAAGGCTTAATTTATGGTGGTAGGTAGCATTAATGGCCAAGATTTAATGCTTTATGGATCAATGGCCATGATCAAGCCAAATGGTTGTGAAAAAAATTAGGAAAATGGGCAAATTAGGAGGATCGGCCACATGGAGGAAATCAGCCCAAAAATTTTAAATTTGACCCCAAAAAGTTTGCAATTAAGCCCTTGGACAATTAGGAAATTGTTGGTAAAAATTACAAAAAGGTCCCTATCCATTTGCCTATAAATAGGCATCAAAAATTCATTTGGAAAAATCACAAAACCAAGCCAAACTCTTGCCATTTTTCTGCCCATAAAATCTGTGTGTCTCCCTTCCTTTTCCAAGCAAAATTTTGACAAAAATTTACACAAAAATTAGCTTTCAAGTCTTCACTAAGTTGCAAGGATCAAGGTGATAAGGTGAGCTTCTAATTTGAAGCATTTTCCTTGATTTTTCTTGCAAAAATCCGTGTATGTGGGGTGTAGAAAATTGTGGAAAATTTGATGTTTGGTTTTAGTGTTTTTGATTAGTTTGATGCTCGGATGAATGAACCATGATTTAGAACTAGGAAACAAGCAAAAATTTTGCATGCTTTCCTATGAAAACCGTGGCTTGTTAGGGGGGAAAATGTTGAGAAATTTTGGTGATTTGCTTTAATGGTTATGTTGGTTTGATACTATGTTTATTAAAGCATGAATTAGAATAATGAAACAAGCAAATTGATGCATGTTTCACACCAAAAATCCATTGCCAATGTGGGATAAAAATGAGAAAGTTTTGTGATGGAAAAATGATGAGAAATGTTGATAAGAATCCTAGCAATGAGAACAAAATTTTCTATGGTGGTTTAGCATGAAATCCGTAGCTTAATACTAGGGTTGGAATGAAAATTTTCTTAGGATTTTAATGATAACATGTGCATCAGAAACCTTAAGAATGGAATGTGGAAATTGAACATTGTGATAAAAATTTCTTGGTGTGATAACCATGAAAATCCGTGGGTTAATTGGAAGAAAAATTGATGAATTTTGGGCTGTGTGTTGAATGTTGGTTAATGTGGAAATTTTTATATAAAGTTCGGTAACTTTTTATAAAATAGGCCTCTGGTATAGTACATGATAGCTACAAAGGTTCTGAGGCGTACCTAATGCCAGGAAAACTTAAAAATACAAGTGGAAATGCTGTCGAAATTTCAAAAACGACATAAGGGCATTTCGAGAAACGAGGGGTAAAAATATTAGGCTCGGAAAGGAAACCGAGACCCCTCGGTGGGTTAGGGTTAATAATGAAAAAATCAAACCCAAAAGGAATAGTAAACCGACCCTTTGATGGCTAAAATGCCTAGAACAGGAAAAATTCACGCTAGGAGTATTTTAGGAAACGAGGGGAAAAATTATGAACAGGATAGGAAACCCGATCCCCTCGGGAATCAAGGCTCAGGGATGGGATGAAAAACATTTCAGGAGTAATGAAATACCCATTTGAGACTCTGAAACGCTAGAAAAATGAGAAACGACCCTAGGTGTCGGATGAATAGTAATCGAGGGTCAGAAAATGAATAATTGTGATTTTGTAGCAAATAAAGCTGTTAAAAGATACAAGAGCCTAGGAAATATTATTTTATGATATTTGGGCTTAGAAAATTTAGGAAAAGTGATAGAACGAAATAGTTATGGTCCCGAGACCCGTCAAGGGCAAAATGGTCATTTTGACCAAAAATTTCTGAAAGGCTCGTAAAGGACCGTAAAGGATCTAGAATGTCTTAAATAAAATTCTAGAACCCAAAATAAATATTTTAAAGTTAAAAATCTAAAATTTATATAGTACACGGGCGTGTACTTTGAAACACGGCTGTGTAAAGTAAACCTAAGAGGTACACGGGTAGGGACCCAGACATGTTGCAAACCGTGTATCACCTAAAAAGTTAAAATGTATTGTAAAATTTATCACAAAATGAATATATTCGAAGAGATAATTAATGATGGGTATTGACAGACAATACTATGTCTGTAGGGACCCAAACTAGAGATAAAACTATGGAGGAGTTCCGGAAGTGGACATTATTGCAGTGGTGGTAAGTTTATGCATTTACCTATCTGCAACATGAAATATTGTAATATTTCATTCTCTACTAGTTGTACATTAGATGTTAAGTCCTACGGGCATTAGGGGATTAGTTAGTATAACAAATCCCACATAATGAGAAAAAGAGAATATGTAAGACCTACAGGCAACAGAGGTTATTGACCTTGAGGTGGCAATTAAGGTCACTTGGTTAGGATTATAATTGAAAGATGGTAATAAAACCACTTAAGGCGTACCGCCTCTCCAACGTTGTGGTGGAGGTTTTTCAGGTCCTAGGGGGATATAATAATCACTACGGGCGATAAGGGCCTAGAGAGGAAGAAGCCTTAGGGTCACTCCCAAGGCCCTCTTAGTCAGCACCCAATAAACTATCAGTACTGCCACAATGAGCTCAAAACCAGAATATAAACAAAGATAATAGCCAATAATGTGATGAAGGCCATAATTGAGCATAACCGACACTAACACTAAGTGTAGTGGACTCGATTAGGGTAATGTGAATAGTAACCGATTAGGGTAACAGTTACTATTCATCGATCAAAGGTCAAAGTTACTATTCATGATGAATAGTTTTATTCATTAGTACTATTCATAGAAAATTGTATTTTTGATGTTCTTGAATCTATGTGATTCTTACTAAATATGTTTGAACTTACTGAGCCTATTAGCTCACCAGTTTATTCATGTTACAGGTAAGAAATGTGTCCAATAGACTACCTAAATGGCGGCAGGATACGCGTGTGCCGATGGGATAAGGAATCCACTGTAGATTTGGTCTTGTCATAAGTTTTCCGCTAAGCATCGAGAGAAAGTGAATTGAAGAGAATGTGTTTTTTAAAAACGAAGTATATATATTGTATGTTTGTAAATTTTGTTGTACTCAAAGAGACAACTAAAAGTTAGTATTATATTTTATACGACTTTCATACTTGGCTTTCGTGTGAGGAAAGTATATTAAAAAGAAAAAAAAATATGGGTGAATTTTTAGGCCCTGAAATATAAGAGTTGAAAGAAAAAGTGTTTAAATGGCGGCCCGGATTTGGTGCATGGGCTGTCTTGGTCGACTACGGAGTCAGACCTCGGCGGTTTCATGTGGCTAGATTCGGGGGCGTCCCAATGTATTTCATGCTTACGGCATTTCCTAACATGTGGTTATTTTTATTTTATGATTATTTTAAGCATTTTCAATTTTGCTGGTTAGGGTTCCTTAGAATTTTAGAAAAATTATATCTAGGAAATTTTTTATGTAACCATGAGAGCAGTCTATTATTACTGTAATTTTCTTATGGATTTTTATCTCTTTCAATATTTAAAATTTTTGTACACCGGAAATGATATAGAAAACTTTATGTAATTATTCATGGAGGAGATCAAGATTGAAGACTTTAAATTTATTTTTTTAGCATAATCAAATTTTAATTTTGATGGTGTAAAAATTAATTTTTGTGTGGAAAATTCTAATTTCAATTAGGATATCCTAAGGGGTAAAATTAGAATTTACATGAAAAATGAAAAAAAGAGCCATGGGCGTTGGGTAGGAGCCACAGGCATAAGCCCACGGCAACGTAGGTAGCCCACGGCTATCCACCAGTAGCCATGGGCTGTTGGCAGCCACGGGTTATTGGCAGCCAGCAAGTTGTCAGCAGCAGCATAGGCTATACGTAGCCAAGGGCTATTGGCAGCCTGCAAACTGCCAGTGGTAGCCTGTGGAGCTGTTGGTAGCCTGCAAACTGCCAGTGGTAGCCTGTGGAGCTGTTGGCAGCCTGCAAACTGCCAGTGGTAGCCTATGGGGCTGTTGGCAACCATGACTGCCTGTAAGAAGCCAAGGCTACAAGCTTGTGGTAGCTAAAGGTTGCCCCGGGAGGCGTTTTCTTGTAACCCGACCCCTGGGGGGTCAGGATAGAAATTTTTTGAGATCATCAATGATTTAAATTTTAATTTTAAATTGTGTATACTCATAGGTAATTTTTGAAATTTGAAGATTACATATGCTTATGCATGAGATTTACAAATTGCTTAAAATTTGAATTTTTCAAAATTTGAATTTTAAAGGAATTTATGGGATGAGAAATAAATGGTGGAGCTGCATGAAGATGGATACATAAAGATGAAGCAAAATTCAAGACTCAAAGAATGCTTTGGATGAAAATTTATGATCTTATTTTTCTATTTTTCTAAGATAGAACCATGACTCGGTTATTTAATTTTTTTGTCATTTATTTTTTCCTATGTTTCGTCATGTATGGATAAATATATATTGATGTAATGATATGTTGAATATCTGATGACATGCCATATAAGATAGAAGAATGCCACTCATAGTATATTAATCATGCATATTTTAAATAAAAACTTATTGTTTTTAAAATATTGAGTTTTAAACAAAATCCACGGCCTCCATTGTTGATCCATATGTAAAAGACGGTAGTGCCTCATGTCAGTTCCACCCTGACCACACCTTCGGTAGGTGTCTACCATCGCTGGTATATTAGGTTGGATATTCTATGTGGAAAACATGTTTGGGCATGTTTTATTTAGGACCATCCCAAGATGGCTTGAATAGGGTATGGATTGGACGTTGTAAATAATAGTTACACACTCAAGACTGGTTTGGCTAGTAACCTCCCCAAGGAGCTTTGTTAGTTAAATTGGTGGCTGAAATAAGTGATTATTAATATATGTCTTAACCTTGGAGGATTTAAGCCAACTTATATTAATTGGATGAGGTCCATGTTTTCGCTATTCGTTTCATGTACACTCGGACGTAGCATAGAGTGATAGGTGTTGAAAATTACAATTGAAATACTACATGTTTTTTATTAAGTTTTTATGTAGGACCATATTCATATGTTTTATTTGCTAAATAGTTTTTGATATTTACTTGGACTTTGTAATAATGTTCTTCTTATTTTATTATCAGTTCAAAATATCACTGACACCTATAATCATAATACTTACTGAAAACAAACTGAATAGGGACAATTACAAAGAATGGAAAAGAAACTTGCTGATAGTTTTAAGTTGTGAGAGACACAAGTTCATACTAGATGAACCATGCCCACCAGGGCCTCGACCTAATGTGCTACTTGAGGAGGTCTCAGCTGTGTGCACTCATTAGAGAATCCAATGAGATTGCTCGATGCTACATCTTAGCCAGCATGATGAGTGCTCTTCAAAAGAAGCATGAGACTTATCAAGTTACTAAGTAGATCATGGATAACTTGGAGAACATATTTGGAGGCTAAGAAAAGTTGGCTCGACAGTCTGCTATAACAAGTATAATGAACTTTAGATAAAAGGTAGGTACTCCGGTGAAGGATCATATGCTAACGCTTATGGGGTTCTTTACTAAGGCTACTAAAAATGGCACAGAGCAGGACTACAACACCCAGATTGAGATGGTGTTTAAGACTCTGTCTAAGGATTTTGTGGGGTTTAAAGCCGCATACAATCTGGCCATAAAGAAGTTAGGACTTACCGAGCTCATGAAGTAACTCGAGGCTTATAAGCGAATTATTAGGGATAGGGATGCGGTCCAACTCAAAAAAGAAGCCAACTTGGCAGAACCTTCTAAACCTACAAGGATCAAGAAGAATCCAAAGAAGAAGTACGTACTTCCACCTCATCTATTCCTCCTGTCAATGATGGGAAGAAGAACAAGAAGCTGAAGGAACTTAAAAAATCCAAATGTTTCTACTGTGGGAAGGTAGGTTACTTCAAGAACGCTTGCTGGTAGTTCCTTGCCAAGGCCAAGGAAGGTAAAGAACATCTGTACTTAAAGATTGTTTGGTGGAAGAATCAAAAGACAATTGGGTCATTGATTCGGGAGCCTCTAATTATGTTTATATTTTTTTGTAGAGGTTCATGGAAACGAGAAGTTTGCATGATAAGAGCTTTTCATTGCGAAGGGGAGACGACAGCTTGGTGGTGGCTGGAGTAGTGGGAGAAGTTTGTCTTTATTTTGATAATTTTAGGTTTATTTTATTAAAAGATTGTTTTTATGTTCCTAACTTTAAGAGGAACCTTGTATCAGTAGCCAATTTAATTAAGGATTGTTATTCAGTTTGGTTTAATAAAACAATTGTTATTCGTAAAATAATTCTTTTATCTGTTCGGGGATAATGGATGGAAACCTTTATTTTATCAGATCAAAGGTGTACTCATTGCTGAATACCAAATTAATAGATGACCTTAAAATGCTTAAAGTTTCTCACTCTAACAAGGCATACCTTTGGCAATTAAGACTAGGTCATATTAATCAAGATAGGATTCTGAGATTGGTAAAAGATGGTCCTTTGGATACTCTAAAGGAGGTACATCTTCCCCAATGTGAATCTTGCCTTGAGGGTAAGACGTCCAAGCAATCTTTTGGAGTTAAGTGTAATAAGGCTAAGGAACTCTTAGAAATCGTGCACACTGACATACATGACCACATAAATGTTGAGGTGCATGGAGGGTATGAGTATTATGTCTCCTTTATAGATTATTACTCAAGGTATGGATACATGTATCTAACGCATTGCAAGAGTGAAACCTTTGACAAGTTCAAAGAGTATCGTGCCGAAATAGAAAAGCAATTGGGTAAATCTATAAAAACACTTTAATCATATCGAGGTGGTGAATACCTCTCTGATAATTTTCTAGGACATCTTGTAGAGAGTAGGATTCTATCCCAATTGACTTCACCTAGTACTCCACAATAGAATGGTGTTGCTGAAAGGAGAAATAGGACCTTACTAGATATGGTACAGTCCATGATGAGTTATTCAGAGCTGCCAACTTCATTTTGGGGATATGCACTTGTGCTATATTCTAAACCATGTTCCAACTAAATCAAATCTTGGAACTCTATTCAAAATGTGGAAGGGCAAGAAGTCTTCTCTCAAACATATGAGAATATATGATTGCTCGGCATATGTACTAGATGGGGATGCGAAGAATTGGAACTGAGGTTGGAATTGTGTTTATTTATAGGGTATTCTAAGGGGACTAAAGGAGGTCTGTTCTATAACCTAAAGGAGCAAAATTCATTGTTTCAAACTATGCGACTTTTTTCGAGGAGAGTTACATAAATAACTTTAAGTCTCGAAGCAAAATTTTGCTAGAAGAGCTATCGGGTAGTAGAATTGCTCCACAGGTTTCGATCTTGGACACAAGATTGAGTTCCACTAAAAGTTAAACAAACAATCAATAGTATAGGGTGCTTCGATGTAGTGGGAGGGTTTCTTAGAAACCCAATTTCTTTATGTATGATGCTGAAGTCTACCAAGCTGAGGCTAATAAACATGAAGACGACCCTATAACTTATGAAGAAGCTATAAACAATGTTGATTCCAAACTTTGGAAAAAGGCCATGAAGAATAAAATAGACTCAATGAAGTCCCACTCTGCATGGGAACTTATGAACCTACCAGATGGGATAAAACCCACTGGGTGCAAGTAGGTCTATAAGAGATAGAAGGATGCAGAAGGGAAAGTTGAAACTTTCAAAGTTAGACTTATGGCAAAGGGGTACACACATAAGGCTGGAATCGATTACAAGGAAACCTTCGTGCCTGTTGCAATGCTCAAGTCTATCTATATTCTTCATCCATTGCTGCGACTCTCAATTATGAGATCTGGAAAATGGATGTTAAGATTACATTCTTCAATAGTCATCTTGATGAAAGTATCTTTATAGTACAACCTGATAGATTCATGGAAAAGGACCAAAGTGGAAAATTTTGCAAGTTGTTTAGATCCATCTATAGATTAAAACAGTCATCCTGCTCAAAGAACCAAAGGTTCAATTAAGTGATTAAAACTTTTGGTTTTGAGCAGAACGTTGATGAACCATGCATTTATAAATGTATAAAGGATAGCAACGTGGTCTTTCTAGTACTCTATGTCGATGATATACTACTCATTAGAAATGATATAAGGAACTTATCATCAGTCAAACTGTGGTTATCTCAATAGTTTGATATAAAGGACTTAGGAGAAGCTAGTTATGTTTTAAGCATTCATCTCTTTAGAGATCGAAAGAACAAAATGATAGCATTATCCCAAACTTCACATATAGGTAAGTTAATTAAGAAATATGCAATGCAAGAACCGAAGAAAGGTTCACAACCTACTATTTCAGGCTTCACTCTTTCATTGGATGACCATCCCAAGACATCAAAAGAAAGAGAGCAGATGAGCGAAGTCCCTTATGCATCTATTGTGAGTAGCCTTATGTACACTATGCTTTGCACCCGTCTTGACATTGGTTTTGTTGTATGTTTCGTAAGTCGATATCAGGTGAATCCCAGAATCAAGTATTGGTAAGCTGTGAAGCTGAAGGAAAATAAATCGGTAAAAACGTATCAGAGTGGCGCAGCGGAACTATAAAAATTTTTAGATCATTAAATATCTCATGATGCCATATACAATAAACCAACAACAATTAAAACTCATACCTCAATGACGCCAATCTTGTAGGAGGAGAATGACTGGAGGCTTCAACCAACTAGCCTTCTCTACTATTCTCCAATTCCCGAATGGCTGAGTGTGTGGGCACTCTGAACCTCGATCGGTATGCTAGCACTGCTAGTCTTCTTCCGACCACCCAGATCTCTAAAGAACTTTATTGTCACGATGAGCTGTGCAACAATAAGCCTGCTCACCTGAGAGTCTGTGGTCTGAGAGAACTGGAGTGGCAGGACCTCTATTTATAGACCTGCATGAGGTGATTCTCTGAATTCGAATTGGATTAGGAAAAGATATTCTCCCTTATCCATAACCATAAAATCTGAATTTTTCCATGGGAAAATCCCAACAATAAAATTCAGTTTTTTAAGGATAAAACCAATCCAAATCTAAACAAGATTTTAACTAGAATTTTATCTCCCTTTTTTAACCAAAAAATCTGAAATTTCCTAGGAGATTTTCCTCCAAAAATTTCGGCCACATTTAGGATAAGGGAGAATCAAAATTCCACTAGGATTTTTAAGCTTGAATCTTATCTCAACCTTATCCAAATTAACCGAATTTTCCTAGGAGATTTCCTCCATAATTTCGGCCACTTTTCAGAGAAGAAGAGAATCCAAATTCAACTAGGATTGAAACTTGAATTTTTCCCTTGAACCTTATCCATAAAAACCGAAATTCCATTGAGGATTATCCTCAAAATTTCGTCCATAATTTGTTAGGATTTGGATTCAAAATTCGAGTAGGATTCTAACAAGATTATCCTCTCCAAATCCAACTCAAATTCGAATTTCAAACCTTGCGGATTTTCCACAACAAATTCGAATCCCACATGGACTGTGATTCAAAATTTGAATTTCAAATTTCAAAGTCGAATTTCAAATTCAAATTTGAAATTCAAATTTCAAATTCAAATTTCAAAATCCACAAAACGGTTGTGTTTCAAATTCTTGTTCTCATGGATAATTTTCTACAACTCCAATCCAATCTCAAATAAAATCATGGCAACTTTATTTGGAGTTCGAATAATTGTGTACTCTATTATCCAAAACAAAATCAGAATCCAACTGGAGAGAATCTTGTCTACCATCATAATCCTGTGTCATCACCATCCATGCATAATAAACTAGCCAATAGCATACACAAATCAATTTGCCAAACGTTAAGGAATTATGTGGAGCTAGTAGAGGGACTGATTGGACATACATAATCGGGCTCCCGTGATTCCATATGATCATCATTCTGTACCGAACAACTCAATCATATGATCCCTAATTTCAGAGTCACACCACTATAAACCTGAAACTGAACTCCCAATTATATACCGTATTACGTAAGCCTGTGACGAGCTACTATCCAATGACCTTGTCATATATGCAAAACCCTCATATGATATCCATGATCAGCCTTAGGTCAAAGTCCGTTTAATCCTACTGATCAGGCTATCTTAAAGTTCCATTATACTACCGAATTAAGAAAATGATTATTCACCATATGTGAATAAGAAGTCATCCACCCAGCAGACGACCCAAGGCCTTGTCCATTTTCACATTCAGTATAATGCCTTTAAGAGGATACCTTTAACTCCTTAGAGCTATGATTCTGATATCTGTAAACAAACCCTTCATCGTATACAAGTCATGCACCCAACGAACCGGTCTATAAGCTTACTACCTCTGAGACACTTTAGCCATTGGAACATCAAAGTACACAAGTCATATACATGAAGTAGTTCATTTACTCAGGATTTTGCACAATGAACGTCAAAAGCAGATTGATCCACTCATAGCGGACTACGTAGATCAATCACGCTTTAGTCCCGATCTAATATGTCACCACCAAGTAACATATCTATGTCTCTACTTGGGAGTCCAGCTCCAGACTGTCAAGACAAATCGTCCCCTCCAAGGCTTTAGACAACATAATAGTCTTAACATGAGTTAGATGCTCGGTCTAACCCCATAGACTACAAACCATAGTTTAGACCGCTAACTTTAGAACATTGTCTTCTCGCATACAAAAGTCCATTGCATGCAATGTTCTAACAGTTTTAACACAAGCAGTCAGTGAGCCATATTTGCTTACATTTACTTTAACATGTAAATTAGACGAGGACAGATAGCAATGTAATGAATAACCTCTATATATAATTTTATTATCCAGTTTAAAATGAATACATCAAAATGTCTCTAATACTTAGGGCATTTCCTAACAGAAGCATGTACTCAAGTATCTAAAGAGAACAAGGGATTATATACTGTTATATTTTAGATACAACCTAACACCTGTAGGACGCACAGACTCAGACTTCCAAACTTCTAGGGATTCTTGGAAATCGACTTCAGGATCAGTGTTTTTGCTCAGAGGAGGTGCCATTGTGTGGAGGAGTGTGAAACAAAGTTGCACTACAAACTCTATGATGGAGGCTAAATACGTGGCTGCGACCGAGGCATTTAAGGAAGCAGTTTGGCTTCGCAAGTTCCTAGGAGACCTTGAGGTCATTCTGGGTGTTGACAAGCTTATCGCACTTTATTTGGATAACATTGTGATGGCAACACAAAAGAATCCAGGCACCTTAAGAGATCCAAACACATTGATCTAGAATACCATATGATTAGAGAGTATGTGAAAGCAAAACTAGTAAATGTATGTAAGATTACGTTCGAGGACAATATTGTTGACCCTTTTACTAAGACTCTGCTAGTTAGGAGCTTTGAAAGGCTTGTTGAGGTAATGGAGATGTGTAACATAGCACATTTACTAGCTTAGGGCAAGTGGGAGATTGTTAGGTGTGCCCTAAGTAGTAATGTATTTTTCATTGTATTTTTGAACTGATTAATAAAATAATTTAGAGGTTATTCATTACATTGCTATTAGTCCTCAAAGTATTTACATGTTAAAGTAAATGTAAGCAAATATGACTCATTGACTGCTTGTGTTAGACAGCTAGAAGGTTGCATGCAATGATTTTTTGTATGCGAGAAGACAACATTCTAGAGTAAACAGTCTAAATCTATAGTCCGTAGTTGATGGGGTTGGAGTGAGCAACTAACACATGTTAAGACTATTATATTGTCTAAAGCCAATTGGTGAATAGTTGGTCTTGATTGTCTGGAGCTTTGACTCTCAAGTAAAGACATAGATATGTTGCTTAGTAGTGACATATTAGATCGGGACTAAGGTGTTATTGATCTGCGTAGTTCACTATAAGTGGATCAATATACTTTTGACGTTTATTATGCAACAACCTTAATCCTGAGTAAGTAAACAGCTCCATGTATATGGCTAGTGTGCTTTGATGTTCTAAAAGCCAGGGCGTCTTAGAGGTAGTAAGCTAATGGACCGGTTTCTTAAATACATAGTACACATATGATAGAGAGATTGCTTATAGATAAGGATTCATAGCTCTTATGTAGAGTTACGATTATCCTCTTGAAGGCATTATACTAGATTGGTAAGAATGGACAAGGACTTGGGTTGTTTGCATTGCAAATGACTTATTATCAACATATAGGGGATAATCATTCTCTTATCAGGTGCATAAAGGATCTTTAAGATAGCGTGATCAAAAAGTTAAATAGACTTTGACCTAGGTTGATCATGGATAACATATGAGGTTTTGCATTATTGACAAGGTCATTAGATGGTGTCTTTTCTGAGGCTTAAATAATTGGCATTATAATTGGGAATTCAGTTTCAGTTCTATAGTGGAATGATCCTAAAATTTGTGATCATGTGATTGAGTTATCTGGAATAGAATAACGATTACATGGATTCATGAGAACCCGATTATTTATGTCTAATCAGTCCCTTTGCTAGCTCCTATAGTTTCTTAGAGATGGTAATTGATCCGGGTATTATTACATGGCTTGTTATTTTGGCATTTAGTGACGAGAATAATCCAAATCATCCTTCATAAGGGTGTAGGCGTTTTTCTCTATGTGCTAGAGGGGCAAAATTGTAATTTTGTATTATTTAATAAATGTGATGAATATTTAATTAATATTTATTTTTGGATGACAAGATTTGAATTTTAAATTAATTGTTTTTGAATTTGAAATTCAAATATGTGATTAATTTGAATTTTGAAAGTCTTGAATTAAAATAAATATTTGAATTTTAAACGATTATCCTATTTGAATTTGCATCGAACAAAAACTTGTCCTTGCACAAACAAAGGTTGCATCCACTTTGGATAATGGTGGAAGACAAGATTTTCTCCTATTTGAATTTAAATTTTATTTTGGATAAGAGATTACACAATTATTTGAATTTCAAATAAAGTTGCCATGATTTTATTTGAATTTGAATTGGAGTTGTGGAAAATTATCCATGTGGATAAAATTCAAATATTTGTGGAGTTTGAAATTTGAATCAAATTTTAAATCACAAATCCTAGAGAGGCCAAAATTGATTGTGGATAAATCCACTTAGAGAATTCAGTTTTTGTGGATAAGGGAGAAGGGAAAAATTTTGTTTGAATCCTACTTGATTTTTGAATCATCCTTTCCTATGGTGTGGTCGAATTTGGCCATGGAATTGGCCTAAGAGGAATAAGTTTTTAGGTATTTGAAGGAGAGAAAATTCAAGTTTGAATTCTGTTTGAATTTTGAATCCTCCTTCCATCTTAGTGGTCGAATTCTTTAGGGTTTTCTCCCCTCGGTGGAGTAAGATTTTTTGAGGAAAATTGGTGAGAGAAAAATCATTTCTTAGTCCAATTCAAAATTCAAAAGGTCACCTCATACAATATTATGACCACAGACTCTTCGGTGAGCAGGCTTATTGTTGCATAAATTATCGTAGTAATAAGTTCTTAAAGAGATCTGGGTGGTCAAAAGGCAACAAGCTGTGCAATATATTGATAAAGGAAATGGGTGCTCACACACTCAACCGTCTATGATTTGAAGAATAGTGGAGGAAGCTAGTTGGTTGAAGCCTTTCCTGGTGTTGTCTTCCTGAATTTTTGACATTCATTCCAGCATCCTGGTGTTTTCTTTGAAAGGTATATTTAATTATTAATAAGTTATTGTATTTGACAACATGAGTTCTAACGATCTTTGAAAAATATTTAAAATTCCACTGTGCATATCTTTCAATTTTTTCCAACACCTAAAACCCGTAGGATATGCAAAATCAAACTTCCAAACTTGTAGGGATTTGTGGAAGTTGACTTCGAGATTAGTGTTTTTGCTTAGAGGAGGCACCATTACGTGCAGAAGCATGAAACAGGGTTGCATTATTGACTTTACAATGTAGGCTAAGTATGTGTTTCATTTATTTTGAACTATTTAATAATATATTAGACGTTATTCATTACATAGCTACATGTCCTCATCCTATTTACATGTTAAAGTAAATGTAAGCAATTATAGCTCACTAAATGCTTTTTGTTGAATTGTTAGAATGTTGCATACAATAGACTTTTGTATGCGAGAAAACAACATTCTAAAGTAACAGTTTATGTTAGGAATGCCCTAATCGAGAAAAACATTTTAGATGTATTTTATTTATTTTGCACTGATTAATAAAAATATATTAGAGGTTATTCTTTACATTGCTATATGTCTTCATCTTATTTGTATGTTAAAGTAAATATAAGGAAATATAATTCATTGATTGCTTTTTGTTAAACTAGTAGAATGTTGCATACAATAGATTTTTGTATGCAAGAAGATACCGTTCTAAAATAAGTAGTTTAAACTATGGTCTATAGTCTATGGGGTTAGATTGACATATCTGGTGAATAATCATCTTCTTAATCAGATGTGTAATGGATTTTTAAGATAGTGTGAACAGTAGGTTGAATGAACTTTGACATAAGGCTGATCATGAATATTATATAAGAGGTTGCATGCATGACAAGGTCATTGGAAGGTAGCTTATCACCGGCTTTCATAATATGGTTTATAATTAGGAGCGCAATTTCAGGTTTATAGTTGTGTGACTTTGAAACTAATAATTGTGTAATGGGTTTATGCGGTATAGAAAATAGCTACATGGATTATTATAGTACACATTATATATGTTTAATCGGTCCCTTTACTAGCTCTATATAATTTCTTAATGGATGATAATTGATCGGGGTATTCTTTATTGCTTATATTCTTATGTTTAGTAAAGAGAAAAATTTGGATCACCTACCTTTAGGTGTAGGCCTTTTTTCACTAGGAGCCAAAAGCAAAATTGTAATTTTGTATTATTCAATAAATGGGATAAGCATTTAATTTAGGTGAATATTTATTTCGGAAGATAAGATTTGAAATTTAAATTAATTGTTTTTGTCTTTCAAAAGATAAATATGATATTGATTTAAATTTTGAATGTGATAACCGCGAATTTTTAGATTCTCAGAGTAAATTAAAATTGTATGTATGTATCAATTTTAATAAATAAAATGTGAAAAATTTATGTTTTAATATTGTTAAGAATACTATGAAAATTTTCTAGTAGTGTTAAAGTGAGTGAGTTTAGAGATGGAAAATCTTACGAACAGAAATGGGTGAGACGGCTCGAAAATGAAGCCAAAAACCCTGAAGAGTGCACCGAAGTGTACTAAAAGACAAAAATTTACAGTAGTGCATTCTGGCAAAACGAAAGCAAAATAAGATAGACCGATCACACCAGAGGCACCCAGAACCCGCCCACGCGATTTCGGTAAAGTTCTATTTGGTTTGACTTTCGGTCAAAATTTGATCACGAATTAATTCACATATTAATTAGACGATGTCAAGATGACATCATAATTTGGATCTAGTTAATTAGAGAAATTAAGGTTAATTAATGAGTTAGGTAGCATTAAAGGCTAGGATTTAATGCTTTTGGAATCAAGGGCCATGATCAGGCCAAAATGGCTTTGAAAAAAAAATCAAAAAATGGGCAAAAATGGGATTCGGCCACATAGAAGAATGGCAGCCCAAAAATTTTATTTTGACCCCAAAAGGATTGCATTTTAGCCTTTGAACAAATATGTAATTGTTGAGAGAAATTGCTAAAAGGCCCCATCCATTTGCCTATAAATAGGCATCAAAAAATTCATTTAGAAAATTAAGAAAACCAAGCCAAAACTCTTGCAAATTTTCTGCCAAAAATCCGTGCACTCCTAGTCCTTTCTAAGCTAGAATTTGTCAAAAATTTTCACCATAATTAGCTTCAATACAAGCTTAGGTTGCAAGGAAACTAATTGATAAGGTGAGCTTTCAAATTGAAGCATATTCATTGGTTTTTCTTTGAAAAATCTGTGGCTTATTGGCGGGGAATTATGTTGAAAAATTTGATGTTTTATTGATGTTTTGGTTGGTTTGATATTAAGATGGATGAAGCATGATTTAGAACTAGGAAACAAGCAAAAATTTTGCATGATTTCCTATGAAAACCGTGGCTTGTTTAGTATTGAAAAATGTTGAGAAATTTGGTGACTTGCTTTAATGGTTATGTTAGTTTGATACTATGTTCATTAAAGCATAAATTGGAATAATGAAACAAGCAATTTTGATGCTTGTTTCATGCTAGAACCCGTGGCCAATAAACATTAGAAAATGTAAAATTTTTAGTGTTGAACAATGATGAGAAATGTTGATAAAACCCTAGTAATAAGAACAAAATTTTCTACAGTGGTTTAGCATGAAAATCTGTGCCTTAATGCTTGGGTTGGAATGAAATTTTGTTAGGTTTTTAATGTTTATATGTACATTAGAAAACCTAAGAGTGATATGTGATAATTGTTTATGGTAATGAAAAATATTTGGTGTTGTTTATCATGAGAAACCGAGGCTATAAGTGGAAAAAATTTAATGATTTTGCGTTGAAATTGGAATGATGATAATGTGGAAAATTTTTATACAAAATTTGGTAACTTTGTATAAAATAGGCCTCTAGTATAGTACGTGATAGGTACAAAGGTCCTGAGGCGTACCTAACGTCAGGGAAACCTAAAAATACAAGTAGAAATGTTGTCGAAATTTCTAAAATGGTATAAGGGCATTTCGGGAAACGAGGGGTAAAAATATTGGGCTAGGAAGGAACACTGAGACCCCTCGGTGGGTTAGGGTTAGTAATGGAAAACCAACCCAAGAGAAATAGTAAACCGACCTTTAATGACTAAAATGCCTAAAACAGGGAAAAATTCACGTTGGGGGTATTTTAGGAAACGAGGGGGAAAAATAAGATCGGGATAGGAAACCCGAGCCCCTCAAGAACCGAGGCTCGGGGAGAGGATGAAAAACGTTTTAGGAGTAGTGAAATACCCATTTGAGACTCCGAAACGCTAGAAAAACAAGAAATGACCTTAGGTGTCAGATGAATAATAATGAGGGTTGGAAAATGAATAAGTGTGCTTTTATAGCAAATGAAGCTGTAAAACGATACAGAAGCCTAGAGAATATTATTTTATGATATTTGGGCTTAGAAAATTTGGGAAAAATGATAGAACGGAATAGTTACGATCGCAAGACCCGTTATGGGTAAAATGGTTATTTTGGCTAAAAATTTCCGAAAGGCTCGGAAAAGACTATAAAGGATCTAGAATGTCTTAATTAAAATTCTAGAACCTAAAATAAAGATTTTAGAGTCAAAAATCTAGAGTTTAAATAGTACACGAGCGTGTACTGTGAAACACGACCGTGTAAAGTGAACCCGAGAGATACATGGGCAGGGACACGGGCGTGTTGCAAACCGTGTACCATATAAAAAGTTGAAATATGTTATAAAATTTATCACAAAATGAATATATCCAAAGTGATAATTAATGATGGGTATTAACAGACACTACTATGTCTGTAAGGACCCAAACTAGAGATAAAACTGCGGAGGAGTTTCGAAAGTGGACATTATCATAGTGGTGGTAAGTTCAAGCATTTTCATGTCTGCAACATGAAATACTGTATTATTTCATTATGTGCTAGTTGTACATTAGATATTAAGTCCTATGGACACTGGGGGATTAGTTAGTATAACACATCCCACATAATGAGAAAAAGAGAATATATAAGGCCTACGGGCAATGGAGGTTAATGACCTTGAGGTGATGATTAATGTCACTTAGTAAGAGTTATTATTAAAGCTGGTAATGAAACCACTTAAGGCGTACCACCCCTCCAACGTTGTGGTGGAGGTTTTATAGGTCCTTCGGGGATATAATAATCGCTACGAGCGATGAGGGCTGGAGAGGAAGAAACTCTAGGGTCGCTCCCTAGGTCCTCCCAGTCAGCACATAAATAAACTATTGGTACTGCCACAATGAGCTCAAAACCCAAATACAAATAGAGACAATTGTCAGTAATGTGATAAAAGCCATAATAGAGCATAATTGAGCATAACCGACACTAGCATTAAGTGTAGTGGACTCGGTTAGGGTAATGTGAATGGTATCTAATTAGGGTAACAGTTACTATTCATCGATCAAAGGTCAAATGTCAAAGTTACTATTCATGAGTGAATAGTACTATTCATGGGAAGTTGTGTTTTTGATGTTTTTGAATCTATGTGATTCTTACTAAGTATGTTTGAACTTACTGAGCCTGTTAACTCATCAGTTTGTTCATGTTACAAGTAAGAAACCTGTCCAATAGAATCCTGGATGGTGGCAGGATGCACGTGTGCCGAAGGGATAGGGAACCCACTGTGGATTTGGTCCTGCCATATGTTTTCCGCTAAGCATAGAAAGAAAGTGAATTGAAGAGAATGTATTTTTGAAAAACAAAGTACATATTTTATATATTTGTAAATTATGTTGTACTTCAAAAAGATAACTAAAAATTTGTATTATATTGTATATGGCTTTCATACTTGGCTTTCGTCAAAGAAAAGTATTTTGAAAGGAAAAAAAAATTTATGGGCGAAATTTTAGGCCCTGAAACATGAGAGTGGTAACAAAAAGAATTTTAAATGGTGAACCGGATTCGGTGCACGGGCTGTCTTGGTCGACTATGAGGTCGGACCTCATTGGTTTCACATGGCTGGATTCGGGGACGCCACATTGAAAATCTTGTTCTAATAAATATTTTGAAATTTAAAAGATTATCATATTTGAATTTGAATTGAACAAAATCTTATTGTAGCACAGCAATAGGGGGTCAACTACTCTTGGATTTGGAAGATAAAATTTTCTCTTAATTTGATTTTATTTTGGATAAGATATTTCACAATGTTTGAAATCAAATAAAGTTATTGTGATTTTATTTTGAATTTAAACTGAAGTTGTAAAAAATTATCTATGCAGACAAAATCATAAGAATTGTGGTGTTTGAAATTTGAATCAAATTTTAAATCCCACAATCTATGGAAGTCAAAATTTTGAGGGCCTTTACCTTAAGGAAGGTTTAGCCATTTTATAAGAGAGGAGAGAGAAAATTCTTTTCGGAAATCTGGTTTAAATTTTGAATGCACCAAACCTAAAAGGGGCCAAATTTTTTCAAGGGTTTCCTAAGCGAGAGAATTGGCTTTTGGGTGCAGAGGAGAGAGCAAAATCTTTTCTTGAGTCCTATTTAAATTCTGAAAGCCACCTAATGCAATTTTATAAATAGGATGCTTGTGACTCCTATTTTCTTTAGATCACAGACTCTATGGTAAGCAAATTCAATATTATACCTCTTACTCATAATAATAAATTCTTATAGATCTGGGTGGTTGAAAGATGACAAGCCTCCCTAAAATACTGATCATAGAGCCAAGTGTCCACACACACCACTGTTCGAGAATTAGAGAATAATAAAGAAGGCTAGTTGGTTGAAGCCTGTTTGTCACATCCTCCGGTGTGGGCACAACCCCTCTAGCTTGGGTCGTCTACCTTATCTTGCTTGCTTTCTTTATTCTTTGCTTATTCTTACTTAGCTTGCTTCTCTTTATAACTTTCTTTTTCTTTAGGGGTTTAAAAGATTTGTACTTGAAAAACTAGGAATATTTTTTTTTCTTTTTAAACTTGACTGAATGAAACTATTAGTTCTTTGAAATTATGTATACATAAATATATACGTACTACTTAATATTTTTTTTCCCAAAAAATATTTTTGCGATCCTGTTACTTTAAAGTACGTAAAAATAAAAACATACTTTTAAACTTGTTTCACTACTTTACATACTACACTCTTGTCTTATCTTTATACATATACATCATTATTACACTTTCTTTCTTTTACACTTTGATTGCAGCGGAACTCTGCGAAACGGAACCATAATCTGTCCATGACATCGCTGGGATCTATCTACCAGTCCACTACTCTTGTTTCATATTGCTGGTTGCTTACCTTTATTACGTACATCACGAATAGACTAATGAGCTGAAGCTCAGTAAGTACAAACATACAAGTAAATAAGCTGAATACACCACACTTAGGGTTAGTCAACTTATGACCAATTATTTTCTTACTCCTATGCTTTACTTATTCTTTCTATTCTATTTCTTTCTTTTCTTTGCTTTACTTTATCTTGCTTAATCTTTCACTTATGGGCCCGTGGTTGGACGTACCTAATGCATGCAGACCAATAGAGGATTAGGAGAGCGACCCACCAATCAACCCTAAGGTCATCTCTGGACTACTACCTATAGGTAGCAAGTCAAGCCATCAGCTACCTCATTATTAACGAGGCAGCGCCACACAACTGGGGTGGAGGCTATCTTTGAACCTCAAAACTGGAGAGACCGGTATGCCAACCTTAACTTTTAAGTCTTATTATTTGACTTATCTTATTCTTCTTTTCTTTATTTGATCTTGCTTAACTATTCTCGTAAACATGTTAGTATCATGTCATAAACTGAATAACTTAAATATGTATATATATATAATACATCTCTATGCTAAGTCAATTCGTTAGTAGACAATTAAAAGTCTGTATTTACAGCACTTATGCTAGTGTAAACTTCTGTAGTCCGTCGAGCTCCTTTGCCCGTCTCTAGTTGAGTTTCCTGAAGACATAACGTCATTAGTTAATACATTTTCATTAACTGACTTTATTATACTAAAATCTGAACTTTAGCTTTTAAAATCTTAATTAAAGTCTTATGGCGACATTTAAAGTCCTAACGACTTTGTTTAGACTTTTCTAGGGCTCTAGCAACCATTTCCGAGTATTTCAGAAATTTTGGTAAACTTGGTGAATAGTAACTTCCAACAGTGAATAGTATTATTTACGTGAATAGTGCCATGCACGTGAATAGTAACTGGCCAGCGGACGTTTCTATTTTTCTGCTTAGACCGGGTTCCCTAAGTCCGAGAACCATAAAATAGCTAACTGAAGGGTTTAACGCCCCTTTTCTTGACTTTTCTAGACTTTTTGGTCAAAATGACCATTTTGCCCCTAACGGGTCATGGGGTCGTAACATTCTCATTTTGGTGCTTAAACAGGATTTTCTGAGTCCCTAAAATCTTAAAACAATTTTTTCTAGGTCTCGGTAAATTTTTACAACTTAATTGTTGCGATTACACTATTTACTTATCACCCGTCCCTCGGGTGGTACTATTATGACCCTTGGGGTCGTGGCTCGTTTTTCTAGCGTTTTGGAGCTTCAAACGAGCTTTTCACTAATCTTAAAAACGTTTCTAATTCTATTCCCGACCTAGGTCTCTGAGGGGCTCGGGCTTTTCCATCCCGACCCTAAACTTTACCCTTGTTACCCAAAACGCCCTTGACGTTATTTTTTTCCGTCCTCTCGGCATTTTAGATTTTAGGGGTTGGTTTACTATTCTATTAGACTTGCTTTCTTACTTCAAACTCTAGGGTACCGAGGGATCTCGGTTTTCATTTCTGAGCATATTTTTATCGCTCGCTTCCTGAAATGCCCTTAATGCAGCTTTAAAAATTTCAGTAGCATTTCCGCTTAAATTTTAGGTTTCCGGCGTTTAGGAAACGCCTCAAAACCATCAATCCTAATCTAAACCTGCCACGTACTATACCAGAGGCCTATTTTACACAAAAGTTTCTAAACTTTTACGGAAAAACTTTCCACATTCTCAATGTACAAATCACACACAAAGTCTTTATTTTTCAATCACTTAGGCCACGGTTTTAGTTTAGGTTTCCAACACCAAAACTTCCTTTCTTTCAAACATTCTTTCTCTTACTTTTCTTCTTGGTTTTTAAGGCATATTCAATACCAAAACCAAATAAAATTCTTATTGAAATCTCTTTATAAAGCCACGGGTTTTATGCTAAATCCTAACCTAACTTTGGTTTTCAATTCAACCACTTACACAAGCTTATCTTGTACATCATTCTAACTTACCACAACACTAAAATCACATGATTTTTACATGTTCTTCACACTAGGCATACATGGTTCCTTTTTAGAAAACTTTTACAAAATTTTGTTTCAAACTTTTTAACTTTTCTTTCTAAACATTTTACACATCAAAACACATGTTTAAATCAACCAAAACCAAATCAAAATTCTTTCCAAACCTTAGTAACATACATGGTTTTTCTTGAAACAAACCAAATCCCACTTTGGTTTTAAGCTTTCAAATTTTCTTTCTAGTGTTTTACATATCAAAACACACTTTAAAACAACAATTTAATTAAACCAAACTTGAAATTTCTTGAACCCATACACTTAGTCATGGGTTCCTCATAAAACTAACATGAAAAATTCTTGTTTCAAGCTTCTAAATTACTCTTTAACTATCATGCAAACTAATTAACTTTAAACAACAAGGTTTGAACTAAAATTTTCTCATTCTTTTCTACTCAACATAGCCACGGATTTTTGCTTCAAAATACCAAAGAAAAGCTTGAAATTTCAAGCTTACCTTGCTATGTTACTCAACACTTGCTTAGGAAGAACTTTGCTTAAGATTTTGACACCAAACTTTGAAGAAACTCAAGCTCAATGGAGGGGGAGAGTCACGGCTTCAAAGGGCAGCAAATGGGCTGTAATTTCAAAAAAAAAAATTCTGATTTCATGAAGCCAAAAACGTTTTTATAAAGGGAGGCCAAAAAGGAGGGCTTTTTAGCAATTTTCTTTAGGGACTTTTTAGCAACTTTTTAAGGGTTTATTTGCAAACTTTTTGGGGTCAAAATAGAATTATTTTGGCTGTTTTTCCAGCTGTAAAACCTACCTACTTCAGCCCTTATCCATAGAATTTTTTAAAAAATCAACTTTGCATTTTTGGCTTAATCTTAACCCTTAATCTTACCTACCTTTAATCTTAGCCATTCATCCTACCTACCACCCTTTTTCTTCTAATTTCTTATTCCTAATTATGACATCATCCATGATGTCATCTAATTAATCCATAGGTCAAAGTTTGACCAAAAGTCAAACCAAACCAAACTTTACTGAACTCACGTAGGCGGGTTTCTGATGCCTTCTGTGCGATCGGTTTACCTTATTCTACTATCGTTGGGCTAAAAATCAATGACGAAGTTTTTCGTCCTTTAGTAACCTTAGGTTTTACCTAGGGTAATCTCTTGGTTTCTTTGGTCCCAAAATGCTTCATCATTTTACTAAAAATAACAAAATTTCTGGGGTGACATACCGGAGGACTTGTCTAGCCATCCGTACTGTCAAATTATTCTAATACTGTCATAAAACTCTTAAAAACCCGAAATTACTTTTCTGACTATGCTCTTACTTTGACTTGCCATATTCTTATCTTTACACTATTCAGATACCGAAACTACTCCTTTTTGAGCGTTTTGGACTAAAATCACTTTCTTACTCATATACTTTATTCTCTACTTATTTGTTTTTTTTGGAGATTTTAGTTCCTCCAAAATATCTATTTATTACTATCAACACTATAATTTGTCTAATTACAAACATAGTGTTTCTTTACATTCTTGCTTACAGAACTCATAGAAAACCCTAGATTAAACTAAGTTACACTGTTAGAATTCTCTGGTCATCACATCTGGTGTTCTCGGTGATCTACACCGAAAGTATAATGATTATTGAATAATTTATTATATATGAGAACACGAGTTTTAAATGATTTTGAATTTTTTTTTAAATTTCATTGTGCATGTTTTATTATTTTTCCTATAGGCTGCGGCTGAGGCATTTAAAGAAGTGGTTTGGCTACGTAAGTTCTTTAAAGACCTTGAGGTCATTCTAGGTATTGATAAGGTTATCACACTCTACCATGATAACAGCGTGGCTATTGCCAACACAAGGGAATCTAAGCACTACAAGAGGACCAAGCATATCGATTGGAGATATCATATAATTAGAGAGTATGTGGAGGTAGGACTAGTAGATGAATGTAAGACCACATCTGAGGACAACATTGCTAATCCCTTCACTAAGACTTTGGTAGCTAGAAACTTTAAAAGGCATATAGAGGCGATGGAGATATGTAACATCGCATATTTACTAACTTATGGTAAGTAGGAGATTGTTAGAAATTCCCTATGCGGGAAAGATATTTTAATGTATTTCATTTATTTTTTAAACTAATTGCTATATTTTCTCATCTTATTTACATGATAAAGTAAATGTAAACAAATATGGTTCATTAACTTCTTGTTGTTAAATTGTTAGAGTGTTACATATAATGGTTTTTCATATGCAAGATTATAATAGTCTAAAGTAAGCAGTTTAAATATATAGTTTATAGTGTATGAGGTTAGAGCAAGCATCTAACTTATATTAAGACTATTATGTAGTTTAAAGCCAATTGGAGAGATGGTTTGTCTAAACTAATTGGAGCATCTGACTACCAAGAAGAGACATAGATACGTTACTTAGTGGTGACATATTAGACTGGGATCAAAGTGCAATTAGTCTACATAGTCCACTTGAGTGGATTAATTCACTTACAATATTCATTATGCAATAACCTTATTCTTGAGTAAGTGAATCACTTCATGTGTATGACTTGTGTACTTTGATGTTCTAAACGCTAAAGCATCTCAGAGATAGTAAGCTTATAGACCAGTTCGTTAGGTACATGACTAGTATATGATGGAGGGTTTGTTTACAGATATAGAATCATAGCTCTAATGAGGAGTAAATGTTATCTTCTTAAAAGCATTATACTAAATGTGAAAATGGACAAGGCGTTGAGTCATTTGTTTGGCGAATGGCTTCTTATTTACCTATGGTAAATAATCATTTTCTTAATTAGGAGTATAGTGGATCTTTAAGATAGTGTGATTAACAGGTCGAATGTGTAATAACCGCCCTGTTCATGGGACATAATTACTATGTAATAAGAAATTAGGTCTTTGAGTACACTATAATTTTCTAGTTTGAATGAATTAAATGAGTAAAGAAATGTTTAATTTCTATTCATCCAGTGAAAGGGGCAACCAAGAATGAAATTGGTTCACCTTATTATATGTGAGTGCGCATGAGTGGCACACAGTATCAAGAAACTGGTTAAGACGATCATTTATTGACACAAAACTGATGAGCTAGTCATTAAAATGCTCAAACTAGTTATCTGAGCATAACAGTGAAATTTTGAAATATACAGTATCAAGAAAATGGTCAAGGTGACGTTTTCTTGACACCAAACTAATATGTTTATAATCAGCATGCTCAATTTAGTCAAATGGGCACAAAATGTGAAGTCATGTATGAGACATGCACAGTATCATAAAAAGGGTCAAGATGACATTTTCTCAACCCGAAATTAATATATTTAGAGTCAGAACGCTCAAACGAGTTAGTTCAGCACAAAAGGTGATTTCCAGGTAAGAGTCACATAGATCCAGAAACTGGTCCAGACGACCTCAGATGGATGTAAAACTGATAAATTTAGAATCAGCACGTCCAAATTAGTCAGGGTAGCCTGTGTTTGAAATTTTGCATGAAAAAGATGTACAATACATGTGCAGTGTCAGCATAGTTTACGACACAACTACAGTACAGACTCAAAGTGGGCTCATAGGTAGTACAACCCATCCAAGAATGAATAGAATAAGAATCGGATCAAAAGAATCCATTTTCGATCAAGGTTTAGAACACAGCCGAAAAAGGGCTGAACACCTTTAGAGGAAATTAGACTGCTAAGAGAAGCCTTTACAGATTAAATTCTTCCCTCAAAAACCATGTTTGTGGGAAGCCAAACACAGCCCTAGGAGACAATGTGGAAAAGTTTCCCATAATACAAGGAAACATGCCTTGTTGCTTTTGATTAAAAAATTTTAAAAACGGAGACAATTACTATTGACTTTCGCAATGTATTAAATGCAAATTTTGCTCATTTTCTCCTATGTTCCCACCGGTTTTTTAAGGGGGCAGCAGCACAAAAATTTGTCCCCCAAAGTTTGATTAAGTTGGCTTAATTAAGGTTGTTTAGGTTGATCAAACCTTACTTAAGGTTAGTCTATAAATATGTGTGCATGACCTTTTACACTATTTGTTTTTCTTTTGCATACCAAAAGCCACCAAAACACCAAACTCTCTTCTTCTTTTTCCTCAAGCTAGCTGACGTCTCCGTAGTCCCAAAACACACCAAAAACTCATCAAAAATTCAGCTCAAATTGCTTAGTCTATTGCTTGATTAGAGCCATTCTTCAAGGTCACTTAAGGTAAAAGTGTTGGAACTTTTCCTTTGTAGTTTTGGTTGTTTATTTAGCTTTGTGAACCAAAGGAATTTCTATGTTTTATCCCAGCCCGAAGCTGACCTCTCATTCACGCTTGGTCCACACAAATTTTTGGTCACAAGTCTTGTTCGGTTTGTGCTAGTTTCGAAGCACGCTAAGGTAAAAACTCTAGAACCCATCCCTTTGAGGTTTTTGTCTTTTATTAAGTTTTGATAACAAGGCTATTTACTATTTATTTTAAGCAATGGGTTGTATTAAGTTTATTTTGAGCCTTAAGCATTGTATTTTTATGTTTATGTGGTTGTGTGGTTGTAGTTTAAGTTTTAATGGTTTGTGGATGCCATGGCTGTTTTAGGGTTTGGTTTCCAACCAAACTATCCTAGATTTTTTAGCCATAGTTTTGCTAATTTTTGAGCATGTTATGGATAGATTTTGAGTTTTTACAAAACATGGAAGTTCTAGGAAATTTCATTACGGACATTTTTGAGTCAAATAGCCTTTGGCCAAAAATGATGTCAAGATAGGTTTTCAAAACAATTCTTGACTAGAGGTCAAAACTGGGACTGGAAACTTAGGAACGGGGAACAATCTCGGATTTTTCTAAAACCGAGTAACTTAGAGTCTAGACTGGGTCTCGGGCTCAACATAGAAAACATAGATCACATCGAAAACTAAAAGATGACTCAGGGTAGTTTCAAAAATTTAGTCAGTTAGGGCCCCAAACAGAGTGATTTTTAATTAACTGAAAAATTGGAAATTTTCTAAAATTGGGACAGTTTTTAGCCATGGGTTTGTAGTGTTTAGGACCTGACAGATTTTGAACCGAACTCCAAGTTGAATAAAAGTTGTTCATCTTATCGAGGACTAAAAGTTTCATGTTCGTCGATTTCACAAACTCGATTGTTTTAAGCAAGTTTTACTCAGTTTTTCGAAAAAGGGTTCAAAAACCACCTTTCAAGTGAACACCAAAATGTGTTCTTTAAAATGAGAAAATAGTTTTAAGTAAAAACCCTCACCTTCCAACGGGTTGAAAAAGGGGATTGTATTTAAATCCTAAAGAAAGGTATTTCATGAAAAAAAAAAAAAACACAGGATGTTTTCCATAATGATATTTCAAATCAGTAGAGGTAGCCCGATTGGCTATAAAATCAATATGCAAGGTAACCGGTTAGTTAACTAGTTGATTAACCAATCAAAACTGAGATAGGAAGAGAGAAAGAGACATTAATTAATTTATTGGGTAAATAAATTAATTAACCATGATTAGAAGGTAGTTATTATACTCTCAAAAGAGAGCAGTTTAGTATCGATAGGGATCGGTACCATATAACGATAGAATATTATTAGTCACTAATAACAGTAGTGGCCTGAGAGCAAATAATTAATAGAATGCATTATGGTTACAGGTAGAAACTTATAATTTGATGAGGTGAGGTACAAACTGCCTACAGATTAGGTAAGTACAACTCCGACTGTAGCATGAATAAAATGAGTTTGAAACTATTGTTTTACTCTGTGACATATACGCTAATCATGAATGATTGTTGCATAAGATGATATAAGATTATTTATAATCATGTAGATTATTGAATAGCATGAGTTAGATGCCTTTATATCCCTATTACGCATGATTAGTGGATAGCCCAGTAGAGCATATGGCATGATGACATCAGACATGACTCATGACCTCAAGAATTGGGTAAATAAGAATAAGAGTATCAGTATAACGGGCCAAGGCCCATAGAGTATAACGAGCCGAGGCTCATAATATATAATAGGCTAAAGGGCCCATAAAGAAAGTATGATCACGGTGAATTTGATGATCCGCGCGTAGTGGTACTGACACCAAGGCCCTTCAGATAAGAAAAGATAATGCATAATGAAGCATAATTTGAGCATAATCAATTCATGCATAGTTCACAATATGCCCAAGTTATAGTTATAGTATGCTTCTCAGTTACATGGTATGTTCCTAATTACAAGATGTGTTCGCATGATATGTTTGAAGTTGTGATATAGTTAATAGCTTGATGTGCCTTTAAAGTATGGCCTATATTTTAAAGTACATTTTGTGGGTAAAGTGTTGTACTTGTTGAGCGTAAAGCTCGCTATGTGTGTTCATGTTGTAGGTAAGATGTGACGATCTTGACTTACTCAATGAGCCATCGCAGTCGAGCTGTGAAGCCGACTACGATAGATCGTCGCTTCATGGGTCGTCAGTAACTTACTTTTAACTTGCACAAATACCAAACAGTGGTAGCTGGTATTTTACTTTTAACATACTCATTTTAATTTTTCATTTGAACATGAAAATAAGGAATAAATTTTTTTTTTCTTTCTTAACTTTAAACTTGAAAACCGTATCATCATAAAACATTTACTAAAGTAAATCTTTTACATTGTCGTGACTTGATATACATCATAAAACATCATTTTCATATTCATTTAATACCCTTTTAAACAGTTTAGCGGAAGACTCATAGCAATTCCATAACCCACGCTCAGTCCCTTGGCACATACAGATCTCATTCATCATCCATCACTTGTCTTATCGTTGTGCAGGTTGCTTACCTGCAACATGAACAAACTTGTGAGTGATAAGCTCAGTAAGTTCAAACATACATGCATAACATATAAAAACTCATACCGTATAGGAGATAACATATCTGATACCAACTGTGGGATCAGAACATTCACATAACATATATCATACATTACTTTACATTCATACTTAACCTTATAAACATACTTGTACATACATGAACATACTTTACATTGTGAACATACTTTCATACTTAACATACTTTACATCGTAAACATATCATATTTTGAACATAGCACACTTAAAGTATGCTTAAATATTGTAAACATAACATACTTATCATCGTGAACATACTGATCATACTTGAACATACTTTAACATCGTAAACATACTTAACATACTTAGCATCCTGAACATGCTTTCATACTTAACATACTTTAACATAACATCTTGAACATACTTCATACTTAACATACTTTAAACATCGTAGTCATACTTACGTATACTTGAACATCGTAAACATAGCATACTTAACTTATGCTAAATATCATAAACATAGCATACTTGAAATGTAGCACACTTAACATCCTTGATATCATGAACATGCATCCACATTTAATATCATGAATACATTTGTCATACTTAAATACGTAAAACATCATAAATATACTTAAGCATCATAAATACACTTACGTATGCTTAAACATCCTTAACATCAAACATAGCATGGATCATTAACATAACAAATAACATGCATTACTTATGTATTACTATTTATTATGAATAGTAACTCTGACCATGAACAGTACTGTTGACTGTGAACAGTATGTTGATCGTGAATAGTACTTTGACTGTAAACCATAACTTAGAACATTAAGTATACGATTAGTACATGTTAGACTTAATTATGCTCATTTATGGGCAAAGTTTAAGTTTTAGGTCTTTATCTTGTATTACGTTCTGGTTTTGGACCCCATGATTGGTCGTACCATTCTTCCGCGCGCATGACTGAGAGGGACTCTAGGGAGTGACCCTCTGGCCAATCCTCTACAATCTACATAACATGAATTTGATATAATATAACATAACATGGAAACCTCCACCGTGTGGGAGGTTGGTACGCCAATATTGGTTTCATTACTAACTTTCATGTGGTTCCTAACCGGTAGCATTATTATTACCTCCTAGGTCTGGAACACTTATTACATGTCTTTTCTTATTTGTCTGTATTTGATTTACACATTAGTGTGCATATAGTACCTTGGTACATACTTTACATGTTATACATAACATATAAATATATTACATAATTTCATATTACAGACATTTAAAATGTCTGAACTTACAAAATTTAACACATAAACATAAACATGTCAAGTCAAAATTTATATTTGACTTAGACATAATACATAGTTCATAACATGACTTTCGTAACATTCATATCATTTACATTTTATACATAGCACATAAACATGTTAAGTTAACTCATGTTTGACTTAAACATGACACATAGACATAAACATATGCACATAGTTTTCATAGCAATCATATCATTGCATCTTATCATTTAATAGACATACAGCAGTCAGTTCATGTTACAAACAGGAAAATATTTGAACTTACCACACATAACATATAGACATAATATAACATTTTAGTTCATGTTGCAAACAAATCACATGTTTGAACTTACAGATACTTTTGCCTGTATCTCCTTTCTTGCTTTCTTGGTCCGTAGACATCCGTTCGTCATGTATGTATCGGATCCCTATAACTGAAATAATAACGGTTATTTTCCATACATATTTCATACATAAAGCTTAATAAAATGTAAAAATTCTACGTTTCATTTCCCAATCATGAATTAGGGGTCTAATAGCCCATTTAAAATTTTTCTGCTAACTTTTGACAAAGTTACCATTTTACCCCGAATTTTTTGACAAAATTACCATTTTGCCCCTTAGCGGGATTTCTCATCATAACAATGTAGGAAAATAAATCGGTAAAAACGTATCAGAGTGGCGCAGCGGAACAATAAAAATTTTTCAGATCGTTAAATATCTCATGATGCCATATACATTAAACCAACAACAATTAAAACTCATACCTCAAGGACGCCAATCTGCAGGAGGAGAATGACCGGAGGGCTTCAACCAACTAGCCTTCTCTACTATTCTCCAATTCCCGAATGGCTGAGTGTGTGGGCACTCTGAACCTCGATCGGTATGCTAGCACTGCTAGTCTTCTTCTGACCACCCAGATCTCTAAAGAACTTATTGTCACGGTGGGCTGTGCAACAATAAGCCTGCTCACCTGAGAGTCTATGATCTGAGAGAACTGGAGTGGCAGGACCACTATTTATAGACCTGCATGAGGTGATTCTCTGAATTCGAATTGGATTAGGAGAAGATAGTCTCCCTTATCCACAAGCACAAAATCTGAATTTTCCAAGGGAAAAATCCCAACAATAAATTCGGCCACATTTGGATAAATCTAATCCAAATCTAAACAAGATTTTAACTAGAATTTTATCTCCCTTTTCTTAACCAAAAAATTTGAAAATTCAAAGGAGAAAATCCCATAAAAATTCGGCCACTTTTGGATAAGGGAGAATCAAAATTTCCACTAGGATTTTCATGCTTGACTCTTATCTCATCCTTATCCAAAATAACCGAAAATCTCCTAGGAGATTCACTCCAAAAATTCAGCCATTATCTGGGAGGAGAGAACCCAAATTCAACTGAGATTGAAACTTGAATTTTTCCTTGAACCTTATCCACAAAAATCTGAAAATCCATTGAGGATAATCCTCAAAATTTTCATCCATCTTTAGTTAGGATTTGGATTCAAAATTCAAGTAGGATTCTAACAAGATTATCCTCTCCATATCTAACTCAAATTTGAATTTCATTCCTTGTGGATTTACCACAACAAATTTGAATCCCACTTGGACTGTGATTCAAAATTTTCGAATTTCAAATTCAAATTTCAAATTTCAAATTTCAAATTCAAATTTCAAATTTCAAATTCGAATTTCAAATTCAAATTTCAAATTCGAATTTCAAATTCAAATTCAAAATTCAAAATTCAAATTTCAAATTTCAAAATTCAAATTTCAAAATTCAAATTTCAAAATCCACAAAACAGTTGTATTTCAAATTCTTGTTCTCATGGATAATTTTCTACAACTCTAATCCAATCTCAAATAAAATCATGGCAACTTTATTTGGAGTTCGAATAATTGTGTACTCTATTATCCAAAACAAAATCTAAATCCAACCGGAGAGAATCTTGTCGACCATCCTAATAATAAACTAGCCAATAGCATACACAAATCAATTTGCCAAACGTTAAGAAATTATGTGGAGCTAGTAGAGGGACTGATTGGACATATATAATCAGGCTCCTACAAATCCATATGATCATCATTCTTTACCGAACAACTCACTCATATGATCACTAATTTCAGAGTCACACCACTATAAACCTGAAACTGAACTCCCAATTATATACCGTATTACGTAAGCCTGTGATAAGCTATCATCCAATGACCTTGTCATGTATGTAGAACCCTCATATGATATCCATGATCAGCCTTAGGCCAAAGTTCATTTAATCCTACTGATCAAGCTATCTTAAAGATCCATTATACTACCGAATAAAGAAAATGATTATTCACCATATGTGAATAAGAAGTCATCCGCCCAGCAGACGACCCAAGGCCTTGTCCATTTTCACATTCAGTATAATGCCTTTAAGAGGATACCCTTAACTCCTCATTAGAGCTATGATTCTGATATCCATAAATGAACCCTTCATCGTATATAAGTCATGCACCCAACGAACCGGTCTATAAGCTTACTACCTCTGAGATGCTTTAGCCATTGGAACATCAAAGTACACAAGTCATGTACATGAAGCTGTCCTTTTACTCAGGATTAAGGTTACTGCACAATGAACGTCAAAACCAGATTGATCCACTCAAAGCGGACTTTATAGATCAATCACGCTTTAGTCCCAGTCTAATATGTCACCACTAAGCAATATATCTATGTCTCTACTTGGGAGTCCAGCTCCAGACAATCAAGACAAACCGTCCCCTCCAAGGCTTTAGACAACATAATAGTCTTAACATGAGTTAGATGCTCGGTCTTACCCCATAGACTACAGACCATAGTTTAGACCGATAACTTTAGAACATTGTCTTCTCACATACAAAAGTCCATTGCATGCAACGTTCTAACAGTTTAACACAAGCAGTCAGGGAGCCATATTTGCTTACATTTACTTTAACATGTGAATAAGACAAGGACAGATAGCAATATAATGAATAACCTCTATATATAATTTTATTATCCAGTTCAAAATAAATACATCAAAATGTCTCTAATGCTTATGGCATTTCCTAACAATCTCCCACTTGCCCTAACCCAGCAGATGTGCCATGTTACGCATCCCCATTGCCTCTACATGCCTCTCAAAGCTTCTAGCCACCAAAGTCTTAATAAAGGGATCGACAATGTTGTCCTCAGACGCGATCTTACATGCATCCACTTGTCCTGTCTCCACGTGCCCTCTAATAATATGATATCTCTTATCTATGTGCTTGGTCCACTTGTGGTGCCGAGATTCCCTTGTGTTGGCAATAGCCCCAGTGTTATCATAGTAAAGTATGATAGGCTTGTCAACACTCGGAATGACCTCAAGGTCTCTAAAGAACTTGCAGAGCCAAACCGCTTCTTTAGATGCCTCAGCCACAGCCACATATTTAGCCTCCATAGTAGAGTCAGCTGTGCAGCCCTGCTTCACACTCTTCCCCACAATGGCACCTCCTCCGAGTAAAAACACTGATCCAGATGTCGATTTCCTCGAATCCTTACAAGTCTGGAAGTCTGAGTCCGTGTATCCTACGGGTGTTAGGTTCCCTCCAGAATACACCAGCATATAATCCCTCGTTCTCTTAAAATACTTGAGTATATGCTTTAGTACTTGCTAGTGCTTGGTTCCAGGATTTGCTTGATATCGATTCACCATATCTACTACAAAACATATAACCGGACGAGTGCAAAGCATAGCATACATAAGGCTACCCACAGCGGATGCATAAGGGACCTTACTCATATGCTCTCTTTCTTCTGATGTCTTGGGACAGTCATCCAATGAAAGAGTTAGACCGACAATAGAAGGTTGTGAACCTTTCTTTGCCTCTTGCATTGCATATTTGTCAATTATTTTATCTATGTATGAAGCTTGGGATAACGCTATCATTTTGTTCTTTCGATGTCTAAAGAGACGAATGCCTAGAATATAATTAGCCTCTCCCAAGTCCTTCATGTCAAACTATTGGTGTAACCAAAGCTTGACTGATGATAAGTTCCCTACATCATTCCCAATGAGTAGTATATCATCGACATAGAGTTTCAGAAAGACCACTTTTCCATCCTTAATACATTTATAAACACAGGGTTCATCAACGTTCTACTCAAAACCAAATGTCTTAATCGCTTGATCAAACCTCTGGTTCCATGAGCGGGATGCTTACTTTAATCCATAAATGGATCTAAGCAACTTGCATACTTTCCTTTCTTAGTCTTTCACTACGAACCCTTCGGGCTGTATCATATAGATACACTCTTCAAGATGGCCATTCAAGAATGCCGTCTTGACATCCATTTGCCAGATCTCGTAATCGAGAGCCACAGCAACGGACAGAAGAATACGGATAGACTTCAGCATAGCAACAGGTGAAAAGTTTTCATCATAATCGATTCTAGCCTTTTGCATGTACCCCTTTGCAACCAGTCTAGCTTTGAAAGTTTCCACTCTCCCTTCCGCATCCTTCTTTCTTTTGTAGACCCATTTGCATCCAATGGGTTTTATCCCATCCGACAAATCTACAAGTTCCCAAACAGAGTTGGATTTTCTAGAATCCATCTCATTGTTCATACCCTATTTCTAAGATTTAGAATCAACATCATTTATAGCTTCATCATAAGTGACCGGATCATTCTCATGCTCATGAGCCTCGGCCTGGTATACCTCAGCATCATACATGAAGAAATTAGGTTTCTTTGAAACCTTCCCATTACGACGAGGCACCCTAAATTGTTGATCGTCTGCAGGTCTTTCACCGGAACTCGGACTTACGTCCAAGACCGAAATATGTGGAGCAGTTCTTTTACCCGATAACTCCTCTAGCACCACTTTGCTTCGAGGCTTAAAGTCATTCATGTGACTTTCCTCCAAGAATGTCGCATGGGTTGAGACAATGACTTTTTGTTCCTTCGGGTTATAGAACAGACCTCCTTTAGTTTCCTTTGGATACCCTACAAACATGCACAATTCTGATCTTGGTTCTAACTTTTTTGCATCCCCATCCAGTACATGTGCCGGGCAGCCCCATATTCTCATATTTCCAAGGGAGGGCTTCCTGCGATGCCACAATTCATACAGAGTTCTAGGAATTGATTTGCTTGGAACCTGGTTCAGAATATAGCATGCCGTTTGTAAAGCATATCCCCAAAATGATAATGGCAGCGTTGAATAACTCATCATAGACTGTACCATATCCAACAAGATCCTGTTTCTCCTTTCGGCTACACCATTCTGTTGTGGAGTACCAGGTGCAGTCAATTGGGATAATATCCTGTTCTCTACAAGATGTCCTAGAAATTCATCGGAGAGGTATTTGCCACCTCAATCAGATCGAAGTGTCTTTATGGATTTATCCAATTGCTTTTCCACATCCGCACGATACTCTTTGAACTTGTCAAAGGTTTCGCTCTTGCGGTGCATCAGATACACATATCCATACCTCGAGTAATCATCTATAAAAGAGACATAATACTCGAACCCTCCTCATGCTGTGATGTTCATGGGGCCACATACGTCAGTATGCACAATTTCTAAGAGCTCCTGAGCCCTTGTACCCTTAGCTCCAAAAGACCTCTTAGTCATCTTACCCTCTAGATAAGACTCACATTGGGGAAGACGTACCTCCTCTAGAGATTCCAGAGGACTGTCTTTCACCAATTTTTGAATCCTATCCTGATTAATATGACCAAGTCTTAAATGCCAAAGATACGCCTTGTTAGAGTGAGAAACTTTCAACCTTTTTGAGTTATCTATTAATTTAGTGTCAAGCAGTGAGTACATCTTTGGTTTGATCAAATATAGGTTTCCATCCATCCATCCAGAACAGATAAAAGACTTATTTCTACGAATATCAACTCTTTTACTAAAAGAAACTGAATAAGAATCCTTTATTAAACAAGCTACCGATATAAGGTTCCTCCTAAAATTAGGAACATAAAAACAGTCTTTCAATAAACCTAAATTGATCAAAGTAAAGGTAAATATCTCCCACTGCCTCAGCCACCACCAAGCTGCCGTCTCCAATTCGCAATAAGAGGCTCCTACCATGTAGACTTCTCGTTTCCACGAACCCCTGCATAGAAACACAAACATGATTAGTGGCGCCCGAATCAATGACCCAAGTGTCCTTTGATTCTTCCACCAAACACGGTTCTAAGTAGTGAAGTTCCTTACCTTCCTTGTCCTTGGCGGCTAGGATTTCCCGGCAAGCCTTCTTAAAGTGACCTGCCTTTACACAACGAAAGCATTTGGACTTTCTAGGGTCTCTGGGCTTCTTATTCTTCTTCTTCTTCTTCTTCCCATCCGAGACAAGAGGATTAGAAGAACTGGAAGCTACTTGGTTCTTATTTGGCCTCTTCCTCTTCCGTGAGGGTTTGGAAGATTTTGCCAAATTGGCCTCTCCTTTGGGTTGAACTGCATCCCCATCCCTGATCATCCGCTCATAAGCTTGGAGTTGCTTCATGAGCTCGGTTAGTCCTAACTCCCTTATCACCAAATTGTATGCGACCTTAAACCCCACAAAATCTTTAGATAGAGTTTTGAATACCATCTCGATCTGGGTGTTGTAGTCCAATTCAGCACCGTTCTCGGCAGCCTCAGCGAAGAATCTCATTAGAGTGATCATATGGTCCTTCACCGGAGTACCTACCTTTTGCTTAGAGTTCATAATACTAGTTATAGTAGACTGTTGAGCCAACTTTTCTTGGCCTCCAAACATGTCCTCCATATTTTCTATGATCTCCCCAGCAACCTGATAAGTCTCATGCTGCTTTTGTAAAGCACTCATCATGCTAGCAAGTATGTAGCATCAAGCTATATCATTGGATTCTCTCCAACAAGTATAGGCAACCGGGACCTCCTCAAGCGGTGTGTCAGGTTTTGGCCCTGGTGGGCATGATTCGTCTAGTACAAACTTGTGTCTCTTGTAGCTGAGAACTATTAACAGATTTCTTTTCCAATCCTTATAATTATCGCCATTGAGTTTATTCTCAATAAGTATTGAAATGAGGGGTGTCGGTGACATTTTGAACTGAAATAAAATTATACTAGACATCATTACAAAGCCCAAGCAAATATACAGATAATTTAGCAAATAAAACATACAAGTATGTTCCTACATGAAACTTGAAAAACATATAGCATTGCAACGGTAATTCTTAGCACCTATTGCTCCAAGCCACCGAGGGGTGGTCATGAAACAAATAGCCGGAACATGGACCCCGTCCAATTAATATATGTTGCCTTAAATCCTCCAAGGTTAAGACATATATCAATAACCGCTTATTTGGCCACCAGTTTAGTTAACAGAGCTTCTAGGGAAGGTTAATAACTAAATGAGTCTTGAGTGTATAACCATTGTTTACGTAGCCCGATCCATATCCCACCAAGCCACCGAGGGGTGGTCATGAATAGATCGTACCAGAACACGTTTTCCACATAGGAGATCTAATCTAGTATACCAACGGCAGTAAACACCTACCGAGGGGTGTGGTCAGGGCAGAACTGACGCGAGGCGTTACCATGCTTTCACATATGGATCAACAATGGAGGCCGTGGGTTTTGTTTAAAACCCTCTCCCACTCAATATTTTGAAAAACATGCAAGTTTTGACAAATTATGTATGATCAATATAGTATGAGCGGCACTCCGCTATCCTATATGACATGTTATCAAATATACATATAAAACATCCATCAATACATATTTATACATCCATGACATATCACAAAAAAAATAATTGACAGAATAACCAAGCCATGGTTCCATCCTACAACAAAGAAAACAAAGATTACAAAATTTCATCCAAAGCATTCTTTGGGTCTTGAATTTTGTTCCGTCTTCTTGAATCCATCTTTATGTAGCCTCTCCATTTATTTCTCATCCCAAGAATCATTTAAAATTTAAATCTCAAAAATTTAAATTTCAAATTCAAATTCCGAATTTGAATTTCAAATTTAAATTTCAAATTCAAATTTTAAATAATTTTAAACATCATGTGTAATAATATGTAATTTCAAAATTTTCAAATTTTCAATTACATATTTTTAAACATGATTTAAAATTAAATCTCAAATTTAAAAATCAAAATTTTTTGATTTTTGAACCGTCGCACCACCGCCCCTGAAGGCGGCAATCGCTGTGGGCAGCCCCCAGCCCCCGGGGGGGTGGCAGCCCACGGCTGCCCATTTGCAGCCCTGCTGGGCTACAGGCCAAGCCTGCAGCGCCAGGCTGCACGCCCAGGCTAGGCGTAGCAGCCGGCAGGCTGCAGGCAGCGCCTACAGCCACAGGCTGCATGCCCAGGCTGCGGCCAGCCTTGGGGAGGCCACGGCCACCCTCGGCTGCAGGCCAAGCCTGCGGCCGTGGGTGATTATGGCCTGCATAGGGGCTGCTACAGCCCATCCTGCCCGAGGGCAGAGGCTATAGCCCCACCATGGCACGACGGCCTATCCCAAGGGGTCGTGTTTTGATTTTCGTGCCATATTCCAATTTACCTATTAGGATCTCCAAAAATTAATTTGAATCCCAATTAAATTGAAACTTTCCACACAATCAAAATTTCAACCTTTAAATTAAATTTAACTTTTGGGAAAAATAAATTACGGTCTTCAATCTTCAATCTCCTCCAAGAATAATTACATAAAAATTTCCTAAACCGTTTCCGGTGTACAAAATTCTAACCATAATAATTCTAAGAGACAAAAATTAAAATCCATGGGAAAATTACGGTGCTAATAAACTGCTCCCGTGGTTACATAAAAATTCCTAGATACAATTTTTTCTAAATTCTAAGGAACCATAACCGGCATAAACAAGCATGCTTATAATAATTCAAAAAATTAAAATAACCACATACTACATACATAATCCATGATAACAACATAAAGGAATCCTAGAATGCCACTCTTTAAATATCAAATCCATATATAAATAAAAAGAATAAGTAATTGTCAAATTTATGTACATGGCATAATCATGAGATGGCTCTGATACCAATTATAGGAAAATAAATCGGTAAAAACGTATCAGAGTGGCGCAGTGGAACAATAAAAATTTTTCAGATCATTAAATATCTCATGATGCCATATACAATAAATCAACAACAATTAAAACTCATACCTTAAGGACGCCAATCTGCAGGAGGAGAACGACCAGAGGACTTCAACCAACTAGCCTTCTCTACTATTCTCCAATTCCTGAATGACTGAGTGTGTGGGCACTCTGAACCTCGATCGGTATGCTAACACTGCTAGCCTTCTTCCGACCACCCAGATCTCTAAAGAACTTATTGTCACGGTGGGCTGTGCAACAATAAGCCTGCTCACCTGAGAGTCTGTGGTTTGAGAGAACTAGAGTGGCAGGACCTCTATTTATAGACCTGCATGAGGTGATTCTCTGAATTCGAATTGGATTAGGAAAAGATATTCTCCCTTATCCACAAGCACAAAATCTAAATTTTCCAAGGGAAAAATCCCAACAATAAATTCAGCCACTTTTGGATAAATCCAACCTAAATCTAAACAAGATTTTAACTAGAATTTTATCTCCCTTTTTTAACCAAAAAATCTGAAAATTCAAAGGAGAAAATCCTCACAAAAATTCAGCCACTTTTGGATAAGGGAGAATCAAAATTCCACTAGAATTTTCAAGCTTGAATCTTATCTCATCCTTATCCAAAATAACCGAAAATCTCCTAGAGATTCACTCCAAAAATTCGGCCATTATCTGGGAGGAGAGGATCCAAATTCAACTGGGATTGAAACTTATATTTTTCCTTGAACCTTATCCACAAAAATCTGAAAAGCCATTGAGGATAGTCCTCAAAATTTTCATCCATCTTTAGTTAGGATTTGGATTCAAAATTCAAGTAGGATTCTAACAAGATTATCCTCTCCATATCCAACTCAAATTCGAATTTCATTCCTTGTGGATTTACCACAACAAATTCAAATCTCATTTGGACTGTGATTCAAAATTTGAATTTCAAATTTCAAATTCGAATTTCAAATTTCGAATTTCAAATTTCAAATTCAAATTTCAAATTCAAATTTCAAATTCAAATTTCAAATTCAAAATTCAAAATTCAAAATTCAAAATTCAAATTTCAAATTTCAAAATCCACAAAACAATTGTATTTCAAATTCTTATTCTCATGGATAATTTTCTACAACTCCAATCCAATCTCAAATAAAATCATGGCAACTTTATTTGGAGTTTGAATAATTGTGTACTCTATTATCCAAAACAAAATCGGAATCCAATCGGAGAGAATCTTGTCGACCATCCTAATCCTATGTCAACACCATTCATGCATAATAAACTAGCAAATAGCATACACAAATCAATTTGCCAAACGTTAACGAATTATGTGGAGCTAGTAGACGGACTGATTAGACATATATAATCAGGCTCCCGCAAATCCATATGATCATCATTCTTTACCGAACAACTCACTCATATGATCACTAATTTCAGAGTCACACCACTATAAACCTGAAACTGAACTCCCAATTATATACCGTATTACGTAAGCCTGTGACAAGCTATCGTCCAATGACCTTGTCATGTATGCAGAACCCTCATATGATATCCATGATCGGCCTTAGGCCAAAGTCTGTTTAATCCTACTGATTAGGCTATCTTAAAGATCCATTATACTACCGAATAAAGAAAATGATTATTCACCATATGTGAATAAGAAGTCATCTGCCCAGCAGACGACCCAAGGCCTTGTCCATTTTCACATTCAGTATAATGCCTTTAAGAGGATACCCTTAACTCCTCATTAGAGCTATGATTCCGATATCTGTAAACGAGCCCTTCATCGTATACAAGTCATGCACCCAACGAACCGGTCTATAAGCTTACTACCTCTAAGATGCTTTAGCCATTGGAACATCAAAGTACACAGGTCATGTACATGAAGCTGTCCTTTTACTCAAGATTAAGGTTACTGCACAATGAACGTCAAAAGCAGATCGATCCACTCAAAGCGGACTTCATAGATCAATCACGCTTTAGTCCCGGTCTAATATGTCACCACCAAACAACATATCTATGTCTCTACTTGGGAGTCCAGCTCCAGACAATCAAGACAAACCGTCCCCTCCAAGGCTTTAGACAACATAATAGTCTTAACATGAGTTAGATGCTCGATCTTACCCCATAGACTACAGACCATAGTTTAGACTGCTAACTTTAGAACATTGTCTTCTCGCATACAAAAGTCCATTGCATGCAACATTCTAACAGTTTAACACAAGCAATCAGGGAGCCATATTTGCTTACATTTACTTTAACATGTAAATAAGACGAGGACAGATAGCAATGTAATGAATAACCTCTATATATAATTTTATTATCCAGTTCAAAATAAATACATCAAAATGTCTCTAATGCTTAGGGCATTTCCTAACAAACATTACTTTTCTTTGATTTACAACTTGGTTTTTGGCCCTTACAATTTTAATTAAATCTTTTTAAATCCATTAGTCCCTTTTCTATCAGCCCCAGTTTCCTCATGGGCAAACGGGGTGTCATTTCCAACATAAGTGATTTACAACCGAAATATATATATCGTAGACTCGTACTTCTAATTTTCTTGTATAACTGCAACTCTAAGGAACATAAGTGGTGTTGGAAATGACACCCCGCTTGCTCATGAGGAAACTGAGGCTGATAGAAAAGGGCCTAATGGACTTAGAATGATTTAATTAAGATTCTAAGGGCCAAAAATCAAGTTGTAAATCAAAGAAAAGTAATGTTATGATGAGAAATCCGCTAAGGGGCAAAATGGTAATTTTGTCAAAAGTTCGAGGCAAAATGGTAATTTACCAAAAGTTAGTAGAAAAATTTTAAATGGGATATTAGACCCCTAATTCATGATTGGGAAATTAAACGTAGAATTTTTACATTTTATTAAGCTTTATGTATGAAATATGTGTGGAAAATAACCGTTATTATTTCAGTTATAGGGATATTAGATCCCTAATTCATGATTGGGAAATGAAATGTAGAATTTTTACGTTTTATTAAGCTTTATGTATGAAATATGTATGGAAAATAACCGTTATTATTTCGGTTATAGGGATCCGATACGGACGCGATAAAGGGGCGTCTACAGACCAAGAAAGCAAGAAAGGAGATACGAGCAGAAGTATCTGTAAGTTCAAACATGTGATTTGTCTGCAACATGAACTAACATGTTATATTATGTCTATATGTTATGTGTGGTAAGTTCAAATATTTTCCTGTTTGTAACATGAACTGACTGTCGTATGTCTGTTAAATGATAAGATGCAATGATATGATTGCTATGAAAACTATGTGCATATGTTTATGTCTATGTGTCATGTTTAAGTCAAACATGAGTTGACTTGACATGTTTATGTGCTATGTATAAAATGTAAATGATATGAATGTTATGAAAGTCATGTTATGAACTATGTGTTATCTCTAAGTCAAATATAGATTTTGACTTGACATGTTTATGTTTATGTGTTATATTTTGTAAGTTCAAACATTTTAAATGTCTGCAACATGAAATTACGTAATATGTTTATATGTTATGTATGACATGTAAAGTATGTACCAACGCGTTATATGCACACTAATGTGTAAATCAAATGTGACGTCCCGCCCTACATAGGGTTAAACTGTACTATTACAGTCAACTACTGCTGCCAACTGCGATAGACTGTAACCACTTGGGTCGTCGGTAACTTACTTTTAACTTGTTTTGAACTTATACTAATACCACCTGTGATAGCTGGTATTTTACTTTTAATCTATTTCCTTTAACATGCTTATTTTAACTTCCCATTTGAGCATGAAAATTGGGGAAATTTTTTTTCTTTTCTTTTCTTTCCTTAAACTTTAAACTTGAAAACTGTATCATTGTCAAACATTTACTATAGTAAACATTTTACTTTCTCATAACTTGATATACATCATAAAACATCATTTCAACATTCTTTTCATTACTCTTTTAAACAGCTCAGTGGAAGACTCATAGTAGTACCATAACCCTCACCCAGTCTCTTGGCACATGCAGATCACATTCGTCATCCATCACTCGTCTTATCATCATGCACGATGCTTACCTACAACATAAACAAACTTGTGAGCGACAGGCTCAGAAAGTTCAAACATACATTCATGACATATAATAATTCCCACCATATAGGATAGAGTAATTCTGATACCTACTGTAGTCTCGTAACATCGGATAACATATATCGTACATTACTTAACATTCATACTTATCGTACATAACCTTGTAAATATACTTGTACATACTTGAACATACTTTACGTCATAACTATATTTTCATACTTAACATCATGAACATACTTTCATACTTAACATGTTTAAATCTCTTGAACATGCTTTCATACTTGAACATCGTGAACCCACTTTAACGTCGTGAACACACTTAGCATCATGAACATGCTTTCATACTAGAACATCACGAACATACTTTAACGTCGTGAACATAATTGACATACTTAACGTTTGCTAAACATCGTCAACATAACATACTTAATGTATGTTTACACATCATAAATATAACATATTTATCATACTTATTATCGTAAAAATACTTTCACATTTAACATAATAAATATACTTGTCATGCTGAAATACGTAAAATATCGTAAATGTTCTTAAGCATCATAAATTATACTTACGTATACTTAAATATCCTTAACGACATACAAACATTGCATACACATATCATTCATTATTTAGACATTCATATTTAAACATAACATACTTATTTAATATCATATAGAGCATACTTAACATAGTATGGTTGACGTATGCATATCAACTTATGCATAATAGATATAACATATCATGTGCATAACACGAACGTTAGTCACGTTGTACTTGCTTATTACCATGAATAGTAAATTTATAATGTTGTACTTGCTTAACATTCATACTTAAACATATTTAATATCATTCATACCATATCGGACAGAACATATCTGATACCAATTATTGCATCAGAATATTAACACAACATATATCATATATTACTTTAAATTTCATACTCAATGTACATAATATTAAAACGTACTTGTACATACATTATATCATAACCATGCTTGACATATTTCACATCGTGAACATCTTGCATTCTTGACATGCTTTAAACATACTTAATATCTTAAACAAACTTGCATTCTTGACATACTTTAAATATACTTAATATCCTGAACATACTTTCATTCTTGACATGCTTTAAACATACTTAATATCTTAAACAGACTTGCATTCTTGACATACTTTAAATATACTTAATATCCTGAACATACTTTCATTCTTGACATGCTTTAAACATACTTAATATCCTAAACATACTTTCGTGCTTAACATACTTTTAACATATTTCAACATCTTGAACTGAATTTCATACTTATCATCGTGAACATATCATATTTTTAACATAGCATAATTAACATATGCTTAACATCCTAAATATCACATACTTGACACACTTGTTATTATGAAAATATTTCCACATTTAACATTATGAATATACTTATCATACTTAAATACATAAAACTTTGTAAATAAACTTAAGCATCGTAAATACACTTACGTATGCTTAAACATCCTTAACATCAAACATAACATGGATTATTAACATAATAAATAATATGCATTGCTTTTGTATTACTATTCAATATGAATAGTCACTCTGATCATGAACAGTATTTACATCGTGAACATATCACATTTTAAACTTTCACCCCCGAGACGTACCACCGTCAATTGGAGGCCACAAACATAAACAATATTGTTGATTATGAACAATATCATTATCTGTAACAGTAACTTTGACCATGACGGTACTCGTAGTGTTAGTATATCTTATGCTCGTTATGGGCTGCATTTTTAGTCTTACGTCTTTATCTTTCATTACGTTCTGGTTTTAGGCCTCATGATTGGTCGTACCGCAATGCATGCATAACTGAGAGGGACTCTGGGGAGCGACCCACTGGCCAATCCTCTACAATCTACATAACATTAGACTTCTAAACCCGGGACATACCACTATCGGTTTAGGAGCCATATCATAACTGATCATGAGAAACTTCCATACCAAGGACGTACCACCATTGGTGTGCAAGCCGTATCATAACTGAACATGGAAAACCTCCACTTGTGTAAGAGGCTGGTATGCCAAAATGGTTTCATTACCATCTTTCATGCGGTTCCTAACCGGTGGCATTATCATTGCCTCCTTGGTTTGGAACACTTATTACATTTATTTATTTACTTGTGTGTATTGTATTTCACATGTTAGTGTGCATATAGCACCTTGGTGCATACTTTACATGTCATACATATCGTATAAATATATTACGTAATTTCATGTTACAGACATTTAAAATGTCTAAACTTACAAAATATAACACATACACATAAACATATTAAGTCAATTTATATTTGACTTAGACGTAATACATAGTTCATAACATGACTTTCGTAACATTCATATCATAGTATCTTGACACTAAAACTGCACATAGAACACATAAACATGACCAGTCTCTTTATGTTGCAGACATAGAAATATTTAAACTTACGTGCTGCATATAGAACACATAACACATAAACATGTCGAGTAAGTTCATGTTGTAGACAATTAAATGTCTGAACTTACTGCATATAACACTTAAATATAGAAGTTAATTCATGTTTAACTTAGACCTAACACATAAACATTCAACGTTTAATGCTACAGTCTTATTATCTTACTTATTCTTGTCTTTCCTTACTGTCTTTCATATGGTTCTGACTAGGTGGCATTATCATTGCCTCCATAGTCTGGAACACTTCTCATGTCTTTCTTTCATTGTATGTATTTTATTAAATACACCTTTGTGCATATAATACCTTACATATATACTTTGCATTTCATACATAACATTAAACACATTACATAAATTCATGTAGTAGACAATAAAATGTCTGAACTTACTCCATATAACACATAGATATAAACATGTCAAGTCAATTTACATTTGACTTAGACATAACACATAATCATAAGCATAGCAATCATTTCATGTTGTAGACAAATCACATGTTTGAACTTACCACATATGGCACTTAGACATAATAGTCTATTCATGTTGCAATCAATTAAACGTTTGAACTTACTGGTACTTCTGCTTGTATCTCCTTTCTTGCTTTCTTGGTCCATAGACGTCCCTTCATCGCATCTGTATCGAATTCCTATAACCGAAATAATTACGATTATTTTAGTTACTTAAATCATACATAAAGTTTAACGAAACATAAAAATTCTATGTTTCATTTCCCAATCATGAATTAGAGGTCTAATATCCCATTTATAATTTTTCAGTCAACTTCTGTCAAAAGTTATGATCAATAGTAACTTTGACTAACGGTCATACTTTCATTTGCGTATTTTTCTTCTTTTAAAATCTTGAACTTGACATTAAAATCTTAATTAAACTCATTTGTCACTTTTCCACTAACTTTTGGAAAAATAACCTTTGTATCCCAAACTTTTGACAAAATTACCATTTTACTCCTAGCGGGATTTTTCTCACTTTTCTTCGACTTAAAACTTGATTTTGGCTTTAAGAATTCTATTTAAGCTATTCTAAGGCTCTAACGGTCCTCTCTGAGTATTTTGGAAATGTTGGTTAAAATGATCGTGAATAGTAACTTTGATCGTGAATAGTACTATTTACCATAAATAGTACTATTTATGTGAATAATGCCTTTATCCTGATCATGAATCTTGTCATTTTAATACTTAAACTGGATTTTCTAAACTCAAAAATCATAAAACGATGAACTTAAAGGCTTAACAACTCTTTTTTGGACATTTGTGAAATTTTTGGTCAAGATGACCATTTTGCCCCTGACGGGCCTTTGGGCCGTAAAATCTTTACTTTAACATTTTAATGGGATTTTTTAAACTCAAAAGTCATAAATTCATCTTTCTTAGGCCTTAATAAATTTTTACAACATTAATCGCTGTAATTTCTATAATTATTTCACACCCAACCCTCGGGTGGTACTATTCTGACTCTTGGTCGTTAATTCTCTTATTCGGGCTTAGACCAGCGAAGGGGCTCAGGTTTCCATCCCGACCACATTTTTACCCCTCGTTTCCTAAAATACCCATTTGTGCCATTTTTGAAATTTCGACAGCATTTCTGCTTAATTTTTGGGTTCCCGACGTTTAGGAAACGCCTCGAAACCATCTAACATATTCTAATCTATCACGTACTATACCAGAGGCCTATATTTTTATGTAAAACTTAACTTTTACATAAAAATCTTTACATTTTATACATTTTCTTATTTGACTATTTTTATACACATAGTCCATTTTTCTTACAATTTCACATGCTAAAATACATAATTAATATATAATCATTCCAAACATAAATTTTAGGAATGGAGGGACCAAAATCACTACTGAAATCATCCCACTAGTGATTGAACGAACCATTCGGTCTCATGCGGACAAACTTTGAATCATTGTTCTTCACTTTTGAAATTTTGTCTTACAATTCCGACGCCGCGAATGTGTCTGGAATGTCAAAAATAGGCCAACGGGCCATTCTTCAAATTTTTGGTCATCGGTTGCTATTAACTGGCATTGACCGATTGCTGACCGACAACGGCGTGGAGAAAGGTGGCCACCATCTCGTAGATCTTGACGTGAAGAACCTATTGGTGGTATCAATTTCACTAATCGAGCCTCCTATCACCGGAATCGGGCGTCGAAAAACGGACGGTGGCGACGAGCTTCGATTCTCTGTCTTCTCGATGTTGTTGCCCAAAATTGGCTTGGGGTTTTCGATCTACGTGAAATTCTGAACATTTTGGTACCGGTAGTGTGGCTCAACTCCACCAGAAGCGGTGAGTTTCACGGCTGCAACAGCGAAGCTTCGGGTGACGCGATCCGGTGGCTGTTGAGGTGAAATGAGCTATCGATTTTGTTCTCCTCTTCATCACGAAATTTTTGGGACCGGAATCAGCTCGATTGTACGTCAGACGGTGGAGAAATGGTCGATCGAACTTCTCGACTTCTGGTGACTTCGGGCGGCGCGTGCGGGCTCTTCCGGCGTCGGTTCCATCGACTCGGCACACCGTTGGACTCAGCTCGGCGAGCTTTCCAACAAGATCGGCGATGTCGAAAACGAACACCATTTTCGGTGGTCGGTTACTGTTCACCGATGGTGTGTGGGGGGAAAGAAAAGAAGGGGAAAAAATGTGGGTTGATTTTGAAATTTATGACTTTTCCGCCCTTATATATACTTTTTTTGTCCAAAATTTCAACATAAGCTATCCTGACTAATTTGGGTATGCTGAACCAAAATATATCAGTTTTATTTTTATTCGAGATCATCTTGTCCAGTTTCCGATACTGCGAATTCCCGGTCAAAAATTACCTTTATGCTCAATTAACTAATTTGAGAATGCTGATAGGCTATACTCACTAATTTGGGCATACTGAACCCAAATTTATCAGTTTCAACTTCATTCAAGGTCATCTCGACCAGTTTTTCAGTACTGCATGTTTCCCGATCAAAATTTACATTTTGTGTCCAATTGGATAATTTGAGCATTCTGATTCCAAATATATCAGTTTTATATCAAGAAAATATCATTTTGACTAATTTCTTGATACTGTGTGTTACACACACATGTACACACATAAAATCACTACATTTCACATTTTAAATATGGAATTCATTATGTACATTCCATTTACCGATTTTTCGAGAATGATAAAATTTCCCGATTATCACATCAAATGCACACAAATAAGAAAAGACATGTAATAAGTGTTCCCGACCAAAGAAGCAATGATAATGCCACCGGTTAGAAACCACATGAAAGTTGGTAATGAAACCAATATTGGCGTACCAGCCTCACACACAAGTGGAGGTTTCCATGTTATGTTATATTATATCAAATTCATGTTATGTAGACTATAGAGGATTACCCAGAGGGTCGCTCCCCAGAGTCCCTCTCAGTCATGCGTGCAAAAGAACAATGCGACCAATCATGGGGCCCAAAACCATAACGTAATGCAAGATAAAGACCTAAAACTTAAACTTCGCCCATAAACGAGCATAATTAAGTCTAACACATACTAATCATATACTTAATGTTCTAAGTTATGGTTTACAGTCAAAGTAACTGTTCACGATCAACGTACTGTTCACAGTTAACAGTACTGTTCATGGTCAGAGTTACTATTCATAGTGAATAGTAATGCATAAGTAATGCATGCTATTTGTTATGTTAATGATCCATGCTATGTTTGATGTTAAGGATGTTTAAGCATACGTAAGTGTATTACAATGCTTAAGTATATTTACGATGTTTTATGTATTTGAGTATGACAAGTATATTTATGATGTTAAATGTGGATGTATGTTCACGATATCAAGGATGTTAAGTATGTTACGTTTCATGTATGCTATGTTTACGATGTTTAGCATACGTTAAGTATGCTGCGTTTACGATGTTTAAGTATACGTAAGTATGACTATGATGTTTAAAGTATGTAAAGTATGTTAAGTATGAAGTATGTTCAAGAGGTTATGTTAAAGTATGTTAAGTACGAAAGCATGTTCAGGATGCTAAGTATGTTAAGTATGTTTACGACGTTAAAGTATGTTCAAGTATGATAAGTATGTTCATGATGATAAGTATGTTAAATATGTTATGTTTATGATATTCAAGCATACTTTAAGTGTGCTATGTTCAAAATATGATATGTTTACGATGTAAAGTATGTTAAGTATGAAAGTATGTTCATGATGTAAAGTATGTTCAAGTATGTACAAGTATGTTTATAAGGTTAAGTATGTATGTAAAGTAATGTATGATATATATTATATGAATGTTTTGATGCCACAGTTGGTATCAGATATGCTATTTCCTATATGGTATGAGTTTTTATATGTTATGCATATATGTTTAAACTTACTGAGCCTGTCGCTCACAAGTTTGTTCATGTTGCAGGTAAGCAACCTGCACAGCGAGAAGACAAGTGATGGATGGTGAATGAGATCTGCATGTGCCGAGAGACTGGAAAAGGTTATGGTACTGCTATGAGTCTTCTGCTGAGCTGTTTAAAAGAGTATTAAATGAATATTAAAATGATGTTTTATGATGTATATCAAGTCACGACAATATAAAAGATTTACTTTAGTAAATGTTTTGCGATGATACAGTTTTCAAGTTTAAAGTTAAGAAAGAAAAAAAAATTTATTCCCTATTTTCATGTTCAAATGAAAAATTAAAATAAGTATGTTAAAAGTAAGATACTAGCTGCCATAGTTTAGTATCTGTGCAAGTTAAAATTAAGTTACCGACGACCCATGAAGCGATGGTCTATCGTAGTCGGCTTCAGAGCTCGTCCATGATGGCCCACTGAGTAAGTCACAGTCATCGTATAAGAGACCTACGGGTTAGACTCTGATGGATGATGATGGTGGCAGGGTAGATGTGAGGGTTGAGGTTATGGATACCATCACGAGTTTGTCTTCTGCACTATGTTGAGTAATCCTTTTTATTTTGAGAACCAAACTTATATTAAGTAATGACCAGTTTAATATTTCCTGAGTATGTATGTATGTTTAACCTCAAGTTGTATTAAGATCCATATGAGTTTCAAGTATATTTAAGTATATATGGCTATAGTAAAGCATACATATTCAAAGCCTATGTAGTAAAGCCCATAAAGAAAAAAAAAATCCCCTAAAATTATGGTATTAAGAATAGCAGTTTTAAGCAAGTCATATGTGTTCAAGTTTAAGTTAAGCAAGTTTTAAGTGACGGTCTAGACCACCAGCACACCAGGTCACCACAGTTGGTATCAGAGCGGTATCCTATCACTCGACCTAACATCGCTGCATGCCCGCTTCATCTATCCAAGTAAGTTAGTTTGTATTTTATATTGATAGTATGTAAGTTAACGTTTAAGTTATAATAGGCAGCCATGGCTGCGCTAGTAGAACCAGCACCAGTAGAACTCACACCAGTAGAGCCCTACCAGAGGAATGAGGATCGTGAAGTAAGTTTGGTGTTCACCAACATAGGTCCTGATCGATACAATGGTCATTGCCCACACGAGCTCCTGTTTTGAGTCACCTTATGAAAGTTATCTTTTGAGCTTACCATATCCCACATCACCTACAGGTGAATTTGGCAAGTTGCAGGCTAGAGGGACCAGTTATGGCCTGGTAGGATCGGCATTATAGGGGTAGAGACCTGATTGTACACTGGGAGGATTTCTGTTAAGACCTCCTCAACAACTATGGATGGCCACCTACTGAGGAAGTTTCAGGCCGGGCAGAAATGAGGCCATCTATGGAGATATGCATAAGAAGCGGTATGACATTCTCTCTGGCATATGGGATGCATATGAAGGAGAGATGGTGGTTCATTACTGTCGAAGGTTTTGGGACGCTATGTGGCCTTTTACATCGTGGGAGGTACCCTTTAGGGAGTCAGCAGAGCTCTTGTGGAGAGGAATTCGAGAGAATGTAAGGGAACTTGTTTGATACCCTCTAAACCGTGAGGACATAAGGCACTTCATATAGGAAATAGTGAGTGCCGAGGTAGAAGTAGTCAACCCTAGAAACCCCGAACGTGCTCAAGACATTGCGGGTGCTGCCAATATTAAGGGCAACCCGGTAGACCCAGCACACCAACCAGCCAATGAGGACCTCATGGCTAAACACCACCCTGATGAGCCCAAACTAGCCCCTCTGTCTCCCAAACACCCCCTAGAGGTAGACGGTAATGAGGACGATGATGATGGCTTTCTTAACGCCTATCTTGAGGATGAGGAGATGGGTGATGATGAAGAGGATGAGATCCCCAACTACTTCAGTGATGACAAATGGATGGAGATGTATGAACCTAAACCTCAGGTCATCATAGCTAGTAATGATGAGGCCAGTTTCAGCATGGAAGATGAGGAGGATCCAGAAGAATTTCCGCTCGATGAGAGTGACGAGCAAGACATCTCTGATGTAGAATCAAGGCTTCCCTCAGAGTAGCAATGACCTACTTTAGTATAATCTTTTCTTAGACTGTGTATATATGTATGATAAGAAGCAGTAGCTTACTCCCACTAGACTTAACCTAGTATGTCCTTTTGGGATTATGTACCAGGAAGTGACTACCACTCTCAGCAGACTAGAGTTTTGTACATACTATTTACGAAAGTTACATGAAAAGCAGTACATTATTGCCCGATGGCATATGTAAGATACCTAATACGTGACCCATAGTGGGACAGAAAGTGCATAATGAGTCCTGGCACTAAGATGATGTTTCGATACGATGTAATATGATATAATTCATAATGAATATCATGATATACAGAGCAAGATTAAAAGAAAGTTATGGTACATATATATATACTTATAATGGTAATGTAAGTAAGCATTATGTAAACATAATTTCCAAGTACAGAAACAAAGATTTACAATTTCTTTTCTTGCTATAGGATAGAGTTCGAAGGACAACATGGTTAGAACTCGTACACAAACAACCTATGACGTCCCATGCCTTGAGTCGCCCGGACCGTCACTTAAAACTACTACTGATTAAACTTACTTGAAATCTATTTATTGAACTTACTTACTTAATACTATAATTTTAGGGATTTTTTTTAAATGCATACGCATTTACTATTCACATACATATACTTTACAAATACAAAGTCTAAAAACAACTGGGGTTAATCTTATATATATACTTATGAAATTGTTCAACTGTTACTACTCAAAATATAATATTTACTTAATACTGTACGAAAGTCAAAACTTGCGGTGGTATCCACAACCTCGCCCTCACATCCACCTCTGCCACCATCACTGCCTATTGAGGTCTAAGCCATAGGTCGCTTACCTACAGCCTGAACATACACTGTGAGCTTTATGCCCAGTAAGTATAACATGTTGTCTGCAAAACATGTTTAAACATAATACATACTTAATCATATGAGCATGTCATGTATACACAACATGTACCATGCACTAAATCATTTCATAGACTAGATGCAAAACCAAAGCATCACACTAAACTAAATGTATAACTGAAATATATCATAACTGAATGCATAACAGAAAACATCATGTACTGAATGCATATCTACTATAATTGGATGCATACTAAACTATAGCTAAAGAATATCGTGGACAATGCATGAACCAATTATGCTTCATTATTCAATATCATTCCTTATCTTTGTTAAAGGCCCATGTGTCAGTACTGAATTGTGGGCAGATCATTAGAAACATCCATGATCTTAATGAGCCTTACACTCGTGGGCCATATGCCTCCTGATGTGTTAAGAGCCATCAACATCATCTCGTCATACTTAAACTAAAAAAAACCTCTTCAAGCGGAAGGGGCTGGTATGACACAAAGTCTTTTAATTGCCCAGTTGTTTATCTGATCTGGCCATCTGCCCTACTAGGCTATGTGACAACCGGGAAAATCAGGCATTCTCGGAAGAAAATGTAGAAATGTATGTATATAACAATTTGTACTATTTAAAGAGTGAAATAATTGTATTTATATTGTTTAGAATATATGAAAATGTTCTACCAATACTGACAAGTAAGAATTCAGTGTTGGAAAAATTCACTGAGTTGAAACAGGTAAAACGGTGCCAAAAACGGCATTGAAAACCCTAACCAGGGCAATAAAAGATGGAAAACTTCCGGGACTGATTTTGATCAAACGGAAGCAGTTTAAATTGATCCGACTGCACAGGAGACCTCAGGAACCCCCCGGGACGATTTCAGGAAAATTTCGGCATGAACCGGTATCGGTCAAAAAGTAGTCGAATTAATGTGAATAGTAAAAGTCAAAGTCAACATATGCTTTTGCATTTATGACATCATAAATCCATTTAATAAATGGAAGGAAAATGGTGGTTGGTAGCATTAATGGCCATGATTTAGTTGCTTTTTGATCTAAAGGCCAAGATTTGGCCAAAAATCCACCATTTTAATTTTTGAAAAATATGGAAAGAATTAGACTTGAAATGTGGTAATTTTTGATTGGTTGAAAGCCAAATTAATTGGCTTATTTGTCGCATAAGTCGGCAACTTTTGGGAGCAAATTGGCCGAGACAATTTTGAAGCCAAAACCAAGAACAAAAATTTTTCTAAGTGTTCCATGGTGAGTACGTGAGCAACCAAAGAGGAACCAAGTGATTTCTTTAAGCTTTCTTCACAAAATTGGTGTCAAACCTTTCATTGAAGCCTAAGGAAGCAAGTTAACAAAGTAACTCTCCTTGGTTTGAAATTTTTCTTGATTTTTCTTCAAGAAATCAGTGTAATGAATAGTGGAAAGGATTGAAAAATTTTTGGTTGTTTTGATTGATTTGGTGCTTGGGTGTTGTTAAGGGTGTAATTAGGAGAAAAACCATGTATTTGGTTTAAGGAAAAACCAAATTTTGGTTGGTTTTCCAAGGGTAAAACCGTGGGTTACCAAGAGTAATCAATGATAAATTTTTGTGGTTTAAGTGTTAACATGCTTTAAATCATAATTTGGTCTAATGTAAAGCATGAATTGCATGATGGAAAGCTTGGAAAAAAAAATGTGGTGTGAACTTACCCTAAAAGGCCATGGGTTAATTAGGGTTTGGTGAAAAATTTTGCATGGTTTACTTGATGTTTGGATGATTTAAATCATGCATTGTATTATGTAAAGGATGGAATTGTGATTGAAAGCAAGAAAAGAAAATTTGGGGTATGTTTCTCTTAATGTGGCCGTGGGTTGTAATGATGAAAAACCCTAGGAATTGTGTTGAAAAATGCAATGAAATTGGCTTGAAAATGTGCTAAAAAAATGACATTGGAATAGCCAAAAATTTGGTGGAAAAATTGAGAAATTTTGGTTAGGTTTTGGGTGTAAAAACCGAGACCAAAACAAAGGGCAAAATTGAAAAAAAATTTTGTGTAATGTGGTTCAAAATGAGAATTGAATTTTGTGAGCTTTTATGTAAAAGTTTGGAAAACTTTTACATAAAATAGGCTTGTGGTATAGTACGTGGCAGGTACATATGGTTCGAGGCGTACCTAACGCCGGTAGCCTTAAAATTACGCCGAAATGCTGCCGAAATTTCGAAAACGGCATTTGGGGTAAAATGGAAATTAAAAATAAAAGTTTGGGATCGGGTCGGAAACCCGAGTCCCTAACGGAAAATTGAATAAGGGAACCTAAGGGGTGGTTCATGAATAGTAACCCGTCCCCTTAAAAATGTAAAACGCGAGTGAAACTAAAAAACCGACCCCGAGGGGGGGGCGTTTTTGTAAACGAAATAAAAGTTCGAGTCGGGAACGGAAAATCCGAATCTCGGAGACCTAGATCGGGAATGTCTAGATGAACGTTTTAAATACTAGTGAAACGTCCATTTGAGACTCCGAAACGATAGAAAATCACTAAACCGACGTAAGGGTAGGAATAGTGCTTCCCGAGGGTCGGGAAAGTGAAAGTGAAAATAAAATAGAAATGAACCCGGTAATGATTAGAAAAGAATGAGAAAAGTTCCTGAGAGCCAAAAATGCAGTCTGGATCGAAAAAATTCCGTCAGGGGCAAAATTGCAATTTTACCAAAATATAAGGGCAAAATCGTAATTTTGTAAAAGGTGAGAAAAATGGGGAAAATGATAAAGAAAGCCTAGAAAGTTATAAATAGGTTTTATTTAAGCTTTTTGATGAAAAATAAAAGCTATAAATGGAAATGAAATTAATAAACAAGGTTTTTTCTGTAGGATCAAAAAATCGACCTACAAGGAGGGCGATCAAAGATCCAAGAGAGAAAAAGGGAAGAGACTGATAAGGTAAGTTCAGACATTTACCTGTCTGTAACATATAGCATTATTGTTGCTAACTTTAATGTACTAACTATAAGTTAGGTACATATGTGCTACGGGCACTATTATAGAATAGAGAGAGAGACATAATGTGCTACGGGCACTATTAAGAATAGACACATTGTTAATTGTGCTTCGGGCACTAGAGCGAGGTTAATGAAACTTAGTCCCCTAAAATTTAAAATGTGAACCATTCCTAACCACGGTGCAATATGAAGTCACCGGGTTAGAACTTAAAAAGTCGGTAATGAAACCACTTTCTGGCGTACCAGCCTTCCGTACAGGGATGTACTATTTACCTTCGGGGCTATGAGATTAAGGCTGTAGAGGTCAGCACTAATGTACCGCTCCCAGTCATGCGCACTTAAATGGTACTGCCAACCTGAGCTCAAAACCAGAACATAAGCAAAAATAATTACCTAAAACTGAAACTATGCCATAATTGAGCATAAGACAGTTTCATAAGGGTACTAACATCGCGGTAGATGTACTGTTGCGAAACTGTGTTGTGGTCAAACTTACTATTCACACTGAATAGTGGTCAAAATTACTATTCACGTATGAATAGTGTCAACGGTACTATTCATAAAAATTTTATTTCTTGCATGTTTGAACTTACTGAGCCTGTAGCTAACCATTTTTGCTTATGTTGCAGGTAAGCGACCAGCTCAGTAGCTTGTTTGACTGGATGGCGTACGGGATAGCGTGTGTCAAATGGGATAAGTGGGCGAGGGATATGGTCCTGCCAGAGTCTTTCCGCTGAGCGATAAAAAGGGAAGGGAAAAAGAAACAGTCTTTTGTAATATCATATATTTTACGAAAGTACTGTAATATATAAATTACTTTGTACTTGCCAACAAAGTAAATAGTGGGAAATGTTTTACATGATGTTTAAAGAAAAAAAAAATTTTTCCCCAAAAACGTCATGTTTTACAAGAGAGATAGATTAGCCGGCGACACATGAGAGTACAATCTATCACAGTTAGCGATAAAGCTTAACTGTAATAGTATTGTATGATCTCTAAGAGGGGCGGGACGTCATAGTTGGTATCAGAGCATGGTTTGCGATTGGTTTAGTTTATAATACCAACTGCTGCCACAATTGGTATCCGACCAAGGTTTGCGATTGGTTTAGTTTTGAATACCAACTACTGCCACAGTTGGTATCAGAGCGGAATTACGGTTGGTTTAATTTGGATTACCAACTGCCGTCATAGTTGGTATGTCAGAGCAGTATTGACCATATCCTGATTTGACACTTCGCGCATCCTGCACCGCTATCCAAGTAAGTAGTTTACTTAAGTTTAGTTAATTATTTTCTTATGTGAAAATAATTATCTTATAGGTAGCAAGATGACCAGACCTCCTTATATGAGACCACCGCTACCTTGACCGAGAGGGGTATTACAGGTATGGACGAGACCTATAATAAGGTCGTCTATTTCCCAACGACCGGTAATCAGACCCCCGGTACCCGAGAGACCTCCAGTACCAGCACCAGCACCAGTGCCAGTAGATGTTGTACAGCCACGACCGGTAGTTCATCCACCTGTAGTAGTGGACATTCCAGTTGTTGGTGGACGCCAACACATTGGAGTGAGAGTTTCAGCTCGGGTAGTACAGGCATTTCGAGCTAGTAGTCCCCTGATGTTTGATGGTGGGCGACAGTCGATGGAGGCGAAGGACTGGCTTCATGCCATAGAGAGGATTATGGTGATATGCGACATTGATCGAGATATGTGGATTCAGTTGGCCATCAGTATGTTTCAGGGAGACGCTCGAGTATTTTGGGAGTATTATGACCAGGAGATTCTATTGGGATTCAGTTGGGCTAAGTTCTGTTAGCGATTGGCTGATCAGTTTCCGCCTAGGGATCTGGTACCTGCTCCAGCACCTCCAGAGAGACGAGAGGCTGATACACCTGCGTACCCTGGATTCGATGAGGTTAGGGATTATATTCTCCAGACTGAAAGGATGGTCATATTGTCTGGTGAGACAGTTATGTCTTACGCAGCACGATTTGAGGAGACCATTAGGAGGATATGTCCGTTGCCCGACCTCACTGAAGCAAACTGTTGTGAGCTGTTTTGGAGAGGTTTACCCATGGAGTTGAGACAGAGGGTGATTAAGCTATTTCCTCATACGCTCCAAGAGTTTGTAGTGACGATCAGGACGGTCGAGAGAGAGATTTTGATTGAGCATCTGACGCAGAGTCGACGAGACACTGGGTCAAGATGAGATGTTCGCACGCATCTTTGGGTCGAGAAGAATGATGAACGATCATGAGGCTGGACCGTCTAGACCACGAGGAGGTGATGACTCAGGACAGGGAGCATTGCCTAGGGGTGGTGACGATTCAGATGATCCAGATGACGACGAGGATCCCGAAGAATATCCTCTAGTCCCAGACATAGGGGATGTGTGACTAGTAGATGTGTATGCATGTACATAAGTAACTTAGAGAGAAAAGCTCTTTTGTATAGACTTGAGGCCAGGATGTAAAAATGGCAGATGTATATATGACTGGTAATGATTATGTACGATATATAAACGTTTTGTTATGAATGAAATATCAAAATGATTATATGTTGTACGATGATGTGGCTTTACATTACCCTGAATTTTGTAAATTATATGACCATACGAATGTGGTTATGGAAAGGCTAACGGTGAATTATTGTGCCATAATAGTACAATAGGCGAGATGGTACATTTGCAAAATCGACCAAAGGGACGAGAACGACATCCTAATGTCATGGAGAGATTAGATCAGATATAAGCTCTAGTAGAAGCTCAGATGCAAGAAAATGCTAATCTGAGGCAACGGGTAGAGGAGTTAGAATAGAGACAAGGCTCTGAGGGTACCCAAGTAGAACAAGAAGCTGAGGTAGATCCGGTTATCCCTCCAGCTGCTGCAAATGAGAGAGTTCCTGAACCGCAACCAATATTAAATCTGGAACCCCTCTATGAAAGATTCAGGCGTATGAGGCCGCTAGAATTTAAAGGTTCTACAAATCCTTTAGAGGCTGAAGACTGGTTGCCATCCTTGCAAGTGATCATGGAATTCATGAACCTAACTGACTGGGAGAAGGTTGCATGTGCGTCCTTTGTGTTGAGAAAAGATGCTCGATTTTGGTGGGACACTGTGCGAATGAGAAGAAACATGTCTACCATGAGTTGGGTGGAATTTCTGGAAGAATTTAACCAGAAATATTATGACCCTGCATCTCTGAGACAACAACAGAAAGAGTTCTCAGAATTGACGCAAGGAAATATGTTGGTGAGCGAAGTTTGCCAACAGTTCAACCAGTTATCCCGTTTATGTCCCTATGTAGTCCCTACTAAGAAGGAGAAAATACAGAAAATGATCGGGATATTCAGACCAGAAATTGCTGCACTAGTAGACACTGGACAAGTACCGCCTACTTCTGTAGCAGATTGTGTGAGTCGGGCCATCAGAGTTAAGTTTCACGTAGCCTGACAGAAAGAGGAAAGAGAGAAGCACTAGGAGGCCAAGAAGAAGGAAAGGGCTTTGGTTAAGTCTACACAAGTTGGTCAATCGAGCAAGCCTAATCAGAATGCTAAACCAAGCCAGGGCAATAATCAAGGATCCCAGCAAAACAAGAGAAAAGGCAATTTTTCTGGGAATCGGCAGGGAAATAATCGAAACCAGCAGCGAAGAACAGCTGGTAATGCGGAATCCAATGTGTAAAATTGTCCTTCATGCGGGAAGAGACATTCTGGGCAATGCAGATTTGGGCCACTTGTTTGCTATGAATGTGGAAAGGAAGGCCATTATGCCAGGAACTGTCCAAACAATAGGCAGGGTGGACAAGGCACTTCCCAACCGCACTAGACATGCCCACAAGCTCATTCCCTTCAGGCCAGAGTTGAAGAGTCCCCAGTAAGGCCGCAACGCCAGGAGCGTGTGCCACGTGCTGATGCTCGTGTGATGGCCTATAGCAAGGAGGATGCAGAGGCAGGAACATCTAACGTAGTGACAGGTCAGCTCACTGTCGCTAGTCATGTAGCCTCTGTACTATTTGATTCCGGTGCTAGGCATTCTTTTGTTTCCTATGCATTTGCTGACAAGATAGGACTTCCTAAGGATTATATGGGAAGGGTATTTAAGACAGCTTTACCCTCTGGGGAAGCATTGTTGTCCAATTACTGGCTACCTCATGTACCAGTATATGTGGCAAATAGGGAGCTATATGCGGAGTTAATCGTAATGAAGATCGTGGATTACGATGTGATTCTAGGCATGGATTTCCTAGGGAAATATCAAGCTACGATCGACTGCCGAAATCGAAAGATAGTATTTCAACCCGAGGAAGAAGACAGTTTCGAATATGTCGATACTTCTCGAAAACCCGGGAAGATGATGATTAGTTCGCTGAGAGCAAGCAAGCTGATAGCCAGTGGTTGTATGGGATATCTGGCATATGTGGTGGATACTACAGAGGAACAAAAGCTTCAACCTGAAGATGTTCCCGTTGTTAATGAATTTCTTGACGTATTTCCGGAAGAGTTACCAGGGATACCTCCAGAGATAGAAATCTCGTTCGAAATTGAGTTGATGCCTGGAACGGCACCTATTTCCAAAGCACCATACCGCATGGCTCTAGTGGAGTTAAAGGAGCTGCAGGAATAATTAAAGGAGCTTTTGGATAAAGGATTCATCAGACCGAGTTATTCTCCGTGGGGTGCACCTGTGTTATTTGTCAAGAAAAAGGATGGAACATTCCGTTTGTGCATTGATTACCGGGAGTTGAATAAGGTTACTATCAAAAATAGGTATCTGTTACCTAGAATTGATGATCTATTCGACCAGTTAAAAGGCGCAGCGGTATTTTCCAAGATCGACTTACGATCAGGATATCACCAGCTGAGAATTAAAGAAAGTGATATTCCTAAGACAGCGTTTAGGACTCGTTATGGTCACTACGAGTTTCTTGTGATGCTATTTGGATTAACAAATGCACCGGCAGCGTTCATGGACTTAATGAACAGAATCTTTAAAGAGTATTTGGATAAGTTTGTCATTGTATTCATTGATGACATTCTTATATACTCAAAGACTCGTGAGGAGCACCAGGAGCATCTGAGGATCGTGCTGAATATGATAAGGAAGCATCAACTGTATGCCAAATTCTTAAAATGTGAGTTTTGGCTGGACAAAGTACATTTCCTCGGACATGTTGTATCCCAGGAAGGTATTGCTGTAGATCCGACGAAAGTAGATGCAATTAACCAGTGGCCTGCACCCAAGAATGTGACGGAAATACGTAGTTTCTTACGATTAGCTGGTTATTATCGACGATTTATGGAGGGATTTGCGCGTTTAGCTGCACCTCTTACTGCTCTTACATGCAAGGAAAGGAAGTACGAGTGGACTATGGAATGCAAAAGAAGCTTCCAGGAGTTAAAGAGACGGCTGACAAGCGCACCAATCCTTACGCTTCCCACTGAAGGGGAGAAGTTTGTAATCTACAGTGATGCATCTAAAGTAGGATTGGGAGCAGTCCTAATGCAAGGCGGCAAGGTGATTGCCTATGCTTCCCGTCAATTAAAGGATCATGAAAGGAATTACCCTACGCATGACCTTGAACTTGCTGCAGTAGTGTTCGCACTTAAAATTTGGCGACACTATCTCTATGGAGCTCAATGTCAGATTTTCACTGATCACCGAAGCATGAAGTATTTCTTCACGCAAAAGGAGCTCAATATGCGACAAAGAAGATGGTTGGAACTGGTGAAGGATTATGATTGTGAAATCCTATACCATCCAGGAAAGGCCAACCGTGTAGCGGATGCTTTAAGTAGAAAGTCTACCATATCGCACCAGCTACCGATAAAAAGGCTTTCGAAGCCATTGCAGCAAGAGATAAATTCCTTGAACTTGGAGCTGATATCTGGAAGATTGGCTGCACTCCAAGTGGAATCATCATTGTTTGAGGATATCAAGGAAGCTCAAAGACGAGACCCAACAATGACAAGTTCTCAGGAAGGAATTTCCAAGGATGGAATGATCCTTTATCAAGGAAGGATAAATGTTCCATCTGATGAGGAGCTTAGAAGACGGATCATGTCAGAAGCCCATGAGACACCCTATTCAGTTCATCCCGGAGCAAGCAAGATGTATCAGGACTTGAAGTTACAGTTCTGGTGGAAAGGGATGAAGAATGATATAGCGAAATTCGTGAGTAGATGCATGACCTGTCAAAGAATCAAAGCGGAGCATAAACATCCAGCAGGAAGATTGGAACCTCTGGAGATTCCTGAATGGAAATGGGAACACATTACGATGGATTTTGTAATGGGACTCCCAAAAACCCGAGAAGGTTGTAATGCCATCTGGGTTATTATGGACAGACTGACCAAGACAGCACGGTTTATAGCTGTCAAGATGACCTTTTCATTGGAAAAGTTTGCTCAGTTGTACGTAACTCATGTCGTCAGATTACATGGAGTACCAAAATCCATTGTATCAGATCGAGATGCACGATTCACTTTGAATTTCTAGAAGTGTGTGCAAGAAGCTATGGGTACTGAATTAAGACTCAGTACGACATTTCATCCGCAAATAGACGGATAGTCGGAGTGGACAATTCAGACGTTAGAGGACATGCTTCGAGCTTGTGTAATGGATTTTGCAGGAAATTGGAACGAGAACTTACCATTAATTGAATTCTCATACAATAATAGTTACCAAGCTTCTATAGGCATGGTACCTTACGAGGCTTTGTATAGACGGAAGTGCAGATCACCATTACACTGGTATGATTTGCGAGAGAAGCAGTTGCATAAGACGGATTTCATAAAAGAGACTTCCGATGCAGTTGCTAGAATTCAGCATCAAATGAAAATTACGCAAAGCCGACAAAAGAGTTATGCGGACAAGAGGCGGAGATCCTTAGAGTTTGATGAAGGAGACTTCGTGTTTCTCAAGGTATCACCTATGAAGGGGATTATGCGTTTCGGTAAGAAGGGGAAACTAAGTCCAAGATATATTGGACCTTATAAAATTATCGAACGCATTGGAAGGGTCGTTTACAGATTAGCGTTACCTCCTGAATTGTCGACAGTGCATAATGTATTTCATGTGTCGATGCTGAGAAAGTATATACCAGATCCGTCCCATGTGTTGAAGCATGAACCTATTCAAATCCACGAGGATTTGACATATGAGGAACAACCTATTCAAGTACTAGCTCGTGAAAAGAAAGTACTGAGGAATAAGACAATCCCACTAGTGAAGATTTTGTGGAAAAATCACAACATTGAAGAAGCTACGTGGGAACAAGAAGAAGAGATGAGGAGTTTATACCCCCACTTGTTCTAATTTTCGAGGACGAAAATTTTATAAGGAGGGGTGAATGTGACAACCGGGAAAATCAGGCATTCTCGGAAGAAAATGTACAAATGTATATATATAACAATTTGTACTATTTAAAGATTGAAATAAATGTATTTATATTGTTTAAAATATATGAAAATGTTCTAACAATACTGACGAGTAAGAATTCAGTGTTGGAAAAATTCACTACTTGAAACGGGTAAAACGGTGCCAAAAACGGCATTGAAAACCCTAACCGGGGCAATAAAAGACGGAAAACTTCTAGGATTGATTTTGATCAAACGAAAGCAGTTTAAATTGATCCGACTGCATAGGAGACCTCAGGAACCCGCCGGGACGATTTCAGGAAAATTTCGGCTCGAACCGGTATCGGTCAAAAAGTAGTCGAATTAATGTGAATAGTAAAAGTCAAAGTCAACATGTGCTTTTGCATTTATGACATCATAAATCCATTTAATAAATGGAAGGAAAATGGTGGTTGGTAGCATTAATGGCCATGATTTAGTTGCTTTTTGATCTAAAGGCCAAGATTTGGCCAAAAATCCACCATTTTAATTTTTGAAAAATATGGAAAGAATTAGACTTGAAATGTGGTGTTTTTGATTGGTTGAAAGCCAAATTAATTGGCTTATTTGTTGCATAAGTCGGCAACTTTTGAGAGCAAATTGGCCAAGACAATTTTGAAGCCAAAACCAAGAACAAAAATTTTTCTAAGTGTTCCATGGTGAGTATGTGAGCAACCAAAGAGGAACCAAGTGATTTCTTCAAGCTTTCTTCACAAAATTGGTGTCAAACCTTTCATTGAAGCCTAAGGAAGCAAGTTAACAAGGTAACTCTCCTTGGTTTGAAATTTTTCTTGATTTTTCTTCAAGAAATCCATGTAATGAATAGTGGAAAGGATGGAAAAATTTTTGCTTGTTTCGATTGATTTGGTGCTTGGGTGTTGTTAAGGGTGTAATTAGGAGAAAAACCATGTATTTGGTTTAAGGAAAAACCAAATTTTGGTTGGTTTTCCAAGGGTAAAACCGTGGGTTACCAAGAGTAATCAATGAGAAATTTTTGTGGTTTAAGTGTTAACATGCTTTAAATCATAATTTGGTCTAATGTAAAGCATGAATTGCATGATGGAAAGCTTGGAAAAAAAAATGTGGTGTCTAAAAGGCCGTGGGTTAATTAGGGTTTGGTGAAAAATTTTGCATGGTTTACTTGATGTTTGGATGATTTAAATCATGCATTGTATTATGAAAAGGATGGAATTGTGATTGAAAACAAGAAAAGAAAATTTGGGGTATGTTTCTCTTAATGTGGCCGTGGGTTGTAATGATGAAAAACCCTAGGAATTGTGTTGAAAAATGCAATGAAATTGGCTTGAAAATGTGCTAAAAAAATGACATTGGAATAGCCAAAAATTTGGTGGAAAAATTGAGAAATTTTGGTTAGGTTTTGGGTGTAAAAACCGAGACCAAAACTAAGGGCAAAATTGAAAAAAAATTTTGTGTAATGTGGTTCAAAATGAGAATTGAATTTTGTGAGCTTTTATGTAAAAGTTTGGAAAACTTTTACATAAAATAGGCTTGTGGTATAGTACATGGCAGGTACATATGGTTCGAGGCGTACCTAACGCCGGTAGCCTTAAAATTACGCCGAAATGCTGCCGAAATTTCGAAAATGGCATTTGGGGTAAAATGGAAATTAAAAATAAAAGTTTGGGATCGGCTCGGAAACCCGAGTCCCTAACGGAAAATTGAATAAGGGAACCTAAGGGGTGGTTCGTGAATAGTAACCCGTCCCCTTAAAAATGTAAAACGTGAGTGAAACTGAAAAACCGACCCCGAGGGGGGCGTTTTTGTAAACGAAATAAAAGTCCGAGTCGGGAACGGAAAATCCAAACCTCGGAGACCTAGATCGGGAATGTCTAGATGAACGTTTTAAATACTAGTGAAACGTCCATTTGAGGCTCCGAAACGATAGAAAATCACTAAACCGACGTAAGGGTCGGAATAGTGCTTCCCGAGGGTCGGGAAAGTGAAAATTGAAAATAAAATAGAAATGAACCCGGTAATGATTAGAAAAGAATCAGAAAAGTTCCTGAGAGCCAAAAATGCAGTCTGGATCGAAAAAATTCCGTCTGGGGCAAAATTGCAATTTTGCCAAAATATAGGGGCAAAATCGTAATTTTGCAAAAGTTGAGAAAAATGGGGAAAATGATAAATAAAGCCTAAAAAGTTATAAATAGGTTTTATTTAAGCTTTTTGATGAAAAATAAAAGCTATAAATGGAAATGAAATTAACAGACAAGGTTTTGTCTGTAGGATCAAAAAATCGACCTACAGGGAGGGCGATCAAAGATCCAAGAGAGAAAAAGGGAAGAGACTGATAAGGTAAGTTCAGACATTTACCTATCTGCAACATATAGCATTATTGTCGCTAACTTTAATGTACTAACTATAAGTTAGGTACATATGTGCTACGGGCACTATTAAGAATGGACACATTGTTAATTGTGCTTCGGGCACTAGAGCGAGATTAATGAAACTCACTCCTCTAAAATTTAAAATGTGAACCACTCCTAACCACGGTGCAATATGAAGTCACCAGGTTAGAACTCAAAAAGTAGGTAATGAAACAACTTTCTGGCGTACCAGCCTTCCGTACAGGGATGTACTATTTGCCTTCGGGGCTATGAGATTAAGGCTGTGGAGGTCAGCACTAATGTACCGCTCCCAGTCATGCGCACTTAAATGGTACTGCCAACGTGAGCTCAAAACCAGAACATAAGCAAAGATAATTACCTAAAACTGAAACTATGCCATAATTGAGCATAAGACAGTTTCGTGAGGGTACTAACATTGCGGTAGATGTACTGTTGCGGCACTGTGTTGTGGTCAAACTTACTATTCACAATGAATAGTAGTCAAATTCACTATTCATGTATGAATAGTGGTCAATGATACTATTCATGATGAATAGTCTTATTCATAGAAATTTTATTTCTTGCATGTTTAAACTTACTGAGCCTGTAGCTCACCATTTTTGCTTATGTTGCAGGTAAGCGATCAGCTTAGTAGCTTGTTTGACTGGATGGTGTACGGGATAGCGCGTGTCAAATGGGATAAGTGGGCTAGGGATATGGTCCTGCCAGAGTCTTTCCGCTAAGCGATAAAGAGGGAAGGGAAAAAGAAACAGTCTTCTGTAATATCATATATTTTACGAAAGTACTGTAATATGTAAATTACTTTGTACTTGCCAACAAAGTAAATAGTGGGAAATGTTTTACATGATGTTTAAAGAAAAAAAAAAAATTTTCCCCAAAAACGTCATGTTTTACAAGAGAGATAGATTAGCCGGCGACCCATGAGAGTACAATCTATCGCAGTTAGCGATAAAGCTTAACTGTAATAGTATTGTATGATCTCTAAGAGGGGCAAAACGCCACAGGCTATCCCTACTCTTACTCGATAGGAATGTATGGCACCTTACTAATGTTTTCATCAGTCTACACGATTATGAAACTATATGCTCTTATAACATGCTATGCAATAATGGTGCATGGTTTGCATACTCAACATAGTGTAAAAACATCACTTTAAATTCATTTTTGCTCATGCTACAGGCAGAGTTGTACTTACCTAGTTTGCAAGCAAACTTGTACTCTTGCCCTTATCACGTTATAGGTATCTACCTGTCATCATAACGTATTTCATCAACAATTGCTACTGAGTGACTAAAGTAGATACTAACGCATGGTACCGATGGCCGTCAGTACTAACTTGCTCTCTCTTGAGAGTTTGATTCTCTATGTGTGGCTAATTAATTTATTGTGATAATCGAGAATTTTAGATTCTCGCAGTACATTAAAATTTTATGTATATACCAATCTTAATAAATTAAATATGAAAAAGTTGTGTTTTAGTACTGCTGTGAATACTGTGAAAATGTTCCAGCAGTGTTAAAGTGAGTGAGTTCGGAGATGGAAAATCTTACCGAACAGAAACGGGTGAGATGGCTTGAAAACGAAGCCAAAAGCTCTAAAGAGTGCACCGAAGTGCACTAAAAGACAAAAATTTACGGTAGGGAATTCTGGCCAAATGGAAGCAAAATAAAACAAACCGATCACACCAGAGGCACCAGGAACCTGTGTATGCGATTTCGGTAAAGTTCTATTCAGTTTGACTTTCGGTCAAAATTCGACCATGAATTAATTCATATATTAATTAGATGATGTCATGACAACATCATAAATTTAGATTCAGTTAATTAGGTTTTTAAGCTTAATTAATGGTGGTAGGTAGCATTAATAGCCAAGATTAAATGCTTTTTGAATCAAGGGCCATGATCAAGCCAAAATGACATTGAAAAAAATTTGAAAATTTTGGTAAAATGGGATTTGGCCACCTAGAAAGAAGGCAGCCCAAAATTTTTATTTTTGACCCCAGAAAGATTGCGTTTAAGCCCTTGAACAATTAGGAAATTGTTGGGAAAAATTGTAAAAAGGTCCCCATCCATTTGCCTATAAATAGTCTTCAAAATTCATTTGAAAAATTTGGAAAACTTAACCAAACTCTTGCCAAATTTTCTGCAAAAATCCATGTGTCTCCTTCCCTTTCTAAGCCAAAATTTGTCAAAATTTTACACCAAAATTAACTTCCAATCCTAGCCAAAGTTGCAAGGGAACAAGTTCATAAGGTTAGCTTCTAATTTGAAGCATTTTTCATGTCTTTTCTTGCAAAAATCCGTGGCATTATTGGGGCAAAAAATGGATGGAAGTTTGGTGAATTGGTTTAGTGTTTATGTTCATCTAGTGACATGTGAATTAAAGCATGATTTAGAATTAGGAAACAAGCAAAATTTTGCATGATTTCCTATGAAAATCCATGGCTTGTTAAGGAGGAAATGATATGGAAATTTGGTGAATTGCTTTAATGGTTATGTTAGTTTGATACTATGTTTATTAAAGCATGAATTGGAATTATGAAACAAGCAAATTTGGTACATGTTTCATGTTAGATCCCATGGCCAATAAACACTAGAAAATGGAAAATTTTTAGTGTTGAACAATGATGAGAAATGTGGATAAAACCCTAGTAATAAGAACAAAATTTTTATGATGGTTGTGTATGAAAACCGTGGTATTGAAGGCTAGGGTTAAATGAAAATTTTGTTAGGTTTTTAATGTTTATATGTACATTGGAAAACCTAAGAGTGATATGTGATATTTGAATGTTGTGATGTAAAATATTTGATATTGTTAATCATGAGAAACCGAGGCTAGAAATGGAAGAAAATTTATGATTTGTGTTGAATTTTGAATGTTGGTTGATGTGGAAAATTTTTATACAAAGTTTGTTAACTTTGTACAAAATAGGCCTCTGGTATAGTACGTGGCAGGTATAAAGATTCTGAGGCGTATCTAATGCCAGGGAAACCTAAAAATACAAGCGGAAGTGCTGTCAAAATTTTGAAAATGGCATAAGGGCATTTCAGGAAACGAGGGGTAAAAATATTAGACTCGGGAAGGAAATTGAGACCCCGCGGTGGGTTAGGATTGAAAATGGAAAACCAACCTAAGAAGAATAGTAAACCGACCCTTAATGACTAAAATGCCTAAAATGGGGAAAAATGCACGTTAGGGGTATTTAAGGAAATGAAGGGGAAAAATTAGAATGGGATAGGAAACCCGAGCCCCTCGGGAACCAAGGCCCGGGGATGGCATGAAAAATGTTTCAGGAATAGTGAAATAACCATTTGAGGCTCCGAAACGCTAGAAAAACGAGAAACAACCCTAGGTGACGGATGAATAGTAATCGAGGGTCGAAAAATGAATAATTGTGATTTTATAGCAAATAAAATTGTAAAATGATACACAAGCCTACGGAATATTATTTTATGATATTTAAGCTTAGAAAATTTGGGAAAAATGATAAAATGGAATAGTTACAGTCCCAAGACCTGTTAGAGACAAAATAATCGTTTTGACCAAAAATTTCTGAAAGGCTCAGAAAGGACCGTAAAGGATCTGGAATGTCTTAAATAAAATTCTAGAACCCAAAATAAAGATTTTAGAGTAAAAAATCTAGAGTTTAAATAGTACAAGGGTGTGTACTTTGAAACACAGCCGTGTAGGGTGAATCCAAGAGGTACACTAGCTGGAACACGTGTGTGTTGCAAGCCGTGTAACACAAATAAAGTTGAGATATATTGAATTGTTAAGTAAAATGAATATATATCCAAAGTGATAATTAGTGATGGATATTAATAGACAATACTATGTATGTAGGGACCCAAACTAGAGATAAAACTGCAGAGGAGTTTTGGAAGTGGACATTATCATAGTGGTGGTTAGTTCAAGCATTTTCATGTCTGTAAAATGAAATACTATATTATTTCATTATGTACTAATTGTACATTAGGTATTAAGTCCTATGGATGTTGGGGGATTAGTTAGTATAACATATCCCACATAATAAGAGAAAGAGAATATCTAAGGCCTACGGGCGATGGAGGTTAATGACCTTGAGGTAACGATTAATGTCACTTGGTCAGAATTATAATTAAAATATGGTAATAAAACCATTTAAGGCATACCGCCCTCCAACGTTGTGGTAGAGGTTTTACAGGTCCTTCAGGGATATAATAATCGCTACGAGCGATGAGGGCTAGAGAAGAAGAAGCTCTAGGGTCACTCCCTAGGCCCTCCTAGTCAGTGCACAAAATAAATTATCGATACTACCACAATGAGCTCAACACCAAAATACAAATAGAGAGAATAGTCAATTATGTGACGAAAGCCATAATTGAGCATAACTAACACTAACACTAAATGTAGTGAACTCGGTTAGGATAATGTGAATAGTAATTAGTTAGGGTAATGTGAATAGTAATTGATTAGGGTAATGTGAATAGTAATCGGTTAGGGTAAAAATTACTATTAATCGGTCAAAAGTCAAAGTTACTATTCATGATGAATGGTATATTCATAGGAAATTGTGTTTCTGATGTTTTTGAATCTATGTGATTCTTACTAAGTATGTTTGAACTTACTGAGCCTGTTAGCTCATCAGTTTGTTTATATTGTAGGTAACCTGTCCAGTAAATTACATTGATGGCGGTAGGATGCGCATGTGTGGCGCCCCCGAATCCAACCACCCGTAACTGTCATGAACCGACTCTGTTGCTGACCAAGACAGCCCGTGAGCCAAATCCGGATTGCTGTTTAAAATTCTTTTTCTCTCAACTCCTACTTTTCAGGGCCTAAAATTTCGCCCATAAATTTTTTTTCCTTTTTAATGCATACTTTCCTTAAAAGAAAGTTAAGTATAAAAGCCATGTAAAATATAATACTAAATTTTAGTTGTTTTTTTTAAGTATAACATAATGTACAACATACAATATATATATACTGTATTTTCCAAAGCACATTCTCTTCAATTTACTAACTTATTGCTCAATAGAAGACTGGTAGCAGGATCGAAATCCACAGTGGACTCCCTATCCCATTAACACGTGCGCATCCTGTCGCCATCCATATGGTCAACTGGACAGGTTTCTTACCTGCAACATGAACAAATTGATAAGCTAACAAACTCAGTAAGTTCAAACATACTTAATAAGAATCACATGATTCAAAAATATCTAAAATCTAATTTCCTATGAATACTACTATTCATACACGAATACATGAATAGTACTATTTATCATGAATAGTGATGTTGACCTTTGATCGATGAATAGTAACTGTTACCCTAATCGAGTACTATTCATGTTACCCTAACCGAATCCACTACACTTAGTGCTAGTGTCGGTTATACTCAATTATGCTCTGTTATGGCTTTTGTCACATTATTGTCTATTATCTCTATTTATCTTTTGGTTTCAAGCTCTTAGTGGCTGTATCGATAATTTATAGTGCGCTGACTGGGAGGGCTTAGGGAGTGACCTTAAAGCTTCTTCCTCACAGTCGTCATCGCTCGTGGTGATTATTTTATCCCCGAAGGACCTGTAAACCTCTACCACAATATTGGAGGGGCGGTACGCCTTAAATGGTTTTATTACCATCTTTCAATTTTAGTACTGACCATGTGACATTACTCGTCACCTCAAGGTCATTAACCTCTATCGCCATAGGGCTTACATATTCTCCTTCTCTTATTATATGGGATGTGTTATACTAACTAATCCCCCAATGTCCATAGGACTTAATACCTAGTGTTAAATTAGTACATAATAAAATAATACAGTATTTCATATTGCAGATATGAAAATGCTTGAACTTACCACCACTATGATAATGTCCACTTCCGGAACTCCTCCGCAGTTTTATTTCTAGTTTGGGTCTCTACAGACATAATATTGTTTGTTAATACCCATTATTAATTATCACTTTGAATATATTTATTTTGTTATAATTTTTACAACATTTTTCATTTTTCTATGTGGTACACGGCCTGAAACATGCCCGTGTTCGAGCCTATGTGTCTCTCAGGTTTTATGTCACACAGGCGTGTAATTCACTATCTGGCCATGTAACAGTACACGGCTTGGTACACGCCCGTGCTCAAACCCGTGTACTCCTTAGGTTGTAAATTTTCTCCCATACACGGCTGTGTATCCTTCTACACGTCTGTGTTCTTCATCATTTTTAGGGTTTTAATCTTAAAATCTTTATTATGACTTCTAGAATCTTATTTTAAGTATTCTAGATCCTTAACGGTCCTTTTCGAGTCTTTGGGAAATATTTTAGTCGAAATGACCATTTTACCCTTACCAGGTCTCGAGGCCGTAACTATTCTGTCCTATCATTTTTCTCGAATCTTCTAAGCCCAAATATCATAAAATAATATTCCCTAGGCTTATGTATCTTTTTATAGCTTTATTGGCTATAAAATCTTAGTTATTTATTTTTCGACCCTCGATTACTATTCATCCGATACTTAGGGTTGTTTCTCATTTTTCTAGCATTTCGGAGTCTCAAATAGGTATTTCACTACTCCTGAAACGTTTTTCATTCCCGTCTCCTAGTCTCGGTTCCCGAGGAGCTTGGGTTTCCTATCCCGGCCTAATTTTTCTCCTTCATTTCCTGAAATATCCCTAACGTGAATTTTTCCCGTTTTAGGCATTCTAATCATTAAGGGTCAGTTTACTATTCCTCTTGGGTTGTTTTCCATTATCAAACCAAACACACCGAGGGGTCCCGGTTTCCTTTCTGAGTCTAATATTTTTACCCCTCGTTTTTTGAAATGCCCTTATGCCATTGTAGAAATTTCGGCAGCATTTCCACTTGTATTTTTAGGTTTCCTGGCGTTAGGTACGCCTCAGAACCTTTGTACCTACCACGTACTATACCAGAAGCCTATTTTATACAAAGTTACCAAACTTTGTATAAAAATTTTTCACATTAACCAATATTCAAAGATCAACACGCACATCATCAAATTTTTCCCAATCACAACTTCGGTTTATCATGGTGAACAAAATCAAATATTTTTCATCACAACATTCAATTACCATATATCACTTTTAGGTCTTCAAATGTTCATATCAACATTAAAAACCTAGTAAAATTTCATTCTAAACCTAGCATTAGCCACGGATTTTTCACGCTTAACCACATGTAAAATTTTTGTTCTTATTACTAGGGTTTTATCAACATTTCTCATCATTACTTAACACCAAAAATTTGCTAATTTCTAGTGTTTGCTAGCCACAGATTTTAGTATGAAAAACGCATCCAAAATGCTAATTTCATTATTCTAATCCATGCTTTAGTGATCATAGTATCTAACTCACATTACTATCAAAGCAAATCATCAAGTTTTCATCATTTTCACCACACTTACTAGCCACGGATTTCATGGAAATCAAGCATCAAATTTTGCTTGTTTCTTAAACCTAATTCATGCTTCAAACTCTAAAATACTAAACCAATCAATAACATCAACAAAACATCAAATTTTTCAAGGTTTTCTACACCTCAATAGCCACGGATTTTTGCAAGAAAAGAAATGAAAAATGTTTCAAATTGGAAGCTAACCTTATGAACTTGTTCCCTTGCAACCTTGGCTAAGATTGGAGGCTATTTTTGTAAAGAAATTTTGACAATTTTTTGGCTTGAAAGTCACTAAGCGACACGGATTTTTGGGCTACAAAAATGCAAGAGTTTGGCTTGGTTTTTCTTATTTTTCAAGTGGATTTTTGAAGCCTATTTATAGGCAAAAGCAAGGGGCCTTTTTATAATTTTTTCCCAATAATTTACTTATTGTTCAAGGATTAAAATGCAATATTTTTGGGCCAAAAAATAAAATTTTTGGCTGCCTTCTTTCTAGGTGGCCGAATGCCACTTTTCCCTTTTTTTCAACTTTTTTTTCCAAGCTTTTTTGGCTTGATCATGGCCATTGATCTCAAAAGTAACCAATCATAGCCATATACCTACCTTATATTACTTTCCAAGCTTTCAAAAATTGTATTTATGACATCATATTTGTGATGTCATCCTATAATATCAATGGATTAATTCACGAATTAATTCGTGGTCAAATTTTGATCAAAAGTAAAACCGAACAGAACTACACCAAAATCGCGTAGGCGGGTTCTAGGCGCCTCCGGTGCGATCAGTTTGTTTTATTTTGCTTCCGTTTTGTCAAAATTCTCTACCGTAAATTTTTATCTTTTTAGTGCATTTCAGTGCACTTTCTAGGGTTTTTGGTTCCGTTTTCAAATCGTTTCACCCAATTTTGTTTAGTAAGATTTTCCATCTCTAAACTCACTCACTTTAACACTACCGAAATATTTTTATAGTATTCACAATAGTATTAAAACACATTTTTTTTTCATATTTTATTCATTAAAATTAATACTTACATACAATTTTAATTTACTCTGAGAATCTAAAATTCCCGGTTATCATAGCACATGTCAATGGGATAGGGAATCCACTATGGATTTTGGTCCTGCTACTAGTCTTCCGCTGAGCGATAAAATAGTGAATTAAAGATAATGTATTTTGAAAAATGATGTATTTGTGTATTGTATGTTTGTACCTTATGTTGTACTCAAAAAGACAACTAAAAGTTAGTTTTATATTCATATGGCTTTCATACTTAGCTTTCAGTTGAGGAAAGTATGTATTAGAAAGAAAAAAACATTATAGGTGAAATTTAGGCCTTGAAAAAAATAAGAGTTGAAAGAAAAAGAGTTTTAAATGGCGATCCAGATTCGGCGCATGGGCTATCTTGGTCGACAATGGAGTCGAATCATGACAGTTTCGCGTGGTTGGATTCGGGGGCACCACAGGTTGGTATCAGAGTAGTTGACCATATCCCTATTGGCAAGAAACGTGATCTGCTCGTCAATCTAAGTTAGCTTTCTTTAAGATTAGTTAACTTTTTGTTTATACAAGGTTATATATTTTGTAGGACACATGATGACTAGACCACCTTATATGAGACCCTACCCATACTGACCGAGAGGACCGATCCGGGTATGGACTAGGCCCATGATCAGACCATCGATGATTCATCGAGCAGCGCCTCGACCGCCAATACTTGAACAGCCAGCGCCAAGGATTGTAGCACCGGTACCAGTACAAGCACCACCTCCTCAACTGGTTGTAAATCCCCCAGTAGCTATAGATATTCCAATGGTGGGAGGACGAGCACATGTAGGATCCTGAGTATCGATATGAGCGTTACATGCATTCAGAGGTAGTCATCCACCCACTTTTGAGGGAGGTCAAAAGGGGATCTCTACTTGTGATTGGCTACATGACATAGAGGTGATTATGTGTCAGTGTGATATAGACGAGGATTGCTAGGTATTGATAGCAGTGGGCACATTCCGTGAGGATGCACGGACATACTGGGAGTACTGTGATCAGGAGATGTTGTTGGGACTAGACTAGGCTGAGTTCTGACACATTATGATACTATAGTTTCCACCGAAGAGTCCAGCGTCACCGGTTCCCTCACATCGGTATATCTAGGCATAGCTGGTGGCATAGTCACTACCTTGCTCTTGACTAGACTAGGCTGAGTTTTGACACATTATAATACTGAAGTTTCTGCCGAAGAGTCCAGTGTCACCGGTTCTAGACCCTTCGGAGAGTAGGGTAGTGACTATGCCACTAGCTATGCCTAGATATACCAATGTGAGGGAGTTCGTTCTCAGAGCTGAGAGACTCCAAATGCTGGTAAGTGATACGGTGTTCACTTATGCAGTATAGTTTGAGAAAAATGTAGTGAGGAGATGCCCTATGTCTAACCTCATTGAGGAGGATTTTTGTGACATTTTCTGGAAGGGGCTCACTATAGATCTACGATAGAGGGTAACCCCTTTATATCCTACTACTTTACACGAGTTTATCATTACCGTAGCTAAGGTGGAGGAAGAAGTGATGATGGAGCACATGGTGCACAAGAGACGTGAGCAGTCATTACCGGATGCCATGCTAGATTGTCTATATGGGGCACGGCTTATGGCAAACGATCATGAGGCTGGTACATCGAGAGGACGAGAGGGTACGAGCCCTACTAGGGGATCGACACCCTTCAAGGCTGGAAATGGCTCGGATGAGGACGAAAAAGATCCAGAGGATTTTTCGATAGTTCCGGATCTACCTCAAATAAGGGATTAGATATAAACCATATAAGATGTATAAGTGTATATATATCTATATGTGTGTACATATTACTATATCGAAAGGCCATTTTGAAAAAGGAGCCTTCGAACTGATGTGTATATGGAAAATTTTGAAATGTAAATGAAATGATATTTTGACATGTTCACATGATGAAATGTTGAAATTATATGATGATTAAAACTATTTTTATTCACATTGTAAAAATATGTTTGTGGAAAATCTAACAATCGATTTTCATGTGATTATAGGAAATAGAAAAAGATGGTGAATCTATGAAACCTGAGAAACATGAGAGGGCATCCAGTCCTGTCAGAGAGAGTAGATGAACTAGAAGCCATGTTAGAGGCTCAGATGAAGGCAAATGCTGAGCTAAGATAAAGAATAGCATAGATGGAGCAAAGGCAAGGCCAGGAAAAAGACTAAAACCCACAGAGCACTTGAACAAGAAGTGCTGCTAATTGAACCTGAGATTGAAATAGTAGAACCCCAACCCTAACCTCGTGTCAATCAAGAACCACTTTATGAATAATTCTGACGAATGAAGCTATTGGAGTTCGAGGGTCCCATAAACCCTTTGAAAGCAGAGGAGTGGTTGTCTTCACTCCATATGATATTGGAATTTATGGAGCTGAACGATCAGGAAAAGATTATATGTGCATCCTTTGTTCTAAAAAAGGATGCAAGATTTTGGTGGGATTCAGTCAAGTTCAGAAGGAACGTGTTCACCATGTCATGGCTAGACTTCTTAGAAGAATTCAATCAGAAGTACTACAATCCTTCATTGCTTCGACCCTAACAAAGAGAGTTTGCAGAGTTGAAGCAGGGAGACATGTCAGTGATAGAAGTCTGTAGCAAGTTCAACCAATTGTCCCAATTATGTCCATACATTATCACCACTAAGAGGGAGAAAATCCAGAAGATGCTGGGAATGTTCTGTCCTGAAATCTCAGCATTGGTGGATAGTGGGTTGACGCCGCCCACTACAATGTATGATTGTGTAAGTAGAGCTTTGAGGGCAGAGTATTACCTAGTAAGACAGAAGGAAGAAAAGGAAAAGGTATGGGATGCCAAAAAGAAAGAAAAGGTTTTGGCAAAACCGATACAAGTTGGATCCCAGGCTGGGCAAAGTAGTAAGTCGAGTTTGAATGCTAAGGCCGGGCAAGCAATTACTTCTGGTTAGCAGTCACAAGGAAAGAAAAAGGGGAATAATTCAGGAAATAAGAATCAGCAGTGGAGGTTGAACAATAATGCTGGACCTATTGTTTGTGACTGTGTTGTCTACGAAAAAAGGCATTCAGGCAGATAAAAACTTACCCCAAACGCCTATTTCCAATGTGGAAAGGATGGCCATTTTGCCAGAAATTGTCCTGAAAATAGGCAAAATGTGCAGGGTTCATTCTAGACACAGCAGCAACGTCCCCAAGCACATGTAATTCAGGCAAAGAGTAAGGGTCCTTCATCCACAGAAAACCAGGAAAGGTCACAAGGCTTACCTCATGCGGATGTTAGAGTAATGGTGTATACTAAGGAGAATGCAAAAGCAGGGACGCCCAATATAGTGACAGGTTAGTTTTCTATCGCTAATCATTTGGCATTTGTTTTATTTGATTCTGATGCTAAGCATTCATTTATTTCGTATCAATTCGCAAACAAGATAGGATATCTTAAGGATAACATGGGTATGACCTTTAGAACAGCTCTACCCTCAGGAGAAGTATTGATGTCCAATTATTGGCTGCCTCATGTGCCAATAATTGTGGCAAATAGGGAGCTGTATGTAGAATGGATCGTGATGAAGCTTGCCAATTATGATGTAATACTAGGAATGGATTTCCTAGAGAAGTATCAAGCCACGATCAATTGTCAAAAGTAGAAGATAATGTTCCAACCTAACCAGGAAGATGGATCCGAATATGTCAGATCGTCATGCAAACTAAGGACAATAATGATAAACTCCATGAGGGTAAGAAGGCTAATGTCGAGCGGCTGTGCTGGATATTTAGCATATATAGTGGATGTGAAAGAGGAACGGTGGCTTCAACCCGAAGATGTTCCTATTTTAAAGGAGTTTATTGATGTCTTCCCAGAGGAATTACCTGAATTACTGCCAAAATGAGAAATCTCTTTTGAGATTAAACTGATGCCAGGAACTGCACCCATCTCAAAGGTGCCATACCAGATGGCACCAACAGAGTTGAAAGAGTTACAAGAGCTACTGAAAGAGCTTCTTGACAAAGGATTTATACATCCAAGCTATTCCCCATGGGGTGCTCCCGTACTGTTTGTCAAGAAGAAGGATGGATCATTTTGAATGTGCATCGACTACCGGGAGTTAAACAAGGTTACTGTCAAAAATAGGTATCTGCTACCTAGAATTAATGACTTGTTTGACCAACTCAAAGGTGCAGCAGTATTCTCTAAGATCGATCAACGATCAGGATACCATCAGCTACGGATCAAGGAGAGTGACATTTACAAGACTGCCTTTAGGACCTATTACGGTCATTATGAATTCCTGGTGATGCCGTTTGGGTTAACAAATGCACCAGTTGCATTTATGGACTTAATGAATCGAGTCTTTAACGAATATCTGTATAAGTTTATCATTGTGTTTATCGATGACATACTTATATATTCAAAGACTCAAGAGGAACATGAAGAACATCTGTGGATTGTCCTACAGATGATAAGGAAGCATCAACTCTATGCCAAATTTTCTAAGTGTGAATTTTGGCTAGATAAAGTGCATTTCCTTGGACATGTGGTTTCCAAGGAAGGAATTGCCGTGGACCCAACAAAAGTAGAGGTGATCAATGAATGGCCCACACCTAAGAATATGACTGAAATACGGAGTTTCTTAGGTTCAGACGGCTATTATCGAAGATTTATAGAGGGATTCGCATGACTTGCTACACCTCTCATGGCTTTGACACGTAAGGAGAGGAAGTACGAGTGGACAGAGGTGTGCGAAAAGAGTTTCTGAGAGTTGAAAAGACAACTAACGAGTGCGCCAATCCTTACACTTCCTATTGAATGGGAGATGTTTGTGATTTATAATGGTGTGTCAAATATGGCATTAGGAGCTGTCCTGATACAAGGTGATAAGGTGATTGTTTATGCCTCGCGTCAATTAAAGGACCATGAAAGAAATTATCCCACACATGATCTGGAACTTACCGCAATAGTGTTCGCATTGAAGGTCTGGCGACACTATCTGTATGGAGCTCAGTGTTAGATTTATACTAATCACCAAAGTCTAAAATATTTCTTCATACAAAAGGAACTGAATATGTGGCAAAGGAGATGGTTAGAGCTGGTGAAGGATTAAGATTTTGAAATCCTCTACCATCCTAGAAAAGCCAATCGCGTTGCTGATGTGTTAAGTAGGAAATCTACTATTCCGCAGCAACTGCTGATTGAAAAATTTCCAAGGCTATCGTAACAGGAGATTAACGTGTTGAAGATGGAGCTAATAACAGGAAGATTGGCTACACTACAATTGGAAGTATCATTGTATGAGGACATCAGAGAGGCTCAGAAATGAGATCGAAATCTACCAAGTCCTTAGGAAGGAATGGCTGCAGATGAGTTAATCTTACATCAGGGAAGAATTTATGTTCCCGACGATAAAGGATTAAGAAGTTGAATTATGGCAGAAGCCCATGAAACGCCATATTCAGTGCATCCTGGAGCTAGTAAGATGTACCAGGATCTAAAACTGCAATTCTAGTGGAAAGGGATGAAGAAGGACATTGCTGAATTTGTGAGTAAATGCATGATGTGCCAAAAAGTTAAGACTAAACATCATCATCCAGGTGGAAAACTAGAGCCTTTAGAGATTCTCGAATGGAAATGGACTTTATGATAGGATTGCCGAAGACCTGAGAAGGCTATGATGCTATCTGGGTTATTGTCGACAGATTGACAAAGACAGCAAGGTTTATAATGATGAAAATGACTTTTTCACTGGAAAAGTTAGCAAATTTATATGTTAACCACATCGTCAAGTTACATGGAGTTCCTAAGTCCATTGTATCGGATCGTGATGCACGATTCACTTTGAATTTCTAGAAGTACATGCAAGAAGCTATGAGAACAGAAGTGCACCTGAGTACAGCATTTCATCCACAGATGGACGAGCAATTTGAGCGGACAATTCAAATGCTAGAAGACATGCTACGTACATGTACAATAGATTTCCCAGGGAGCTAGAACGAAAACCTTCCATTGGTAGAATTTTCATACAATAATAGCTACCAAGCTTCGATAGGAATGGCATCCTATGAAGCTCTATATGGAATGAAGTGTAAATCACCTGTCCATTGGTATGATTTACAAGAAAAATGATTACATAAGACAGACTTTGTACAAGAAACAGCGGATACAGTTGCAAAAATACCGCAACAGATGAAAATAGCATAGAGCCGATAGAAGAGCTATGCAGACAAAAGACGAAGACCCCTAGAGTTTAATAAAGGGGATTTCGTATTCTTAAGAGTCTTGCCGATGAAAGGAATAATGCGATTCGGAAAGAAAGGAAAATTGAGTCCAAGATATATTGGGCCATATGAGATCATCGAACGTATTGGGAAGGTTACCTATAAGTTGGCATTACCTCCAAAAATGTCAGCAGTACACAATGTGTTTCATGTGTCGATTTTATGGAAGAATATATCGGATCCGTCCCATGTGTTGAAACATGAACCGATCCAAATTCAGGATGATCTGACATATGAAGAAAGACCTGTACAAATACTGGCATGAGAAGATAAAGTCTTGAGGAACAGGACGATCCCATTAGTCAAAGAGCTGTAGAGAAATCACAACGTTGAAGAGGCTACATGGGAGGGAGAAGACGAAATATGAAATTTTTACCCCTACTTGTTCTAAATTTTTGAGGACAAAAATTTTATAAGGAGGGGTGAATGTGATAACCGGGAATTTTAGATTCTTGGAGTACATTAAAATTGTACGTATGTACCAATTTTAATAAATAAAATATGAAAAAGTTGTGTTTTAACACTACTGTGAATACTGTGAAATGTTCCGACAGTGTTAAATTGAGTGAGTTCAGAGATGGAAAATCTTACCAAACAGAAACGGGTGAAACGACTAGAAAACGAAGCCAAAAACCCTAAAGAATGCACTAGAGTGCACTAAAAGACAAGAATTTACGGTAGGAAATTCTAGCCAAACGTAAGCAAAATAAAACAAACTGATCGCACCAAAGGCACCAGGAACCCACGTATGCGATTTCGGTAAAGTTCCGTTCAATTTGACTTTCGGTCAAAATTTGACCACGAATTAATTCATATATTAATTAGATGATGTCATGGTGACATCATAAATTTAGATTTAGTTAATTAGGTTTTTAAGCTTAATTAATGGTGGTAGATAGCATTAATGGCCAAGATTAAATGCTTTTTGAATCAAGGGCCATGATCAAGCCAAAATGATATTGAAAAAAATTTGAAAATTTTGGTAAAATGGGATTCGGCCACCTAGAAAGAAGGCAGCCCAAAATTTTTATTTTTGACCCCAAAAAGATTGCATTTAAGCCCTTGAACAATTCAAAAATTGTTGGGAAAAATTGCAAAAAGGTCCCCATCCATTTGCCTATAAATAGTCTTCAAAATTCATTTGAAAAATTTGGAAAACTTAGCCAAACTCTTGCCAATTTTTCCACAAAAATCCATGTGTCTTCTTCCCTTTCTAAGCCAAAATTTGTCAAAATTTTACACCAAAATTAACTTCCAATCCTAGCCAAAGTTGCAAGGGAATAAGTTCATAAGGTTAGCTTCTAATTTGAAGCATTTTTCTGTTTTTTCTTGCAAAAATCCGTGGCATTATTGGGGTAGAAAATGGTTGGAAGTCTGGAGAATTGGTTTAGTAATTATGTTCATCTAGTGACATGTGAATTAAAGCATGATTTAGAACTAGGAAACAAGCAAAATTTTGCATGATTTCCTATGAAAATCTGTGGCTTGTTAAGGAGGAAATGATGTGGAAATTTGGTGAATTATTTTAATAGTTATGTTAGTTTGATACTATGTTTATTAAAGCATGAATTGGAATTATGAAACAAGAAAATTTGGTACATGTTTCATGCTAGAACCTGTGGCCAATAAACACTAGAAAATGGAAAATTTTTAGTGTTGTAAAATGATGAGAAATGTGGATAAAACCCTAGTAATAAGAACAAAATTTTTATGGTGGTTGTGTATGAAAACCGTGGTATTGAAGGCTAGGGTTGAATGAAAATTTTGTTAGGCTTTTAATGTTTATATGTACATTGGAAAACCTAAGAGTGATATGTGATATTTGAATGTTGTGATGTAAAATATTTGATATTGTTAATCATGAGAATCCGAGGCTAGAAATGGAAACAAATTTATGATTTGTGTTGAATTTTGAATGTTGGTTGATGTGGAAAATTTTTATACCAAGTTTGGTAACTTTGTACAAAATAGGCCTCTAGTATAGTACATGGTAGGTATAAAGGTTTAGAGGCGTACCTAATGCTGGGGAAACCTAAAACTACAAGCAGAAGTGCTGTTGAAATTTCTAAAACGGCATAAGGGCATTTCGGGAAACGAGGCATAAAAATATTAGACTCGAGAAGGAAACCGAGACCCCTCGGTGGGTTAGGATTGAAAATGGAAAACCAACCCAAGAGGAATAGTAAACCAACCCTTAATGACTAAAATGCCTAACACGGGGAAAAATGCACGTTAGGGGTATTTTAGGAAACGAAGGGGAAAAATTAGAATGGGATAGGAAACCCGAGCCCCTCGGGAACCGAGGCTAGCGGATGGGATGAAAAACGTTTCAGGAGTAGTGAAATACCCATTTGAGACTCCGAAACACTAGAAAAATGAGAAACGATCCTAGCTGACTATTGAATAGTAATCGAGGGTCGAAAAATGAATAATTGTGATTTTATAGCAAATAAAACTGTAAAATGATACAGAAGCCTAAAGAATATTATTTTATGATATTTGGGCTTAGAAAATTTGACAAATATGATAGAACAGAATAGTTACGGTCCCGAGACCCGTTAATGGCAAAATGGTCATTTTGACCAAAAATTTCTGAAAGGCTCCGAAAGGACCGTAAAGGATCTAGAATGTCTTAAATAAAATTCTAGAACCCAAAATAAAGATTTTAGAGTCAAAAATCTAGAGTTTAAATAGTACACAGGCGTGTAATTTGAAACACGGCTGTGTAAGGTGAATCCGAGAGGTACACGGGCTGGAACACAGGCGTGTTGCAGGCCATGTACCACAAATAAAGTTGAGATATGTTGAATTGTTAAGTAAAATGAATATATATCCAAAGTGATAATTAATGATGGGTATTAACAGACAATACTATGTCTGTAGGGACCCAAACTAGAGATAAAACTGCGGAGGAGTTCCGGAAGTGGACATTATCGCAATGGTGGTAAGTTCAAGTATTTTCATGTCTACAACATGAAGTACTGTATTATTTCGTTATGTACTAGTTGTACATTAGGTATTAAGTCCTATGGATATTGGGGGATTAGTTAGTATAGCACATCCCACAAAATAAGAGAAAGAGAATATCTAAGGCTTACGAGTGATGGAGGTTAATGACCTTGAGGTGAAGATTAATGTCACTTGGTCAGAATTATAATTGAAAGATAGTAATAAAACCATTTAAGGCATACTACCCCTCTAACATTGTGGTGAAGGTTTTACAGGTCCTTCGGGGATATAATAATCGCTATGAGTAATGAGGGCTGGAGAGGAAGAAGCTCTAGGGTCGCTCCCTAGGCCTTCCCAATCAGCATACAAAATAAATTATTGGTACTACTACAATGAGCTCAACACCAAAATACAAATAGAAAGAATGGTCAATAATGTAACGAAAGCCATAATTAAGCATAACCGACACTAACACTAAGTGTAGTGAACTCGGTTAGGGTAATGTGAATAGTAATCGATTAAGATAATGTGAATAGTAATCTGTTGGAGTAATGTGAATAGTAACTGGTTATGGTAATAGTTACTATTCATCGATCAAAGGTCAAAGTACTATTCATGATGAATAGTATTATTCATAGAAAATTGTGTTTTTGATGTTTTTGAATATATGTGATTCTTACTAAGTATGTTTGAACTTACTGAGCTTGTTAGCTCGTCAGTTTATTCATGTTACAGGTAAGAAACCTGTCCAGTAGACTACATGGATGGCGGCAGGATGCGCACGTGTCAATGAAATAGGGAATCCACTGTAGATTTTGTCCTGCTACCAGTCTTCCGCTGAGCGATAATATAGTGAATTGAAGAGAATGAATTTTGAAAAACGATATACATGTGTATTATACGTTCGTACCTTATGTTGTACTAAAAAAGACAACAAAAAGTTAGTTTTATATTCATATGACTTTCATACTTAGCTTTCAGTTGAGGAAAGTATGTATTAGAAAGAAAAAAAAATTATGGGTGAAATTTGGGCCTTGAAAAAAATAAGAGTTGAAAGAAAAAGAGTTTTAAATAGTGATCTGGATTCAGCGCATGGGCTGTCTTGGTCGACAATGGTGTCGGATCATGACGGTTTCGTGTGGTTGGATTCGGGGGCACCACATTTATTACCCAATAGATTAATTAACATCATTCTTAGGTCACTACTGCCGTTAGTGACTGTAACTTGTGTCGTGGTATGGTACCAATGCCCATCGGTAACCTACTACTTCGGGAATTTGGTATTTAATGCCTATTCGTGCTAAATTAATTTGTCTACTTGACAGATTAATCACTGTTTCTCACTATTTCCTTCAAACTCGGTCCTTAACTGGTTGACTAACTAGTCAACTGATCGGTTATCTCGCACATCCTTAACTAGGTAGCCTACCGCGTTACTTTACTTGTTTGGGTGTGGTAGCCCATCAGGCTACCTCTACTGTTTCGTTTATTTTGAAAATTGTTTTGGATGACTTATAAAATTTTTGGGAAAATTTATGTTCTTTGAAACCATCCCCATATCACCCCATTAGAAGGTGGGGGCATTTTATCCAAATCAAGTTTCCATTTTAAAGAGGGTAGAACACATTTTGGTGTTCAATTTTTAAAACGGTTCTTGAACCGTTTTATTGAAACTATTTTAAAACTTATTCGAGATGACTTAATTTGTAAATTTGGTGAACATCAAACTTTTAGTCCTCGACGAGATGAACAACTTTCATGTTTATCTCGCAGCTCAAATCAAACTCTAAGGGTCTTAAACTTATCAAACCTATGGCTAATCTATGTCTAGTTTTTAGAAAAATTCCAGTTTTATGCTAATTTAAAAATGGGTCCGTTTGAGGCCCAAAACGGCCAAATTTTTAAAACTCATACTGGTTATCTTTAAGGTTTCACGAGATCTACAACTTTCGTGTTGAGCCCGAGATCTAGTTCGGAGTCTAAGTTGGTCATTTTTATGAAAATCTGAGACTATTCCTGTTGCTCAGGATTTTAGTCCCAATTTTGAGCTCCGGTTAAAAATAGCTCGGAAAACCTATCTTTGAGTCATTTTTGGCCAAAAGTGTAGCACCTCCGAATCCAACCACCTGTAACTGTCATGAACCGACTCTGTTGTCGGCTAAAACAGCCTGTGTGCCGAATCCAGATCGCCATTTAAAACTCTTTTTCTTCTAAACTCTTATTTTTCAGGGCCCAAATTTTGCCCATAATTTTTTTTCTTTTTAATATACACTTTTCCTTAAAAGAAAGTTAAGTACGAAAGTCTCATAAAATACAATATTAGCTTTTAGATGTCTTTTTGAGTACAACATAATGTACAACATACAATATATTTATACTGTATTTTTCAAAGACACATTCTCTTCAATTAACTAACTCTTAAAGCCCAGCGGAAGACTTATGGCAGGACTAGACCCACGGTGAATTCCCTATCCCACTGACACGCACACATCTTGCCGCCATTCATTTATATACTGGACAGGTTTCTTACTAGCAACATGAACAAACTGATGAGCTAACAGGCTCAATAAATTTAAACATACTTAATACGAATCACATAGATTCACAAACATCAAAAATACAACTTCCTATGAATGAATAGTACTATTCACCATGAATAGTGACTTTGACATTTGATCGATGAATAGTAACTATTGCCCTAACATGTTACTATTCACGTTACCCTAACCAGTTACTATTCACATTACTCTAACCGATTAATATTCACATTAGCCTTAACTGGTTACTATTCATATTAACCTAACCGAGTTCATTATACTTAGTGTAAGCTTCGGTTATACTCATTTATGACTTTCGTCATATTATTGATTATTCTTGCTCTATTTGTATTCTAGTATTGAGCTCTTTTATGACGGTACTGATAATTTATTTTGCTCGCTGATTGGAAGGGCCTAGGGAGCGACCCTAGAGCTTCTTCCCCCACAGCCCTTATTATATCCTCGTAGGATCTGAAAAACCTCCACCATAATGTTGGAGGGGCGTTGTAAGGACTGCCCCATCCCTGTACCATAAATTTCATTTAATGAGAAATTTCGGGATGATTTAATGCATTTAGTGTAAAATTTGACGAACACGGGCATATACACAGCCGTGTGAGTTGCCATGTACAACCCAACTATACACGTGAAAATGGCCGAGTGACTGTACACGACTGTGTAGGTAGCCGTGTACCATATGAACTGTGCACGAACATAAGGTCGTATGAGTGAATAAGGTCATATTAATGAACACGGTCAAGTACACGGCCGTGTAAGTGACCGTGTACTGATCGGGTTGTTGAGATGTTAGTGGACGTGTTGGTGAAACATGGTCGTGTAGAGTGACATGCCCAGGTGCACGGCCGTGTGTGACGTCGTGTACCAAACGGGAAAATAAAATTTTCTGAGACACTGTCATATTGAACAAAGACATGCCCATGTAGCATGCACACGCCCGTGTATGGGACCGTGTAAGACACCATGTACTAATCAGGAAAATGAAATTTTTCCACGACACAACCGTGTTTAGCAAAGATACGCCCGTGTAGCCTTGCACACGCCCATGTAAGGAGCTGTGTAAGAGGCCGTGTAAAGAGAAGACCTAGCAAGGAATACGATATCGAGAAAATGGTTTGGTTGACCTTTTCCCATTAAAAGACCGATAAAAATGGACTCAGCACATCTAAATTAAGAGAGACTATGTTGAAAATGTTGCGTGAGAACACTTCGGTATGTGTATGCAAGAACAACACAGTGTAGACACAACCACAGTATAGGAGATGAATGGAAACCTAGTGCAGAATGGGCTCTTAGACGATAAAAACCAATTAGAAATAATTAGTATAAGAATCAGATTCAGAAAAATCTGATTTCTGGATGAAATTTGAGCACTATCAAGAAAAGACCGAAAACTGCAGTATAAGACTAGACTATGAAGAGAGCAACACAGATGAATTCCCTTAACCCCAAAACCGTGTATTCTAGCTAGAAAATCAGCTGACTTATAGTAGTTAGAAACCCCAAAAAGTGACAAATAAAATATTGAGGTGGTTGATGACACATTGTAAAAACAATGCATAGATTTCACATCACCATTCTTTCCCTACCTTCTCCCTTAAATGGATGCCAGCCATCTGAATGATTGGGGTTGAAATGAGCAGATTTTATCCACAAAATTAGCCAAAAGTTGACTTGATTAATCAAGCTTAAGTTGGCTAAGTGAGATTAGGTTTTGTCTATAAAAGGAATGGCCATACCTTTGGGTTTAGTTTCCTATTTTCACACTCTAAAATTTCAGCTCACATTTTCTCTCTCCCCCTCGCTGCAACCAACCACTTCTCAGCCCCAAAACCACCTATTTTCAAGTTCAAACCTTGCCAAAAAACATACCAAAAACAAACCCCTTTGAGTTCGAATTAAGAGGAATCATTTCCAAGTTGTTTCAAGTCTTTCAAGGGTAAGATTCTAGACTAATTTTGTGGTTTTAGTTCTTTGTTTTAAGTTGATGATTAAGAGAAAATATTTTGGCATTTGTTAGCACAAGAACTGACCCCCATTCCTTTTGGTTTCCAACATTCACTTTGTCACCCAAGCCTAAGTTCAAAGCACCAAAAGGGTAACAACTGAAAAACCCTTGTTGTTGTGGTTAGTGATTTTTAAGTTTTGATCAAAGCCATCTATGTGTTTTTGTTTATGCACATGGGTTGTAATAATTTTTATTTTGAGCCCTTTTGTTTCTATTTTTAAGTTTATGTGGTTGTGATTATGTTTACAAAATTTTTACATAAGGTCAACAGTATAAAGTTTAGTAATGTGGCTGGACATAAAACTATCCTCAAGATAGGTCATAGATTTTGGCCATTTCAACCCACTTAGGTTCTGATTTTAGAATTTAGTAAAACATGATATTTTAATGAAATTTCATTATGGTCATTTTTACGTCAAAGCCTTCAGCCAAAAACAACATTAAGATAGACTTTTCGATTGTTTTTCACTCGGTGCCCAAACTGGAGGCAAAACTAGGAACAGAACCCGACCCCAGACCACAGTTTCAGATTTTGTTAAAAACGGACGCCTTAGAGTCTGAACCGGACTTCGGGCTCAATGTAAAAGTTGTAGTATAACGCCCTGCCCTACTTAGGGTTAAACAGTACTATTACAGTTAGCTACTGTTACCAACTGTGATAGACTATAACCACTTGGGACGTTGGCAACTTATTTTTAACTTGCTTTTAACTTATTCTGATACCACATGTGATGGCTGGTATCTTATTTTTAAACTACTTCCTTTTATATGCTTACTTTAACTTCTCATATAATCGCAAAAATAGGGAATAAATTTTTTTTTCTTTTATTTTCTTAAACTTTACTTGGAAATTCTATCATCGTAAACCATTTACTATAGTAAACATTTTTCTTTCTCATAACTTGATATACATCATAAAACATCATTTCAATACTCTTTTAACAGTCCAGCAGAAGACTCATAGCAGTACCATAAAGCTCACCCAGTCCCTTGGCACATGCAGATCTTGTTCGTCATCCATCACTTGTCTTATCTTCGTACAGGAACACACCTGTAACATATATAAACTTGTGAGCGACAGGCTCAATAAGTTCAAACATACATTCATGACATATAATGATTTCACACTATATAATACTGGGTAATTCTGATACTGACTATACCCTCGGAATATATTATAGTACATATCATACATTACTTAGAAATCATACTTATCGTACATAATCTGGCCAACATACTTATACATATCTGAACATACTTTACTTCATAATCCTACTTTCACACCTAGCATCGTAAACATATTTAATGTATTTCATGCATACTTAACATCATGGACATACTTCTGTACTTATCATGCTTTAATCTCCTGAACATGCTTTCATTCTTGAACTTCGTGAACTTACTGTAATATCGTGAACATATTTAACATACTTGGTATTATGAATATGCTTTTATAGTTAGCATACTTGAAGCATTGTTGTGATAACTGGGAAATTTCATTATTCTAGGAAAATCGGTACATGAAATGTACACAATGAATTTCATATTTAAAATGTAAGTTGTAGTGATTTTATGTGTGTATGTGTGTACGTAACACACAATATCAAGAAATTGGTCAAGATGACCTTTTCTTGAAATAAAACTGATATATTTAGAATCAGTATGCTCAAATTAGTTAATTGAGCACAAAATGTGAATTTTGATCGGGAAACAGGCAGTATCAGAAAATTGGTCTAAATAAACTTGAATGAAGTTGAAACTGATAAATTTGGGTTCAACATACCTGAATTAGTCAGTATAGCCTATCAGTATGCTCAAATTTGATAATTGAGTACAAAGGTAATTTTTGATCAGGAATTCACAGTATCGGAAACTAGTCAAGATGATCTTAGATGAAAATAAAACTGATATATTTGGATTCAGGACACCCAAATTAGTCAAGATAGCCCATGTTGAAATTTTGGGCGAAAAAGTATATAAAGGGCGAAAAATCAGAAATTTGAAAAAAAGGCCCATAAATTTTTCTTCTCCTCTCTCACGACCCCCGTGGATGAACAGTAACCAAGTTCCGATTTTGACCTCAGTTTTGGACACCGTCGGTGTCATCGGAAAGCTCTCGACAAGTTAAGTCCCATGGTGGGTCGACGCGACGGAACGGACGCCAGAGCAGCCCACACGCGCCGCCCGAAAGTCGACGGTGGCGGAAACTTCCTGATGTCGATTCTCCATCATCTGACCTCCAATCAAGATGAAACTGGTCCCGTTAGCTTTGTCTTGAAGAGCACTACAAAACCTAGCCAGTGGTTCGTCTCAACGGCCGTCGGATCGCGTCGCTCGAAGCCGTGACGTCACCGCCGTGAAGCCACTGTGAAACTAGCCATTTCCAGCCGAGTTGAGGGACGTTGGGGGTACCAAAATGATCAGAGTTCAATGGGGAGCAAAAGCCCTCAAACAATTTCGGGCAACAACCCCGACACGGTGGAGATTCAATGCCGTCACCATGGGTCAAGTTTTCGAGGCCGATTGTCGACGATCGGAGCCTCCAATGATGAAATTGACACCACCAATAGACTCCTCTCATAGAGATCTTCAAGGTGGACACCTCCGTTGTTCGCCCCGCTGGTCAAAACTAGTCAATGCGATCAACGCCGGTCAATGGTGTCCTGGGGCTAGAAAAATGAAGAGTGGCCCGTTGGCCTATTTTCGATGTTCTGGACACATCCGTGACATCAGAATTGCCAACCGGGATTTCAAACGTGAAGAACAGAGATAAAAAGTTTGCGCGGTCGAGACCGAATGGTTCGTCCGATCGCCGATGGGATGATTTCGGTAGTGATTTCGTTTCCCTTCATTCCTTATTTATGTATTGGAATGATTTATATGTAATTTGTATTCAAATTGTAAAAAGAAAAGTAAAAAAAGAGAGTAAAATGAATGAAATGTAAGAAAAAGAAAATGTATGGGAAATGTGAAAATTTTTACGTAAAAAGTTGAGTTTTATGTAAAAATTAGGCCTCTGGTATAGTACGTGATAGAATAAAATAGGTTATATGGTTTTGAGGCGTTTCCTAAATGCTGGGAACCTAAAAATTAAGCGGAAATACTGCCGAAATTTTAAAAACGGCACAAAGGGGTATTTTAGGAAACAAGGGGTATAAATATGGTCGGGATGAAAACCCAAGCCCCTTCGGTGTCCTAGGCCTGAAAAAAAGAGGATTAACGGCCAAGAGTCAGAATAGTACCACCCGAGGGTCGGGTGTGAAATAATTGTAGAAATTACAACAATTAATGCTGTAAAAATTTATTAAGGCCTAAGAAAGATGAATTTATGACTTTTGGGTTTAGAAAATCCCATTGAAACGTTAAAGTAAAGATTTTATGACCCAAAGGCCCGTCAGGGGTAAAATGGTCATTTTGACGAAAAATTTCAGAAAGGTCCAAAAAGGGGCGTTAAGCCTTTAAGTTTATTGTTTTATGATTTTTGGGCTTAGAATATCCAGTTTAAGTAATAAAATGACAAGATTCATAATCAGGATAAAGTTACTATTCATGATCATTTTGACCAACATCTCCAAAATGCTCGGAAAAGACTGTTAGAGCCTTAGAATATTTTAAATAGAATTCTTAAAGCCAAAATCAAGTTTTAAGCTGAAGAAAAGTGAGAAAAAAAAATCACATTAGAGGCAAAATAGAAATTTTGCCAAAAGTTTAGGCCATAAAGGTCATTTTTCCAAAAGTTAGTAGAAATGTGACAGATGGGTTCAATTAAGATTTTAAAGTCAAGTTCAAGGTTTAAAAGAAAGAAAGTATTTAAGTGAATGTATGATCATTAGTCAAAATTACTATTCATCGTAAATTTTGACAAAAGTTGACAGAAAAATTATAAATGGAATATTAGACCCCTAATTCATGATTGGGAAGTGAAACTTAAAATTCTTACATTGTGACAACCGGGAAATTCAGGCAATTCTCGGATGAAAATGTACAATTGTATGTATATAACAATTTGTACTATTTAAAGAGTGAAATAAATGTGTTTATATTGTTTAGAATATGTGAAAATGTTCTAACAATACTGACGAGTAAGAATTCAGTGTTGGAAAAATTCACTGAGTTGAAACGGGTGAAACGGTGCCAAAATCGGCATTGAAAACCCTAACCGGAGCAATAAAAGACGGTAAACTTCCGGGATTGATTTTGATCAAACGGAAGCAGATTAAATTGATCCGACTGCACAGGAGACCTCAGGAAAACGCCGGGACGATTTCAGGAAAATTTCGGCTCGAACCGGCATCGGTCAAAAAGTAGTCGAATTAATATGAATAGTGAAAGTCAAAGTCAACTTTCACTTTTGCATTTATGACATCATAAATCAAGTTTATTAAATGAAAGAATTATGGTGGTTGGTAGAATGAATGGCCATGATTCATTTAGCTTTTGATCTAAAGGCCAAGATTTGGCCAAAAATTTCCATTTTTAATTTTTGAAAAATGGGGAAAGAAATGGCTTGGAAAGATGTCAAATTTTGATTGGTTTAGAGCCAAATTAATTGGCTTTCTTGCATGGTTAAGTCGGCAACTTAGAAACAAAAAGGGCCGAAACTTTTGAAAGGCAAAAGCCATAACAAAATTTGCTAAGTTTTTCTCCCATGGCATGTACGTGAGCCACCCAAGGAGAATCAAGCTTTCTCTTCAATTTTTCTTCACAAAAAGTGTGTCAAAACACTCCTTGAAAACAAAGGAAGCAATTGATTAAGGTAACTTCCCTTTTTCACTTGATTTTTCATGGGTTTTCTTCACAAAATCCGTTGGTGAATAGTGATAGGAGGATGGAAAATTTTTGGTTGTTTTTCATGGATTTGATGTTGGGTTTTGTTAAGGATGAAATAAGTAAGAAAACCATACAAATTCATTAAAGAAAAACCAAAATTTTGTTGGTTTTTCAAGGGGAAATCCGTGGGTTACCTTAGGTAACCAATGAGAAAACTTTGTGGTTAATTGCTAATATGCTTTCTAAGTTTAATTTGGTGAAGAATAAAGCTTGTATTTCATTGTGGAAAGTTTGAAAAAAAAATTCTTGTGTGAAATTTATAAGGTGGCCGTGGGGTGTTGTTAATGGTTTGGAAGAAAATTTTCATGGTTTTATGTGGTATTTGGTTGATTGGAATTATGCATTTCAATATGCAAATGATGAATTTATAATGGAAAGAATGAAACAAAATTTTTTGGCATGTTTTCATTCTTTGGCCGTGGGGTTTAAGGGTGTAAAAACCCTAGGAAATTTGGTTGAAAATGCAAAGAAAATGGGCTTGAAAATGTGTTAAAAACATGACATTGAATGGCCTAAAGTGTGGTGAAAGTTTGACAAAAAAATTTGGTTCGGTTTGGTTGTGAAAACCGAAACCAAATTAAGGGTAAAATTGTGAAAAAATTTTGTAATGTGGGTGATAATGTGAAATTGGAATTTTGTGAGCTTTTATGTAAAAGTTTGGAAAACTTTTACATAAAATAGGCTTGTGGTATAGTACGTGGCAGGTACATACGGTTCGAGGCGTACCTAACGCCGGAAGCCTTAAATTTACGCCAAAATGCTGCCGAAATTTCAAAAACGGCATTCGGGGTAAAATAGGAATTTAAAATAAAAGTTAGGGCCGGGATGGAAACCCGAGTCCCTAACGGAAAAATTTAATAAGGAAAAAAATTTAAGGGGTGGGTCGTGAATAGTAACCTGTCCCCTTGAAAATGAAAAACGCGTGTGAGATTGAAAAACCGACCCCAAGGGGGGGCGTTTTTGGAAATAAAATAAAGGTCCGAGTCGGGAACGGAAAACCCGAGCCTTGGAGACCTAGGTCGGGAAAGTCTAGATGAACGTTTTAAATACTAGTTAAACGTCCATTTGAGACTCCGAAACGATAGAAAATCGCTAAACCGACGTAAGGGTCGAAATAGTGCTTCCCGAGGGCCGGGAAAACAAAAAGTGGAAATAAAATAGAAACGAACCCGGTAATAATTAGAAAAGAGTCAGAAAAGTTCCTGAGAGCCAAAAATGCAGTCTGGATCAATAAAATTCCGTCAGGGGCAAAACTGTAATTTTGCCAAAATATTGGGGCAAAATCGTAATTTTGTAAAAGTTGGGGAAAATGGTGAAAATAATAAATAAAACCTAAAAAGTTATAAATAGGTTTTATTTAAGCTTTTTAATGAAAAATAAATGCTATAAATGGGAAAGAAATTAACAGACATAGTTTTGTCTGTAAGATCCCAAAATCGGCCTACAAGGAAGGCGATTCAAGATCCAAGAGAGAGAAAGGGAACAGTCTGATAAGGTAAGTTCAGACATTTACCTGTCTGCAACATATAGCAATATTGTGCTAACTTTAATGTACTAACTATAAGTTAGGTACATATGTGCTACGGGCACTATGATAGAATAGAGAGAGAGACGAAATGTGCTACGGGCACTATAAGAATGGGACACATGGTTAATTGTGCTTCGGGCACTAGAGCGAGGTTAATGAAACTCACTCACCTAAAATTAAAATGTGAACCATTCCTAACCACGGGACAATGTGAAGTCACCGGGTTAGAAGGTTAAAAAGTCGGTAATGAAACCACTTTCTGGCGTACCAGCCTTCCGTATAGGGAGGTACTTTTGCCTTCGGGGCTATGAGATAAGGCTGTGGAGGTCAGCACTGATGTACCGCTCCCAGTCATATAAAATTTTACCTTCGGGGCTATGAGATTAAGGCTGAGGAGGTCAGCACTAATGTACCGCTCCCAGTCATGCGCACTTAAATGGTACTGCTAACCTGAGCTCAAAACCAGAACGTAAATAAAGATAATGACCTAAAACTGAAACTGTGCCATAATTGAGCATAAGACAGTTTAGTGAGAGCACTAACATCGCGGTAGATGTACTAGTGTGATACAGTGGTGTGGTCAACTTTACTATTCACGTATGAATAGTGGTCAAAGTACTATTCATAGATGAATAGTGGTCAACGGTACTATTCATGATGAATAGTACTATTCATAGAAATTTTATTTCTTGCATGTTTGAACTTACTGAGCCTGTAGCTCACCATTTTTGCTAATGTTGCAGGTAAGCGACTAGCTCAGTAGCTTGTTTGACTGGATGGCGTACGGGATGGCGCGTGTCAAATGGGATAACTGGACGAGAGATATGGTACTGCCAGAGTCTTCCTGCTGAGCGTTAAAGTGAAGGAAAAAAAAAAAAAGGAAACAATTCTTTTGTAATTATATATATATTTTACAAAAGTACTGTATTATTTATATTACTTTGTACCTATCAACAAAGTAAATAGTGGAAAAAGATTTTATATGATGTTTAAAGAAAAAATTTTTTTTCCCAAAAACGTCATGATTTAAAAAAGAGTAGAGAGAGATAAGCCGGCGACCCATGAGAGTACAATCTATCGCAGTTAGCGATAAAGCTCAACTGTAATAGTATTGTATGATCTCCACAAGGGGCGGGCCACCACATACGTTTTATTAAGCTTTATGTATGATTTAAGTAACAAAAATAGCCGTGACTATTTCGGTTATAGGATTCCAATACAGACGCGATAAAGGGACGTCTATGGACCAAGAAGGCAAGAAAGGAGATCAGAGCAGAAGTATCTGTAAGTTCAAACATTTAATTGACTACAACATGAGTAGACGATTATGTCTAAGTGTTATATGTTGCAAGCTCAAGCATTTAGTAAATTACAACATAAAATGACATGTTATGTCTATGTTTACATGTTATATGAAAGTTATATGTGTAAGGTGTTATATGCACAAAGGTGTATTTAATAAAATATACACAGTGAAATAAAGACATGAGAAGAGTTCCAGACCATGAAGACAATGATAATGCCCCTGGTCGGAACCATACGAAAGACAGTAAGGAAAGACAAGAATCAGTAAGATAATAAGACTGAAGTTTTAAATGTTGAATGCTTATGTGTTAAGCTTACGTCAAACAGGAATTGACTTCTATGTTAAAGTGTTATATGCAGTAAGTTTGAATATTTAATTGTTTGTAATATGAAAGTATTTGACATGTTTATGTGTTATGTGTTCTATATGCAGCATGTAAGTTAAATATTTCCATGTCTGCAACATAAATAAACTGGTCATGTTTATGTGTTTTATGTGCAGTTCTAGGGCCAAGATATTATGATTTGAATGTTATAGAAATCATGTTATGAACTATGCATTATGTCTAAGTCAAATGAAAACTGACTTGACATGTTTATGTTTATGTGTTATATTTTGTAAGTTCAGACATTTATTTGTCTGCAGCATGAATTTACTCAGTATGTTTATGTGATATAGATGACAAAAACTTAGCAGTCAGATGCTGTATGCACTCTAACATAAGAGATAAAACTACAGAATAAATTACAGAATAAGCTACAGAATAAATTACAGAATAAATTACAGCGAGTTCCAGACCCAAGAGGTAGCATAATTGCCACCGGTCAGGAACCACTAGAAATTTAGTAATTAAATCAGTATTGGTGTACCGACCTCCCACCCAGGTGGAGGTTTCTCAGTTTCTAGTTACAGTTACAGTAGGACTCCAAACTGCAAGTGACGAGTCTCGGGTTTGGATGTCTAATATTTTCAAGCTATAGATGTGGTGGCCCGCCCTTCGCAGAGATCATGCAATACTATTACAGTTGAGCTTTATCGCTAACTGCGATAGATTGTACTCTCATGAGTCGCCGGCTAATCTATCTCTCTTTAAATCATAACGTTTTTGGGGAAATTTTTTTTTCTTTAAACATCATGTAAAACATTTTCCACTATTTACTTTGTTGGCAATTACAAAGTAATTTACATAATACAGTACTTTCGTAAAATATATACTATTACAAAAGACTGTTTCTTTTTCCCTTCTCTTTTATCGCTCAGCGGAAAGACTCTGGCAGGATCATATCCCTCGCCCACTTATCCCATTTGACACACGCTATCCCTTCCGCCATCCAGTCAAACAAAGCTACTGAGCTGGTCGCTTACCTACAACATAAGCAAAAATGGTGAGCTACAGGCTCAGTAAGTTCAAACATGCAAGAAATAAAATTTCTATGAATAGACTATTCATCATGAATAGTACTGTTGACCACTATTCATATATGAATAGTAACTTTGATTACTATTCATTATGAATAGTAAGTTTGACCACAACACAGTATATCAACAGTACCTCTACCGCGATGTTAGTACCCTCACGAAACTGTCTTATGCTCAATTATGGCATAGTTTCAGTTTTAGGTAATTTTATCTTTGCTTATGTTCTGGTTTTGAGCTCAGATTGGCAGTACCATTTAAGTGCACATGACTGGGAGCGGTACATTAGTGCTGACCTCCACAGCCTTAATCTCATAGCCCTGAAGGCAAAATAGTATATGACTGGGAGCGGTACATCAGTGCTGACGTCCACAGCCTTAATCTCATAGCCGTGAAGGCAAAAGCACCTCCCTGTACGGAAGGCTGGTACGCCAGAAAGTGGTTTCATTACCGACTTTTTAAGTTCTAACCCGGTGACTTCACATTGTCCCGTGGTTAAGAATGGTTCACATTTTAATTTTAGGTGAGTGAGTTTCATTAACCTCGCTCTAGTGCCCGAAGCACAATTAACAATGTGTCCATTCTCAATAGTGCCCGTAGCACATTACGTCTCTCTCTCTACTCTATAATAGTGCCCGTAGCACATATGTACCTAACTTATAGTTAGTACATCAAAGTTAGCAACAATAATGCTATATGTTACAGACAGGTAAATGTCTGAACTTACCTTATCAGTCTCTTCCTCTTTTCTCTCTTGGATCTTTGATCGCCCTCCTTGTAGGTCGATTTTTGGATCCTACAGACAAAACCTTGTCTGTTAATTTTATTTCTATTTATAGCTTTTATTTTTCATTAAAAAGCTTAAATAAAACCTATTTATAACTTTTTAGGCTCTATTTATCATTTTTCGCATTTTTCTCAACTTTTGCAAAATTACGATTTCACCCCTATATTTTGGAAAAATTGCAGTTTTGCCCCTGACGGAATTTTCTTGATCCGGACTGCATTGTTGGCTCTCAGGAACTTTTCTGACTCTTTTCTAATCATTACCGGATTCATTTCTATTTTATTTCCATTTTTCACTTTCCCGACCCTCGGGAAGCACTATTCCGACCCTTACGTCGGTTTAGTGATTTTCTATCGTTTCGGAGCCTCAAATGGACGTTTCACTAGTATTTAAAACGTTCATCCAGACATTCCCGATCTAGGTCTCCGAGGCTCGGATTTTCCGTTCCCGACTCGGACCTTCATTTCGTTTCCAAAAACGCCCCACCTCGGGGTCGGTTTTTTCCAGTTTCACTCGCGTTTTACATTTTTAAGGGGACGGGTTACTATTCATGAACCACCCCTTAGGTTTTCCTTATTCAATTTTCCGTTAGCAACTCGGGTTCCCGACCCGACCCTAAACTTTTATTTTTAATTCCATTTTACCCCAAATGCCGTTTTCGAAATTTCGACAGCATTACGGCGTAATTTTAAAGCTACCGGTGTTAGGTACGCCTCGAACCATATGTACCTGCCACGTACTATACCACAAGCCTATTTTATGTAAAAGTTTTCCAAACTTTTACATAAAAGCTCACAAAATTCAATTCTCATTTTGAACCACATTGCACAAAATTTTTTTTTCAATTTTGCCCTTAGTTTTGGTCTCGGTTTTTACACTCAAAACCTAACCAAAATTTCTCAAATTTTCAACCAAATTTTAGGATATTCCAATGTCATTTTCTAACATATTTTCAAGCCAATTTTATTGCATTTTTCAACACAATTCCTAGGGTTTTTAACCTTTACAACCCACGGCCAAATTAAGAGAAACATACACAAAATTTTTTTTTCATGCTTTCAATCACAAATCCATCATTTCCAAACTAAAATGCATGATTTGAATCATCCAAACATCAAGTAAATCATGCCAAAAAATTTTTTTCCAAACACTAATTAACCCACGGCCTTTTAGGGTTATTTCACACCAAATTTTTTTCAAGCTTTCCATCATACAAATCATGCTTTACATTAGACCAAAATATGATTTAAAGCATGTTAACCCTTAAACCACAACAAATTCTCATTGACTACTCTTGGTAACCCACGGTTTTACCCTTAGAAAATCAACCAAAATTTGGTTTTTCTTTAAACCAAATGCATGGTTTTTCTCCTAATTACACCCTTAACAAAACCCAAGCACCAAATCAATCAAAATAACCAAAAATTTTTCCATCCTTTGCACTATTCATTACATGGATTTCTTTAAGAAAAATCAAGAAAAGTTTCAAACCAAGGAGAGTTACCTTGTTCACTTGATTCCTTTGTCTTCAAGGAAGGGTTTGGCACCAATTTTGTGAAGAAAGCTTGAAGATTTCACTTGGTTCCTCTTTGGTTGCTCACGTACCCACCATAGGCAACACTTAAAAACTTTTTTTTGTTATGTTTTGGCTTGTAATTTGTTTTGGCCATTTGTTCCCAAAAGTTGCCGACCTATGCAACAAAGAAGCCAATTAATTTGGCTTTTAACCAATCAAAAATCACCACCTTTCAAGCCTAATTCTTTCCAAAATTTTCAAAAATTAAAATGGTAGAATTTTGGCCAAATCTTGGCCTTTAGATCAAAAAGCAACTTAATCTTGGCCATTAATGCTACCAACCACCATTTTCCTTCCATTTATTAAATGGATTTATGATGTCATAAATGCAAAAGCATATGTTGACTTTGACTTTTACTATTTATATTAATTCGACTACTTTTTGACCGATACCGGTTCGAGCCGAAATTTTCCTGAAATCGCCCCGGCAGATTCCTGAGGTCTCCTGTGCAGTCGGATCAATTTAAACTGCTTCCGTTTGATCAAAATCAATTCTGGAAGTTTTCCGTCTTTTATTGCCCCGGTTAGGGTTTTCAATGCCGTTTTTAGCACCGTTCCGCCCGTTTCAACGCAGTGAATTTTTACAACACTGAATTTTTACTCTTCAGTATTGTTAGAACATTTTAATATATTCTAAACAATATAAATACATTTATTTCACTCTTTAAATAGTACAAATTGTTATATACATACATTTGTACATTTTCTTCCGAGAATGCCTAAATTTCCCGGTTGTCACATTCACCCCTCCTTATAAAATTTTCGTCCTCAAAAATTAGAACAAGTGGGGGTATAAACTCCTCATCTCATCTTCTTGTTCCCACGTAGCTTCTTCAATGTTGTGATTTTTCCACAAAATCTTCACTAGTGGGATTGTCTTATTCCTCAGTACTTTCTCTTCACAAGCCAGTACTTGAATAGGTTGTTCCTCATATGTCAAATCCTCGTAGATTTGAATAGGTTCATGCTTCAACACATGGGACGGATCTGGTATATACTTTCTCAGCATCGACACATGAAATACATTATGCACTGCCGAAAATTCAGGAGGTAACGCTAATCTGTAAGTGACCTTTCCAATGCGTTCGATAATTTCATAAGGCCCAATATATCTTGGACTCAGTTTCCCCTTCTTACCGAAACGCATAATCCCCTTCATAGGCGATACCTTAAGAAACACGAAGTCTCCTTCATCAAACTCTAAGGATCTCCGCCTCTTGTTCGCATAACTCTTTTGTTGGATTTGCACAATTTTCATTTGACGCTGAATTCTAGCAACTGCATCGGAAGTCTCTTGTATGAAATCCGTCTTATGCAACTGCTTCTCTCGTAAATCATACCAGTGTAGTGGTGATCTGCATTTCTGTCCATATAAAGCCTCGTAAGGTGCCATGCCTATAGAAGCTTGGTAACTATTATTGTACGAGAATTCAATTATGGTAACTTCTCGTTCCAATTTCCCGCAAAATCCATTACACAAGCTCGAAGCATGTCCTCTAATGTCTGGATTGTCCGCTCTGACTATCCGTTTGTTTGCGGATAAAATGCCGTACTGAGTCTCAATTCAGTACCTATGGCCTCTTGCACACACTTCCAGAAATTTGAAGTGAACCGTGCATCTCGATCTGATACAATGGATTTTGGTACTCCATGTAATCTGACGACATGAGTTACGTACAACTGAGCAAACTTTTCCAATGAAAAAGTCATCTTGACAGCTATAAACCGTGCCGACTTGGTCAGTCTGTCCACAATAACCTAGATGGCATCATAACCTTCTCGGGTTTTTGGGAGTCCTATTGCAAAATCCATCGTAATGTGTTCCCATTTCCATTCAGGAATCTCCAGAGGTTCCAATCTTCCTGCTGGATGTTTATGCTCCGCTTTGATTCTTTGACAGGTCATGCATCTGCTCACGAATTTCGCTACATCATTCTTCATCCCTTTCCACCAGAACTGTAACTTCAAGTCCTGATACATCTTGCTAGCTCCGGGATGAATCGAATACGGTGTTTCATGGGCTTCTGACATGATCCGTCTTCTAAGTTCTTCATCAGCTGGAACATTAATCGTTCCTTGATAAATTCCATCCTTGGAAATTCCTTATTGAGAACTTGTCACTCTTGGATCTCGTCTTTGAGCTTCCTTTATGTCCTCAAACAACGATGATTCCACTTAGAGTGCAGCTAATCTTCCAGATATTAGCTCCAAATTCAAGGAATTTATCTCTTGCTGCAATGGCTTCGGAAGCCTTTTTATCGGTAGCTGGTGAGATATGGTAGACTTTCTACTTAAAGCATCCACTACACAGTTGGCCTCTCCTGGATGGTATAGGATTTCACAATCATAATCCTTCACCAGTTCCAACCATCGCCTTTGCCACATATTGAGCTCCTTTTACGTGAAGAAATACTTCAGGCTTTGATAATCAGTGAAAATCTGACATTGAGCTCTATAGAGATAGTGTCACCAAATTTTAAGTGCGAACACTACCGCAACCAGTTCAAGGTCATGCGTAGGGTAATTCCTTTCATGCTCCTTTAATTGATGGGAAGCATAGGCAATCATCTTGCCTCCTTGCATTAGGACTACTCCCCATCCTACTTTGGATGCATCACTGTAGATCACAAACTTTTCCCCTTCAGTGGGAAGCGTAAGGATTGGTGCGCTTGTCAGCCGTCTCTTTAACTCCTGGAAGCTTCTTTCGCATTCCATAGTCCACTCGTACTTCCTTTCCTTGCGTGTAAGAGCAATAAGAGGTACAGCTAAACACGCAAATCCCTTTACAAATCGTCGATAATAACCAGCTAACCCCAAGAAACTGCGTATTTCCGTCACATTTTTGGGTGCAGGCCATTGGTTAATTGCATCTACCTTCATTGGATCTACAGCAATACCTTCCTGGGATACAACATGTCCGAGGAAATGTACTATGTCCAGCTAAAACTCGTAGTTTGAGAATTTGGCATACAGTTGATGCTTCCTTATCGTATTCAACACGATCGTCAGATGCTCCTTGTGCTCCTCATGAGTCTTTGAGTATATAAGAATGTCATCAATGAATACAATGACAAACTTATCCAAATACTCTTTAAAGATTCTATTCATTGAATCCATGAACGCTGCCGACGCATTTGTTAATCCAAATGGCATCACAAGAAACTCGTAGTGACCATAACGAGTCCTAAACACCGTCTTAGGAATATCACTTTCTTTAATCCTCAGCTGGTGATATCCTGATCGTAAGTCAATCTTGGAAAATACCGCTGTGCCTTTTAGCTGGTTGAATAAGTCATCAATTCTAGGTAACGGATACCTATTCTTGATCGTAACCTTATTCAACTCCCGGTAATCAATGCACAAATGGAATGTTCCATCCTTTTTCTTGACGAACAACACAGGTGCACCCCACAGAGAATAACTCGGTCTGATGAATCCTTTATCCAAAAGCTCCTTTAATTGTTCCTGCAGCTCCTTTAACTCCACTAGAGCCATACGGTATGGTGCTTTGGAAATAGGTGCCGTTCCAGGCATCAACTCAATTTTGAACGAGATTTCTCTCTCTGGAGGTATCCCTGGTAACTCTTCCGGAAATACGTCAAGAAATTCACTAACAACGGGAACATCTTCAGGTTGAAGCTTCTATTCCCCTGTAGGATCTATCACACATGCCAGATATCCCATACAACCACTGGCTATCAGCTTGCTTGCTTTCAACGAACTGATCATCATCTTCCCGCGATTTCGAGAAGTATCGACATATTCGAAACTCTCTTCTTCCTCGGATTGAAATACTATCTTTCGATTTCGGCAGTCGATCGTAGCTTGATATTTCCCTAGGAAATCCATGCCTAGAATCACATCGTAATCCATGATCTTCATTACGATCAACTCAGCATATAGTTCCCTATTTGCCACATATACTGGTACATAAGGTAACCAGTAATTGGACAACAATACTTCCCCAGAGGGTAAAGCTGTCTTAAATACTCTTCCCATATGGTCCTTAGGAAGTCCTATCTTGTCAGCAAATGCATAGGAAACAAAAGAATGCGTAGCACCAGAATCGAATAGTACAGAGGCTACATGACTAGCGACAGTAAGCTGACATGTCACTACATTTGATGTTCCTGCCTCTGCATCCTCTTTACTGTAGGCCTTCACACGAGCATCAGCACGTGGCACACGCTCCTGGCGTTACGGCCTTACTGGGGACTCTTCAACTCTGGCCTGAAGGGAATGAGCTTGTGGGCGTGTCTGGTGCTGTTGGGAAGTGCCTTGTCCAACCTGCCTATTGTTTGGACAGTTCCTGGCGTAATGGCCTTCCTTTCCACATTCATAGCAAACAAGTGGCCCAAATCTGCATTGCCCAGATTGTCTCTTCTCGCATGTAGGACAATTTTGGATATTGAATTCCGCATTACCAGCTGTTCTTCGCTGCTGGTTTCGATTATTTCCCTGCTGATTCCCACAAAAATTGCCTTTCCTCTTGTTTTGCTGGGATCCTTGATTATTGCCCTGGCTTGGTTTAGCATTCTGATTAGGCTTGCTCGATTGACCAACTTGTGTAGACTTAGCCAAAGCCCTTTTCCTTCTTCTTGGCCTCCCAGTGCTTTTCTCTTTCCTCTTTTTGTCGGGCTACGTGAAACTCTGCTCTTATGGCCCGACTAACACAATCTGCTACAGAAGTAGGTGGTACCTGTCCAGTATCTACCAATGCAGCAATTTCTGGCCTGAACATCCCTATCATTTTCTCTATTTTCTCCCTCTCAGTAGGGACTACATAGGGACATAAACGGGATAACTGGTCGAACTTTCGGTAAACTTCGCTCACCGACATATTTCCTTGCGTCAATTCTGAGAACTCTTTCTGTTGTTGTCTCAGAGATGCAAGGTCGTAATATTTCTGGCTAAATTCTTCCAAAAATTCCGCCCAACTCATGATAGACACGTTCCTTCTCGTTCGTACAGTGTCCCACCAAAAACGAGCATCTTTTCTCAACACAAAAGACGCACATGCAACCTTCTCCCGATCAGTTAGGTTCATGAATTCCATGATCACTTGTAAGGATGACAACCAGTCTTCAGCCTCTAGAGGATTTGTAGAACCTTCAAATTCTGGTGGCCTCATACGCCTGAATCTTTCATAGAGGGGTTCCAGATTTAATACCGGTTGTGGTTCAGGAACTCTCTCATGTACAGCAGTTGGAGGGATAACCGTATCTACCTCAGCTTGTTGTTCTACTTGGGTACCGGCAGAGCCTTGTCTCTGTTCTAACTCCTCTACCCGTCGCCTCAGATTAGCATTTTCTTGCATCTGAGCTTCTAGCAGGGCTTGTATCTGATCCAATCTCTCCATGACATTAGGACGTCGTTCTCGTCCCTCTGGTCGATTTCTAAAATCCACCATCTTGCCTATTATCCTATTATGGCACAATAATTCACCGTTAGCCTTTCCATAACCACATTCGTAAGATCATATAAATTTATGAAATTCAGGGTAATGTAAAACCACATCATCATACAACATATAATCATTTTGATATTTCATTCATAGCAAAACGTTTATATATCGTACATAACCATCACCAGTCATATATACATCGGCCATTTTATACTTCTTGGCCACAAGTCTATACAAAAGAGCTTTTCTCTATAAGCTACTTATGTACATGTATACATCTACTGGCCACACATCCCCTGTGTCTGGGACTAGAGGATATGCTTCTGGATCCTCATCATCATCTGGATCATCTGAATCATCACCACCCCTAGGCAATGCTCCCTGTCCTGAGTCATCACCTCCTCGTGGTCTAGACGGTCCAGCCTCATGATCATTCATCATTCTTCTCGGCCTAAAGATGCATGCGAACATCTCATCTTGACCCAGTGTGTCTCGTCGACTCTGCGTCAGATGCTCAATCAGAATCTCCCTCTCAATCGTCCTGATCGTCACCACAAACTCTTGGAGTGTAGGGGGAAATAGCTTAATCACCCTCTGTCTCAACTCCATGGGTAACCCTTTCCAGAACAGCTCACAGCAGTTTGCTTCAGTGAGGTTGGGTAATGGACTTCTCCTCCTAATGGTCTCCTCAAATCGTGCTGCGTAAGACATAACTGTCTCACCAGACAACATGACCATCCTTTCAGTCTAGAGAATATAATCCCTAACCTCATCGAATCCGGGGTACGCAAGTGTATCAGCCTCTCGTCTCTCTGGAGGTGCTGGAGCAGGTGCCGGATCCCTAGGCGGAAACTGATCAGCCAATCGCTGACAGAACTCAGCCCAACTAAATCCCAATAGAATCTCCTGGTCACAATACTCCCAAAATACTCGAGTGTCTCCCTAAAACATACTGATGGCCAACTGGATCCACATATCTCGATCAATGTTGCATATCACCATAATCCTCTCTATGGCATGGAGCCAGTCCTTTGCCTCCATCGATTGTCATCCACCATCAAATATCGGGGGACTACTAGCTCGAAATGCCTATACTGCCCGAGCCGAAACTCTCACCCCAATACGTTGGCGTCCATCAACAACTGGAATGTCCACTACCACAGGTGGATGAAGTATCGGTCAAGGCTGTACTACATCTACTGGCGCTGGTGTTGGTGCAGGTACTGGTACTTGAGGTCTCTCGGGCACCGAGGGTCTAACTACCGGTCGTTGGGAAATAGACGGCCTTATTATAGGTCTCGTCCATACCCGTAATACCCCTCTCGGTCGTGGTAGCGGCGGTCTCACATAAGGAGGTCTGGTCATCTTGCTACCTATAAGATAATTATTTTCACATATGAAAATAATTAACTAAACTTAAGTAAACTACTTACTTGGATGGCAGTGCAGGATGCGCGAAGTGTCAAATCAGGATATGGTCAATACTGTTCTGATATACCAACTGTGACGACAGTTGGTAATCCAAATTAAACCAACCATAATTCTGATCTGATACCAACTGTGGCAGCAGTTGGTATTCTAAACTACACCAACCGTAAACCCGCTCTGATACCAACTGTGGCGGCCCGCCCTTCGTAGAGATCATACAGTACTATTACAGTTGAGCTTTATCGGCAAACTATAATAGATTGTACTCTCATGGGTCACCGGCTAATCTATCTCTCTTTAAATCATGACGTTTTTGGGGAAATTTTTTTTTTCTTTAAACATCATGTAAAACATTTTCCACTATTTACTTTGTTGGCAAGTACAAAGTAATTTACATAATACAGTACTTTCGTAAAATATATACTATTACAAAAGACTGTTTCTTTTTCCCTTCTCTTTTATCGCTGAGCGGAAAGACTCTGGCAGGACCATATCCCTCGCCCACTTATCCCATTTGACACACGCTATCCCGTCCGCCATCCAGTCAACTAAAGCTACTGAGCTGGTCGCTTACCTGCAACATAAGCAAAAATGGTGAGCTACAGGCTTAGTAAGTTCAAACTGTAGGAAAATAAACCGGTAAAAACGTATCAGAGTGGCGCAGCGGAACAATAAAAATTTTTAGATCGTTAAATATCTCATGATGCCATATACAATAAATCAACAACAATTAAAACTCATACCTCAAGGACGCCAATGAACAGGAGGAGAGTGACCGGAGGCTTCAACCAACTAGCCTTCTCTACTATTCTCCAATTCCCGAATGGCTGAGTGTGTGGGCACTCTGAACCTCGATCGGTATGCTAGCACTGCTAGTCTTCTTCCGACCACCCAGATCTCTAAAGAACTTTATTGTCACGATGAGCTGTGCAACAATAAGCCTGCTCACTTGAGAGTCTGTGGTCTGAGAGAACTGGAGTGGCAGGACCTCTATTTATAGACCTGCATGAGGTGAATCTCTGAATTTGAATTGGACTAGGAAAAGATATTTTCCCTTATCCAAACCCAAAAAATCCGAATTTTCCAAGGGAGAATCTCCACAATTAAATTCGGTTTTTCTAGATAAATCCAATCCAAATCTTAACAAGATTTTAGCTAGAATTTTATCTCCCTTTTCCAACCAAAAAATCCGAAATTCACAAGGAGAAAATCCTCCAAATTTTCGGCCACTTTTAGGATAAGGGAGAATCAAAATTCCACTAGGATTTCTCAAGCAAAATCTCATTTTAACCTTATCCAAAAATAACCGAATTTCCTAGGATTAGGGATCCAAAATTTCGGCCACTTTTGGGAGGAGAGAGAAACCAAATTCAACTAGGATTGAAGCTTGAATATTCCCTTGAATCTTATCCACAAAATCCGAAATCTTTCATGAGGATTATCCTCAAAATTTCGTCCCTTATTTGTTGGGATTTGGATTCAAAATTCAAGTAGGATTCTAACAAGATTATCCTCTCCAAATCCAACTCAAATTCGAATTTCAAACCTTGTGGATTTTCCACAACAAATTCGAATCCTACTTGGACTGTGATTCAAAATTTGAATTTCAAATTTCAAATTCAAGTTTCAAATTCAAATTTCAAATTTCAAATTTCAAATTTCAAATTTAAATTTCAAATTCAAATTTCAAATTCGAATTTCAAATTCAAATTTCAAATTCAAATTTCAAATTCAAAATTCAAATTTCAAATTTCAAAATTCAAATTTCAAATTTCAAAATTCAAATTTCAAATTCCACAAAACGGTTGTATTTCATATTCTTGTTCTCATGGATAATTTTCTACAACTCCAATCCAATCTCAAATAAAATCATGGCAACTTTATTTGGAGTTCGAATAATTGTGTACTCTATTATCCAAAACAAAATCTGAATCCAACCAGAGAGAATCTTGTCTACCATCCTAATCCTGTGTCATCACCATCCATGCATAATAAACTAGCCAATAGCATACACAAATCAATTTGCCAAACATTAAGGAATTATGTGGAGCTAGTAGAGGGACTGATTGGACATATATAATCGGGCTCCCGTGATTCCATATGATCATCATTCTGTACCGAACAACTCAATCATATGATCACTAATTTCAGAGTCACACCACTATAAACCTGAAACTGAACTCCCAATTATATACCGTATTACGTAAGCCTGTGACGAGCTACCATCCAATGACCTTGTCATATATGCAAAACCCTCATATGATATCCATGACCAGCCTTAGGTCAAAGTCCGTTTAATCCTACTGATCAGGCTATCTTAAAGTTCCATTATACTACCGAATCTAGAAAATGATTATTCACCATATGTGAATAAGAAGTCATCCGCCCAGCAGACGACCCAAGGCCTTGTCCATTTTCACATTCAGTATAATGCCTTTAAGAGGATACCTTTAACTCCTCAGAGCTATGATTCCGATATCTGCAAACAAACCCTTCATCGTATACAAGTCATGCACCCAACGAACCGGTCTATAAGCTTACTACCTCTGAGACGCTTTAGCCATTGGAACATCAAAGTACACAAGTCATATACATGAAGTAGTTCATTTACTCAGGATTAAGGTTATTGCATAATGAACGTCAAAAGCAGATTGATCCACTCATAGCGGACTACGTAGATCAATCACGCTTTAGTCCCGGTCTAATATGTCACCTCCAAGCAACATATCCATGTCTCTACTTGGGAGTCCAGCTCCAGACAGTCAAGACAGACCGTCCCCTCCAAGGCTTTAGACAACATAATAGTCTTAACATGAGTTAGATGCTCGGTCTAACCCCATAGACTACAGACCATAGTTTAGACTGCTAACTTTAGAACATTGTCTTCTTGCATACAAAAGTCCATTGCATGCAACGTTCTAACAGTTTTAACACAAGCAGTCAGTGAGCCATATTTGCTTACATTTACTTTAACATGTAAATAAGACGAGGACAGATAGCAATGTAATGAATAACCTCTAAGTATAATTTTATTATCCAGTTCAAAATGAATACATCAAAATGTCTCTAATACTTAGGGCATTTCCTAACAATCTCCCACTTGCCCTAAGCCAGTAGATGTGCCATGTTACGCATCCCCATCGCCTCTACATGCCTCTCAAAGCTTCTAGCTACCAAAGTCTTAGTAAAGGGATCGGCAATGTTGTCCTCGGACACGATCTTACATACATCCACTAATCCTGTCTCCATCTGCCCTCCAATGTCGACTTCCTCAAATCCTCACAAGTCTGGAAGACTCAGTCCGTGTATCCTACGGGTGTTAGGTCCCCTCCAGAATACACCAGCATATAATCCCTCGTTCTCTTAAGATACTTGAGTATATGCTTTACTGCTTGCCAGTGCTTGGTTACAGGATTCGCTTGATATCGACTTACCATACCTACTGCAAAACATATGTCCGGGCGAGTGCAAAGCATAGCATACATAAGGCTACCCACAGCGGATGCATAAGGGACCTTACTCATACGCTCTCTTTCTTCCGATGTCTTAGGACAGTCATCCAATGAAAGAATTAAATCGGCAATAGAAGGTTGTGAGCCTTTCTTTGCCTCTAGCATTGCATATTTGTCAATTATTTTATCTATGTATGAAGCTTGGGATAATGCTATCATTTTGTTCTTTCGATCTCTGAAGAGACGAATGCCTAAAACATAATTAGCTTCTCCCAAGTCCTTTATGTCAAACTGTTGGTGTAACTAAAGCTTGACCGATGATAAGTTCCCTACATCATTCCCAATGAGTAGTATATCATCGACATAGAGTATCAGAAAGACCACTTTTCCATCCTTAATACGTTTATAAACACAAGGTTCATCAACGTTCTGCTCAAAACCAAATGTCTTAATCGCTTGATCAAACCTCTGGTTCCATGAGCGGGATGCCTGCTTTAATCCATAAATGGATCTAAGCAACTTGCAGACTTTCCTATCCTGGCCTTTTGCTACTAACCCTTCGGGCTGTATCATATAGATACACTCTTCAAGATGGCCATTCAAGAATGCCGTCTTGACATCCATTTGCCAGATCTCGTAATCGAGAGCCGCAGCAATGGACAGAAGAATACGGATAGACTTCAGCATAGCAACGGGCGAAAAGGTTTCCTCGTAATCGATTCCAGCCTTTTGCGTGTATCCCTTTGCAACCAGTCTAGCTTTGAAAGTTTCCACTCTCCCTTCCGCATCCTTCTTTCTTTTGTAGACCCATTTGCATCCAATGGGTTTTATCCCATCCGGCAAATCTACAAGTTCCCAAACAGAGTTGGATTTCATAGAATCCATCTCATTGTTCATAGCCTGTTTCCAAGATCTAGAATCAACATCCTTTATAGCTTCATCATATGTGACCGGATCTTCCTCATGCTCATGAGCCTCGGCCTGGTATACCTCAGCATCATACATAAAGAAATTAGGTTTCTTAGAAACCCTCCCACTATGACGAGGCACCCTAAATTGTTGATCGTCTGCAGGTCTTTCACTGGAACTCGGACTTGCGTCCAAGACCGAAATCTGTGGAGCAGTTCTTTCACCCGATAACTCCTCTAGCACCACTTTGCTTCGAGGCTTAAAGTCATTCATGTGACTTTCCTCTAAGAATGTCGCATGGGTTGAGACAATGACCTTTTGTTCCTTCGGGTTATAGAACAGACCTCCTTTAGTTCCCTTTGGATACCCTACAAACATGCATAATTCTGATCTTGGTTCCAACTTCTTCGCATCCCCATCCAGTACATGTGCCGGGCAGCCCCATATTCTCATATGTCCAAGGGAGGGCTTCCTGCCACGCCATAATTCATACGGAGTTCTAGGAATTGATTTGCTCGGAACCTGGTTCAGAATATAGCACGCCGTTTGTAAAGCATGTCCCCAAAATGATAATGGCAGCGTTGAGTAACTCATCATGGACCGTACCATATCCAATAAGGTCCTGTTTCTCCTTTCGGCTACACCATTCTGTTGTGGAGTACCAGGTGCAGTCAATTGGGATAATATCCCATTCTCTACAAGATGTCCTAGAAATTCATCAGAGAGGTATTCGCCACCTCGATCAGATCGAAGTGTCTTTATGGATTTATCCAATTGCTTTTCCACTTCCGCACGATACTCTTTGAACTTGTCAAAGGTTTCGCTCTTGCGGTGCATCAGATACACATATCCATACCTCGAGTAATCATCTATGAAAGAGACATAGTACTCGAACCCTCCTCGTGCTGTGACGTTCATGGGGCCACATACGTCAGTGTGCACAATTTCTAAGAGCTCCTGTGCCCTTGTACCCTTAGCTCCAAAAGACCTCTTAGTCATCTTACCCTCTAGACAAGACTCACATTGGGGAAGTCGTACCTCCTCCAGAGATTCCAGAGGACCGTCTTTCACCAATCTTTGAATCCTATCCTGATTAATATGACCAAGTCTTAAGTGCCAAAGATACGCCTTGTTAGAGTGAGAAACTTTCAACCTTTTAGAGTTATCAATTAATTCAGTGTCAAGCAGTGAGTACATCTTTGGTCTGATCAAATATAGGTTTCCATCCATCCATCCAGAACAGATAAAAGACTTATTTCTACGAATATCAACTCTTTTACTAAAAGAAACTGAATAAGAATCCTTTATTAAACAAGCTACCGATATAAGGTTCCTCCTAAAATTAGGAACATAAAAACAGTCTTTCAATAAAATAAACCTAAATTGATCAAAATAAAGATGAACGTCTCCCACTGCCTCAGCCACCACAAAGCTACCATCTCCAGTCCGCAACGAGAGGCTCCTATCATGTAGACTTCTCGTTTCCACGAACCCCTGCATAGAAACACAAACATGATTAGTGGCGCCCGAATCAATGACCCATGTGTCTTTCGATTCTTCCACCAAACACGCTTCTAAGTAATGAAGTTCCTTACCTTCCTTGCCCTTGGAGGCTAGGAATTCCCAGCAAGCCTTCTTGAAGTGACCTACCTTCCCACAGTGGAAGCATTTGGACTTTTTAGGGTCCTTTGGCTTCTTGTTCTTCTTCTTCTTCTTCCCGTCCGAGACAGGAGGATTAGAAGAACTGGAAGCCACTTGCTTCTTATTTGGCCTCTTCCTCTTCCGTGAGGGATTGGAAGATTCCGCCAAATTGGCCTCTCCTTTAGGTCGGACCACATCTTCATCCCTGATCATCCGCTCATAAGCCTGTAGTTGCTTCATGAGCTCGGTAAGTCCTAACTCCTTTGTCGCCAGATTGTATGCGGCCTTAAACCCCACAAAATCTTTAGACAGAGTCTTGAACACCATCTCGATCTAGGTGTTGTAGTCTAACTCAGCACCATTCTCGGCAGCTTCAGCGAAGAATCCCATTAGAGTGATCATATGGTCCTTCACCGGAGCACCAGCCTTTTGCTTGGAGTTCATAATGCTGGTGATAGCGGACTGTCGAGCCAATTTTTCTTGGCCTCCGAACATGTCTTCCAGATTATCCATGATCTCCCTAGCAACTTGATAAGTCTCATGCTGCTTTTGTAAAGCACTCGTCATGCTAGCAAGGATGTAGCATCGAGCTATTTCATTGGATTCTCTCCAACGATTATAGGCAACCGGGACCTCCTCAAGTGGTGTGTCAGGTTTGGGCCCAGGTGGGCATGGTTCGTCCAGTACGAACTTGTGTCTCTCGCAGCTAAGAACTATTAATAGATTTCTTTTCCAATCTTTATAATTGTCGCCATTCAACTTATTTTCAGTAAGTATCGAAATGAGGGGTGTCGGTGACATTTTGAACTGAAATAAAATTATACTAGACATCATTACAAAGCCCAAGCAAATATGCAGATAATTTAGCAAATAAAACATGCAAGTATGTTCCTACATGAAACTTGAAAAAAACATGTAGCATTGCAACGGTAATTCTCAGCACCTATTGCCCCAAGCCACCGAGGGGTGGTCATGAGAACAAATAGCCGGAACATGGACCCCGTCCAATTAATATATGTTACCTTAAATCCTCCAAGGTTAAGACATATATTAATAACCGCTTGTTTGGCCACCAGTTTAGTTAACAGAGCTTCTAGGGAAGGTTAATAACTAAACGAGTCTTGAGTGTATAACCATTGTTTACGTAGCCCGATCCACGTCCTACCAAGCCACCGAGGGGTGGTCATGAATAGGATCGCACCCGAACACGTTTTCCACATAGGAGATCCAATCTAGTATACCGGCGGCGGTAAACACCTACCGAGGGGTGTGGTCAGGTCGGAACTGACGCGAGGCGTTACCATGCTTTCACATATGGATCAACAATGGAGGCCGTGGGTTTTGTTTGAAACCCTCTCCCACTCAATATTTTGAAAAACATGCAAGTTTTGACAAATTATGTATGATCAATATAGTATGAGCGGCACTCACCTATCCTATATGACATGTTATCAAATATGCATACAAAACATCCATCAATACATATTTATACATCCATGACATATCACAGAAAAAATAATTGACAGAATAACCAAGCCATGGTTCCATCCTAGAACAAAGAAAATAAAGATTACAAAATTCCATCCAAAGCATTCTTTGGGTCTTGAATTTTGTTCCGTCTTCTTGTATCCATCTTTATGTAGCCTCTCCATTTATTTCTCATCCCAAGAATTATTTAAAATTTAAATCTCCAAAAATTTAAATTTCAAATTCAAATACCAAATTCGAATTTCAAATTTAAATTTCTAATTCAAATTTTAAACAATTTTAATCATCATGTGTAATATGTAATTTCAAAAATTTCAAATTTTCAATTACATATTTTTAAACATGATTTAAAATTAAATCTCAAATTTAAAAATCAAAATTTTCTGATTTTTGGACCGTCGGACTGCCACCCCCGTAGGCGGCAGCCGCCGTGGGCAGCCACCAACCCCTGAGGGGCTGGCAGCCCACGGCCGCCCCTTGTGCAGCCTGCCGGGCTGCAGGCCAAGCCTGCAGCACCAGGCTGCACGCCCAGGCTGGGCGCAGCAGCCGGCAGGCTGCAGGCAACGCCTGCAGCCAGTGGCTGCACGCCCAGGCTGCGGCCAGCCTTGGGCAGGCTGCGCCACCCTCGGCTGCAGGCCAAGCCTGCGGCCGTGGGTGATGCTTGCCTGCATAGGGGCTGTCGCAGCCCCATCCTGCCCGAGGGCAGGGGCTGCAGCCCCACTAAGGCCCGTCGGCCTATCCTGAGGGGTCGTGTCTCGATTTTCATGCCATATTCCAATTTATCTTTTAGGATCTCCAAAAATTAATTTGAATCCCAATTAAATTGAAATTTTCCACACAATCAAAATTTCAACCTTTAAATTAAATTTAACTTTTGGGAAAAATAAATTACGGTCTTCAATCTTCAATCTCCTCCAAGAATAATTACATAAAAAATTCCTATACCGTTTCCGGTGTACAAAATTCTATCAATAAAAATTCTAAGAGACAAAAATTAATATCCATGGGAAAATTACAGTGTTAATAAACTGCTCCCATGGTTACATAAAAAATTCCTAGATACAATTTTTCTAAATTCTAAGGAACCATAACCGGTATAAACAAGCATGCTTATAATAATTCAAAAAATTAAAATAACCACATACTTTATACATAATACATGATAACAACATAAAGGAACCCTAGAATGCCACTCTCTAAATATCAAATCCATACATAAATAAAAAGACTAAGTAATTGTCTAATTTATATACATGGCATAGTCATGAGATGGCTCTGATACCAATTGTAGGAAAATAAACCGGTAAAAACGTATCAGAGTGGTGCAGCGGAACAATAAAAATTTTTAGATCGTTAAATATCTCATGATGCCATATACAATAAATCAACAACAATTAAAACTCATACCTCAAGGACGCCAATGAACAGGAGGAGAGTGACCGGAGGCTTCAACCAACTAGCCTTCTCTACTATTCTCCAATTCCCGAATGGCTGAGTGTGTGGGCACTCTGAACCTCGATCGGTATGCTAGCACTGCTAGTCTTCTTCCGACCACCCAGATCTCTAAAGAACTTTATTGTCACGATGAGCTGTGCAACAATAAGCCTGCTCACCTGAGAGTCTGTGGTCTGAGAGAACTGGAGTGGCAGGACCTCTATTTATAGACCTGCATGAGGTGAATCTCTGAATTTGAATTGGACTAGGAAAAGATATTTTCCCTTATCCAAACCCAAAAAATCTGAATTTTCCAAGGGAGAATCTCCACAATTAAATTCGGTTTTTCTAGATAAATCCAATCCAAATCTTAACAAGATTTTAGCTAGAATTTTATCTCCCTTTTCCAACCAAAAAATCCGAAATTCACAAGGAGAAAATCCTCCAAATTTTCGGCCACTTTTAGGATAAGGGAGAATCAAAATTCCACTAGGATTTCTCAAGCAAAATCTCATCTTAACCTTATCCAAAAATAACCGAATTTCCTAGGATTAGGGATCCAAAATTTCGGCCACTTTTGGGAGGAGAGAGAAACCAAATTCAACTAGGATTGAAGCTTGAATATTCCCTTGAATCTTATCCACAAAATCCGAAATCTTTCATGAGGATTATCCTCAAAATTTCGTCCCTTATTTGTTGGGATTTGGATTCAAAATTCAAGTAGGATTCTAACAAGATTATCCTCTCCAAATCCAACTCAAATTCGAATTTCAAACCTTGTGGATTTTCCACAACAAATTCGAATCCTACTTGGACTGTGATTCAAAATTTGAATTTCAAATTTCAAATTCAAGTTTCAAATTCAAATTTCAAATTTCAAATTTCAAATTTCAAATTTAAATTTCAAATTCAAATTTCAAATTCGAATTTCAAATTCAAATTTCAAATTCAAATTTCAAATTCAAAATTCAAAATTCAAATTTCAAAATTCAAATTTCAAATTTCAAAATTCAAATTTCAAATTCCACAAAACGGTTGTATTTCATATTCTTGTTCTCATGGATAATTTTCTACAACTCCAATCCAATCTCAAATAAAATCATGGCAACTTTATTTGGAGTTCGAATAATTGTGTACTCTATTATCCAAAACAAAATCTGAATCCAACCAGAGAGAATCTTGTCTACCATCCTAATCCTGTGTCATCACCATCCATGCATAATAAACTAGCCAATAGCATACACAAATCAATTTGCCAAACATTAAGGAATTATGTGGAGCTAGTAGAGGGACTGATTGGACATATATAATCGGGCTCCCGTGATTCCATATGATCATCATTCTGTACCGAACAACTCAATCATATGATCACTAATTTCAGAGTCACACCACTATAAACCTGAAACTGAACTCCCAATTATATACCGTATTACGTAAGCCTGTGACGAGCTACCATCCAATGACCTTGTCATATATGCAAAACCCTCATATGATATCCATGACCAGCCTTAGGTCAAAGTCCGTTTAATCCTACTGATCAGGCTATCTTAAAGTTCCATTATACTACCGAATCTAGAAAATGATTATTCACCATATGTGAATAAGAAGTCATCCGCCCAGCAGACGACCCAAGGCCTTGTCCATTTTCACATTCAGTATAATGCCTTTAAGAGGATACCTTTAACTCCTCAGAGCTATGATTCCGATATCTGCAAACAAACCCTTCATCGTATACAAGTCATGCACCCAACGAACCGGTCTATAAGCTTACTACCTCTGAGACGCTTTAGCCATTGGAACATCAAAGTACACAAGTCATATACATGAAGTAGTTCATTTACTCAGGATTAAGGTTATTGCATAATGAACGTCAAAAGCAGATTGATCCACTCATAGCGGACTACGTAGATCAATCACGCTTTAGTCCCGGTCTAATATGTCACCTCCAAGCAACATATCCATGTCTCTACTTGGGAGTCCAGCTCCAGACAGTCAAGACAGACCGTCCCCTCCAAGGCTTTAGACAACATAATAGTCTTAACATGAGTTAGATGCTCGGTCTAACCCCATAGACTACAGACCATAGTTTAGACTGCTAACTTTAGAACATTGTCTTCTTGCATACAAAAGTCCATTGCATGCAACGTTCTAACAGTTTTAACACAAGCAGTCAGTGAGCCATATTTGCTTACATTTACTTTAACATGTAAATAAGACGAGGACAGATAGCAATGTAATGAATAACCTCTAAGTATAATTTTATTATCCAGTTCAAAATGAATACATCAAAATGTCTCTAATACTTAGGGCATTTCCTAACACAAACATGCAAGAAATAAAATTTCTATGAATAGTGCTATTCACAATGAATAGTACCGTTGACAACTATTCATACGTGAATAGTACTTTGACTACTATTCATTATGAATAGTAAGTTTTGACCATAACACAGTATATCAACAGTACATCTACCGCGATGTTAGTACCCTCACGAAACTGTCTTATGCTCAATTATGGCATAGTTTCAGTTTTAGGTAATTATCTTTGCTTATGTTCTAGTTTTGAGTTCAGGTTGGCAGTACCATTTAAGTGTGCATGATTGGGAGCGGTACGTTAGTGCTGACCTCCACAGCCTTAATCTCATAGCCCTGAAGGCAAAATAGTACATGACTGGGAGCGGTACATCAGTGCTGACCTCTACAGCCTTAATCTCATAGCCCCGAAGGCAAAAGTACCTCCCTGTACGGAAGGCTGGTACGCCAGAAAGTGGTTTCATTACTGACTTTTTAAGTTCTAACCCTGTGACTTCACATTGTCCCGTGGTTAAGAATGGTTCACATTTTAATTTTAGGTGAGTGAGTTTCATTAACCTCACTCTAGTGCCCGAAGCACAATTAACAATGTGTCCATTCTCAATAGTGCCTGTAGCATATTACGTCTCTCTCTCTACTCTATAATAGTGCCCGTAGCACATATGTACCTAACTTATAGTTAGTACATCAAAGTTAGCAACAATAATGCTATATGTTGCAGATAGGTAAATGTCTGAACTTACCTTATCAGTCTCTTCCTCTTTTCTCTCTTGGATCTTTGATCGCCCTCCTTGTAGGTCGATTTTTGGATCCTACAGACAAAACCTTGTCTGTTAATTTTATTTCTATTTATAGCTTTTATTTTTCATTAAAAAGCTTAAATAAAACCTATTTATAACTTTTTAGGCTCTATTTAGCATTTTCCCCATTTTTCTCAACTTTTGTAAAATTACGATTTTACCCCTATATTTTGGCAAAATTATAGTTTTGCCCCTGACGGAATTTTCTTGATCCGGACTGCATTGTTGGCTCTCAGGAACTTTTCTGACTCTTTTCTAATCATTACCGGGTTCATTTCTATTTTATTTCCATTTTTCACTTTCCCGACCCTCGGGAAGCACTATTCCGACCCTTATATCGGTTTAGTGATTTTCTATCGTTTCGGAGTCTCAAATGGACGTTTCACTAGTATTTAAAACGTTCATCTAGACATTTCCGATCTAGGTCTCCGAGGCTCGGATTTTCCGTTCCCCACTCGGACCTTTATTTCGTTTCCAAAAACACCCCCCCTCGCGGTCCGTTTTTTTCAGTTTCACTCGCGTTTTACATTTTTAAGGGGACGGGTTACTATTCATGAACCATCCCTTAGGTTTTCCTTATTCAATTTTCCGTTAGGGACTCGGGTTCCCGACCCGACCCTAAACTTTTATTTTTAATTCCCATTTTACCCCAAATGTCGTTTTCGAAATTTCAGCAGCATTTCGGCGTAATTTTAAAGCTACCGGCATTAGGTACGCCTCGAACCATATGTACCTGCCACGTACTATATCACAAGCCTATTTTATGTAAAAGTTTTCCAAACTTTTACATAAAAGCTCACAAAATTCAATTCTCATTTTGAACCACATTACACAAAATTTTTTTTCAATTTTGCCCTTAGTTTTGGTCTCGGTTTTTACGCTCAAAACCTAACCAAAATTTCTCAATTTTTCAACCAAATTTTAGGCTATTCCAATGTCATTTTCTAACACATTTTCAAGCCAATTTCATTGCATTTTTCAATACAATTCCTAGGGTTTTTAACCTTTACAACCCACGGCCAAATTAAGAGAAACATACACAAATTTTTTTTTCATGCTTTCAATCACAAATCCATCATTTCCATACTAAAATGCATGATTTGAATCATCCAAACATCAAGTAAATCATGGCAAAAATTTTTTTTCCAATCCCTAATTAACCCACGGCCTTTTAGGGTTATTTCACACTAAATTTTTTTCAAGCTTTCCATCATACAAATCATGCTTTACATTAGACCAAAATATGATTTAAAGCATGTTAACACTTAAACCACAACAAATTCTCATTGACTACTCTTGGTAACCCACGGTTTTACCCTTGCAAAACCATCCAAAATTTGGTTTTTCTTTAAACCAAATGCATGGTTTTTCTCCTAATTACACCCTTAACAAAACCCAAGCACCAAATCAATCAAAATAACCAAAAAATTTTCCATCCTTTGCACTATTCATTACACAGATTTCTTGAAGAAAAATCAAGAAAAGTTTCAAACCAAGGAGAGTTACCTTGTTCACTTGCTTCCTTTGTCTTCAAGGAAGGGTTTGACACCAATTTTGTGAAGAAAGCTTGAAGATTTCACTTGGTTCCTCTTTGGTTGCTCACGTACCCACCATAGGCAACACTTAGAAACTTTTTTTGTTATGTTTTGGCTTGTAATTTGTTTCGGCCATTTGTTCCCAAAAGTTGCCGACTTATGCAACAAAGAAGCCAATTAATTTGGCTTTCAACCAATCAAAAATCACCACCTTTCAAGTCTAATTCTTTCCAAAATTTTCAAAAATTAAAATGGTGGAATTTTGGCCAAATCTTGGCCTTTAGATCAAAAAGCAACTTAATCTTGGCCATTAATGCTACCAACCACCATTTTCCTTCTATTTATTAAATGGATTTATGATGTCATAAATGCAAAAGCATATGTTGACTTTGACTTTTACTATTCACATTAATTCGACTACTTTTTGACCGATACCGGTTCGAGCCGAAATTTTCCTGAAATCGTCCCGGCGGGTTCCTGAGGTCTCCTGTGCAGTCGGATTAATTTAAACTGCTTCCGTTTGATCAAAATCAATCCTGGAAGTTTTCCGTCTTTTATTGCCCCAGTAAGGGTTTTCAATGCCGTTTTTGGCACCGTTCCGGCCGTTTCAACTCAGTGAATTTTTCCAACACTGAATTTTTACTCGTCAATATTGTTAGAACATTTTTATATATTCTAAACAATTTAAATACATTTATTTCACTCTTTAAATAGTAAAAATTGTTATATACATACATTTGTACATTTTCATCCGAGAATGCCTAAATTTCCCGGTTGTCACAATAGAGGATTGGCCAGTGGGTCACTCCCCAGAGTCCCTCTCAGCATTGTGCGCATTACGGTATGACCAATTCAGGGGCCCAACAGTAGAATTCAATAACAGATAAATACTTAAGAATTCAGTATCAGATAAAGACATAAGATTTCAGAATTTCCATAATTGAGCATAAGACATACTAACACTACGAATTCTGATGCAGTCAAAGTTACTGTTCACAGTTGATAGTACTGTTTATAGCTGACAGTATTGTTCCTGGTTAGAGTTAATATTCACAGTGAATAGTAATGTAAAAGCAGTGCTTGTTATTGATTACGTTAGTGATTCATGTAATGTTTGATGTTACAGATGATTAAGCATACGTAAGTGTATTTACGATGCTTAAGTATATTTACAAAGTTTAATGTATTTCAGTATGATAAGTATATTCATGATGTTAAATGCGAAAGTGTTTTCACAGTAGCAATGTGTCAAGTATGTTATATTCACGATTTTAAGCATATGTTATGTGGTGGCCCGCCCCTCGTAGAGATCATACAATACTATTACAGTTAAGGTTTATCGCTAACTGCGATAGATTGTACTCTCATGGGTCGCCGGCTAATCTCTCTCTCTCAGTAAATCATGACGTTTTTTGGGAAAAATTTTTTTTTTTCTTTAAACATCATGTAAAACATTTCCCACTATTTACTTTGTTGGCAAGTACAAAGTACTTTACATATTACAGTACTTTCGTAAAATATATAATATTACAAAAGACTGTTTCTTTTTTTTTTTTCCTTCCCTTTTTATCGCTTAGCGGAAAGACTCTGGTAGGACCATATCCCTCGCCCAGTTATCCGATTTGACACGCGCCATCCCGTCCGCATCCAGTCAAACAAGCTACTGAGCTGGTCGCTTACCTGCAACATTAGCAAAAATGGTGAGCTACAGGCTCAGTAAGTTCAAACATGCAATAAATAAAATTTTTATGAATAGACTATTCATCATGAATAGTACCATTGACCACTATTCATAGGTGAATAGTAACTTTGACCACTATTCATACGTAAATAGTAACTTTGACCACAACACAGTGTCACAACAATACATCTACCACGATGTTAGTACTCTCACTAAACTGTCTTATGCTCAATTATGGCATAGTTTCAGTTTTAGGTAATTATCTTTGCTTATGTTCTGGTTTTGAGCTCAGGTTGGCAGTACCATTTAAGTGCGCATGACTGGGAGCGGTACATTAGTGCTGACCTCCACAGCCTTAATCTCATAGCCCCGAAGGCAAAATTGTACATGACTGGGAGCGGTACATCAGTACTGACCTCCACAGCCTTAGTCTCATAGCCCCGAAGGCAAATATTACCTCCCTGTACGGAAGGCTGGTACGTCAGAAAGTGGTTTTATTACCGACTTTTTAAAATTCTAACCCGGTGACTTCACATTGTCCCGTGGTTAGGAATGGTTCACATTTTAATTCTAGGTGAGTGAGTTTCATTAACCTCGCTGTAGTGCCCGAAGCACAATTAACAATGTGTCCATTCTCAATAGTGCCCGTAGCACATTACGTCTCTCTCTCTACTCTATAATAGTGCCCGTAGCACATATGTACCTAACTTATAGTTAGTACATCAAAGTTAGCAACAACAATGCTATATGTTGCAGACAGGTAAATGTCTGAACTTACCTTATTAGTCTCTTCTCTTTTTGCCTCTTGGATCTTTGATCGCCCCCCTGGTAGGTCGATTTTTGGATTCTACAGACAAAACCTTGTCTGTTAATTTTATTTCCATTTCTAGCTTTTCTTTTTCATTTAAAAGCTTAAATAAAACCTATTTATAACTTTTTTAGGCTTTATTTATCATTTTCCCCATTTTTCTCAACTTTTACAAAATTACGATTTTGCCCCTGTATTTTGGCAAAATTACGATTTTACCCTTATATTTTGGCAAAATTACAATTTTGCCCCTGACAGAATTTTCTCGATCCAGACTGCATTTTTGGCTCTCAGGAACTTTTCTGACTCTTTTCTAATCATTACCGGGTTCATTTCTATTTTATTTTCACTTTTCACTTTCCCGACCCTCGGGAAGCACTATTTCGACCCTTACGTCGGTTTAGTGATTTTCTATCGTTTCGGAGTCTCAAATGGATGCTTCACTAGTATTTAAAACGTTCATCTAGACATTCCCGATCTAGGTCTCTGAGGCTCGGATTTTCTGTTCCCGACTCGGACCTTTATTTCGTTTCCGAAAACGCCCCCCCCTCGGGGTCGGTTTTTCAGTTTCATTCGCGTTTTACGTTTTTAAGGGGACGGGTTACTATTCACGAACCACCTTTTAGGTTTTCCTTATTCAATTTTTTGTTAGGGACTCGGGTTTCCGACCCAACCCTAAACTTTTTATTTTTATTTCCATTTTACCCCAAATGCTGTTTTCGAAATTTCGACAGCATTTCGGCGTAATTTTAGGGCTACCGGCGTTGGGTACGCCTCGAACCATATGTACCTGCCACGCACTATACCACAAGCCTATTTTATGTAAAAGTTTTCCAAACTTTCACATAAAAGCTCACAAAATTCCAATTTGCATTTTAACCCACATTACACAAAAATTTTTCATTTTCATCCTTAGTTTTTGGCCCACGGTTTTGACAATCAAAACCTAACCAAAACTTCTCAAATTTTCACCAAATCTTAGGCTATTCAAATGTCATTTTCTAACACATTTTCAAGCCCATTTTCATTGCATTTTTCAACAATTTCCCTAGGGTTTTTAATCACCAATAACCCACGGCCACACTAATAAAACATACCGCAATTTTTTTCTTTTCTTGCTTTCATTCCCAATTTCATCATTTGCATTATAAAATGCATGATTTAAATCATCCAATTATCAAATAAACCATGCAAAACTTTCTTCCAAGCCCTAAGTAACCCACGGCCACTTTAGGTCAGCTCACACCAAAAATTTTTCCAAGTTTTTCATAATGCAAATCATGCTTTATTCTTAACAAAATATGAATTGAAAGCATGTTAACACATAAACCACAAAAATTTCTCATTGATCACCCATAGTAACCCACGGTTTTACCCTTGGAAAACCAACAAAATTTTGGTTTTTCTTTAAACCAATTACATGGTTTTCTTCCTAATCACACCCTTAACAAAACCCAAGCATCAAATCAATGAAAACAACCAAAAATTTTTCCATCTTTTTTCACTATTCATCACACGGTTTTTCTTGAAAAAAAACCAAGAAAAAGTTCAATCCAAGGGGAGTTACCTTGTTCACTTGCTTCCTTTGTCTTCAAGGAATGCTTTGACACCAATTTTTTGAAAGAAAATTGAGGAAATTACTTGTTCTCTCTTGGTGGCTCACGGTACACTTAGAACAAAAAAATTTCTCTTTGGTTTTTGCTTCAAAATGGTCTTGGCCATTTCTTCCCAAAGTTGCCGACTTATGCATGAAACAAGCCAATTAATTTCGCTACCAACCAATCACATTTCACCACCTTTCAACACTAATTCTTTCGAACATTTTAAAAAATTTAAAATGGTGAATTTTGGCCAAATCTTGGCCTTTAGATCAAAAAGAAATTAGATCATGGCCATTAATGCTACCAACCACCATTTTCTTCCCATTTATTAAAGGGATTTATGATGTCATAAATGCTAAAGCAAAAGTTGACTTTGACTTTCACTATTCACATTAATTCGACTACTTTTTGACCGATACCGGTTCGAGCCGAAATTTTCCTGAAATCGTCCCGGCGTGTTCTTGAGGTCTCCTGTGCAGTTGGATCAATTTAAACTGCTTCTGTTTGATCAAAATCAATCCCGGAAGTTTTCCGTCTTTTATTGTCCCGGTTAGGGTTTTCAATGCCGGTTTTGGCACCGTTTTGCCCGTTTCAACTCAGTGAATTTTTCCAACACTGAATTTTTACTCGTCAGTATTGTTAGAACATTTTAATATATTCTGAGCAATATAAATACATTTATTTCACTGTTTAAATGGTACAAATTGTTATACACATACATTTGTACATTTTCTTTCGAGAATTGCCTGAATTTCCCGGTTGTCACATTCACCCCTCTTTATAAAATTTTCGTCCTCGAAAATTAGAACAAGTGTGGGTATAAATTCCTCATCTCGTCTTCTCGTTCCCACGTAGCTTCTTTAATGTTGTGATTTTTCCACAAAATCTTCACTAGTGGGATTGTCTTATTCCTCAGTACTTTCTCTTCACGAGCCACTACTCGAATAGGTTGTTCCTCATATGTCAAATCCTCGTGGATTTGAATAGGCTCATGCTTCAATACATGGGACGGATCTGGTATATATTTTCTCAGCATCGACACATGAAATACATTATGCACTGCCGACAATTCTGGAGGTAACGCTAATCTGTAAGCGACCTTTCCAATGCGCTCAATAATTTCATAAGGTCCAATATATCTTGGACTTAGTTTCCCTTTCTTACCGAAACACATAATCCCCTTCATGGGCGATACCTTGAGGAACACGAAGCCTCCTTCATCAAACTCTAAGGATCTCCGCCTCTTGTCCACATAACTCTTTTGTCGGCTTTGCGCAATTTTCATTTGACGCTGAATTCTAGCAACTGCATCGAAAGTCTCTTTTATGAAGTCCGTCTTATGCAACTGCTTCTCTCACAAATCGTACCAGTGTAATGGTGATCTGCACTTCCGTCCATACAAAGCCTCGTAAGGTGCCATGCCTATAGAAGCTTGGTAACTATTATTGTACGAGAATTCAATCAATGTTAACTTCTCGTTCCAATTTCCCGCAAAATCCATCACACAAGCTCGAAGCATGTCCTCTAAGGTCTGAATTATCCACTCCGACTGTCCATCTGTTTGCGGATGAAAAGCCGTACTGAGTCTCAATTCAGTACCCATGGCCTCTTGCACGCACTTCTAGAAATTCGAAGTGAACCGTGTATCTCGATCTGATACAATGGATTTTGGTACTCCATGTAATCTGACGACATGAGTTACGTACAACTGAGCAAACTTTTCCAACGAAAAAGTCATATTGACAGCTATAAACCGTGCCGTCTTGGTCAGTCTGTCCACAATAACCCAGATGGCATCATAACCTTCTCGGGTTTTTGGGAGTCCCACTACAAAATCCGTCGTAATGTGTTCCCATTTCCATTCAGGAATCTCCAACGGTTCCAATCTTCCCGCTGGATGTTTATGTTCCGTTTTGATTCTCTGACAGGTCATGCATCTGCTCACGAATTTCGCTATATCGTTCTTCATCCCTTTCCACCAGAACTGTAACTTAAAGTCCTGATACATCTTGCTAGCTCCGGGATGAACCGAATAGGGTGTCTCATGGGCTTCTAACATGATCCGTCTTCTAAGTTCCTCATCAGCTGGAACATTTATCCTTCCTTGATAAAGGATCATTCCATCCTTGGAAATTCCTTCTTGAGAACTTGTCATCGTTAGATCTCACCTCTGAGCTTCCTTTATATCCTCAAATAGCGATGATTCCACTTGGAGTGCAGCTAGTCTTCCAGATATCAACTCCAAGTTCAAAGAATTTATTTCTTGCTGCAATGGTTCGGAAGCCTGTCTATTGGTAGCTGGTGCGATATGGTAGACTTTCTACTTAGAGCATCCGCTACACGGTTGGCCTTCCCTGGATGATATAGGATTTCACAATCATAATCCTTCACCAGTTCCAACCATCGTCTTTGCCGCATATTGAGCTCCTTTTGTGTGAAGAAATACTTCAGACTTTGGTGATCAGTGAAAATCTGACATTGAGCTCCATAGAGATAGTGTCGCCAAATTTTAAGTGCGAACACTACTGCAGCAAGTTTAAGGTCATGCGTAGGATAATTCCTTTCATGATCCTTTAATTGTCGGGAAGCATAGGCAATCACCTTGCTGCCTTACATCAGAACTGCTCCTAATCCTACTTTAGATGCATCACTGTAGATCACAAACTTCTCCCCTTCAGTGGGAAGCGTAAGGATTGGTGCGCTTGTCAGCCGTCTCTTTAATTCCTGGAAGCTTCTTTCGTATTCCGTAGTCCACTCATACTTTCTTTCCTTGCGTGTAAGAGCAGTAAGAGGTGCAGCTAATCGCGCAAATCCCTCTACAAATCACCGATAATAACCAGCTAACCCTAAGAAACTGCATATTTCTGTCACACTCTTGGGTGCATGCCATTGGTTAATTGCATCTACTTTTGTCGGATCTACAGCAATACCTTCCTGGGATACAACATGTCCGAGGAAATGTACTCTATCCAGTTAAAACTCGCATTTTGAGAATTTGGCATATAGTTGATGCTTCCTTATCGTATTCAGCACGATCCTCAGATGCTCCTTGTGCTCCTCATGAGTCTTCGAGTATATAAGAATGTCATCAATGAATACAATGACAAACTTATCCAAATACTCTTTAAAAACTCTATTCATTAAATCCATGAACGCTGCCGACGCATTTGTTAATCCAAATGGCATCACAAGAAACTCGTAGTGACCATAACGAGTCCTAAACGCCGTCTTAGGAATATCACTTTCTTTAATTCTCAACTGGTGATATCCTGATCGTAAGTCGATCTTGGAAAATACCGCTGCACCTTTTAACTGGTCGAATAGGTCATCAATTCTAGGTAATGGATACCTATTTTTGATCGTGACCTTATTCAACTCCCGATAATCAATGCACAAACGGAACGTTCCATCCTTTTTCTTGACGAATAACACAGGTGCACCCCATGGAGAATAACTCGGCCTGATAAATCCTTTATCCAAAAGCTCCTTCAATTGTACTTGTAGCTCCTTTAGCTCCACTGGAGCCATGCGGTATGGTGCTTTGGAAATAGATGCCGTTCCAGGCATCAACTCGATTTCGAACGAGATTTCTCTCTCTGGAGGTATCCCTGGTAATTCTTCCGGAAATACATCAAGAAATTCATTAACCACAGGAACATCTTCAGGTTGAAGCTTCTGTTCCTCTGTAGTGTCCACCACATATGCCAAATATCCCTTACAACCACTGGCTATCAGCTTGCTTGCTCTCAGCGAACTGATTATCATCTTCCCGGGTTTTCGAGAAGCATCGATGTACTCGAAACTCTCTTCTTCCTCGGGTTGAAATACTATTTTTCAATTTCGGCACTCGATCGTAGCTTGGTACTTCCCTAGGAAATCCATGCCTAGAATCACATCGTAATCCACGATCTTCATTATGATCTACTCCGTATATAGTTCCCTATTTGCCACATATACTGGTACATGAGGTAGCCAGTAATTGGACAACAATACTTCCCCAGAGGGTAAAGCTGTCTTAAATACTCTTCCCATATAGTCCTTAGCAAGTCCTATCTTGTCAGTAAATTCATAGGAAACAAAAGAATGCGTAGCACCGGAATCGAATAATACAGAGGCTACATGACTAGCGACAGTGAGCTGACCTGTCACTACGTTCAATGTTCCTGCCTCTGCATCCTCTTTGCTGTAGGCCATCACACGAGCATCTGCACGTGGCACACGCTCCTGGCATTGCGGCCTTACTAGGGACTCTTCAACTCTGGCCTGAAGGGAATGAGCTTGTGGGCGTGTCTGGTGCTGTTGGGAAGTGCCTTGTCCACCCTGCCTATTGTTTGGACAGTTTCTGGCGTAATGGCCTTCCTTTCCACATTCATAGCAAACAAGTGGCCCAAATCTACATTGCCCAGAATGTCTTTTCCTGCATGTAGGATAATTTTGCACATTGGATTCCGCATTACCAGCTGTTCTCCGCTGTTGGTTTCGATTATTTCCCTAGCGATTTCCAGAAAAATTGCCTTTCCTCTTATTTTGCTGGGATCCTTGACTATTGCCCTGGCTTGGTTTAGCATTCTGACTAGGCTTGCTCGATTGACTAGCTTGTGTAGACTTCGCCAAAGCCCTCTCCTTCTTCTTAGCCTCCCAGTGTTTTTCTCTTTCCTCTTTCTGTCGGGCTACGTGAAACTCAGCTCTGATGGCCCGACTCACACAGTCTGCTACAGAAGTAGGTGGTACTTGTCCAGTGTCTACTGATGCAGCAATTTTTGGCCTGAACATCCCGATCATTTTCTGTATTTTCTCCCTCTCAGTAGGGACTACATAGGGACATAACCGGGATAACTGGTCGAACTTTCGGCAAACTTCGCTCGCCGACATATTTCCTTGAGTCAATTCTGAGAACTCTTTTTGTTGTTGTCTCAGAGATGCAGGGTCGTAATATTTCTGGTTAAATTCTTCCAGAAATTCTGCCCAACTCATGGTAGACACGTCTCTTCTTATTCGTACAGTGTCCTACCAAAAACGAGCATCTTTTCTCAGCACAAAAGACGCACATGCAACCTTCTCCCGGTCGGTTAGGTTCATGAATTCCATGATCACTTGCAAGGATGACAACCAGTCTTCAGCCTCTAGAGGATTTGTAGACCCTTCAAATTTTGGCGGCCTCATACGCCTGAATCTTTCATAGAGGGGTTCCAGATTTAAAACCGGTTGCTGTTCAGGAACTCCCTCATTTACAGCAGCTGGAGGGATAACCGGATCTACCTTGGCTTGTTGTTCTACTTGGGTACCCTCAGAGCCTTGTCTTTGTTCTAGCTCCACTACCCGTCGCCTCAGATTAGCATTTTCTTGCATCTGAGCTTCTAGTAGGGCTTGTATTTGATCCAGTCTCTCCATAACATTAGGACGTCACTCTCGTCCCTCTGGTCGATTACGCAAATCCACCATCTTGCCTATCGTCCTATTATGGCACAATAGTTCACCGTTAGCTTTTCATAACCACATTCGTAAAATCATATAAATTTACGAAATTTAGGGTAATGTAAAGCCACATCATTGTAACACATCATCGTGCAACATGTAATCATTTGATATTTCATTCATAGCAAAACATTTATGTATCATACATAATCATCACCAGTCATATATACATCGGCCTTTTTATACATCTTGGCCACAAGTCTATACAAAAGAGCTTTTCTCTCTAAGCTACTTATGTACATGTATACATCTACTGGTCACACATCCCCTGTGTCTGGGACTAGAGGATATTCTTCTGGATCCTCGTCGTCATCTGGATCATCTGAATCGTCACCACCCCTAGGCAATGCTCCCTGTCCTGAGTCATCACCTCTTCGTGGTCTAGACGGTCCAGCCTCATGATCATTCATCATTCTTCTCGGCCCAAAGATGCGTGCAAACATCTCATCTTGACCCAGTGTCTCTCGTCGACTCTATGTCAGATGCTCGATCAGAATCTCTCTCTTGATCGTCTTGATCGTTTCTACAAACTCTTGGAGCGTAGGAGGAAACAGCTTGATTACCCTCTGTCTCAACTCCATGGGTAAACCTCTCCAGAACAGCTCACAACAGTTTGCTTCCGTGAGGTTGGGCAACGGACATCTCCTCCTGATGGTCTCCTCAAATCGTGCTGCGTAAGACATAACTGTCTCACCAGACAACATGACCATCCTCTCTGTCTGGAGAATGTAGTCCCTAACCTCATCAAATCTGGGATACGCAGGTGTATCTGCCTCTCGTCTCTCTGGAGGTGCTGGAGCAGGTGCCGGATCCCTAGGCGGAAACTGATCAGCCAATCGCTGACAGAACTCAGCCCAACTAAATCCTAATAAAATCTCCTGGTCGTAATACTGCCAAAATACTCGAGCATCTCCCTGAAACATACTGATGGCCAACTGGATCCATATATCTCGATCGATGTCACATATCACCATAATCCTCTCGATGGCATGGAGCCAGTCCTTTGCCTCCATTGACTGTCGTCCACCGTCAAACATCGGGGGACTGCTAGCTCGAAATGCCTGTACTGCCCAAGCTGAAACTCTCACCCCAATATGTTGGCGTCCACCAATAACTGGGATGTCCACTACTATAGGTGGATGAACTATCGGTCGTGGCTGTACTACATCTACTGGCGCTGGTGCTGGTACTGGCACTGGTACTGGAGGTCTCTTGGGCATCGGAGGTCTAATTACTGGTCGTTGGGAAATAGACGGCCTCACAATAGGTCTCGTCCATACCCGTAATACTCCTCTCGGTCGTGGTAGCGGTGGTCTCACATAAGGAGGTCTGGTCATCTTGCTACCTGTAAAATAATTATTTTCACATAAGAAAATAATTAACTAAACTTAAGTAAACTACTTACTTGGATAGCGGTGCAGGATGTGCGAAATGTCAAATCAGGATATGGTCAACTCTGCTCTGATACACCAACTGTAACAGCAGTTGGTAATCCAAATTAAACCAACCGTAATTCCGCTCTGATACCAACTGTGACAGCTGTTGGTATTCTAAACTAGACCAATCTCAAACCTTGCTCTGATACCAACTGTGGCGGCCCGCCCCTCGTAGAGATCATACAATACTATTACAGTTAAGCTTTATCGCTAACTGCGATAGATTGTACTCTCATGGGTCACCGGCTAATCTCTCTCTCTCAGTAAATCATGACGTTTTTTGGGAAATTTTTTTTTCTTTAAACATCATGTAAAACATTTCCCACTATTTACTTTGTTGGCAAGTACAAAGTAATTTACATATTACAGTACTTTCGTAAAATATATAATATTACAAAAGTCTGTTTCTTTTTTTTTTCCTTCCCTTTTTATCGCTCAGCGGAAAGACTCTGGTAGGACCATATCCCTCGCCCAGTTATCCGATTTGACACGCGCCATCCCGCCCGCATCCAGTCAAACAAGCTACTGAACTAGTCGCTTACCTGCAACATTAGCAAAAATGGTGAGCTACAGGCTCAGTAAGTTCAAACATGCAAGAAAAAAAATATCTATGAATAGTACTATTCATCATGAATAGTCTGTTGATCACTATTCATAGGTGAATAGTAATTTTGACTACTATTCATATGTAAATAGTAACTTTGACCACAACACAGTGTCACAACAATACATCTACCACGATGTTAGTACTCTCACTAAACTGTCTTATGCCCAATTATGGCATAGTTTCAGTTTTAGGTAATTATCTTTGCTTATGTTCTGGTTTTGAGCTCAGGTTGGCAGTACCATTTAAGTGCGCATGACTGGGAGCGGTACATTAGTGCTGACCTCCACAGCCTTATTCTCATAGCCCCGAAGGCAAAATTGTACATGATTGGGAGCGGTACATTAGTGCTGACCTCCACAGCCTTAGTCTCATAGCCCCGAAGGTAAATAGTACCTCCCTGTACGGAAGGCTGGTACGTCAGAAAGTGGTTTTATTACCGACTTTTTAAAATTCTAACCCGGTGACTTCACATTGTCCCGTGGTTAGGAATGGTTCACATTTTCATTTTAGGTGAGTGAGTTTCATTAACCTCGCTCTAGTGCCCGAAGCACAATTAACAATGTGTCCATTCTCAATAGTACCCGTAGCACATTACGTCTCTCTTTCTACTCTATAATAGTGCCCGTAGCACATATGTAACTAACTTATAGTTAGTACATCAAAGTTAGCAACAATAATGCTATATGTTGCAGACAGGTAAATGTCTGAACTTACCTTATCAGTCTCTTCCTCTTTTCTCTCTTGGATCTTTGATCGCCCTCCTTGTAGGTCGATTTTTGGATCCTACAGACAAAACCTTGTCTGTTAATGTTATTTCCATTTATAGCTTTTATTTTTCATTTAAAAGCTTAAATAAAACCTATTTATAACTTTTTTAGGCTTTATTTATCATTTTCCCCACTTTTCTCAACTTTTATAAAATTACGATTTTGCCCCTGTATTTTGGCAAAATTACGATTTTACCCCTATATTTTGGTAAAATTACTATTTTGCCCCTGACGGAATTTTCTCGATCCAGACTGCATTTTTGGCTCTCAGGAACTTTTCTGACTCTTTTCTAATCATTACCGGGTTCATTTCTATTTTATTTTCACTTTTCACTTTCCCGAGGGTCGGGAAGCACTATTCCGACCCTTACGTCGGTTTAGTGATTTTCTATCGTTTCGGAGCCTCAAATGGATGTTTAACTAGTATTTAAAACGTTCATCTAGACATTCCCGATCTAGGTCTCCGAGACTCGGATTTTCTGTTCCCGACTCGGACCTTTATTTCGTTTTCAAAAACGCCCCCCCCTCGGGGTCAGTTTTTCAGTTTCACTCGCGTTTTACGTTTTTAAGGGGACGGGTTACTATTCACGAACCACCCCTTAGGTTTTCCTTATTCAATTTTTCTTTAGGGACTCGGGTTTCCGACCCGACCCCAAACTTTTTATTTTTATTTCCATTTTACCTCAAATGCTGTTTTCGAAATTTCGGCAGCATTTCGGCGTAATTTTAGGGCTACCGGCGTTGGGTACGCCTCGAACCATATGTACCTGCCACGTACTATACCACAAGCCTATTTTATGTAAAAGTTTTCCAAACTTTCACATAAAAGCTCACAAAATTCCAATTTGCATTTTAACCCACATTACACAAAAATTTTTCATTTTCATCCTTAGTTTTTGGCCCACGGTTTTGACAATCAAAACCTAACCAAAACTTCTCAAATTTTCACCAAATCTTAGGCTATTAAAATGTCATTTTCTAACACATTTTCAAGCCCATTTTCATTGCATTTTTCAACAATTTCCCTAGGGTTTTTAATCACCAATAACCCACGGCCACACTAATAAAACATACCCCAATTTTTTTCTTTTCTTGCTTTCATTCCCAATTTCATCATTTGCATTATAAAATGCATGATTTAAATCATCCAATTATCAAATAAACCATGCAAAACTTTCTTCCAAGCCCTAAGTAACCCACGGCCACTTTAGGTGAGCTCACACGAAAAATTTTTCCAAGTTTTTCATAATGCAAATCATACTTTATTCTTAACAAAATATGAATTGAAAGCATGTTAACACTTAAACCACAAAAATTTCTCATTGATCACCCATGGTAACCCACGGTTTTACCCTTGGAAAACCAACAAAATTTTGGTTTTTCTTTAAACCAATTACATGGTTTTCTTCCTAATCACACCCTTAACAAAACCCAAGCATCAAATCAATGAAAACAACCAAAAATTTTTCCATCTTTTTTCACTATTCATCACACGGTTTTTCTTGAAAAAAAACCAAGAAAAAGTTCAATCCAAGGGGAATTACCTTGTTCACTTACTTCCTTTGTCTTCAAGGAATGCTTTGACACCAATTTTGTGAAAGAAAATTGAGGAAATTACTTGTTCTCTCTTGGTGGCTCACGGTACACTTAGAACAAAAAAATTTCTCTTTGGTTTTTGCTTCAAAATGGTCTCGACCATTTCTTCCCAAAGTTGCCGACTAATGCATGAAACAAGCCAATTAATTTCGCTACCAACCAATCACATTTCACCACCTTTCAACACTAATTCTTTCCAACATTTTCAAAAATTTAAAATGGTGAATTTTGGCCAAATCTTGGCCTTTAGATCAAAAAGAAATTTGATCATGGCCATTAATGCTACCAACCACCATTTTCTTCCCATTTATTAAAGGGATTTATGATGTCGTAAATGCTAAAGCAAAAGTTGACTTTGACTTTTACTATTCACATTAATTCGACTACTTTTTGACCGATACCGGTTCGACCCGAAATTTTCCTGAAATCGTCCCGGTGTGTTCCTGAGGTCTCCTGTGCAGTCGGATCAATTTAAACTGCTTCCGTTTGATCAAAATCAATCCCGGAAGTTTCCGTCTTTTATTGTCCCGGTTAGGGTTTTCAATGCCGGTTTGGCACCGTTTTGCTCGTTTCAACTCAATGAATTTTTCCAACACTGAATTTTTACTCGTCAGTATTGTTTGAACATTTTAATATATTCTGAACAATATAAATACATTTATTTCACTGTTTAAATGGTACAAATTTTTATACACATACATTTGTACATTTTCTTCCGAGAATTGCCTGAATTTCCCGGTTGTCACATGTTAAATATGCTACATTTAAATTATGATATGTTTACAATGATAAGCATGAAATTCTGTTCAGTTATTATAGGGCTCCCCAAACCGATAGTGGTACGTCCCGGGTTTGGAAGTCTAATGTTATGTAAATATTAGAGAATAGCACGAAAGTATGTTCAAGATATTAAGTATGTTTAAAGCATGTCAAGAATGCAAGTACGTTCAGGATATCAAGTAAATTAAAATGACAAAGTTAAAACTAGTAAATTTAAAGATATAAGAAGTGAATAATTTAAAGTAAGTTTTTCCTAAAGTAAGATAAAGAAGAGCAAAGTTAAGAAGAGTTAAAATTTTAAGTAGACAGCTCGAGTGAGTTGGGTCACCCACAAGATGTAGCATCAGAGCCCAAGTTAAGGTACCTACATTAGTACCAGAGCAAGTTTAAAAGTAAATTAAGAAAAGCAAGTTTAAGAAGAGGAAAGTTCAGAAAAGTATAATCAAGTATGTTTAAAGCTTACAAGTAAGTTTAAAGTCAAGAGTTAGTTAAAAGTTTAAGCTTTAAGTCAAGCATGTTAAGTATGAAAGTGTATTCACGAGGTGAAAAATGTCAAGTACAGTTATGGTGAAAAGTATGTACCAGTATATTTTCATGTAATATATAGTAAGTATGAAATTTAAAGTAATATATAATATATATTGCATTAATGTTCCGATGCCATAGTTGGTATCATATATGTTCTGTCAGGTATGATATGAATGATGATAGATACGCTTAAGTATGAGCGTTAAGCAAGCATAATGTTATAAAGTTACTATTCATAGTAAATAGTATTATTTATGGTAAATAGCAAGCATAACGTGATTAATATTCGTGTTATGCATAAGATATGTCGTAACTATTATGCATAAGTTTATATACATAAGTTAATCATCCTATGTTAAGTATGCTCTATGTATGTATTATGTTTAAATACAGATGCTTAAGTAATGAATGATATGTGAATACAATGTTATTTAAGTATGAAGGTATGTTATAAGGTTAAGGATGTTTTAAGTATATGTAAATACGTATTGTTTACGATGCTTAGTATAATAAGTATCTTTACTATGTTAAATGTGAAATTAATTTCATGATATTAAGTATAATAAATATGCTATGTTTACGATGTGTAAACATACGTTCCAGTATGTAATGTTTCCAATATGTTATGTTTACGAAGTTAGCACGAGCTAAGTATGCTATGTTTATGAGGTTCAAGTATACATAAGTATGACTACAATGTTTCAAGTATGCTAGGTATAAAAGCATGTTCATAATACCAAGTATGTTAAGTATGTTCACGATATTACAGTAAGTTCATGAGGTTCAGGAATTAAAGCATGTTCAGGAGGTTAAAGCATGATAAGTACAAAAGTATGTTCATGATGTTAAGTACGTATAAAATACATTAAGTATGTTTACGATGCTAAGTGTGAAAGTAGGATTATGAAGTAAAGTATGTTCAGATATGTATAAGTATGTTGACCAGATTATGTACGATAAGTATGATTGCTAAGTAATATATGATATGTACTATGATATATTTCGAGGCTATAGTCAGTATCAGAATTACCCAGTATTATATAGTGTGAAATCATTATATGTCATGAATGTATGTTTGAACTTACTGAGCCTGTCGCTCACAAGTTTATTTATGTTGCAGGTATGTTCCTGTATGAAGATAAGACAAGTGATGGATGATGAATGAGATCTGTATGTGCCAAGGGATTGGGCGAGGGTTATGGTACTGCTATGAGTCTTCCACTGAGCTGTTAAAAGAGTATTGAAATGATGTTTTATGAGGTATATCAAGTTATGAGAAAGTAAAATGTTTACTATAGTAAATGGTTTATGATGATATAATTTCCAAGTAAGGTTAAAAAAAATAAAAAATTTATTCCCTATTTTCACGATTGTATGGGAAGTTAAAGTAAGCATATTAAAGAGAGTAGGTTAAAAATAAGATACCAGCCATCACAAATGATATCATAATAAGTTAAAAACAAGTTAAAAGTAAGTTGCCAACGTCCCAAGTGGTTACAGTCTATCGCAGTTGGCAACAGTAGCTGACTGTAATAGTATTGTATAACCCTAAGTAGGGCGGGGTGTTATAATTGTAGCCATACTAATGTATACTTAAAATATCCTTAATCTTACAACATACTTTCATACTTAAATAACATTGTATACTTATAACATTCATTACTTAAGCATCTGTATTTAAACATAATATATATAAAGCATACATAACATAGTATGATTAACTTATGCATATCAACTTATGCGTAATAACTGATATGCATACTAGTTACGACATATCTTATGCATAACACGAATGTTAATCACATTATGCTTACTATTTACCATGAATAGTACTATTTATTATGAATAGTAACTTTATAACTTTATACTTGTTTAACGCTCACACTTAAGCGTATTTATCATTATTCATATCATATTGGACAAAACATATCTGGTATCAATTATGACATCAGAACATTAATGCCACATATATCATACACTACTTTAAATTTCATATTTAATGTATGTAACATTAAAATATACTGGTACATACTTTTCATCATAACTATACTTGACCTATTTCATATCGTGAGTACACTTTCATACTTAACATGCTTGACTTAAAACTTAAACTTTTAACTAACTCTTAACTTTAAACTTACTTGAAAAACTTATTTTAACTTACTTACTTCTTATATCTTTAAACTTGCTAGTTTTAACTTTGTCATTTTAACTTACTTGATATCCTGAATGTACTTGCATTCTTGACAAGCTGTAAACATACTTAACATCTTGCACATACTTTCGTGCTATTCTCTACTATTTACATAACATTAGACTTCCAAACCCAGGACGTACCACTATCGGTTTGGGGAGCCCTATAATAACTGAACAGAAATTCATGCTTATCATTGTAAACATATCATAATTTAAACATAGCATATTTAACATATGCTTAAAATCGTGAATATAACATACTTGACACGCTTACTATTGTGAAAATACTTTCACATTAATCATCATGAATATACTTATCATACTGAAATGCATTAAACTTTGTAAATATACTTAAGCATCGTAAATACACTTACATATGCTTAATCATCTGTAACATCAAACATAACATGAATCACTACATAATAAATAACAAGCATTGCTGTTACATTACTATTTACTGTGAATATTAACTCTGACCATGAACAGCACCGTCGGTTGTGAACAGTACCGTTGATTGAGAACAGTATCGTTGACTGAGAACAGTGACTTTGACTGCATCTGTATTCGTAGTGTTAGTATGTCTTATGCTCAATTATGGCAATTCTGAAATCTTATGTCTTTATTTGTTACTGAATTCTTAAGTATTTATCTGTTACTGAATTTTACTGTTGGGCTCCTGAATTGGTCATACTGTAGTGTGCACTATACTGAGAGGGACTCTGGGGAGCAACCCACTGGCTAATCCTCTACAGCCTGAAAATATTAGACATCCAAACCCAGGACTCGTCACCTGCAGTTTGGTGTCCTATTGTAACTGTAACTGAAATCTGAGAAACCTCCACCTGTGTGGGAGGCCGGTACGCCAATACTGATTTAATTATTGAATTTCTGGTGGTTCCTGATCGGTGGCAATTATGCTGCCTCTTGGGTCTGGAACTCTCTGTAATTTATTCTGTAGTTTTATCTCTTATGTTAGCGTGCATACAGTACCTGACTGCTAAGTTTCTGTCATCTATATCACATAAACATATTGAGTAAATTCATGCTGCAGACAAATAAATGTCTGAACTTACAAAATATAACACATAAACATAAACGTGTCAAGCCAGTTTTCATTTGACTTAGACATAATGCATGGTTCATAACATGAATTCCGTAACATTCAAATCATAATATCTGAGCACTAGAACTGCACATAAAACACATAAACATGACCAGTCCTTTTATATTACAGACATGGAAATATTTAAGCTTACATGCTACATATAGAACACATAACACATAGACATATCAAGTAGGTTCATGTTACAGATAATTAAATATCTGAACTTACTATATATAACACTTAAGCATAGGAGTCAATTCATGTTTGACTTAGGCTTAACACATAAACATCTAACGTTTAAAACTTTAGTCTTATTATCTTACTGATTCTTATCTTTCTTTACTGTCCTTTATATGGTTCTGACCAGGGGCATTATCTTTGCCTCCATGGTCTGGAACACTTCTCATGTCTTTCTTTCATTATACGTATTTTATTAAATATACCTTTGTGCATATAACACCTCACATATATAACCTTTATATAACATGTAAACATAGACATAACGTGTCATTTTATGTTGTAATCGACTAAATGCTTGAACTTGCAACATATAATACTTAAAAGTCCATACATGTTGCAGACATAGAAATATTTAAAACTTACCACATATGACACTTAGACATAATAGTCTATTCATGTTGCAGTCAATTAAATGTTTGAACTTATAGATACTTCTGCTCGTATCTCTTTTCTTGCCTTCTTGGTCCGCAGACGTCCCTTTATCGCGTCTGTATCGGAATCCTATAACTGAAATAATCACGGTTATTTCCGTTACTTAAATCATACATAAAACTTAGTAAAACATAAGAATTTTAGGTTTCACTTCCCAATCATGAATTTGGGGTCTAATATCCCATTTATAATTTTTCCGTCAACTTCTGTCAAAATTTACGATAAATAGTAACTTTGACTAATGATCATACATTCATTTAAGTACTTTCTTTCTTTTAAACCTTGAACTTGACTTTAAAATCTTAATTGAACTAATCTGTCACTTTTCTGCTAACTTTTGGAAAAATGACCTTTATGGCCTAAACTTTTGGCAAAATTTCTATTTTGCCCCTAACATGATTTTCCTCATTTTTCTTCAACTTAAAACTTGATTTTGACTTTAAGAATTCTATTTAAGATATTCTAACGCTCTAACAGTCTTTTCGGAGCATTTTGAAAATGTTGGGCAAACTGACCATAAATAGTAACTTTGACCGTAAATAGTACCATGTACCATAAATAGTACTATTTATGTAAATAGCACCTTTACCCTGATTATGAATCTGGTTGTTTTATTACTTAAACTGGATATTCCAAGTCCCAAAAATCATAAAACAATAAACTTAAAGGCTTAACGCCCCTTTTTGGACCTTTCTAAAATTTTTGGTCAAAAGGACCATTTTACCCCTGACAGGCCTTTAGGCTATAAAATCTTTACTTTAACGTTTTAATGGGATTTTCTAAACCCAAAAGTCATAAATTCATCTTTCTTAGGCCTTAATAAATTTTTACAGTATTAATCGCTGTAATTTCTACAATTATTTCACACCCGACCCTCGGGTGGTACTATTCTGACTCTTGGCGTAAGGGGCTCGGGTTTCCATCCCAATCATATTTTTACCCCTCGTTTCCTAAAATACCCCTTTGTGCATTTTTGAAATTTCGGCAGTATTTCCGCTTAATTTTTAGATTCTCGACGTTTAGGAAACATCTCGAAACCATCTAACCTATTTTATTCTACCACGTACTATGCCAGAGGTCTAATTTTTTTTTTACGTAAAACTCAACTTTTTACGTGAAAATTTTTCACATTTCCCATACATTTTCTTTTTCTGACATTTCATTCATTTTACTCTTTTCTTTTTTTTCTTTTTACAATTTGAATACAAATTACATATAAATCATTCCAATACATAAATAAGAAATGAAAGGAAACGAAATCACTACCGAAATCGTCTCGTTGGTGATCGGATGAGCCATTCGGTCTCGATTGTGTAAACTTTTTATCTCTGTTCTTCACGTCTAAAATCCCAGTTGGCAATTTTGATGCCGCGGATGTGTCCAGAACGTCGAAAATAGTCCAACGGGCCATTCTTCATTTTTTCGCCCTCGGATCGCCGTTGACCGGCGGCGAACGGCGGCGGCGCGAACAACAAAGGTGTCCACCTTGAAGATCTCGATGAGAGGAGTCCATTGGTGGTGTCAATTTCACCATTGGAGGCTCTGATCGTCGACAATCAGCCTCGAAAACTCGACCTACAACGGTGGCATTGAATCTCCACCGTGCCAGGGTTGTTGCCTGAAATTGTTTGAGGGCTTTTACTCCCCATTGAAGTCTAATAATTTTGGAAACCCCAGCGTCCCTCAACTCGGTCGAAAACAGTGAGTTTCATGGCGGCTTCACAGTGGCGACGTTGTAGCTTCAGACGGCGCGGTCCAGCAGCCGTTAAGACGAACCATTAGCTGGGTTTTGTAGTGCTCTTCAAGACAAAGCTAACGGGACCAGTTTCATCTCGATTGGAGGTCGGACGACAGAGAAATCGGCATTCAAAATTTCCAGCCACCGTGACCTTCAGGCGGCGCGTGCAGCTTCCTCCGACGTCCAATCCGTCGCGTCGGCCCACCATCTGACTCAGCTCGTCGAGAGCTTTCCAATGACACTGGCGGTGTAAAAAATGGAAGCCAGAATCAGAAGTTGGCTACTATTCATCAATGGGGGTCGAGAAAGGAGAGAGAATTTCTCTGGGCTGTTTTTGCAGTTTTTTCAAAATTATTCAATTTTTGCCCTTTATATGCTTTTTCGCCCAAAATTTCAACATGGGCTATCCTAACTAATTTGGGCATCCTGAACCCAAATATATCAGTTTTATTTTCATCTGAAGTCATCTTGACCAGTTTTCGGTACTGCAAATTCCGGGTTAAAATTACCTTTGTATTCAATTATCTAATTTGAGCATGCTGATAGGCTATCTTGACTAATTTGGGTGTGCTGAGCCCAAATTTATCAGTTTTAACTTCATTCAAGGTCATCTAGACTAGTTTTCTGATATTGCCTGTTTCTCGGTCAAAATTCACATTTTGTGCTCAATTGACTAAATTGAGCATACTGATTCTAAATATATCGGTTTTATTTCAAGAAAAGATCATCTTGACCAATTTCTTGATACTGTGTGTTACGTACACACATACACACATAAAATCACTACAATTTATATTTTAAATAGGAAATTCATTATGTACATTTCATGTACCGATTTTCTGAGAATAATGAAATTTCCCGGTTATCACATGTAGATCTCGTCGAGACCTTGAGAATGACTTGCGCGAGTTTTAAAAATTTAGCCATTTTGGGCCTTAAATAGAGCCGTTTTCAAAGCTGTGTAAAACTGGAAGTTTTGTAAAAACTGGACACAAAGCCCACAGATTTAATGAAATTAGGAGCCGTTAGAGTTAGAATTAGGCTCCGAGATGAACACGAGATTTGTTCATCTCGTCGAGGATGAAAACTTTATGTTTGCTAAAATCACAAAAAAAGTCATTTCGACTTAGTTCCAAAACAGTTTTCAAAAGTGGTTTAAAACCACCTTTAAAATGCAAGTGTTAAGAATGCATTTTTCATACTTCAAAATAAAGATGTATTTACAACGCTTTAAAATAAGAACATGATTTTCAAAAAGAAAAAGAAAATCCCTCACCTTCCAATGGAGTGATGAAGGGATGGGATCCAAACATAAAATTTGTACCAAGAATTTTTATAAGTAAACCAAAACATTTTTCTTAAACAAACCAAAATAGTGAGGGTAGCTCGATAGGTTACCACACCAAGAGAGCCCTAGTAGCCCTGTAGGGTACTATACAAGCTGAGCCATAGTGGCCCGATGGGCCATTGTACCAAAGAATAGTAGTCAAGAAGGTTGCCACATCCAATAGGTAAGTGACCTGGTCGGTTACTACACCGAGTTTACGCTTAGTAATCCGATAGACCACATAGTTACCCATGCACGAGATAACCGGTCAGTTGACTGGTAGGCAACCAGTCAAGGATCGTGTTCTGTACAACATTGAGAGGAATGATGATTAATCTATCAAGAAGACAGTTAATCAAACAATGATAGGAGTTGAACACCAAATTCCCAAAGTAGGCCAACAGGGTACCGACGGGCCTCGGTACCACATAGAGGCATAAGTAATAGTCACTAATATTATTAGTGACCCAACAAAGGTGCTGATGAGTTACGTTATTGATGATAGGTGGTAACCTATGAGTTGATAAAGGTGCGAGTACCAGCACAAAATTGCTTGCAATTAGGTAAGTACGACTCCGCCTACAGTATGAATAAAATGATGTTAAAATGATGGTTAATGTATGTTAAGTATCGTTTGCCATGCACACGTCGATGCACAGCATATTAAGAGCATGTAGTTTCACAATCAAGTAGATTGATGAAAGAGCAAGTTAGAAGCCATACGTCCCTGCCGCGTAGGCCTTAGGATAATTAGAAAAGCACATGGCTAGAACAGATAAGCAAGATGGAGTTTAATAGGCGTGTCGTACCAGCTCTTTCCATTGAAAGGGTTTTCAAAGTTAAAGTAAGAGAAGGCAGAAAGTTGAGCATCTGTTGATGGCTCGCCAGCCTATATAGTGACCTTAGGCATTACCGTTGGTTTACACGCACTCGGTACTGACACAGGGGCCCAAAATAGACAAGATAAAGAAAAAGAAGATGTTGAAGCATAAATGAACATAACCGGATCATGCATTGATCACCATATACATTAGTTCTCTATGCTTCTAGTTTTCCATGAGATACGTTTCTGTGTGGGATATGCTATGTTATGCATGAGATATGTGAAGTTGTATTCAATGATGTGTTGAGTGATGCTATGATATATGATATGCTATATGGCATCTGTAATGACTGGTGTGCTCACATGATTTTAAGTATGTGTTATGTTTAAACATGTTTTGCGGTAAACATGTTGTACTTACTAGGTGTAAAGCTCACAAAGTGTGTTCATGCTGTAGGTAAGCATCCTATGGCTTAATCACCTATGGGTGATGATTGCGGCAGAGGCGGATGTGAGGGGAGGTTGTGGACGCACCGCGAGTATTCTTCTGCCTAATATTTTGAGTAAACAGTATTTGTAAATAGTAATGTTGAGGAGTATATTTTGAAACTGTTATCGTTAAACCGTATTTACAATTGGTAACCGTTAAATGTATTTTTAAATAGTAATTAAGGATTATACTATACATAAATAGTAAATACGTGTGCAACAAAAAAAATCTCTAATTTTGGTATCAGATTTAAGTATAGGATGTATGTACGTATAAGTATTAGTTGAAAAAAGAAAGTTTTTGGTGACGATCTAGGCCACTAAGGACACGGGTTGCCACAGTTGGTATCAGAGCGGTTTCCTGCCACCCTACCTCACATCGCTGTATGCCTGTCTCATCTTCCCAAGTAAGTTAGTTCATTTTTAGAGTTTAGTAAATAAGTTGATGTTCAAGTTGTAGTAGGAAGATGGCTGTACCAGTTTACCCCCAGCAGATATAAGAGGATCGAGAAACGAGCATAACCTTCGCTATCACGCGACCACACATATATGACGACAGCAATCCATACGAACTCCCTTACTAGATTCATCACATGGAGGCAATCTTCGAAGCGTGCCATATTCCACCCTGCCTACAAGTAGTATTAGCCAACAATCGACTGCGAGGACCAGTATTAGTATGGTGGAATGATCGACGCAGGATCAGAGATCCAGTGACGCAGTGGGCAGAGTTCTATCAAGACCTCCGCAACTCTGACGGTCCAGCTAAGAAGGTAGATATCTAGGATGATATGTATGAAAGAAAGTATCAAGTACTCTCTGACATCTGGGACATTTACGAGGGAGAGACCGTGGTACACTATTGTTGCTAATTTTTAGACGCCATGTTACCGAACATCCCTGTAGACAAGCCTTTTATAGAGGTGACTGACCTACTTTTGAGAGGGATCTCATGGTACGTAAGAGACCTCGTCCAGTATCTGTGACGCCCCGTGCCCTCAGCGGCCCGGACCGTCACTGTAAACTCTATTACTTGCTTCTTTAAAAACGATACTTAAACTTGCTGAATTTAAGACTATAAATTTAGAGGGATTTTTTTTTTTTTTTTATATACACGTACGTATTTACTATTCACGTACGCATACTATTAAAATGCGGAATTTGAAAAACATAAGGATTTCAATTATACATACATAATTATATACATGTTTATCTAATTACTATTCACCAGATACTATTTAAATATACTACTCGTACATATACTGTTTACTGCTCCAAAATACCATTTAACCTTTACTATTCAAAATACTATTTAACTGTCACCATTCAAAATATTATTTACTCATACTGTGCGGAAGAATACTCGCGGTGTATCCATAACCTCATCCTCACATCCACCTCCGCCATCATCATCGTCCCTTGATGTTTACGCTATAGGATGCTTACCTACAGCATGAACACACTCCGTGAGCTTTACGCCCAGTAAGTACAACATGTTAACCGCAAAACATGTTTAAAACATAGCACATACGTAAAATCATAGGCATGACATATATCACTTAATAAATCATATATCATATAAGCATATCACATATCAGCTCACATATCATGTCATCACATAACATGTCATAACACTGAATATAAAACTTCACATACTTTATGCATGACAGAAGCATCGTGTACTGTATGCACTCTACTGAAAAAGAAAGCATAGCGAACTATAACTAATGCATGATCCGGTTATGTTCATTTATGCTTCAAACTTTTCTTTTCTTTTCTTGTCTATTTAGGGCCCATGTGTCAGTACCGTGTGCGCGCAGACCAACGGTAACGCCCGAGGTCAACTAATGCCGAAGAGCCATCAACTGATGCTCAACTTGTGGCCTGAACTTTCTTTAACTGGAAACCCCTTCGACTGAAGGAGCCGGTACGACACACCTATATATTTCCATCTTGTTTAACTGTTCTAGCCATACGCTTCTCTAAGTTGTCCCCAATCCTACGCGGTAGGGATCTATGGCTTCTATCTTGTTCTTTCATCAATCTACTCGATTGTGAAGCTATATGCTCTTATGTATGCTGTGCAGCATCGTGTGCAAGATACATACTTAAAATACTGGAAAAGCATCATTTTAAATTCATTTTATCCATGCTGTAGGCGGAGTTGTACTTACCTGTCAGCAGACAGTTTATACTCTCACCTTCGTCACAATACAGGTACCTCCCTGTAATCATAATGCATTTACATTAACATTCACTCTTAGGTCACCGTGGTCATTAGTGACTAATAAAAATTCTCGTTATGTGGTACCGATCCTTGTCGGTACTAATTGCCCTCTTCTTAAGAATTTGATTTTCTAATCATTGTTAATTAATTTATTTACCCAATAAATTAATTAACATCGCTCTTAGGTCACTCTATCGTTAGGAACTAATAAACTTATCGTTGTGTGGTACTGATGCCTATCGGTACCCGACTGCTCTACTTTGGGAAATTTGATATCTAATTTTTTTAATCGTGCTTGATTAATTTGTCTACTTGACAAATTAATCACTGTCTCTCACTATCCCATTCCGACTTGGTCCTTGACTGGCTAACCAACCAGTCAACATACTGAATACCTCTCGTATGACTATTTAGCCTATCGGGTTACCGTTACCGATGTAATCGCCCCAAATTTTATACTTCGATCGCACCCGTCCCTCGGGTGGTACTATTCTGACATAGGGGTCGTTTTCTTACATTACGAAATTTCTAATGGGGCGGTTCACTAATCCTCATAATGTCCGTCCTTCTTTCCCGGACTTAGGTCATCGAGGGAGCTCGGGTTTCCATCCCGATCACATTTTCAGCCCTCGTTTCCTAAAATACCCCTTTGTGCCGTTTTAGAAATTTCGGCAGCATTTCCGCTTAATTTTTAGGTTTCCGGCGTTTAGGAAACGCCTCAAAACCATCTAACCTATTCTAACCTGCCACGTACTAAACCAGAGGCCTAATTTTTACGTAAAAGCTCCGCTTTTTACGTAAACATATTCACATTTTCTCACATTCTCTTTTTCGATATTTCACCCTTTTTTCTTACAATTCCTCAAGTCATTAAACCATAATTAATACATAATTATTTCCAATATTAAATTGAGGAATAAATAGATCAACACTACTACCAAAATCGTTCCCGTCGGCGGTCGGACGAACCGTTCGGTCTCGACCGTGCAATCTTTGAATCGTCGTTCTTCACTTTTGAAACTCCAGTTTGCAAATCCGATGCCGCGGATGTGTCCGGAACGTCAAAAATAGGCCAACGGGCCATTCTTCAATTTTCGGTCTCCGGGTCGCCGTTGACCGGCGTTGACCGCCGTTGACCGGAGTTGACCGGCGTTGACCACGGCGGCGATGGAAGTGGCGACCACCATCTTGAAGAGCTCGACGAGAGGAACCCATTGGTGGTGTCAATTTCACGAATCGAGGCTCCTATCACCGGAAATCGGCTCTCGAAAAGTTGGCGACGGCGGCGGCGTTGGATCTTCATTTTTCCGGCGTTGTTGCCCAAAATTGATTTGAGGCTTTTGATCTACGTGTTGTTCTGAGCATTTTGACACCGACCTTGCAACTCAACTCCGCCGGAATAGCGAGATCCGACGGCGGCGATGGCGACGGCGACGGTGAACCTGGGGCGGCGCGATTCGGCGGCTGTTGACGTGAAATGAAGCCTGGGTTTTGTTCTACTCTTCACCACGAATCCATTGGGACCGGAATCGTGGCATTTGGACGTCGGACGGTGGAGATACGGCGGTTTGAAAAATTCGGCCACCGGCGGCTTTGGGCGGCGCGTGCGGCGTGCTCCGGCGTCGGTTCGGTCGTCTCGGCCCACCGTTGGAATCAGCTCGTCGAGAGCTTTCCAATGGTGCCGGCGGTGTCGAAAATGGAGGCCGGATTCGATGGTCGGTCACTGTTCATCTTCGTGTGGTGTGGGGAGGGAGAAAATGAGATTTGGAAAAATATGGGGGCTATTTCTCTAGAATCCCCAAAATTTCGTCCTTTATACAAATTTTTTGAAAAATTTTAAGATAGGCTATACTGACTAATTTGGGCGTGCTAAACCCAAATATATCAGTTTTATCTTCATCCGAGGTCGTCTTGACCAGTTTCCCGATACTGTATGGTTCCCGGTCAAAAATTACTTTCTGTGCTCAAATGACTAATTTGAGCATTCTGATTCCAAATATATCAGTTTTATATCAAGAAAAGGTCATCTTGACTAATTTCTTGATACTGTGGTTAGGCCTACACTGTGTTGACACTGTGCACGCATAACGAGGTGTTTTCGCGTGAAATTTCAAACACAGTCTCTCTTGACTAATTTGGACGTGCTGATTTCAAATTTATCAGTTTTACGTCCATCTGAGGTCTTCTGGACCAGTTTTCAGGATCTGCATGACCCCGTCTCGAAAAACGTGTCAGGTGCCCGATTGACTAATTTGGGCGTCCTGAGTCTAAATATATCAGTTTCGGGGCGAGAAAAGGTCGTCTTGACCCTCATCCCGATACTGCGTATCCCTTAAACAAAATCTACATTTTATGCTCAATTGACCAGATTGAGCCTGCTGACTATTAATATATCAGTTTTATGCCAGATTAAGGCCGTCTTGGCCACTAACCTGACACTGCGTTTCTCACTATTCACAAATCACTGTTCACTATCTGACTGACTAATCTGAGCGTTCTGACTTTGATTTTGTCAGTCCATTGGCGAGAAGAGGTCATCTAGACCACTTTTCTCGATACTGTACATCTATTAGGGCAATTATCATTGCTGCGCTCAGATGACCAATCTGAGCGTACTGATGATTAGCTCATCAGTTCTGTATCATGAAATGGTCGTCTAGACCGATTTCTTGATATTGCGTGTCTCAACGCATACTCACATAATAGGGTGGACCGATTTCACTGTCGATTACCCCTTTCACTGCATGAATAGTAATTAAACGTTACTATTCCTGTTTAATTCATTCAACTGAAAAGCACACTGTGCTTATTAACTTAATTACATCATTACATAGTAATTAAGTTTCATAATTCATGAGAGTCATTACAGTGGCTCTCGGCTCATTACACAGCCTTCTACACAGACTCTTACACGTGCGTGTGCAACGCAACACGGGCGTGTACATTTCAGACACGAGCATGTACTAGTTGAGACTACTCAACACGGCCATGTCTTTGAAACACATTCATCTATCTGAGCGGTACACAGCCTCTTACACGGTCGTGTACTTGACCATGTTTCTTAAATTTGCTAAAGGACATTAAATTATGTCCATTTTATTCCTTAATGACTTATTACATGGTAAGTAGGTGCCATGAAAATGGCGGTCATTACAACCTACCCCCCTTACAAAATTTTCGTCCTCGAAAATTAGAATAATTCCGGGAAGTCTCTTCTCATGTCTTCTTCCCATTCTCATGTGGCTTCCTCAACACTATGATTCTGCCACAACACTTTTACTAGCGGTATACTTCATTCCTAAGTACTTTCTCCTTTCTAACTAAGATCTGCACGAGTCTCTCCTTGTACGTCGGATCAGCGTATACTACAACAGATTCTTGGCTAAGAACATGGGAGCTGTTTGGCACGTACTTCTTTAACATCAAAACGTGAAAGACATTGTGCACTGTAACTAACTCGGGAGGAAGTGCTAGTCTATAAGCCACCTTCCCGACTTTCTCTATTATCTCAAGGGTCCTATGTACCTAGGACTGAGCTTTCTTTTATTTTCAATGCGCATCACCCCTTTCATGGGTGCCGCCTTGAAAAAGACCGAATCTCCTACTTGAAACTTGAGGGGTCAACGGCGCTTATCGTCAAAATTCTTCTGTCGACTGTGCGTTGTATCTAACGTTTCTCGTATCAGCTTCACGTCTGACATGGTATTCTTGATGATGTCCGAGCTAACTACTCGTTTCTCTCCAAACTCGTACTAATGAGCCAGAGATCTGCATTTCTTTCCACAGAGTGTCTCGTACGGTGCCATTCCTATCGAGGAATGATAGTTGCTGTTGTACGAGAACTCGCTCAATGGTAGCTTCTGATATCAATTTCCTTTGAAGTCTAGGACGCAGGTCTCAACATGTCCTCTAACATCTGTATGGTCCTCTCAGACTAACTGTCGGTCTGAGGATGAAATGCTATGCTGAACTCTCACTTGGACCGTAATGCGGCTTGAACACCTCGCCAAAATCTGGAGGTAAAGCGTCCACTACGATCTGAGACGATCGACTCTGGTATTCCGTGCCATTTCACGAACTGTGCCGCATAGATTTCTACTGGTCGTTCCACCGAGTAGCTAACTTTCATTGCTAAAAATCTAACTGATTTCATCAGTTTTTCTACAATCACCCAGATTGCATCATTATCGTTTGACGTCTTCGGCAATCCGATTACGAAATTCATCGTAATCTGGTCCCATTTCCACTCGGGTAACTTAATTTCCTACGATTATCCTGCTGAGCGCTGGTGATCTACCTTAACCTTCTGGCACGTAAGGCAGCTGGCGACGAACTCGACAATGTCATTCTTCATTCCAAGGCACCAAAAACTTTCCTTTAGGTACTTGTACATCTTATTCGCTACCGGATGTATGGAATATGACGTCTCGTAAGGTTCCAAAAGGATTCGCTTCTTGAGTTCTTCATCTTTTAGAACACATACTCTATCTCTGTAGTAGAGTATGTCGTCCTTAAGGATCTTAAACTCTGAACCCTTGTCCTCTATAGCTTCCTTTTTGGACTTGAGCAGGGACAAATCAAAATCTTGACCGATCTTGATCTCTTCTTGGAGCGTCGATTGGAGGGTCATGTTAGACAATCACCCTATCAAAATCTTGATCTTGCTGTCGCATAACTCCTTTGTAGCGCTCTTGACAAGGCACTAATAGCCATAGGCATAGTAATATGCTTCTGACTCTACGCATTGACCACTTTATTGGCTTTCCCTGGATGGTGTAGGATCTCACGGTCGTAATCCTTACCAACTCTAGCCATCTACGCTGCCTCATGTTGAGCTCTTTCTGCGTGAAGATACATTTGAGACTCTAGTGGTCGATGTAAATCTCGCACGTGACTCCGTACAGGTAGTGCCTCCATGTTTTTATCGTAAAAACTATCGCTACTAGCTCCAGATCACGCGTTGGGTAGCTCTTCTCAAGGTTTTTTGAGTTGTCGTGAAGCATACGCGACTACTCTACCACTCTACATCAACACAGTTTCCAACTTGGTTTTAGATGTGGCGCTTAAATCACAAAGCTTCCCTGACCAACATTTGAAATGGTCAGCATTGGAGCGCTTATGAGTCTTCATCTTAGCTCTTGAAAGCTTTCCTCACACTTATCGATTCACTTATACCTCTTTCCCTTCTTGGTGAGCGCTGTGAGCGGAGCAGCTAACTTTGAGTAGCCTTCGACTAAGTGTAGGTAACATCCTGTTAGTTTAAAGAAACTGTGAATTCCCGTTTCGTTCCTCTGAGCTGGCCACGTGCTAACTGCATCAATTTTCGCCAGGTCCACAGATACTCCTTCCTTGGGGTCTACGTGGTCTAGGAAATGGACCTTCTCCAGCCAAAACTCGTACTTGGAGAACTTGGTGTATAACTGATGGTCCTGTTGCATGCGCAAAATGATAATTAAGTGCTCTTCGTGCTCTTCCTTCGTCTTAGAGTGTATAAGTATGTCATCGATGAACCCAATGACAAACTTATCCAAATAGTCCTTGAACATGCGGTTCATCCAGTTCATGAAAGTTGCTGGTGCGTCCGTTAATCTGAGTGACATGAACAGAAACTCGTAATGTCCGTACCACGTTTGAAATGCTGTTTTGGGTACATCTTCATTCCTGATTTGTAGTTGATGGTACTCGGGATGTAGATCGATCTTCGAGAACACTACAGCGTCTTGGAGCTGATCAAATAGATCGTTAACTCGCGGCAACAGATGCTTATTCTTAATCGTAATCCTGTTCAACTCTCTGTAGTCGATGCACATTCTCAGTGGTCCATCTTTCTTCTTCACGAATGGTATGGGTGCTCTCCAGGGTGAATAGCTCTATCGCATGAATCCCTTATCTATTTAGTCCTTTAGCTGGGCTTGGAGCTCCTTTAGCTCTATAGGGCCTATTCTGTAGGGGGCCTCAAAGATGGGGCTAATTCTAGTAGATGTTCAGTCTCGAACGAGATCCTGCGCTCTGGTTGGAGTCCTGCAAGATCTTCTAGAAATATCTCCATGAATTCCCTGACTATCGGTACGTTGTCGGGTCCTATCTCTATTCCTTGAGTCTTATCTGCTACGTATACTAGGAAGTCCGTGCATCCACTGGATTGTATCTCGCGAGCCTTCACTGCTGATATCATCGTCTTTGGTTGCTCTGGCGACAAACCCTTGTAGATGAACTTTTCACATCCGATTGGTTCGAAAATGATTTTTCGCCTTCAACAGTTTATGACAACGTTGTGTCCTAAGCCTTTTTTTTTTTTTTTTTTTTGGCATAGTGGCCTTTCTTGCCACAGATGAAACAACCACTTACTCCTTGCTTACATTCTCCTGAGTGCCTCTTTCCGCATTTCGTGCACGTCGAGTTGGCTATCATTTCCTTCCTGGTCGTTTCTCTTCTGGGGGAAATTCTCCTGTGAATCTTGATTGCCTTAATTCCCCTTTTCTCTTGTTGTTATTATGGGAATGCCTACTATTCTGGCCGGTTCCCACATTCTGTCCTCTGTGTTGTAACTCGGGGTTTTACTTCCCCTGAGCCTGCTCAGCTTGCGTTTTCTCCTCCTTTCGTGCCTTAAAATTCTGCGCCTTTCGCTCCTTATCCTGAGCCGACTAGTACTCAGCTCAGATAGTCTTGCTGACACATTCTGCTAGTGTCGCTGGTCCGTGCCCTCCGCTACAGACCTAAACTGTGATTTCCGTTCTGAACATCTTCAGCATTCGTCTGACTCTCTCCTTTTGGTCGGTACCAAATCTGGACAAAGTTGAGCCAACTGCTCAAACTTCTTGACTGCCTCCATAACAGTTATACTACCTTGGTGCAGGTTGTCGAACTCGTCCTACTGCGCTACTAGTGCTTCCTCGTTGAAGTACATCTCCTTGAATTCCTCAATGAAATCGCTCCAGCTCATCTCTCTGATGTTCCTCTTAATGGTTACCATCTTCCACCACTAACGCGCCTCATTGCGCAGGGTGAAGGGTGCGTACATCACTTTCTCTCTCTCTATCTATTAACCCTATAAAATCCAAGATTACTTGGATATTCGTTAGCCAATCATCGGCCTCTATAGGGTTGGTGATTCCTACGAATTCTAACGCTTTCATGCGTCGGAATCTCTCATACAAGTCGCCTTCCCTAGGGATTGGCAGAAAATAATTGCTGCTACGAAAGCAGCCATTACTATGGGTGCTAGTGCTTCCTGAGCTGAAGGAGCTGCTTGCTCCCTCAGAGTTTCTGGGCTGCTAGAGCCTCCTGTGCTGGCATCTCTACTGACTGTGGTGCCTGGGGTTGCTGGCCCAGCTGTTCTCTAAGCTGGTTTAGCTCCCGCTGCTGGTTCTCCATCATCTCTCGCATGGCTGCGATCTGTGCTATCAACTCATCCTCTCAGGATGCTGGGTTTAACTAAGCTCTCATTCTTGCCATGTTTTCCTATGTAACCCTATCGTACAGCGAAAAAGGAAAATATAAGTCTCTTAAATTCTATACTTGGGACTCGTATCACATATCATTTTCTTTCTTACTTAACAATCTTACTTAAACCATTATGGATATAAATATACACACTATATCCATCTTTCTTTCTCTCATACTGTGATGTTCAATACAATTACCGCATTGTATTGGGACATCGTCTGAGTGCTAGGATTCGTCCTGCACTTTCTGTCATATCATACTCACACTGTGGAAAAATATTATATCTGGCCCCTAGGGCAAAGCTTTACTACTTATCTCATAATATATTTCACATAATATATATACATATATTCAAGATTCTAGTTCAGTGGGAGTGACACACACTTCCCCTATACGATCCCAACAAGTACATTATGCTATAACTGACGGGGGAGAGCTACTGCTTCCCTCTATATATTTTCATAACTAACATTCCCGCAGAAGGGTTACTACTATTGGAAGGATAATCCTGATTCAGTATCAGGCATCTCCTCCTCGTCACTATCACTGAGTGAGTACTCCTCTGGGTTCTCTTCTTCTTCTCAACTGAAACTGACCTCGTCATCGCTGGCTATGATGACTTCGTCATTACTAAAGCGATTGGGGATCTCCTTTCCCTCATCGTCGGGATGGGCGTCGAAAAGAGTCGCGTTATCTTCCTCTCTCATGGGGTGTTCGGGAGACATACGGGCTGGTTCGGGGTTCTCCATCGGCTCCCTATTGCCCTCGTGTACTTCTGACTGGTACTCGACCGTGAACTCTTCATCGGCCAGTTGGGGTGCTGGTTCTACCGGGTCACCCTCCATAATGGCAGCTGCTATAATGCCTTGGGCTTGTGTAGGGTTCCCGGGGTTGAGCACTTTTCTCTCGGCGTTCACTATCTCCTTAATAAGGCTTGCTAGTCCTATTTGATCGCTCTTCTAATTCTGTTTGGCAAGGTCTCTTTCTCTCTTTGAGTCTTCTTCTGTCTTGATCCACTTTTGTCTCGGCATGTATTGTAGAAGTCCATATCGGTTCCTTGTAGCGAACAACATACGTTAGAACTGTATCACCGGACATCAGCTGCAGTCTTTCAGTCCGATGAACAAATTCTCATATATCCATAACTCTAGAAAACTTAGGTGGTTTCACTCCCCGTTTGCCTATAAAGAAAAACTAAGGCTGATGCTGGACTGCTTTCAGAGATTGGCTCGATCGTGGTATGGCGAAACTCGACACAGTTAAGAGCTCATCCTGGTCATAAGGATCCCGATACACACGAGAGTATCTTCCAGAGAGATATCAACAGCCAACAGGACTCAGTTATCCTGGTCAATGACGTACAATCGGGGAATCACTTTGATAACATGAAACCAGTCCTGACATTCTCATGGAGTGCAGGAGTACTGTTTGCCACTCGAAACTTAATGGACAACTAGCCCTGAAGATCGGTACAACTCGGGCAGCAATCCATGTCCTTTCTTTGAGCAGTTCTCTAGCACTGCATGGTCGTGATTTACGTATAATGATCTCAGCATCTCTTCGTCTTATTCTCGCCATCATAGGTTTCGTCATCTCATTACTATAAAATGTTATCTTCAATAGAGAAACATTTACTGACTAAAAATATAAAACTAACTTACTTGGACAGATGAGGCAGGCATGTGGCGATGTGAGGTAGGATGGCAGGAAACCGCTCTGATACCAACTGTGACGCCCCGTGCCCTCAGCGGCCCGGACCGTCACTGTAAACTCTATTACTTGCTTCTTTAAAAACAATACTTAAACTTGCTGAATTTAAGACTATAAATTTAGAGGGATTTTTTTTTTTTTTATATACACGTACGTATTTACTATTCACGTACGCATACTATTAAAATGCGGAATTTAAAAAACATAAGGATTTCAATTATACATACATAATTATATACATGTTTATCTGATTACTATTCACCAGATACTATTTAAATATACTACTCGTACATATACTGTTTACTGTTCCAAAATACCATTTAACCTTTACTATTCAAAATACTATTTAACTGTCACCATTCAAAATATTATTTACTCATACTGTGCGGAAGAATACTCGCGGTGTATCCATAACCTCATCCTCACATCCACCTCCGCCACCATCATCGTCCCTTGATGTTTACGCTATAGGATGCTTACCTACAGCATGAACACACTCCGTGAGCTTTACGCCCAGTAAGTACAACATGTTAACCGCAAAACATGTTTAAAACATAGCACATACGTAAAATCATAGGCATGACATATATCACTTAATAAATCATATATCATATAAGCATATCACATATCAGCTCACATATCATGTCATCACATAACATGTCATAACACTGAATATAAAACTTCACATACTTTATGCATGACAGAAGCATCGTGTACTGTATGCACTCTACTGAAAAAGAAAGCATAGCGAACTATAACTAATGCATGATCCGGTTATGTTCATTTATGCTTCAAACTTTTCTTTTCTTTTCTTGTCTATTTAGGGCCCATGTGTCAGTACCGTGTGCGCGCAGACCAACGGTAACACCCGAGGTCAACTAATGCCGAAGAGCCATCAACTGATGCTCAACTTGTGGCCTGAACTTTCTTTAACTGGAAACCCCTTCGACTGAAGGAGCCGGTACGACACACCTATATATTTCCATCTTGTTTAACTGTTCTAGCCATACGCTTCTCTAAGCTGTCCCCAATCCTACGCGGTAGGGATCTATGGCTTCTATCTTGTTCTTTCATCAATCTACTCGATTGTGAAGCTATATGCTCTTATGTATGCTGTGCAGCATCGTGTGCAAGATACATACTTAAAATACTGGAAAAGCATCATTTTAAATTCATTTTATCCATGCTGTAGGCGGAGTTGTACTTACCTGTCAGCAGACAGTTTATACTCTCACCTTCGTCACAATACAGGTACCTCCCTGTAATCATAATGCATTTACATTAACATTCACTCTTAGGTCACCGTGGTCATTAGTGACTAATAAAAATTCTCGTTATGTGGTACCGATCCTTGTCGGTACTAATTGCCCTCTTCTTAAGAATTTGATTTTCTAATCATTGTTAATTAATTTATTTACCCAATAAATTAATTAACATCGCTCTTAGGTCACTCTATCGTTAGGAACTAATAAACTTATCATTGTGTGGTACTGATGCCTATCGGTACCCGACTGCTCTACTTTGGGAAATTTAATATCTAATTTTTTTAATCGTGCTTGATTAATTTGTCTACTTGACAAATTAATCACTGTCTCTCACTATCCCATTCCGACTTGGTCCTTGACTGGCTAACCAACCAGTCAACATACTGAATACCTCTCGTATGACTATTTAGCCTATCGGGTTACCGTTACCGATGTAATCGCCCCAAATTTTATACTTCGATCGCACCCGTCCCTCGGGTGGTACTATTCTGACATAGGGGTCGTTTTCTTACATTACGAAATTTCTAATGGGGCGGTTCACTAATCCTCATAATGTCCGTCCTTCTTTCCCGGACTTAGGTCATCGAGGGAGCTCGGGTTTCCATCCCGATCACATTTTCAGTCCTCGTTTCCTAAAATACCCCTTTGTGCCGTTTTAGAAATTTCAGCAGCATTTCCGCTTAATTTTTAGGTTTCCGGCGTTTAGGAAATGCCTCAAAACCATCTAACCTATTCTAACCTGCCACGTACTAAACCAGAGGCCTAATTTTTACGTAAAAGCTCCGCTTTTTACGTAAACATATTCACATTTTCTCACATTCTCTTTTTCGATATTTCACCCTTTTTTCTTACAATTCCTCAAGTCATTAAACCATAATTAATACATAATTATTTCCAATATTAAATTGAGGAATAAATAGATCAACACTACTACCAAAATCGTTCCCGTCGGCGGTCGGACGAACCGTTCGGTCTCGACCGTGCAATCTTTGAATCGTCGTTCTTCACTTTTGAAACTCCAGTTTGCAAATCCGATGCCGCGGATGTGTCCGGAACGTCGAAAATAGGCCAACGGGCCATTCTTCAATTTTCGGTCTCCGGGTCGCCGTTGACCGGCGTTGACCGCCGTTGACCGGAGTTGACCGGCGTTGACCACGGCGGCGATGGAAGTGGCGACCACCATCTTGAAGAGCTCGACGAGAGGAACACATTGGTGGTGTCAATTTCACGAATCGAGGCTCCTATCACCGGAAATCGGCTCTCGAAAAGTCGGCGACGGCGGCGGCGTTGGATCTTCATTTTTCCGGCGTTGTTGCCCAAAATTGATTTGGGGCTTTTGATCTACGTGTTGTTCTGAGCATTTTGACACCGACCTTGCAACTCAACTCCGCCGGAATAGCGAGATCCGACGGCGGCGATGGCGACGGCGACGGCGAACCTGGGGCGGCGCGATTTGGCGGCTGTTGACGTGAAATGAAGCCTGGGTTTTGTTCTACTCTTCACCACGAATCCATTGGGACCGGAATCGTGGCATTTGGACGTCGGACGGTGGAGATACGGCGGTTTGAAAAATTCGGCCACCGGCGGCTTTGGGCGGCGCGTGCGGCGTGCTCCGGCGTCGGTTCGGTCGTCTCGGCCCACCGTTGGAATCAGCTCGTCGAGAGCTTTCCAATGGTGCCGGCGGTGTCGAAAATGGAGGTCGGATTCGATGGTCGGTCACTGTTCATCTTCGTGTGGTGTGGGGAGGGAGAAAATGAGATTTGGAAAAATATGGGGGCTATTTCTCTAGAATCCCCAAAATTTCGTCCTTTATACAAATTTTTTGAAAAATTTTAAGATAGGCTATACTGACTAATTTGGGCGTGCTAAACCCAAATATATCAGTTTTATCTTCATCCGAGGTCGTCTTGACCAGTTTCTCGATACTGTATGGTTCCCGGTCAAAAATTACTTTCTGTGCTCAAATGACTAATTTGAGCATTCTGATTCCAAATATATCAGTTTTATATCAAGAAAAGGTCATCTTGACTAATTTCTTGATACTGTGGTTAGGCCTACACTGTGTTGACACTGTGCACGCATAACGAGGCGTTTTCGCGTGAAATTTCAAACACAGTCTCTCTTGACTAATTTGGACGTGCTGATTTCAAATTTATCAGTTTTACGTCCATCTGAGGTCTTCTGGACCAGTTTTCAGGATCTGCATGAGCCCGTCTCGAAAAACGTGTCAGGTGCCCGATTGACTAATTTGGGCGTCCTGAGTCTAAATATATCAGTTTCGGGGCGAGAAAAGGTCGTCTTGACCCTCATCCCGATACTGCGTATCCCTTAAACAAAATCTACATTTTATGCTCAATTGACCAGATTGAGCCTGCTGACTATTAATATATCAGTTTTATGCCAGATTAAGGCCGTCTTGGCCACTAACCTGACACTGCGTTTCTCACTATTCACAAATCACTGTTCACTATCTGACTGACTAATCTGAGCGTTCTGACTTTGATTTTGTCAGTCCATTGGCGAGAAGAGGTCATCTAGACCACTTTTCTCGATACTGTACATCTATTAGGGCAATTATCATTGCTGCGCTCAGATGACCAGTCTGAGCGTACTGATGATTAGCTCATCAGTTCTGTATCATGAAATGGTCGTCTAGACCGATTTCTTGATATTGCGTGTCTCAACGCATACTCACATAATAGGGTGGACCGATTTCACTGTCGATTACCCCTTTCACTGCATGAATAGTAATTAAACGTTACTATTCCTGTTTAATTCATTCAACTGAAAAGCACACTGTGCTTATTAACTTAATTACATCATTACATAGTAATTAAGTTTCATAATTCATGAGAGTCATTACAGTGGCTCTCGGCTCATTACACAGCCTTCTACACAGACTCTTACACGTGCGTGTGCAACGCAACACGGGCGTGTACATTTCAGACACGAGCATGTACTAGTTGAGACTACTCAACACGGCCATGTCTTTGAAACACATTCATCTATCTGAGCGGTACACAGCCTCTTACACGGTCGTGTACTTGACCATGTTTCTTAAATTTGCTAAAGGACATTAAATTATGTCCATTTTATTCCTTAATGACTTATTACATGGTAAGTAGGTGCCATGAAAATGGTGGTCATTACAGTATCCTCCACCGTATGAGAACCTGTGATGCCTGGTTTGAGATATAGTGGAGGTTGAACGTGTAGCACTCAACTCTGACCTAGCCGAGGCAATACCCCAATCAGCCAATGAAAAGCCCGTGACCGAACCACAACCAGCAGTACCCAAAGATAACGAGGACCCTGAACTAGTTCCTCAATCTCCTGAGCATCACGAGGGGAAAGATAACGACGAGGCTATCCCCGATGCCCAACCTGACGAAGAGTGGATAGAGATGCATGAACCCTAGGTCATCATCGCCAGTGATAATAAAGCCGATTTTGCTTGGGGAAATATAGATGAAGATCCTAAAGAATTCCCACTCAGTGACGATGAGGATGAGATAATGTCGGACATCGAGTCTGCGATATCTTCAGAATAGTAGGGACCTTTCACACAGGAATATTGTTTTTAGAATGTATAGGGGAACAGTAGCTCCCCCGTCTGACTTATAACATGTACTTTTGGGATCGTATTATGGGAAGTGTGTACCACTCTCACCAAGCTAGAAGTTGTACGCATTTTGATGTATATATATGTATTGTGGAGTATTTGGTGAAAGTAAGTATTATTTTGCCCTAGGGGCCAGAATGTGACTTTCCTACAAGTAAGACCAAAGACTAATGGGGAGTGCAGGATGGTTCCTAACACCCATAGGATGTCTCAAATACGATGCGGTAATCATATTAGGCGTCACAAGAGCAAGAAAGGAAGAGAAATATATAACACACATATATTATCTACGATGTTTAAGTTAAGAATATGATAAGTATTACGAGTCCCAAGTACAAGAGTTAAAAGACTTATGTTCTCATTTTTCGTTATGTGATAGGGTTACCTAGGTGACAATGGTGAGAACGAGAGCCTGAAACAACCAAGCTACATGAGACGACGAACTACGGGCACGTCTTGCAACAATGCGAGAAATGATGGTAAACCACCAATGGGAACTTCACCAACTCTGAGAACAAATGAACCAACAACGACAGGCACCCAACCAGTAGAAGTGCCGACTCAAGCAGCTCCAATAGCCCCTAACACACCTGGAGAGCAGGTAGTCCCGCCAGTCCAACCTCCACTAGCACCACCGGCCGTGGCTACTCCCACAGCAGCCAATGTTCCCATGCCAGCTCCGAGAGATGGTGACTCATATGAACGTTTTAGGTGCATGAAGGTGCTAGAATTCAAGGGGACAACAAACCCCAATGAAGCGAATGATTGGTTAACCGACGTCCAGGTCATTCTAGACCTCGTAGGGCTATCCGAAAGGGAAAAAGTATTATGTGCATCCTTTTCCTTACGCAAAGGAGTGCGCCAATGGTGGAAAATTCAGAGAAATGTACTTTAATGATGAAGCCTTAGCCGTACAGTAAGACGAGTTCAATAACTTACACTAGGGCAACATGGCAGTCACGGAAGCCATAAGGAAGTTTGAGCAACTAGCTCGACTGTGCCTAGATCTAGTACCGACTGAGACAGAAAAGGTCCGTAGGATGCTAAAGATGTTTCGAATAAACATCACCATCCAAGTCTGTAGCGGCAGCCATAGTCCCTCGACTGTGGCTGAGTTCATTAGTAGGGCCATCAGAGTTGAATACTGGTTAGCCCAAGACAAGGAGAGGAGGGCCCAGCTTTACAAGGCGAGAAGAGAAGAGAAGAATCAGCCGAAACAGTTCAAGGGAAGGCCGACCCCTGATCCACAGTGTAATAACCGGGAATTTTAAATTCTCGGAGTAGATTAAAATTGTATGTATATAACAATTTTAATGAATAAAATATGGAAAAAGGTGTGTTTTAATACTGTTGTGAATACTGTAAAAATGTTATGGCAGTGTTAATGTGTGTGAGTTCGGGAATTAAAAATCTTACTGGACATAATTGGGTAAGACGGTTCGAAAAGAGAGTCGAAAACCCTAGAAAATGCATTGAGATGCATGAAAATGATAAAAATTTACGGTAGAGAATTCTGATCAAACGGAAGCAAAATAAGACAAACTGATCGCACCAGAGGTGCCCGAAACCCGCCTACGCTATTTTCGTGAAGTTCTGTTCGGATCGGATTTCGGTCAAAAATTGACCACGAATTAATTAGTGAATTAATATAAATAATAGGATGACATCACCATGATTATTTCATAAACCAAAATTATTTTCTTTAATTAGGAAAGTAATTTTGAAAGATGTATGGTTTAGATTATGTTACTTTATGATCAATGGCCAAGTTCATACCAAAAAGCCATTGAAATATTTTAAAACATTTTTGAAAAAAGCCATTCGGCCACTTGGAAAGGAAGAAGAAGAAAATTTGATTTTTACCCCAAAATCCTTACTTTTTTGTCCTTAAACAATTAGCAAATTGTTGGAAAAAAATTACAAAAAAGTCCTTGAGTTTTGCTTATAAATAGGCATCAAAATCCATTCAAAAAAATGGAAAAATTAACCAAACTCTTGCCCTTTTTCTTCAGCCTAAATCCATGGCTTTCTCCCCCCTTGTAAGCCAAAATTTTGTTTTTCAATTTCACACCAAACTTAGCTTGCATTGCTATTCCAACATCAAGTCATTAACTAGTTAAGGTAAGCTTCAAAATTGAAGCTTTTCTCTTTGATTTTCCTTAGAAAATCTGTGGGTATGAGAGTGCGAAAACAATGAAAAAAAAATTGTTATTTAGTTGATGATGTGATGATGTTGTGAGTAGTTCAGTGTTGTAGAGATTAAAGCATGAAATAGGGTTTAGAAAAAAGCAAAAATTTTGCATGTTTTTCTTGAAAATCCGTGGCATTAGGGGTGTGAAAAATGCATGACTATTAATGTTTTGGTTTAGTGTTTATGTTCATTTAATTATGTATTGAACTAAGCACGAATTGGAATAGGGAAACAAGAAAATTTTGATGTAATTTTCTTGCTAAAACCGTGGGTATGAACACTAAGAAATGGAAAATTTTTAATGTTGAAAAGTGTCGATAAAAACCCTAGGAAAGAAAACAAGATTTTCTATGTGTTTATGCATGAAAATCCGTGGCTATGCTAGGGTTAGAATGCATGTTTTGTTAGGATTTGATGTTGTTTTATACATTAGAAAACCTAAGAGTGATATGTAGTGATGAAAAATTATTTGGTGTTGATTAACATGTAAACCGAGGCTAGTTTGGGAAAAAAAATATTGTTGTTTGTGTTGATTCCTGAATATTGATTTATGTGGAAAATTTTTATACAAAGTTTGGAAACTTTGTATAAAATAGGCCTCTGGTATAGTATATGGCAGGTACAAAGGTTTTGAGACGTACCTAACACCGAGAAACCTTAAAAAAAAATAAGCGGAAATGCTGCCGAATTTTCTAAAATGGCATAAGGGCATTTCGGGAAACGAGGGGTAAGAATATTGGACTCAGGGAGGAAACCGGGACCCCTTAGTGGATTAGGGTTGGAAATGGAAAACCAACCCAAAAGGAATAGTAAACCGATCCTAAAAGACTAAAATGCCTAAAACAGGAAAAAAATTCATGTTAGGGGTAATTTGGGAAATGAGGGAAAAATGTAGGTCGGGATAGGAAACCCGAGCTTCTCGAGGACCGAGAGCCAGGGACGGGATAAAAAACGTTTTAAAAATAGTGAAATGGCCATTTGAGGCTCCGAAACACTCAAAAAGCGAAAAAAACGACCCTTAATGATGGATGAATAGTAATCGAGGGCTGGGAAAAATGAAATTGAGATTTTGCAGTAATTTAAACTGTAAAATGATACAGAAGCCTAGGGAATATTATTTTAAAATATTTGGGCTTAGAAAATTTGAGAAAAATGATAGAACGGAATAGTTACGGTCCCGAGACCCGTTAAGGGCAAAATAGTCATTTTGACCAAAACTTTCTGAAAGGTTCGAAAAAGGACCCTAAAAGACCTAGAATAACTTAGATAAAATTCTAGGATCCAAAATAGAGATTTTAAAGTTAAAATCTAGAGTTTAAATAGTACACGGGCGTGTATAGTGAAACACGGCTGTGTATAATAGAATCGAGAGAAACACGGTTAGGGACACGGGCGTGTTGCAAACCATGTGTCACATAAAGATTTGAATGTTGTGTAAAATTTATCACATAATAAATATATTTAGAGTGATAATCAATGAAGGGTATTAACAGATGATATTATGTCTGTAGGAACCCAATTTAAAGATAAAACTGCGGAAGAGTTCCGAAAGTGGACGTTATCGCAATATTGGTAAGTTCAAGCATGTTCGTGTCTGCAACATGAAATACTGTGTTGATTTATTCTATACTAGATGTACACTGATATAAAGTCTTATAGACATTTGGGGATTAGTTAGAATAACATATCCCAGATAATGAGAATGAGTAAGACCTACGGGCAATGGAGTATAGTGACCTTGAGTGATGATTAATATCACTTAGTCAAGACTATAAATTGAAAGATAGTAATGAAACCATTAAGGCATACCGCCCCTCCAACATAGTGATGGAGGTTTTTCTCAAATCCTACGAGGATATCAGGGCTGTGGAGGCCGATGTTCTAAGTTCGTTCCTTAGACCCTCCCAGTCAGTACGCTAATAATCATCAGTACTGTCATAAACAGAGCTCTAAACTAGAAATCAAAATAGGGAATGAACAATCAATAAAATAATAAAAATCATAATTGAGCATAACCGAAGTACGCTAAGTATAGTGATTTCGGTTAGGGTTTGTGAATAGCAATCAGCTAGGCTGATGGGAATAGTATCCGGTTATAGTAATGTGAATAGTTACACGTTAGGGTAAAGTGAATAGTAACTAGTTAGGGTAACTACTACTATTTATCGATCAAAAGTCAAAGTTGCTATATATGGTGAATAATACTATTCATGATAAATAATACTATTCATAGAAAATTGAGTTTTCAATGTTTTTGAATCCGTATGATTCTTACTAAGTTTGTTTGAACTTACTGAGCCTGTTAGCTCACCAGTTTGTTCATGTTACAGGTAAGAAACCTGTGCAGTAAATTTCTGGATTGCGGCAGGATGCGAATGTGTCAAGGGGATAGGGAACTCACTGTGGACTTGGTCCTGCCATAAGTTTTCCGCTGAACTTTTTAAGTTAAAGATTTAAAGAGAATGTGTTTGGAAACAAAATATACAGTGCATATATATCTATTATATGTTGTATATTATGTTGTACTTTATTAAGACATGTAAAAGTTAGCATATTACATGGCTTTCTTACTTAGTTTTCTTAAGAAAAAGTATGTATTAAAGAAAAAAAAATTATGGGTGAAATTTTAGGCCCTGATAATTAAGTATTGTGAGAAAAAGAGTTTAAAATTGATGACCCGCATTCGGCACACGAGCCGTCTTGATCGAGCTTAGAGGCGATTCATGATGGTTGCGGGTGGTTGAAATCAGGGGGCGTCACACACAGCACAAGGGATAGAATACAGGAGCCAGCCAACTATACCGACAGCCTAACCAATATAACAAGAGAAAAGGGAATCCAAGGAACCAAGGGCAACAGAAGAGTTTCCCCCAAACGAAGTACAACCATGGGGGAAATAGTAATCAGTAATCACCATGCCCGAAGTGCAGGAAGAACCACCCAGGAGAATGCCACCTAGGCACTAGCGGCTACTACATATGTGACAAGGAAGGCCACTTCGCGAAATATTGCCACTCAAGACCCCAAAATCAGCAAAGCCAAGCTCGTGCCGCATGAAGATAGCTACATGCTGCCTAAGGAAGAATTGAAGGCCCCTCCATCAACCAAGGTAGATTAGAAGCTCCAGAGACGCAGGGGAGAATCTACGCGTTCACTAAAGAGGACGCGGAAGCCGGAACTTCAACCATGGTGACAGGCCAGCTTTCTGTCGCCAACTCCACTGCATTGGTTTTATTTGATTCTGGAGCCATGCATTCTTTTGCATCGTCAAAGTTTGCTAGGAAGATAGGTCAGAACGTAAATAGAATGAAACAAACTTTTCAAACTGCGTTTCCCTCGGGGGAAGTTTTGTTGTCTAATTGCTGGTTATGCCACGTACCAGTAATTATCTACGGATAGGAGCTGGGTATCGACTTGATCATCCTCGATATGCATGACTACGACATGATTATAGGAATGGACTTCCTTACCAAGTACCAAGAGGGTCATAGATTGCCAAAGACGAGAAGTTACCTTCGAGCCAGATGGAAACGAGAAGTTTATTTATGAGGGCATATCGTTGAAACGGCCGAGAATGGCGATTTCTACCATGAAGGCCTACAAGTTTCTATCTTGTGGATGTAGCGGATTCCTTGTGCACATCGTATACAAGTCTCAGGAGTTCGAGATAACACCAGACAACAGACCAATAGTACGAGAGTTTGTAGAAGTGTTTCCCAAAGATCTTCCAGGACTTCCACAAGAGCGAGAGATTTTATTCGAGATCGAGCTTTTGCCAGGATTAGCCCCTATAACCAAGGCCCCGTATAGAATGGCCCCAACAAAGTTAAAGGAGTTTCAAACATAGTTAAAGGATCTGATGGATAAAGGATTCATTCGACAGAGCTGTTCGTCATGGGGAGCACCAGTATTATTCGTTAAGAAGAAGGACGGGACCCTGAGAATGTGTATTGACTATAGGGAGCTGAACAAGATCACGATCAAGAATAAGTATCCATTCCCTTGAATCGATGATCTATTCGACCAACTCCGAGGTGTTGCCATATTTTCAAAAATTGACCTACGATCCGGGTATCATTAGCTATGAATTCGTGATGAAGACGTACCCAAGACGGCTTTCCAAACACGATATGGGAACTACGAGTTCCTCATCATGTCATTTGGGCTGACGAACGCACCTGTAGCTTTCATGGACCTGATGAACTGTGTCATCAAGGAATTTTTAGACAAGTTCATCATCGTATTCATCGATGTTATACTCGTGTATTCTAAGACGAAAGAGGAACATGAGGAACATCTGAGAGCCGTTCTACGCAAGTTAAAGGAGCATCAGCTATACGCCAAATTCTTTGAATGTGAGTTTTGGTTGGAGAAGGTCCACTTCCCTGGTCATGTAGTCTCCAGGGAAGGAGTATCCGTGGATCCAGCAAAAGTTGAAGCAGTTAGCGACTAGTCGACTCAGAAGAATATAACGAAAACCCATAGTTTCCTCAGTTTAGTAGGCTACTATCGACGTTTTGTGGAAGGATTCTCAAAGCTAGCTACACCACTCACAACACTTACCAAGAAGGAAAGGAAGTACAAGTGGACTGATAAATGCGAGTAAAGCTTCCAGGAGTTAAAGAGTAGACTCACGAGCACTCCAATTTCGACCATACAGGATGCTGCATAAGGGAATTTTGTGATCTACAGCGATGCGTCCAAGACTGGATTAGGAGCTGTACTTATGCAAAATGGTAGAGTAGTCATGTGTGCTTCGCAACAACTTAAGAACCACAAAGGGAATTACCCGACACACAACTTAGAGCTTACAGCAGTCATCTTGCGCTCAAAATATGGAGGCACTACTTATATGATGTCAAATGCGAGATCTACACGTACCACCATAGCCTCAAGTATATCTTCACATAGAAAGAACTCAACATGAGACAACGAAGATGGTTGGAATTGGTGAAGGATTATGATTGCAAAATCCTATATCACCTAGGCAAAGCCAATAAGGTGGCCGATGCACTGAGTTGAAAGCACTCTTCTACGCTCACAGCAATCCATGTCCTGCTAAACACACTGCAAAAGGAGATACGTAGCAGCGAGATTGAGATTTTATCAAGGAGGTTATCTAAAATGACCCTCTAGTCAACCCTCTTAGAGGAAATCAAGGCCGACCAAGACATTGATTCAACCCTAATCACACTTAAAAAGGAGGCAATAGAGGGACAAAATTCAAAATTCCAAGTCTTTAGGAATGGCATACTCTATTTCAAAGATAGGGTATGTGTTCCGAAGGATGAAGAACTTAGGAAAAAGATCCTATTTGAAGCTCATGACACACCATACTCGGTACATCTAGGAGCGAATAAGATGTACCAGGACCTAAAGGCAAGATTTTGGTGGCCAGGAATGAAGAATGATGTCATCGAAATTGTAGCAAAATGTCTCACTTACCAGAGAATTAAAGTAAAGCATTAGCGATTAGGAGGAGAGCTGCAAAAGATTGAACTATCGGAGTGGAAATGGGAGCAAGTTACAATGGATTTCGTGGTCGGATTGCCTAGAACTACAAATAGAAACGATGCCATCAGGTAATTGTAGACCGACTGACAAAATCAGCCCAATTTTTAGCAATGAAGCTGAGCTATTCCATGGAAAGGTTAGCCGAGATATACGTGGCTTAGATAGTAAGACTGCACTGTGTGCCAAAATCAATCATCTCAGATCACGACGAACGCTTCATCTCAAGGTTTTGGCAGAGCATTCAAGAGTCAACGGGCACCAAGTTAAAATTCAACACAACTTTCCATCCTCAGACTGATGGCTAGTTTGAGAGAACCATCCAGATGCTAGAAGACATGCTGAGAGCTTGTGTCCTAGACTTCAAGGGAAATTAGGACCAGAAGCTACTCTTGATAGAGTTCTCGTACAACAACAGCTACCATTCCTTAATTGGGATGGCATCATACGAGACACTCTACGGAAGGAAATGCAGATCTCCATTGCATTGGCATGAAACTGGAGAAAAACAGCTCACCAGCACGGACTTCGTCAAAAGCACAACAGAAGACGTGAAGCTCATACGAGAGAGACTGGATACAACTCATAACTGTAAGAAGAGCTACGCAGATAAACGACGGAGGCCTCTCGAATTTTAAGAAGGTGATAGTGTTTTCCTTAAGGTGGCACCTATGAAAGGGGTGATGCGCTTTGGGAAGAAAGGAAAGCTCAGTCCTAGATACATAGGACCTTTCGAGATTCTTGAGAGAGTTAGGAAGGTGGCCTATAGATTAGCCCTTCCTCTTGAATTGGCCTCGGTACATAACGTCTTTCACGTTTCCATGTTGAAGAAGTACGTGCCAAACAGTTCCTACATTCTAAGTCAAGAACTAGTAGAAGTACACGCTGATCTGACGTACGAGGAGAAACCTATGCAGATTTTAGCCAGAGAAGACAAAGTCCTCAGAAACAAAGATAGCGTTTGGTATTGTTTTTGAAATCTGTTGAGATTTCAAAAATGCTGAATTTGAGATCGTTTTGAAAACTGGTCTGAGATCGTTTCTGAAACTGTGTTTGGTTTTATTTTCTGAGCGTATGTTTTGAAAAATACAAAAATGAAACTGTGTTTGGTTATATTTTTGAAAACTAGTCATTTCATAGTAAGTCAATGAAAACATATTTGTATTTAATTTAGAAAATATTATTATAAATACCAAAAATTAAAATTTAATAAAAATTTTTAATTAAAAATCAATAAAAATTTTTAATTAAAAATTAATTTCAATAATATTAAACAATTCATAATATCAATTAAAACATAATTAACCATTATATTTAGTTACAAGTATATTACAAATTAATTTTTAATAGTAAAAGTAACATTTATCTAAAAAATTACCAATTCTATATACCATAACAATTATGATACATATTGTTCCCACATTACTTGTGCTATTTGATCTCTGAATTGGCTCATACGTTCTCGGCCTCTATTAGTGGAACCAACATCAGAAGACGGTGCAGATTCACGGTTATTTGTACGTTGTTGATTTCCTCGTCGTCTTTCAATATCTTCTACAGGCTTGTCAATGCTATAGTCTCTAAATAAATTATCATTTGCATCATACATCTTAATACAATTATGAATAACGCAACATGCAATTACTATCTGGGCTTGCTTATGTAAAGAAAAATTGGACATATTCTTCAAAATACCAAATCGTGCTTTGAGAACACCAAAACACCTATCGATGCAATTGCGTAACGACGAATGCCTGTAATTAAATAGTTCAATTGGTCCAGTTGGTTGTCCATTGTTTCTAAATTCAGATAAATGGTACCTTTCACCTCGGTACGGTGCAAGAAATCCCGGCATGTTGCTGTATCCAGAATCAACAACATAATATTTAGGCCATGGTGGCCTAAAAAATTGGTTAGCTGGATCTTGTAATGCATGCAGTAATACTCTAAAGTCTGCAGCTGAACCTTCCCATCCACTATAAACATATGTAATTATCATATCAAAACTGCATGCTACCATTATATTCTGAGTACAAGTGTGTCGTCTTCCCCGATAAACTCTCTGTGCAGTCGCAGGGACAATAGCCATCACATGTGTGCCGTCAATAGCTCCGACACAGTCCTAACACAAGTAATGAACCACAAAAAATTTTAAACCATATTATAAAAGTACTAACCACCTATTTCAAACTTAAAAAATAATACAAATTTTACCTTAAACCACGGCCAATACTTATCGCTATTTTGAATCTCTAAAGACATAGTGTTTGGGTTTGGTTGGCGGATAAAATCTGGGACCAATGCACAAATTGCTCTAAGAACATTATCAAAATGTTAGCTAACTGTTTCTCTAGAATGACAAAATCTGTCTTGTATGACTCTGTTACGGTCAGAATAACCAATGATCTTTAAGAACATCATCAGCCATTCTTCCACTGATAGTCGACTTCTAGATAATAATTGACGTTCTTCAAGTAGCCGAGCTAATGCCAAAAAAGGTTCTTTATACATACGAAACAATTCATAGAATACTCCAGCATGGCCATCCAACATATTTAAAACATATTGTCGTCCTGTTAGTTCATCATTATACCGAGGTTGCCTAGTAATTGTTGGTACAAGATCTAGTAATAATTGTAAGATCTCGTCTTCGTCGTCAGATGACTCAAATGAGTCGAAAAAAACCAACTCCTCATCAGTATCCGAACCACTTGATCCCATAATAACCTACACAAGAAAATCAACTCAATTTATACATATTTGCCACCAAGAATAATAACACAATAGAAACAGGAAGTCTTATAATAAATATAACTCAACCAACTAGGCACTACATAAAAGTTCAACATACTAAAATCCCAAAAGTGAACAACATATAACGAAATCTAACTTAATAAATCAGTTACTAAATAATAGTTCAACAAACTGAAAGAGTTTGACAAACTGGAATGAGTCTAATAAGTTAAAACCAATCATTAACGAATAACTACTTCGCTAAGCTGAGGATGAAACTATGATGACGCTCGGGTTTAAGCTTCACAAATGTCCCCCTGAAGTCCTTGTCCTCTGTCAACGTCTTAATTGTCGTCCCATATGTTATGTCATCCAAGTTTTCTATTTCATCCAACAACTGAATACAAATGTCAATATTATGGGGATCTTCAGTCGAGGTCTCAGCTAGACTTGTGTCCCCAAGACGTGCTCGCTTTGCAGCTAGATATTGCTGCAAGACATTAGTGCGTTACACTGACGCCTCACTTCGCAAACTCACAGACTTTGCCAACAGCTCTACTGCTGACTCCAGTGCAGTTTTTTTCTTGTTCCTGGAACGGCTACTGCTGCCCTCAGCATTTCCCAAATGGTTGTTGTCTCTCTGGAGTTCGTGCGACTCATCCGTACCTTCGTGTAGAGCTTCGACATTCACTGAAGGTGCTGGTGTTGCACATGGCACATTAGCTGCTGTTTGCGGACCTATGGCATTACAGCCTGTTGCAATAGTCCCAACAAAAATCTCCTTTAAGAGGGAAAAGTGTAGTAGACCATTCTTCTGATACTTTTTAGCCTTTGGATTTTGCTGCAAAATGAACAAGTATTTAGATAAGCCAATGAACTAACTTATGCAAAAAAATTCTGAATTCCATTTAGAAAAAGGTACATTACTTGTAAATAGGAATCCCAAACTTCATCTGAGGCTGTGACTGTGTTTGCATCAGGATCCCATCCAAATCCAGTAGTTTCAATCAAGCTTTCGAACTCTCTTGTGCTACGTCTAAGCCTATTCCACTTATTTTTAAGTTGTGTCACTGTAAGTTGCTTATTAAAATTACTATGTATGTCATTGGAAATTTTCATCCACGTTTTTTTGTCTAAAGTAGAGGTTTGAAGTCCTTTTTTTGCCTCCTCATATAGCAACTCGATAAAAAAAGATTCCAAATTTTCTCCCCATGTAGCATGATCCTCAGTAGTAGTATCGTCATTGACATCCATTATGTTAATATTACTGTTGTTATATTACATATCAATCAAATAACAAGAGTTATCAACATAAGTGATCATAGAGATGTAAACGACAAGCAAATTAAACATATTTGATTGTTGAAGATGTGATGTCGGATTATACAATGCCAATAGGCAGCTAGGTTCATTAAAACATGTTTACAATATGTAAAGGAATCAATCTAAAAAATCACGACAAAAAAAACGACATTAAAACGTTTACAATACTATGAAATTGCACAAGACGACACAAACTAGAGAAACGACAACAACTAGAAAAAAACACATGAGAATTCTTTTTTCCCAATGTGAGAAGAATAAATTTCAAAGACAAGTCACCACCATACAAAAGAAAAAAGTTCTGCATATATCTTTTGGCTTTTTGAAATTTCTTTATATTTCTCCTTTTTTCGAATTCGTTTATGAATGGATTGTTATGCCAAGTAAATTGCACTATAGAATCTGTGGGACAACTCTTTTTTCACATAGACTTTTTAGTTTGAACAAATTAAACAGCTCAGTTTTTACTTGGAACAAATGGCTAAAAGGTAGCATAACTAAAAGCTGGTAATGTTTTTCATAACCAGACTAACAGGGGGTATTAATTTCTTCAACCAAAAAAATCCTAGCTGGGACCATGATCGATTGCAATAAGGCAGAAAAACGTTTTAGTGTGGTGTGTTCTTTAGATTTTTGCAAGCATCGACCTCTTTCGGCTTGATCAAAGGGCTTATTTCAAATAAATATTGGTAAATTTACTTATTTTGCACCTAGTAAATGGGATGCGCACTAGAAGAGGGTTATCTCCTAGTCTTTTAGTAAGATTACATAACTTACTTATATATGTATCTCTGCAATATGTAATAAAAGATTACATCCTTATCTGTCTCTCTCTCTCTCTCTCTCTCTCTCTCTTTCTCTACTGATACCTGAAATAATGTTAGACTAATGCAGCCAATGTGAGTTACATTTTAACCACCGATGAAGAGTTTCAGTTTGGCTTTACATTATAACCAATGTGAGCGGGAGTTACTCTGTCAGCATGAAATCAAAAGCATAAAATTGAAGCTCCTAGTTTAGGAATTTACAAAAATTGTAGTTGCAATCAAATGGGGGATCAGAATTCAGAAAGGAGAGACACCCACAAACTGACAACAGAGGAAATTAAACTAATAAATTAAAGAAACAGTAAGGGATTGAGTAAATTTAAAAAGTTTTCCTTACATGAACCGAGACAAGCAAACGACACAGAGCAATTAAACCGAAAACGACACTAATATACATTTCCTTACATGAACCGAGACAAGCAAACGACACAGAGCAATTAAACCGAAAATGACACTAATATACATTTCCTTACATGAACGAAGACAAGCAATTCAACAAAATCTGGCTGAGAGACCAGTTGATTTCAGTTGAAGTGAACTGAAATCAACAAACACAAATCACAGCAGATCATTCAAAAATACAAACCGAGCTTCCAAATTGAAATCACAGCTCGGTTATTATGCCAAGGATGCTACCACAATAACCAAGCTTCCAAATTCAAATCAACAAACACAAACGACCTGAAAACGGCAATGGCAGCTGTTTGTGTTAGGAAATGCCCTAATTATTAGAGACATTTTGATGTATTCATTTTGAACTGGATAATAAAATTATACTTAGAGGTTATTCATTACATTGCTATCTGTCCTCGTCTTATTTACATGTTAAAGTAAATGTAAGCAAATATGGCTCACTGACTGCTTGTGTTAAAACTGTTAGAACGTTGCATGCAATGGACTTTTGTATGCGAGAAGACAATGTTCTAAAGTTAGCAGTCTAAACTATGGTCTGTAGTCTATGGGGTTAGACCGAGCATCTAACTCATGTTAAGACTATTATGTTGTCTAAAGCCTTAGAGGGGACGGTCTGTCTTGACTGTCTGGAGCTGGACTCCCAAGTAGAGACATGGATATGTTGCTTGGTGGTGACATATTAGACCGGGACTAAAGCATGATTGATCTACGTAGTCCGCTATGAGTGGATCAATCTGCTTTTGACGTTCATTATGCAATAACCTTAATCCTGAGTAAATGAACTACTTCATGTATATGACTTGTGTACTTTGATGTTCCAATGGCTAAAGCGTCTCAGAGGTAGTAAGCTTATAGACCGGTTCGTTGGGTGCATGACTTGTATACGATGAAGGGTTTGTTTGCAGATATTGGAATCATAGCTCTGAGGAGTTAAAGGTATCCTCTTAAAGGCATTATACTGAATGTGAAAATGGACAAGGCCTTGGGTCGTCTGCTGGGCGGATGACTTCTTATTCACATATGGTGAATAATCATTTTCTAGATTCGGTAGTATAATGGAACTTTAAGATAGCCTGATCAGTAGGATTAAACGGACTTTGACCTAAGGCTGATCATGGATATCATATGAGGGTTTTGCATATATGACAAGGTCATTGGATGGTAGCTCATCACAGGCTTACGTAATACGGTATATAATTGGGAGTTCAGTTTCAGGTTTATAGTGGTGTGACTCTGAAATTAGTGATCATATGATTGAGTTGTTCGGTACAGAATGATGATCATATGGAATCACGGGAGCCCGATTATATATGTCCAATCAGTCCCTCTACTAGCTCCACATAATTCCTTAACGTTTGGCAAATTGATTTGTGTATGCTATTGGCTAGTTTATTATGCATGGATGGTGATGACACAGGATTAGGATGGTAGACAAGATTCTCTCCGGTTGGATTCAGTTTTTGTTTTGGATAATAGAGTACACAATTATTCGAACTCCAAATAAAGTTGCCATGATTTTATTTGAGATTGGATTGGAGTTGTAGAAAATTATCCATGAGAACAAGAATATGAAACACAACCATTTTGTGGAATTTGAAATTTGAATTTTGAAATTTGAAATTTGAAATTTGAATTTTGAATTTTGAATTTTGAATTTGAAATTTGAATTTGAAATTCGAATTTGAAATTTGAAATTGAAATTTAAATTTGAAATTTGAAATTTGAAATTTGAAATTTGAATTTGAAATTTGAATTTGAAATTTGAAATTCAAATTTTGAATCACAGTCCAAGTAGGATTCGAATTTGTTGTGGAAAATCCACAAGGTTTGAAATTCGAATTTAAGTTGGATTTGGAGAGGATAATCTTGTTGGAATCCTACTTGAATTTTGAATCCAAATCCCAACAAATAAGGGACGAAATTTTTGAGGATAATGCTCATGAAAATTTCAGATTTTGTGGATTAGATTCAAGGGTAAATTCAAGCTTGAATCCTAGTTGAATTTGGATTCTCTTCTTCCCTAAAAGTGGCCGAAATTTTGGAGCCTAAATCCAAGGAGAATTCGGTTATTTTTTGGATAAGGTTGAGATGAGATTTAGCTTGAAAATCCTAGTGGAATTTTGATTCTCCCTTATCCATAATGGCCGAAATCTTTTGGAGGATTTTCTCCTTGTGAATTTCGGATTTTTTTGGTTGAAAAAGGGAGATAAGATTCTAGTTAAAATCTTGTTGAGATTTGGATTAGATCTATCCTAAGAAAACTGAATTTTTAGTGGAGATTATCCCTTGGAAAAATTCGGATTTTATGGGTTTGGATAAGGGAAAATATCTTTTCCTAATCCAATTCAAATTCAGAGATTCACCTCATGCAGGTCTATAAATAGAGGTCCTGCCACTCCAGTTCTCTTAGACCACAGACTCTCAGGTGAGCAGGCTTATTGTTGCACAGCTCATCGTGACAATAAAGTTCTTTAGAGATCTGGGTGGTCGGAAGAAGACTAGTAGTGCTAGCATACCGATCGAGGTTCAGAGTGCCCACACACTCAGCCATTCGGGAATTGGAGAATAGTAGAGAAGGCTAGTTGGTTGAAGCCTCCGGTCACTCTCCTCCTGTTCATTGGCGTCCTTGAGGTATGAGTTTTAATTGTTGTTGGTTTATTGTATATGGCATCATGAGATATTTAACGATTTAAAAATTTTTATTGTTCCGCTGCGCCACTCTGATACGTTTTTTACCGATTTATTATCCTACAATTGGTATCAGAGCCATCTCATGACTATGCCATGTACATAAATTAGACAATTACTTAGTCTTTTTATTTATGTATGGATTTGATATTTAGAGAGTGGCATTCTAGGGTTCCTTTATGTTGTTATCATGTATTATGTATAAAGTATGTGGTTATTTTAATTTTTTGAATTATTATAAGCATGCTTGTTTATACTGGTTATGGTTCCTTAGAATTTAGAAAAATTGTATCTAGGAATTTTTTATGTAACCATGGGAGCAGTTTATTAACACTGTAATTTTCCCATGGATATTAATTTTTGTCTCTTAGAATTTTTATGGATAGAATTTTGTACACCGGAAACGGTATAGGAATTTTTTATGTAATTATTCTTGGAGGAGATTGAAGATTGAAGACCGTAATTTATTTTTCCCAAAAGTTAAATTTAATTTAAAGGTTGAAATTTTGATTGTGTGGAAAATTTCAATTTAATTGGGATTCAAATTAATTTTTGGAGATCCTAAAAGATAAATTAGAATATGGCACGAAAATCGAGACACGACCCCTCGGGATAGGCCAACAAACCTTGGTGGGGCTGCAGCCCCTGCCCTCGGGCAGGATGGGGCTGCGGCAGCCCCTGTACAGGCCCACACCACCCACGGCCGCAGGCTCTGCCTGCAGCGAGGGGTGGCCGTGGCCTGCCCAAGGCTGGCCGCAGCCTGGGCGTGCAGCCTCTGGCTGCAGGCGCTGCCTGCAGCCTGCCGGCTGCTGCGCCCAGTCTGGACGTGCAGCCTAGTGCTGCAGGCTTGGCCTGCAGCCCGGCAGGCTACACAAGGGGCGGCCGTGGGCTGCCAGCCCCTCCGGGGTTGGTGGCTGCCCACGACGGCTGCCGCCTTCACGGGCGGCGGTGCGACGGTCCAAAATTTGAAAATTTTGATTTTTAAATTTGAGATTTAATTTTAAATCATGTTTAAAAAATATGTAATTTAAAATTTGAAATTTTTGAAATTACATATTATTACACATGATGATTAAAATTGTTTAAAATTTAAATTTTTGGAAATTTAAATTTTAAATAATTCTTGGGATGAGAAATAAATGGAGAGGCTACATAAAGATGGATACAAGAAGACGGAACAAAATTCAAGACCCAAAGAATGCTTTGGATGGAATTTTGTAATCTTTATTTTCTTTGTTCTAGGATGGAACCATAGCTTGGTTATTCTGTCAATTATTTTTTCTGTGATATGTCATGGATGTATAAATATGTATTGATGGATGTTTTGTATGCATATTTGATAACATGTCATATAGGATAGGTGAATGCCGCTCATACTATATTGATCATACATAATTTGTCAAAACTTGCATGTTTTTCAAAATATTGAGTGGGAGAGGGTTTCAAACAAAACCCACGGCCTCCATTGTTGATCCATATGTGAAAGCATGGTAACGCCTCGCGTCAGTTCCGACCTGACCACACCCCTCGGTAGGTGTTTACCGCCGCCGGTATACTAGATTGGATCTCCTATGTGGAAAACGTGTTCGGGTGCGATCCTATTCATGACCACCCCTCGGTGGCTTGGTAGGACGTGGATCGGGCTACGTAAACAATGGTTATACACTCAAGACTTGTTTAGTTATTAACCTTCCCTAGAAGCTCTGTTAACTAAACTGGTGGCCAAATAAGCGGTTATTAATATATGTCTTAACCTTGGAGGATTTAAGGCAACATATATTAATTGGACGGGGTCCATGTTCCGGCTATTTGTTCTCATGACCACCCCTCGGTGGCTTGGGGCAATAGGTGCTGAGAATTACCGTTGCAATGCTACATTTTTTTCAAGTTTCATGTAGGAACATACTTGTATGTTTTATTTGCTAAATTATCTACATATTTGCTTGGGCTTTGTAATGATGTCTAGTATAATTTTATTTCAGTTCAAAATGTCACCGACACCCCTCATTTCGATACTTACTGAAAATAAGTTGAATGGCGACAATTATAAAGATTGGAAAAGAAATCTATTAATAGTTCTCAGCTGCGAGAGACACAAGTTCGTACTGGACAAACCATGCCCACCTGGGCCCAAACCTGACACACCACTTGAGGAGGTCCCGGTTGCCTATAATCGTTGGAGAGAATCCAATGAGATAGCTCGATGCTACATCCTTGCTAGCATGACGAGTGCTTTACAAAAGCAGCATGAGACTTATCAAGTTGCTGGGGAGATCATGGAAAATCTGGAGGACATGTTCGGAGGCCAAGAAAAATTGGCTCGACAGTCCGCTATCACCAGCATTATGAACTCCAAGCAAAAGGCTGGTGCTCCGGTGAAGGACCATATGATCACTCTAATGGGATTCTTCGCTGAGGCTGCCGAGAATGGTGCTGAGTTAGACTACAACACCCAGATCGAGATGGTGTTCAAGACTCTGTCTAAAGATTTTGTGGGGTCTAAGGCCGCATACAATCTGGCGACAAAGGAGTTAGGACTTACCGAGCTCATAAAGCAACTACAGGCTTATGAGCGGATGATCAGGGATGAAGATGTGGTCCGACCTAAAGGAGAGGCCAATTTGGCGGAATCTTCCAATCCCTCACGGAAGAGGAAGAGGCCAAATAAGAAGCAAGTGGCTTCCAGTTCTTCTAATCCTCCTGTCTCGGACGGGAAGAAGAAGAAGAAGAACAAGAAGCCGAAGGACCCTAAAAAGTCCAAATGCTTCCACTGTGGGAAGGTAGGTCACTTCAAGAAGGCTTGCCGGGAATTCCTAGCCTCCAAGGGCAAGGAAGGTAAGGAACTTCATTACTTAGAAGCGTGTTTGGTGGAAGAATCGAAAAACACATGGGTCATTGATTCGGGCGCCACTAATCATGTTTGTGTTTCTATGCAGGGGTTCGTGGAAACGAGAAGTCTACATGATAGGAGCCTCTCGTTGCGGACTGGAAATGGTAGCTTTGTGGTGGCTGAGGCAGTGGGAGACGTTCATCTTTATTTTGATCAATTTAGGTTTATTTTATTGAAAGACTGTTTTTATGTTCCTAATTTTAGGAGGAACCTTATATCGGTAGCTTGTTTAATAAAGGATTCTTATTCAGTTTCTTTTAGTAAAAGAGTTGATATTCGTAGAAATAAGTCTTTTATCTGTTCTGGATGGATGGATGGAAACCTATATTTGATCAGACCAAAGATGTACTCACTGCTTGACACTGAATTAATTGATAACTCTAAAAGGTTGAAAGTTTCTCACTCTAACAAGGCGTATCTTTGGCATTTAAGACTTGGTCATATTAATCAGGATAGGATTCAAAGATTGGTGAAAGACGGTCCTCTGGAATCTCTGGAGGAGGTACAACTTCCCCAATGTGAGTCTTGTCTAGAGGGTAAGATGACTAAGAGGTCTTTTGGAGCTAAGGGTACAAGGGCTCAGGAGCTCTTAGAAATTGTGCACACTGACGTATGTGGCCCCATGAACGTCACAGCACGAGGAGGGTTCGAGTACTATGTCTCTTTCATAGATGATTACTCGAGGTATGGATATGTGTATCTGATGCACCGCAAGAGCGAAACCTTTGACAAGTTCAAAGAGTATCGTGCGGAAGTGGAAAAGCAATTGGATAAATCCATAAAGACACTTCGATCTGATCGAGGTGGCGAATACCTCTCTGATGAATTTCTAGGACATCTTGTAGAGAACGGGATTTTATCTCAATTGACTGCACCTGGTACTCCACAACAGAATGGTGTAGCCGAAAGGAGAAACAGGACCTTATTGGATATGGTACGGTCCATGATGAGTTACTCAACGCTGCCATTATCATTTTGGGGACATGCTTTACAAACGGCGTGCTATATTCTGAACCAGGTTCCGAGCAAATCAATTCCTAGAACTCCGTATGAATTGTGGCGTGGCAGGAAGCCCTCCCTTGGACATATGAGAATATGGGGCTGCCCGGCACATGTACTGGATGGGGATGCGAAGAAGTTGGAACCAAGATCAGAATTATGCATGTTTGTAGGGTATCCAAAGGGAACTAAAGGAGGTCTGTTCTATAACCCGAAGGAACAAAAGGTCATTGTCTCAACCCATGCGACATTCTTGGAGGAAAGTCACATGAATGACTTTAAGCCTCGAAGCAAAGTGGTGCTAGAGGAGTTATCGGGTGAAAGAACTGCTCCACAGATTTCGGTCTTGGACGCAAGTCCGAGTTCCAGTGAAAGACCTGCAGACGATCAACAATTTAGGGTGCCTCGTCGTAGTGGGAGGGTTTCTAAGAAACCTAATTTCTTTATGTATGATGCTGAGGTATACCAGGCCGAGGCTCATGAGCATGAGGAAGATCCGGTCACATATGATGAAGCTATAAAGGATGTTGATTCTAGATCTTGGAAACAGGCTATGAATAATGAGATGGATTCTATGAAATCCAACTCTGTTTGGGAACTTGTAGATTTGCCGGATGGGATAAAACCCATTGGATGCAAATGGGTCTACAAAAGAAAGAAGGATGCGGAAGGGAGAGTGGAAACTTTCAAAGCTAGACTGGTTGCAAAGGGATACACGCAAAAGGCTGGAATCGATTACGAGGAAACCTTTTCGCCTGTTGCTATGCTGAAGTCTATCCGTATTCTTCTGTCCATTGCTACGGCTCTCGATTACGAGATCTGGCAAATGGATGTCAAGACGGCATTCTTGAATGGCCATCTTGAAGAGTGTATCTATATGATACAGCCCGAAGGGTTCGTAGCAAAAGGCCAAGATAAGAAAGTCTGCAAGTTGCTTAGATCCATTTATGGATTAAAGCAGGCATCCCGCTCATGGAACCAGAGGTTTGATCAAGCGATTAAGACATTTGGTTTTGAGCAGAACGTTGATGAACCTTGTGTTTATAAACGTATTAAGGATGGAAAAGTGGTCTTTCTGATACTCTATGTCGATGATATACTACTCATTGGGAATGATGTAGGGAACTTATCATCGGTCAAGCTTTGGCTACACCAACAGTTTGACATGAAGGACTTGGGAGAAGCTAATTATGTTCTAGGCATTCGTCTCTTCAGAGATCGAAAGAACAAAATGATAGCATTATCCCAAGCTTCATACATAGATAAAATAATTGACAAATATGCAATGCTAGAGGCAAAGAAAGGCTCACAACCTTCTATTGCCGGTCTAACTCTTTCATTGGATGACTGTCCCAAGACATCGGAAGAAAGAGAGCGTATGAGTAAGGTCCCTTATGCATCCGCTGTGGGTAGCCTTATGTACGCTATGCTTTACACTCGCCCAGACATATGTTTTGCAGTAGGTATGGTGAGTCGATATCAAGCGAATCCTGGAACCAAGCACTGGCAAGCAGTAAAGCATATACTCAAGTATCTTAAGAGAACGAGGGATTATATGCTAGTGTATTCTGGAGGGGACCTAACACCCGTAGGATACACGGACTCAGACTTCCAGACTTGTAAGGATTCGAGGAAATCGACATCTGGATCAGTGTTTTTGCTCGGAGGAGGCGCCATTGTGTGGAGGAGCGTGAAGCAGGGCTGCACAGCTGACTCTACTATGGAGGCTGAGTATGTGGCTGCGGCTGAGGCATCTAAAGAAGCGGTTTGGCTCCGCAAGTTCTTTAGAGACCTTGAGGTCATTCCGGGTGTTGACAAGCCTATCACACTTTACTGTGATAATACAGGGGCTATTGCCAACACAAGGGAATCTCGGCACCACAAGAGGACCAAGCACATCGATCGGAGGTATCACATAATTAGAGGGTATGTGGAGACAGGACAAGTGGATGTATGTAAGATCGCGTCCGAGGACAACATCGCTGATCCCTTTACTAAGACTTTGGTAGCTAGAAGCTTTGAGAGGCATGTAGAGGCGATGGGGATGCGTAACATGGCACATCTGCTGGCTTAGGGCAAGTGGGAGATTGTTAGGAAATGCCCTAAGTATTAGAGACATTTTGATGTATTCATTTTGAACTGGATAATAAAATTATACTTAGAGGTTATTCATTACATTGCTATCTGTCCTCGTCTTATTTACATGTTAAAGTAAATGTAAGCAAATATGGCTCACTGACTGCTTGTGTTAAAACTGTTAGAACGTTGCATGCAATGGACTTTTGTATGCGAGAAGACAATGTTCTAAAGTTAGCAGTCTAAACTATGGTCTGTAGTCTATGGGGTTAGACCGAGCATCTAACTCATGTTAAGACTATTATGTTGTCTAAAGCCTTAGAGGGGACGATCTGTCTTGACTGTCTGGAGCTGGACTCCCAAGTAGAGACATGGATATGTTGCTTGGTGGTGACATATTAGACCGGGACTAAAGCATGATTGATCTACGTAGTTCGCTATGAGTGGATCAATCTGCTTTTGACGTTCATTATGCAATAACCTTAATCCTGAGTAAATGAACTACTTCATGTATATGACTTGTGTACTTTGATGTTCCAATGGCTAAAGCGTCTCAGAGATAGTAAGCTTATAGACCGGTTCGTTGGGTGCATGACTTGTATACGATGAAGGGTTTGTTTGCAGATATTGGAATCATAGCTCTGAGGAGTTAAAGGTATCCTCTTAAAGGCATTATACTGAATGTGAAAATGGACAAGGCCTTGGGTCGTCTGCTGGGCGGATGACTTCTTATTCACATATGGTGAATAATCATTTTCTAGATTCGGTAGTATAATGGAACTTTAAGATAGCCTGATCAGTAGGATTAAACGGACTTTGACCTAAGGCTGATCATGGATATCATATGAGGGTTTTGCATATATGACAAGGTCATTGGATGGTAGCTCGTCACAGGCTTACGTAATACGGTATATAATTGGGAGTTCAGTTTCAGGTTTATAGTGGTGTGACTCTGAAATTAGTGATCATATGATTGAGTTGTTCGGTACAGAATGATGATCATATGGAATCACGGGAGCCCGATTATATATGTCCAATCAGTCCCTCTACTAGCTCCACATAATTCCTTAACGTTTGGCAAATTGATTTGTGTATGCTATTGGCTAGTTTATTATGCATGGATGGTGATGACACAGGATTAGGATGGTAGACAAGATTCTCTCCGGTTGGATTCAGTTTTTGTTTTGGATAATAGAGTACACAATTATTCGAACTCCAAATAAAGTTGCCATGATTTTATTTGAGATTGGATTGGAGTTGTAGAAAATTATCCATGAGAACAAGAATATGAAACACAACCGTTTTGTAGAATTTGAAATTTGAAATTTGAAATTTGAAATTTGAAATTTGAAATTTGAAATTTGAAATTTGAATTTGAAATTCAAATTTGAAATTTGAATTTGAAATTTAAATTTGAAATTTGAAATTTGAAATTTGAAATTTGAATTTGAAATTTGAAATTCAAATTTTGAATCACAGTCCAAGTAGGATTCGAATTTGTTGTGGAAAATCCACAAGGTTTGAAATTCGAATTTGAGTTGGATTTGGAGAGGATAATCTTGTTGGAATCCTACTTGAATTTTGAATCCAAATCCCAACAAATAAGGGACGAAATTTTTGAGGATAATGCTCATGAAAATTTCGGATTTTGTGGATTAGATTCAAGGGTAAATTCAAGCTTGAATCCTAGTTGAATTTGGATTCTCTTCTTCCCTAAAAGTGGCCGAAATTTTGGAGCCTAAATCCAAGGAGAATTTGGTTATTTTTTGGATAAGGTTGAGATGAAATTTAGCTTGAAAATCCTAGTGGAATTTTGATTCTCCCTTATCCATAATGGCCGAAATCTTTTGGAGGATTTTCTCCTTGTGAATTTCGGATTTTTTTGGTTGAAAAAGGGAGATAAGATTCTAGTTAAAATCTTGTTGAGATTTGGATTGGATCTATCCTAAGAAAACCGAATTTTTAGTGGAGATTATCCCTTGGAAAAATTCGGATTTTATGGGTTTGGATAAGGGAAAATATCTTTTCCTAATCCAATTCAAATTCAGAGATTCACCTCATGCAGGTCTATAAATAGAGGTCCTGCCACTCCAGTTCTCTTAGACCACAGACTCTCAGGTGAGCAGGCTTATTGTTGCACAGCTCATCGTGACAATAAAGTTCTTTAGAGATCTGGGTGGTCGGAAGAAGACTAGCAGTGCTAGCATACCGATCGAGGTTCAGAGTGCCCACACACTCAACCATTCGGGAATTGGAGAATAGTAGAGAAGGCTGGTTGGTTGAAGCCTCCGGTCACTCTCCTCCTGTTCATTGGCGTCCTTGAGGTATGAGTTTTAATTGTTGTTGGTTTATTATATATGGCATCATGAGATATTTAACGATTTAAAAATTTTTATTGTTCCGCTGCGCCACTCTGATACGTTTTTTACCGATTTATTATCCTGCAGTTTGAAATTCACAAACCATGCCAACCAAATCACAGAGCAATGTCAACCAAATCAAAACGGCAATGGCTACCACAGCCATTTGAAAACAGCAATATCAACCAAAATTGACACAGATCAGCCCTAATTCCAATTAGCTCATCGACTCAACAATTGAAACAAATCCGATTAGCTCATCGACTCAACAATTGAAAAAATTCCCAAATTCTAGGGCAAACTATCAAAATCTACCACATCTTAAACCCGGCCGACAGTCCAAAAAACAAAAACCGAGGGAGAGAGTCCGAGAATGAGAAGCTTACCTCCGATGAAGCAGATGCCCGAAACAGGAAGCTTTGACTGTGATTGTGAGAGCCGACAGAGACCAGTGCAGATGGCGATGAACGACAGCAACCAGGGTCGAATGAGCCGACAGACCTCGGGCGACGGCGATGAACTAGCCTAGGGGAAGAGAGACAAAAAGCAGACGACGATGAACTAGCTTCAGTTGCCGGTGATGAACGATAGAGAAAGAGAGTGGTGGAGGCGAGAGGAGGTTCGGCGGGGCGAGCTCACGGCTAAGGAATCGAAAACGACTGAAAACGAATGAAAACAAATTTTTTTCGTTTTCTAACTTATACGGTAAAAACCGAGTAGGTTTCAAAATCCGTTTTCAAAATCGTTATAAACCAAACGTGATTTTGCTGTGATTTTGAAATCGATTCCCTAAGGAATCGTGAAATCTATTCCGAAACTGTAACCAAACACGCTCAAAGTCGTTCCGCTTGTAAAGGTGTTATGGTAGAACCACAACATAGAAGAAGCCACGTGGGAACGGGAAGAGGATATGAGGAGAGACTTCCCAGACTTACTCTAATTTTTGAGGATGAAAATTTTGTAAGAGGGGTAGGTTGTAAGGACTGCCCCATCCCTGTACCATAAATTTCATTTAGTGAGAAATTTCGAGACAATTTAATGCATTTAGTGCAAAATTTGATGAACACAGGCATATACACGGCCGTGTGAGTGGCTGTGTACTGCCCAGACTATATACGTGAAAATGGCCGAGTGATTGTACATGGCCATGTAGGTAAACACGGTCAGGTACACGACCGTGTAGGTAGCCATGTACCATCTGCACTATACACGAACATAAGGTGGTATGAGTGAACAGGGTCATATTAATGAACATGATCAAGTACACGACCGTGTAAATGACCGTGTATTGATCGCGTTGTTGAGATGTCAGCAGATGTGTTGGTGAAACATAGCCGTGTGGAGTGACACGCCCAGGTGCACAGCCGTGTGTGATGTCATGTACCAATTGGGAAAATAAAATTTTCTAAAACACGGTCATGTTGAATAAAGACACGCCTGTGTAGCATACACACGCCCGTGTATGGGACCGTGTAAGACACCGTGTACTAATCAGGAAAATGAAATTTTTCCACGACACGGCCGTGTTTAGCAAAGATATGCCCGTGTAGCCTTGCACACACCCGTGTAGGGAGTCGTGTAAGAGGCCGTGTAAAGAGAAGAAAACCCTAGTAAGGAATACGATATCGAGAAAATGGTTTGGTTGACCTTTTCCCATTGAAAGACCGATAAAAATGGGCTCATCATGTCCAAATTAAGAGAGACTGTGTTGAAAATGTTGCGCGAGAACACTTCGGTATGTGTATGCAAGAACAACACAGTGTAGACACAACCACAGTATAGGAGATGAATGGAAACCTAGTGCAGAATGGGCTCTTAGGTGATAGAAACCAATTAGAAATCATCCGTATAAGAATCAGATTGAAAAAAATCTGATTTCCGGATGAAATTTGAGCACTGTCAAGAAAGGATCGAAAACTGCAATATAAGACTAGACTGTGAAGAGAGTAACACAGATGAATTCCCTTAACCCCAAAACCATGTATTCTAGCTGGAAAATCAGTTGACTTGCAGTAGATAGAAACCCCAAAAAGTGACAAATAAAATATTGAGGTGATTGATGACACATTATATAAATAATGCATAGATTTCACACACCATTCTTTCCCTACCTTCTCCCTTAAATGGATGCCTACCATCTGAATGATTGGGGCTGAAATGAGCATATTTTATCCCCAAAATTAGCCTAAAGTTGGCTTGATTAATCAAGTTTTAGTTGGCTAAGTGAGATTAGGTTTTGTCTATAAAAGGAATGGCCTTACCTTTGGGTTTAGTTTCCTTTTTTCACACTCCAAAATTTTAGCTCACATTTTCTCTCTCCCCCTTGCTACAACCGACCATTTCTTAGCCCCAAAACCACCTATTTTCAAGTTCAAACCTTGCCAAAAAATATATAAAAAACAAGCCCCTTCAAGTTCGAATTAAGAGGAATCATTTCCAAGTTGTTTCAAGTCTTTCAAGGGTGAAATTCTAGACTGATTTTGTGGTTTTAGTTCTTTGTTTTAAGTTGATGATTAAGAGAAAATATTTTGGTGTTTGTTAGCACAGGAACTGATCCCCATTCCTTGTGGTTTCCAATGGCTACTTTGTCACCAAAGCCTAAGTTTGAAGCACCAAAAAGGTAACAACCGAAAAACCCTTGTTTTTGTGGTTAGTGATTTTTAAGTTTTGATCAAAGCCATTTATGTGTTTTTGTTTATGCACATGGGTTGTAATAATTTTTATTTCGAACCCTTAAGTTTCTATTTCAAAGTTTATGTGGTTGTGATTATGTTTATAAAATTTTTACTTAAGGTTAAGAATGTAAAGTTTAGTGATATAGCTGGACATAAAACTGTCCTCAAGATAGGTCACGGATTTTGGTCATTTCGACCCACTTAGGTTCTGATTTTGGGATTTAGTAAAACACAATGTTTTAAGGAAATTCGTTACGGTCATTTTTGCATCAAATAGCGTTCGGCCAAAAACGACATTTATATAGGCTTTTTGAGTGTTTTTCACTCGGTGCCCAAACTGGGGGCAAAACTGGGAATAGAACCCGACCCCAGACCATAGTTTCAGATTTTGTTAATAACAGACCCTTTAGATTCCGAACCAAACTTTGGGCTCAACACAAAAGTTGTAGATCTCATCGAGACCTTGAGAACGACTACGCGTGTTTTAAAAATTTGGACGTTTCGGGCCTTAAACAGAGCCGCTTTCAAATAGGTGTAAAACTGGAAGTTTTGTAAAAACTGGGCACAAAGCCCACAGATTTAATGAAATTAGGAGCCGTTAGAGTTAGAATTAGGCTCTGAGATGAACACGATATTTGTTCATCTCATCGAGAACGAAAACTTTATGCTCGCTAAAATCACAAACGAAGCTGTTTCAACTTAATTCCAAAATAGTTTTCAAAAGTGGTTCAAAACCACCTTTAAAATACATGTGTTAAGAATGCATATTTCATACTTCAAAATAAAGATGTATTTACAACGCTTTAAAATAAAGATGTATTTACAACGCTTTAAAATAAGAAAAAAAAAACGTCTCTCACCTTCCAACGGGGTGATAAAGGGACGGGATCCAAACACACCATTTGTACCAAGAATTTTTATAAGTAAACCAAAACATTTTTCTTAAACAAACCAAAATAATGAGGGTAGCTTAGTAGCCTACCACACCAAGAGAGCCCTAGTAGCCCTGTAGGCTACTACACCTGTTGAGCTATAGTGGCCCGGTGGGCCACTGTACCAAAGAATAGTAGTCAACAAGGCTACCACATCCAATAGGCAAGTAACCTGGCCAGTTACTACATCAAGTTTACGCTTAATCTGGTAGACCACCTAGTGGCCCATGCACGAGATAACAGGTCAGTTGACTAGTAGGTAACCAGTCAAGGACCGTGTTCTATACAACATTGAGAGGAACGATGATTAATCTATCAAGAAGACAGTTAATCAAACAACGATAGGAGTTGAATACCAAATTCCTAAAGTAGGCCAATAGGGTACCGACGAGCCTTGGTACCACATAGAGACGTAAGTAATAGTCACTAATAGTATTAGTGACCCAACAAAGGTGCTGATGAGTTACGTTATTGATGATAGGTGGTAGCCTGTGAGTTGATAAAGGTGTGAGTACTAGCACGAAATTGCTTGCAATTAGGTAAGTACAACTCCGCGTACAGTATGAATAAAATGATGTTAAAATGATGTTTTATATATGTTAAGTATCCTATGCCATGTACACGTCGACGCACAGCATATCAAGAGCATGTAGTTTCACAATCAAGTAGATTGATAAAACAGCAAGTTAGAAGCCATACGTCCCTGCCGCGTAGGCCTTGGGATAGCTTAAAAAAGCACATGGCTAGAACAGATAAGCAGGATGGAGTTTAATAGGTGTGTCGTACCAGCTCTTTCCATTGAAAGGGTTTTCAAAGTTAAAGTAAGAGAAAGCAGAAAGTTGAGCATCCGTTGATGGCTCTTCGGCCTATATAGTGACCTCAGGCGTTACCATTGGTCTGCACGCACTCAGTACTGACATAGGGACCCAAAGAAGACAAGATAAAGAAAAAGAAGATGTTAAAACATAAATGAACATAACCGGATCATGCATTGGTCAACGTATACATTGTTCTCTATGCTTCTAGTTTTCCATGAGATACCTTTCCGTGTAAGATATGCTATGTCATGCATGAGATATGTGAAGTTGTATTTAATGAGGTGTTGAGTGATGCTATGATATATGATATGCTATATGGTATCTGTAATGACTGGTGTGCTCACATGATTTTAAGTATGTGTTATTTATAAACATGTTTTGTAGTAAACATGTTGTACTTACTGGGCGTAAAGCTCACAAAGTGTGTTCATGCTGTAGGTAAGCGTCCTAGGGCTTAATCACCTGTGGGTGATGATGGCAGCGAAGGCGGATATGAGGCGAGGTTGTGGACACACTGTGAGTATTCTTCTGCATAATATTTTGAGTAAATAGTATTTGTAAATAGTAATGTTAAGGTGTATATTTTGAAACAGTTATCGTTAAACGGTATTTACGATTGATAACCATTAAATTTATTTTTGAATAGTAATTAAAGATTGTACTGTACGTAAATAGTAAATACGTGTGTAACAAAAAAAATCCCTAATTTTGGTATCAGATTTAAGTATAGGATGTATGTAAGTATAAGTATTAGTTGAAGAAAGAAAGTTTTTGGTGACGGTCCGGGCCACTGAGGGCACGGGTTGCCACCACTGGTACGCCTTAAATGGTTTTATTACCATCTTTCAATTATAATTTTGACCAAGTGACATTAATCGTCACCTCAAGGTCACTAACCTCCATCGCTCGTAGGCCTTAGATATTCTTTTCCTTTTATTATGTGGGACCTGTTACACTAACTAATCCCCAAATGTCCATAGGACTTGATTCCTAATGTACAACTAGTACATAACAAATTAATACAGTATTTCATGTTTCAAACATGAAAATGCTTGAACTTACCAATACTGTGTTAATGTCCACTTTCGGAACTCCTCTGCAGTTCTATCTCTAATTTGGGTCCCTACAAACATAATATTGTTTGTTAATAACCTTTATTAATTATCACTTTAAATATATTTATTTTGGATAAATTTTACAAAAAATTTCCATTCTTTATGTGATACATAGTCTGCAACATGCCCGTGTCCCTGACCGTGTTTCTCTCGGTATTATTTTACACGGCCGTGTTTCACTGTACACACCCGTGTACTAATTAAACTCTAGATTTTAACTATAAAATCTCTATTTTGGGTCCTAGAATTTTTATTTAAGTTATTCTAGGTCCTTTATGGTCCTTTCCGAGCCTTTTAGAAATTTTTGATCAAAATGACCATTTTGCCCCTGACGGGTTTCGGGATCGTAACTATTTCGTTCTATCATTTTTCTCAAATTTTCTAAGCCTAAATATCTTAAAATAATATTCCTTAGGCTTCTGTATCATTTTACAGCTTTTTATACTATAAACACCTAATTATTCACTTTCAGACCCTCGATTACTATTCATCCGTCATCTAGGGTCGTTTCTCGTTTTTGTAGCGTTTCGGAGCCCCAAATAGGAATTTCACTACTCCTAAAACATTTTTCATCTCGTCTCTGGCCCTCGGTCCCTGAGAGGCTCGGGTTTCCTATCCCAGCCTAATTTTTTCCTTGTTTCCCAAAATACCCCTAACATGAATTTTTTCCTGTTTTAGGCATTTTAGTCATTAAGGGTCAGTTACTATTCCTCTTGGGTTGGTTTTCCATTTTCAATCCTAATCCACCCAGGGGTCCCGGTTTCTTTCTCAAGTCCAATATTTTTACCCCTCGTTTCCTGAAATGCCTTTATGACGTTTTGGAAATTTCAACAGCATTTCTGCTTGTATTTTAAGGTTTTCTCGGCGTTAGGTACGCCTCAGAACCTTTGTACCTGCCACGTTCTATACTAGAGGCCTATTTTATACAAAGTCACCAAACTTTGTATAAAATTTTCCACATTAACCAGTATTCAAAAATCAATACACAACATCAAATTCTTTCCAAATATAGCCTCAGTTTATCATGTTAATTATCACCAAATGTTTTTCAACACAACATTCCAATACCACATATCACTCTTAGGTTTTCTAATGTGTAAATCAACATCAAAACCTAACAACATTTTCATTCAACCCTAGCCTTTAATGCCACGGTTTTCATATTAAACCACATAGGAAAATTTTGTTTTCTTTCCTTGGGTTTTATCAACATTACTCATCATTTTTTTTATCACTAAAAATTTTCCATTTTCACCACACATAGGTCACGGTTTTCACAAGAAATCAAGTACCACTTTGCTTGTTTTCTTTATTCCAATTCATGCTTAAATAAATATAGTATCAAACCCACATAAATCACTTAGACAGATCACCAATTTTTCCACATCCTTTCTTCCCTATAGGCCCACGGATTTTATGAATAATCATGCAAAATTTTGCTTGTTTCTTACTTCCAAAGCATGCTCTCATCATTCTTAATATTAAACCAAATCAACACATCAACAAAACATCAAAATTTTCAATGTTTTCTACACCTCAATACTCACAGATTTTCACTAAGAAAACACATGAAAAATGCTTCAAATTAGAAGCTAACCTTATGAACTTGTTCTCTTGCAACCTTGATTATGATTGAAAGTTATTTTGGTGTGAAATTTTTGGAAATTTTTAGCTTGGACTGCACTTAAGGGGCACGGTTTTGGTCTGTAGAAAATTGGCAAGAGTTTGGCCACTTTTCTCTATTGTTTTGAATGAATTTTGAAGCCTATTTATAGGCAAAAGCAAGGGACCACTTAGCAATTTTTTTCCAACAATTTGCTAATTGTTCAAGGACTAAAATGTAATATTTTTGGGCCAAAAATCAAATTTTTTTGCTGCCCTCTTTCTATGTGGCCGAATGGCCTTTTTTCAAAATTTTTAAAATTTTTTTCCATGTATTTTTGGCTAGATCTTGGCCATTGATCAAAAAGACATCAAATCCTAGCCATACACTTATTAACCTTTACTTTCCAAGCCTTGAAATTTGTATTTATGACATCACAAATGTGATGTCATGCTAATATATATATTAATCTACTAATTAATTCGTGGTTAAATTTTGATTGAAAGACAAACCGAACGGAACTATACCAAAATTGCATAGGCGGGTTCTGGGCGCCTCTGGTGCAATCAGTTTGTTTTATTTTGCTTCCATTTGGTTGAAATTCTCTATCGTAAATTTTTATCGTTTTAGTGCATTTCAATATACTCTTTAAGGTTTTTGGCTCCATTTTCGAACCGTCTCACCCGTTTCTGTTCTGTAAGATTTTCCATCCCCGAACTCACTCACTTTAACACTATCGGAACATTTTTACAGTATTCTCAACAGTATCAAAACATAACTTTTTCATATTTTATTCATTAAAATTGATACATACATACAATTTTAATCTACTCTAAGAATCTAAAATTCCCGATTATCACATTCAACCCTCCTTATAAAATTTTCGTCCTAAAAAATTTAGAACAATTGGGGTACAAATTCCAAATTTCATATTCTCGCTCCCATGTAGCCTCTTCAATGTTGTGATTTCTCCATAGCACTTTGACTATTGGGATCGTTTTATTCTTCAAAATTTTATGTTCGCGTGCCAAAATTTGAACCGGCCTTTCTTCATAAGTCAGATCTTCCTGAATTTGGATCAGTTCATGTTTCAACACATGGGATGGATCCGATATATACTTTCATAGCATCGACACATGAAACACATTATGCACTGCCGACATTTCTGGAGGTAATGCCAATCTATAAGTGACTTTACCAATGCATTCAATAATCTCATCTGGTCCAATATATCTCAGACTTAATTTCCCTTTCTTTTCGAACCACATTATTCCTTTCATCGGTGAAACTCTTAGGAATACGAAATCCCCTTCATTGAACTCCAGGGATCTTCGTCTTTTGTTTGCATAGCTTTTTTGTTAGCTCTGGACTATTTTCATCCGTTGCTATATTTTTATAACTGCATCCACTATTTCTTGTATAAAATCTGTCTTATGCAGTCGTTTTTCTTGTAAATCATACCAATGAACCAGTGATCTACACTTCCTTCCATATAGAGCTTTATAGGGTGCCATACCTATCGAAGCTTGGTAGCTATTATTGTACGAAAACTCTATCAATGGAAGTTTCTCATTCCAGCTCCCCGGGAAATCGATTGTACACACACGAAGCATCTCTTCTAGCGTTTGAATTATTCGCTCAGATTGCCCATCCGTCTACGGATGAAATGCTGTGCTCAGACACACTTCTGTTCCCATAGCTTTTTGTGCACATGTCTAGAAATTCGAAGTGAATCGTGGATCACGATCTGACACAATGGATTTGGGAACTCCATTTAACCTAACTATGTGGTTAACATACAAGCTCGCTAACTTTTCCAATGAAAAGATAATTTTCACCACAATGAACCTTGCTATCTTTGTCAACCTGTCGACAATAACCCAAATGGCATCATAACCTTCTCGGGTCTTCGGTAGTCCTACCACAAAGTCCATTGTGATATGTTCCCATTTCCATTCAGGAATCTCCAATGGCTCTAATTTTTCACCTGGATGACAATGTTTAGCCTTAACATTTTGATATGTCATACATCTGTTTACAAACTCAGTAATGTCTTTCTTCATCCCCTTCCACCAGAATTATAGCTTCAAATCCTAGTACATCTTACTGGCTACGGGATGTACTGAATATGGCGTTTCATGGGCTTTTGCCATAATTCGCCTTCTTAATCCTTCATCGTCTGGGACTTGAGTGCTTCCCTGATGTAGGATTATTCCATCTTTAGACACTCCCTCTTGAGGACTAGCTAGCTTCGGGTCTCCTTTTTGAGCCTCTCTGATATCCTCATACAACGTTGATTCTAGTTGCAATGCAGCCAATTTTCCAATTATCAGCTCCACCTTCAGCATGTTGATTTCTTGCTGCAATGGTTTTGGAAGTTTTCTAATCGACAGTTGTTGCGAAACAATAGATTTTCTACTTAACGCATCTGTAACGTGATTGGCTTTTCTGAGATGATAGAGGATTTCACAATCATAGTCTTTTACCAGCTCCAACCATCTCCTCTGTCACATATTTAGCTCTTTTTGCATGAAGAAATACTTTAGACTTTTGTGGTCAGTATAAATCTGACACTGAGCTCCATATAGATAGTGTCACCAGATCTTCAATTCCAAGTCATGCGTGGGATAATTCTTCTCATGGTCCTTTAATTGACACGAGGCATAGGCAATCACCTTGTCGCCTTGCATCAGGACAGCTCCTAATCCCATCTTTGAGGCGTCGCTGTAAATTAGGAACATCTCCCCTTCAGTAGGAAGTGTAAGTATTGGTGCACTGGTTAGTCGTTTCTTCAGCTCTTGAAAGCTTTTCTCGCACTCTTCGGTCCACTCATACTTCTTTTCCTTACGTGTAAGAGTCATGATAGGAGCAGCAAGTCATGCAAATCCTTCAACAAATCTCCTATAATAGCTAGCTAAGCCCAAGAAACTTCGTATTTCCGTCACATTCTTAGGTGCGGGCCACTCATTTATTGCCTCTACTTTTGCAGGGTCCACGGCAATTCCTTCCTTGGAAACTACATGTCCAAGAAAATGTACTCTATCCAGCCAGAATTCAGATTTAGAGAATTTGACATAGAATTGATGCTTCCTTATCATCTGCAGGATAATTTTTAGACGTTCTTCATGCTCCTCGATAAACACAATGACAAACTTGTCCAAATATTTCTTAAAGACTCGATTCATCAAATCCATAAAAGCAGCTGGCACATTAGTTAACCCAAACGGCATTACAAGGAATTCATAACGACCGTAGTAGGTCTGAAATGCAGTCTTGTGGATGTCACTCTCCTTGATCCTCAGTTAATGGTATCTTAATCGCAGATCAATCTTGGAGAACACTGCTGCACCTTTTAGTTGATCAAACAAGTCATCAATTCTAGGTAACGGATACCTATTTTTGATAATGACGCTGTTCAACTCCTGGTAGTCAATGTACATGCGAAATGATCCATCCTTCTTCTTGACAAATAACACTGGAGCACCCTATTTGGAATTGCTCGGACGTATAAATCCTTTGTCAAGAAGCTCCTTCAGCTGCTCCTGTAACTCTTTTAATTCTACTGGTGCCATTTGGTATGGTGCCTTTGAGATAGGTGTAGTTTCTGGCATCAGCTCGATCTTAAAGGAGATTTCTCGTTCAGGTGGCAATCCTGGTAACTCCTCTGGGAAGACATCGATGGATTCTTTCATGATAGGAACGTCTTTGACTTGAAGCTTTCGTTCCTCCATCACGTCCATTATGCATGCTAAATATCCAGCACAACCGCTAGACATTAGCCTTCTTGCCTTCATCAAGTTGATCATTATCGTCCTTGGTTTACATGATGATCCGGCATATTCGAATCCATCTTCCTGGTCGGGTTGGAACCTTATCTTCCACTTCTAGCAATCGATCTTGGCTTGATATTTCCCTAGGAAATCCATTCCTAGTATTACATCATAGTCAGCAAGCTTTATCATGATCAATTCTGCAAACAACTCCCAATTTGCCATAATTATTGGTACATAAGGTAACCAATAATTTGACATCGATACTTCCCCTGAAGGTAGAGCTGTTCTAAATGTCATACTCATATTGTCCTTAGGATATCCTATCCTATTCATAAATTGGTATGAAATGAATAAATGCATAGCTCCGGAGTCAAATAAAATAGATGCCAAATTATGAGCGATAGAAAACTGACCTGTCACTACATTTAATGTTCCGGCTTCCGCATCTTCCTTTGTGTATACCATAACCCGAGCATCCATATGAGGAATGCATTCTGATCTCTCCTGCCTTTCAGAATGGGAAGAACCTTCAGCCTTGGCTTGTAAAGAATGTGCCTGGGAACGTGGCTGTTGTGTCTGAGATGAACCTTGCACATTTTGCCTATTTTTAGGACAGTTTTTGGCAAAATGACCATCTTTTCCACATTGGAAACAGGCATTTGGGGCCATTCTGCATCTGCCTACATGTCTTTTCATGTAGACTATGCAGTATCAAACAATAGGTTTAGTATTATTGCTTAATCTCTTCTACAGATTCCTATTTCCAGAATTATTTCCTTTTCTCTTCCCCTAGGACTGCTGACCAGAAGTACTTGGCTGTCCAGCCTTGACATTTGAATTAGGCTTACTGCTCTGTCCAACTTGAGATACAGCTTGAGTAGCCTTGGCTAACACCTTCTCCTTCTTCCTAGCATCCCAAATCTTCTCTTTTTCCTCTTTCTGTCGAACCAGATAATATTCAACCCTCAATGCTCTACTTACACAATCAGATACAGTAGTAGGTGGTGTCAATCCGCTATCCACCAATGCTGAGATTTCAGGGTGAAACATTCCCAGTATCTTCTAAATTTTCTCCCTCTCCATGAAGACAACATACAGGCACAGTCGGGATAGCTGATCGAACTTGCCACAAGCTTCAATTACTAACGTGTCCCCCTGCTTTAATTCTGCAAACTCTCTTTGTTGTGGTCGCAGTAGTACTGGATTATAATACTTCTGATTAAATTCTTCCAGGAAATCTATCCATGACATTATGTACATGTTCCTTCTCATCTTGACTGACTCCCACCAAAACCTTGCATCCTTTTTCAGAATGAAGGATGCGCACTAAATCCTTTTTTGGTCATTCAACTCCATAAATTCCAAGATCGTATGGAGTGAAGATAACCATTCTTCTGCTTCTAGAGGGTTTATGGAACCCTTGAACTCCTGTGGCTTCCTTCATCAGAATCTTTCATATAGTGGCTCGTGGTTGACCCAGGGTTGTAGTTGGGGTTCTATTACTTCTTCTGGTACTACTGGTAGCACTTCTGGTTCAGGTGCGGCCATTTATGGCTTTTGGCCCTCTTCTTGTCCTTTTTTTTACTCTATTTGCTCGAGTCTTTGTCTTAACTCAGTATTTTCTCTCATTTGGGTTTCTATTAGAGCTTCCAACTCGTCCACTCTTTCTGACAGGACTGGACGTCCTCTCATATTTTGTAGGTTTTGCGGATTCACCATCTTTTCTATTTCCTATAATCGCATGCAAATCAATCATTAGATTTTTTTTTACAAACATATTTTTTTACAATATAAATAAAATAGTTTTTAATCATCATATAGATTTCAACATTTCATCCATCGAACATGTCAAAATATAATGGTCATTTCATTTCATTTTAAAATTTCAAATATACATCAGTTCGAAGGCTTTTCTAAAAATAGCCTCTCGATACAGTCATATATACACATATACAGACATATATATAGTTATATATCACATGTGTTTCTACACCTAATCTCCTGGCTGGGGTTGATCTAAAATTATCAAAAATTCCACTAGATCTACTTCATCCTCATCCATTCCATTTCCAGTCTCGGATGGCGTTGATCCTTCAGCGGGACCCATACCCTCTGGTTGCCTTGACGGACCAGCCTCATTGTGGGCGACCCCTCTACCTTAGGTCGTCCACCTTATCTTGCTTACTTTCTTTATTCTTTGCTTAATCTTACTTAGCTTGCTTGTCTTTATAACTTTCTTCTCCTTGGGGTTTAAAAGATTTGTTCTTGAAAAACTAGGAATATTTTTTTTTTTAACTGGAGGAAACTATTGATTCTTGAAAATTGTGTATACATAAATATATACGTACTTCTTAATACTTTTTCCCAAAATATATTTTGGAGTCTTGTTACTTTAAAGTACGTAAAAATAGAAACATACTTTTAAGCTTGTTTCACTACTTTACATACTACACTCTTGTCTTGTCTTTATACATATATCTCACTATTACACTTTCTTTCTTTTACACCTTGAGTACAGCGGAATTCTGCGAAACGGAACCATAACCCGTCCATGACATCGCTGGGATCTGCCTGTCAGTCCGCTACTCTTGTTTCATCTTGCTGGTTGCTTTCCTTTATTACCTACAGCACGAATAGACTAATGAGCTAAAGCTCAGTAAGTACAAACATACATACAAGTAAATAAGCTGAATACACCACTCTAGGGTTAGTCAACTTAGGACCAATTATTTTCTTTAGTCCTATACTACTTGTTCTTTCTATTCTATTTCTTTCTTTTCTTTGCTTTGCTTTATCTGCTTAATCTTTCACTTGTGGGCCCGTGGTTGGACGTACCTAGTGCGCGCAGACCAATAGGGGATCAGGGGAGCGACCCACCGATCAACCCTAAGGTCATCTCTGGACTACTGACCTTATAGGTAGTAAGTCATGCCATAAACTACCTCATTATTAACGAGGCAGCGCCACACTTCTGGGGTGGAGGCAGGAAGTTAAGCCATAAACTACCTCATTATTAACGAGGCAGCGCCACACTTCTGGGGTGGAGGCTATCTGGGAACCTCACAACTGGGGAGGCCGGTACGCCAACCTTAACTTTTAAGTCTTATTAATTGACTTAACTTATTTCTCTTTTCTTTTTCTAATCTTGCTTACTATTCTCGTGAACATGTTAGTATCATGTCACAACTGAATAGCTTAAATGTGTATATATATATATAACACAACTCTGTGGTAAGTCCATTCGTGAGTAGACAATTAAATGTCTGTACTTACCTTATCAATCTCTTCTCTTTTTCTCTCTAGGATCTTTGATCGCCCTCCTTGTAGGTCGATTTTTGGATCCTACAGACAAACTTTGTCTGTTAATTTCATTTCCATTTATAGCTTTTATTTTTTTCATTAAAAAGCTTAAATAGAACCTATTTACAACTTTTTGGGCTTTATTTATCATTTCCCCAATTTTCCCCAACTTTTGCAAAATTACGATTTTGCCCCTGTATTTTGGCAAAATTACAGTTTTGCCCCTGACGGAATTTTATTGATCCAGACTGCATTTTTGGCCCTCAGGAACTTTTCTGACTCTTTTCTAATCATTACCGGGTTCGCTTCTATTTTATTTCTACTTTTCACTTTCCCGACCCTCGGGAAGCACTATTCCGACCCTTACGTCGGTTTAGTGATTTTCTATCGTTTCGGAGCCTCAAATGGACGTTTCACTAGTATTTAAAACGTTCATCTAGACATTCCCGACCTAGGTCTTCTAGGCTCGGATTTTCCGTACCCGACTCGGACCTTTATTTCATTTCCAAAAACGCCCCCCGCTCGGGGTCGGTTTTCCGTTTCACTCGCGTTTTACATTTTCAAGGGGACGGGTTACTATTCACGAACCACCCCTTAGATTTTCCTTATTCAATTTTCCGTTAAGGACTCGGGTTTCCGACCCGACCCTAAACTTTTATTTTTAAATCCTATTTTACCCCGAAAGCCGTTTTCGAAATTTCGGCAGCATTTCGGCGTAATTTTAAGGCTACCGACGTTAGGTACGCCTCGAACCATATGTACCTGCCACGTACTATACCACAAGCCTATTTTATGTAAGAGTTTTCCAAACTTTTACATAAAAGCTCACAAATTCCAATTTCACATTTTTAACCACATTACAAAATTTTTTTCACAATTTTGCCCTTAGTTTTGGTTTCGGTTTTCACCACCAAACCGAACCAAAATTTCTCAAACTTTTCAACCACTTGTTAGGCTATTAAATGCCATTTTTCTAACACTTTTTCAAGCCCATTTCCTTGTACTTTTCAACTAAATTCTTAGGGTTTTTAAACACTTAAACCCACGGCCTCATTAGTGAAAAACATGCCATCATTTTTGTTTCATGCTTTCAATCAAAAATTTCATCATTCATATCATAAAATGCATGATTTCAATTAACCAAACATCATATGAAACATGCAAAATTTTCACCAAAACCCTAAGTAAACCCACGGCCATTTTGAGTAAATGAACACCAAAATTTTTCCAAGCTTTTCCATAGTGAAATTCATGCTTTATTCTTAACAAAACATAAGTTAAAAGCATGTTAACACATAAATCACACAAATTTCTCATTGCTTACCAATGGTAACCCACGGATTTTCCTTTTGAAAACCAACCAAAATTTGATTTTTCTTTTAACCAATTGCATGGTTTTCTCCCTTATTACACCCTTAACAAAACCCATCATCAACTTAATGAAAAACAACCAAAACTTTTCCATCTTAATTCACTATTCACCCCACGGTTTTCATGAAGAAAAACCAAGAAAAATTTCAATCCAAGGGAAGTTACCTTATTCACTTTCTTCCTTTGTCTTCAAGTGATGTTTTGCCACACTTTTTGTATAGAAAACTTGAAGAAATAGCTTAATTCTCCTTTGGTCACTCACGGCTCACCATGGAAATGCCTTAGCAAAATTTTCTTCTTAGTTTTTGCTTGAAAATTGGCTTCGGCCTTTTGATACAAAAGTGGCCGACTTATGCATGGAAGAAAGCCAATAAATTTGGCTCTAAACCAATCAAATTTCAACACCTTTCCACCTAATTCTTTCTCCATTTTTCAAAAATTAAAAAGGTATATTTTTGGCCAAATCTTGGCCTTTGGATCAAAAAGCAAATGAATCATGGCCATTCATCCTACCTAACACCAATTTCTTTCCATTTCTTAAATGGATTTATGATGTCATAACTACTAAAGTGAAAGTTGACTTTGACTTTCACTATTCACATTAATTCGACTACTTTTTGACCGATACCGGTTCGAGCTGAAATTTTCCTGGAATCGTCCCGGCGTGTTCCTGAGGTCTCCTGTGCAGTCGGATCAACTTAATCTGCTTCCGTTTGATCAAAATCGATCCCGGAAGTTTACCGTCTTTTTGAGCTCCGGTTAGGGTTTCAGTGCCGGTTTTGGCACCGTTTCACCCGTTTCAACTCAGTGAATTTTTTCCAACACTGAATTCTTACTCGTCAGTATTGTTAGAACATTTTAATATATTCTAAACAATATAAATACATCTATTTCACTCTTTAACTAGTACAAATTATTATATACATATATTTGTACTTTTCTTACTGTGCTCTTATTTTGACTTGCCATATTCTTATCTTTATACTGTTCAGATACCGAAACTACTCCTTTTTGAGCGTTTTGGGTCTGAATTCACTTTCTTACTCATATACTTTATTCTCTACTTATTTTTGGAGATTTTAATTTCCTCCAAAATATTTATTTATTTCTATCAACACTATAATTTGTCTAATTACAACCATAGTGTTTCTTTACATTCTTACTTACAGAACTCATAGAAAACCCTAGATTAAACTAGGTCACACCACTAAAATTCTCTGGTCGTCACATTCACCCCTCCTTAAAAATTTTCGTCCTCGAAAATCAGAACAGGTGGGGATACTTGGCTCTTATCTCATCTTCTCTTTCCCACGTAGCCTCTTCTATATTATGATTTTTCCATAGAACTTTGACCAGCGGGATGCTTTTATTTCTTAATATCTTCTCTTCTCGAGCAAGTATTTGCACTGGTTGCTCTTCGTAAGAGAGATCCTCTCGAACTTGGATTGGCTCATAATCTAGGACATGTGAAGGGTCCGACATATACTTTCTTAGCATAGATACATGAAAGACATTATGCACTGAAGATAATTCCAGTGGCAAAGCTATCTTATAGGCTACTTTCCCAACCCGGCTAATAATTGGGAAAGGTCCTATGTATCTTGGGCTCAGCTTTCCTTTCTTTCCAAAACGCATGACACCTTTCATTGGTGCTACTTTTAAGAATACGAAGTCACCCTCGTTAAACTCTAGGAATCTTCGTCTTTTATCTGCGTAGCTTTTCTGACGACTTTGTGCAGTTTTCATTCTCTGCTGAATCTTTTGAACTGCGTCTATCGTTTCTTGGATAAACTCGGTTTTATGAAGTTCTTTCTCCCTGAGTTCATACCAATGAATGGGAGATCTACACTTTCGTCCATATAATGCCTCATAAGGAGCCATCCCGATGGACGCTTGATAGCTGTTGTTGTAGGAGAATTCTATCAATGGCAGTTTCTTGTTCCAGGCTCCCTTGAAATCTAAAATACAAGCACGAAGCATATCTTCTAGCGTTTGGATCGTACGCTCAGACTGTCCGTCGGTCTGAGGATGAAATGCAGTGCTGAATCTTAGTTCGGAGCCCATTGCCTCTTGTACACTTTTCCAGAATTTGGATGTGAACCGACTGTCACGATCTGACACTATTGTTGTCGGTATTCCATGTAATCTCACAATGTTGGAAATGTACAATTCTGTGAATTTCTCTAATGTGTATGTCATCTTTATGGGTATAAAGTGAGCAGATTTGGTCAATTGATCCACCACTACCCATATCATGTCAAATCCTTCACTTGTCTTGGGTAGCCCGACCACGAAATCCATGGTTACGTGCTCCCACTTCCACTCTGGAATCTCTAATGGCTGCAGCTCTCCGACTGGCCGCTGATGCTCTGCTTTGACTCTTTGACATGTTAAGCAGCTGCTGATGTGTTTAACAATGTCATTCTTCATCTTTTTCCACCAAAAGTGCTGCTTTAGATCCTGATACATTTTCGTACTGCCCGAATGCACTGAATATGGAGTGTCATGGGCCTCTGTCAGGATTCTTTTCTTCAAAACTTCTTTATCTGGTACACAGATTCTTCCTTGGAAGAGTAAAGTTCCGTCCTTGGAGAGGTGGAACTCTGACTTGTCATTCTTAGAGGCCTCTTCTTTAAGCCTTTTGAAAGCAGCATCTAGCTCTTGAGCCTCTTTAATCTCCTCAAGAATTGTTGGTTTGAGTTGCATTGCTGCTAATTTTCCTGAAATTATCTCCACTCCCAACAAGGAGATCTCATGTTGAAGTGGCTTGGGCAACTTATCGATGGCTATTTGCTCTGGCATCGTTGATTTACGACTCAACGCGTCTGCCACTCTGTTTGCCTTACCGGGGTGATATAAGATCTCACAATCGTAATCTTTTACCAACTCCAGCCATCTTCTTTGTCTCATGTTAAGCTCTTTCTGAGTAAAGAAATACTTTAAGCTCTGGTGGTCGGTGAAAATTCTACACCGAACTCCATATAGGTAATGTCGCCATATCTTCAAAGCAAATACGACGACTGCTAACTCCAAATCATGAGTCGGATAGTTCTTCTCATGCTCCTTGAGTTGTCTTGATGCATAGGCTATTACTTTTCCATCCTGCATCAGCACAGCTCCTAGACCTGTCCTGGAGGCATCGTTATAAATGTCGAAGTCTCCTTCATCCTTTGGAATTGTGAGAATTGGAGCACTGGTCAACCAATTCTTCAACTCTTGAAAGCTTTCTTCACACTTCTTTGTCCACGCGAACTTCTTCTCTTTGCGTGTGAGAGCAGTGAGAGGGGCAGCTAATCTGGCAAATCCCTCTACCAATCTCCGATAATAGCCCGCTAATCCGAGAAAACTCCGGATCTCGGTCACATTCTTTGGAGGAGACCACTTGCTTACCGCTTCAATCTTTGTTGGGTCTACTGAAATTCCGTCTTTGGAAACGACATGTCCTAAGAAGTGGACCTTTCCTAGCCAAAATTCACATTTGGAGAACTTTGCATATAGCTGATGCTCCTTCAGAGTGCGTAACACAATCCGAAGATGCTTCTCATGCTCCTTCCAATCTTTCGAGTATATAAGGATGTCATCAATAAACACAATGACAAACTGATCTAAAAATTCCTTGAATACTCGATTCATTAGATCCATAAAAGCGGCTGGTGCATTCGTTAATCCAAAAGGCATAACGAGAAATTCGTAGTGCCCATACCGTGTTCAGAACGCGGTCTTTGGAATGTCTCTTTCTTTAATTTTCAACTGATGATAGCCGGATCGAAGATCAATCTTCGAGAAGACGGCGGCTCCTTTTAGCTGATCGAATAAATCATCGATCCTTGGTAGAGGATATTTATTCTTGATCGTGACTTTGTTGAGCTCACGATAATCTATGCACATTCGGAGGGTTCCATCCTTTTTTTCTTCACGAAGAGAACTGGAGCTCCCCATGGCGAATAACTAGGCCGTATAAAACCTTTCTCTAATAACTCCTTCAGCTGAGCTTGTAATTCTTTAAGCTCGGCCGGTGCCATTCTGTAAGGGGCCTTTGAAATCGGAGACGTTCCTGGAAGCAACTCGATTTCGAAGGTAATCTCTCGATCAGGAGGAAGTCCCGGTAATTCTTCTGGAAATACCTCCACGAACTCGTTGATCACTGGTACCTCGTTCGGTTGTAGTTCTACCTTCTTGGTGGTGTCCTTGACATAAGCTAGATATCCGGTACAGCCACTAGATATCAGCTTTCTTGCCCGCAGGGAACTGATCAGCATGTTCGACTGCTTCTGAGAATGCCCTTGATACTCAAACTGGTCTTTTTCTTCAAACTGGAACACTACTTTTCGTCGTCGACAGTCAATGGTCGCTTGGTATTCCCCAGCTTGCACTCGCCCTTGTGCATTCTTCCACATTTTGGGCATGGCTGTCGGTTCTGTACTCCTTCTAAGCCTTGCCTTTGCTGAGTGTTGCGAGTATTTTGGCCCCAATTTTCATTTGGGTTTCCCTTTCGCTTATTGGTGTTCTGCTGGTTCTGGTTATTTTTCTGACCAGGCTTCATTCCTTGACCAGATTTATTACTTTGGCCAGCTTGGTTGTTCTTCTGAGTCTGCTTCGCAAGATCTCTTTCTTTCTTCTTCTCCTCCCAGACTTTTGTTCTTTCTTCCTTAACTCGGTTCAGACGATTCTTGGCCCTCATAGCTCTGCTTACACAGTCCGCTACAGTGGTTGGCAGGGTCTCGCCACTTTCCACATTTAGGGCTATATCTTGTCGGAACATATTGATCATCCTCCGTACCCGCTCTTCTTCTGTGGGTACCAAATGTGGACACAGTCGAGCTAATCTGTCGAATTTATGGCAGGCTTCCGTCACTGTCATCTCGCCTTGCCTCAGCTCATCGAACTCTCTTTGTTGAGCTCGTAGGGTGTCAAGGTTGAAATACTTCCTGTTAAATTCTCCCAGGAAGTCATTCCAAGTCATCCTTCTAACGTCCCTTCGCATCTTTACTGTCTCCCACCAATAACGAGCATCCTTCGTTAATATACAGGAGGCGCAAAGGACCTTTTCTTGGTCTGTTAGGTCCATAAACTCAAAAATGGTCTGTATTGAAGCTAACCACTCTTCAGCCTCTAAGGGTTCTATAGATCCCTCAAACTCTTTTGGCTTCATCTTCCGGAACCGTTCATACAATGATCCTTGGTTGGCTCTAGCTCGGGCACCTATTGCTACTTCAGGTACCATTCGGACTGGTGGTGCTACTGGTTCAGGAGCTGGTTGTGGCTCCGGTACTGGTGCTTGAGGTGGAGGGAAATTCGCTTGGGCCCCATTCCTCTGTTCCAGTAGCTCTTGCAGTCTCTGGTTCTGTGTTTCTTGTGCCTCTAGCCGAGCTTGTATGTTGGCTAGGACAGCGGCTAAGTCGGCTTCTTGAGCTTGTGCAGCTCGTGTGCGAACCATGTTGCTGTGTCTGACCTATAACAATAGCGACATGGTTTAGTGCTAAATTAGATATTGATTATCTAAAATTAACTTACTTGGACTGAGCAGGTGCAGATGCTGAGATGTCATGGAAGGTCGATAGTAGAACCGCTCGCTCTGATACCAACTCTTGTGGGCGACCCCTCTAGCTTAGGTCGTCCACCTTATCTTGCTTACTTTCTTTATTCTTTGCTTAATCTTACTTAGCTTGCTTGTCTTTATAACTTTCTTCTCCTTGGGGTTTAAAAGATTTGTTCTTGAAAAACTAGGAATATTTTTTTTTTTTTAACTGGAGGAAACTATTGATTCTTGAAAATTATGTATACATAAATATATACGTACTTCTTAATACTTTTTCCCAAAATATATTTTGGAGTCTTGTTACTTTAAAGTACGTAAAAATAGAAACATACTTTTAAGCTTGTTTCACTACTTTACATACTACACTCTTGTCTTGTCTTTATACATATATCTCACTATTACACTTTCTTTCTTTTACACCTTGAGTACAGCGGAATTCTGCGAAACGGAACCATAACCCGTCCATGACATCGCTGGGATCTGCCTGTCAGTCCGCTACTCTTGTTTCATCTTGCTGGTTGCTTTCCTTTATTACCTACAGCACGAATAGACTAATGAGCTAAAGCTCAGTAAGTACAAACATACATACAAGTAAATAAGCTGAATACACCACTCTAGGGTTAGTCAACTTAGGACCAATTATTTTCTTTAGTCCTATACTACTTGTTCTTTCTATTCTATTTCTTTCTTTTCTTTGCTTTGCTTTATCTGCTTAATCTTTCACTTGTGGGCCCGTGGTTGGACGTACCTAGTGCGCGCAGACCAATAGGGGATCAGGGGAGTGACCCACCGATCAACCCTAAGGTCATCTCTGGACTACTGACCTTATAGGTAGTAAGTCATGCCATAAACTACCTCATTATTAACGAGGCAGCGCCACACTTCTGGGGTGGAGGCAGGAAGTTAAGCCATAAACTACCTCATTATTAACGAGGCAGCGCCACACTTCTGGGGTGGAGGCTATCTGGGAACCTCACAACTGGGGAGGCCGGTACGCCAACCTTAACTTTTAAGTCTTATTAATTGACTTAACTTATTTCTCTTTTCTTTTTCTAATCTTGCTTACTATTCTCGTGAACATGTTAGTATCATGTCACAACTGAATAGCTTAAATGTGTATATATATATATAACACAACTCTGTGGTAAGTCCATTCGTGAGTAGACAATTAAATGTCTGTACTTACCTTATCAATCTCTTCTCTTTTTCTCTCTAGGATCTTTGATCGCCCTCCTTGTAGGTCGATTTTTGGATCCTACAGACAAACTTTGTCTGTTAATTTCATTTCCATTTATAGCTTTTATTTTTTTCATTAAAAAGCTTAAATAGAACCTATTTACAACTTTTTGGGCTTTATTTATCATTTCCCCAATTTTCCCCAACTTTTGCAAAATTACGATTTTGCCCCTGTATTTTGGCAAAATTACAGTTTTGCCCCTGACGGAATTTTATTGATCCAGACTGCATTTTTGGCCCTCAGGAACTTTTCTGACTCTTTTCTAATCATTACCGGGTTCGCTTCTATTTTATTTCTACTTTTCACTTTCCCGACCCTCGGGAAGCACTATTCCGACCCTTACGTCGGTTTAGTGATTTTCTATCGTTTCGGAGCCTCAAATGGACGTTTCACTAGTATTTAAAACGTTCATCTAGACATTCCCGACCTAGGTCTTCTAGGCTCGGATTTTCCGTACCCGACTCGGACCTTTATTTCATTTCCAAAAACGCCCCCCGCTCGGGGTCGGTTTTCCGTTTCACTCGCGTTTTACATTTTCAAGGGGACGGGTTACTATTCACGAACCACCCCTTAGATTTTCCTTATTCAATTTTCCGTTAAGGACTCGGGTTTCCGACCCGACCCTAAACTTTTATTTTTAAATCCTATTTTACCCCGAAAGCCGTTTTCGAAATTTCGGCAGCATTTCGGCGTAATTTTAAGGCTACCGACGTTAGGTACGCCTCGAACCATATGTACCTGCCACGTACTATACCACAAGCCTATTTTATGTAAGAGTTTTCCAAACTTTTACATAAAAGCTCACAAATTCCAATTTCACATTTTTAACCACATTACAAAATTTTTTTCACAATTTTGCCCTTAGTTTTGGTTTCGGTTTTCACCACCAAACCGAACCAAAATTTCTCAAACTTTTCAACCACTTGTTAGGCTATTAAATGCCATTTTTCTAACACTTTTTCAAGCCCATTTCCTTGTACTTTTCAACTAAATTCTTAGGGTTTTTAAACACTTAAACCCACGGCCTCATTAGTGAAAAACATGCCATCATTTTTGTTTCATGCTTTCAATCAAAAATTTCATCATTCATATCATAAAATGCATGATTTCAATTAACCAAACATCATATGAAACATGCAAAATTTTCACCAAAACCCTAAGTAAACCCACGGCCATTTTGAGTAAATGAACACCAAAATTTTTCCAAGCTTTTCCATAGTGAAATTCATGCTTTATTCTTAACAAAACATAAGTTAAAAGCATGTTAACACATAAATCACACAAATTTCTCATTGCTTACCAATGGTAACCCACGGATTTTCCTTTTGAAAACCAACCAAAATTTGATTTTTCTTTTAACCAATTGCATGGTTTTCTCCCTTATTACACCCTTAACAAAACCCATCATCAACTTAATGAAAAACAACCAAAACTTTTCCATCTTAATTCACTATTCACCCCACGGTTTTCATGAAGAAAAACCAAGAAAAATTTCAATCCAAGGGAAGTTACCTTATTCACTTTCTTCCTTTGTCTTCAAGTGATGTTTTGCCACACTTTTTGTATAGAAAACTTGAAGAAATAGCTTAATTCTCCTTTGGTCACTCACGGCTCACCATGGAAATGCCTTAGCAAAATTTTCTTCTTAGTTTTTGCTTGAAAATTGGCTTCGGCCTTTTGATACAAAAGTGGCCGACTTATGCATGGAAGAAAGCCAATAAATTTGGCTCTAAACCAATCAAATTTCAACACCTTTCCACCTAATTCTTTCTCCATTTTTCAAAAATTAAAAAGGTATATTTTTGGCCAAATCTTGGCCTTTGGATCAAAAAGCAAATGAATCATGGCCATTCATCCTACCTAACACCAATTTCTTTCCATTTCTTAAATGGATTTATGATGTCATAACTACTAAAGTGAAAGTTGACTTTGACTTTCACTATTCACATTAATTCGACTACTTTTTGACCGATACCGGTTCGAGCCGAAATTTTCCTGGAATCGTCCCGGCGTGTTCCTGAGGTCTCCTGTGCAGTCGGATCAACTTAATCTGCTTCCGTTTGATCAAAATCGATCCCGGAAGTTTACCGTCTTTTTGAGCTCCGGTTAGGGTTTCAGTGCCGGTTTTGGCACCGTTTCACCCGTTTCAACTCAGTGAATTTTTTCCAACACTGAATTCTTACTCGTCAGTATTGTTAGAACATTTTAATATATTCTAAACAATATAAATACATCTATTTCACTCTTTAACTAGTACAAATTATTATATACATATATTTGTACTTTTCTTACTGTGCTCTTATTTTGACTTGCCATATTCTTATCTTTATACTGTTCAGATACCCAAACTACTCCTTTTTTAGCGTTTTGGGTCTGAATTCACTTTCTTACTCATATACTTTATTCTCTACTTATTTTTGGAGATTTTAATTTCCTCCAAAACATTTATTTATTTCTATCAACACTATAATTTGTCTAATTACAACCATAGTGTTTCTTTACATTCTTACTTACAGAACTCATAGAAAACCCTAGATTAAACTAGGTCACACCACTAAAATTCTCTGGTCGTCACACTCATGATCATTTGCCATAGGTTGTGCCCCATACAGACAGTCTAGCATGGCCTCCTACAGTAGTTGCTCGCGTCTCTTGTGCACCATGCACTCCATCATCATCTCCTCCTCTACTTTAGCCACAGTGACGATAAACTCACGCAAGGTAGTAGGATATAAAGGGGTTACCCTCTGTCGTTGGTCAATAGTGAGTCCCATTCAAAATATATCACAAAAATCCTCATCTGTGAGGTTGGAAAGAGGACATCTCCTCACGATGCCATCTTGAAACCGGACTGCATATGTGAATATAGTATCGCTCAGCATAATCTGTTGTCTCTCTGCCCAAAGAACAAAATCTCTAACATCTGTATACTTGGGCATAGTCAGTGGCGGCATCTCTATCCTGCTCTGAGAAGGGTCTGAAACTGATACTGAACTCTTTTGCGGGAACTACTGTATCATGACTTGGCGAAACTCAGCCTAATCAAGTGCTAACAGCATCTCCTAATCAAAGTACTCCCAATATAACCATGCATCCTCTCGGAATGTGCCAATGGCCATCAATACCTAGCAATCCTCATCTATGTCGCACTGGCGCATGATCGTCTCCACGTCATGTAGCCAGTCCCGAGTAGAGATCCCCTATTGACCTCCCTCGAACGTAGGTGGATGACTGCCTCTAAAAGTGTGTACTGCTTGCATTGATACTTTAGCTCCTATACTAGCTCAATTTCCCACCATTGGAATATCTACTACTACTGGTGGGTTTACAACTAGTCGAAGGGGTGGTGCTTGTACCGGTACTGGTGCTACAATCCTTGGTGCTGGCGACTCAGGTATCGACAGTCAAGGTGCAGCTCGATGAATCATGGATGGTCTGATCACAGGCCTAGTCCATACTTGGATCGGCCCTCTCGGTTTATATGGGTGAGATCTCTCGTACAGGGGTCTAGTCATCGTATGGCCTACAAGATTATATAACCTCAAATAAACAAAAAGTCAACTAATTTAAAGAAAACTAACTTACTTGGATTAACAAGCATATCGCATTCGTGCCAATAGGGATATGGTCAACCTCGCTCTGATACCAACCTATAGCACCCCCTAATCCAACCACCCACAACTGTCATGAACTGACTCTGCTGCCGGCCAAAACAGCCCATGTGCCAAATCCGGATTGCCATTTAAAACTCTTTTTCTTCTTAACTCTTATTTTTCAAGGCCTGGATTTCACCCATAATTTTTTTCCTTTTTAATATACACTTTTTCTTAAAAGAAAGTTAAGTACAAAAGCCTCATAAAATACAATATTAGCTTTTAGATGTCTTTTTGAGTACAACATAATGTACAACATACGATATATTTATACTGTATTTTTCAAAGACACATTCTCTTCAATTCACTAACTCTCAAAGCCCAGCGGAAGACTTATGGCAAGTCCAGACCCATGGTGAATTCCCTATCCCATTGACACTCGTACATCCTACCGCCATCTATTTATCTACTGGACAGGTTTCTTACCTACAACATAAACAAACTGATGAGCTAACAAGCTCAATAAGTTCAAACATACTTAACAAGAATCACATAGATTCACAAACATCAAAAATACAACTTCCTATGAATAGTACTATTTATTCATGAATAGTACTATTCACCATAAATAGTGATTTTGACCTTTGATCGATGAATAGTAACTGTTGCCCTAACAGGTTACTATTCACATTACCCTAATCCATTACTATTCACATTACTCTAATCGATTACTATTCACATTAACCTTAACTGTTTACTATTTACATTAATCTAACAGAGTTCACTATACTTAGTGTAAGCTTTGGTTATGCTCATTTATGGTTTTCATCATATTATTAGTTATTCTTCCTCTATTTGTACTCTGGTATTGAGCTCTTTTATGGCAGTACCGATAATTTATTTTGCACGCTGACTGGAAGGGCCTAGGTAGCGACCCTAGAGCTTCTTCCTCCACAGCCCTTATTATATCCTTGTAGGATCTGAAAAACCTCCACCACAACGTTGGAGGGACGGTACGCCTTAAATGGTTTTATTACCATCTTTTAATTATAATTTTGACCAAGTGACATTAATCATCACCTCAAGGTCACTAACCTCCATCGCCTGTAGGTCTTAGATATTCTTCTGCTTTTATTATATGGGACCTGTTATACTAACTAATCCCTAAATGTCCATAGGACTTGATACCTAATGTACAACTAGTTCATAACAAAGTAATACAGTATTTCATGTTGCAGACATAAAAATGCTTGAACTTACCAATACTGCGATAATATCCACTTCCGGAACTCCTCCGTAGTTCTATCACTAATTTGGGTCCCTACAAACATAATATTGTCTGTTAATAACCTTTATTAATTATCACTTTAAATATATTTATTTTGTTACAAATTTTACAAAACATTTCAATTCTTTATGTGGTGCACGGTGTGCAACACGCCCGTGTCCCTGACCGTGTACCTCTCGATTTTATTTTACACGGCCGTGTTTCACTTTACACGCCCGTGTATTAATTAAACTCTAGATTTTAACTCTAAAATCTCTATTTTGGGTCATAGAATTTTTATTTAAGTTATTCTAGGTCCTTTACGGTCCTTTCCGAGTCTTTCGGAAATTTTTGGTCAAAATGACCATTTTGCCCCTAACGGGCTTCAGGACCGTAACTATTCCATTCTATCATTTTTTTCAAATTTTCTAAGCCCAAATATCTTAAAATAATACTCCTTAGGCTTCTATATCATTTTACAGCTTTTTATACTATAAAAACCTAATTATTCACTTTCTGACCCTCGATTACTATTCATCCATCACTTAGGGTCGTTTCTCGTTTTTCTAGCTTTTCGGAGCCTCAAATGAGCATTTCACTATTCCTGAAATGTTTTTCACCCCGTCCCCGGCCCTCGGTCCCTCAGGGGCTTGGGTTTCCAATCCCGACCTAATTTTTTCCTTGTTTCCCAAAATACCCATAACATGAACTTTTTCCTGTTTTAGGCATTTTAGTCATTAAGGGTCGGTTTACTATTCCTCTTGGGTTGGATCTCCATTTTCAATCATAATCCACCGAGGGGTCCCGGTTTCCTTCCCGAGTCCAATATTTTTACCCCTCGTTTCCCGAAATGCCCTTATGCCGTTTTGAAAATTTCGACAATATTTCTGGTTGTATTTTATGGTTTTCCCAGCATTAGGTACACCTTCGAACCTTTGTACCTACCATGTACTATACTAGAGGCCTATTTTATATAAAGTCACCAAACTTTGTATAAAAATATTCCACATTAACCAGTATTCAAAAATCAATACACAACATCAAATTCTTTCCAAATATAGCCTCGGTTTATCATGTTAATTATCACCAAATGTTTTTCATCACAACATTCCAATATCACATATCACTCTTATTTTTTCTAATGTGTAAATCAACATCAAAACCTAACAATATTTTCATTCAACCCTAGCCTTTAATGCCACGGTTTTCATATTAAACCACATAGGAAAATTTTGTTTTCTTTCCAAGGGTTTTATCAACATTACTCATCATTTTTTTTATCACTAAAAATTTTCCATTTTCACCACACATAGGTCACGGTTTTCACAAGAAATCAAGTACCATTTTGCTTGTTTTCTTTATTCCAATTCATGCTTAAATAAACATAGTATCAAACCCACATAAATCACTTAGACAAATCACCAATTTTTCCACATCCTTTCTTCCCTACAAGCCCACAGATTTTATGAAGAATCATGCAAAATATTGCTTGTTTCTTACTTCTAAAGCATGCTTTCATCAATCTTAATATTAAACCAAATCAACACATCAACAAAACATCAAATTTTTTAATGTTTTCTACACCTCAATACCCACAGATTTTCACTAAGAAAACACATGAAAAATGCTTCAAATTAGAAGCTAACCTTATGAACTTGTTCTCTTGCAACGTTGATTATGATTAAAAGCTATTTTGGTGTGAAATTTTTGGAAATTTTTGGCTTGGAATGCACTTAAGGGGCACGGTTTTGGGCTATAGAAAATTGGGAAGAGTTTGGCCACTTTTCTCTATTTTTTTTAATGAATTTTGAAGCTTATATATAGGCAAAAGCAAGGGACCACTTAGCAATTTTTTTTCAACAATTTCCTAATTGTTCAAGGACTAAAATGTAATATTTTTGGCCAAAAATCAAGTTTTTATGCTGTCCTCTTTCTAGGTGGCCGAGTGGCCATTTTTCAAATTTGTTTAAATTTTTTTCCATGTCTTTTTGGCTAGATCATGGCCATTGATCAAAAAGACATCAAATCCTAGCCATACACCTAATAACCTTTACTTTCCAAGCCTTAAAATTTGTATTTATGACATCATAAATGTGATATCATCCTAATATATATATTAATCTACTAATTAATTCGTGGTCAAATTTTTATCGAAAGTCAAACCGAACGAAACTTTACCGAAATTGCGTAGGTGGGTTCTGGGTGCCTCCGGTGTGATCGGTTTGTTTTATTTTGCTTCTGTTTGATCAAAATTCTCTACCGTATATTTTTATCATTTTAGTGCATTTCAATGTACTCTCTAGGGTTTTTGGCTCCGTTTTCAAAACGTCTCACCCGATTCTGTTTGGTAAGATTTTCCATCCCCGAACTCATTCACTTTAACACTGTCGGAACATTTTTACAGTATTCTCAACATTATCAAAACACAACTTTTTCATATTTTATTCATTAAAATTGATACATACATACAATTTTAATCTACTTTGAGAATCTAAAATTCCTGGTTATCACAAAAAGCTATTTGACGCAAAAATGACCATAACGAAATTTCCTTAAAACTTTGTGTTTTGCCAAATCCCACAATTCAAATCCTAAGGGGGTAAAAATGGCCAAACTAGTAGCCTAAAACTGGGGACAGATTTGTGTTGTCCAGCCATCTTAAACGTCCACACACACACACACACACACACACATCCATCCATAAAAATTTAAACCACAACCATATAAACTTAAAAATAAAAAGCTAAGAGCTCAAAATAAACTTATTACAACCCATTCTACAGATAAATACACATAAATTTCGTTGATCAAAACTTAGAAATAACTAAACTTCAAAAAGGGGGTTTTCAATTTTACCTTATGTGCTATGAACCAAGCACAACTAAACCAAGACTTGGGTGACCCAAAAATTACCGTGTGAACCAAGAGGGATTAGGAGTTGACTTGTACTAAAAAAGACACCAAAATTTTTCTCTTATCATCAAACTAAAATAAGAACTAAAAACCATAAAGATTGGTTCTAGAATCTTACCCTTGAGTGACCTTGAGATGGCTTGGATGGAAACCTCCTAACACAACCTTGGTGGTGGCTGGTTTTTGGTAAGTTTTTGGCTGGATTTTTGGCTTGCAAATGGTTGGTTTGGGGACTGGAAAGTGGTCGGCTGCAGCTAAGAAAACAAGAAGAAGAGTGGTTGTGTTTTGGGGTGCAAAAGAAGGAAAGTGACACCTTAGGTCAAGCATGCCCTTGTATAGGCAAATCTAACTCAACTTAATCAAACTTAAGCTCGCTTAATTAAGCCAAAATTTTGCGTAATAAGGGAACAAATTTCTGCCATTTTTAGCCTCTAAAAACTGAGGGCTGTGCACATATGGAAGGGAGCCAGATAAAAAAATTTTTGTTGGCCATGTGATGGAATTCATGCATATTTTAATCAAAAAGGTGGCCAACACATCCCTTGTTTTAGGGAAAACTTTTCCCTGTTTTTAGGGCTATGTTTAAGGTTGTTTGTGCTATTTGCACATGGTTTTCTAGGGGAAAAATTCATCTGCAAAGTCCCCTCTTCATAGTCTAATTTCTGCCTTTCGGTATTCGACCCTTTTTCGGCAGTGTTCTAGTTTTCACCCAGAATTGGATTTTCTAAATCTAATATTTATACTGATAATTCCTGGTTAAGTTATAATGCCTAAGACCCCATTCTGAATCTATTTTATTATTTATTTCCTATATTGTAGTTATGTCTGTACTGTGTTGTCCTTGCACATACATAACAAGACGTTTTCATACGAAAATTCAAACACAGTCTCTCCTGATTAATTTGGACATGTTGATTTCAATTTTATCAGTTTTACATCTATCTGAGATCGTTTGGACCAGTTTTCGAGATTTGTGTGACCCCACCTCAAAAAACGTGCTTTGTGCTCAATTAACTAATTTGAGCATTTTGAATCTAAATATATCAATTTCGGGATGAGAAAACGTCGTCTTGACCCTTTCCCCGATACTACATATCTCTCAAATAAAAATTCACATTTTGTGCTCAATTGACTAAATTGAGCCTGCTGGCTGTTAGTATATCAGTTTTAAGCCAAATTACAGCCGTTTTGGCCATTAACCTGACACTGCGTTTCTACTATTTACTATTCACTGTTTTCTGTTTAACTGACCAGTCTAAGCGTTCTGACACTGATTTCATCAGTTTCTGGGTGAGAAGAGGTCATCTGAACCACTTTTCTTGATACTGTACCTCTGCTAGGGTAATTATCAGTGTTGTTCTCAAATAACCAGTCTGAGCATACTGGTGACTTGTTCACAAGTTTTATGTCAGGAAATGGTCGTCTGGACTAGTTTCCTGATACTGCACGTCTTATACACTCATACACATAATAGGGTGGACTGATTTCACTGTAGGTTACCCTTTTTCATTGCATGAATAGTAATTAAAAGTTACTGTTCTGTTTAATTCATTCAACTAGAAAATATGCTATATTTATCAACTTAATTACTCAATACATAGTAATTAGGTTTCATGAATCATGAGAGTCTCTACGGCGGCTCTCTACTCAATACACAGCCTTTTACATGGGCTCTTACACAGGCATATATAAGGCAACATGGGCATGTACATTTTGGACATGGGCGAGTACTAATTGAGATTTCTCAACACAGCCATGTCTTTGAAACATGTTCATTTACCTAAGCAGTACATGGCCACTTACACGGCGGTGTACTTAACCGTGTTAATCAAATTTGCAGTAAAAGGCATCAAATTATTCAAAATTCATTCCTCAATTTCTCATTATATGGAAATTAGGTTACATGAATGGGGTGGTCTTTACAATCTACCCCCCTTACAAAATTTTCGTCCTCAAAGATTAGAACAACTCCGAGAAGTCCCTTTTCATATCTTCTTCCTGTTCCCATGTGGCTTCCTCAATATTATCGTTCCGCCATAATACCTTTACTAGTAGTATAACTTTATTTCTGAGCACCTTCTCTTCTCGAGCTAGGATCTGCACTAGTTTCTCTTCATACGTTAGATCGGCATGTACCTCTACGAGTTCTTGGCTCAAAACATGGGAGCTGTCTGGCATGTACTTTTTTAACATTGAAACATGGAAGACATTATTTACTAAAGCTAATTCGGGAGGGAATGCCAATCTGTAAGCCACCTTCTCGACTCTTTTGATTATCTTGAAGGGCCCTATGTATTTAGGACTCAACTTTCCCTTCTTTCCAAAGTGCATCACCCCTTTCATGGGTACCACCTTGAGAAAAACAGAGTCTCCTTCTTGAAACTCGAGAGGTCTGTGGTGTTTGTCTGCATAGCTCTTCTAGTGACTGTGCATCATATCTAACCTCTCTCGTATAAGCTTTATGTCTGCCATTGTATTCTTAATGAAGTCCGTGCTGGTACGCTGTTTTTCTCTGGCCTCGTGCCAATGCATCAGAGATCTACATTGCCTTCCATAGAGTGCCTCATACGGTGCCATCCCAATCGAGGAATAGTGGCTGTTATTGTATGAGAACTCAATCAAAGGCAGTTTCTGGCCCTAATTTCCTTTGAAGTCTAGGACATAAGCTCTCAACATATCCTCTAACATGTGCATGGTCCTCTCAGATTGGCCATCAGTCTGAGAATGGAATGCTATGCTAAACTTCAATCTGTTTACTAATGAGGCCTGGACACTTTGCCAAAACCTGGAGGTAAAGCATCCATCATGATCTGAGATAATGGACTTTGGCACTCTGTGCAGTCTTACTATCTATACTACATACATTTCTATCAGTCTCTCTACTGAGTAGCTCACTTTCATAGCTAGAAATCGAGCTGATTTCGTCAATCTGTCCATAATCACCCAGATTGTGTCGTTGTCGCTTGACCTTTTTGGCAACCCAATCATGAAATCCATTGTGATCGGATCCCATTTCCATTCGGGTAGCCCGATTTTCTATAGTTCTCCTACTGGCCGTTGATATTCCACTTTAATCTTCTGACACGTGAGGAATTTGACAACGAACTTGGTGACGTCGTTTTTCATTCCTGGCCACTAAAAACTCTCCTTTAGTTCCTTGTACATCTTATTTGCTCCTGGATGTATAGAATATGGTGTCTCATGAGCCTCTAAAAGGATTCGTTTCTTGAGTTCTTCATTCTTCAGAACATACACTCTATCTCTGTAATAGAGTATGCCATCCTTAGAGATGCTAAACTCTAAATTATGGCCCTCCATAGCTTCCTTTTTGAGCTTGTTCAGGGACGAATTGAGGTCTTAACCAACCTTAATTTCTTCTAAGAGTGTTGATTGGAGGGTCATTTTAGATAATCTCCCCATCAAAATTTCAATCTTACTGCTGCATAGCTCCTTTTGTAGCACTTCTGACAAGGTGCTGATAGTCATGAGTGACGAAGAGTTCTTCCAGCTTAGCGCATTGGCCACCTTATTGGCTTTCCTTGGATGATATAGGATCTCAAAGTCGTAATCCTTTACCAGTTCGAGCCATCTTCGCTACCTCATATTCAGCTCTTTCTATGTGAAGATGTACTTGAGGCTCTAGTGGTCCATGTAAATTTCGTACTTGACACCGTACAGGTAGTGTCACCATATTTTGAGCATGAAAACGGTCATTGCTATCTCCAGATCATGAGTTAGGTAGTTCTTTTCATGGTCCTTGAGTTGTCATGAGGCGTACACGACTACTTTACCACTCTGCATTAACACAGCTCCTAACTTGATCTTGGATGCATCGCTGTAAATCATGAAGTTTCTCTGACTAGCATCTGGAATGGTCAGTATTGGAGTGCTTGTGGGTCTCTATTTCAGCACCTAAAAGCTCTCCTCACAGTTATCAATCCATTCATATTTCGTTCCTTTCTTGGTAAGTGCTGTAAGTGGAGCGGCTATATTCGAAAAGCCTTTAACGAAGCACCAGTAATATCCTACTAAGCTGAGGAAACTACGAATCTCTATTATGTTCCTCGAAGTTGGCCATGCGCTAACGGCCTTAACCTTTGCTAGGTCTACAGATACTCCCTCCTTGGAGACTATATGATCAAGAAAATGAACCTTCTCTAGCCAAAAACTCACACTTGGAGAACTTGCCGGATAGCTGATGGTCCCGTAACATACGCAAGATGATCCTTAGGTGCTCTTCGTGCTCCTCCTTTGTCTTGGAGTATATCAATGTGTCATCGATGAACACAATAACAATCTCATCCTAAAAAGTCCTTCAGCTAGGCTCGGAACTCCTTCAACTCTACAGGGTTCATTCGATATGGGGCCTTAGAGATGGGGCTGATCCTGGTAGATGTTCAGTCTCAAATGATACCTCCATAAATTTCCTAACCATCGGCATGTTCTCGGGTCCTATCTCTATTCCTCAAATCTCATTTACCACAAGTGCTAGGAAGCTGGTGCATCCACTGGATAGCAGCTTATGGGCCTTCATTACTGAGATCATTGTCGTTGGCTGCTTTAGTGATAAACCCTTGTAGATGAACTTTTCACATCCAATTAGGTTGAAAGTAAGCTCCCATCTTCAACAGTCTATGACGGTGTTGCACTTGGTGAGGAAGTTCATCCCCATAATTATGTCGTAGTCATACATGTCGAGGACGATCAGGTTAATAGTCAGTTCTCACCCGTAAATAACTACTGGTACATGGTGTAACCAGTAATTAGACAACAAAACTTCCCTAGAGGGAAAAGTAGTTTGGAAGGTTTATTCCATTCTATCTATGTTCCAGTCTATCTTCCTAGCAAATCCTAATGATGCGAATGAATGTGTGGGTCCAGAATCAAACAAAACTAAGGTAGCTGAGTTGGTGACAGAAAGCTGACCTGTCACCACTGTCGAAGTCCCAGCTTCGGCATCATCTCTGGTGAAGGCATAGATTCTCCCCTGGGTGTCTGGTGCCTCTAATCTACCTTGAGTGATCGAAGGGCCTTCGATCCTAGTTTAGGCAGCATGCAGTAGGCCCTTGGTTGTATGACCTTGGTTCTGCTAGTTCTGAGGGTTGGTGTGGCAATCCTTGACATAGTGGCCTTCCTTGCCATAAATGAAGCAACCACTTGTTCCTTGTCTGCATTTCCCTAGGTGTTTCCTCCCATATTTTGGGCATGACGGGTATTGACTGCCATTTCCTCCCGGTTATTCTTCTTCTGGGGAAAGTTCCTTTGCGACCCTTAGTTACTCTGGTTTCCCTTTCTCTTATTATTATTGTGGGACTGCCTGCTGTGTTGGCTAGTCCCCATGTTCTACCCCTTGTGTTGAGATTCAGGGTTTTTTCTGCCCTTAGTTTGCTTAGCCTGTGTCTTCTCCTCTCTTCTGGCCTTGAAGATCTGAGCCCCTCTTTCCTTGTCCTAAGCTAACCAATATTTTGCTCGGATGGCCCTACTGACACATTCAGCCACTGTTGCTGGTCTGTGGCTTCCATTGTAGACTTGGACCGTAATGTTCGTTCGAAACATCTTTCACATTCTCTTAACCCTTTCCTTCTCTATCGGCACCAGATCTGGGTAGAGTCGAGCCAGCTTCTTGAACTTCCTCACTGCCTCCATCACGGTCATGCTACCCTGGCGTAGGTTATTGAACTCTTCCTGCTGGACTACTAGGGCCTCGTCGTTGGAATACATTTCTTTGAATTCGTCAATGAATTTGGTCCAGCTCATTTCATTGACATTCCTCTGGATGGCTACAGTCTTCCACCATTGGCGTGCACCCTTGTGTAGGGCAAGGGATACACACAACACTTTCTCCTTCTCAGTCAATCCCACAAGATCCAAGATCACTTGGATGTCAATCAGCCAATCATCAGCCTCTATGGGATTAGTGGTCCCTTTGAATTCTAGCACTTTCATGTGCCGTAATTTCTCATACAAATCACCTTCCCTAGGGGTTGGCTAAAGAACATTAGCCACTACAGGAGCAGCCATGGCTAAGGGTGTTGGTGTCGTTTGAGCTGGAGGAGCCGTTTGGTTTCTGGGGGTGTCGGGGGATACTGCAGCCTCTTGGACTGGCACCTCTACTGGTTGTGGTGCCTGGGGTTGCCAATCCAGTCATTCCTTAAGCTGGGTAAGTTCCTGTTGTTGGTTTAAAATCATTTCTCACATAGCTGCGAGCTGTGCCATTACTTCGTCTTCCCGGGAGGCTTGGTCTGACTGAGCTCTCGTTCTTGCCATGTTTTCCTATGTGACCCTATCATAAGTGGGAAAGAAAATATAAGTCTTTTAATCCCATACTTGGAACTCATGTCCCACAACATTCACCTTTTCAACAATCATAGATATAAGTATACATATTATAACTTTCTTTCTCTTGTACTGTGATGTTCAATACAATTTACCGAATTGTATTCGAACATCGTCTGAGTGCCAGGATTCATCTTGCACTTTCTGTCATACCATGATCATATTATGGAAAATCATATCTAAGCCCTTGGGCAAAACTATATTGCTTTTCATAATATTTTTCACAAAATATATATTTATATATACTCAAGACTCTAGTCCAGTGGGAGTGATACACACTTCCCAATATATACAATCCCAAAAAGGGTACATTAAGCTAAGTCTGATGGGGAAAGCTACCATTTTCCTTCATATATTTACATAGTTAGGATTCCCGCAAAAGGGTCACTACTACATAGAAGATAATCCTGATTCCACATCAAACATTTCCTCATCGTCACTGTCGCTGAGAGGAAACTCCTCTGGATCCTCCTTCTCGTCCCCACAGACGAAACTAGATTTGTCGTCGCTGGCTATGATAACTTAGGGCTCATACATCCCTATCCATTGATCATCATTAAAGTGGTCAGGAATCTCCTCTCCTTCATCGTTCGGATGGGCATCAGGAAGAGCCTCATAATCGTCCTCTTCCAAGGGGTGTTTAGGAAACAGAAGGGCTTGTTCGGGGTCTCCCATCGGTTCCCCATCACCCTCGGGTGCTTCTAGCTGATGTTCGGCCATGAACTCATTGTCGACCAATTGGGGTACTAGGTCTACCGGGTTAGCCTCCATATTTGTAGCTGCTGCAATGCCTTGGGCATATGTTGAGCACTTCTTTCTCGGCATCTACTATTTCCTGGACAAGGCGCCTTAAGTCTTCATGTTGTGGAGGGTAGTGGACGAGATCCCTCACGTACCATGGGACTCCTCTCCACAATAGATCAGCTATCTCTGCAAATGGTTGGTCTAAAGGGATGTGAGGCAACATGGCGTCCATAAACCTTTGATAGTAATGTGCCATGGCCTCCCCCTCGTAAACATCCCAGATATCAGAGAGGACATGGTATGGCCTCTCGCACATGTCGTACCAAATATCTCCGTCTATGGCTGGTCCAATGCTATCATGGAGGTCGTGGCAAAATTCGGCCTAGAGTATCATTGAATGCCCGTTCCTACATTGTTCGTTCCACTAAGCCATTACGGGTCCTTCTAGCAGGCAACTGGCCAAAACGACCTATAGGTGGGGTAGGATATGGAATGCTTGGAAAATAACCTCCATGCGGTGGATCCAAAATGGAAGCTCGCATGAGTGGCGACTGTCGTATCGATTTGGCTGCATGGTAGGGAAAGCCATGCTTGCTTATCGATCTTCTTGTACCTGACAGGGGTCTACTGGTGCAGCCATACTACCTATTATAGCTGAATCGTTAACTTACATACTAACACTGAAAAATAAGAACTAACTTACCTGGACAGATGAGGCAGGCATGCGGCGATATGAGGTAGGGTGGCAGAATACTGCTCTGATACCAACTGTGACGTCCCGTGCCCTGAGTGGCCTAGATTGTCATTTCAAATTACTACTGATTAAACTTACTTGAAATCTATTCATTGAACTTACTTAATACTATAATTTTAGGGATTTTTTTTAAATGTGTACGTATTTACTATTCACATACATATACTTTACAAATACAAAGTCTAAAAACAACTGGAGTTAATCTGACATACATACTTATGAAACTGTTCAACTGTTACTATTGTGTCGAAGTCAAAATTTACGGTGGTATCCACAACCTTGCCCTCACATTTGCCTCTGTCGCCATCATCGCCCATTGAGGTGTAAGCCATAAGTCGCTTACCTACAGCATGAACACACAGTGCGAGCTTTATGCCTAGTATGTACAACATATCATCCGCAAAACATGTTTAAAGATAATACATACTTAATCATATAAGCATGTCATGTATACATAACATGTACCATGCACTGAATCATTCCATAGACTAGATGCAAAATCAAAGCATCACACGAAACTAAATGTATAACTGAAACATCTCATAATTGAATGCATAGCAGAAAACATCATGCACCGACTGCATGTCTACTATAGCTGGATGTGTAGGAAAAAATTGATAAAAACACATCAGAGTGACGCAGCGGAATTACGAAATTTTGCAAGATCGTTAAATATCTCGTGATGCCATATACAATAAACTAACAACTGTAGGAATAAAATCAATAAAAAAACCCATCAGAGCGGCGCAATGGAACAATAAAAATTTTTCAAGATCGTTAAATATCTCGTGATGCCATATACAATAAACTAACAACAATAAAACTCATACCTCAAGAGGACACCAAACTACAGGAGGAGAATGACTGGAGGGCTTCAACCAACTAGCCTTCTCTACTATTCTCCAATTCCCGGATGGTAGAGTGTGTGGGCACTCGGTTCCTCGACTGGTATGCTAACACTACTAGTCTCCTTCCGACCACCTAGATCTCTAAAGAACTTATTGTCACAGTGAGTTATTCAACAATAAGCCTACTCACCTAAGAGTCTGTGGTCTAAGAGAACTGGAGTGGCAGGACCTCTATTTATAGACTTGCATGAGGTAATCCTCTGAATTCGAATTGGATTAGGAGAATATTTTCTCCCTTATCCACTCACAAAAATCTGAAAATTCTAGGCCTTATCCAACCAAAAAGAATTCGGCCAACTTAAGGATTTTTCTTTCAAAATTCAAACAGGATTTTAACTTGAATTTTATCTCCTCATTCCCTCATAAAAACTGCTTCCCCTTTGTGCCAAAAACATGACTAGATTCAGTCATTAAAGTGTGAGGAGAATTAAAATTCAAATAGGATTTTCTAACTTAAATTTAATCTCACGCTTATCCATTAAAACCGAAAAACTCCCTTGAGTTTATCCTCAAAATTTTCGGCCAAACTAGGGAGGAGAGAATCCAAATTCAACTGGGATTGAAACTTGAATTTTTCCCTGCATCCTTATCCAAAAAATCTGAAATTTTTAGGAGGATATTCCTCAATTAATTTCGGTTTTCCTTTATGGATTAGGACTCCAAATTCATGTAGGATTCAAACAAGATTTTCCTCTCCATAATCCAACTCAAATTCAAATTCTAACCCTATGGAATTATCCACAAAGAATTCTAATTCCAATTAATCTGTAATTCAAAATTTGAATTTCAAATTTCAAAGTTCAAATTTCAAAATTCAAACCTTAAATTCAAATTTCAAATTTAAATTTCAAATTCAAATTTCAAATTTCAAATTTAAATTTCAAACTCAAATTTAAAAATTCGAATTTCAAATTCAAATTTCAAATTCGAATTTCAAATTCAAATTTCAAATTCAAAATTTAAATTTCAAATTTCAAATTTCAAACTCCACAAAAAAGCTGTATTTCAGATTTTGTATTCAGAGATAATTTTCTACAACTCCAATCTAATCTCAAATAAAATAATGGCAACTTTATTTGAAGTTCGAATAATTGTGTACTCTATTATCCAAAATAAAATATGAATTCAACCGGAGAGTATCTTATCCACCATCCTAATCCTATGTCAACACCATCCATGCGTAATCAACTAGCCAATAAGCATACACAAATCAATTTGCCAACCATTAAGGAATTATGTGGAGCTAGAGAGGGACCAATTAGACATATATAATTGGGCTCTCGTGAATCCATATGATCATCATTCTGTACCGAACAACTCAATCATATGATCACTAATTTCAGAGTCACACTACTATAAACCTGAAACTGAACTCCCAATTATATACCGTATTATAAAAGCCTATTACAAGCTAATGTCCAATGACCTTGTCATGTATGCAGAACCCTCATATGATATCCATGATCAGCCTTAGGCTAAAGTCCGTTTAATCCTACTGATCAAGCTATCTTAAAGTTCCATTATACTACCGAATAAGAAAATGATTATTCACCATATGTGAATAAGAAGTCATCTGCCCAGCAGAAAACCTAAGGCCTTGTCCATTTTCACATTCAGTATAATGCCTTTAAGAGGATACCCTTAACTCCTCATTAGAGCTATGATTTCGATATCTGTAAACGAACCCTTTATCGTATACAAGTCATGCACCCAACAAACCGGTCTATAAGCTTACTACCTCTAAGTCGCTTTAGCCATTGGAACATCAAAGTACACAAGTCATGTGATAACTGAGAATTTTAGATTCTCGAAGTAGATTAAAATTGTATATATATAACAATTGTACACAAGTTGTGTTCTAATACTGTTGTGAATAGTGTAAAAATGTTTTGGCAGTGTGGAAGTTTGTGAGTTCGGGGATAGAAAATCTTATCAGACATAATTGGGTAAGACAGTTCGAAATCAAAGCTGAAAACCCTAGAAAATGCATTAAGATGCACGAAAATGATAGAAATTTACGGTAGAGAATTCTGATCAAACGAAAGAAAAATAAGACAAACCGATCGAACCAAAGGGGCCCGGAACATACCTACGCGATTTCGGTGAAGTTCCGTTCGGATCGGATTTCGGTCAAAAATTGACCACGAATTAGTTAGTGAATTAATATAAATAGTAGGATGACATCACCATGATTATGTCATAAACCAAAATTATTTTCTTTAATTAGGAAAGTAATTTTGAAAGGTGTATGGTTTAGATTAGGTTACTTTATGATCAATGGCCAAGAACATGCCAAAAAGCCATTGAAAAATTTTATAAAAATTTGAAAAAGGCCATTCGGCCACATGGAAAGAAAGAAAGAAAAAAAATTTGATTTTTACCCCAAAATCCTTACTTTTTAGTCCTTGAACAATTAGCAAATTATTGGAAAAAAAATTACAAAAAAGTCCTTGAGTTTTGCCTATAAATAGGCATCAAAATCCATTCAAAAAAATGGAAAAATTAGCCAAACTCTTGCCCTTTTTCTTCAGCCCAAATCCGTGGCCTTTTCCCCCCTTGTAAGACAAAATTTTGTTTTAAATTTCACAACAAACTTAGCTTGCATTGCATTTCCAACATCAAGTCATTAACTAGTTAAGGTAAGCTTCAAAGTTGAAGCTTTTCTCTTTCATTTTCCTTAGAAAATCCGTGGGTATGAGAGTGTGAAAATAATGAAAAAAAATTGTTATTTAGTTGATGATGTGATGATGTTGTGATTAGTTTGGTGTTGTAGAGATTAAAGCATGAATTAGGGTTTAGAAACAAGCAAAAATTTTGCATGTTTCCTTGAAAATTTGCGGCATTAGGGGTGTGAAAATTGTATGAGAAATTGATGTTTGGTTTAGTGTTTATGTTTATTCAATGATGTGTTGAATTAAGCATGAATTGGAATAAGGAAACAAGAAAATTTTGATGTAATTTTCTTGCTAAAACCATGGATATGAACACTAAGAAATGGAAAATTTTTAATGTTGAAAAGTGTTGATAAAAACCCTAGGAAAGAAAATAAGATTCTCTATATGTTTATGCACGAAAATCCGTGGCTATGCTAGGGTTAGAATGCATGTTTTGTTAGGTTTTGATGTTGTTTTATACATTAGAAAGCCTAAGAGTGATATGTAGTGATGAAAAATTATTTGGTGTTGATTAACATGTAAACCGAGGCTAGTTTGGGAAAAAAATATTGTTGTTTGTGTTGAATCCTGAATATTGATTTATGTGGAAAATTTTTATACAAAGTTTGGAAACTTTGTATAAAATAGGATTCTGGTATAGTACGTGACAGGTACAAAGGTTATGAGGCGTAACTAACGCCGGGAAACCTTAAAATATAAGCGAAAATGCTGTCGAAATTTCTAAAATCGGCATAAGGGCATTTCGGGAAACGAAGGGCAAAAATATTGGACTCGGGAAGGAAACTGGGACCCTTTGATGGATTAGGGTTAGAAATGGAAAACCAACCCAAAAGGAATGGTAAACCGACCCTAAAAGACTAAAATGCCTAAAACAGAAAAAAAATTCATGTTAGGGGTATTTTGGGAAACGAGGAAAAAATGTAGGTCGAGATAGGAAACCCGAGCCTCTCGAGGACCGAGGGCTGGGGACGGGATAAAAAATGTTTTAAGAGTAGTGAAATGGCCATTTGAGGCTCCGAAACGCTCGAAAACCGAGAAAATGACCCTAGGTGACGGATGAATAGTAATCGAGGGCAGGGAAAAATGAAATTGAGATTTTGCAGCAAATTAAGCTGTAAAATGATACAGAAACCTAGGGAATATTATTTTAAAATATTTGGGCTTAGAAAAAATTGGGAAAATTGATAGAACGGAATAGTTACGGTCCCGAGACCCGTTAAGGACAAAATGGTCATTTTGACCAAAAATTTTCGAAAGGCTCAGAAAGTACCCTAAATGACCTAGAATAACTTAAATAAAATTTTAGGATCCAAAATAGAGATTTTAAAGTTAAAATCTTAAGTTTAAATAGTACACGGGCGTGTACAGTGAAACACAGCCGTGTAGAATAGAAACGAGAGAAACACGGTTAGGGACACGGGCATGTTGCAAACCATGTATTACATAAAGATTTGAATGTTGTGTAAAATTTATCACATAATAAATATATTTAGAGTGATAATCAATGAAGGGAATTAACAGACGATATTATGTCCGTAGGAACCCAATTTAAAGATAAAACTTCGTAAGAGTTCCGGAAGTGGACGTTATCGCAGTATTGGTAAGTTCAAGAATGTTCATGTCTGTAATATGAAATACTGTGTTGATTTATTCCATACTAGATGTACACTAGATATAAAGTCTTATAGACATTCGGGGATTAGTTAGAATAACATATCCCAGATAATGAGAATGAGTAAGACCTACGAGCAATGGAGGATAGTGACCTTGAGGTGATGATTAATATCAATTGGTCAAGACTATAAATTGAAAGATGGTAATGAAACCATTAAGGCGTACCACCCCTCCAACATAGTGGTGGGGGTTTTTCTCAGATCATACGAGGATATCAGGGCTGTGGAGGCCAATGTTCTAAGGTCGCTCCTTAGTTCCTCCCAATCAGCGCGCTAATAATCATCGGTACTGCCATAAACAGAGCTCTAAACTAGAAATCAAATAGAGAATGAACAAATAATAAAATGATGAAAATCATAATTGAGTATAACCGAAGTTTACATTAAGTGTAGTGAGTTCGGTTAGGATAAGTGAATAGTAATCGGTTAGGCTAATGTGAATAGTATCTGGTTAAAGTAATGTGAATAGTATCCTGTTAGGGTAAAGTGAATAGTAACAAGTTAGGGTAACTGATACTATTCATCAGTCAAAGGTCAAAGTCACTATTTATGATGAATAGTATTATTCATGATGAATAGTAGTACTCATAGGAAATTGAGTCTTTAGTGTTTTTAAATCTGTATGATTCTTACTAAGTATGTTTGAACTTACTGAGCCTGTTAGCTACCAGTTTGTTCATGTTGCATGTAAGAAACCTGTCCAGTAAATTTATGGATTGTGACAGGATGTGCGTGTATCAAGGGTTAGGGAACTCACCGTGGACTTGGTCCTGCCATAAGTTTTCTGCTGAGCTTTTTAAGTTAAAGAATTGAAGAGGATGTGTTTGGAAACAAAATATACAGTATATATATATTATATGTTGTATGTTATGTTGTACTTCATAAAGACATATAAAAGTTAGTATTGTATTTTACATGGTTTTCTTAAAAGAAAGTATGTATTAAAGAAAAAAAAATTATGGGCAAAATTTTAGGCCTTGATAATTAAGAGTTGTGAGAAAAAGAGTTTAAAACTGACGACCCGGATTCGGCACACAAGACGTCTTGGTCGGCCGTAGAGCCGATTCATGACGGTTGCGAGTCGTCGGGATCAGGGGGCATCACAGGTTGGTATCAGAACGGTTGACAATATCCCTATTGGCACGAAGCGCGATCTGCTCGTCAAGACAAGTAAGTTAGCTTTCTTTAAGTTAGTTAACTTTACATTTATTCGAGATTATATATTTTTGTAGGACTTAAGATGACTAGACGACCGCATGTGAGACCTCATCCATACCGACCTAGAGGACCAATTCGGGTATGGACTAGACCCGTGATCAAACCGTCCATGATGCGACGAGCGATGCAGCAACCACTAGTACCCGAGCCACTAGCGCCGAGGATAGTAGCGCCAGCACCGGTATAAGCACCACCTCCACGACCGATCGTAAACTCGCCAGTAGCAGTAGACATTCCAGTGGTGGGAGATCGAGCTCGTATAGGAGCCAGAGTGTCAGTGCGAGCTGTACATGCGTTTAGAGGCAGTCATCCACCTACGTTCGAGGGAGGTCAGTAGGAGATTTCTACACGAGACTGGCTACATAACATTAAGGTTATCATGCACCAATGTGATATAGATCAGGATTGCTGGGTTTTGATGGCCATTGGCACATTCAGTGAGGACGCACGGTTATATTAGGAGTATTGTGATCAAGAGATGCTACTAGCAATGGATTGGGCTAAATTTCACCAAGTCATGCTAGAGCAATTTCCACAGAAAAGTACATCACCAGTGGTAGACCCTCCTGAGAGCAGGACAGTATCACCACCACCGACCATGCCCAATTACACGGATGTCAAAGACTTTGTCTTAAAGGCAGAGAGACAGCAAATGATGCTGAGCGATACAGTATTCTCATATGCTGTCAGATTCCAGGATAGTGTGGTAAGGACATGTACTCTAACTAACATCACAAATGATGATTTTTGTGGCATATTTTGGAAGGGGTTCACCCTAGACCTACGGCAGAGGATAACCCCTTTATACCCTGCTACTTTACGTGAGTTTATAGTCGCGGTAGCTAAAGTAGAGGAGGAGATGATGATGGAGCACATGGTGTGCAAGAGGCGTGAACAGTTGCTACAAGAAGTAAAGTTAGATTGCCTAAATGGATCTGGACTGATGGCAAATGATCATGAGGCTGGTCCGTCGAGACAACCGGAGGGTGCAGATCCAGCCGAAGGATCAACGCCGTCTGAGGCCGGAAACAGAACGGACGATGATGAAATGGATCCAATCGAATTTTTGACGATCCCAGAGCAACCTCAGCTAGGAGATTAGTTGTAGAAATACATGTGTTGTACAAATATGTATATATAACTGTATATGTGTTTATATGACGGTATCGAAAGGCTATTTTGAAAAAAAAAAGCCTTTGAATTGATGTATTTTTGAAATGGAAAGAAATGACAACCATATTTTGACATGTTGAATGAGTGAAATGTTGAAATTATGTGATGATCGATACTATTGGTACTTATATTGTAAAAATATGTTTGTGAAAACCTAACGATCGATTTTTATGCGATTTTAGGAAATAGGATAAGATGGTGAATCCGAGGAATCTGCGAAACATGCGAGGACGTCCAGTGTTATCTGAAAGAGTGGATGAGCTAGAAGCCTTAATAGAAGCCCAAATGAGAGAAAATGTCGAGTTAAGACAAAGACTCGAGCAAATGGAGTAGAGACAAGAACAGGAAGAAGACCAAGAACCACAAATGGCTGCACTAGAACCAGAAGTGCTGCTAGTGGTACAAGAAGAAGTGGTAGAACTCCAACCACAACCCAGGGCTAATCAGGAGCCACTGTATGAAAGATTCTGATGTATGAGGCTACCATAGTTCGAGTGTTCCACCAACCCTCTAGAAGCTGAGGAGTGGTTGTCTTCACTCCATATGATATTGGAGTTTATGGAGTTGAATGATCAGGAGAAGATTTTGTGTGCGTCCTTTGTTCTGAAGAGGGATGCAAGATTCTGCTGGGAGTCAGTCAAGCTGAGGAGAAACATGTATACGATGTCCTGGTTGGATTTTTTAGAAGAATTCAATCAGAAATACTATAATCCGGCACTGTTGTGACCACAACAAAGAAAGTTTGCTGAGTTAAAGCAGGGAGATATGACAGTGATAGAAGTCTACAGCAAGTTCGATAAATTGTCCAGACTGTGCCCATACACTGTTACCACTGAGAAGGAGAAGATCCAGAAGATGCTGGGGATGTTTCACCCCGAGATCTCAGCGTTGGTGGATAGTGGGTTGACACCGCCTGACACTATATCTGACTGTGTTAGTCAAGCACTAAGGGCAGAGTATTATCTAGTCCGTGGAAAGGAAGAGAGAGAGAAGATCTGGGATGCGAAGAAAATGGAAAAGGTCTTGACCAAAGCCATACAAACTAGATCTCAAGTTGGACAAAGCAGCAAGCTGAGTTCAAATGTCAAGGCTGGGTAGCCAAGTACTTCTGGTCAGTAGTCCCAAGGGAAGTGAAAAGGAGATAATTCTGGAAATAGGAACCAGCAGAGAAGAACAAACAATAATGTTGGCTCTGTAGTTTGAGACTATGTGAATTGCGAGAAAAGACATTCAAGTCGATGTAAATTTGCCCCAAATGCCTGTTTCCAAAGTGGGAAGGACGGTCACTTTGCCAAAAACTGTCCAAAAAATAGGCAGAATGTGCAAGGTTCGTCTCAGTCACAACCACGTCCCCAGGCACATTCATTATAGGCCAAAGCTAAAGGGTCATCCCATTCTGAAAGATAGGAAAGACAAGAATGCTTGCCCCGTGCAGATGCTAGGGTCATGGTCTATACAAAGGAAGAGGCATAAGCGGGAGCATCAAATGTAGTGACAAGTCAGCTTTCTGTCGCTAATAATTTGACGTCTGTTTTATTTGACTCTGGAGCTACGCATTCTTTCATTTCATACCAGTTTGCGAATAGGATAGGATATCCTAAGGACAACATGGGTATGACATTTAGAACTGCACTACCCTCAGGGGAAGTCCTAATGTCCAATTACTAGTTACCGCATATGCCAATAATTATGGCAAATAGGGAGTTGTTTGCAGAATTGATCATGATAGAACTTGCCGACTACGATGTAATACTACGAATGGATTTCCTAGCAAAGTATTAAGCCACGATCGATTGCCGGAAGCAGAAGATAGAGTTTCAACCCGACCAAGAAGAGGGATTTGAGTATGTCGATACGTCCGCAGATTGAAGAAGATAGTGATCAACTCAATGGAAGCGAGGAGGCTGATGTCTAGCGGTTATGCTGGATACCTAGCATGCATATTGGACGTGACGAAGGAACGAAAGCTCCAACCCGAAGACGTACCTATTGTGAAAGAATTCATTGATGTCTTTCCAGAGGAATTACCAGGATTGCCGCCTGAACGAGAAATTTCCTTTGAGATCGAGCTGATGCCAGGAACTACACTAATCTCAAGGGCACCGTGCCGGATTTCACCGGTAGAGTTAAAAGAGTTGCAGGAGCAGCTCAAGGAACTTCTTGACAAGGGATTTATACGCCCGAGCTATTCCCCATGGGGTGCTCTAGTGCTGTTTGTTAAGAAGAAAGATAGATCATTTCGGATGTGCATTGACTACCGGGAATTGAACAAGGTCACTATCAAGATTAGGTATCCGTTACCTAGAATTGACGACTTCTTTGATCAATTAACAGGTGCAGTAGTATTCTCCAAGATTGATCTGTGATCAGGATATCATCAACTGAAGATCAAGGAGAGTGACATCCACAAGACCACATTTCAGACCCGCCACGGTCATTACAAGTTCCTTGTGATGCCGTTTGGGTTAACAAATGCACCCGCAACTTTTATGGACTTGATGAATCGAGTCTTTAAGGAATATTTGGATAAGTTTGTCATTGTGTTTATCGATGACATTCTCATATATTCAAAGACTCGCGAAGAGCATGAGGAGCATTTGAAAGTTGTGTTACAGACAATAAGGGAGCACCAACTCTACGCCAAATTCTCCAAATGTGAATTCTGGCTGGATAGAGTACATTTTCTAAGACACGTGGTTTCCAAGAAAGGAATCACTATGGATCCTGCGAAAGTGGAGGCGATCAACGAATGGCCCGCACTTAAGAGTGTGATGGAAATACGGAGTTTCTTAGGTCTAGCTAGCTATTATAGAAGATTTGTTTAAGGATTTGCACGACTTGCCACTCCTGTCACGGCACTTACACGCAAGGAAAAGAAGTACGAATGGACTGAACAATGCGAAAAAAGCTTCCAAGAGCTGAAGAAACGACTAACGAGCGCGCCAATACTTATACCTCCGACTGAAGGGGAGATGTTCGTGATATACAGCGACACTTCAAAGTTGGGATTAGGAGCTGTCTTGATGCAAGGCGACAAGGTGATTGCCTATGCCTCGCGTCAATTAAAGGACCATGAGAAGAATTATCCCACGCATGATTCGGAGCTTGCTACAGTAGTGTTCGCGTTAAAAATTTGGTGACACGATCTATATGGAGCTCAGTGTCAGATTTATACGGATCACCAGAGTATAAAATATTTCTTCACACAAAAGGAGCTAAATATGTGACAAAGAAGATGGCTAGAGTTGGTAAAGGATTATGATTGTGAAATCCTCTATCACCCTAGAAAAGCCAATCGCGTTGTAGATGTGTTAAGTAGGAAATCTATTGTTTCGCAGCAACTATCGATTGGGAAACTTCCAAAGCCATTACAGTAGGAAATCAACATGCTGGAGGTGGAGCTAATAGTTGGAAAGCTAGCTGCATTACAACTGGAGTCAACATTGTATAAAGACATCAGAGAAGCTCAGAAAAGAGATTTGAACCTAGCAATTTTGCAAGAGGAAGCGTCTGAAGAAGGATTAATCCTACATTAGGCGAGAATTCAAATTTCAGATGATGAAGGATTAAGAAGGCGAATTATGGCTGAAGCCCATGAAACGCCCTACTCAGTACATCCCGGAGCTAGCAAGATGTACTAGGATTTGAAGCTGTAATTCTGGTGGAAGGGGATGAAGAAGGATATAGCTGAGTTTGTAAGCAGATGCACGACGTGCCAAAAAGTTAGCAAGTTTATATGTTAACCACATAGTCAGGCTACATGGAGTTCCTAAATCCATTGTGTCAGATCGTGATCCATGATTCACTTCGAACTTCTGGATGTGTACAAGAAGCTATGGGAACAGAAGTGCGTCTGAGTACAGCATTTCATCCGCAGACAGACAGGCAATCTGAGCGAATCATCCAAATGCTAGAAGACATGCTGCGCGCGTGTACAATAGATTTCTCGGGGAGCTGGAACGAGAAACTTCCATTGGTAGAGTTTTTGTATAACAACAGCTACCAAACTTCGATAGGTATGGCACCTTATGAAGCTTTGTATGGAAGGAAGTTTAGATCACCGGTTCACTGGTACGACCTACAAGAGAAACGACTACATAAGACAGATTTTGTACAAGAGACAGCGGATGCAGTTACAAAAATACAGCAGCGGTTGAAGATAGCCCAGAGCCGACAGAAGAACTATGCGGACAAGAGACGAAGATCCCTGGAGTTCAATGAAGGAGATTTCGTATTCCTAAATGTTTCACCGATGAAGGGAATAATGCGGTTTGGGAAGAAAGGGAAATTGAATCCCAGATATATTGGACCATACGAGATGATCGAACGCATTGGTAAAGTTACCTATAGATTGGCATTACCTACAGAAATATCGGCAGTATATAATGTGTTTCACGTGTCAATGCTACGGAAGTACATATCAGATCCATCCCATGTGCTGAAACATGAACCAATCCAAATTCAAGAAGACCTGACCTACGAGGAGAGGCCTATTCAAATTCTGGCATGCGAAGATAAAGTTTTAAGGAATAAAACAATCCCATTAGTCAAAGTGCTGTGGAGAAATCACAACATTGAAGAGGCTACATGGGAACGTGAAGATGAAATTAGAAATTTGTACCCCCACTTGTTCTAAATTTTTGAGGACGAAAATTCTATAAGGAGGGGTGAATGCGATAACCGGGAATTTTAGATTCTCGGAGTAGATTAAATTTTATGTATATAACAATTTTAATGAATAAAATATGAAAAAGTTGTGTTTTAATACTGTTGTGAATAGTGTAAAAATGTTCTGGTAGTGTTGAAGTGTATGAGTTCAGGGATGGAAAATCTTACAGGACATAATTGGGTAAGACGGTTCGAAATCAGAGCCGAAAACCCTAGAAAATGCATTGAGATGCATGAAAATGATAGAAATTTACAATAGAGAATTATGATCAAACGAAAGCAAAATAAGACAAACCGATCGCACCAGAGGCGCCCAGAACCCGCCTACGCGATTTCAGTGAAGTTCCGTTCGGATCGGATTTCGGTCAAAAATTGACCACGAATTAATTAGTGAATTAATATAAATAGTAGGATGACATCACCATGATTACGTCATAAGCCAAAATTATTTTCTTTAATTAGGAAAGTAATTTTGAAAGGTGTATGGTTTAGGCTAGGTTACTTTATGATCAATGGCCAAGATCATGCCAAAAAGGCATTGAAAATTTTTTTAAAAAATTGAAAAAGGCCATTCGGCCACTTGGAAAGAAAGAAAGAAAAAAATTTTGATTTTTATCCCAAAATCCTTACTTTTTAGTCCTTGAACAATTAGCAAATTATTAGAAAAAAATTGTAAAAAAGTCCTTGAGTTTTGCCTATAAATAGGTATCAAAATCCATTCAAAAAAATGGAAAAATTAGCCAAACTCTTGCCCTTTTTCTTCAGCCCAAATCTGTGGCCTTCTCCCCCCTTGTAAGCCAAAATTTTGTTATAAATTTCATACCAAACTTAGCTTGCATTGCATTTCCAATATCAAGTCATCAACTAGTTAAGGTAAGCTTCAAATTGAAGCTTTTCTCTTTGATTTTCCTTAGAAAATCTGTGGGTATGAGAGTGTGAAAACAATGAAAAAAAATTGTTATTTAGTTGATGATGTGATGATGTTGTGATTAGTTTGGTGTTGTAGAGATTAAAGCATGAATTAGGGTTTAGAAACAAGCAAAAATTTTGCATGTTTCCCTTGAAAATCCGTGGCATTAGGGGTGTGAAAATTGTATGAGAAATTGATGTTTGGTTTAGTTTTTATGTTTATTCAATTATGTGTTGAATTAAGCATGAATTGGAATAAGGAAACAAGAAAATTTTGATGTAATTTTCTTGCTAAAACCGTGGGTATGAACACTAAGAAATGGAAAATTTTTTATGTTGAAAAGTGTTGATAAAAACCCTAGGAAAGAAAATAAGATTCTCTATATGTTTATGCATGAAAATTCGTGGCTATGCTAGGGTTAGAATGCATGTTTTGTTAGGTTTTGATGTTGTTTTATACATTAGAAAACCTAAGAGTAATATGTAGTGATGAAAAATTATTTGGTGTTGATTAACATGTAAATCGAGGCTAGTTTGGGAAAAAAAAAATTGTTGTTCGTGTTGATTCCTAAATATTGATTTATGTGGAAAATTTTTATATAAAGTTTTGAAACTTTGTACAAAATAGGCCTCTAGTATAGTATGTGACAGGTACAAAGGTACTGAGGCGTACCTAACACTGGGAAACCTTAAAATATAAGCGAAAATGCTGTCGAAATTTCTAAAATCGACATAAGGGCATTTCGGGAAATGAAGGGCAAAAATATTGGACTCGGGAAGGAAACCGGGACCCTTTGGTGGATTAGTGTTAGAAATGGAAAACCAACCCAAAAGGAATAGTAAACCGACCCTAAAAGACTAAAATGCCTAAAACGGGAAAAAAATTCATGTTAGGGGTATTTTAGGAAACGAGGAAAAAATGTTGGTCGGGATAGGAAACCCGAGCCTCTCGACGACCGAGGGCCGGGATGCAAAAACATTTTAAGAGTAGTGAAATGGCCATTTCAACTCCGAAACGCTTGAAAAACGAGAAAATGACCCTAGGTGATGGATGAATAGTAATCGAGGGCCAGGAAAAATGAAATTGAGATTTTGCAGCAAATTAAGCTGTAAAATGATACAGAAGTCTAGGGAATATTATTTTAAAAATTTGGGCTTAGAAAAAATTGAGAAAAATGATAGAATGAAATGGTTACGGTCCCGAGACCCGTTTGGGACAAAATGATCATTTTGACCAAAAATTTTCGAAAAGCTTGGAAAGGACCCTAAATGGCCTAGAATAACTTAAATAAAATTTTAGGATCCAAAATAGAGATTTTATAGTTAAAATCTAGAGTTTAAATAGTACACGGGCGTGTACAGTGAAACACGGCAGTGTAGAATAGAACTGAGAGAAACACGATTAGGGACACGGGCATGTTACAAACCGTGTATCACATAAAGATTTGAATGTTGTGTAAAATTTATCGCATAATAAATATATTTAGAGTGATAATCAATGAAGGGTATTAACAGACGATATTATGTCTATAGGAACCCAATTTAAAGATAAAACTACGGAAGAGTTCCGAAAGTGGACGTTATCGCAGTATTGGTAAGTTCAAGCATATTCGTGTCTGCAACATGAAATACTGTGTTGATTTATTCTGTACTAGATGTACACTAGATATAAAGTCTTATAGACATTCGGGGATTAGTTAGAATAACATATCCTAGATAATGAGAATGAGTAAGTCCTACGGACAATAGAGGATAGTGACCTTGAGGTGATGATTAATATCAATTGGTCAAGACTATAAATTGAAAGATGGTAATGAAACCATTAAGGTGTACCGCCCCTCCAACATAGTGGTGGAGGTTTTTCTCAGATCCTACGAGGATATCAGGGCTGTGGAGGCTGATGTTCTAAGGTCACTCCTTAGACTCTCCCAGTCAGCGCACTAATAATCATCGGTACTGCCATAAACAAAGCTCTAAACTAGAAATCAAATAGAGAATGAACAAATAATAAAATGATGAAAATCATAATTGAGTATAACTGAAGTTTACATTAAGTGTACTGAGTTCGGTTAGGATAAGTGAATAGTAACCGATTAGGCTAACGTGAATAGTATCTGGTTAAAGTAATGTGAATAGTATCCTGTTAGGGTAAAGTGAATTGTAACAAGTTAGGGTAACTGATACAATTCATCGGTCAAAGGTCAAAGTCACTATTTGTGGTGAATAGTACTATTTATGATGAATAGTACTACTCATAGGAAATTGAGTCTTTAGTGTTTTTGAATCTATATGATTCTTACAAAGTGTGTTTGAACTTACTGAGCCTGTTAGCTACCAGTTTGTTCATGTTACAGGTAAGAAACCTGTCAAGTAAATTTCTGGATTGTGGCAGGATGTGCGCGTATCAAGAGATAAAGAACTCACCATGGACTTGGTCCTGCCATAAGTTTTCTGTTGAGCTTTTTAAGTTAAAGAATTGAGGAGGATGTGTTTGGAAACGAAATATACAGTACATATATATATATTATATGTTGTATATTATGTTGTACTTCATACAGACATATAAAAGTTAGTATTGTATTTTACATGGTTTTCTTAAAAGAAAGTATGTATTAAAGAAAAAAAATTATGGGCGAAATTTTAGGCCCTAATAATTAAGAGTTGTGAGAAAAAGAGTTTAAAACTGACGATCCGGATTCGGCACACAAGTCGTCTTGGTCGGCTGTAAAGTCAATTCATGACGGTTGCGAGTGGTCGGGATCAGGGGGCGTCACTAGTCATATACATGAAGTAGTTCATTTATTCAGGATTAAGGTTATTGCATAATGAACATCAAAAGTAAATTGATCCACTCATAGCAGACTACGTAGATTAATCACGCTTTAGTCTTGGTCTAGTATGTCACTACCAAGCAACATATCTATGTCTCTACTTGGGAGTTTATGCTTCGGATAGTCAAGACAAATCGTCCCCACCATGGCTTTAGACAACATAATAGTCTTAACATAAGTTAGATGCTCGCTCTAACCCTATAGACTACAGACCTTAGTTTAGACTGCTTACTTTAGAACATTGTCTTCTTGCATACAAAAGTCCATTGTATGCAACGTTCTAACAGTTTTAACACAATCAGTCAGTGAGTCATATTTGCTTACACTTACTTTAACATGTAAATAGAATAAGGACAAAAAGTAATGTAATGAATAACCTCTATATTATAATTTTATTATCCAGTTCAAAATAAATATATAAAATGTCTCTAATACTTAGGGCATTTCCTAACAACAACAATATAAATTCATACCTTAGAGGACGCCAACTGTAGGAAAAGAATGACTGGAGTGCTTCAACTAGCTAGCCTTCTCTACTATTCTCTAATTCTTGGATGGCAGAGTATGTTGGCGCACAGTTCCTCGACCAATATGCTGGCACTGCTAGTCATCTTCCGACCACCCAGATCTCTAAAGAACTTATTATCATGGTGAGTTATGTAACAATAAGCCTGCTCACCTGAGAGTCTGTGGTCTGAGAGAACTGGACTGGCAGGACCCCTATTTATAGACTGGCATAAGGTGATCCCTTGAATTCGAATTAGACTAGGAGAAGATTTTCTCCCTTATCCACTCACAAAATCCAAAAATCTCGTAGGCTACAATCATGGGAAGATTCGGCCAACCCTGGGATTTTGCAACCCAAATTCAAACAGGATTCTAACTTGAATTTAATCTCATCATTATCCACTATAACCGAATTTTCCTTTTGCCCAAGAACAAGCTAGATTCGGCCATCCTAGTGTGAGGAGAATCAAAATTCAAATAGGATTTTCTAGCTTGAATTTTATCTCACTCTTATCCATTAAAAACCAAAAATCTCCCTTGGATTTATCCAATAATTTTCGTCGACTTTAGGGAGGGTGAGAATCAAAATTCAACTAGGATTTTCTTGCTTGAATTTCTGTTGAACCTTATCCACAAAAACCAAAAATATTTAGGAGGAATTTCCTCAACAAATTTTGGCCATTTTAGGTTAGGATTAGGATTCAAAATTCAAGTAGGATTCAAATAAGATTTTCCTCTCCTTTATCCATATCAAATTTGAAATTCACCATGTGGATTTATCCACAAAAAATTCAAATTCTACATGGATTGTGATTCAAAATTTAAATTCAAATTTCAAAGTTCAAATTATAAAATTCAAACTTCAAATTCAAATTTAAATTTTGAATTCAAATTTCAAATTCAAATGTCAAATTCAAATTTCAAATTTAAATTTTAAATTCAAATTTCAAATTCAAAGTTTAAATTTCAAATTTCAAATTCAAATTTCAAACTCCACAAAAAAATTGTATTTTAAATTTTGTTCGCATGGATAATTTTCTACAACTCCAATTCAATCTCAAATAAAATCATGGCAACTTTATTTGGAGTTCGAATAATTGTGTACTCTATTATCCAAAACAACATCCGAATTCAACCGGAGAGAATCTTGCCCACCATCTTGATCCTATGTCAACATCATCCATGCTAAGTCAACTACCTAATAACCATACATAGATCAATTTGCCATTCATTAAGGAATTATGTGAAGCTAGTAGAGGGACCAATTAGACATATATAATCAGGCTCTCGTGAATCCATATGATCATCATTCTATACCGAACAACTCAATCATATGATCACTAATTTCAGAATCACACCACTACAAATCTAAAACTGAACTCCCAATTATATACCGTATTACGAAAGCCTGTGACAAGTATTGTCTAATGACCTTGTCATGTATGCAGAACCCTCATATGATATCCATGATCAGCCTTAGGTCGAAGTCCGCTCAACCTACTAATCAGGCTATCTTAAAGTTCTATTATACTACCGAATAAGAAAATGATTATTCACCATATGTGAATAAGAAGTCATCTGCCTAGCAGACAACCTAAGGCCTTGTCCATTTTCACATCTAGTATAATGCCTGTAAGAGGATACCCTTAACTCCTTATTAGAGCTATGATTCCGATATCTGTAAACAAACCCTTCATCGTATACAATTCATGCACCCAACGAACCGGTCTATAACCTTACTACCTCGAGACGCTTTAGCCATTGGAACATCAAAGTACACAAGTCATATACATGAAGTAGTTCATTTACTCAGGATTAAGATTATTGTATAATAAACGTCAAAACCAGATTGATCCACTCATAGTGAACTATGTAGATCAATCACGCTTTAGTCCAGGTCCAATATGTCGCCACCAAGCAACATATCTATGTCTTTACTCGGGAGTCTATGCTCGGGACAGTCAATGCAAACCATCCCCACCATGGCTTTAGACAACATAATAGTTTTAACATGAGTTAGATGCTCGATCTAACCCCATAGAGTACGGACCTTAGCTTGGACCGCTTACTTTAGAACATTGTCTTTTTGCATACAAAAGTCCATTGCATGCAACGTTCTAACAGTTTTAACATAAGCAGTCAGTGAGCCAAATTTGCTTGCATTTACTTTAACATATAAATAGATTGAGGACAAATAGCAATGTAATGAATAACCTTTATTATTAATTTTATTATCCAATTCCAAATAAATAAAATACATCAAAATGTCTTTCATGCTTAGGGCATTTCCTAACAAGATGCATACTAAACTATAGCTAAAGCATATCGTGGACAATGCATGAACCGATTATGCTTCATTATTCATTATCGTTTCTTATCTTTGCTAAGGGCCAATGTGCTAGTGTCGAATTACACACATATCATTGGAAACGTCCATGATCTTAATGAGCCTTACACTCGTGGGCCATATGCCCTCTTATGTATTAAGAGCCATCAACATCGGCTTGTCATACTTAAACTAAAAAAAACCTCTTCAAGCGGAAGGGACCAGTACGACACGAAGTCTTTTAATTACCCAATTATTGTCTAATCTTTCCATATGCCCTACTAGGCTATCCCTAATCTTATTGGATAGGGATGTATGGCATCTTACCAATGTTTTCGTCAATCTACACGATTATAAAACTATATGCTCTTATAACATGCTATGCAACAACGGTGGATGGTTTGCATACTCAACATAGTGTAAAAACATCACTTTAAAATTCATTTTTGCTCATGCTGTAGGTGGAGTTTTACTTACCAAGTTTGCAAGCAAACTTGTACTCTCACCCTTATCACGTTACAGGTACCTACCTGTCATCATAACGTATTCCGTCAATAATTGTCGTTGAGTCACTAATATTGTTAGTGACTAAAGCAGATACTAACGCATGGTAACAATGGCTGTTGGTACTAACTTGCTCTCTCTTGAGAGTTTGATTCTCTATGCGTGGTTTATTAATTTATTACCCAATAAATTAATTAACATCGTTCTTAGGTCACTACTACTGTCAGTGACTGTAACTTGTATTGTGGTATGGTACTAAGGCCCATCGCTACCCTACTACTTTGGGAATTTGGTATCTAATGTTTATTTTTGCTTGATCAATTTGTCTACTTGACAGATTAATCACCGTTCCTCACTATTTCATTCAAACTCAGTCCTTGACTAGTTGACCTACTAGTTAACTAACTAGTTAACTCGTGCCTCCTTAACTAGGTAGCCTACCAGGTTACTTTGCTTGTTTGGGTGTGGTAGCCCACCGGGCTACCTCTACTGTTTCGTTTATTTTGAAAATTGTTTTGGATGACTTATAAACTTTTTGGGAAAATTTACATTCTTTGAAACCGTCTCCATATCACCCCATTGGAAGGTAGGGGCATTTTATCCAAATCATATTTCCATTTTAAAGAGGGTAGAACACATTTTGGTGTTCAATTTTTAAAAGGGTTTTTGAACCATTTTATCGAAACTATTTTAAAACTTGTTTGAGACGACTTAATTTATAAATTTGGTGAATATCAAACTTTTAGTCCTCGACAAGATGAAAAACTTTTGCGTTCATCTCGGAGCTCAAATCAAACTCTAACGGGTCCTAAACTTAACAAACCCCTAGCTAATCTGTGTCCAGTTTTTAGAAAAATTCCAGTTTTATGCTCATTAAAAAACAGCTCTGTTTGAGATCCGAAATGGCCAGCTTTTTAAAACTCACGTAGGTTATCTTTAAGAATTCGACGAGATCTACAAATTTCGTGTTGAGCCTGAGATCCAGTTCAAACTTTAATTTGGTCTTGTTTATGAAATCCGACACTATTCCTGTTGCTCAGGATTTAGTCCTAGTTTTGAGCTCCGGTTAAATACAGCTCGAAAAACTTGTCTTAGAGTCATTTTTGGCCAAAAGCTATTTGATGCAAAAATGACCACAATGAAGTTTTCTTAAAACTTTATATTTTTCCAAATCCCAAATTCAGACCCTAAGGGGGTCAAAAATGGCCAAACCCATGGCCTAAAATTGGGGACAGATTTGTGTGTCCAGCTATCTTAAATGTCCATACATACACACACACACATCCATCCATAAAAATTTAAACCACAACCACACAACTACATAAACTTAAAAATTAAAAAGCTAAGGGCTCAAAATAAACTTATTACAACCCATTACACAAATAAATACACATAAATTTCCTTGATCAAAACTTAAAAATAATTAAACTTCAAAAAGGGGATTTTCGAGCTTACCTTGTGTGCTATGAACCAAGCACAACCGAACTGAAGCTTGGGTAACCCAAAAATTACCGTGTGAACCAAGAGGGATTGAGGGTCGGCTTGTGCTAGAAAGGACACCAAAAATTTTTTCTTATCATCAAACTAAAATAACAACAAAAAACCATAAAGATTGGTTCTAGAATCTTACCCTTGGGTGACCTTGAGATGGCTTGGATGGAAACCTCCTAACACAAGCTTGGTGGCGGCTAGTTTTTGGTAAGTTTTTGGCTGGATTTTTGGTTGTAAATGGTTGGTTTGGGGGCTGGGAAGTGGTCGGCTATAGCTAAGAAAACAAGAAGAAGAGTGGTTGTGTTTTGAGGTGCAAAAGAAGGAAAGTGACACCTTAGGTCAAGCATGCCCTTATATAAGCAAATCTAACCCAACTTAATCAAACTTAAGCTCACTTAATTAAGCCAAATTTTTTATCTAATTGGGGAACAAATTTCTACCATTTTCAGCCTCCAAAAACCAAGGGCTGCGTACGTATGGAAGGGAGCCAAATAAAAAATATTTTGTTGGCCATGTGATGGAATTCATGCATATTTTAATAAAAAAGGTGGCCAACACATCCCTTGTTTTAGGAAAAACTTTTCCTTATATTTAGGGCTGTGTTTGGGGCTATTTGTGCTACTTGCACACAGTTTTCTAGTGAAAAATTTTATCTACAAAGTCCCCTCTTCGCAGTCTAATTTCTACCTTTCAGTATTTGACCCTTTTTTGGCAGTGTTCTAGTTTTCACCTGGAATTGGATTTTCTGAATCCAATATTTATGCTAATAATTCCTGGTTAGGTTGTAATGCCTAAGAGCCCATTCTGAGTCTATTTTATTGTTCATTTCTTATATTGTGGTTATGTCTATACTGTGTTGTCCTTGCACACGCATAACAAGGTGTTTTCGCAAGAAAATTCAAACACAGTCTCTCCTGACTAATTTGGACATGTTGATTTCAATTTTACTAGTTTTACATCCATCTGAGGTCGTCTGGACCAGTTTTCAGGATCTGTGTGACCCCACCTCAAAAAACGTGCTTTGTGCTCAATTGACTAATTTGAGCATTCGGGATGAGAAATGGTCGTCTTGACCCCTTTCCCAATACTTCATATCTCTCAAACAAAAATTCACATTTTGTGCTCAATTGACTAAATTGAGCATGCTGATTGTTAGTATATTAGTTTTAAGTCAAATAAAGGTCATTTTAGCCATTAACCTGACACTGCATTTCTACTATTTACTATTTATTGTTTTCAATTTAACTAACCAGTCTAAGCGTTCTGACTCTGATTTCATCAGTTTCTGGTGAGAAGAGGTCATCTGGACAACTCTTCTCGATACTGTACCTCTACTAGGGTAATTATCACTGTTGTACTCAGATAACTGATCTGAGTGTACTGATGACTTGCTCACCAATTATGTGTTAAGAAATGGTTGTCTAGACCAGTTTCCTGGTACAGCGCATCTTATACACTCATACACATAATAGAGTGGATCGATTTCACTATCGGTTACCCACCTTCATTACATGAATAGTAATTAAATGTTATTGTACCCGTTTAATTCATTCAACTGAAAAATATGCTGTATTTATCAACTTAATTACTCAATACATAGTAATTAGGTTTCATGAATCATGAGAGTCTCTACGGTAGCTCTCTGCTCAATACACGACCTTCTACATGGGCTCTTACACGGGCGTGTACAAGGCAATATAGGCGTGTACATTTCGGACATGGGCGTGTACTAATTGAGATTTCTCAACACAGCCATATTTTTGAAACACGTTCATTTACTCGAGCGGTACACGACCACTTACACGACTGTGTACCTGACTGTGTTAATCAAATTTGCACTAAAAGGCATCAAATTATTCCAAATTCATTACTCAATTTCTCATTATATGGAAATTAGGTTACATGAATGGGGCGGTCTTTACACAGCCCAAGCATCCCGAGAAGATGAGTTTATGGCACAACTCGTGGCTATGCGAGAAATAATGGAGAATCAACAGCGCGACCTAGACCAGTTTAGGGAACTACTAGGTCAACAGATCCAGGCATCACAGATAGAAGGGGTGCCAGCTCAGGAGGCTCTACCAGCCTTAGAGACTTTAAGGGAATGAGCAACTGCCCCAGTTCAGGGAGTTTCACAAGGGCAGGAATTTCTTGAACCACCACCAGCTCCTCCAGCAACGACTGCTCTCGTAGCAGCAAACATACCTTAGCTAGCCTTTAGAGAAGGCGACTTATATGAGAGATTCTGGCACATGAAAATGCCAGAGTTCGAAAGAACCACCAACGAGGTCGATGATTGGCTAACGGATATCCAAGTAATCTTAGATTTTATGGGATTGACTAACAAAGAGAATTTGATGTGCGCATCCTTTGCCCTGAGGAAGGAGGCGCGTCAGTGGTGGTGTAATGTGTGACGTCCCATACATTACCATACCATCTAGCTGAGCTCTGACGCCGACCGTGATGGCTAGCAATCTCGTGGGTCGTCGTCCTCTTACTTAACATACTTAACTTTCCATTTTTTTATGTTCTCTTTTTAAAGCGGAAGCAATTTCTATAGCAATTTTTTTTTACTTACATATTATACCTATATCTCTATCATACTCTTATAACATATAATTCATAAATTTCTTTCTTTCGACTTCCTTTTTGAATGCTCAGTGAAAGACTCATAGTAGTACCATACCCTCGCCCAGTCCCTTGGCACGTGCAGATCCGTCCATTGTCTATCATATTACTTTAAACTAACAGGTTACTTACCTGCAACATATGAACAACTAATGAGCTAAATGCTCAGTAAGTTCAAACATACATTCATTAACTTATAAATACTAGTAATATATATTATTACTAGAATATATGACATCACGCATAGACACATCATACACATCATCAAAACATAACATCGAAACATAACATAATATGCTAGCCTCTTCATGCTCATTTATCTCTTCACTCATTGTTCTCAACATTCTATTGATCATCTCTTATCATTCTATTCTAATCTCTTTATTTCTTTTCTTTTCATTCCTATCATTTCTTAACTTTTCGTTCTAAACCTTCTTATCTTTTCTATCGTTTTATCATCATTTCTTAACCTTTCGTATCTTAAAAGCCAGTAACATATAAACTAGCATAACATCACATAAAAACATGTCATTCACATCATATACATAACATCAAATACATCACATTACATATATTAATTCTATTATGTTCTTTTAAAATTCGTTTTATTATTTATTTATTTTTCATCGATTTCATTATGTCATTCTTTTATGTCGTTCGTTTCTTTTCTTTTCTTTTCATATCATTTCTTTTCTTTTCTTTTCACTTTCCTTTGGTGGGCCCGTTGCTGGTCGCACCTTAAAGATTACCGCTTCCTTCTCTGAGGGGTGATCTTTAACTACCGCACCTTCGGGGTAGTGTCCAACCTATAAACTACCGCACCTTCGGGGTAGCACCACATCTGCGTGGAGGATATAGACATTAACCTCACCTACGGGAGGCCAGTACGCCAACAACTTAAGTTTTTAGTCTTATTATCTTGTATGTTTTTATTTTTCTTATATTGATTTTTCGTTGTACATCTTTTTCATGACATTCATAATCTTTCCTTTCTCATTTTTTATGGAACATTTCATGGGACGTTTGTTCTTTCGTTGTTCTATCTTTCTTTCATAATTCTTTCTTATTGACATCTCATTCTTTCATTCTCATTTCGTAAGACATATATCGTTGTTTCATGTTATTGTTTTTCTTTTCTTAATTCTTTACTTTACTTGTGTGAATTATGTCAGTCACACTTTAGCATATATAGCACATATTACTTATATATCATCACATCACATCATAACAAACAAAAATATGTTTAGTTATGTGTAGACAATTATTCTCTGTTTATCATTTGCATCATTCTATCTATCGTATCTTATCATCATACTCCTATCGATCATAGCCTATCATTGCTTCTCTTTCTTGTCTAACTCTTCACTTTCATATCACTTTTCATAAAACATCTATCCTTTCATTCTCATAAAACACACCCTTTCTTAATTCCTTTCATTACCGATCATCGTTGCTCTATCAATCATAACTTAACTTCTATAAAACTTTTCATAAACATCTGTTCTTTCTTTTCATATCTCATCTCTTTTTTATGCATTCTATCATAACATTCTTATTCTTACTCTTTCCATTCTTCTATCTCTCTTTCTCACATCTTTACTCTTATAAAATTTTTATAATACATTTCCTTCGTAATTCAATATATATACATATATATTTTTTTATAAATTATTTATTAAAACCTATCTTTTAACACCATCATAGTATTGCTATAGCGTTACTATAGCATTATCATAAATCACATCATGACATTTGCATACAAGACATATAAATACAATAGCTTGTTCATAGTTACAGACGGGTAAATGTCTGAATTTACTCATAGCGTGCTTATCCTCTTCTTAGAATCCATCGACGTCCTTTGTCGCGTCTGGATCGGTTTCCTAGAGACAAACTTTGTCCGTTAATCACATTTTCATTTATAGCTTTTATTTTATTAAAAAGCTTGATTCTGATCTTATAACCCTTAATTATAGCCTTAGGACAGCTTTTTAAACCTTAATGGTCATTTTCGAATTTTTCTCCAACTTTTTGAAAAATTACGATTTTACCCCTAACTTTTGACAAAATTACAAATTTTCCCTTGGCGTGATTTTTCATAACTTAAGCCTCAATTTTGGCTTTTACAAACTTCGTTACCCTATTTCGGGGTCATTGTGTTAGGAAATGCCCTAAATATTAGAGACATTTTGATGTATTTATTTTGAACTAGATAATAAAATTATATATATAGAGGTTATTCATTACATTGCTATCTGTCCTTGTTTTATTTACATGTTAAAGTAAATGTAAGCAAATATGGCTCCCTGACTGCTTGTGTTAAACTGTTAGAACGTTGCATGCTATGGACTTTTGTATGCGAGAAGACAATGTTCTAAAGTAAACAATCTAAACTATGGTCTGTAGTCTATGGGGTTAGACCAAGCATCTAACTCATGTTAAGGCTATTATGTTGTCTAAAGCCTTAGATGGGACAGTTTGTCTTGACTGGCTGGAGCATTGACTCCCAAGTAGAGACATATATATGTTGCTTGGTGGTGACATATTAGACCAGGACTAAAGCATGATTGATCTACGAAGTCTGCTTTGAGTGGATTGATCTGCTTTTGATGTTCATTGTGCAGTAACCTTAATCCTGAGTAAAAGGACAGCTTCATGTATATGACTTGTGTACTTTGATGTTCCAATGGCTAAAGCGTCTCAGAGGTAGTAAGCCTATAGACCGATTCATTGGGTGCATGACTTGTATACGATGAAGGGTTCGTTTACAGATATCGGAATCATAGCTCTAATGAGGAGTTAAGGGTATCCTCTTAAAGGCATTATACTAAATGTGAAAATGGACAAGGCCTTGGGTCGTCTGCTGGGCGGATGACTTCTTATTCACATATGGTGAATAATCATTTTCTTTATTCGGTAGTATAATGGAACTTTAAGATAGCCTGATCAGTAGGATTAAATGGACTTTGGCCTAAGGCTGATCATGGATATCATATGAGGGTTCTGCATACATGACAAGGTCATTGGACGATAGCTTGCCACAGGCTTACGTAATATGGTATATAATTGGGAGTTCAGTTTCAGGTTTATAGTGGTGTGACTCTGAAATTAGTGATCATATGATTGAGTTGTTCGGTAAAGAATAATGATCATATGAATTTGCAGGAGCCCGATTATATATGTCCAATTAGTCCCTCTACTAGCTCCACATAATTCCTTAACGTTTGGCAAAATTGATCTGTGTATGATATTAGCTAGTTTATTATGCATGGATGGTGTTGACATAGGATTAGGATGGTAGACAAGATTCTCTCCAGTTAGATTCAGATTTTGTTTTGGATAATAGAGTACACAATTATTCGAACTCCAAATAAAGTTGTCATGATTTTATTTGAGATTGGATTGGAGTTGTAGAAAATTATCCACGAGAACAAGAATTTGAAATACAACTGTTTTATGGATTTTGAAATTTGAATTTTGAATTTTGAAATTTGAAATTTGAATTTGAAATTTGAATTTGAAATTTGAAATTTGAAATTCGAAATTGAAATTTGAATTTGAAATTTAAATTTGAAATTTGAAATTTGAAATTTGAATTTTGAATTTGAAATTTGAAATTCAAATTTTGAATCACAGTCCAAGTGGGATTCGAATTTGTTGTGGTAAATCCACAAGGACTAAAATTCGAATTTGAGTTTGATATGGAGAGGAAAATCTTGTTAGAATCCTACTTGAATTTTGAATCCAAATCCAAACCAAATATGGACAAAAATTTTGAGGATTATCCTCAATGAATTTTCGGATTTTTATGGATAAGGTTCAAGGAAAAATTCAAGTTTCAATCCCAGTTGAATTTGGATTCTCTCCTCCCTGATAATGGCCGAATTTTTGGAGTAAATCTCCTAGGAGATTTTCGGTTATTTTGGATAAGGATGAGATAAGATTCAAGCTTGAAAATCCTAGTGGAATTTTGATTCTTCCTTATCCAAAAGTGGCTGAAATCTTGGTGGAGATTTCTCCTTTGAATTTTTGGATTTTTTGGTTGAAAAAGAGAGATAAAATTCTAGTTAAATCCTTTTTAGATTTGGATTGGAATTATCCTATAATGGCCAAAATTTGTTGGGATTTTCCCTTGGATAATTTCGGATTTTATGGTTGTGGATAAGGGAGAATATCTTCTCCTAATCCAATTCGAATTCAGAGAATCACCTTATGCAGGTCTATAAATAGAGGTCCTACCACTCCAGTTCTCTAAGACCACAGACTCTCAGGTGAGTAGGCTTATTATTGTACAGCCTACCATGACAATAAGTTATTTAGAGATCTGGGTGGTTGGAAGAAGACTAGCAATGCTAGCATACCGATTGAGGTTCAGAGTGCCCATACACTCAGCCATTCGGGAATTGGAGAATAGTAGAGAAGGCTAGTTGGTTGAAGCCCTCCGGTCATTCTCCTCCTGCGGATTGGCGTCCTTGAGGTATGAGTTTTAATTGTTGCTGGTTTATTGTATATGGCATCATGAGATATTTAACGATCTAAAAATTTTTATTGTTCCGCTGTGCCACTCTGATACGTTTTTACCGATTTATTTTCTTACAATTGGTATCAGAGCCATCTCATGACTATGCCATGTACATAAATTAGACAATTACTTAGTCTTTTATTTATGCAAGGATTTGATATTTAGAGAGTGGCATTCTAGGATTCCTTTATGTTGTTATCATGGATTATATATGTAGTATGTGGTTATTTTAATTTTTTTAAATTATTATAAGCATGCTTGTTTTTGCCAGTTATGATTCCTTAGAATTTAGAAAAATTGTATCTAATTTTTTTTTTATGTAACCATAGAAGTAGTTTATTAACAATATAATTTTCCCATGGATTTTAATTTTTGTCTCTTAGAATTATTATGGTTAGATTTTTTTGTACACCAGAAACAGTTTAGGAAATTTTATGTAATTATTCTTGGAGGAGATTGAAGATTGAAGACTGTAATTTATTTTTTCCAGAAGTTAAATTTAATTTAAAGGTAGAAATTTTGATTGTGTGGAAAATTTCAATTTAATTGGGATTCAAATTAATTTTTGGAGATCCTAGTGGGTAAATTGGAATATGACACAAAAATCGAGACAGACCTCTCGGGATAGGCCGTCGGGCCTTGGTGGGGCTGAAGCCCCTACCCTCGGGCAGGATGAGGCTACGACAGCCCCTTGACAGGCCATAACCACCCACAGCCGTAGGCTTGGCCTGCAGCCGAGGGTGGCCGTGGCCTCCCCAAGGCTGGCCGCAGCCTGGGCGTGCGGCCTGGCGCTGCAGGCTTGGCCTGCAGCCTGGCAAGGTTGCACAAGGGGCTACCGTGGGCAGCCCACGACGGCTGCCGCCTCCGGGGGCGGTGGTGTGACGGTTCAAAAATAAAAAAATTTTGATTTTTAAATTTAAGATTTAATTTGAAATCATGTTTAAAAATATGTAATTGAAAATTTGAGATTTTGAAATTACATATTATTACACATGATTTTTAAAATTGTTTAAAATTTGAATTTGAAATTTAAATTTGAAATTCGAATTTAAAATTTGAATTTGAAATTTAAATTTTTGGAGATTTAAAATTTAAATGATTCTTGGGATGAGAAATAAATGGAGAGGCTACATAAAGATGGATACAAGAAGACAGAACAAAATTCAAGACCCAAAGAATGCTTTGGATGGAATTTCATAATCTTTATTTTCTTTGTTCTAGGATGGAACCATGGCTTGGTTATTTATCTGTCAATTATTTTTTTTTGTGACATGTCATGGATGTATAAATATGTATTGATAGATGTTTTGTATGCATATTTGATAACATGTCATATAGGATAGGTGAATGCCGCTCATACTATATTGATCATACATATTTGTCAAAACTTGCATGTTTTTCAAAATATTGAGTGGGAGAGGGTTTCAAACAAAACCCACGGCCTCCATTGTTGATCCATATGTGAAAGCATGGTAACGCCTCGCATCAGTTCTGCCCTGACCACATCCCTCGGTAGGTGTTTACAGCCGCCGGTATACTAGATTGGATCTCCTATGTGGAAAACGTGTTTGGGTACGATCCTATTCATGACCACCCCTCGGTGGCTTGGTAGGACGTGGATCGGGCTACGTAAAAAATGATTATACACTCAAGACTCGTTTAGTTATTAACCTTCCCTAGAAGCTCTATTAACTAAACTGGTGGCCAAATAAGCGGTTATTAATATATGTCTTAACCTTGGAGGATTTAAGGCAACATATATTAATTGGACAGGGTCCATGTTCCGGTTATTTGTTTTCATGACCACCCCTCGGTGGCTTGGGGCAATAGGTGCTGAGAATTACCATTGCAATGCTACATGTTTTTCAAGTTTCATATAGGAACATACTTGTATGTTTTATTTGCTAAATTATCTGTATATTTGCTTCGGCTTTGTAATGATGTCTAATATAATTTTATTTCAATTCAAAATGTTACCGACACCCCTCATTTCAATACTTACTGAGAATAAACTGAATGGTGATAATTATACAGACTGGAAAAGAAATCTACTGATAGTTCTCAGCTGCGAGAGGCACAAGTTCATGCTGGACGAACCATGCCCACCAGGGCCAAAACCTGACACACCGAGGTCCCAGTTACCTATACTCATTGGAGAGAATCCAATGATATAACTCGATGCTACATGCTTGCTAGCATGACGAGTGCTTTACAAAAGCAGCATGAGAATTATCAAGTTGCTGGAGAGATCATGGAAAATCTGGAGGACATGTTCAGAGGCCAAGAAAAGTTGGCTCGACAGTCTGCTATAATCAGTATTATGAACTCTAAGCAAAAGGCGGGTACTCTGGTGAAGGACCATATGATCACTCTAATGGGATTCTTCGCTGAGGCTGCCGAGAACGGTGCTGAGTTGGACTACAACACCCAGATCGAGATGGTGTTCAAAACTCTGTCTAAAGATTTTGTGGGGTTTAAGGCCGCATACAATCTGGCGACAAGGGAGTTAGGACTAACCGAGCTCATGAAGCAACTCCAAGCTTATGAGCGGATGATCAGGGATGGGGATGCAGTTCAACCCAAAGGACAGGCCAATTTGACAGAATCTTCCAAACCCTCATGGAAGAGGAAGAGGCCAAATCAGAAGCAAGTGGCTTCCAATTCTTCTAATCCTCCTGTCTCGGATGGGAAGAAAAAGAAGAAGAACAAGAAGCCCAAGGACCCTAAAAAATCCAAATGCTTTCGTTGTGGGAAGGTAGGTCACTTTAAGAAGGCTTGCCGGGAAATCCTGGCCGCCAAGGGCAAGGAAGGGGTTCGTGGAAACGAGACGTCTACATGATAGGAGCCTCTCGTTGCGGACTAAAGACGGTAGCTTGGTGGTGGCTGAGGCAGTGGGAGATATTTATCTTTACTTTGATGAATTTAGGTTTATTTTATTGAAAGACTGTTTTTATGTTCCTAATTTTAGGAGGAACCTTATATCAGTAGCTTGTTTAATAAAGGATTCTTATTCAGTTTCTTTTAGTAAAAGAGTTTATATTCGTAGAAAGAAGTCTTTTATCAATTCTAGATGGATGGATGGAAACCTATATTTGATCAAACCAAAGATGTACTCACTGTTTGACACTGAATTAATAGATAACTCAAAAAGGTTGAAAGTTTCTCACTCTAACGAGGCGTATCTTTGGCATTTAAGACTTGGTCATATTAATTAGGATAGGATTTAGAGATTAGTGAAAGACTTTCCTCTGGAATCTCTGGAGGAGGTACGTCTTCCTCAATGTGAGTCTTGTCTAGAGGGTAAAATGACTAAGAGATCTTTTGGAGCTAAGGGTACAAGGGCTCAAGAGCTCTTAGAAATTGTGCACACTGATGTATGTGGCCCCATGAACGTCATAGCACGAGGAGGGTTTGAGTATTATGTCTCCTTTATAGATGATTACTCGAGGTATGGATATGTGTATCTGATGCACCGCAAGAGCGAAACCTTTGACAAGTTCAAAGAGTATCGTGCGGAAGTGGAAAAGCAATTGGATAAATCCATAAAGACACTTCGATCTGATCAAGATGGCGAATACCTCTCCGATGAATTTCTAGGACATCTTGTAGAGAATGGGATATTATCCTAATTGACTGCACCTCGTAGTCCACAATAGAATGGTGTAGCCGAATGGAGAAACGGGACCTTGTTGGATATGGTACGGTCCGTGATGAGTTATTCAACGCTGCCATTATCATTTTGGGGATATGCTTTACAAACGGCATGCTATATTCTGAACCAGGTTCCAAGCAAATCAATTCCCAGAACTTTGTATGAATTGTGGTGTGGCAGGAAGCCCTCCCTTGGACATATGAGAATATGGGGCTGCTCGGCGCATGTACTGGATGGGGATGCGAAGAAATTGGAACCAAAATCAGAATTGTGCATGTTTGTAGGGTATCCAAAAGGAACTAAAAGAGGTCTGTTCTATAACCCGAAGGAACAAAAAGTCATTGTTTTAATCCATATGACATTCTTAGAGGAAAGTCACATGAATGACTTTAAGCCTCGAAGCAAAGTGGTGCTAAAGGAGTTATCAGGTGAAAGAACTACTCCACAGATTTTGATCTTGGACGCAAGTCTGAGTTCCGGTGAAGGACCTGCAGACGATCAACAATTTAGGGTGCCTCGTCATAGTGGGAGGGTTTCGAAGAAGCCTAATTTCTTCATGTATGATGCTGAGGTATACCAGGCCGAGGCTCGTAAGCATGAGAATGATCCAGTCACCTATGATGAAGCTATAAATGATGTTGATTCTAAATCTTGGAAACAGACTATGAACAATGAGATGGATTCTATGAATCCAACTCCGTTTAGGAACTTGTAGATTTACCGGATGGAATAAAACCCATTGGATGCAAATGGGTCTACAAAAGAAAGAAGGATGTGGAAGGGAGAATGGAAACTTTCAAAGCTAGACTGGTTGCAAAGGGGTACACGCAAAAGGCTGGAATCGATTACGATGAAACCTTTTCACCTGTTGTTACACTGAAGTCCATTCGTATTCTTCTGTCCATTACTGCGGCTCTCGATTACGAGATCTAGCAAATGGATGTCAAGACGGCATTCTTAAATGGCCATCTTGAAGAGTGTATCTATATGATACAACCCGAAGGATTCGTAGCGAAAGGCCAAGAAAGGAAAGTCTGCAAGTTACTTATATCCATTTATGGATTAATGCAAGCATCCCGCTCATGGAACCAGAGGTTTGATCAAGCGATTAAGACATTTGGTTTTAAGCAGAATGTTGATGAACCCTGTGTTTATAAACGTATTAAGGATGGAAAAGTGGTCTTTCTGATACTCTATGTCGATGATATACTACTCATTAGGAATGATGTAGGGAATTTATCATCGGTCAAGCTTTGGTTACACCAACAGTTTGACATGAAGGACTTGGAAGAAGCTAATTATGTTCCAGGCATTCGTCTCTTCAGAGATCGAAAGAACAAAATGATAGTGTTATCCTAAGCTTCATACATAGATAAAATAATTGACAAATATGCAACGTAAGAGGCAAAGAAAGGTACACAACCTTCTATTGCTGGTCTAACTCTTTCATTGGATGACTATCCTAAGACATCGGAAGAAAGAGAGTGTATGAGTAAGGTCCCTTATGCATCCACTGTAGGTAGCCTTATGTATGCTATGCTTTGCACTCACCCAGACATATGTTTTGCAGTAGGTATGGTGAATCGATATCAAGCAAATCCTGGAACCAAGCACTGGCAAGCAGTAAAGCATATACTCAAGTATCTTAGGAGAACGAGGGATTATATGCTGATGTATTCTAGAGGGGACCTAACACCCGTAGTATACATGGACTCAGACTTTCAGACTTGTAAGGATTTAAGGAAATCGACATTTGGATCAGTGTTTTTGCTCGGAAGAGGCGCCATTGTGTGGAGGAGCGTGAAGCAGGGCTGCACAGCTGACTCTACTATGGAGGCCGAGTATGTGGCTGCGGCTGAGGCATCTAAAGAAGCGGTTTGGCTCCGCAAGTTCTTTAGAGACCTTGAGGTCATTCCTGGTGTTGATAAGCCTATTGCCAACACAAGAGAATCTTGACACCACAAGAGGACCAAGCACATAGATCGGAGATATCATATTATTAGAGGGCATGTGGAGACAGGACAAGTAGATGTATGTAAGATCGTGTCCGAGGATAACATTGTCGATCCCTTTACTAAGACTTTGGTGGCTAGAAGCTTTGAGAGGCACGTAGAGGCGATGGGAATGCGTAACATGGCATATCTGCTGGCTTAGGGTAAGTGAGAGATTGTTAGGAAATGTCCTAAGCATTAGAGAATTTTGATGTATTTATTTTGAACTGGATAATAAAATTATATATATAGAGGTTATTCATTACATTGCTATCTGTCCTCATTTTATTTACATGTTAAAGTAAATGTAAGCAAATGTGGCGGCCCGCCCTTCGTAGAGATCATACAATACTATTACAGTTAAGCTTTATCGCTAACTGCGATAGATTGTACTCTAATGGGTCGCCGGCTAATCTATCACTCTTTAAATCATGACGTTTTTGGGGAAAATTTTTTTTCTTTTTAACATCATGAAAACATTATCCACTATTTACTTTGTTTACAAGTACAAAGTAATTTACATAATACAGTACTTTCGTAAAATATATATTATTACAAAAGACTGTTTCTTTTTCCCTTCTCTTTTATCGCTCAGCGGAAAGACTCTGGCAGGACCATATCCCTCGCCTCCGATCACATTTGACACGCGCTATTCCGTCCGCCATCCAGTCAAACAAAGCTACTGAGCTGGTCGCTTACCTGCAACATAAGCAAAAATTGTGAGCTACAGGCTCAGTAAGTTCAAACATGTAAGAAATAAAATTTCTATGAATAGTACTATTCATCATGAATAGTAATATTGACTACTATTCATATATAAATAGTAACTTTGACCACTATTCATTTTGAATAGTAAGTTTGACCACAACACAGTATATCAATAGTACATCTACCGCGATGTTAGTACCCTCACGAAACTGTCTTATGCTCGATTATGGCATAGTTTCAGTTTTAGGTAATTATCTTTGATTACGTTCTGGTTTTGAGCTCAGGTTGGCAGTACCATTTAAGTGCGCATGACTGGGAGCGGTACATTAGTGCTGACCTCCACAGCGTTAATCTCATAGCCCCGAAGGAAAAATTGTTCATGACTGGGAGCGGTACATCAGTGCTAACCTCCACAGCCTTAATCTCATCATAGCCCCGAAGGCAAAATTTACCTCCCTGTACGGAAGGCTGGTACGTCAAAAGTGGTTTCATTACCGACTTTTTAAGTTCTAACCCGGTGACTTCATATTGCCCCGTGGTTAGGAATGGTTCACATTTTACTTTAAGGTGAGTGAGTTTCATTAACCTCGCTCTAGTGCCCGAAGCACAATTAACTATGTGTCCCATTCTCAATAGTGCCCGTAGCACATTTCGTCTCTCTTTCTACTCTATAATAGTGCCCGTAGCATATATGTATCTAACTTATAGTTAGTACATCAGAGTTAGCAACAATAATGCTATATGTTGCAGACAGGTAAATGTCTGAACTTACCTTATCTGTTTCTTCCCCTTTTCCTTCTTGGATCTTTGATCGCCCTCCTTGTAGGTTGATTTTTGGGATCCTACAGACAAAACCTCATCTGTTAATTTCATTTCCATTTATAGCTTTTATTTTTCATTAAAAAGCTTAAATAAAACCTATTTATAACTTTTTAGGCTTTATTTATCATTTTTCCCATTTTCTCAACTTTTACAAAATTGTGATTTTGCCCCTATATTTTGGTAAAATTGTAATTTTACCCCTGACGGAATTTTCTCGATCCAGGCTGCATTTTTGGCTCTCAAGAACTTTTCAGATTCTTTTCTAATCATTACCAGGTTTGTTTCTATTTTATTTCCATTTTTCACTTTCCCGACCCTCAGGAAGTACTATTCTGACCCTTACGTCGGTTTAGTGATTTTCTATCGTTTCGGAGTCTCAAATGGACGTTTTACTAGTATTTAAAACGTTCATCTAGGCGTTTCCGATCTAGGTCTCCGAGACTCGGATTTTCTGTATCCGACTCGGACCTTTATTTCGTTTCCCAAAAACGCCCCCCCTCGGGGTCAGTTATTCAGTTTCACTCGTGTTTTACATTTTTAAGGGAACGGGTTACTATTCACGAACCACCCCTTAGGTTTTCCTTATTCAATTTTCCTTTAGGGACTCGGGTTTCCGACCCGACCCTAAAGTCTTATTTTTAATTCCCTTTTTACCCCAAATGCCGTTTTCGAAATTTCGGCAGCATTTCGAAGTAAATTTAAGGCTACCGGCGTTAGGTATGCCTCGAACCATATGTACCTGCCACGTACTATACCACAAGCCTATTTTATGTAAAAGTTTTCTAAACTTTTACATAAAAGGTCACCAAATTTCAATTCACATTTTGAACCACATTCCATAAAATTTCTTTCAATTTTGCCTTTAGTTTTAGCCATGGTTTTCACACTCAAAACCTAACCAAAACTTTTCAATTTTTCAACCAAATTTTAGGCTATTCCAATGTCATTTTCTAGCACATTTTCAAGCCAATTTACATGCTTTTTTCAACACAAATTCTAGGGTTTTTCCACCATTATAACCCACGGTCATTTAAGAGAAACATGCACCAAATTTCTTGTTTCATGTTTTCAACCACATAACCATCATTTTCATAATTAAATGCATGATTTAAATCATCCAAACATCAAGTAAATCATGCAAAAATGTTCACTAAACCCTAATTGCAAGCCACGGCCACTTTAGGGAAATTTGACACCAAAATTTTTCCAAGCTTTATAACCACACAAATCATGCTTTACATTTAACCAAAACATGATTTAAAGCATTTCCACACTTAAACAAGAACAATTCCTTATCAATTGCACATGGTAACCCACGGTTTTACCCTTGGAAAACCAACCAAAATTTGGTTTTTCTTTAAACAAAATGCATGGTTTTTCTTCTAATCACACCCTTAACAAAACCCAAGCACCAAATCAACCAAAACAAGCCAAAAATTTTCTCATTTTCACACTATTCATTCCATGGATTTTAGGGAGAAAAATCAAGAAAAAATGCAAACCAAAGAAAGTTACCTTGCTTTCTTACTTCCTTTGTCTTCAAGGAAGGGTTTGACACCAATTTTGTGAAGAAAACTTGGGATATTTGCTTGGTTTCTCTTGGTTGCTCACGGTTCCACTAGGGAGAACACTTAGAAATTTTTTTTCTCTTATGTTTGGCTTTGAAATGGCTACGGCCACTTTTGTTTCAATTGTTGCCGACTTAAGCACAAAGAAAGCCAATTAATTTTGGCTTCCAACCAATCAAAATGCAACACTTTTCAAGCCTATTTCTTTCCAAATTTTTCAAAAATTAAATTTGGCTTATTTTGGCCAAATCTTGGCCTTTAGATCAAAAAGTAACTTAATCTTGGCCATTAATGCCACCAACCACCACATTTTCACATTTATTAAATTTGGCTTTATGATGTCATAAATGCAAAGTAATATGTTGACTTTGACTTTACTATTCATATTAATTCGACTACTTTTTGACCGGTATCGGTTCGAGCAGAAATTTTCCTGAAATCATCCCGGCGGGTTCCTTAGATCTCCTGTGCAGTCGGATCAATTTATGCTGCTTCCGTTTGATCAAAATCAATCCCAGAAGTTTTTCATTTTTTTAGTGCACCGGTTAGGGTTTTCAATGCCGTTTTTGGCACCGTTCCACCCGTTTCAACTCAGTGAATTTTTCCAACACTGAATTCTTACTCGTCAGTATTGTTAGAACATTTTAATACATTCTAAACAATATAAATACATTTATTTTGCTCTTTAAATAGTACAAATTGTTATATACATACATTTGTACATTTTCTTCCGAGAATGCCTAAATTTCCCGGTTGTCACATTCACCCCTCCTTATAAAATTTTCGTCCTCGAAAATTAGAACAAGTGGGGATATAAACTCCTCATCTCGTCTTCTCGTTCCCACGTAGCTTCTTCAATGTTGTGATTTTTTCACAAAATCTTCACTAGTGGGATTGTCTTATTCCTTAGTACCTTCTCTTCACGAGCCAGTACTCGAATAGGTTGTTCTTCGTATGTCAAATCCTCGTGGATCTGAATAGGTTCATGCTTCAATACATGGGACGGATCTGGTATATACTTTCTCAACATCGACACATGAAATACATTATGCACTGCCGACAATTCAGGAGGTAACGCTAATCTGTAAGTGACCCTTCCAATGCGTTCGATAATTTCATAAGGTCCAATATATCTTGGACTTAGTTTCCCCTTCTTACCGAAACGCATAATCCCCTTCATGGGCAATACCTTAAGAAACACGAAGTCTCCTTCATCAAATTCCAAGGATCTCCGCCTCTTATCCGCATAACTCTTTTGTCGACTTTGCGCAATTTTCATTTGACGCTGAATTCTTGCAACTGCATCGGAAGTCTCTTGTATGAAATCCATCTTATGCAACTGCTTGTCTCACAAATCATACTAGTGTATTGGCGATCTACACTTCTGTCCATAAAGAGCCTCATAAGGTGTCATACCTATGGAAGCTTGGTAACTATTATTGTACGAGAATTCAATTAATGAAAACTTCTCGTTCCAATTTCCTGCAAAATCCATTACACAAGCTCGAAGCATGTCCTCTAATGTCTAAATAGTCTGCTCTGACTGTCCGTCTATTTGCGGATAGAATGCTGTACTGAGTCTCAATTCAGTACCCATGGCTTCTTGCACACACTTCCAGAAATTCGAAGTGAATCGTGCATCTCGATCTGATACAATGGATTTTGGTACTCTATGTAATCTGACAACATGAGTTACGTACAACTGAGCAAGCTTTTCCAATGAAAAAGTCATCTTGACAGCTATAAACCGTCCCGTCTTAGTCAGTCTATCGACAATAACCCAGATAGCATCATAACCTTCTCGGGTTTTTTGGTAATCCCACTACAAAATCCATCGTAATGTGTTCCTATTTCCATTTAGGAATCTCCAAAGGTTCCATTCTTCCTGCTGGATGTTTATGTTCCGCTTTGATTCTCTGACAGGTCATGTATCTGCTCACGAATTTCGCTATATCGTTCTTCATCCCTTTCTACTAGAACTGTAACTTCAAGTCCTGATACATCTTATTAGCTCCGGGATGAACCGAATATGGTGTCTCATGGGCTTCTGACATGATCCGTATTCTAAGTTCCTCATCAGCTGGAACATTTATCCTTCCTTGATATAGGATCATTCCATCATTGGAAATTCCTTCTTGAGAACTTGTTATTCTTAGATCTCGTCTTTGAGCTTCCTTTATATCCTCAAACAACGATGATTCCACTTGGAGTGCAGCCAATTTTCTGGATATCAGCTCCAAGTTCAAGGAATTTATCTCTTGCTGCAATGGCTTCGGAAGCCTTTTTATTGCTAGCTGGTGCGATATGGTAGACTTTCTACTTAAAGCATCCGCTACACAGTTGGCCTTTCCTGGATGATATAGGATTTCGTAATCATAATCCTTTACCAGTTCCAACCATCATCTTTGTCGCATATTGAGCTCCTTTTGCGTGAAGAAATACTTCAGGCTTTGGTGATCAGTAAAAATCTGACATTGAGCTCCATAGAGATTGTGTCGCCAAATTTTAAGTGCGAACACTACTGCAGCAAGTTCAAGGTCATGCGTAGGGTAATTCTTTTCATGCTCATTTAATTGACGGGAAGCGTAGGCAATAACCTTGCCGCCTTGCATCAGGACTGCTCCCAATCCTATTTTGGATGCATCACTGTAGATCACAAACTTCTCCCCTTCAGTGGGAAGCGTAAGGATTGGTGCGCTTGTCAGCCGTCTCTTTAACTCCTGGAAGCTTCTTTCGCATTCCATAGTCCACTCATACTTCCTTTCCTTGCGTGTAAGAGCAGTAAGAGGTGCAGCTAATCGCATGAATCCCTCTACAAATCGTTGATAATAACCAGCTAGCCCCAAGAAACTGTGTATTTCCGTCACACTCTTGGGTGCAGGCCATTGGTTAATTGTATCTACCTTCATCGGATCTATAGCAATACCTTCCTGGGATACAACATGTTTAAGGAAATGTACTCTGTCCAGCCAAAACTCGCATTTTGAGAATTTGGCATACAGTTGATGCTTCCTTATCGTATGCAACACGATCCTCAGATGCTCCTTGTGCTCCTCATGAGTCTTTGAATATATAAGAATGTCATCAATGAATACAATGACAAACTTATCCAAATACTCTTTAAAGATTCTATTCATTAAATCCATGAACGCTGCCGGTGCATTTGTTAATCCAAATAGCATCACAAGAAACTCGTAATGACCATAACGAGTCCTAAACGCCATCTTAGGAATATCACTTTCTTTAATTCTCAGCTGGTGATATCCTGATCGTAAGTCGATCTTGGAAAATACCACTGCGCCTTCTAACTGGTCGAATAAGTCATCAATTCTAGGTAACGGATACCTATCTTTGATCGTAAGCTTATTCAACTCCCGGTAATCAATGCACAGGCGGAACGTTCCATCCTTTTTCTTGACGAACAACACAGGTACACCCCATGGAGAATAACTCGGTCTGATGAATCCCTTATCCAAAAGCTCCTTTAATTGTTCCGCAGCTCCTTTAACTCCACTGGAGCCATGCGGTATAGTGCTTTGGATATAGGTGCCGTTCCAGGCATCAACTCAATTTCGAATGAGATTTCTCTCTCTGGAGGTATCCCTGGTAACTCTTCCGGAAATACGTCAAGAAATTCCTTAACAATAGGAACATCTTCAGGTTGAAGCTTCTGTTCCTCTGTAGTGTCCACCACATATGCCAGATATCCCATACAACCACTGGCCATTAGCTTACTTGCTTTTAGCGAGCGGATCATCATCTTCCCAGGTTTTCGAGAAGTATCGACATATTCGAAACTCTCTTCTTCGTCGGGTTAGAATACTATTTTTTGATTTCGGCAGTTGATTGTAGCTTGATATTTCCCTAGGAAATCCATGCCTAAAATCACATCGTAATCCGCAATCTTCATTACGATCAACTCAGCATATAGTTCCCTATTTGCCACATATACTTGTACATGAGGTAGCCAGTAATTGGACAACAATACTTCCCTAAAGGGTAAAGCTATCTTAAATACTTTTCCCATATAGTCTTTAGGAAGTCCTATCTTGTCAGCAAATTCATAGGAAATAAAATAATACATAGCACCGGAATTGAATAGTACAGAGGCTACATGACTAGCGACAGTAAGCTGACCTGTCACCAAATTCGATGTTCCTGCCTCTGCATCCTCTTCGCTGTAGGCCATCACACGAGCATCAGCACGTGGCACACGCTCTTAGCGTTGCGGCCTTACTGGAGACTCTTCAACTCTGGCCTGAAGAGAATGAGCTTGTGGGCGTGTCTGGTGCGGTTGGGAAGTGCCTTGTACACCCTGCCTATTGCTTGGACAGTTCCTGGCATAATGACCTTCCCTTCCACATGCATAACAAACAAGTGGCCCAAATCTACATTGCCCAGAATGTCTCTTTCCGCATTAGGACAATTTTATACATTGAATTCCGCATTACCAGCTGTTCTTCACTGCTGGTTTCGATTATTTCCCTGGCGATTTCCAAAAAATTTGCCTTTCCTCTTGTTTTGCTGGGATCCTTAATTATTGCCCTGGCTTGGTTTAGCATTCTGATTTGGCTTGCTCGATTGACCAACTTGTGTAGACTTAGCCAAAGCCCTTTCCTTCTTTTTGGCCTCCCAGTGTTTCTTTCTTTCCTCTTTCTGTTGGGCTACGTGGAACTCAGCTCTTATGGCCCGACTGACACAATCTGCTACAGAAGTAGGCGGTACCTGTCCTGTATCTACCTGTCCTGTATCTACCAATGCAGTAATTTCTGGCCTGAACATCCCGATCATTTTTTGTATTTTCTCCCTCTCAGTAGGGACTACATAGGGACATAAGCGGGATAATTGATCGAACTTTCGGCAAACTTCGCTCACCGACATATTTCCTTGCGTCAATTCTGAAAACTCTTTCTACTGTTGTCTCAAAGATGCAGGGTCATAATATTTCTGGTTGAATTCTTCCAGAAATTCCACCCAACTCATGGTAGACACATTTCTTCTCATTCGCACAGTGTCCCACCAAAAACGAGCATCTTTTCTCAACACAAAATACGCACATGTGACCTTCTCCTGGTCAGTTAGGTTCATAAATTCCATGATCAGTTGCAAAGATGACAACCAGTCTTCAGCCTCTAGAGGATTAGTAGAACCTTCAAATTCTGACGGTCTCATATGCCTGAATCTTTCATAGAGGGGTTCCAGATTTAATACCGGTTGCGGTTCAGGAACTCTCTCATGAACAGCAGCTGGAGGGATAACCAGATCTACCTCAGCTTCTTGTTCTACTTGGGTACCTTTAGAACCTTACCTCTGTTCTAACTCCTCTACTCGTTGTCTCAGATTAGCATTTTCCTACATCTGAGCTTCTAGTAGGGCTTATATCTGATCTAATCTCTCCATGACATTAGGACGTCGTTCTCGTCCCTCTGGTTGATTTCGCAAATCCACCATCTTGCCTATTATCCTATTATGGCACAACAATTCACCGTTAGCTTTTCCATGACCACATTCGTAAGATCATATCAATTTACAAAATTCAGGGTAATGTAAAGCCACATTATCGTAACACATCATCGTACAACATATAATCATTTTGATATTTAATTCCTAGCAAAATGTTTATATATCATACATAATCATCACCAGTCATATATACATCAGCCATCATATACATCTTGGCCACAAGTCTATACAAAAGAGATTTTCTCTATAAGCTACTTATGTACATGAATACATCTACTAGTCACACATCCCTTGTGTCTGGGACTAGAGGATATTCTTCTAGATCCTCATCATCATCTGGATCATCTAAGTCATCACCACCCCTAGGCAATGCTCCCTGTCCTGAGTATCACCTCTTCGTGGTCTAGACGGTCCAGCCTCATGATCGTTCATCATTCTTCTCGGCCCAAATATGCGTGCCATCATCTCATCTTGACCCAGTGTCTCTCGTCGACTCTGCGTCAGATGCTCAATCAAAATCTCCCTCTTGATCATCCTGATTGTCACTACAAACTCTTGGAGCGTAGGAGGATATAGCGTAATCACCCTCTGTCTCAGCTCCATGGGTAAACCTCTCCAGAACAGCTCACAATAGTTTGCTTCAGTGAGGTTGGGCAACGGATATCTCCTCCTAATGGTCTCCTCAAATCATGCTGCGTAAGACATAACTGTCTCACCAGACAACATGACCATCCTCTCAGTCTGGAGAATATAGTCCCTAACCTCATCAAATCCAGGATACGCAGGTGTAACTGCCTCTCATGTCTCTGGAGGTGCTGCAGCAGGTGTCGAATCTTTAGGCGGAAACTGATCAGCCAATCACTGACAGAACTTAGCCCAACTGAATCCCAACAAAATCACATGGTCGCAATAATCCCAGAATACTCGAGCATCTCCCTGAAACATACTGATGGCCAACTGGATCCACATCTCTCGATCGATATCACATATCACCATAATCCTTTTTATGGCATGGAGCCAGTTCTTTGTCTCCATTGACTGTCGTCCACCATCAAACATAGGGGGACTACTAGCTCTGAATGCCTGTACTGCTCGAGCCGAAACTCTCACCCTAATATGTTGGCATCCACCAACAACTGGAATGTCCACTACTACAGGTGGATGAAGTACCGGTCGAGGCTGTACTACATCTACAGGAGCTGGTGTTGGTGCTGGAGGTCTCTTGGGCACCGGGGGTCTAACTACTGGTCATTGGGAAATAGACGGCCTCACAATAGGTCTCGTCCATACCCGTAACACCCCTCTCGGTCGTGGTAGTGGCGGTCTCACATAAGGAGGTCTGGTCATCTTACTACCTATAAGATAATTGTTTTCATATAAGAAAATAATTCACTAAACTTAAGTAAACTACTTACTTGGATAACGGTGCAGGATGGGTGAAGTGTCAAATCAGGATATGGTCAACACTGCGTTGATATACCAATTGTGACGGTAGTTGGTAATCTAAACTAGACCAATCGTAAATCCGCTCTAATACCAACTGTGGCAGTAGTTGGTAATCTAAACTAAACCAATCGTAAGCCCGCTTTGATACCAACTATGGCGGCCCGCCCTTCGTAGAGATCATACAATACTATTACAGTTAAGTTTTATCGCTAACTGCGATAGATTGTACTCTCATGGGTTGCCGGCTAATCTATCACTTTTTAAATCATGACGTTTTTGGGGAAATTTTTTTTTCTTTTTAACATCATGAAAACATTATCCACTATTTACTTTGTTTACAAGTACAAAGTAATTTACATAATACAGTACTTTCGTAAAATATATATTATTACAAAAGACTGTTTCTTTTTCCCTTCTCTTTTATCGCTCAGCGGAAAGACTCTGGTAGGACCATATCCCTCGCCTCCTATCCCATTTGACATGCGATATCCCGTCCGCCATCCAGTCAAACAAAGCTACTGAGCTGGTCACTTACCTGCAACATAAGCAAAAAATGGTGAGCTACAGGCTCAGTAAGTTCAAACATGCAAGAATAAAATTTCTATGAATACTACTATTCATCATGAATAGTAATGTTGACTACTATTCATATGTAAATAGTAACTTTGACCACTATTTATTTTGAATAGTAAGTTTGACCACAACACAGTATATCAACAGTACATCTACCGCGATGTTAGTACCCTCACGAAACTGTCTTATCCTCAATTATGGCATAGTTTCAGTTTTAGGTACTTATCATTGATTACGTTCTGGTTTTGAGCTCAGGTTGGCAGTACCATTTAAGTGCGCATGATTGGGAGCGGTACATTAGTGCTGACCTCCACAGCCTTAATCTCATAGCCCCGAAGGCAAAATTGTATATTACTGGGAGTGGTACATCAGTGCTGACCTCCACAGCCTTAATTGTAGGATAATAAACCGGTAAAAACGTATCAGAGTGGCGCAGCGGAACAATAAAAATTTTAGATCGTTAAATATCTCATGATGCCATATACAATAAATCAACAACAATTAAAACTCATACCTCAAGGACGCCAATATGCAGGAGGAGAATGACTGGAGGCTTCAACCAACTAGCCTTCTCTACTATTCTCCAATTCCCGAATGGCTGAGTGTGTGGGCACTCTGAATCTCGATCGGTATGCTAGCACTGCTAGTCTTCTTCCGACCACCCAGATCTCTAAAGAACTTTATTGTCATGATGAGCTATGCAACAATAAGCCTGCTCACCTGAGAGTCTGTGGTCTGAGAGAACTGGAGGGGCAGGACCTCTATTTATAGACCTGCATTAGGTGAATCTCTGTATTTGAATTGGATTAGGAAAAGATATTTTCCCTTATCCAAACCCATAAAATCCGAATTTTTCCAAGGGAGAATCTCCACTAAAAATTCGGTTTTCTTATGATAGATCCAATCCAAATCTCAACAAGATTTTAACTAGAATTTTATCTCCCTTTTTCAACCAAAAAATCCGAAATCTTTAGGAGAAAATCTTCTCCAAATTTTCGGCCACTTTTAGGATAAGGAAGAATCAAAATTCCACTAGGATTTTTCAAGCTAAATCTCATCTCAACCTTATCCAAAAATAACCGAATTTCCTAGGATTAAGGCTCCAAAATTTCGGCCACTTTTAGGGAGGGAGAGAATCCAAATTCAACTAGGATTGAAACTTGAATTTTCCTTTGAATCTTATCCACAAAAACCGAATTTTCCATTGAGGATTATCCTCAAAAAATTCGCCCACTTTTGTTGGGATTTTGATTCAAAATTCAAGTAGGATTCTAACAAGATTATCCTCTCCAAATCCAACTCAAATTCGAATTTCAAACCTTGTGGACTTTCCACAACAAATTCGAATCCTACTTGGACTGTGATTCAAAATTTGAATTTCAAATTTCAAATTCAAATTTCAAATTTCAAATTTAAATTTCAAATTCAAATTTCAAATTCGAATTTCAAATTCAAATTTCAAATTCAAAATTCAAATTTCAAATTTCAAATTCCACTAAATGGTTGTATTTCATATTCTTGTTCTCATGGATAATTTTCTACAACTCCAATCCAATCTCAAATAAAATCATGGCAACTTTATTTGGAGTTCGAATAATTGTGTACTCTATTATCCAAAACAAAATCTGAATCCAACCGGAGAGAATCTTGTGTACCATCCTAATCCTGTGTCATCACCATCCATGCATAATAAACTAGCCAATAGCATACACAAATCAATTTGCCAAACGTTAAGGAATTATGTGGAGCTAGTAGAGGGACTGATTGGACATATATAATCGGGCTCCCGCGATTCCATATGATCATCATTCTGTACCGAACAACTCAATCATAAGATCACTAATTTCGGAGTCACACCACTATAAACCTGAAACTGAACTCCCAATTATATACCGTATTACGTAAGCCTGTGACGAGCTACCATCCAATGACCTTGTCATATATGCAAAACCCTCATATGATATCCATGATCAGCCTTAGGTCAAAGTCCGTTTAATCCTACTGATCAGGCTATCTTAAAGTTCCATTATACTACCGAATCAAGAAAATGATTATTCACCATATGTGAATAAGAAGTCATTCGCCCAGCAGACGACCCAAGGCCTTGTCCATTTTCACATTCAGTATAATGCCTTTAAGAGGATACCTTTAACTCCTCAGAGCTATGATTCCAATATCTGCAAACAAACCCTTCATCGTATACAAGTCATGCACCCAACGAACCGGTCTATAAGCTTACTACCTCTGAGACGCTTTAGCCATTGGAACATCAAAGTACACAAGTCATATACATGAAGTAGTTCATTTACTCAGGATTAAGGTTATTGCACAATGAACGTCAAAAGCGGATTGATCCACTCATAGCGGACTACGTAGATCAATCACGCTTTAGTCCCGGTCTAATATGTCACCACCGAGCAACATATCCATGTCTCTACTTGGGAGTCCAGCTCCAGACAGTCAAGACAAACCGTCCCCTCCAAGGCTTTAGACAACATAATAGTCTTAACATGAGTTAGATGCTCGGTCTAACCCCATAGACTACAGACCATAGTTTAGACTACTAACTTTAGAACATTGTCTTCTCGCATACAAAAGTCCATTGCATGCAACGTTCTAACAGTTTTAACACAAGCAGTCAGTGAGCCATATTTGCTTACATTTACTTTAACATGTAAATAAGACGAGGACAGATAGCAATGTAATGAATAACCTCTATATATAATTTTATTATCCAGTTCAAAATGAATACATCAAAAATGTCTCTAATACTTAGGGCATTTCCTAACATTAATCTCATCATAGACCCGAAGGCAAAATTTACCTCCCTATACGGAAGGCTGGTACGCCAAAAGTGGTTTCATTACCGACTTTTTAAGTTCTAACCCGATGACTTCATGTTGCCCCGTGGTTAGGAATGGTTCACATTTTACTTTAAGGTGAGTGAGTTTCATTAACCTCACTCTAGTGCCCGAAGCACAATTAACTATGTGTTCCATTCTCAATAGTGCCCGTAGCACATTTCGTCTCTCTCTCTACTCTATAATAGTGCCCGTAGCACATATATATCTAACTTATAGTTAGTACATCAGAGTTAGCAACAATAATGCTATATGTTGCAGACAAGTAAATGTCTGAACTTACCTTATCTGTTTCTTCCCCTTTTCCTTCTTGGATCTTTGATCGCCCTCCTTGTAGGTCGATTTTTGGGATCCTACAGACAAAACCTTGTCTGTTAATTTCATTTCCAATTATAGCTTTTATTTTTCATTAAAAAGCTTAAATAAAACCTATTTATAACTTTTTAGGCTTTATTTATCATTTGCCCCTATATTTTGGTAAAATTACAATTTTACCCCTGACAGAATTTTCTCGATCCAGACTGCATTTTTGGCTCTCTGGAACTTTTCTGACTCTTTTCTAATCATTACCGGGTTTGTTTTTATTTTATTTCCATTTTTCACTTTCCCAACCCTCGGGAAGTACTATTCCGACCCTTACGTCGGTTTAGTGATTTTCTATCATTTCGGAGTCTTAAATGGACGTTTTACTAATATTTAAAACGTTCATCTAGACGTTCCCGATCTAGGTCTTCGAGGCTCGGATTTTCCGTATCCGACTCGGACCTTTATTTTGTTTCCCAAAAACGCCCCCCCTCGAGGTCGGTTTTCCAGTTTGACTCGCGTTTTACATTTTTAAGGGGACGGGTTACTATTCACGAACCACCCTTAGGTTTTCCTTATTCAATTTTCTTTTAGCGACTCGGGTTTCCGACCCGACCCTAAACTCTTATTTTTAATTCCCTTTTTACCCCAAATGCCGTTTTTGAAATTTCGGCATAAATTTAAGGCTACCGGCGTTAGGTACGCCTCGAACCGTATGTACCTGCCACGTACTATACCATAAGCCTATTTTATGTAAAAGTTTTCCAAACCTTTACATAAAAGCTCACAAAATTTCAATTCACATTTTGAACCACATTCCACAAAATTTGTTTCAATTTTGCCCTTAGTTTTAACCACAGTTTTCACACTCAAAACCTAACCAAAACTTTTCAATTTTTGAACCAAATTTTAGGCTATTCCAATGTCATTTTCTAGCACATTTTCAAGCCAATTTACATGCATTTTTCAACACAAATTCTACAGTTTTTCCACCATTATAATCCACGGCCATTTAAGAGAAACATGCACCAAATTTCTTGTTTCATGTTTTCAACCACATAACCATCATTTTCATAATTAAATGCATGATTTAAATCATCCAAACATCAAGTAACATACAAAAATGTTCACTAAACCCTAATTGCAAGCCACGGCCACTTTAGGGAAATTTGACACCAAAATTTTTCCAAGCTTTATAACCCCACAAATCATGCTTTACATTTAACCAAAATATGATTTAAAGCATTTCCACACTTAAAGAAGAACAATGCCTCATCAATTACACATGGTAACCCACGGTTTTACCCTTGGAAAACCAACCAAAATTTTGTTTTTCTTTAAACAAAATGCATGGTTTTTCTTCTAATCACACCCTTAACAAAACCCAAGCACCAAATCAACCAAAACAAGCCGAAAATTTTCTCATTTTCACACTATTCATCCCACGGATTTTAGGGAGAAAAATCAAGAAAAAATGCAAACCAAAGAAAGTTACCTTGCTTTCTTGCTTCCTTTGTCTTCAAGGAAGGGTTTGACACAAATTTTGTGAAGAAAACTTGGGATATTTGCTTGGTTTCTCTTGGTTGCTCACGGTTCCACTAGGGAGAACACTTAGAAATTTTTTTTCTCTTATGTTTGGCTTTGAAATGGCTACGGCCACTTTTGTTCCAATTGTTGCCGACTTAAGCACAAAGAAAGCCAATTAATTTGGCTTCAAACCATTCCAAATGCAACACTTTTCAAGCCTATTTCTTTCCAAATTTTTCAAAAATTAAATTTGGCTTATTTTGGCCAAATCTTGGCCTTTAGATCAAAAAGTAACTTAATCTTGGCCATTAATGCCACCAACCACCATATTTTCACATTTATTAAATTTGGTTTTATGATGTCATAAATGCAAAGTAATATGTTGACTTTGACTTTACTATTCACATTAATTCGACTACTTTTTGACCGGTATCGGTTCGAGCCAAAATTTTCCTGAAATCGCCCCGGCGGGTTCCTGAGATCTCCTGTGCAGTCAGATTAATTTATACTGCTTCCATTTGATCAAAATCAATCCTGGAAGTTTTTCATTTTTTTAGTGCACCGGTTAGGGTTTTCAATGCCATTTTTGGCACCGTTCCACCCGTTTCAACTCAGTGAATTTTTCCAACACTGAATTCTTACTTGTCAGTATTGTTAGAACATTTTAATACATTCTAAACAATATAAATACATTTATTTTGCTCTTTAAACAGTACAAATTGTTATATACATACATTTGTACATTTTCTTCTGAGAATACCTAAATTTCCCAGTTGTCACAACAAATATGGCTCCCTGACTGCTTGTGTTAAACTGTTAGAACGTTGCATGCTATGGACTTTTGTATGCGAGAAGACAATGTTCTAAAGTAAACAGTCTAAACTATGGTCTGTAGTCTATGGGGTTAGACCAAGCATCTAACTCATGTTAAGACTATTATGTTGTCTAAAGCCTTAGAGGGGACAATTTGTCTTGACTGGCTAGAGTATTGACTCCCAAGTAGAGACATATATATGTTGCTTGGTGGTGACATATTAGACCGGGACTAAAGCGTGATTGATCTACGGAGTCTGCTTTGAGTGGATTGATCTGCTTTTGATGTTCACTGTGCAGTAACCTTAATCCTGAGTAAAAGGACAGCTTCATGTATATGACTTGTGTACTTTGATGTTCCAATGGCTAAAGCGTCTCAGAGGTAGTAAGCCTGTAGACCGGTTCGTTGGGTGCATGACTTGTATACAATGAAGGGTTCGTTTACAGATATCGGAATTATAGCTCTAATGAGGAGTTAAGGGTATCCTCTTAAAGGCATTATACTAAATGTGAAAATGGACAAGGCCTTGGGTCGTCTGCTGGGCGGATGACTTCTTATTCACATATGGTGAATAATCATTTTCTTTATTCGGTAGTATAATGGAACTTTAAGATAGCCTGATCAGTAGAATTAAATGGACTTTGGCCTAAGGCTGATCATGGATATGATATGAGGGTTCTGCATACATGACAAGGTCATTGGACGATAGCTTGTCACAGGCTTACGTAATATGATATATAATTGGGAGTTCAGTTTCAGGTTTATAGTGGTGTGACTCTGAAATTAGTGATCATATGATTGAGTTGTTCGGTAAATAATAATGATCATATGGATTTGTGGGAGCCCGATTATATATGTCTAATTAGTCCCTCTACTAGCTCCACATAATTCCTTAACGTTTGGCAAAATTGATCTGTGTATGCTATTGGCTAGTTTATTATGCATGGATGGTGTCGACATAGGATTAGGATGGTAGACAAGATTCTCTCCGGTTGGATTCAGATTTTGTTTTCGATAATAGAATACACAATTATTTAAACTCCAAATAAAGTTGTCATGATTTTATTTGAGATTGGATTGGAGTTGTAGAAAATTTTCCGTGAGAACAAGAATTTGAAATACAATTGTTTTATGGATTTTGAAATTTGAATTTTGAAATTTAAAATTTGAAATTTGAATTTGAAATTTGAATTTGAATTTTGAATTTGAAATTCGAATTTGAAATTTGAATTTCTAATTCGAATTTGAAATTCGAATTTGAAATTTGATTTTGAAATTCGAATTTGAAATTTGAATTTTGAAATTTGAATTTAAAATTTGAAATTCAAATTTGGAATCACAGTCCAAGTGGGATTCGAATTTTTTGTGGTAAATCCACAAGGAATGAAATTCGAATTTGAGTTGGATATGGAGAGGAAAATCTTGTTAGAATCCTACTTGAATTTTGAATCCAAATCCTAACCAAATATGGACGAAAATTTTTAGGATTATCCTCAATGAATTTTTGGATTTTTGTGGATAAGGTTCATGGAAAAATTCAAGTTTCAATCCCAATTGAATTTGGATTCTCTCCTCCCTGATAATGGCCGAATTTTTGGAGCAAATCTCCTAGGAGATTTTCGGTTATTTTGGATAAGGATGAGATAAGATTCAAGCTTGAAAATCCTAGTGGAATTTTGATTCTTCCTTATCCAAAAGCGGCCGAAATCTTGGTGGAGATTTCTCCTTTGAATTTTTGGATTTTTTGGTTGAAAAAGGGGGATAAAATTCTAGTTAAAATCCTGTTTAGATTTGGATTGGAATTATCCTATAATGGCTGAAATTTGTTGGGATTTTCCCTTGGATAATTTCAGATTTTATGATTATGGATAAGGGAGAATATCTTCTCTTAATCCAATTCAAATTCAGAGAATCACCTCATGCAGGTCTATAAATAGAGGTCCTGCCACTCCAGTTTTCTAAGACCATAGACTCTTAGGTGAGCAGGCTTGTTGTTGCACATCCCACTGTGACAATAAGTTATTTAGAGATCTAGGTGGTCGGAAGAAGACTAGTAGTGCTAGCATCCCGATCGAGGTTCAGAGTGCCCACGCACTCAGCCATTCGGGAATTGGAGAATAGTAGAGAAGGCTAGTTGGTTGAAGCCCTCCGGTCATTCTCTTCCTGCAGATTGGCGTCCTTGAGATATGAGTTTTAATTGATGTTAGTTTATTGTATATGGCATCATGAGATATTTAATGATCTAAAAATTTTTATTGTTCCACTGCGCCACTCTGATATGTTTTTACCGATTTATTTTCCTACACATTGGGGCTCTTTTCCCATAATTTGAGAATCTTTGGGCAAAATGACCATTTTGCCCCTGGTGAGTCATTTAACCATAACATTTTCATTTTCATACATGGGTTGGATTTTCTAAACCCAAAATCATCTAATTAACTTTTTAAATCTTATCGGACCTTTTCCAGATCAATTCTTCTCATTTTGCCAATTTTTCACATTCCCGGCCCTTGGGAAGTAATATTCTTACCTAAGAGTCGGTTTACTAATCGTAACTTGCCCATTCCTTTTTTCATGCCCTAATTCCTTAAGGGGGCTCGGGTTACCTTCCCAATCATATTTTTACCCCTTGTTTCCCATATTACCCCTAGTGCCGTTTTTAGAAATTTCGACAGCATTTCCGCTTAATTTTTGAGGTTCCAGCGTTTAGGAAATGCCTGAAAACCATCTATCCTGATCTAATTCTATCACGTACTATACTAGAGGCCTATATTTTACGTAAAACTCATACTGTTTACGTAAAATCATTACATTATCACATATTTTTCTTTTCCTCCATTACAGCCATTTTCTTCTTTTTACATACATTCTTTTCCATAATTTTCATACCAATAATTATAAAACCATATAATAGTCCCAAACAATTAAATTGCGGAACGTAAAGAGGTCAGGATTTATACCGAATTGCAGTCCGGTCTCGACAGCATAAACCCTAATTTTTTGTTCTTCATATCTGAGGTCCCGTCTTGCAAATCCAACTCTGCGGATGCGTCCGGAACGTCGAAAATAGGCCAACAGGCCAAACTTCCAAAATTAGTCAATGGTCGCCGTTGACCGGTGTTGACCGCCGTTGATCGTCTGTTGACTGACGTTGGCCGGCAGCGACGGTGGAAGGTGAGTAGTCCATCTTGAAGATCTCGACGAGAGGAATCCATTGGTGATTTCAATTTCATGTTTGGAGGCCCCTATCGCTGGAAAATCCCCCTCCAAAGATCGGCCACGGCGGTGGCTTTGGAACTCCACCGTGCCATGGTGGTTTTCCAAAATTACCTTGGGGCTTTTCTTCCCCATGCCGAGGCGTCCCTTTCTGCACCAGTGGCACACCTCAACATCATCAGAAATGGTGAGTCTCGGGGCAGCGATACGACGGTGATGGCGCGAGCTACAGTGGTGCAATCTGACCGTCGTTGGGCTGAAAGAAGGCTTGGGTTTTGTAGTACTCTTCACCATGAATCTTTTGGGACCAGAATCGTGGCAATTGGAGCTTAGACAGCAGAGAAATCTCACCAGAAGGATTTCGGCTCCTACGGCCTTCAAGCGATGCATGCGGCGGCCATTCCGTCGCGTCGACCCATCGTTGGACTCAACTCGGCGAGAGCTTTCCAACGGTGCTGGCGGTGTCGTGAATGGAGGCCGTACGTGAAAGTTGGTTACTGTTCATATTTGAGAGAATTTTGGGGTGAAAATTTGATTTTTTTGAAATTATGGGGAATTTCTGAATTTAACCCCCAGGATTTCCTATTTATACTCCCCTCCCCAAAATTTTTAACTTGGGCTATCTTGACTAATTTGGACGTGCTGAATCCAAATTTATCAGTTTTATCTTTATCCGAGGTCATCTCAACCAGTTTCCAGTACTGTGTATTTTTCGCATTCCTGGTAGAAATTTTTGTTTTGTACTCCATTGACTAATTCGAGCGTCCTGATCCCAAATATATCAATTTCGGGTTGAAAAAATATCGTTTTGATCCTTTTCCCGATACTGTATATTTCCGGGTCAAAATTCCTTTTTTGTGCTTTATAGCCTAATTTGAGCATACTGATTCCAAATATATCAGTTTTATGTCAAGATAATATCATCTTGACCTACTTCTTGATACTGTGAGTGGCACACACGTGCTCACACCTAAAATCACTGTCAATCATTTTTCATCCTTTAACATTGTTAGAACATTTTATTTAGTTCTAAACAATATTAAATCACTTAATTTCACATTTTAACGCTTAAATTCATTGTGTATTTATTTTTCGAGAAATATAAATTTTCCCGGTTATTACATAATGACCCGTATATTCATGGAACCTATTTACCATGTAATAAGTCATTAAAGAATGAATTTGGAATAATTTGATGCCTTTTAGTGTGATAACCGGGAATTTTAGATTCTCAGAGTAAATTAAAATTATATGTATGTACCAATTTTAATGAATAAAATATGAAAAAGTTGTGTTTTAATACTGTTGATGTAGGAAATTAAATCGATAAAAACGTATCAGAGTGGCACAGCGGAACAATAATAATTTTTCAAGAACATTAAATATCTCATGATGCCATATACAATAAACTAACAACAATTTAAACTCATACCTCAAGGATGCCAATCTGCAGGAGGAGAGTGACCGGAGGGCTTCAACCAACTAGTCTTCTCTACTATTCTCCAATTCCCGAATGGCTGAGTGTGTGGGCACTTTGAACCTCGATTGGTATGCTAGCACTGCTAGTCTTCTTCCCATCACCCAGATCTCTAAAGAACTTATTATCACGGTGAGTTGTGCAATAACAAGCCTGCTCACTTGAAAGTCTGTGATCTGAGAGAACTAGAATGGCAGGACCTCTATTTATAGACTTGCATGAGATGATTCTCTGAATTCGAATTGGATTAGGAGAAGATTTTCTCCCTTATCCACAACATAAAATCTGAAATTATCCAAGGGAAAATCCCAACAAATTTCGGCCAACATTAGGATTATCCAATTCAAATCTAAACAAGATTTTAATATGAATCTTATCTCCCTTTTTCAACCAAAAAATCTGAAAATCCAATGGGAAAATCCCAACAAAAATTTCGGCCACTTTTGGATAAGAAAGAATCAAAATTCCACTAGGATTTTCAAGCTTGAATCTTATCTCATCCTTATCCAAAATAACCAAAAATCTCCTAGGAGATCTTCCTCAAATTTTCAGCCATAATCAAGGAGGAGAGAGTCCAAATTTAACTGGGATTGAAACTTGAATTTTTCCTTGAACCTTATCCACAAAAATCCAAAAATTCCATGTGGATAATCCTCAAAATTTTTGTCCATTATTGTTAGGATTTGAATTCAAAATTCAAATAGGATTCTAACAAGATTTTCCTCTCCATATCCAACTCAAATTCGAATTTCATTCCTTGTGGATTTACCACAAGAAATTCAAATCCCACTTAGACTGTGATTCAAAATTTGAAATCAAAATTTGAATTTCAAATTTCAAATTCAAATTTCAAATTTCAAATTTAAATTTCGAATTCAAATTTCGAATTCAAATTTCAAATTCAAATTTCAAATTCAAATTTCAAATTTCGAATTCGAATTTCGGATTCAAATTTCAAATTCGAATTTCGAATTCGAATTTCAAATTCAAATTTCAAATTTCAAATTTCAAATTTTAAATTTCAAATTTAAATTTCAAATTTCAAATTTAAATCTCAAATTCAAATTTCAAATTCGAATTTCAAATTTGAATTTCAAATTCGAATTTCAAATTTGAATTTCAAATTCGAATTTCAAATTCAAATTTCAAATTTCAAATTTCAAAATTCAAATTTCAAAATCCACAAAACAGTTGTATTTCAAATTCTTGTTCTCATGGATAATTTTCTACAACTCCAATCCAATCTCAAATAAAATCATGACAACTTTATTTGGAATTCGAATAATTGTGTACTCTAATATCTAAAACAAAATCTGAATCCAACCGGAGAGAATCTTGTCGACCATCCTAATCCTATGTTAACACCATCCATGCATAATAAACTAGCTAATAGCATACACAAATCAATTTTACCAAACATTAAGGAATTATGTGGAGTTAGTAGAGGGACTAATTGGACATATATAATCGGGCTCCCGCAAATCCATATGATCATCATTCTTTACCGAACAGCTCAATCATATGATCACTAATTTCAGAGTCACACCACTATAAACCTGAAACTAAACTCCCAATTATATACCGTATTACATAAGCCTGTGACAAGCTATCGTCCAATGACCTTGTCATGTATAGAGAACCCTCATATGATATTCATGATCAGCCTTAGGCCAAAGTCCGTTTATTCCTACTGATCAGGCTATCTTAAAGTTCCATTATACTATCGAATAAAGAAAATGATTATTCACTATATGTGAATAAGAAGTCATCCGCCCAGCAGACGACCCAAGGCCTTGTCCATTTTCACATTCAGTATAATGCCTTTAAGAGGATACCCTTAACTCCTCATTAGAGCTATGATTCCGATATCTGTAAACGAATCCTTCATCGTATACAAGTCATGCATCCAGCGAACTGGTCTATAAGCTTACTACCTCTGAGATGCTTTAGCCATTGGAACATCAAAGTACACAAGTCATATACATGAAGCTGTCCATCTACTCAGGATTAAGGTTACTGCACAATAATAGTCAAAAGTAGATCGATCCACTCAAAGCGGACTTCGTAGATCAATCATGCTTTAGTCCTGGTCTAATATGTCACCACCAAGCAACAAATCTATGTCTCTACTTGGGAGTCTATGCTCCAGACAGTCAAGACAAACCATCCCCTCTAAGGCTTTAGACAACATAATAGTCTTAACATGAGTTAGATGCTCGGTCTAACCCTATAGACTACAGACCTTAGATTAGAGCGCTTACTTTAGAACATTGTCTTCTCACATACAAAAGTCCATTACATGTAACGTTCTAACAGTTTAAACACAAGCAGTCAGGGAGCCATATTTGCTTACATTTACTTTAACATATAAATAAAACGAGGACAGATAGCAATGTAATGAATAACCTCTATATATAATTTTATTATCCAGTTCAAAATAAATACATCAAAATGTCTCTAATGCTTAGGGCATTTCCTAACAGTTGAGAATACGGTAAAAATGTTCTAGCAGTGTTAAAGTGTGTGAGTTCGGGGATGGAAAATCTTACCGAACAGAATCGGGTGAGACGGTTCGAAAACGGAGCCGAAAACCCTGGGGAGTACACTGAAATACACTAAAAAGATAGAAATTTACAGTAGAAAATTTTGACCAAACGGAAGCAAAATAAAACAAACCAATCACACCGGAGGCGCCCGGAACCCGCCTACACGATTTTGGTAAAGTTTAGTTCGGTTTGACTTTTGGTCAAAATTTGGTCACAAATTAATATGAATTAATTCATAGGATGACATCACATTAATGATGTCATAAATAGAAAGAAAGGAAAGAAAGGTGTATGACTAGGATTGGTTACTTTTGAGATCAATGGCCAAGGTCAAGCCAAAAAGGCTTGAAAATTTTTTTGGAAAATTAAGAAAAAAGGCCATTCGGCCACTTGTACGATGGCAGCCCAAAATTTTTAATTTTGGCCTAAAAAATTTACATTTTAGCTCTTAAAAAATTACGAATTTGTTGAAAAAAATTGCCAAAAGGTCCCTTGATTTTTGCCTATAAATAGGCTTCAAAATTCATTAGAAAAATTAGAAAAAAGTGGCCAAACTCTTGCCATTTTTGCAGCCAAAATCCGTGCCCCTTAAGTGCATTCTAAGCCAAATTTTGTCCAAAATTTCACATCAAAATTAGCTTCCATTTCATTTCCAGCATCAAGGAATCAAATAGATAAGATAAGCTTCCAAATTGAAGCAATTTTACTTGATTTTCTTAGTGAAAATCCATGGGTATGGAGGTGTAGAAACATTGATAAAAAAATTGATGTTTTGTTGATGTTATGATTAATTTGGTGTTTTAGAGATTAAAGCATGATTTAGGGTTAAGAAACAAGTAAGAATTTATGCTTGGTTTCCATGAAAAACCGTGGCACCATTGGTATGAAAAATGATTGGAAATTTGTGATTTGGTTTAGTGTTTATGTTCATTTGGTTACATGTTGAATCAAGCATGAATTGGAATCAAGAAACAAGAAAATTTGATGAATTTTTCATGCTAAAATCCATGGGTGATAAACACTAGAAAATGGGAAATTTTTAGTGTTGAATAAGAATGTGTAACGTTGATAAAAACCTTAGGAAAGAAAACAAGATTTTCTATGTGGATTTGCATGAAAAATCTGTGGTTAATGCTAGGGTTGGAATGAAAATTTAATTAGGTTTTAATGTTGATTTGCACATTAGAAAACCTAAGAGTGATATGTGATATTGGAATGTTGTGATGAAAACCATTTTGTGATGATTAACATGATAAACTAAAGCTAGGTTTGGAAAGAATTGATGTTGTGTATTGATTTTTGAATATTGGTTAATGTGGAAAATTTTTATACAAAGTTTGGAAACTTTGTATAAAATAGACCTCTAGTATAGTTGTGACAACCTATGCCCTCAGTGGCCTGGACTGTCACTAAAAAATTTTATTTTTTCAACTAATACTTATACTTACATATAACTTATATTAGATTTAATACAAAATGTTAGGGATTTTTTTTAATACACGTACGTATTTACTATTCACATACATATACCTTTAAAATGCGAAATTTGAAAAAGAACATAAGGATTTCAATTATACATACATACTTATATACTTGTTTATCTAATTACTATTCACCATATACTATTTAAATATACCATTCATACATATACTGATTACTGTTCCAGTATACCGTTTAACCTTTACTATTCAAAAAAAAAAACTATTTGACTGTCACCATTTAAAATACTATTTACTCATACTATGCGGAAGAATACTAGCGGCACGTCCACAACCTCCCCTTACATTCGCCTCCACCGCCGTCATAGCCCATTGGTGATTAAGCCATAGGACGCTTACCTACCGCATGAACACACTTTGTGAGCTTTAAGCCTGATAACTCTATGAAATAGAGTTATTACAGCCATTTGGGGATGTAAAAATATGTTTGGTCCATTGAGTTCTTGACATTTTAATAGTTAACTAAAGCATTTTTTTGGTTTTTAATGCAGTCTTTTATTTTTAGAATGTTAAAATTAATTTTTCAAGTTAGTTTATATTGCTTTTAAGTGTTTTGCAGAGTTGAAGTAGCGGAATGTTGTTTGGATAAGGAGGTCAAGCTACAACTAGGACGGAATTGCAAAAATTGGAGAAAAATGACAAGGAAGATTGATTTCAGGCGTTGCTACAGCAATGCTGTAACATTACCGTAGCAAACTGGACAAAAAATGTTCAGATATTTTGACAAGTCAACATATAGCTAGCAGCCAATTTTATTAGTGAGCATGGCAGAAAGGACAAGCTTATGAGCTGTCTTAATCCAAGGACTCCAAATAAAAGCTCAGCCATTAGATTATGTACACATGTACATTCTCCATTTACCCTAGCACTTAAAAGGAAACATGATGCATTCAGAAAAGGGAGGCAGACACAGAGCAGAGAAAAAAAATACGAAAAAGAGCAGGACAGAAAGAGAAAAGCGCAGAAAAGAAAGAAAACATACAGAGATTGGAGGAGATTTCGGCATATTCTGGAAGGAGAAATTAAAAAGTAGCTGTGTACCTTGTGCACATCTATTCTGTCAATCTTTCCTCCATGTTCGGTTGTACTCTCATTTTTATTTTTCCTGTACAATGTTTTCTTTTTCCGGTGGGTTTTGAACAATCAAGTATGAACTAATTTCCTTTAAGACTGGGAGGATAAAGTACCCATTTCTGTGACTAGCTTTGTATGTTAAGCTTGCTACTTTAATGTTATTTGGTTTATTCAACATCGTTTTGTTGGTTTATTTGTGTTCATTGACTAGCCATCTTGAGCATAATACTGTGATTTCAGTGGTTGGAAAACTAATTGGAATTAGATGGGTGTTGGATACTGTGTGATTAGCTAGGTTTGTGTAGTAACCTAATTAATTTTGCAAGTTAAGCAGGAATGCATGCTTGTCTCATATAACCTTTTGGAACCTAAGCTTAATTTAGCTTCATACTCCATTTAGCATAGGAATATGTTGAAGTGAAGCAAGAAGTTATTAGCATGAGTATTTCGAAAGAAACTTGTGAAATTTTGAGTTCTAGGCTAACTAAGTAACATTGTTGTAGCATTGCCGTAGCATACTGAGTCAAGTTACAGAAAAAGGGAAAATTGAATCTCAGTCACTCCACTACCAATTGTTATTAAGTCTATTTTATTAACTTTGCAATTGCCTTGTGCATTTTTATGTCATACTAGTATAGTGAGTTTAAGACAATTTTAATTCTCCATCAATTCTTGCATATCCTTAATTTTGATTTTAATTTAGATGAAGTGGTGATAACATTCTCTGTGGGACGATATCCATACTCTTGTACACTGTATTACTTGTATGCGACACGTGCGCTTACGTAGCATTTTAGGGAAGCAACAACGCCCAGTAAGTACAACATGTTTATCGCAAAACATGTTCAAACATACACATATTTCAAGTCATGCGAGCACACCAGTCAGCACAGATATCATATAACATATCATATATCATAGCATCACATATCGCATCTTAGAATACATCATCACATCATACGAATGCATAACATAGCGTATCATACATAGAGTGCAACTTATGGAGACTGGAAGCATAAGGAACTAATGCATACGGTGATCAATGCATGATCCGGTTATGTTCATTTATGCTTTAACATCTTATTTTTCTTTATCTTGTCTACTTTGGGCCCTTGTGTCAGTACCAAGTGCGCGCAGACCAATGGTAATACCGAGGTCACTAAATAGGCTAGAGGACCATCAACGGATGCTCAACTCTCTGCCTTCTCTTACTTTAACTCTGAAAACCCTTTCAATGGAAAGAGCCGGTACGACACGCCTATTAAATTCCATCTTGCTTATCTATTCTAGCCATGTGCTTTTCAAAGCTATCCCAAGGCCTATACGGTAGGGACGTATGGCTTCTATCTTGTTTTTTCATCAATCTACTCGATTGTGAAACTATATGCTCTTATGTATGCTGTGCAACATCGTGTGCATGATACATATTTAAAATACTGGAAAACCATCATTTTAAATTCATTTTATTCATGCTGTAGGCGGAGTTGTACTTACCTAATTACAAGTAATTTGTACTTGTACTCACACCTTTATCAACTCATAGGTTACCACCTATCATCAATAACGTTACTCATCAACACCTTTACTAGGTCGCTAATATCATTAGTGACTAACACTTGCGTTTCTATGTGGTATTGATGCCCGTCGGTACCCTGTTGGCTTACTTTGGGAATTTGGTGTCCAATTCCTATTATCGTTTGATTAACTGTCTTCTTTACATATTAATCATCGTTTCTCATAATGTTATATGGAACACGGTCTTTGATTGGTTGTCTACCGATCAACAGACCGGTTATCTCATGCATGAGCAACTAGGTGGTCTACCGGATTACTAAGTGTAAACTAGGTGCAGTAACCGGCCAGGTTACTTGCCTATTGGATGTGGTAGCCTTCTTGGCTACTATTCTTTGGAACAGTGGCCTATCGGGCCACTATGGCTCAACTGGTGTAGTAGCCTACCGGGCTACTAGATCGCTCTTGGTGTGGTAGCCTATCAAGCTACCCTCATCATTTTGGTTTGTTCAGGAAAATGTTTTGGTTTACTTATAAAAATTCTTAGTACAAATCATGTGTTGGGATCCTGTCCTTTCATCACCTCGTTGGAAGGTAAGGGACATTTTTTGTGAGAAAATCATGTCCATATATTAGAAATGTTAAAATACATAATTATTTGAGGTATGTGAAGATACATTTTTAATGCTTATATTTTAAAGGTGGTTTTGAACCACGTTTGAAAACTATTTTGGAAATAAGTCAAAAAAACTTTATTTATGATTTTAGCGAACATAAAAGTTTTCGTACTCAACAAGATGAACAAATTTCATGTTCATCTCAGAGCCTAATTCTAACTCTAGCGGCTCCTAATTTCATTAAATCCATGGGCCTTATACCCAGTTTTTACAAAACTTCCAATTACACTTCTTTGAAAACGGCTCTGATTAAGGCTCGAAACGGCCGAATTTTTAAGGCGCGTGTAGGTTGTTCTCAAGGTCTCCATGAGATCTACAACTTCCATGTTGAGTCCGAAGTCCGGTTCGAACTCCAAAGGGTCCGTTTTCAATAAAAACTGAGACTATGGTCAGGGGTCGGGTCCTATTCCCAATTTTGCTCCCAGTTTGGGCACCAAGTGAAAAACACTTGAAACGCCTATCTTAATATCGTTTTTGGCCAAAAGCTATTTCAAGCAAAAATGACCGTAACGAAATTTTCTTAAAATATCGTGTTTTACCAAATCCCAAAATCAGAACCTAAGTGGGTTGAAATGGCCAAAATTCGTGGCCTATCTTGAGGATAGTTTTATGTCTAGCCACATTACTAAACTTTACATTCTTAATCTTACGTAAAAATTTGTAAACATAATCAAAACCACATAACTCAAAATAGGAACTTAAGGGCTCAAAATAAAATTATTACAACCCATGTGCGTAAACAAATATACATAAATGACTTTGATCAAAACTTAAAAATCACTAACCACAACACAAGGTTTTTTCGGTTGTTACCTTTTTGGTGCTTTGAACTTTGGCTTAGGTGAGAAAGTGACCGTTGGAAATCAGAAGGAATGGGAGTCAGTTCTTGTGCTAACAAATACTAAAATATTTTCTCTTAATCATCCACTTAAAATGAAGAACTAAAACCACAAATTCAGTCTAGAATCTTACCCTTAAAAGACTTGAAACAACTTGAAAATGATTCCTCTAAATCCAAAATTAAAGGTTGTTTTTGGTATATTTTTGGCAAGAGTTTGAACTTAAAAATAGGAGGTTTTAGGGCTAAGAAGTGGTCTGTTGCAGTAAAGGGGAGAGAGAAAACGTGAGCTGAAAATTGGAGTGTGAAAATAGGAAACTAAACCCAAAGGTATGGCCATTGGTTTTATAGAAAAATCCTAATCTCACTTAGCTATCTTAAACTTAATTAATCAAGCCATCTTTAGGCTAATTTTGGGGACAAAAACTTGCCCACTTCAGTCCCCAATTCAGAAAGCAAGCGTCCATTTAAAGGGGAGGGTGAGAAAGGAATGGTGATGGTAAGGTGATGTGAAATTTTTGGCAATTGTTTATACAATTGTGTCATCAACCACCCTAATATTTTATTTCACTTTTTGGGGTTTTTAGCTGCTAAAAACCAGCTGGTTTTCCAGCTAGAGTACATGGTTTTGGGGTGAAGGAAAACTATCTATGTTGCTCTCTTCGCAGTCCAGTCTTATACTGCGATTTTCGATCCTTTCTCGTTAGTGTTCAAATAATCATCCGGAAGTCAGATTTTCTGAATCTGATTGTTATGCATATGATTTCTAGTTGGTTATATTTTTCTATGAGCCCATTCTACACTAAATTACTACTCATACTATATACTGTGGTTGTGTCTACACTGTACTGTATTTGCACACGCATATCGAAGTGTTTTTTGGCGTGACGTTTCCAAGACAGTTTCTTTCGACTAAGTTGGCCATGCTGAGCCCATTTTATTAGTCCTTTGGTGGGAAAAGGTCAACCAAACCATCCTCCCGATACCATATTCCTTACTAGGGTTTTCTTCTGTTTATACGGCTTCTTGCACGGCTCCATACACGGGCGTGTTCAAGGCTACACGGGCGTGTCTTTGCTAAACACGGTCGTGTCGTGGAAAAATTTCATTTTCCCGATTAGTACACGATGTCACATATGATCCCATACACGGGCGTGTGCATGATACACGGGCGTGTCTTTGTTCAACACAGCCGTGTCTTGAAAAATTTTATTTTCTAACTTTGACATGACGTCACACATGGCCATGCACCTTGGCATGTCTCTCTACATGGCCATGTTCCACCAACACGTCCGCTGACATCTCAAGAACCCGATCAATACATGGTCTCTTACACGGTCGTGTACCTGACCGTATTCATTAATACGACCCTGTTCACTCGAACCACCTTATGTTCCTGCACAGTACAGATGATACGCGGCTGCCTACACGGGCATGTACCTGGCCGTGTCTTACTTACACGGCCATGTTCAATTACACGGCTTCATGCACGTGCGCAGTCTGGGCAATACACAGCCATACACACGGCCGTGTATGTGCCTGTGTTCCTTAAATTTTGCACTAAATGCATCAAATCGTTCCTAAATTTCTCATTAAATGAAATTTAGGGTACAGGGATGGGGCGGTCCTTATAGCCTACCCCTCTTACAAAAATTTTCATCCTCGAAAATTAGAATAAATTTGGGAAGTTTCTTCTCATATCCTCTTCCTGTTCCCACGTAGCTTCTTCTAAGTTATGGTTTTGCCACAACACCTTTACAAGCAGAATGACTTTGTTTCTGAGGACTTTGTCTTCTCTAGCTAAAATCTGCACAGGTTTCTCCTCATATGTCAGATCAACGTGTACTTCTACTAGTTCTTGGCTCAGAATGTGGAACTGTCTAGCACGTACTTCTTTAACATGGAAATGTGAAAGACTTTATGTACCGAGGCCAATTTAGGAGGAAGGGCTAATCTATAGGCCACCTTCCTAACTTTCTCGAGAATCTTGAAAGGTCCTATGTATCTAGGACTGAGCTTTCCTTTCCTCCCAAAGTGCATCACCCCTTTTATAGGTGCCACCTTGAGGAAAACACTATCACCTTCTTGAAATTCGAGAGGCCTCTGTTGTTTATCTGCGTAGCTCTTCTAGTGGCTATGAGCTGTATCCAATCTTTCTCGTATGAGCTTCATGTCTTCCGTTGTGCTTTTGATGAAGTCCGTGCTGGTGAGCTGTTTCTCTCCAGTTTCATGCCAATGTAATGGAGATCTGCATTTCCTTCCATAGAGTGCCTCATACGGTGCCATCCCAATTGAGGAATGGTAGCTGTTGTTGTATGAGAACTCTATTAAGGGTAACTTCTGGTCCCAGATTCCCTTAAAGTCTAGGACACAAACCCTCAACATATCTTCTAGCGTCTGGATGGTTCTCTCAGAAAGGCCATCCGTCTGAGGATGGAAAACGGTGTTGAATTTAACTTGGTGCGCATTGACGCTTGAATGCTTTGCCAAAACCTTAAAGTGAAGCATCCATCATGATCTGAAATGATCAACTTCGGGACATCGTGGAGCCTAACTATTTGGGCCACATACATTTCGGCTAGCCTCTCCACTGAGTAGCTCAGCTTCATAGCTAAAAATCGGGCTAATTTCATTAATCGGTCCATAATTACCCAGATGGCATCATTTATGTTTGAAGTTCTAGGCAATCCGACCATGAAATCCATCGTGACTTGCTTCCACTTCCATTCTGGTAATTCAATCTTTTGCAGTTCTCCTCCGAGCCGCTGATGCTCTACTTTGATTCTTTGGCAAGTGAGACACTTTGCTACAAAATTGGCGATGTCGTTCTTCATTCCTGGCCACTAAAAGCTTGCCCCCTGGTACATCTTGTTCGCTCCTGGATGTATCGAGTATGGTGTGTCGTGAGCTTCGGATAGGATCTTTTTCCTGAGTTCTTCATCCTTCGGAACACATACCCTATCTTTGAAATAGAGTATGCCATTCCTAGAGACTTGAAATTCTAAATCTTGTCCCTCTGTCACCTCCCCTTTAAGCTTAACTAGGGTCAAATCAATGTCTTGGCCGACCTAGATTTCCTTCAGAAGGGTGACTGGAGGGTCATTTCAAACAATCTCCCCATTAAGACCTTAATTTCTCCACTGTGTAGCTCTTTTTGCAGTGTTTTCGATAAAACGTGAACTGTTGCGAGCGTTGAAGAGTGCTTCCAACTCAGTGCATCGGCCACCTTATTAGCTTTGCCTAGGTGATATAGGATTTCATAGTCATAATCCTTTACCAACTCCAGCTACCTTCGTTGTCTCATGTTAAGTTCTTTCTGCTTGAAAATATACTTGAGGCTCTAGTGGTCTATGTAGATCTCACATTTGACACCATATAAGTAGTGCCTCCATATTTTGAGTGTAAAAATGATTGCTGCAAGCTTTAAGTCGTGTGTCGGATAATTCCTTTCGTGGTTCTTGAGTTGTCGCGAAGCGTACATGACTACTCTACCATTTTGCATAAGTACGGCTCCTAGCCCAGTCTTAGATGCGTCGCTATAGATCACAAAATTCCCTTGTGCCACATCCGGTATGGTCAAAATTGGAGCACTCGTGAGTTTATTCTTTAACTTCTGGAAGTTTTTCTCACATTTATTAGTCCATTCATACTTCTTCTCCTTCTTGGTCAGTGTTATGAGTGGTGCAGCTAGTTTTGAGAATCCTTCCGCAAACCATCGATAGTAGCCTGCTAAACTGAGGAAACTATAGATTTCCGTTACATTCTTCAGAGTCGGCCAGTTGCTAATTGCTCTAACTTTTGCTGGGTCTACAGATACTCCTTCCTTGGAGACCACATGTCCAAGGAAGTAGATTTTCTCTAGCCAAAATTCACACTTAAAGAATTTGGAGAATAGCTGATACTCCTTTAACTTGAGTAGAACAGCCCTCGGGTGCTGCTCATGCTCCTCCTTTGTCTTAGAATACACGAGTATGTCGTCAATGAATACAATGATGAACTTGTCCAAAAATTCCTTGAAGACACGATTCATCAGGTCCATGAAAGCTGCAGGCACATTCGTCAGTCCAAATGACATGACGAGGAACTCATAATGTCCATACCATGTTCTGAAAGCCGTCTTGGGTACGTCTTCATCATGAATTCATAGCTGATGATACCCAAATCGTAAGTCGATCTTTGAAAATATGGTAGCACCTCAGAGTTGGTCGAATAGGTCGTCGATTCGAGGCAACAGATACTTGTTCTTGATTGTGATCTTATTCAGCTCCCTGTAGTCAATACACATTCTCAGGGTCCCGTCCTTCTTTTTAACAAATAATACAGGTGCTCCCCATGGCGAACAGCTCTGTCGGATGAATCCTTTGTCCACCAGATCCTTCAATTGGGTTTGAAGCTCCTTTAACTCTTCCGAGGCCATTTTGTACAGGGCCTTAGATATAGGGGCTGATCCTGGCAACAGTTTGATTTCGAATGAAATCTCTTGCTCCGGTGGAAATCTTGGGAGATCTTTGGGGAACACTTCCACAAACTCTCGAACTATAGGTGCATTGTCTGGTGTTGTCTCGACTTCCTGAGACTTGTTTATGAGGTGGGCAAGGAATCCGCTGCATCCACTGGATAGAAGCTTGTAGGCCTTCGTGGCAGAAATCGTCATTCTAGGCCGCTTCAATGATAAACCCTCGTATACAAACTTCTCATGTCCGTCTAGCTCGAAGGTAACTTCTCATCTTCGGCAATCAATGACACGGTGGTACTTGGTGAGGAAGTCCATTCCTATAATCATGTCGTAGTCATGCATGTCGAGGATGATCAAGTCGATGCTCAGCTCCCATTCGTAAATGATTACTGGTATATGGCATAGCCAGTAATTTGACAATAATACTTCCCCGGAGGGAAGGGCAATTTGAAAAGTTTGTTTCATTCTATCTACAACCTGGCTTATCTTCCTAGCAAACTTTGTCGATGTAAATGAATGTGTAGCTCCAGAATCAAATAAAATTGATGCAGTGGAGTTGGTGACAGAAAGCTGACCTGTCACGACAGTTGAAGTTCCAGCTTCCACGTCCTCTCTAATGAACATGTAGATTCTCCCCTACGTCTCTGGAGCTTCTACTCTACCTTGGTTGATGGAGGGGCCTTCAATTCTTGCTTGGGTGGCGTGTAGCTGTCCTCCTGTGGCACGAGCTTGACTTTGTTGATTTTAGGGGTTCGAGTGGCAGTACTTCGTGATATGGCCTTCCTTGCCACAGATGTAGCAACCGCTAGTGCCTAGGTGGCATTCTCTCAGGTGGTTCTTCCCACACTTTGGGCATAGTAAGTGCTGATTACTATTTCCCCCACGGTTGTCTTTTTTCTGAGGGAAACTCCTCTGTTGCCCTTGGTTACTTAGATTCCCTTTTCTCTTATTATTTTGGTTGGGCTGTCGATAGTGTTGGCTGGTCCCTGTATTCAGCCCTTTGTGTTGTGAGTCAGGAGTCGGCCTTCCCTTGAATTGCCTTGGCCGATTCTTCTCTTCTCTTCTTGCCTTGGAAAGCTGGGCCCTCCTCTCCTTGTCCTGGGCCAACCAGTACTCAGCTCTAATGGCCCTACTGACGCATTCAGCCACAGTCACGGGACTATGGCTACCGCTGCAAACTTGGATGACGATGTCTGTCTGGAATATCTTTAGCATCCTATGGACCTTTTCCTTCTAGGTCGGTACTAGATCTGGGCACAGTCGAGCCATTTGTTCAAACTTTCTTATGGCCTCTGTGACTGTCATGTTACCCTGGCGCAAGTTATTGAACCCATCTTGCTACACGGCTAAAGCTTCGTCATTAAAATATATTTCCTTGAATTCAACAATGAAGTCTACCCAGTTCATTGTGTTGATGTCCCTCCTAATTGCCACGATTTTCCACCATTGACACGCTCATTTGCATAAGGCGAGGGATGCACATATAACTTTTTCCCTTTCTGTTAGCCCTACAAGGTCTAGAATGACATGGACGTCAGTTAGCCAATCATCTGCTTCAATAGGGTTCATTGTCCCCTCGAATTTTGGCAACTTCATGTGCCTAAATTGTTCATATAAGTCACCATCTCTCGAAGCTGGCACCTGGAAATTGGCCGCTACGGGAGTAGCCATGGCTGGTGGTGTTGGTGGGGTCTGGACTAGTGGGACCACCAGCTCTCCAGGTGTGTTGGAGGCTGTTGAAGCTATTTGAGTCGGCACCTCCACCAGTTATGGTACCTGTCGTTGCTAGTTCATTTGTTCCCTGAGCTGGTTGAGCTCCTGTTGTTGGTTCACCATCATTTCTTGCATTGTTACAAGACGTGCAAGCAGTTCGTCATCTCACGTAGCTTAGTTATTACGGGTTCTCGGTCTTGCCTTTTTCGCCTATGTAACCCTATCACATACGGAAAACAAGAACATAAGTCTTTTAAATCTTGTACTTGGGATTCATATTACATCTCATATTCTTAACTTAAACATCATAGATAAAATACGTGTGTTATATCTTTCTCTTCCTTTCTTGCTCTTGTGACGCCTAATATGATTACCGCATCATATTTGAGACATCCTTTGAGTGTTAGGAACCGTCCTGCACTCCTCATTAGTCTTTGGTCTTATTTGTGAAAAAGTCACGTTCTGGCCCCCTAGGGCAAAATAATACTTTCTTTTATCAAATATTCCACAATACACATATACATACATCAAAACACGTACAACTTCTAGCTTGGTGGGAGTGGTACACACTTCTCATAATACGATCCCAAAAGTACATGTTCTAAGTCAGACAGGGAAGCTACTGTTCCCCTATGCATTTTCAAAATAATATTCCCGTGTGAAAGGTCCCTATTATTCCGAAGATATCATAGACTTGGCGTCTGACTTTTCCTCATCCTCTCTATCACTCAGGGGGAACTCTTTAGGATCTTCTTCTTCGTCTCCCCAAATAATACTACCTTCGTTGTCACTGGCAATAATAGATGTAGGAAAATAAATCGGTAAAAACGTATCAGAGTGGCGCAGCGGAACAATAAAAATTTTTAGATCGTTAAATATCTCATGATGCCATATACAATAAATCAACAACAATTAAAACTCATACCTCAAGGACGCCAATCTGCAGGAGGAGAATGACCGGAGGCTTCAACCAACTAGCCTTCTCTACTATTCTCCAATTCCCGAATGGCTGAGTGTGTGGGCACTCTGAACCTCGATCGGTGTGCTAGCACTGCTAGTCTTCTTCCGACCACCCAGATCTCTAAAGAACTTTATTGTCACGATGAGCTGTGCAACAATAAGCCTGCTCACCTGAGAGTCTGTGGTCTAAGAGAACTGGTGTGGCAGGACCTCTATTTATAGACCTGCATGAGGTGAATCTCTGAATTTGAATTGGATTAGGAAAAGATATTTTCCCTTATCCAAACCTATAAAATCCGAATTTTTCCAAGGGAGAATCTCCACTAAAAATTCAGTTTTCTTAGGATAGATCCAATCCAAATCTCAACAAGATTTTAACTAGAATTTTATCTCCCTTTTTCAACCCAAAAAATCTGAAAATTTCAAGGTGTATCTTCCCTAAAGATTTCGGCCATTATGGATAAGGGAGAATCAAAAATTCCACTAGGATTTTCAAGCTTGAATCTTATCTCAACCTTATCCAAAAATAACCGAATTTTCTAGGAGAGATACTCCCTAATTTCGGCCACTTTTCAGGGAAGGAGAGAATCCAAATTCAACTAGGATTGAAGCTTGAATTTTCCTTTGAATCCTATCCATAAAAAACCGAAATTTGCTTGAGGATTATCCTCAAAATTTCATCCCTTATTTGTTGGGATTTGGATTCAAAATTCAAGTAGGATTCTAACAAGATTATCCTCTCCAAATCCAACTCAAATTCGAATTTCAAACCTTGTGGATTTTCCACAACAAATTCGAATCCTACTTGGACTGTGATTCAAAATTTGAATTTCAAATTTCAAATTCAAATTTCAAATTCAAATTTCAAATTTCAAATTCGAATTTCAAATTCGAATTTCAAATTCGAATTTCAAATTCAAATTTCAAATTCAAAATTCAAAATTGAAAATTCAAATTTCAAATTTCAAATTTCAAATTTCAAATTCCACAAAACGGTTGTATTTCATATTCTTGTTCTCATGGATAATTTTCTACAACTCCAATCCAATCTCAAATAAAATCATGGCAACTTTATTTGGAGTTCGAATAATTGTGTACTCTATTATCCAAAACAAAATCTGAATCCAACCGGAGAAAATCTTGTCTACCATCCTAATCCTGTGTCATCACCATCCATGCATAATAAACTAGCCAATAGCATACACAAATCAATTTGCCAAACATTAAGGAATTATGTGGAGCTAGTAGAGGGACTGATTGGACATATATAATCGGGCTCCCGTGATTCCATATGATCATCATTCTGTACCGAACAACTTAATCATATGATCACTAATTTCAGAGTCACACCACTATAAACCTGAAACTGAACTCCCAATTATATATCGTATTACGTAAGCTTGTGACGAGCTACCATCTAATGACCTTATCATATATGCAAAACCCTCATATGATATCCATGATCAGCCTTAGGTCAAAGTCCGTTTAATCCTACTGATCAGGCAATCTTAAAGTTCCATTATACTACCGAATCAAGAAAATGTTTATTCACCATATGTGAATAAGAAGTCATCCGCCCAGCAAACGACCCAAGGCCTTGTCCATTTTCACATTCAGTATAATGCCTTTAAGAGGATACCTTTAACTCCTCAGAGCTATGATTCCGATATCTGCAAACAAACCCTTCATCATATACAAGTCATGCACCCAACGAACCGGTCTATACAAGTCACCACCGAGCAACATATCCATGTCTCTACTTGGGAGTCCAGCTCCAGACAGTCAAGACAGACCGTCCCCTCCAAGGCTTTAGACAACATAATAGTCTTAACATGAGTTAGATGCTCGGTCTAACCCCATAGACTACAGACCATAGTTTAGACTGCTAACTTTAGAACATTGTCTTCTCGCATGCAAAAGTTCATTGCATGCAACGTTCTAACAGTTTTAACACAAGCAGTCAGTGAGCCATATTTGCTTACATTTACTTTAACATGTAAATAAGACGAGGACAGATAGCAATGTAATGAATAACCTCTATGTATAATTTTATTATTCAGTTCAAAATGAATACATCAAAATGTCTCTAATACTTAGGGCATTTCCTAACAATCTCCCACTTGCCCCAAGCCAGTAGATGTGCCATGTTACGCATCCCCATCGCCTCTACATGCCTCTCAAAGCTTCTAGCTACCAAAGTCTTAGTAAAGGGATCAGCGATGTTGTCCTCGGACGCGATCTTACATACATCCACTTGTCCTGTCTCCACATGCCCTCTAATAATATGATATCTCCGATCGATGTGCATGGTCCTCTTGTGGTGCCGAGATTCCCTTGTGTTGGCAATAGCCCCTGTATTATCACAGTAAAGTGTGATAGGCTTGTCAACACCCGGAATGACCTCAAGGTCTCTAAAGAACTTGCGGAGCCAAACCGCTTCTTTAGATGCCTCAGCCGCAGCCACATACTCAGCCTCCATAGTAGAGTCAGCTGTGCAGCCCTGCTTCACGCTCCTCCACACAATGGCGCCTCCTCCGAGTAAAAACACTGACCCAGATGTCGATTTCCTCGAATCCTTACAAGTCTGGAAGTCTGAGTCCGTGTATCCTACGGGTGTTAGGTCCCCTCCAGAATACACTAGCATATAATCCCTCGTTCTCTTAAGATACTTGAGTATATGCTTTACTGCTTGCTAGTGCTTGGTTTCAGGATTCGCTTGATATTGACTCACCATACCTACTGCAAAACATATGTCCGGGCGAGTGCAAAGCATAGCGTACATAAGGCTACCCACAGCGGATGCATAAGGGACCTTACTCATACGCTCTCTTTCTTCCGATGTCTTGGGACAGTCATCCAATGAAAGAGTTAGACCGGCAATAGAAGGTTGTGAGCCTTTCTTTGCCTCTAGCATTGCATGTTTGTCAATTATTTTATCTATGTATGAAGCTTGGGATAACGCTATCATTTTGTTCTTTCGTTCTCTGAAGAGACGAATGCCTAGAACATAATTAGCTTCTCCCAAGTCCTTCATGTCAAACTGTTGGTGTAACCAAAGCTTGACCGATGATAAGTTCCCTACATCATTCCCAATGAGTAGTATATCATCGACATAGAGTATCAGAAAGACCACTTTTCCATCCTTAATACGTTTATAAACACAAGGTTCATCAACGTTCTGCTCAAAACCAAATGTCTTAATCGCTTGATCAAACCTCTGGTTCCATGAGTGGGATGCCTGCTTTAATCCATAAATGGATCTAAGCAACTTGCAGACTTTCTTATCTTGGCCTTTTGCTACGAACCCTTCGGGCTGTATCATATAGATACACTCTTCAAGATGGCCATTCAAGAATGCCGTCTTGACATCCATTTGCCAGATCTCGTAATCGAGAGCCGCAGCAATGGACAGAAGAATATGGATAGACTTCAGCATAGCAACAGGTTAAAAGGTTTCCTCGTAATCGATTCCAGCCTTTTGCGTGTATCCCTTTGCAACCAGTCTAGCTTTGAAAGTTTCCACTCTCCCTTCCGCATCCTTCTTTCTTTTGTAGACCCATTTGCATCCAATGGGTTTTATCCCATCCGGCAAATCTACAAGTTCCCAAACAGAGTTGGATTTCATAGAATCCATCTCATTGTTCATAGCCTGTTTCCAAGATCTAGAATCAACATCCTTTATAGCTTCATCATATGTGACCGGATCTTCCTCATGCTCATGAGCCTCAGCCTGGTATACCTCAGCATCATACATGAAGAAATTAGGTTTCTTCGAAACCCTCCCACTACGATGAGGCACAATAAATTGTTGATCGTCTGCAGGTCTTTCACTGGAACTCAGACTTGCGTCCAAGACCGAAATCTGTGGAGCAGTTCTTTCACCCGATAACTCCTCTAGCACCACTTTGCTTCGAGGCTTAAAGTCATTCATGTGACTTTCCTCCAAGAATGTCGCATGGGTTGAGACAATGACCTTTTGTTCCTTCGGGTTATAGAACAGACCTCCTTTAGTTCCCTTTGGATACCCTACAAACATGCACAATTCTGATCTTGGTTCCAACTTCTTCGCATCCCCATCCAGTACATGTGCCGGGCAGCCCCATATTTTCATATGTCCAAGGGAGGGCTTCCTGCCACGCCACAATTCATACGGAGTTCTAGGAATTGATTTTCTCGGAACCTGGTTCAGAATATAGCATGCCGTTTGTAAAGCATGTCCCCAAAATGACAATGGCAGCGTTGAGTAACTCATCATGGACCGTACCATATCCAATAAGGTCCTGTTTCTCCTTTCGGCTACACCATTCTGTTGTGGAGTACCAGGTGCAGTCAATTGGGATAATATCCCATTCTCTACAAGATGTCCTAGAAATTCATCGGAAAGGTATTCGCCACCTCGATCAGATCGAAGTGTCTTTATGGATTTATCCAATTGCTTTTCCACTTCCGCACGATACTCTTTGAACTTATCAATGGTTTCGCTCTTGCGGTGCATCAGATACACATATCCATACCTCGAGTAATCATCTATGAAAGAGACATAATACTCGAACCCTCCTCGTGCTGTGACGTTCATGGGGCCACATACGTCAGTGTGCACAATTTCTAAGAGCTCCTTAGCCCTTGTACCCTTAGTTCCAAAAGACCTCTTAGTCATCTTACCCTCTAGACAAGACTCACATTAGGGAAGTCGTACCTCCTCCAGAGATTCCAGAGGACCGTCTTTCACCAATCTTTGAATCCTATCCTGATTAATATGACCAAATCTTAAATGCCAAAGATACGCCTTGTTAGAGTGAGAAACTTTCAACCTTTTAGAGTTATCAATTAATTCAGTGTCAAGCAGTGAGTACATCTTTGGTCTGATCAAATATAGGTTTCCATCCATCCATCCAGAACAGATAAAAGACTTATTTCTACGAATATCAACTCTTTTACTAAAAGAAACTGAATAAGAATCCTTTATTAAACAAGCTACCGATATAAGGTTCCTCCTAAAATTAGGAACATAAAAACAGTCTTTCAATAAAATAAACCTAAATTGATCAAAATAAAGATGAACGTCTCCCATTGCCTCAGCCACCACAAAGCTACCATCTCCAGTCCGCAACGAGAGGCTCCTATCATGTAGACTTCTCGTTTCCACAAACCCCTGCATAGAAACACAAACATGATTAGTGGCGCCCGAATCAATGACCCATGTGTCTTTCGATTCTTCCACCAAACACGCTTCTAAGTAATGAAGTTCCTTACCTTCCTTGCCCTTGGAGGCTAGGAATTCCCGGCAAGCCTTGTTGAAGTGACCTACCTTCCCACAGTGGAAGCATTTGGACTTTTTAGGGTCCTTTGGCTTCTTGTTCTTCTTCTTCTTCTTCCCGTCCGAGACAGGAGGATTAGAAGAACTGGAAGCCACTTGCTTCTTATTTGGCCTCTTCCTCTTCCGTGAGGGATTGGAAGATTCTGCCAAATTGGCCTCTCCTTTAGGTCGGACCACATCCTCATCCCTGATCATCCTCTCATAAACCTGTAGTTGCTTCATGAGCTCGGTAAGTCCTAACTCCTTTGTCGCCAGATTGTATGCGGCCTTAAACCCCACAAAATCTTTAGACAGAGTCTTGAACACCATCTCGATCTGGGTGTTGTAGTCCAACTCAGCACCATTCTCGGCAGCCTCAGCGAAGAATCCCATTAGAGTAATCATATGGTCCTTCACCGGAGCACCCGCCTTTTGCTTAGAGTTCATAATGCTGGTGATAGCGGACTGTCGAGCCAATTTTTCTTGGCCTCCAAACATGTCCTCCAGATTTTCCATGATCTCCCCAGCAACTTGATAAGTCTCATGTTGCTTTTGTAAAGCACTCGTCATGCTAGCAAGGGTGTAGCATCGAGCTATTTCATTGGATTCTCTCCAACGATTATAGGCAACCGGGACCTCCTCAAGTGGTGTGTCAGGTTTGGGCCCAGGTGGGCATGGTTCGTCCAGTACGAACTTGTGTCTCTCGCAGCTGAGAACTATTAATAGATTTCTTTTCCAATCTTTATAATTGTCGCCATTCAACTTATTTTCAGTAAGTATTGAAATGAGGGGTATCGGTGACATTTTGAACTGAAATAAAATTATACTAGACATCATTACAAAGCCCAAGCAAATATACAGATAATTTAGCAAATAAAAAACATACAAGTATGTTCCTACATGAAACTTGAAAAAAACATGTAGCATTGCAACGGTAATTCTCAGCACCTATTGCCCCAAGCCACCGAGGGGTGGTCATGAGAACAAATAGCTGGAACATGGACCCCGTCCAATTAATATATGTTGCCTTAAATCCTCCAAGGTTAAGACATATATTAATAACCGCTTATTTGGCCACCAGTTTAGTTAACAGAGCTTCTAGGGAAGGTTAATAACTAAACGAGTCTTGAGTGTATAACCATTGTTTACGTAGCCCGATCCACGTCCTACCAAGCCACCGAGGGGTGGTCATGAATAGGATCGCACTCGAACACGTTTTCCACATAGGAGATCCAATCTAGTATACCGGTGGCGGTAAACACCTACCGAGGGGTGTGGTTAGGTCAGAACTGACGCGAGCCGTTACCATGCTTTCACATATGGATCAACAATGGAGGCCGTGGGTTTTGTTTGAAACCCTCTCCCACTCAATATTTTGAAAAACATGCAAGTTTTGTCAAATTATGTATGATCAATATAGTATGAGCGGCACTCACCTATCCTATATGACATGTTATCAAATATGCATACAAAACATCCATCAATACATATTTATACATCCATGACATATCACAGAAAAATAATTGACAGAAATAACTAAGCCATGGTTCCATCCTAGAACAAAGAAAATAAAGATTACAAAATTCCATCCAAAGCATTCTTTGGGTCTTGAATTTTGTTCCGTCTTCTTGTATCCATCTTTATGTAGCCTCTCCATTTATTTCTCATCCCAAGAATTATTTAAAATTTAATTTTCCAAAAATTTAAATTTCAAATTCAAACTCCAAATTCGAATTTCAAATTTAAATTTCTAATTCAAATTTTAAACAATTTTAATCATCATGTGTAATAATATGTAATTTCAAAAATTTCAAATTTTCAATTACATATTTTTAAACATGATTTAAAATTAAATCTCAAATTTAAAAATCAAAATTTTCAAATTTTGGACCGCCGCACCGCCGCCCGTGAAGGCGGCAGCCGCCGTGGGCAGCCACCAACCCCTGAGAGGCTGGCAGCCCACGGTTGCCCCTTGTGCAACCTGCCGGGCTGCAGGCCAAGCGTGCAGCGCCAGGCTGCACGCCCAGGCTGGGCGCAGCAGCCGGCAGGCTGCATGCCCAGGCTGCGGCCGGCCTTGGGCAGGCTGCGCCACCCTCGGCTGCAGGCCAAGCCTGCGGCCGTGGGTGATGTTTGCCTGCATAGGGGCTGCCGCAGCTCCCTCCTGCCCGAGGGCAGGAGCTGCAGCCCCACCAAGGCCCGTCGGCCTATTCCGAGGGGTCGTGTCTCGATTTTCGTGCCATATTCCAATTTACCTATTAGGATCTCCAAAAATTAATTTGAATCCCAATTAAATTGAAATTTTCCACACAATCAAAATTTCAATCTTTAAATCAAATTTAACTTTTGGGAAAAATAAATTACGGTCTTCATTCTTCAATCTCCTCCAAGAATAATTACATAAAATTTCCTAAACCGTTTCCGGTGTATTAAAAAATTCTAACCATAAAAATTCTAAGAGACAGAAATTAAAATCCATGGGAAAATTACAGTGTTAATAAACTGCTCCCATGGTTACATAAAAATTCCTAGATACAATTTTTCTAAATTCTAAGGAACCATAACCGGTATAAACAAGCATGCTTATAATAATTCAAAAAATTAAAATAACCACATACTTTATACATAATACATGATAACAACATAAAGGAACCCTAGAATGCCACTCTCTAAATATCAAATCCATACATAAATAAAAAGACTAAGTAATTGTCTAATTTATGTACATGGCATAGTCATGAGATGGCTCTGATACCAATTGTAGGAAAATAAATCGGTAAAAACGTATCAAAGTGGCGCAGCGGAACAATATAAATTTTTAGATCGTTAAATATCTCATGATGCCATATACAATAAATCAACAACAATTAAAACTCATACCTCAAGGACGCCAATCTGCAGGAGGAGAATGACCGGAGGCTTCAACCAACTAGCCTTCTCTACTATTCTCCAATTCCCGAATGGCTGAGTGTGTGGGCACTCTGAACCTCGATCGGTGTACTAGCACTGCTAGTCTTCTTCCGACCACCCAGATCTCTAAAGAACTTTATTGTCACGATGAGCTGTGCAACAATAAGCCTGCTCACCTGAGAGTCTGTGGTCTAAGAGAACTGGAGTGGCAGGACCTCTATTTATAGACCTGCATGAGGAGGAATCTCTGAATTTGAATTAGATTAGGAAAAGATATTTTCCCTTATCCAAACCTATAAAATCCGAATTTTTCCAAGGGAGAATCTCCACTAAAAATTCAGTTTTCTTAGGATAGATCCAATCCAAATCTCAACAAGATTTTAACTAGAATTTTATCTCCCTTTTTCAACCCAAAAAATCTGAAAATTTCAAGGTGTATCTTCCCTAAAGATTTCGGCCATTATGGATAAGGGAGAATCAAAAATTCCACTAGGATTTTCAAGCTTGAATCTTATCTCAACCTTATCCAAAAATAACCGAATTTTCTAGGAGAGATACTCCCTAATTTCGGCCACCTTTCAGGGAAGGAGAGAATCCAAATTCAACTAGGATTGAAGCTTGAATTTTCCTTTGAATCCTATCCACAAAAAACCGAAATTTGCTTGAGGATTATCCTCAAAATTTCGTCCCTTATTTGTTGGGATTTGGATTCAAAATTCAAGTAGGATTCTAACAAGATTATCCTCTCCAAATCCAACTCAAATTCGAATTTCAAACCTTGTGGATTTTCCACAACAAATTCGAATCCTACTTGGACTGTGATTCAAAATTTGAATTTCAAATTTCAAATTCAAATTTCAAATTCAAATTTCAAATTTCAAATTTAAATTTCAAATTCGAATTTCAAATTCGAATTTCAAATTCAAATTTCAAATTCAAATTTCAAATTCAAAATTCAAAATTCAAAATTCAAATTTCAAATTTCAAATTTCAAATTTCAAATTCCACAAAACGATTGTATTTCATATTCTTGTTCTCATGGATAATTTTCTACAACTCCAATCCAATCTCAAATAAAATCATGGCAACTTTATTTGGAGTTCGAATAATTGTGTACTCTATTATCCAAAACAAAATCTGAATCCAATCGGAGAGAACCTTGTCTACCATCCTAATCCTGTGTCATCACCATCCATGCATAATAAACTAGCCAATAGCATACACAAATCAATTTGCCAAACATTAAGGAATTATGTGGAGCTAGTAGAGGGACTGATTGGACATATATAATCGGGCTCCTGTGATTCCATATGATCATCATTCTGTACTGAACAACTCAATCATATGATCACTAATTTCAGAGTCACACCACTATAAACCTGAAACTGAACTCCCAATTATATATCGTATTACGTAAGCCTGTGACGAGCTACCATCCAATGACCTTGTCATATATGCAAAACCCTCATATGATATCCATGATCAGCCTTAGGTCAAAGTCCGTTTAATCCTACTGATCAGGCTATCTTAAAGTTCCATTATACTACCGAATCAAGAAAATGTTTATTCACCATATGTGAATAAGAAGTCATCCGCCCAGCAAACGACCCAAGGCCTTGTCCATTTTCACATTCAGTATAATGCCTTTAAGAGGATACCTTTAACTCCTCAGAGCTATGATTCCGATATCTGCAAACAAACCCTTCATCATATACAAGTCATGCACCCAACGAACCGGTCTATAAGCTTACTACCTCTGAGACGCTTTAGCCATTGGAACATCAAAGTATACAAGTCATATACATGAAGTAGTTCATTTACTCAGGATTAAGGTTATTGCACAATGAACGTCAAAAGCAGATTGACCCACTCATAGCGGACTACGTAGATCAATCACGCTTTAGTCCCGGTCTAATATGTCACCACCGAGCAACATATCCATGTCTCTACTTGGGAGTCCAGCTCCAGACAGTCAAGACAGACCGTCCCCTCCAAGGCTTTAGACAACATAATAGTCTTAACATGAGTTAGATGCTCGGTCTAACCCCATAGACTACAGACCATAGTTTAGACTGCTAACTTTAGAACATTGTCTTCTCGCATACAAAAGTTCATTGCATGCAACGTTCTAACAGTTTTAACATAAGCAGTCAGTGAGCCATATTTGCTTACATTTACTTTAACATGTAAATAAGACGAGGACAGATAGCAATGTAATGAATAACCTCTATGTATAATTTTATTATCCAGTTCAAAATGAATACATCAAAATGTCTCTAATACTTAGGGCATTTCCTAACAATAGATATGTTGCTTGGTAGTGACATATTAGACCAGGACTAAAGCGTGATTGATCTACGAAGTCTGCTTTGAGTGGATCGATCTGCTTTTGACATTCATTGTGCAGTAACCTTAATCCTGAGTAAAAGGACAACTTCATGTATATTACTTGTGTACTTTGATGTTCCAATGGCTAAAGCGTCTCAGAGGTAGTAAGCTGATAGACCGGTTTGTTGGGTGCATGACTTGTATACGATGAAGGGTTCATTTACACATATCGGAATCATAGCTCTAATGAAGAGTTAAGGGTATCCTCTTAAAGGCATTATACTGAATGTGAAAATAGACAAAGCCTTACGTCGTCTACTGGGCGGATGACTTCTTATTCACATATGGTGAATAATCATTTTCTTAATTCGATAGTACAATGGAATTTTAAGATAGTCTGATCAGTAGGATTAAATGGACTTTGGCCTAAGGCTGATCATGGATATCATATGAGGGTTCTGCATACATGACAAGGTCATTGGACGATAGTTTGTCACAGGCTTACGTAATAAGGTATATAATTGGGAGTTCAGTTTCAGGTTTATAGTGGTGTGACTCTGAAATTAGTCATCATATGATTGAGTTGTTCGGTAAAGAATGATGATCATATGGATTTGCAGGAGCCCGATTATATATGTCCAATCAGTCCCTTTAATAGCTCCACATAATTCCTTAACGTTTGGCAAATTGATTTGTGTATGCTCTTGGCTAGTTTATTATGCATGGATGGTGTTGACATAGGATTAGGATGGTAGACAAGATTCTGTCCGGTTGGATTCAGATTTTGTTTTGGATAATAGAGTACACAATTATTCGAACTCCAAATAAAGTTGCCATGATTTTATTTGAGATTGGATTGGAGTTGTAGAAAATTATTCATGAGAACAAGAATTTGAAACACAACTGTTTTGTGGATTTGAAATTTGAATTTTGAAATTTGAATTTTGAATTTTGAATTTTGAAATTTGAAATTTGAAATTTGAATTTGAAATTTGAATTTGAAATTCGAATTTGAAATTCGAAATTGAAATTTGAAATTTGAAATTTGAAATTTGAATTTGAAATTCGAATTTGAAATTTGAAATTCAAATTTTGAATTACAATCCAAGTGGGATTCAAATTTGTTGTGGTAAATCCACAAGGAATGAAATTTGAATTTGAGTTGGATATGGAGAGGATAATCTTGTTAGAATCCTACTTGAATTTTGAATCCAAATCCTAACTAAATATGGACGAAAATTTTGAGGATTATCCTTAATGGATTTTTGGATTTTTATGGATAAGGTTCAAGGAAAAATTCAAGTTTCAATCCCAGTTGAATTTGGATTCTCTCCTCCCAGATAATGGCCGAATTTTTGGAGTGAATTTCCTAGGAGATTTTCGGTTATTTTGGATAAGGATGAGATAAGATTCAAGCTTGAAAATCCTAATGGAATTTTGATTCTCCCTTATCTAAAAGTGGCTGAATTTTTGTGGGGATTTTCTCCTTTGAATTTTTGGATTTTTTGGTTGAAAAAGGGAGATAAAATTCTAGTTAAAATCTTGTTTAGATTTGGATTGGATTTATCGTAAAGTGGCCGATTTATTGTTGGATTTTTCCCTTGGAAAATTCAGATTTTGTGCTTGTGGATAAGGGAAAATATCTTCTCTTAATCCAATTCGAATTCAGAGAATCACCTCATGCAGGTCTATAAATAGTGGTCCTGCCACTCCAGTTCTCTCAGACCACAGACTCTCAGGTGAGCAGGCTTATTATTGCACAGCCCACCGTGACAATAAATTCTTTAGAGATCTGGGTGGTCGGAAGAAGACTAGCAGTGCTAGCATACCGATCGAGGTTAAGAGTGCCCACACATTCAGCCATTCAGGAATTAGGGAATAGTAAAGAAGGCTAGTTGGTTGAAGCCCTCTGGTCATTCTCCTCCTGCAGATTGGCATCCTAGAGGTATGAGTTTTAATTGTTGTTGGTTTATTGTATATGGCATCATGAGATATTTAACGATCTGAAAAATTTTTATTGTTCTGCTGCGCCACTCTGATACGTTTTTATCGATTAATTTTCCTACAATTGGTATCAGAGCCATCTCATGACTATGCCATGTACATAAATTAGATAACTACTTAGTCTTTTTATTTATGTATGGATTTGATATTTAGAGAGTGGCATTCTAGGATTCCTTTGTATTGTTATCATGGATTATGTATGTAGTATGTGGTTATTTTAATTTTTTGAATTACTATAAGCATGCTTGTTTATGCCGATTATGGTTCCTTAGAATTTAGAAAAAATTGTATCTAGGAATTTTTATGTAACCATGGGAGCAGTTTATTAGCACTGTAATTTTCCCCTGGATTTTAATTTTTTCTCTTAGAATTATTATGGTTAGAATTTTGTACACCGGAAATGGTTTAGGAAATCTTTATGTAATTATTCTTGGAGGAGATTGAAGATTGAAGACCGTAATTTATTTTTCCCAAAAGTTAAATTTCATTTAAAGGTTGAAATTTTGATTTTGTGGAAAGTTTCAATTTAATCGGGATTCAAATTAATTTTTGGAGATCCTAATAAGTAAATTGGAATTTGACACGAAAATCGAGACACGACCCCTTGTGATAGGCCGTCGGGCCTTGGTGGGGCTATAGCCCCTGCCCTTGGGTAGGATGGGGCTGCGGCAGCCCCTGTGCAGGCCATAATCTCCCACGGCCACAGGCTTGGCCTGCAGCCGAGGGTGGCCGTGGCCTCCCTAAGGCTGGCCACAGCCTGGGTGTGCAGCCTGTGGCTGCAGGCATTGCCTACAGCCTGCCGGCTGCTGCGCCCAGCCTGGGCGTGCAGCCTAGCACTGCAGGCTTGGCCTACAACCCGGCAAGGCTGCACATGGGGCAGCCGTGAGTTGCCAGCCCCCTCGGGGCTGGGGGCTGCCCACGGTGGCTGCCGCCTCCGGGGCGGTGGTGCGGCGATTCAAAAATCGAAAAATTTTGATTTTTAAATTTGAGATTTAATTTTAAATCATGTTTAAAAATATGTAATTGAAAATTTGAAATTTTTGAAATTACATATTATTACACATGATGTTTAAAATTATTTAAAATTTGAATTTGAAATTTAAATTTGAAATTCGAATTCAGAATTTGAATTTGAAATTTAAATTTTTGGAGATTTAAATTTTAAATGATTCTTGGGATTAGAAATAAATGGAGAGGCTACATAAAGATGGATACAAGAAGACGGAACAAAATTCAAGACCCAAAGAATGCTTTGGATGGAATTTTGTAATCTTTATTTTCTTTGTTCTAGGATGGAACCATGGCTTGGTTACTCTGTCAATTATTTTTTCTGTGATATGTCATGGATGTATAAATATGTATTGATGGATGTTTTATATGTTTATTTGATAACATGTCATATAGGATAGCTGAGTGCCGCTCATAGTATATTGATCATACATAATTTGTCAAAACTTGCATGTTTTTCAAAATATTGAGTGGGAGAGGGTTTCAAACAAAACCCACGGCCTCCATTGTTGATCCATATGTGAAAGCATGGTAACGCCTCGCGTCAGTTTTGCCCTGACCACACCCCTCGGTAGGTGTTTACCGCCGTCTGTATACTAGATTGGATCTCCTATGTGGAAATGTGTTTGGGTACGATCCTATTCATGACCACCCCTCGGTGGCTTGGTAGGACATGGATCGGGCTACATAAAGAATGGTTATACACTCAAGACTCGTTTAGTTATTAACCTTCCCTAGAAGCTCTGTTAACTAAACTGGTGGCCAAATAAGTGGTTATTAATATATGTATTAACCTTGGAGGATTTAAGACAACATATATTAATTGGACGGGGTCCACGTTTCGGCTATTTGTTTCATGACCACCCCTCGATGGCTTGGGGCAATAGGTGCTGAGAATTACCATTGCAATGCTACATGTTTTTCAAGTTTCATGTAGGAACATACTTGTATGTTTTATTTGCTAAATTATCTGTATATTTGCTTGGGCTTTGTAATGATGTCTAGTATAATTTTATTTCAGTTCAAAATGTCACCGACACCCCTCATTTCAATACTTACTGAGAATAAACTGAATGGCGATAATTATAAGGATTGAAAAAGAAATCTGTTGATAATTCTCAGCTGCAAGAGACACATGTTTGTACTGGAAGAACCATGCCCACTAGGGCGAAAACCTGACACATCGCTTGAGGAGGTCCCGATTGCCTATACTCGTTGGAGAGAATCCAATGATATAGCTCGAGGCTACATGCTTGCTAGCATGACGAGTGCTTTACAAAAGCAGCATGAGACTTATCAGGTTGTTAGGGAGATCATGGACAATCTGGAGGACATGTTCGGAGACCAAGAAAAATTGCCTCGACAGTCTGCTATCACTAGCATTATGAACTCTAAGCAAAAGGCGGGTACTCCGGTGAAGGACCATATGATCACTCTAATGGGATTCTTCGCTGAGGCTGCCAAAAACAGTGCTGAGTTAGACTACAACACCCAGATCGAAATGGTATTCAAAACTCTGTCTAAGGATTTTGTAGGGTTTAAGGCCGCATACAATCTGGCGACAAGGGAGTTAGGACTAACTAAGCTCATGAAGCAACTACAAGCTTATGAGTGGATGATCAGGGATGGGGATGTGGTCCAACCCAAAGGAGAGGCCAATTTGGTGGATTCTTCCAAACCCTCACGGAAGAGGAAGAGGCCAAATCAGAAGCAAGCAGCTTCCAATTCTTCTAATCCTCCTGTCTCGGATGGGAAAAAGAAGAAGAAGAACAAGAATCCTAGGGACCCTAAAAAGTCCAAGTGCTTCCGCTGTAGGAAGGTAGGTCACTGTAAGAAGGCTTGCCGGAAATTCCTAGCCACCAAGGGCAAGGAAGGTAAGGAACTTCACTACTTAGAAGCGTGTTTGGTGGAAGAATCGAAAGAAACTTGGGTCATTGATTCGGGCGCCACTAATCATATTTGTGTTTTTATTCAGGGGTTCGTGGAAACGAGAAGTCTACATGATACGAGTCTCTCGTTGCGAACTGGAGACAGTTGCTTGGTGGTGGCTGAGGCAGTGGGAGATATTTACCTTTACTTTGATCAATTTAGGTTTATTTTATTGAAAGACTGTTTTTATGTTCCTAATTTTAAGAGGAACCTTATATCGGTAGCTTGTTTAATAAAGGATTCTTATTCAGTTTCTTTTAGTAAAAGAATTGATATTCGTAGAAATAAGTCTTTTATCTGTTCTGGATGGATGGATGGAAACCTATATTTGATCAAACCAAAGATGTACTCACTGCTTGATACTGAATTAATAGATAACTCTAAAAGGTTGAAAGTTTCTCACTCTAATAAGGCGTATCTTTGGCATTTAAGACTTGGTCATATTAATCAGGATAGGATTCAAAGATTGGTGAAAGACGACCCTCTGGAATCTCTGGAGGAGGTACATCTTCCTCAATGTGAGTCTTGTCTAGAGGGTAAAATGACTAAGAGGTCTTTTGGAGCTAAGGGTACAAGGGCTCAGGAGCTCTTAGAAATTGAAGGAAAATTAACCGGTAAAAACGTATCAGAGTGGCGCAGCGGAACAATAAAAATTTTTAGATCGTTAAATATCTCATGATGCCATATACAATAAATCAACAACAATTAAAACTCATACCTCAAGGACGCCAATGAACAGGAGGAGAGTGACCGGAGTCTTCAACCAACTAGCCTTCTCTACTATTCTCCAATTCCCGAATGGCTGAGTATGTGGGCACTCTGAACCTCGATCGGTATGCTAGCACTGCTAGTCTTCTTCCGACCACCCAGATCTCTAAAGAACTTTATTGTCACGATGAGCTGTGCAACAATAAGCCTGCTCACCTGAGAGTCTGTGGTCTGAGAGAACTGGAGTGGCAGGACCTCTATTTATAGACCTGCATGAGGTGATTCTCTGAATTCGAATTGGACTAAGAAAAGATTTTCTCCCTTATCCAAACCAAAAAATCCTAATTTTCCAAGGGAGAATCTCCACAATTAAATTCGGTTTTCCTAGGACAAATCCAATCCAAATCTAAACAAGATTTTAACTAGAATTTTATCTCCCTTTTTCAACCAAAAAATCCGAAATCTTTAGGAGAAAATCTTCTCCAAATTTTCGGCCACTTTTGGGATAAGGAAGAATCAAAATTCCACTAGGATTTTTCAAGCTAAATCTCATCTCAACCTTATCCAAAAATAACCGAATTTCCTAGGATAAAGCCTCCAAAATTTCGGCCACTTTTAGGGAGGGAGAGAATCCATATTCAACTAGGATTGAAACTTGAATTTTCCCTTGAATCTTATCTACAAAAATCGAATTTTCCATTGAGGATTATCCTCAAAAAATTCGCCCACTTTTGTTGGGATTTTGATTCAAAATTCAAGTAGGATTCTAACAAGATTATCCTCTCCAAATCCAACTCAAATTCGAATTTCAAACCTTGTGGATTTTCCACAACAAATTCGAATCCTACTTGGACTGTGATTCAAAATTTGAATTTCAAATTTCAAATTCAAATTTCAAATTCAAAATTCAAATTTCAAAATTCAAATTTCAAATTTAAATTTCAAATTCAAATTTCAAATTCAAATTTCAAATTCAAATTTCAAATTCAAATTTCAAATTTAAAATTCAAATTTCAAATTTCAAAATTCAAATTTCAAATTTCAAAATTCAAATTTCAAATTCCACAAAACGGTTGTGTTTCATATTCTTGTTCTCATGGATAATTTTCTACAACTCCAATCCAATCTCAAATAAAATCATGGCAACTTTATTTGGAGTTCGAATAATTGTGTACTCTATTATCCAAAACAAAATCTGAATCCAACCGGAGAGAATCTTGTCTACCATCCTAATCCTGTGTCATCACCATCCATGCATAATAAACTAGCCTATAGCATACACAAATCAATTTGCCAAACGTTAAGGAATTATGTGGAGCTAGTAGAGGGACTGATTGGACATATATAATCGGGCTCCCGTGATTCCATATGATCATCATTCTGTACCGAACAACTCAATCATATGATCACTAATTTCACAGTCACACCACTATAAATCTGAAACTGAACTCCCAATTATATACTGTATTATGTAAGCCTGTGACGAGCTACCATCCAATGGCCTTGTCATATATGCAAAACCCTCATATGATATCCATGATCAGCCTTAGGTCAAAGTCCGTTTAATCCTACCGATCAGGCTATCTTAAAGTTCCATTATACTACCGAATTAAGAAAATGATTATTCACCATATGTGAATAAGAAGTCATCCGCCCAGCAGACGACCCAAGGCCTTGTCCATTCTCACATTCAGTATAATGCCTTTAAGAGGATACCTTTAACTCCTCAGAGCTATGATTCCGATATCTGCAAACAAACCCTTCATCGTATACAAGTCATGCACCCAACGAACCGGTCTATAAGCTTACTACCTCTGAGACGCTTTAGCCATTGGAACATCAAAGTACACAAGTCATATACATGAAGTAGTTCATTTACTCAGGATTAACGTTATTGCACAATGAACGTCAAAAGCAGATTGATCCACTCATAGCGGACTACGTAGATCAATCACGCTTTAGTCCCGGTCTAATATGTCACCATCAAGCAACATATCCATGTCTCTACTTGGGAGTCCAGCTCCAGACAGTCAAGACAGACCGTCCCCTCCAAGGCTTTAGACAACATAATAGTCTTAACATGAGTTAGATGCTCGGTCTAACCCCATAGACTACAGACCATAGTTTAGACTGCTAACTTTAGAATATTGTCTTCTCGCATACAAAAATCCATTGCATGCAACGTTCTAACAGTTTTAACACAAGCAGTCAGTGAGCCATATTTGCTTACATTTACTTTAACATGTAAATAAGACGAGGACAGATAGCAATGTAATGAATAACCTCTAAGTATAATTTTATTATCCAGTTCAAAAATGAATACATCAAAATGTCTCTAATACTTAGGGCATTTCCTAACAATCTCCCACTTGCCCTAAGCCAGTAGATGTGCCATGTTACGCATCCCCATCGCCTCTACATGCCTCTCAAAGCTTCTAGCTACCAAAGTCTTAGTAAAGGGATCAACGATGTTGTCCTCGGACGCGATCTTACATACATCCACTTGTCCTGTCTCCACATGCCCTCTAATAATGTGATACCTCCGATCGATGTGCTTGATCCTCTTGTGGTGCCGAGATTCCCTTGTGTTGGCAATAGCCCCTGTATTATCACAGTAAAGTGTGATAGGCTTGTCAACACCCGGAATGACCTCAAGGTCTCTAAAGAACTTGCGGAGCCAAACCGCTTCTTTAGATGCCTCAGCCGCAGCCACATACTCAGCCTCCATAGTAGAGTCAGCTGTGCAGCCCTGCTTCACGCTCCTCCACACAATGGCGCCTCCTCCGAGTAAAAACACTGATCCAGATGTCGATTTCCTCGAATCCTTACAAGTCTGGAAGTCTGAGTCCGTGTATCCTACGGGTGTTAGGTCCCCTCTAGAATACACTAGCATATAATCCCTCGTTCTCTTAAGATACTTGAGTATATGCTTTACTGCTTGCCAGTGCTTGGTTCCAGGATTCACTTGATATCGACTCACCATACCTACTGTAAAACATATGTCCGGGCGAGTGCAAAGCATAGCGTACATAAGGCTACCCACAGCGGATGCATAAGGGACCTTACTCATACGCTCTCTTTCTTCCGATGTCTTGGGACAGTCATCCAATGAAAAAGTTAAACCGGCAATAGAAGGTTGTGAGCCTTTCTTTGCCTCTAGCATTACATATTTGTCAATTATTTTATCTATGTATGAAGCTTGGGATAACGCTATCATTTTGTTCTTTCGATCTCTGAAGAGACGAATGCCTAGAACATAATTAGCTTCTCCCAAGTCCTTCATGTCAAACTGTTGGTGTAACCAAAGCTTGACCGATGATAAGTTCCCTACATCATTCCCAATGAGTAGTATATCATCGACATAGAGTATCAGAAAGACCACTTTTCCTTCCTTAATACGTTTATAAACACAAGGTTCATCAACGTTCTGCTCAAAACCAAATGTCTTAATCGCTTGATCAAACCTCTGGTTCCATGAGCGGGATGCCTGCTTTAATCCATAAATGGATCTAAGCAACTTGCCGACTTTCCTATCTTGGCCTTTTGCTACGAACCCTTCGGGCTGTATCATATAGATACACTCTTCAAGATGGCCATTCAAGAATGCCGTCTTGACATCCATTTGCCAGATCTCGTAATCGAGAGCCGCAGCAATAGACAGAAGAATACGGATAGACTTCAGCATAGCAACAGGCGAAAAGGTTTCCTCATAATCGATTCCAGCCTTTTGCGTGTATCCCTTTGCAACCAGTCTAGCTTTGAAAGTTTCCACTCTCCCTTCCGCATCCTTCTTTCTTTTGTAGACCCATTTGCATCCAATGGGTTTTATCCCATCCGGCAAATCTACAAGTTCCCAAACAGAGTTGGATTTCATAGAATCCATCTCACTGTTCATAGCCTGTTTCCAAGATCTAGAATCAACATCCTTTATAGCTTCATCATATGTGACCGGATCTTCCTCATGCTCATGAGCCTCGGCCTGGTATACCTCAGCATCATATATAAAGAAATTAGGTTTCTTAGAAACCCTCCCACTACGACGAGGCACCCTAAATTGTTGATCGTCTGCAGGTCTTTCACTGGAACTTGGACTTGCGTCCAAGACCGAAATCTGTGGAGCAGTTCTTTCACCCGATAACTCCTCTAGCACCACTTTGCTTCGAGGCTTAAAGTCATTCATGTGACTTTCCTCCAAGAATGTCGCATGGGTTGAGACAATGACCTTTTGTTCCTTCGGGTTATAGAACAGACCTCCTTTAGTTCCCTTTGGATACCCTACAAACATGCACAATTCTGATCTTGGTTCCAACTTCTTCGCATCCCCATCCAGTACATGTGCCGGGCAGCCCCATATTCTCATATGTCCAAGGGAGGGCTTCCTACCACGCCACAATTCATACAGAGTTCTAGGAATTGATTTGCTCGGAACTTGGTTCAGAATATAGCACGCCGTTTGTAAAGCATGTCCCCAAAATGATAATGGCAGCGTTGAGTAACTCATCATGGACCGTACCATATCCAATAAGGTCCTGTTTCTCCTTTCGGCTACACCATTCTGTTGTGGAGTACCAGGTGCAGTCAATTAGGATAAAATCCCATTCTCTACAAGATGTCCTAGAAATTCATCAGAGAGGTATTCGCCACCTCGATCAGATCGAAGTGTCTTTATGGATTTATCCAATTGCTTTTCCACTTCCGCACGACACTCTTTGAACTTGTCAAAGGTTTCGCTCTTGCGGTGCATCAGATACACATATCCATACCTCGAGTAATCATCTATGAAAGAGACATAGTACTCGAACCCTCCTCGTGCTGTGACGTTCATGGGGCCACATACGTCAGTGTGCACAATTTCTAAGAGCTCCTGTGCCCTTGTACCCTTAGCTCCAAAAGACCTCTTAGTCATCTTACCCTCTAGACAAGACTCACATTGGGGAAGTCGTACCTCCTCCAGAGATTCCAGAGGACCGTCTTTCACCAATCTTTGAATCCTATCCTGATTAATATGACCAAGTCTTAAATGCCAAAGATACGCCTTGTCAGAGTGAGAAACTTTCAACCTTTTAGAGTTATCAATTAATTCAGTGTCAAGCAGTGAGTACATCTTTGGTCTGATCAAATATAGGTTTCCATCCATCCATCCAGAACAGATAAAAGACTTATTTCTATGAATATCAACTCTTTTACTAAAAGAAACTGAATAAGAATCCTTTATTAAACAAGCTACCGATATAAGGTTCCTCCTAAAATTAGGAACATAAAAACAGTCTTTCAATAAAATAAACCTAAATTGATCAAAATAAAGATGAACGTCTCCCACTGCCTCAGCCACCACAAAGCTACCATCTCCAGTCCGCAACGAGAGGCTCCTATCATGTAGACTTCTCGTTTCCACGAACCCCTGCATAGAAACACAAACATGATTAGTGGCGCCCGAATCAATGACCCATGTGTCTTTCGATTCTTCCACCAAACACGCTTCTAAGTAATGAAGTTCCTTACCTTCCTTGCCCTTAGAGGCTAGGAATTCTCGGCAAGCCTTCTTGAAGTGACCTACCTTCCCACAGTGGAAGCATTTGGACTTTTTAGGGTCCTTTGGCTTCTTGTTCTTCTTCTTCTTCTTCCCGTCCGAGACAGGAGGATTAGAAGAACTGGAAGCCACTTGCTTCTTATTTGGCCTCTTCCTCTTCCGTGAGGGATTGGAAGATTCTGCCAAATTGGCCTCTCCTTTAGGTCGGACCACATCCTCATCCCTGATCATCCGCTCATAAGCCTGTAGTTGCTTCATGAGCTCGGTAAGTCCTAACTCCTTTGTCGCTAGATTGTATGCGGCCTTAAACCCCACAAAATCTTTAGACAGAGTCTTGAACACCATCTCGATCTGGGTGTTGTAGTCTAACTTAGCACCATTCTCGGCAGCCTCAGCGAAGAATCCCATTAGAGTGATCATATGGTCCTTCACCGGAGCACCCGCCTTTTGCTTGGAGTTCATAATGCTGGTGATTGCAGACTGTCGAGCCAATTTTTCTTGGCCTCCGAACATGTCCTCCAGATTTTCCATGATCTCCCCAGCAACTTGATAAGTCTCATGCTGCTTTTGTAAAGCACTCGTCATGCTAGCAAGGATGTAGCATCGAGCTATCTCATTGGATTCTCTCCAACGATTATAGGCAACCGGGACCTCCTCAAGTGGTGTGTCAGGTTTGGGCCCAGGTGGGCATGGTTCGTCCAGTACGAACTTGTGTCTCTCGCAGCTGAGAACTATTAATAGATTTCTTTTCCAATCTTTATAATTGTCGCCATTCAACTTATTTTCAGTAAGTATCGAAATGAGGGGTGTCGGTGACATTTTGATCTAAAATAAAATTATACTAGACATCATTACAAAGCCCAAGCAAATATGCAGATAATTTAGCAAATAAAACATACAAGTATGTTCCTACATGAAACTTGAAAAAAAAATGTAGCATTGCAATGGTAATTCTTAGCACCTATTGCCCCAAGCCACCGAGGGGTGGTCATGAGAACAAATAGCCGGAACATGGACCCCGTCCAATTAATATATGTTACCTTAAATCCTCCAAGGTTAAGACATATATTAATAACCGCTTATTTGGCCACCAGTTTAGTTAACAGAGCTTCTAGGGAAGGTTAATAACTAAACGAGTCTTGAGTGTATAACCATTGTTTACGTAGCCCGATCCACGTCCTACCAAGCCACCGAGGGGTGGTCATGAATAGGATCGCACCCGAACACGTTTTCCACATAGGAGATCCAATCTAGTATACCGGCGGCGGTAAACACCTACCGAGGGGTGTGGTCAGGTCAGAACTGACGCGAGGCGTTACCATGCTTTCACATATGGATCAACAATGGAGGCCGTGGGTTTTGTTTGAAACCCTCTCCCACTCAATATTTTGAAAAACATGCAAGTTTTGACAAATTATGTATGATCAATATAGTATGAGCGGCACTCACCTATCCTATATGACATGTTATCAAATATGCATACAAAACATCCATCAATACATATTTATACATCCATGACATATCATAGAAAAAATAATTGACAGAATAACCAAGCTATGGTTCCATCCTAGAACAAAGAAAATAAAGATTACAAAATTCCATCCAAAGCATTCTTTGGGTCTTGAATTTTGTTCCGTCTTCTTGTATCCATCTTTATGTAGCCTCTTCATTTATTTCTCATCCCAAGAATTATTTAAAATTTAAATTTCCAAAAATTTAAATTTCAAATTCAAACTCCAAATTCGAATTTCAAATTTAAATTTCTAATTCAAATTTTAAACAATTTTAATCATCATGTGTAATAATATGTAATTTCAAAAATTTAAAATTAAATCTCAAATTTAAAAATCAAAATTTTCAAATTTTGGACCGCCGCACCGCCGCCTGTGAAGGCGGCAGCCGCCGTGGGCAGCCACCAACCCCGGAGGGGCTGGCAGCCCACGGCCGCCCCTTGTGTAGCCCTGCCGGGCTGCAGGCCAAGCCTGCAGTGCCAGGCTGCACGCCCAGACTGGGCGCAGCAGCCGGCAGGCTGCAGGCAGCGCCTGCAGCCAGTGGCTGCACGCCCAGGCTGCGGCCAGGCTTGGGCAGGCCACGGCCATCCCTGGCTGCAGGCAGAGCCTGCGGCCGTGGGTGGTGTGGGCCTGCACAGGGGCTGCCACAGCCCCATCCTGCCCGAGGGCAGGGGCTGCAGCCTCACCAAGTTTTTTCGGCCTATCCTAAGGGGTCGTGTCTCGATTTTCGTGCCATTTTCCAATTTACCTATTAGGATCTCCAAAAATTAATTTGAATCCCAATTAAATTGAAATTTTCCACACAATCAAAATTTCAACCTTTAAATCAAATTTAGCTTTTGGGAAAAATAAATTACGGTCTTTAATCTTCAATCTCGTCCAAGAATAATTACATAAAATTTCCTAAACCGTTTCCGGTGTACAAAAATTCTAACCATAAAAAATCTAAGAGATAAGAATTAAAATCCATGGGAAAAACACAGTGTTAATAAACTGCTCCCATGGTTACATAAAAAATTCCTAGATACAATTTTTCTAAATTCTAAGGAACCATAACCGGTACAAACAAGAATGCTTATAATAATTCAAAAATTAAAATAACCACATACTTTATACATAATACATGATAACAACATAAAGGAACCCTAGAATGCCACTCTCTAAATATCAAATCCATACATAAATAAAAAGACTAAGTAATTGTCTAATTTATATACATGGCATAGTCATGAGATGGCTCTGATACCAATTGTAGGAAAATTAACCGGTAAAAACGTATCAGAGTGGCGCAGCGGAACAATAAAAATTTTTAGATCGTTAAATATCTCATGATGCCATATACAATAAATCAACAACAATTAAAACTCATACCTCAAGGACGCCAATGAACAGGAGGAGAGTGACCGGAGGCTTCAACCAACTAGCCTTCTCTACTATTCTCCAATTCCCGAATGGCTGAGTGTATGGGCACTCTGAACCTCGATCGGTATGCTAGCACTGCTAGTCTTCTTCTGACCACCCAGATCTCTAAAGAACTTTATTGTCACGATGAGCTGTGCAACAATAAGCCTGCTCACCTGAGAGTCTGTGGTCTGAGAGAACTGGAGTGGCAGGACCTCTATTTATAGACCTGCATGAGGTGATTCTCTGAATTCGAATTGGACTAGGAAAAGATTTTCTCCCTTATCCAAACCAAAAAATCCGAATTTTCCAAGGTAGAATCTCCACAATTAAATTCGGTTTCCTAGGACAAATCCAATCCAAATCTAAACAAGATTTTAACTAGAATTTTATCTCCCTTTTTCAACCAAAAAATCCGAAATCTTTAGGAGAAAATCTTCTCCAAATTTTCGGCCACTTTTAGGATAAGGAAGAATCAAAATTCCACTAGGATTTTTCAAGCTAAATCTCATCTCAACCTTATCCAAAAATAACCGAATTTCCTAGGATAAAGCCTCCAAAATTTCGGCCACTTTTAGGGAGGGAGAGAATCCATATTCAACTAGGATTGAAACTTGAATTTTCCCTTGAATCTTATCTACAAAAACCGAATTTTCCATTGAGGATTATCCTCAAAAAATTCACCCACTTTTGTTGGGATTTTGATTCAAAATTCAAGTAGGATTCTAACAAGATTATCCTCTCCAAATTCAACTCAAATTCGAATTTCAAACCTTATGGATTTTCCACAACAAATTCGAATCCTACTTGGACTGTGATTCAAAATTTGAATTTCAAATTTCAAATTCAAATTTCAAATTCAAATTTCAAATTTCAAATTTCAAATTTCAAATTTAAACTTCAAATTCAAATTTCAAATTCGAATTTCAAATTCAAATTTCAAATTCAAATTTCAAATTCAAATTTCAAATTCAAAATTCAAATTTCAAATTTCAAAATTCAAATTTCAAATTTCAAAATTCAAATTTCAAATTCCACAAAACGGTTGTGTTTCATATTCTTGTTCTCATGGATAATTTTCTACAACTCCAATCCAATCTCAAATAAAATCATGGCAACTTTATTTGGAGTTCGAATAATTGTGTACTCTATTATCCAAAACAAAATCTGAATCCAACCGGAGAGAATCTTGTCTACCATCCTAATCCTGTGTCATCACCATCCATGCATAATAAACTATCCTATAGCATACACAAATCAATTTGCCAAACGTTAAGGAATTATGTGGAGCTAGTAGAGGGACTGATTGGACATATATAATCGGGCTCCCGTGATTCCATGTGATCATCATTCTGTACCGAACAACTCAATCATATGATCACTAATTTCAGAGTCACACCACTATAAACCTGAAACTGAACTCCCAATTATATACCGTATTACGTAAGCCTGTGACGAGCTACCATCCAATGACCTTGTCATATATGCAAAACCCTCATATGATATCCATGATCAGCCTTAGGTCAAAGTCCGTTTAATCCTACCGATCAGGCTATCTTAAAGTTCCATTATACTACCGAATTAAGAAAATGATTATTCACCATATGTGAATAAGAAATCATCCGCCCAGCAGACGACCCAAGGCCTTGTCCATTCTCACATTCAGTATAATGCCTTTAAGAGGATACCTTTAACTCCTCAGAGCTATGATTCCGATATCTGTAAACAAACCCTTCATCGTATACAAGTCATGCACCCAACGAACCGGTCTATAAGCTTACTACCTCTGAGACGCTTTAGCCATTGGAACATCAAAGTACACAAGTCATATACATGAAGTAGTTCATTTACTCAGGATTAAGGTTATTGCACAATGAACTTCAAAAGCAGATTGATCCACTCATAGCAGACTACGTAGATCAATCACGCTTTAGTCCCGGTCTAATATGTCACCATCAAGCAACATATCCATGTCTCTACTTGGGAGTCCAGCTCTAGACAGTCAAGACAGACCGTCCCCTCCAAGGCTTTAGACAACATAATAGTCTTAACATGAGTTAGATGCTCGGTCTAACCCCATAGACTACAGACCATAGTTTAGACTGCTAACTTTAGAACATTGTCTTCTCGCATACAAAAATCCATTGCATGCAACGTTCTAATAGTTTTAACACAAGCAGTCAGTGAGCCATATTTGCTTACATTTACTTTAACATGTAAATAAGACGAGGACAGATAGCAATGTAATGAATAACCTCTAAGTATAATTTTATTATCCAGTTCAAAAATGAATACATCAAAATGTCTCTAATACTTAGGGCATTTCCTAACAGAAATTGTGCACACTAACGTATGTGGCCCCATGTACGTCACAGCATGAGGAGGGTTTGAGTATTATGTCTCCTTTATTGATTATTACTCGGGGTATGGATATATGTATCTGATACACTGCAAGAGTGAAACCTTTGACAAGTTCAAAGAGTATCATACGGAAGTGGAAAAGCAATTGGATAAATCCATAAAGACACTTCGATCTGATCGAGGTGGCGAATACCTCTACGATGAATTTCTAGGTCATCTTGTAGAGAATGGGATATTATCCCAATTGACTGCACCTGGTACTCCACAACAGAATGGTGTAGCCGAAAGGAGAAACAGGACCTTATTGGACATGGTACGGTCCATGATGAGTTATTCAAAGCTGCCATTATCATTTTGGGGATATGCTTTACAAACGACATGCTATAGTCTAAACCAGGTTCCAAGTAAATCAATTCCCAGAACTCCGTATGAATTGGGGCGTGGCAGGAAGCCCTCCCTTGGACATATGAGAATATGGGACTGCCCGGCGCATGTACTGGATGGGGATGTGAAAAAGTTGGAACCAAAATTAGAATTGTGCATGTTTGTAGGGTATCTAAAGGGAACTAAAGGAGGTCTGTTCTATAACCCGAAGGAACAAAAAGTCATTGTCTCAACCCATATGACATTCTTGGAGGAAAGTCACATGAATGACTTTAAGCCTCGAAGCAAAGTGGTGCTAGAGGAGTTATCGGGTGAAAGAACTGCTCCACAGATTTCGGTCTTGGACACAAGTCTGAGTTCCGGTGAAAGACCTACAGACGATCAACAATTTAGGGTGCCTCGTCGTAGTGGGAGGGTTTCGAAGAAGCCTAATTTCTTCATGTATGATGCTGAGGTATACCAAGCCGAGGCTCATGAGTATGAGGATGATCTGGTCACTTATATGTTGATTCTAAATCTTGGAAATAGGCTATGAACAATGAGATGGATTCTATGAAATCCAACTCTGTTTGGGAACTTGTAGATTTGCCGGATGGGATAAAACCCATTGGATGCAAATGGGTCTACAAAAGAAAGAAGGATGCGGAAGGGAGAGTGGAAACTTTCAAAGCTAGACTGGTTGCAAAGGGGTACACACAAAAGGCTGGAATCGATTATGATGAAAACTTTTCACCTGTTGCTATGCTGAAGTCTATCCGTATTCTTCTGTCCGTTGCTGTGGCTCTCGATTACGAGATCTGGCAAATGGATGTCAAGACGGCATTCTTGAATGGCCATCTTGAAGAGTGTATCTATATGATACAGCCCGAAGGGTTCGTAGCAAAAGGCCAAGAAAGGAAAGTCTGCAAGTTGCTTAGATCCATTTATGGATTAAAGCAAGCATCCCGCTCATGGAACCAGAGGTTTGATCAAGCGACTAAGACGTTTGGTTTTGAGCAGAACATTGATGAACCCTGTGTTTATAAACATATTAAGGATGGAAAAGTGGTCTTTTTGATACTCTATGTCGATGATATACTACTCATTGGGAATGATGTGGGGAACTTATCATCGGTCAAGCTTTGGTTACACCAAAAGTTTAACATGAAGGACTTGGGAGAAGCTAATTATGTTCTAGGCATTCGTCTCTTCAGAGATCGAAAGAACAAAATGATAGCGTTATCCCAAGCTTCATACATAAATAAAATAATTGACAAATATGCAATGCAAGAGGCAAAGAAAGGTTCACAACCTTCTATTGCCGGTCTAACTCTTTCAATGGATGACTGTCCCAAGACATCGGAAGAAAAAGAGTGTATGAGTAAGGTCCCTTATACATCCGCTATGGGTAGCCTTATGTACGCTATGCTTTGCACTCGCCCGGATATATGTTTTGCTGTAGGAACCAAGCACTGGCAAGCAATAAAGCATATACTCAAGTATCTTAAGAGAACGAGGGATTATATGCTGGTGTATTCTGGAGAGGACCTAACACCCGTAGGATACACGGACTCAGACTTCCATACTTTTAAGGATTCGAGGAAATCGACATCTGGATCAGTGTTTTTGCTCGGAGGAGGCGCCATTGTGTGGAGGAGCGTGAAGCAGGGCTGGACAACTGACTCTACTACGAAGGCTGAATATGTGGCTGCGACTGAGGCATCTAAAGAAGCGGTTTGGCTCCGTAAGTTCTTTAGAGACCTTGAGGTCATTCCGGGTGTTGACAAGCCTATCACACTTTACTGTGATAACACTGGGGCTATTGCCAACATAAGGAAATCTCGACACCACAAGAGGACCAAGCATATAGATCGGAGATATTATATTATTAGAGGACACATGGAGATAGGACAAGTGGATGTATGTAAGATCGCGTCCGAGGACAACATTGCTGATCCCTTTACTAAGACTTTGGTGGCTAGAAGCTTTGAGAGGCACTTCGAGGCGATGGGGATGCGTAACATGGCACATCTACTGGCTTAGGGCAAGTGGGAGATTGTTAGGAAATGCCCTAAGCATTAGAGATATTTTGATGTATTTATTTTGAACTGGATCATAAAATTATATATAGAGGTTATTCATTACATTACTATCTGTCCTCGTTTTATTTACATGTTAAAGTAAATGTAAGCAAATATGGCTCCCTGACTGCTTGTGTTAAACTGTTAGAATGTTGCATGCAATAGAATTTTGTATGCGAGAAGACAATGTTCTAAAGTTAGCGGTCTAAACTATTGTCTGTAGTCTATGGGGTTAGACCGAGCATCTAACTCATGTTAAGACTATTATGTTGTCTAAAGCCTTAGAAGGGACAGTTTGTCTTGACTGTCTGCAACTAGACTCCCAAGTAGAGACATAGATATGTTGCTTGGTAGTGACATATTAGATCGGGACTAAAGATTGATTGATCTACGAAGTCCGCTTTGAGTGGATCGATCTGCTTTTGATGTTCATTGTGCAGTAACCTTAATCCTGAGTAAAAGGACAGCTTCATGTATATGACTTGTGTACTTTAATGTTCCAATGGCTAAAGCGTTTTAGAGGTAGCAAGCTTATAGACCGGTTTGTTGGGTGCATGACTTGTATACAATGAAGGGTTCGTTTATAGATATCGGAATCATAGCTCTAATGAGGAGTTAAGGGTATCCTCTTAAAGGCATTATACTGAATGTGAAAATGGACAAGGCCTTGGGTCGTCTGCTGGGCGGATGACTTCTTATTCACATATGGTGAATAATCATTTTCTTAATTTGGTAGTATAATGGAACTTTAAGATAGCCTGATCAGTAAGATTAAACGAACTTTGGCCTAAGGCTGATCATGGATATTATATGAGGGTTCTGCATACATGATAAGGTCATTGGACGATAGCTTGTCACAAGCTTACATAATACGGTATATAATTGGGAGTTCAGTTTCAGGTTTATAGTGGTATGACTCTGAAATTAGTCATCATATGATTGAGTTGTTCGGTAAAGAATGATGATCATATGGATTTGCGAGAGCTCGATTATATATGTCCAATCAGTCCCTCTACTAGCTCCACATAATTCCTTAACGTTTGGCAAATTGATTTGTGTATGCTCTTGGCTAGTTTCTTATGCATGGATGGTGTTAACATAGGATTAGGATGGTAGACAAGATTCTCTCCAGCTGGATTCAGATTTTGTTTTGGATAATAGAGTACACAATTATTCAAACTCCAAATAAAGTTGCCATGTTTATTTGAGATTGGATTGGAGTTGTAGAAAATTATCCATGAGAACAAGAATTTGAAACACAACTGTTTTGTGGATTTTGAAATTTGAATTTTGAAATTTGAATTTTGAATTTTGAAATTTGAAATTTGAAATTTGAATTTGAAATTTGAAATTTGAAATTTGAAATTTGAAATTTGAAATTTGAAATTTGAAATTTGAAATTCGAATTTGAAATTTGAAATTCAAATTTTGAATCACAGTCTAAGTGGGATTCGAATTTGTTGTGGTAAATCCACAAGGAATAAAATTCGAATTTGAGTTGGATATGGAGAGGATACTCTTGTTAGAATCTTACTTGAATTTTGAATCCAAATCCTAACTAAAGATGGACGAAAATTTTGAGGATTATCCTCAATGGATTTTCGGATTTTTGTGGATAAGGTTCGAGGAAAAATTCAAGTTTCAATCCCAGTTGAATTTGGATTCTCTCCTCCCAGATAATGGTTGAATTTTGGGAGTGAATCTCCTAGGAAATTTTCGGTTATTTTGGATAAGGATGAGATAAGATTCAAGCTTGAAAATCCTAATGGAATTTTGATTTTCCCTTATCCAAAAGTGGCCGAATTTTTGTGGGGATTTTCTCCTTTGAATTTTTGGATTTTTTGGTTGAAAAAGCGAGATAAAATTCTAGTTAAAATCTTGTTTAGATTTAGATTGGATTTATCCTAAAGTGGCCGAATTTATTATTGGGATTTTTCCCTTGGAAAATTCAGATTTTGTGCTTGTGGATAAGGGAAAATATCTTCTTTTAATCCAATTCGAATTCAGAGAATCACTTCATGCAGGTCTATAAATAGAGGTCCTGCCACTCTAATTCTCTCAGACCACAGACTCTCAGGTGAGCAGGCTTATTGTTGCATAGCCCACCGTGACAATAAGTTCTTTAGAGATCTGGGTGGTCGGAAGAAGACTAGCAGTGCCAGCATACCAATCGAGGTTCAGAGTGCCCACACACTCAGCCATTCGGGAATTGGAGAATAATAGGGAAGGCTAGTTGGTTGAAGCCCTCCAGTCATCTTCCTCCTGCAGATTGGCGTCCTTGAGGTATGAGTTTTAATTGTTGTTGGTTTATTGTATATGGCATCATGAGATATTTAACGATCTGAAAAATTTTTATTGTTTCGCTGCACCACTCTGATACGTTTTTATCGATTAATTTTCCTACAGAACACACTTTGTGAGCTTTATGCCCAACAAGTACAACATGTTTTGTGATGACCAGAGAATTCTAACAGTGTAACTTAGTTTAATCTAGGGTTTTCTATGAGTTCTGTAAGCAAGAATGTAAAGAAATACTGTGTTTGTAATTAGACAAATTATAGCGTTGATAGTAATAAATAGATGTTTTGGAGGAATTAAAATCTCCAAAAATGAGTAGAGAATAAAGTATATGAGTAAGAAAGTGATTTCGGGCCAAAACGCTCAAAAAGGAGTAGTTTCGGTATCTGAATAGTGTAAAGATAAGAATATGGCAAGAATAAGTAATTTAGGGTTTTTAAGAGTTTTAAGACAGTATTAGAATAATTTGATAGTACGGATGGCTAGATAAGTCCTCCAGTATATGTCCCCAGAAATTTCGTCATTTTCGGTAAAATGATGAAGCATTTTAGGGCCAAAGAAACCAAGAGATTACCCTAGGTAAAACCTAAGGTTACTAAAGGACGAAAAACTTCGTCATTGATTTTTAGCCCAACGACAGTAGAATAAGGTAAACCGATCACACAGAAGGCACCAGAAACCAGCCTACACGATTTCGGTAAAGTTTGGTTTGGTTTGACTTTTGGTCAAACTTTGACCTATGGTTTAATTGGACGACATCATGGATGATGTCATAATTAAGAATAAGAAAATTAGAAGAAAAAGGGTGGTAGGTAGGATGAATGGTTAAGATTAAATGTAGGAAAGATCAAGGGCTAAGATTAAGCCAAAAATACAAAGTTGATTTTTTTAAAAAATTTTGTGGATAAGGGCTGAAGTAGGTTGGTTTTGCAGCTGGAAAAGTAGCCAAAATAATTATTTTTTGACCCCAAAAATTTTGCAAATAAACCCCTAAAAAGTTACTAAAAAGTCCCTAAAGAAAATTGCTAAAAAGCCCTCCTTTTTGGCCTCCCTTTTAAAAACATTTTTAGCTTCATAAAATCAGAAAATTTTTCTGAAATTACAGGCCCTTTGCTGCCCTTTGAAGCTGTGATGGCCCACCTTACGTAGGGTTAAACAGTACTATTACAGTCAACTGCTGTTGCCAACTGCGATTGACTATAACCACTTGGGTCGTCGACAACTGTCACGGCCCAAAATTTAGACACGTGACACGGCAGCCAAATCATAATATCAACCCGAGATTCAAGGAAAATATTTATTACAAAAACAACGGGTCAACATTATAATTTAGCTAAGCCTAATTATAAAGTAGCATCATAACCACAAAATAAAATAAAGGAGAAAATAAATGCTTTTTAATGCGGAAGTCAAACACAAAATCAGTTTTCAAAAGAAATTACCAGCCATAAAATATTCCCAAGCATAAAATTTAAATAACGTGAAATAAGGTACAAACTTAAAGTCTCATTACATCAAAACGAGAAACATAAAGAAGAAGATGGAGAAAACGGATAGCATCATCTTCGGTAGCAACGGATATCTCAACGAATTTCAGAACTGCTACCTCCCGTACCTGGAAGTAGTCATTTCGAAATCACAAAGAAAAAGGACGTGAGCCTGGCTCAGTAGGACAGAAACAAAGGTGGGTTAACAGATAACATTTAAAAATATGGCATAATATTCGTTTCCAAAAATAATCAACAATTTAAAAAAAATACATGACATAATAATCATAAAAAAAAAAATCAACAATTTCGTGAAAAACATTTTTAATACAAGTTTTATTCTGCTGAGGACTTAGCATAGCTGCAATATACGTGCCCCAATATTAAAATAATAAATCATTAAAACAAACCATCATATTATGAGTGAGGACTTGTCGTGGCTATAATATACGTGCCTTGTATTTAAATTATCCTAGATCATCTCGTTACGGTCTAAATAGGCCGAACGGCCCTGCGCAGGTTTAGGGACCTTCCCCCATGGCGTCAACTCTGGGACGCACGCATCATTTACAATGATCGTGAACTAGAGCTCAATTATGTTCACCGGATTATTCAAAAGATGGTATTTACCAAGTTATATTATGCCATAAATCAAAACACGTTTTAAAATACACATTTATTACCAAATACGTTGCATGCGTTTATTTCATCAAAAACCATATAATAATTTCATAAACTGAAAACAGCATGCCATCGATAAAATAAGGAAATTTAAAACACTTGACTACTCCCAGAAAAGGCTAGAATGTCCTACCTCGATTATCGCACAAGCGTTACGATAACGTGATCCACAAATCCAGCAAGAACGTCAAATAAGTCCTATAATCACAACATATGATTAGTCTAGCTCTAGACATAATCATCCAATCATTTTAGTGTGCCACAAAAGATTTTAAAACGTTTAATAAACATTTGGGATTTAAAATTTGTGAAAAACTCTAAGTTAGGATATTTCTGGTCATGGGCAGACTGACCTAGGCTGATTGTAAAATCAATATCAATTCATTTTTAATCCCAAAAATTCTAAATTTTTAATATGTTAAACTAGACATCCGTAGCTTTAATTCCATATAATTTTTATAATTTTTAGACATCATTTGGTCATTCAACTAGGTCAAAAACCGAGGGTTGTTTTCAGGCATAAAAATCTGGGTTTCAGTTTCGGTTCAAAACCTGACAGTTCTGTCCGCCTATCTTAGAAAAATATTTTGACTAGGCAAACGGATGAGTTCCGTTCTGAAATTTTTCAGGCATTTAGGGGACATCTTGAATTTAATTTTAGGCTCAAGAATCACTTAAAACTATTTTTTAAAACTCAAGTTATGGCTGACACAAATTTACTGTTCATATGATAATTTTCCAGATTTCCGTTTTTCTGTGTCCGAATTTCGATTAGCCTCAAACCAATTCAATTTTCATCCAATGATCACGAAATTTTGTGGAAAACCTTATTTATATGTCATTAACACAACCCAAGAATCAAATTGACAAAATCATAAAATCTTGCACATATGATAATAGGGTTTTTGAAAAGGGGATCGATGAGGCAAAATTTTAGGGTTTGAGAGAGAAATCACACCTTGTTTGTGCTGCACTATTTTTGATGTTTGGTCTCCCTTTTCGCTGAATTTGTGTGAGTGTTGGAGTCTTCAAAACAGTAGGGAAACAGTGGAGAAAACCATATAAAATTTCGGATTTGAAATCAAAAGGAAAAGAAAGGAAAAAAATTTTGATTTCTCACCTTGTTTTTGTCTCAAAGGTTGTTGAATTTTTGAGCTGCCTTTTGGTAAGTTTTGTTTGCTGTTTTGGGTGTGTTTTGGGAGAGAAAATTCAGAGAGGAGAGAGGGGAAAGCTGGCCGAATTTTTGAGGGTGAAAGGAAGGGTGAATGAGAGTTAAAAGGGGTTTTTATACTAGGTTTTTTTTTTTCTTTCCCTTTCTCTTCCTTGTTTGGCCGAAAATTGTAAGGGGAAAAAGGGAAAGTTTTTATGCTATTTTGAGGCTAGGGTTTTCTCTCTTATTTCCCCTTAAGTGGCCAAAATTATCCATTAGTTTTTAAGGAAAAATAATTTGAATTTTGATTGAGTTTTGACTTAGCTTTTAATTCAATAAAATCTCCTTTATTTCCTACACTTTATGGCCAAATTTCTTCTTTATATCTAAGGAATGAAATTTGAATTTGAATCCTCCTTGGATTTGTGGAATTTAAATTTTAAATTAAATCCCAAGTGATGGCCGAATATTTTAGGGTTTCCTTTTGAAGTTCAAATTGTTGACTTTTTGAGCGGAATTTGACTAGGAAACCAACCTAGGGTTTCCAAAAGGATTTTTAATTAATTTTTGGCACACTAATTTTATTTAAATTATATATTAACCCTTAAATAAAATTTAAGGCGTCACAACAACTTACTTTTAACTTACTTCTAACTTATTCTGATACCATCTATGATGGCGGGTATCTTACTTTTAACATACTTTCTTTAACATGCTTACTCTAACTTCCCATTTGAATGTGAAAATAGGGAATAAATTTTTTTTCCTTTCTTTCATTTATGCTCTTTCATAAGTTGTCACTAATCAATTCTTTCTTTTGCTCATTTCTTGTGACAGCCGGGAAATTCTGGCATTCTCGGAAGAAAATGTACAAATGTATGTATATAAAAATTTGTACTATTTAAAGAGTGAAATAAATAAATTTATATTGTTCAGAATGTATTAAAATGTTCTAACAATACTGACGAGTAAGAATTCAGTGTTGATAAAATTCACTGAATTGAAACGGGTGGAACGGTGCCAAAAACGGAATTGAAAACCCTAACCGGTGCATTATGGTGCACTAAAAGATGAAAAACTTCCGGGATTGATTTTGATCAAACAGAAGCAGTATAAATTGATCCGACTGCACAGGAGATCTCAGGAACCCGCCGGGACGATTTCAGGAAAATTTCGGCTCGAACCGACATCGGTCAAAAAGTAGTCAAATTATATATGAATAGTAAAGTCAAAGTCAAAGTTTTACTTTGCATTTATGACATCATAAAGCCATTTATTAAATGATTTAAATTTGGTGGTTGGTGGCATTAATGGCCAAGATTAATTTGCTTTTTGATCTAAAGGCTTAGATTTGGCCAATATTAGCCAAATTTATTTTTGTGAAAATATGGAAAGAAATGGCATGAAAGGTGTTGAATTTTCATTGGTTGGAAGCTAAATTAATTGGCTTCTTTGTCACTTAAGTCGGCAAAATGGATACAAAGGCACCCGTAGCCTTTCCAAAGCCAAAACAAAGAGAAAAAAATTTCTAAGTGATTCCAAGAGCAAGCTGTGAGCAACCAAGAGGAACCAAGCCAAAATTTCAAGTTTTATTCACAAAAGTGGTATCAAACTCTTCATTGAAGTCAAGGGAAGCAAGAATTCAAGGTAACCATCTTTGGTTTGAAAATTTTCTTGCTTTTTCATTGAAAAATCCGTGGGTTTGATGGCTTGAAGAATGAGAAAATTTGTGATTCATTTGGTTGATTTGGTGCTTGGGTTTTGTTAATGGTTTGATTAGAAGAAAAACCATGTATTTTGTTTAAAGAAAAAACAAAGTTTTGGTTGGTTTTTCAATGGTAAAACCGTGGGTTACCTTGTGTGTTTAATGATGGATTGTTGTTGGTTAAGTGTTGTAATGCTTTAAATCATGTTTTGGTTAAATGGAAAGCATGATTTGCATGGTTATAAAGCTTAGAAAAATTTTGGTATGAAACTTCCCTAATATGGCTGTGGGGTGTAATTAGGGTTTGGTGAACATTTTGCATGATTAACTTGATGTTGGGATAGTTTAAATAATGCATTTAGTTATGAAAATGATGGTTATGTGGTTGAAAGCATGAAACAAAAATTTGGTGCATGTTTTACCTAAAATGGCCGTGGGGTATGAATGGTGAAAAACCCTAAGAATTGTGTTGTAAAATGCATGGAAAATGGCTTGAAAATATGCTAGGTAATAGCCTTTGAATAGCCTAAAATGTGGTTGAAAAATTGAAAAGTTTTGGTTAGGTTTTGAGTATGAAAACCATGGCTGAACCTAAGGGTAAAATTGAAAGAATTTTTGTAGAATGTGGTTCAAAATGTGTATTGGAAATTTTGTGAGCTTTTATGTAAAAGTTTGGGAAACTTTTACATAATATAGGACTTTGGTATAGTATGTGGCAGGTACATATGGTTCGAGGCGTACCTAATGCCGGTAGCCTTAAATTTACGCCGAAATGCTGCTGAAATTTCGAAAACGGCATTTGGGGTAAAAAAGGAATTAAAAAATAAAAGTTTAGAGTCGGGTCGGCAACCCGAGTCCCTAAAGGAAAATTGAGTAAGGGAAACCTAAGGGGTGGTTTGTGAATAGTAACCCATCCCCTTAAAAGTGTAAAACGTGAGTGAAACTGAAAAACCGACCCCGAGGGGGGGGCATTTTTGAGAAACGAAGTAAAGGTCCGAGTCGGGTACGGAAAATCCGAGTCTCGGAGACCTAGATTGGAAAAGTATAGATGAATGTTTTAAATACTAGTAAAACGTCCATTTGAGACTCCGAAACGATAGAAAATCACTAAACCGACGTAAGGGTCAGAATAGTACTTTCCGAGGGTCGAGAAGGTGAAAAATGGAAATAAAATAGAAACGAACCCAGTAATGAATAGAAAAGAGTCAGAAAAGTTTCTGAGAGCCAAAAATGCTGTCTGGATCGAGAAAATTCCGTTAGGGGCATAATTGTAATTTTGTCAAAATATAGGGGCAAAATCGTAATTTTGTAAAAGTTGAGAAAAATGGGGAAAATGATAAATAAAGCATAAAAAGTTATAAATAGGTTTTATTTTAAGCTTTTTAATAAAAAAAATAAAAGCCATAAATGGAAATGAAATTAACAGATAAGGTTTTGTCTGTAGGATCCCAAAATCGACCTACAAGGAGAGCGATTAAAGATCCAGAAAGGAAAAAGAGAAGAAGCGGATAAAGTAAGTTCAGACATTTACTTGTTTGTAACATGTAGCATTATTATTACTAACTTTGATGTACTAACTATAAGTTAAGTACATATGTACTACGGGCACTATTATAGAATAGAGAGAGAGACAAAATGTGCTACGGGCATTATTGAAAATGGGACACATAATAATTGTGCTTCGAGCACTAAAGTGAGGTTAATGAAACTCACTCACATGAAATTAAATGTGAATCATTCCTAACTGCGGGGCAATATGCAGTCACTGGGTTAGAATTTTAAAAAGTCGGTAAAGAAACCACTTTTGGCGTACCAGCCTTCCGTACAAGGAGGTAAATTTTTCCTTCGGGGATATGATGATGAGATTAAGGCTGTGGAGGTCAGCACTAATGTACCGCTCCCAGTCATGTACAACTTTGCCTCCGGGGCTATGATGATGAGATTAAGGCTGTGGAGGTCAGCACTAATGTACTACTCCCAGTCATGCGCACTAAAATGGTACTGTCAACTTGAGCTCAAAACCAGAAGATAATTAAAGATAATTACCTAAAACTGAAACTATGTCATAATTGAGCATAAGACAGTTTCGTGAGAGTACTAACACCGTGGTTGATGTACTGTTGATATACTGTGTTGTGGTCAAAGTTACTATTTACAATGAATAGTGGTCAATGTTACTATTTATGATAAATAGTACTATTCATAAAAATTCTATTTCTTACATGTTTGAACTTACTGAGCCTGTAGCTCACCAATTTTGCTTATTTTGCAGGTAAGCAAACAGCTCATTAGCTTTGTATGGCTGGATGGCGGATGGGATAGTGAGTGTCAAATGTGATAGGAGGCCAAGGGATATGGTCCTGCCAGAGTCTTTCCGCAGAGCGATAACAGAGAAAGGAAAGAGAAACAGTTCTTTTGCAATAATATATATTTTACAAAAGTACTGTATTATGTAAATTACTTTGTACTTGAAAACAAAGTGATTAGTAGATAATGTTTTACATGATGCGCTATGTAAAACAAAAAAAATTCCCCAAAAACGTCATGTTTTAAAGAGAGATAGATTAGCCGGTGACCTATGAGAGTACAATCTATCATAGTTAGCTATAAAGCTTAACTATAATAGTATTATATGATCTCTATGAAGGGCGGGCCGCCACAGTTGGTATCAGAGTGGGTTTACGATTGGTCTAGTTTAGATTACCGACTGTCGTCATAGTTGGTATATCAGAGCAGTGTTGACCATATCTTGATTTGACATTTCACGCATCCTGCACCGTAATCCAAGTAAGTAGTTTATTTAAGTTTAGTTAATTATTTTCTTATATGAAAATAATTATCTTATAGGTAGCAAGATGACCAGACCTCCTTATGCGAGACCGCCGCTACCACGACCGAGAGGGGTGTTACAGGTATGGACGAGACCTATTGTGAGGCCGTCTATTTCCCAACGACTGGCACTTAGACACCCGGTGCCAGAGAGACCTCCAGCACCAGCACCAGCTCCTGTAGATGTAGTACAGCCTCGACCGGTACTTCATCCACCTGTAGTAGTAGACATTCCAGTTGTTGGTGGACGCCAACATCTTAGGGTGAGAGTTTTGGCTCGGGCAGTACAGGCATTCAGAGCTAGTAGTCCCCCTATGTTTGATGGTGGACGACAGTCAATGGAGACAAAGAATTGGCTCCATGCAATAAAGAGGATTATGGTGATGTGTGATATTAATCAAGAGATGTGGATCCAGTTGGCAATAAGTATGTTTCAGGGAGATGCTCGAGTATTCTGGGATTATTGTGATCAAGAGATTCTGTTGGGATTCAGTTGGGCTGAGTTTTATCAGCGATTGGCTGATCAGTTTCCGCCTAAGGATCCGACACCTGTTCCAGCATCTCCAGAGAGACGAGAGGTAGTTACACCCACGTATCCCAGATTGGATGAGGTTAGGGACTATATTCTCCAGACAGAGAGGATGGTCATGTTGTCTGGTGAGACAGTTATGTCTTACACAGCACGATTTGAGGAGACTATTAGGAGAAGATGTCTGTTGCCCAACCTCACTGAAGCGAACTGTTGTGAGCTTTTCTAGAGAGGTTTACCTATAAAGTTGAGACAGAGGGTGATTAAGCTATATCCTCCTATGCTCCAAGAGTTTGTAGTGACGATCAGGACGATCAAGAGGGAGATTTTGATTGAGAATCTGTCTCAGAGTCGACGAGAGACACTGGGTCAAGATGAGATGATGGAACGCATCTTTGGGCCGAGAAGGATGATGAACGATCATGAGGCCGGATCGTCTAAACCACGAGGAGGTGATGACTCAGGACAAGGAGCATTGCCTAGGGGTGGTGATGACTCAGATGATCCAAATGACGATGAGGATCCAGAAGAATATCCTCTAGTCCCAGACACAAGAGATGTATGACCAGGAGATGTATTTATGTACATAAGTAGCTTATAGAGAAAAGCTCTTTTGTATAGACTTGTGGCCAAGATGTATATGATAGCCGATGTATATATGACTGGTAATGGTTATGTATGATATATAAACATTTTGTATGATGATGTGTTACGATGATATGGCTTTACATTACCTTGAATTTCGTAAATTTATATGATTTTACGAATGTGGTCATGGAAAAGCTAACGGAAAATTGTTGTAACATAATAGGATAATAGGCAAGATGGTGGATTTGCAAAATCGACCAGAGAGACGAGAACAACATCCTAATCTCATGGAAAGAATAGAGCAGACACAAGCTTTACTAGAAGCTCAGATGCAAGAAAATGCTAATCTGAGACAACGAGTAGAGGATTTAGAATAGAGGCAAGATTCTGAAGGCACCCAAGTAGAACAGGAAGCTGAGGTAGATCCGGTTATCCCTCCAGCTACTGTATATGAGAGAGTTCCTGAACCGCCTCAAGTAGTAAATCTGGAACCCCTCTATGAAAGATTCAGGCGTATGAGGCCGCCAGAATTTGAAGGTTCTACTAATCCTCTAGAGGCTGAAGATTGGTTGTCATCTTTGCAAGTGATCCTAGAATTCATGAATTTAACTGACCAGGAGAAGGTCATATGTGCGTCTTTTGTGTTGAGGAAAGATGCTCATTTTTGGTGGGACACTGTGCGACTGAGAAGAAATGTGTCTACCATGAGTTGGGCAGAATTTCTGGAAGAATTTAACCAGAAATACTATGATCCTGCATCTCTGAGACCACAACAGAAAGAGTTCTCAGAATTGAAGTAAGGAAATATGTCGGTGAGTGAAGTTTGCCGAAAGTTCAATCAATTATCCCACTTATGTCCCTATGTAGTCCCTACTGAGAGGGAGAAAAACAGAAAATGATCAGGATGTTCAGGCCAGAAATTGCTGCATTGGTAGATACTGGACAAGTACCGCCTACTTCTGTAGCAGATTGTGTTAGTCGGGCCATAAGAGTTGAGTTTCACGTAGCCCGACAGAAAGAAGAAAGAGAGAAGCACTGGGAGGCCAAGAAGAAGGAGAAGGCTTTGGCTAAGTCTATACAAGCTGGTCAATCTAGCAAATCAAATCAGAATGCTAAACCAGGCCAGGGTAATAATCAAGGATCCCAGCAAAACAAGAGGAAGGGCAATTTTACTGGAAATCGCTAGGCAAATAATCAAAACCAGCAGCGAAGAACAGCTGGTAATGCGGAATCCAATGTACCAAATTGTCCTACATGCGGGAAGAGACATTCTGGGCAATGTAGATTTGGGCCACTTGTTTGTTATGAATGTGGAAAGGAAGGTCATTATGCCAAGAACTGTCCAAGCAATAGGCAAGGTGTACAAGGCACTTCCCAACCGCACCAGACACGCCCACAAGCTCATTCCCTTCAGGCCAGGGCTGAAGAGTCTCCAGTAAGGCCGTAACGCCAGGAGCGTGTGCCACGTGCTGATGCTCGTGTGATGGCCTACACTAAGGAGGATGCAGAGGCAGGAACATCGAATGTGGTGACAGGTTAGCTTCCTGTCGCTAGTCATGTAGCCTCTGTACTATTCGATTCCGGTGCTACGCATTCTTTGGTTTCTATGAATTTGCTGACAAGATAGGACATCCTAAGGACTATATGGGAAAAATATTTAAGACAGCTTTACCTTCTGGGGAAGTATTGTTGTCCAATTAACGGCTACCTCATGTACCAATATATGTGGCAAATAGGGAGCTATATGCTGAGTTGATCGTAATGAAGATCATGGATTACGATGTGATTCTAGGCATGGATTTCCTAGGGAAATATCAAGCTACGATCAACTGCCGAAATCGAAAAATAGTATTCCAACCCGAGGAAGAAGAGAGTTTCGAGTACGTCGATACTTCTCGAAAACCCGGGAAGATGATGATTAGTTCGCTGAAAGCAAGTAAGTTGATGGCCAGTGGTTGTATGGGATATCTGGCATATGTGATGGATACTACAGAGGAATAAAAACTTCAACCTGAAGATGTTCCTGTTGTTAATGAATTTCTTGACTTATTTCCGGAAGAGTTACCAGGGATACCTCCAGAGAGAGAAATCTCGTTTGAAATTGAGTTGATGCCTGGAATGGTACCTATTTCCAAAGCACCATACTGCATGGCTCTAGTGGAGTTAAAGGAGCTGTAGGAACAATTAAAGGAGCTTTTGGACAAGGGATTCATCAAACTGAGTTATTCTCTGTGGGGTGCACCTGTGTTGTTCGTCAAGAAAAATGATGGAGCGTTCCGTTTATGCATTGATTACCGGGAGTTGAATAAAGTTATGATCAAAAATAGGTACCCGTTACCTAGAATTGATGACTTATTCGCCCAGTTAAAAGGCGCAGCGGTCTTTTCTAAAATCGACTTATGATCAGGATATCACCAGCTGAGAATTAAGGAAAGTGATATTCCTAAGATGGTGTTTAGGACTCGTTATGGTCATTATGAGTTCCTTGTGATGCCATTCGGATTAACAAATGCGCCAGTAGCGTTCATGGACTTGATGAACAAAATTTTTAAAGAGTATTTGGATAAGTTTGTCATTGTATTCATTGATGACATTCTTATATACTCAAAGACTCATAAGGAGCACAAGGAGCATTTGAGGATCGTGTTGCATACGATAAGGAAGCATCAACTATATGCCAAATTCTCAAAATACGAGTTTTGGCTGGATAGAGTATATTTCCTCGGACATGTTGTATCCCAGGAAGGAATTGCAGTAGATCCGACGAAGGTAGATGCAATTAACCAATGGCCTGCACCCAAGAGTGTGACGGAAATACGCAGTTTCTTGTGGTTAGCTGGTTATTATCGAAGGTTTGTAGACGGATTCGCGCGTTTAGCTGCACCTCTTACTGTTCTTACACGCAAAGAAAGAAAGTATGAGTAGACTATGGAATGCAAAAGAAGCTTCCAGGAGTTAAAGAGATGGCTAACAAGCGCACCAATCCTTACACTTCCCACTGAAGGGGAGAAGTTTGTGATCTACAGTGATGCATCTAAAATAAGATTGGGAGCAGTCTTTATAATAACCGGGAAATTTACTGTTCTCGGAATATAGTAAATTGCATGTACATGATGAATTTCATGTTTAAAATGTGAAATGAATGATTAATATTGTGCAGAATGAGATAAAATATTCTAACGATATTACAGATTAAAAAATTCGTTGATGTAAAAGCATGCCGAATTGAGCTAGGGAAAAACAGTGAACTGTAAACCCTAGTACGTGACTCAGGGTAAGCTGAGTGCACAAAAAGATAAAATACTGATAGTAGTGATTTTAGACGTGAGTGCGTGTGTGTGTGTTGCACATAGTATTGAGAAGTTGGTCTAGATGACCTCTTCTTGACCTGAAATTGATATATTTAGATTCAGCATGCTCAAATTAGTCAATTGAACATGAAAAGTAATATTTGATCCGGAGATACGCAGTATCAAGAAATTGGTCAAGATGACATTTTCTTGATATAAAACTGATATATTTGGAATCTGAATGCTCTAATTAGTCAATTAAGCACAAAATGAAAATTTTGACTGGAAAATGTACAGTATCGAAAACTGGTCGAGATGACATCGGATGACAACGAAACTGATATATTTGGATTCAGGACGTCCAAATTAGTCAGTACAGCCTATCAGAATGCTCAAATTAGTTAATTGAGCACAAAGGTAATTTTTGACGGGGAATTTGCAGTACCGGAAACTGGTCGAAAAGATCTCGGATGAAAACGAAACTGATATATTTGGGTTCAGCACGCCCAAATTAGTCAGGATAGCTCATGTTGAACATTTGGAAAAAAAGGGTATAAAAGGGCGAAATTGCAGAAAAGGCCCCATAATTTTCATTTTCTAAATTTTCTCCCCCACACCTACCCCGTCGGTGAACAGTAACCGACCACCGGAAACGGTGTCCGTTTTCGACACCGCCGGTCTCGTTGGAAAGCTCTCGATGAGCTGAGTCCAACGGTGTGCTGAATCGACGGAACCGACGCCGGAGGATGCCGCACGCGCTGCCCGAAGCCGTCGGTGGCTGAAAATTTCAAACGGCCGTATCTCTGCCGTCCGACCTCCGATCGACACGATTCCGGTCCCAAAAGACTCGTGGTGAAGAGTAGAACAAAACCCAAGCTTCATTTCGGCTCAACAGTCACTGGATCACACCGCCCGAAGCCGTGCCGTCGCCGTCGTGAAGCCACCGTGGAATCCGTCGATTCCGACGGAGTTGAGTGACGTGGTTGGTCTCAAAATGCTCGGAGAAGAACGAGGAGCAAAAGCCCTTAAACAATTTCAGGCAACAACCCCGGCACGGCGGAGATTCAACGCCGCTGCCGTGGGTCTTCTTTTCGAGGCCGATTGTCGACGATCGGAGCCTCCAATGGTGAAATTGACACTGCTAATGGACTCCTCTCGTCGAGATCTTCAAGGTGGACACCTCTGTTGTTCGCGCCGCCGCCGTTCACCACCGGTCAACGCCAGAGTCAATGCCGGTCAACGCGGTCAATGCCGGTCAACGGCGACCCGGGGCCAAAAAATGAAGAATGGTCCGTTGGCCTATTTTCGATGTTCTGGACACATCCGCGGCATCAGAATTGCCAACCGGGATTTCGAACGTGAAGAATGGAGACAAAAAGTTTGCGCGGTCAAGACCGAACGGTTCGTCCGATCACCGACGGGACGATTTCGGTAGCGATTTCGTTTCCCTTCATTCCTTATGTATATATTGGAATGATTTGTATGTAATTTGTATTCAAATTGTAAAAAGAAAAGAAAAAAAAAGAGTAAAATGAATGAAATGTCAGAAAAAGAAAATGTATGGGAAATGTGAATATTTTTATGTAAAAAGTTGAGTTTTACGTAAAAATTAGGCCTCTGGTATAGTACGTGGTTAGAATAAAATAGGTTAGATGGTTTTGAGGCATTTCCTAAACGCCGGAAACCTAGAAATTTAGTGGAAATGCTGCCGAAATTTTGAAAACGGGACTACGGGAATTTTGGTGAAAAACGAGAGGCAAATTGTGTTTGGTAATGGAAACTGAGACCCTTCGATGAGTTAGGCTCAGAAAATGGGAAAATGAACCTTTGAGGAATAGTAAACCATCCCTCCGAGATTGTGAAAATGTAAGAGAACGGGAAAACCAATGGCAAGGGTATTTTAGGAAATGAAAGGTAAATTTAAGGTCGGGATGAAAACCGAGCCCACGCGATGTCTAAGGCTCGGGATTAGCATAACAAACATTTCAGGAGTAGTGAAATACCCATTTAAGGCTCCGAAATGTGAGAAAAACGAGAAACGACCCTAGGTGTCGGAATAGTACCACCCGAGGGTCGGAGACCAATAGTCATCTATGGAACAACAATGGATGTTGTAAAAGTGTATAAAAGCTTAAGAAATATTATTTTATGATATTTGGGCTTAGAAAATCCTGTTAAAAGTCACAATAAGCATATAACGGTCCCGAGACCCGTCAGGGGCCAAATGGTCAATTTGACCAAAAATTTCCGAAAGGCTCGGAAAGGACCGTGAATGCCTAAGGATAGTTAAAATGAAATTATAAAAGTTAAATTGGGTCTTAAACCAACAAAAAATAGGTTTATGATGAGAGATCAAATCAGGGGCAAAATGGTAATTTTGCCAAGAGTTAGTGTAAAAATGGAAAATAGGATTTTAGATTCCTAAGACCATTTACGGGAAATAAAACGTAGAATTTTTATGTTTTACTAAATTTTGAATATGAAATGAAGATTTAGAATAACCGTGGTTATTCCGGTTATAGGAACTCGATCCAGAAGCGGGAACCCGATCCAGAAGCGGCAAAGGAACGTCTGTGGAGTCGGGGAAGGAAATGCTAGCGAAAGTATCCGTAAGTTTGAACATTTAATTGACTATAACATGAATAGACTATTATGTCTAAGTGTGATATGTGTAAGTTCCAGCATTCATTTGTGTGCTCATGAACATTCTGATGTTGTTCATTATATGAATGAATTGATCTGTTATGTCTAGGTTTATGAGTTATATGAATGTTTCATAGCGCGATGCTGTGATAAATGTTTGGTAAGCTCAGATATTTACATGTCTGCAGCATGAATTACTATTTGATTAATTTAAGTACTTTTCGTACAAACTTGTAAAGTCCTACGGGCAATAGGGGTGTAGTTAAACTAACTCACCTAATGAAATGAGAAATTAAAAAGTGTATAAATAATACACTATGGAGAAGTGTTAGGGCACTATAGTGTGGTTAATTAAAAACACACATAAAGAAATAAATGTAAAGACCTACGGGCAATAAGGGTTCCACAGTGGGATGATTCATATGAATGTCGCCGGTGGGGAACTATAAGAAAGATGGTAATGAAACCACTAAGGCATACCGCCCCTCTAACATAGTGGTGGAGGTTTTTCTCAGATCCTACAAGGATATCAGGGCTGTGGAGGCCGATGTTCTAAGGTCGCTCCTTAGACCCTCCCAGTCAGCGCGCTAATAATCATCGGTACTACCATAAACAGAGCTTTAAACTAGAAATCAAATAGGGAATAAACAATCAATAAAATGATAAAAATCATAATTGAGCATAACCGAAACTTACGCTAGAGTAATGTAAATTCAGTTAGGGTATGTGAATAGTCCCCCGATAGAGTAAAGTGAATAGTAACCAGTTAGGGTAACTGTTACTATTCATGATGAATAGTATTATTTATAAAAAATTGAGTTTTAGTGTTTTTGAATCAATATGATTCTTACTATGTATGTTTGAACTTACTGAGCCTGTTAGCTCATCGGTTTGTTCATGTTACAGGTAAGAAACCTATTCAGTAGATTTCTGAATGGCGACAGGATGCGAACGTGTCAAAGGGATAGGGAATCCACTGTGGATATGGTCCTGCTACAAGTTTTCCGCTGAGCGTTGAAAGAGGAGATTTGAATAAAGAAAAGACATGTATTGCAAAAAGATTTGAATTATGTATTGTGTATAAACTATGTTTGTACTTTTAAAAGTGACAAACATAGTTCAATTTAATTACATTATGTTTACAAACAAGAAAAAGTATTAAAAAAAAATGATTCCAAATTTCACAAAGGGTTTAAAGGAAAGAAAAGAATTTAGGCGACCCGATGAAGTTCACGAGCTATTTCAGTCGGCTAAGGAGCTTGATTGTAATAGTTTTGGTGGACCGAGGTCGGGGGCGTCATAGTCTTGATGTAAGGCGGCAAGGTGATTGCCTACGCTTTCCGTCAATTAAAGGATCATGAAAGGAATTACCCTACACATAACCTTGAACTTGCTGTAGTAGTGTTTGCACTTAAAATTTGGCGACACTATCTCTATGGAGCTCAGTGTCAGATTTTTACTGATCACCAAAGCCTGAAGTATTTCTTCATGCAAAGGAGCTCAATATGCGGCAAAGACGATGGTTGGAACTGGTAAAGGATTATGATTGTGAAATCCTATATCATCCAGTGAAGGCCAATCGTGTAGCAGATGCTTTAAGTAGAAAGTCTACCATATCGCACCAGCTACCAATAAAAAGGCTTCCGAAACCATTGCAGCAAGAGATAAATTCTTTGAACTTGGAGCTGATATCCAGAAGATTGGCTGCACTCCAAGTGGAATCATCGTTGTTTGAGGATATCAAGGAAGCTCAAAGATGAGATCCAAGAAAGACAAATCCTCAAGGAGGAATTTCCAAGGATGGAATGATCCTCTATCAAGGAAAAATTAATGTTCCAGCTGATGAGGGACTTAGAAGACGGATCATGTCAGAAGCCCATGAAACACCATATTCGGTTCATCCTGAAGTTAGTAAGATGTATCAGGACTTGAAGCTACAGTTCTGGTGGAAAGGGATGAAGAACGATATAGCGAAATTCGTGAGCAGATGCATGACCTGTCAAAGAATCAAAGCTGAACATAAACATCTAGCAGGAAGATTGGAACCTTTAGAGATTCCCGAATGGAAATGGGAACACATTACGATGGATTTTGTAATGGGATTAACAAAGACCCGAGAAGGTTATGATGCCATCTAGGTTATTGTGGACAAACTGACCAAGACGGCACTGTTTATAGCTGTCAAGATGACTTTTTCGTTGGAAAAGTTTACTCAGTTGTACATAACTCATATTGTCAGATTACATAGAGTACCGAAATCCATTGAATCAGATCAAGATGCACGATTCACTTCGAATTTCTGGAAGTGTGTGCAAGAAGCCATGGGTACTGAATTAAGACTCAGTATGGCATTTCATCCGCAAACAGATGGACAGTCAGAGTGGACCATTCAAACATTAGAGGACATGCTTCGAGCTTGTGTAATGGATTTTGTGGGAAATTAGAACGAGAAGTGTGACGCCCCGTGCCCTCAGCGGCCCGGACCATCACTGAAAACTATTACTTGCTTCTTTAGCTTTTACTTATACTTCCTCTTTAAAACCGATACTTAAACTTGTTGAATTTAATAGCATAAATTTAGAGGGATTTTTTTTTAATATACGCGTACGTATTTACTATTCACGTACGTATACTATTAAAATACGAAATTTGAAAAACATAAGGATTTCAATTATACATACACACTTATATACTTGTTTATCTGATTAATATTCACCAGACACTATTTAAATATACTATTCATACATATACTATTTACTGTTCCAAAATACCAATTACTCTTTACTATTCAAAATACTATTTAGCTGTCACCGTTCAAAATACTATTTACTCATACTGTGCGGAAGAATACTCGCGGTGTATCCATAACCTCATCCTCACATCCGCCACCATCATCGCCCCCTGGTGTTTGCGCTATAGGAAGCTTACTTACAGCATGAACATACTCCGTGAGCTTTATGCCCAGTAAGTACAACATGTTAACCGCAAAACATGTTTAAAACATAGCACATACTTAAAATCCTAAGCATGACATATATCACTTAATAAATCACATACCATTTAACCATATCACATATCAGCTCACATATCATGTCATCACATAACATGTCATAGCACTGAATATAAAACTTCACATACTTTATGCATGACAGAAGCATCGTGTACTGTATGCACTCTACTGAAAAAAGAAAGCATAGCGAACTATAACTAATGCATGGTCCGGTTATGTTCATTTATGCTTCAAACTTATCTTTTCTTTTCTTGTCTATTTAGGGCCCATGTGTCAGTACCATGTGCGCGCAGACCAACGGTAATGCCCGAGGTCAACTAATGCCAAAGAGCCATCAACTGATGCTCAACTTTTGGCCTTAACTTTCTTTAACTGGAAACCCCTTCGACTGAAAGAGCCGGTATGACACACCTACTTGTTTCCATCTTGTTTAACTGTTCTAGCCATACGCTTCTCTAAGCTATTCCCAATCTACGCTATAGGGATCTATGCCTTCTATCTTGTTCTTTCATCAATCTACTCGATTGTGAAACTATATGCTCTTATGTATGCTGTGCAGCATCGTGTGCAAGATACATACTTAAAATATTAGAAAATCATTATTTTAAATTCATTTTTTCCATGCTGTAGGCGGAGTTGTACTTACCTGTCATCAGACAGTTTATACTCTCATCTTCGTCACAATACAGGTACATCCCTGTAATCATAATACATTTCGTTAACATTTACTCTTAGGTCACTGTGGTCATTAGTGACTAATAAAAACTCTATCGTTAGTGATACCGATCCTTGTCGGTACTAATTGCCCTCTTCTTAAGAATTTGATTTTCTAATCATTATTAATTAATTTATTTACCCAATAAATTAATTAACATCGCTCTTAGGTCACTCTATCGTTAGGAACTAATAAACTTATCGTTGTGTGGTACCGATGCCTATCGGTACCCAACTGCTCTACTTTGGGAAATTTGATATCTAATTTTTAATCGTGCTTGATTAATTTGTCTACTTGACAAATTAATCACTGTCTCTCACTATCCCATTCCGACTTGGTCCTTGACTGGCTAACCGACCAGTCAACTGACTGAATACCTCTCGTATGACCATTTAGCCTGTCGGGTTACCGTTATCGATGTAATCGCCCCAAATTTTATACTTAGATCATACCCATCCCTCGGGTGGCACTATTCTGATTTAGGGGTCGTTTTCTTACATTTCAAGATTTCTAATTGGGCGGTTCACTAATCCTGTAAACGTCCGTCCTTCTTTCCTGGACCTAGGTCATCGAGGGGGCTCGGGTTCCCATCCCGATCACATTTTCACCCCTTGTTTCCTAAAATACCCCTTTGTGCCGTTTTAGAAATTTCGGCAGCATTTCTGCTTAATTTTTGGGTTTTTGGCATTTAGGAAACGCCTCAAAACCATCTAACCTATTCTAACCTACCACGTACTAAACCAGAGGCCTAATGTTTACGTAAAAGCTCCGCTTTTTACGTAAAAATATTCACATTTCCTCACATTCTCTTTTTCGACATTTCATCCCTTTTTCTTACAATTCCTCAAGTCAGTAAATCATAATTAATACATAATTATTTCTAATAATAAATTAAGGAATCAAGGGATCAAAACCACTACCAAAATCGTTCCCATTGGCGGTCGGGTGAACCGTTCGATCTCGATCGCACAATCTTTGAATCATCGTTCTCCACTTTTGAAACTCCGGTTCGCAAATCCGATGCCGCGGATGTGTCCGGAACGTCAAAAATAGGCCAACGGGCCATTCTTCAATTTTTGGTCGGCGTTGACCAGTATTGACCGGCCGTTGACCGCCGTTGACCGGCCGTTGACCGACATTGACCACGGCAGCGATGAGAGTGGCGACCACCATCTTGAAGAGCTCGACGAAAGGAACCCATTGGTGGTGTCAATTTCACCAATCGAGGCTCCTATCACCGGAAATCGGCCCTCGAAAAGTCGACGACGGCGGCGGTGTTGGATCTTCATTTTCCGGCGTTGTTGCCCAAAATTGATTTGGGGCTTTTGATCTATGTGTTGTTCTGAGCATTTTGATACCGACCTTGCAACTCAACTCCGCCGGAGTAGCAAGATTCGATGGTGGCGATGGCGATGGCGATGGCGACGGCGACGGCGAACCTTGGGCGGCACGATCTGGCGGCTGTTGACGTGAAATGAAGCCTGGGTTTTGTTCTACTCTTCACCACGAATCCATTGGGACCGGAATCGTGGCATTTGAATGTCGGACGGTGGAGAAATCACGGTTTGAAAAATTCGACCAACGGCGGCTTTAGGCGGCGTGTGCGGCGTTCTCCGACGTCGGTTCCGTCGACTCGGCACACCGCTGGACTCAGCTCGTCGAGAGCTTTCCAATGGTGCCGGCGGTGTTGAAAACGGAGGCCGGATTCGATGGTCGGTCACTGTTCATCTTCATGTGGTGTGGGGGAGAAAAAGATAGGAAAAAAAAAAAATGGGGGGCCTTTTTCCAAAAATCTAAAAATTTCGACCCCTTTATACTAATTTTTTGAAAAATTTTAAGATAGGCTATACTGACTAATTTGGGCGTGCTGAACCCAAATATATCAGTTTTATATCAAGAAAAGGTCATCTTGACCAATTTCTTGATACTGTGGTTAGGCCTACACTGTGTTGACACTACAAACGCATAACGAGGCGTTTTCGCGTGAAATTTCAAACACAGTCTCCCTTGACTAATTGGACGTGCTGATTTCAAATTTATCAGTTTTACATCCATCTGAGGTCTTCTACACCAGTTTTCGGGATCTATGTGAACCCATCTCGAAAAACGTGTCAGGTGCTCGATTGACAAATTTTGGCGTCTTGAGTCTAAATATATCAATTTTGGGGGGGAGAAAAGGTTGTCTTGACCCTTATCCCGATACTGCGTATCTTTTAAATAAAATCTACATTTTGTGCTCACTTGACCAGATTGAACCTGCTGACTACTAATATGTCAATTTTATGCCAGATTAAGGCCGTCTTGGCCACTAACCTGACACTGCGTTTCTGACTATTCACTAATCACTATTCACTGTTCACTTTTCACTATCTGACTGACTAATCTGAGCGTTCTGACTTTGATTTTGTCAGTCTATGGGCGAGAAGAGGTCATCTAGACCACTTTTCTTGATACTATACATCTATTAGGGCAATTACCACTGCTGCGCTCAGATGACCAGTCTGAGCGTACTGATGACTAGCTCATCAGTTCTGTATCATGAAATGGTCGTCTAGACCAGTTTCTTGATATTGCGTGTCTCAACGCATACTCACATAATAGGGTGGACCGATTTCACTGTCGGTTGCCCCTTTCACTACATGAATAGTAATTAAACGTTACTATTCCCATTTAATTCATTCAACTGAAAAGCACACTGTGTTTATTAACTTAATTACATCATTACATAGTAATTAATTTTCATAATTCATGAGAGTCATTACAGTGGCTCTCGGTTCATTACACAGCGTTCTACACAGACTTTTACGCGTGCGTGTGCAACGCAACACGGGCGTGTACATTTTAGACATAGACATGTACTAGTTGAGACTACTCAACACGACCATGTCTTTGAAATACATTCATCTATCTGAGCGGTACATAGCCTCTTACACGATCGTGTACTTGACCGTGTTACACTACATGACTATGTACACTCACACGGCTATTAATAGATATACAGTCCAAATGGCACACGGTCACTCACACGGCCGTGCACCTGACCGTGTTACTTAAATTGTACTAAAAGACATTAAATTATGTCCATTTTATTCCTTAATGACTTATTACACGGTAAGTAGGTGTCATGAAAATGGCGGTCATTACAACCTACCCCCTTACAAAATTTTCGTCCTCGAAAATTAGAATAATTCCAGGAAGTCTCTTCTCATGTCTTCTTCCCATTCTCATGTGGCTTCCTCAACACTATGATTCTATCACAACACTTTTACTAGCGGTATACTTCATTCCTAAGTACTCTCTCCTTTCTAACTAGGATCCGCACGGGTCTCTCCTCATACGTCGGATTAGCGTATACTACAACGGATTCTTGGCTAAGAACATGGGAGCTGTTTGGCACGTACTTCTTCAGCATCAAGACGTGAAAGATGTTGTGCACTATAGCTAACTCAAGAGGAAGTGTTAGTCTATAAGCCACCTTCCCGACTTTCTCTATTATCTCGAGGGTCCTATATACCTAGGACGGAGCTTTCCTTTCTTTTCAAAGTGCATCACCCCTTTCATGGGTGCCGCCTTGAAAAAAAAACCAAGTCTCCTACTTGAAACTCGAGGGGTCTATAGCGCTTATCGTCAAAATTTTTCTGTCGACTATGCACTATATCTAACGTTTCTCGTATCAGCTTCACGTCTGCCATGGTATTCTTGATGATGTTTGAGCTAACTAGTCGTTTCTCTCCAAACTCGTACTAATGAGCCAGAGATCTGCATTTCCTTCCACAATGTGTCTCGTACGGTGCCATTCCTATCTAGGAATGGTAGTTGCTGTTGTATGAGAACTCGCTCAATGGTAGCTTCTGATTCCAATTTCCTTTGAAGTCTAGGACGTAGGTCTCAACATGTCCTCTAACATCTGTATGGTCCTCTCAGACTAACTGTCGGTCTGAGGATGAAATGTTGTGCTGAACTCTCATTTGGACTGTAATGCGGCTTAAATGCTTTGCCAAAATCTGGAGGTAAAGCATCCACTACGATCTGAGACGATCGACTCTGGTACTCCGTGCCATTTCACGAACTATGCCGCATGGATTCTGCTAGTCATTCCACCAAGTAGCTAACTTTCATCGCTAAAAAAAAATTAACTGATTTCATCAGTCTGTCTACAATCACCCAGATTGCGTCATTATCGTTTGACGTCTTTGGCAGTCCGACTACAAAATTCATCATAATCTGGTCCTATTTCCACTCGGGTAGGTTAATTTTCTACGATTATCCTGCTGGGCACTGGTGTTCTGCCTTAACCTTCTGACACGTAAGGTATCTGGCAACGAACTCGACAATGTCATTCTTCATTTCAGGTCACCAAAAGCTTTCCTTCAGGTACTTGTACATCTTATTCGCTATCGGATGTACGGAATATGACGTCTCGTAAGGTTCCAAAAGGATTCGCTTCTTGAGTTCTTCATCTTTCAGAACACACACTCTATCTCTGTAGTAGAGTACATCATCCTTAAGGATCTTAAACTCTGAACCCTTGTCCTCTATAGCTTCCTTTCTAGACTTGAGCAGGGACAAATTGAAACCTTGACCGATCTTGATCTCTTCTTGGAGCGTTGATTGGAGGGTCATGTCAGACAATCTCCTTATCAAAATCTTGATCTCGCTGTCGCATAGCTCCTTTGTAGCGCTCCTGACAAGGCACTAATATTCATAGGCATAGTAATATGCTTCTGACTCTACGCATTGACCACTTTATTGGCTTTCCCCGGATGGTATAGGATCTCACGGTCGTAATCCTTACCAACTCTAGCCATCTACGCTGCCTCATGTTGAGCTCTTTCTGCGTGAAGATACATTTGAGGCTCTAGTGGTCGATGTAAATCTCGCACGTGACTCCGTACAGGTAGTGCCTCTATGCTTTTAACGTAAAAACTACCGCTGCTAGCTTCAAATCACGCGTTGGGTAGCTCTTCTTAGGGTTTTTAAGTTGTCGTGAAGCAAACACGACTACTCTACCACTCTGCATCAACACAGTTTCCAACTCAGTTTTAGATGCGTCGCTTTAAATCACAAAGCTTCCCTGACCAGCATCTGGAATGGTCAGTATTGGAGTGCTTGTGAGTCTTCGTTTCAGCTCTTGAAAGCTTTTCTCACACTTATCGGTCCACTCATACCTCTTTCCCTTCTTGGTGAGCGTTGTGAGCGGTGCGGCTAGCTTTGAAAAACCTTCGACAAAACGTCGGTAGTATCCCACTAAGCCTAGGAAGCTATGGATCTTCGTCACGTTTCTCGAAGCTGGCCACGCACTAACTATGTCAATTTTAGTCGGGTCCACAGATACTCCTTCCTTGGGGTCTACGTGACTAGGAAATGGACCTTCTCCAGTCAAAACTCGTACTTGGAGAATTTGGCGTATAGTTGATGGTCCTGTTACATGCGCAAAATGATCCTTAAGTGCTCTTTGTGCTTTTCCTTCGTCTTAGAGAGTATAAGTATGTCATCGATGAATACAATGACAAACTTATCCAAATAGCCCTTGAACATGCGGTTCATCCGGTTCATGAAAGCTGCTGGCGCGTCCGTTAATCTGAGCAACATGAACAGAAACTCATAATGTCCGTACCACGTTTGAAAGACTGTTTTGGGTACATCTTCATTCCTGATTCGTAGTTGATGGTACTCGGAATGTAGATCGATCTTCGAGAACACAGCAGCGTCTCGGAGTTGATTAAATAAATTGTTAACCAACGGTAACGGGTTCTTGTTCTTAATCGTAACTGTTAGGAAATGCCCTAAGTATTAGAGACATTTTGATGTATTCATTTTGAACTGGATAATAAAATTATACATACAGGTTATTCATTACATTGCTATCTATCCTCGTCTTATTTATATGTTCAAGTAAATGTAAGCAAATATGGCTCACTGACTGCTTGTGTTAAAACTGTTAGAACGTTGCATCCAATGGACTTTTGTATGCGAGAAGACAATGTTCTAAAGTTAGCAGTCTAAACTACGGTCTGTAGTCTATGGGGTTAGACCGAGCATCTAACTCATGTTAATACTATTATGTTGTCTAAAGCCTTAGAGGGGATGGTTTGTCTTGACTGTCTGGAGCTGGACTCCCAAGTAGAGACATGGATATGTTGCTTGGTGGTGACATATTAGACCGGGACTAAAGCGTGATTGATCTACGTAGTCCGCTATGAGTGGATCAATCTGCTTTTGACGTTCATTGTGCAATAACCTTAATCCTGAGTAAATGAACTTCTTCATGTATATGACTTGTGTACTTTGATGTTCCAATGGCTAAAGCGTCTCAGAGGTAGTAAGCTTATAGACCGGTTCGTTGGGTGCATGACTTGTATACGATGAAGGGTTTGTTTGCAGATATCGGAATCATAGCTCTGAGGAGTTAAAGGTATCCTCTTAATGGCATTATACTGAATATGAAAATGGACAAGGTCTTGGGTCGTCTGCTGGGCGGATGACTTCTTATTCACATATGATGAATAATCATTTTCTTGATTCGGTAGTATAATGGAACTTTAAGATAGCCTGATCAGTAGGATTAAACGGACTTTGACCTAAGGCTGATCATGGATATCATATGAGGGTTTTGCATATATGACAAGGTCATTGGATAATAGCTCGTCACAGGCTTACGTAATACGGTATATAATTGGGAGTTCAGTTTTAGGTTTATAGTGGTGTGACTCTGAAATTAGTGATCATATGATTGAGTTGTTCGGTAAAGAATGATGATCATATGGAATCACGGGAGCCTGATTATATATGTCCAATCGATCCCTCTATTAGCTCCACATAATTCCTTAACGTTTGGCAAATTGATTTGTGTATGCTATTGGCTAGTTTATTATGCATGGATGGTGATGACACAGGATTAGGATGGTAGACAAGGGTTGGATTCAAATTTTGTTTTGGATAATAGAGTGCACAATTATTCGAACTCCAAATAAAGTTGCCATGATTTTATTTGAGATTGGATTGGAGTTGTGGAAAAGTATCCATGAGAACAAGAATATGAAACACAACCGTTTTGTGGAATTTGAAATTTGAATTTTGAAATTTGAAATTTGAATTTTGAAATTTGAAATTTGAATTTTGAATTTGAAATTTGAATTTGAAATTTGAATTTGAAATTCGAATTTGAAATTTGAATTTGAAATTTAAATTTGAAATTTGAAATTTGAAATTTGAATTTGAAATTTGAAATTCAAATTTTGAATCACAGTCCAAGTAGGATTCGAATTTGTTGTAGAAAATCCACAAGGTTTGAAATTCGAATTTGAGTTGGAATTAGAGAGGATAATCTTGTTAGAATCCTACTTGAATTTTGAATCCAAATCCCAACAAAAGTGGACGAAAATTTTGAAGATAATCCTCAAGGAAATTTCAGATTTTTGTGGATAAGATTCAAGGGAATAATTCAAGTTTCAATCCCAGTTGAATTTGGATTCTCTCCTCCCTAAAAGTGGCCGAAAATTTGGAGAATCTCTCCTAGGAAATTCGGTTATTTTTGGATAAGGTTGAGATAAGATTCAAGCTTGAAAATCCTAGTGGAATTTTAGATTCTCCCTTATCCATAATGGCCGAAATTTATGAGGAGATTTTCTCCAAGAAAAATTCGGATTTTTTGGTTGAAAAAGGGGGATAAGATTCTAGTTAAAATCTTGTTTAGATTTAGATTGGATTTATCCTAAGAAAACCGAATTTTATTGTTGGATTTATCCATGGAAAAATTCAGATTTTTTGGTTAAGGATAAGGGAAAATATCTTTTCCTAATCCAATTCAAATTCAGAGAATCACCTCATGCAGGTCTATAAATAGAGGTCCTGCCACTCCAGTTCTCTCAGACCACAGACTCTCAGGTGAGCAGGCTTATTGTTGCACAGCTCATCGTGACAATAAGGTTCTTTAGAGATCTGGGTGGTCGGAAGAAGACTAGCAGTGCTAGCATACCGATCGAGGTTCAGAATGCCCACACACTCAGCCATTTGGGAATTGAAGAATAGTAGAGAAGGCTAGTTGGTTGAAGCCTCCGGTCATTCTCCTCCTGCAAGATTGGCGTCCTTGAGGTATGAGTTTTAATTGTTGTTGGTTTATTGTATATGGCATCATGAGATATTTAACGATCTAAAAATTTTTATTGTTCCGCTGCGCCACTCTGATACGTTTTTACCGATTTATTTTCCTACAGTAACCCCGTTCAACTTTCTGTATTTGATGCACCTTCTCAATGTTCAGTCCTTCTTCTTCACGGATGGTGTAGGTGCTCTCTAGGGTGAACAGCTCTGTCGAATGAATCCCTTGTCTATTTAGTCTGCCAGCTGGGCTCGGAGCTCCTTTAGCTTTGCAGAGCCCATTCTGTATAGGGCCTTGGAGATGGGGGCTGATTCTGGTAAACGTTCAGTCTCGAACGAGATCCCGCGCTCTGGTTGGAGTCCTGTAAGATCTTCTGGAAATATCTCCATGAATTCCATGACTATCGGTACGTTGTCGGGTCCTATCTCTATTCCTTGAGTCTTATCTGCTATGAATACTAGGAAGTCTGTGTATCCACTGGATAGCATCTCGCGAGCCTTCACTGCTGATATCATCGTCTTTGGTTGCTCTGGTGATAAACCCTTGTAGATGAACTTTTCACATCCAATTGGTTCGAAAACGATTTTCCGCCTTCAACAGTTTATGACAACACTGTGTCCTAAGATTTTTTTTTTTTAGCAGAATCTGATGATGCAACGAATGGGTGGCTCCAGAATCAAGTAGAACTAACGCATCAAAGTTGGCGATAGTAAGCTGGCCTGTCACCATTGCAGAAGTTACAGCTTCAACGTCACTCCCCGTGTAAGCATAGATTCTCCCTTAGCTATCTGAAGCTTTCAGTATACCTTGTGTGATTGAAGGCTCTTCGATCCTGGTCTGGTTGGTGTGAAGTTGATTATTCCTAGTGTGGGGTTGATTCTGCAGGTTGGAGTGGCAAATTTTTTTTTTGGCATAGTGGTCTTCCTTGCCATAGATGAAACAACCACTTGCTCTCTGCTTGAATTCTCCTGGGTGCCTCTTTCCGCATCTCGTGCACGTCGAGTATTGGCTGTCATTCCTTCCTGGTCGTCTCTCTTCTAGGGAAATTCTTCTGTGAATCTTGATTGCCTTAATTCCCCTTTTCTCTTGTTGTTGTTATGGGAATGCCTACTATTCTGGCCGGTTCCCACATTCTGCCCTCTGTATTGTGACTCGGGGTTCTGCTTCTCCTGAGCCTACTCGGCTTGCGTTTTCTCCTCCTTTCGTGCCTTAAAGTTCTACATCTTTCGCTCCTTATCATGAACCGACCAGTACTCAGCTCAGATAGTCTTGCTGACACATTCTGCTAGTGTCGCTGGTCCGTGGCTTCCGCTACAGACCTAAACTGTGATTTCCGTTCTGAACATCTTCAGCATTCGTCTGACTCTCTCCTTTTGGTCGGTACCAAATCTGGACAAAGTTGAGCCAACTGCTCAAACTTCTTGACTGCCTCCATAACAGTCATACTACCTTGGTGCAGGTTGTCGAACTCGTCTTACTGCGCTACTAGTGCTTCCTCGTTGAAGTACATCTCCTTGAATTCCTCAATGAAATCGCTCCAGCTCATCCCTCTTATGTTCCTCCTAATGGTTACCATCTTCCACCACTAACGCGCCTTATTGCGCAGGGTGAAGGATGTGCATATCACTTTCTTTCTCTATCTGTTAACCCTATAAAATCCAAGATTACTTGGATATCCGTTAGCCAATCATCGGCCTCTATAGGGATGGTGATTCCTAAGAATTCTAACGCTTTCATGCGTCGGAATCTCTCATACAAGTGGCCTTCCCTAGGGATTGGCAGAAAACAATTGTTGCTACGAAAGCAGCCATTACTATGGGTGCTAGTGCTTTCTGAGCTGGAGGAGCTGCTCGCTCCCTCAGAGTTTTTGGGGCTACTAGAGCCTCCTGTGCTGGCATCTCTACTGACTGTGGTGCCTGGGGTTGCTGGTCTAGCTGTTCCCTAAGCTGGTTTAGCTCCCGTTGCTGGTTCTCTATCATCTCTCGCATGGCTGCGATCTGTGCTATCAACTTATCCTCTCGGGATGCTGGACTTAACTAAGCTCTCGTTCTTGCCATGTTTTCCTATGTAACCCTATCGTACAGTGGGAAAGAAAATATAAGTCTCTTAAATTCTGTACTTGGGACTCGTATCACATATCATTTTCTTTCCTACTTAACAATCTTACTTAAACATTATAGATATAAATATACACACTATATCCACCTTTCTTTCTCTCATACTGTGATGTTCAATACAATTATCGCATTGTATTGGGACATCGTCTGAGTGCTAGGATTCGTCCTGCACTTCCTGTCATATCATACTCACACTGTGGAAAAAAATTTATATCTGGCCCCTAGGGCAAAGCTTTACTACTTATCTCATAATATATTTCACATAATATATATACATATATTCAAGATTCCAGCTCAGCGGGAGTGACACACACTTCCCCTATATGATCCCAACAAGTATATTATGCTACAACTGACAGGGGAGAGCTACTGCTTCCCTCTATATATTTTCATAACTAACATTCTCGCTACTATTGGAAGGACAATCCTGATTCAGTATTAGACATCTCCTCATCGTCACTATCACTGAGTGAGTACTCCTCTGGGTTCTCTTCTTCTTAGTCGAAACTGACCTCGTCATCGCTGGCTATGATGACTTGGGGTTCATACATCCCCATCTATTCATCATTACTAAAGCGGTTGGGGATCTCCTCTCCCTCATCGTCGGGATGGGCGTCGGAAAGAGTCTCGTTATCTTCCTCTTTCATGGGGTGTTCGGGAGACATACGGGCTGGTTCGGGGTTCTTCATCGGCTCCCTATTGCCCTTGTGTACTTCTGGTTGGTGCTCAGCCATGAACTCTTCATCGGCCAGTTGGGGTGCTGGTTCTACCGGGTCACCCTCCATAATGGCGACTGCTATAATGCCTTGGGCTTGTGTAGGGTTCCCGGGGTTGAGCACTTTTCTCTCGGCGTTCACTATCTCCTTGATAAGGCTTACTAGTCCTGCTTGATTGCTCTTCTAATTCTGTTTGGCAAGGTCTCTTTCTCTCTTTGGGTCTTCTCCTGTCTTGATCCACTTTTGTCTTGGCATGTATTGTGCAAGTCCATATCGGTTCCTTGTAGCAAACAGCATATGTTAGAACTGTATCGCCGGACATCAGCTGCAGTCTTTCAGTCCGATGAACAAATTCTCGTATATCCATAACTCTAGAGAACTTAGGCGGTTTCACTCCCTGCTTGCCCATAGAGAAAAACTGGGGCTGATGCTGGACTGCTCTCAGAGATTGGCTCGATCGTGGTATGGCGAAACTCGACACAGTTAAGAGCTCATCCTGGTCATAAGGATCCCGATACACACGAGAGTATCTTCCTAAGAGATATCAACAGCCAACAGGACTCAGTTATCCTGGTCAATGGCGTACAATCGGGGAATCACTTTGATAATGTGAAACCAGTCCTGACATTCTCATAGAGTGCAGGAGTACTGTTTGCCACTCGAAACTTAGTGGACAACTAGCTCTGAAGATCGGTACAACTAGAACAGCAATCCATGTTCTTTCTCTGAGCAATTCTCTAGCACTGCATGGTCATGATTTTTTCGTATAATGATCTCAGCATCTTTTCATCTTATCCTCGCCATCATAGATTTCGTTGTTTCATTACTATAAAATGTTATCTTCAATAGATAAACATTTACCGACTAAAAATAAAACTAACTTACTTGGACAGATGAGGTAGGCATGCGGTGATGTGAGGTAGGATGGCAGGAAACCGCTCTGATACCAACTGTGACGCCCCATGCCCTCAGCGGCCTGGACCATCACTGAAAACTATTACTTGCTTCTTTAGCTTTTACTTATACTTCCTCTTTAAAACCGATACTTAAACTTGCTGAATTTAATAGCATAAATTTAGAAGGATTTTTTTTTTAATATACCCATACGTATTTACTATTCACGTACGTATACTATTAAAATGCGGAATTTGAAAAACATAAGGATTTCAATTATACATACACACTTATATACTTGTTTATCTAATTAATATTCACTAGACACTATTTAAATATACTATTCATACATATACTGTTTACTGTTCTAAAATACCAATTAATCTTTACTATTTAAAATACTATTTAGCTGTCACCGTTCAAAATACTATTTACTCATACTGTGCGGAAAAATACTCGCGGTGTATCCATAACCTCATCCTCACATCCACCTCCGCCACCATCATCGACCCCTAGTGTTTGCGCTATAGGAAGCTTACCTACAGCATGAACACACTCCGTGAGCTTTATGCCCAGTAAGTACAACATGTTAACTGCAAAACACGTTTAAAACATAGCACATACTTAAAATCCTAAGCATGACATATATCACTTAATAAATCACATACCATTTAACCATATCACATATCAGCTCACATATCATGTCATCACATAACATGTCATAACACTGAATATAAAACTTCACATACTTTATGCATGACGGAAGCATCGTGTACTGTATGCACTCTACTGAAAAAAGAAAGCATAGCGAACTATAACTAATGCATGGTCCGGTTATGTTCATTTATGCATCAAACTTCTCTTTTCTTTTCTTGTCCATTTAGGGCCCATGTGTCAGTACCGTGTGCGCGCAGACCAACGGTAACGCCCGAGGTCAACTAATGCCGAAGAGCCATCAACTGATGCTCAACTTTTGGCCTTAACTTTCTTTAACTAGAAACCCCTTCGACTGAAGGAGCCGGTACGACACACCTACTTGTTTCCATCTTGTTTAACTGTTCTAGCCATACGCTTCTCTAAGTTATCCCCAATCCTATGCGGTAGGGATCTATGGCTTCTATCTTGTTCTTTCATCAATCTACTCGATTGTGAAACTATATGCTCTTATGTATGCTCTGCAGCATCGTGCGCAAGATACATACTTAAAACACTGGAAAAGCATCATTTTAAATTCATTTTATCCATGCTGTAGGCGGAGTTGTACTTACCTGTCATCAGACAGTTTATACTCTCGCCTTCGTCGCAATACAGGTACCTCCCTGTAATCATAATACATTTCGTTAACATTTACTCTTAGGTCACTATGGTCATTAGTGACTAATAAAAACTCTATCGTTAGTGATACCGATCCTTGTCAGTATTAATTGCTCTCTTCTTAGGAATTTGATTTTCTAATCATTATTAATTAATTTATTTACCCAATAAATTAATTAACATCGCTCTTAGGTCACTCTATCGTTAGGAACTAATAAACTTATCGTTGTGTGGTACCGATGCCTATCGGTACCCAACTGCTCTACTTTGAGAAATTTGATATCTAATTTTTAATCGTGCTTGATTAATTTGTCTACTTGACAAATTAATCACTGTCTCTCACTATCCCATTCCGACTTGGTCCTTGACTGGCTAACCGACCAGTCAACTAACTGAATACCTCTCGTATGACCATTTAGCCTGTCGGGTTACCGTTACCGATGTAATCGCCCCAAATTTTATACTTAGATCACACCCGTCCCTCGGGTGGCACTATTCTGATCTAGGGGTCGTTTTCTTACATTTCGAGATTTCTAATTGGGCGGTTCACTAATCCTGTAAACGTCCGTCCTTCTTTCCTGGACCTAGGCCATCGAAGGGGCTCGGTTTCCCATCCCGATCACATTTTCACCCCTCGTTTCCTAAAATACCCCTTTGTGCCGTTTTAGAAATTTCGGCAGCATTTCCGCTTAATTTTTGGGTTTTTGGCATTTAGGAAACGCCTCAAAACCATCTAACCTATTCTAACCTGCCATGTACTAAACCAGAGGCCTAATTTTGCATAAAAGCTCCGCTTTTTACGTAAAAATATTCACATTTCCTCACATTCTTTTTTTCGACATTTCATCCCTTTTTCTTACAATTCCTCAAGTCAGTAAACCATAATTAATACATAATTATTTCTAATAATAAATTGAGGGATCAAGGGATCAAAACCACTACTAAAATCGTTCCTGTCGGCAGTCGGGTGAACCATTCGATCTCGATCGCACAATCTTTGAATCATCGTTCTCCACTTTTGAAACTCCGGTTTGCAAATCCGATGTCGTAGATGTGTCCGGAACGTCAAAAATAGGCCAACGGGCCATTCTTCAATTTTCGGTCTCCGGGTCGCCATTGACCAGCGTTGACCACGGCGGCGATGGGAGTGGCGACCGCCATCTTGAAGAGCTCGACGAAAGGAACCCATTGGTGGTGTCAATTTCACCAATCGAGGCTCCTATCACCGGAAATCGGCCCTCGAAAATTCGGTGATGGCGGCGGTGTTAGATCTTCATTTTCCGGCGTTGTTGCCCAAAATTGATTTGGGTCTTTTGATCTACGTGTTGTTCTGAGCATTTTGATACCGACCTTGCAACTCAACTCCGTCGAAATAGCGAGATTCGACGGTGGCGATGGCGAACCTTGGGCGGCATGATCCGGCGTTGACGTGAAATGAAGCCTGAGTTTTGTTCTATTCTTCACCACGAATCCATTGGGACCAGAATCATGGCATTTGGACGTCAGACGGTGGAGAAATCACGGTTTGAAAAATTCAGCCACCGACGGCTTTAGGCGGCGCGTGCGGCGTTCTCCGACGTCGGTTCCATCGACTCGGCACACTGTTGGACTCAGCTCGTCGAGAGCTTTCCAATGGTGCCGGCAGTGTCAAAAACGGAGGCCGGATTCGATGGTCGGTCACTGTTCATCTTCGTGTGGTGTGGGGGAGAAAAAGATAGGAAAAAAAATAATGGGGGGCCTTTTTACAAAAATCTAAAAATTTCGACCCCTTTATACTAATTTTTTGAAAAATTTTAAGATAGGCTATACTGACTAATTTGGACGTGCTGAACCCAAATATATCAGTCTTATATCAAGAAAAGGTCATCTTGACCAATTTCTTGATACTGTGGTTAGGCCTACACTGTGTTGACACTACACACGCATAACGAGGCGTTTTCGCGTGAAATTTCAAACACAGTCTCCCTTGACTAATTTGGACGTGCTGATTTCAAATTTATCAATTTTACATCCATCTGAGGTCTTCTAGACTAGTTTTCGGGATCTATATGTTCCCATCTCGAAAAACGTGTCAGGTGCCCGATTGACTAATTTGGGCGTCCTGAGTCTAAATATATCAGTTTCGGGGGGAGAAAAGGTCGTCTTGACCCTTATCCCGATACTGCGTATCTTTTAAACAAAATCTACATTTTGTGCTCACTTGACCAGATTGAACCTGCTGACTATTAATATGTCAATTTTATGTCAGATTAAGGCCGTCTTGGCCATTAACCTGACACTGCGTTTCTCACTATTCACTAATCACTATTTACTGTTCACTTTTCACTATCTGACTGATTAATCTGAGCGTTCTGACTTTGATTTTGTCAGTCTATGGGCGAGAAGAGGTCATCTAGACCACTTTTCTTGATACTGTACATCTATTAGGGCAATTATCACTGCTGCGCTCAGATGACCAGTCTGAGCGTACTGATGAATAGCTCATCAGTTCTGTATCATGAAATGGTCGTCTAGATCGGTTTCTTGATATTGCGTGTCTCAACGCATACTCACATAATAGGGTGGACCGATTTCACTGTCGGTTGCCCCTTTCACTGTATGAATAGTAATTAAACGTTACTATTCCCATTTAATTCATTCAACTGAAAAGCACACTGTGTTTATTACATCATTACATAGTAATTAATTTTCATAATTCATGAGAGTCATTACAGTGGCTCTCGGCTCATTACACAGCGTTCTACACGGACTCTTACGCGTGCGTGTGCAACGCAACACGGGCGTGTACATTTCAGACACAGAGATGTACTAGTTGAGACTACTCAACACGACCATGTCTTTGAAATACATTCATCTATCTGAGCGGTACACAGCCTCTTACACGATCGTGTACTTGACCGTGTTACACTACATGACTATGTACACTCACACGGCTATTAATAGATACACAGTCCGAATGGCACACGGTCACTCACACGGCTATGTACCTGACCGTATTACTTAAATTGTACTAAAAGACATTAAATTATGTCCATTTTATTCCTTAATGACTTGTTACATGGTAAGCAGGTGTCATGAAAATGGCGGTCATTACAAGAAGTTACCATTAATTGAATTCTCATACAATAATAGTTACCAAGCTTCCATAGGCATGGCACCTTATGAGGCTCTTTATGGACGGAAATGCAGATCGCCGATACACTGGTATGACCTGTGAGAGAAACAACTACATAAGATAGATTCTATACGAGAAACTTCCGATGCTGTTGTAAGAATTCATCGTCAAATGAAAATTGCGCAAAGTCGACAAAAGAGTTATGCGGATAAGAGGCGGAGATCCTTGGAGTTTGATGAAGGAGACTTCATGTTTCTTAAGGTATCGCCTATGAAGGGGATTATGCGTTTCGGTAAGAAGGGGAAACTGAGTCCAAGATATATCGGACCTTATGAAATTATTGAACGCATTGGAAGGGTTGCTTACAGATTAGCGTTACCTCCCGAATTGTCGGCAGTGCAGAATGTATTTCATGTGTCGATGCTGAGAAAGTATGTACCAGATCCATCCCATGTGTTGAAGCATGAACCTGTTGAGATCCAGGAGGATTTGACATATGAAGAACAACCTATTCGAGTACTGCTCGTGAAGAGAAAGTACTGAGGAATAAGATAATCCCACTAGTGAAGATTTTGTGGAAAAATCATAACATTGAAGAAGCTACGTGGGAATGAGAAGATGAGATGACGAGTTTATACCCCCACTTGTTCTAATTTTCGAGGACGAAAATTTTATAAGGAGGGGTGAATGTGACAACTGGGAAATTCTGGCATTCTCGGAAGAAAATGTACAAATGTATGTATATAAAAATTTATACTATTTAAAGAGTGAAATAAATAAATTTATATTGTTCAGAATGTATTAAAATGTTCTAACAATACTGACGAGTAAGAATTCAGTGTTGATAAAATTCACTAAATTGAAACAGGTGGAACGGTGCCAAAAACGGCATTGAAAACCCTAACCGGTGCATTATGGTGCACGAAAAGATGAAAAACTTCCGGGATTGATTTTGATCAAATGGAAGTAGTATAAATTGGTCCGACTACACAAGAGACCTCAGGAACCCGCCGAGACGATTTTAGGAAAATTTCAGCTCGAACCGACATCGGTCAAAAAGTAGTCGAATTAATGTGAATAGTAAAGTCAAAGTCAAAGTTTTACTTTGCATTTATGACATCATAAAGCCATTTATTAAATGATTTAAATTTGATGGTTGGTGACATTAATGGCCAAGATTGATTTGCTTTTTGATCTAAAGGCTTAGATTTGGCCAAAATTAGCCAAATTTATTTTTGTGAAAATATGGAAAGAAATGGCATGAAAGGTGTTGAATTTTCATTGGTTGGAAGCTAAATTAATTGGCTTCTTTGTCACTTAAGTCGTAAAATGGATACAAAGGTACCCATAGCCTTTCCAAAGCCAAAACAAAGAGAAAAAAATTTCTAAGTGATTCCAAGAGCAAGCCATGAGCAACCAAGAGGAACCAAGCCAAAATTTCAAGTTTTCTTCACAAAAGTGGTATCAAACTCTTCATTAAAGTCAAGGGAAGCAAGAAATCAAGGTAATCATCTTTGGGTTGAAAATTTTCTTACTTTTTCATTGAAAAATCCGTGGGTTTGATGGCTTGAAGAATGAGAAAATTTGTGATTCATTTGGTTGATTTGGTGCCTGGGTTTTGTTAATGGTTTGATTAGAAGAAAAACCATGTATTTTGTTTAAAGAAAAAACAAAGTTTTGGTTGGTTTTTCAATGGTAAAACCGTGGGTTACCTTGTGTGTTTGATGATGGATTGTCGTTGGTTAAGTGTTGTAATGCTTTAAATCATGTTTTGGTTAAATGGAAAGCATGATTTGCATGGTTATAAAGCTTGGAAAAATTTTGGTATCAAACTTCCCTAATATGGCCGTGGGGTGTAATTAGGGTTTGGTGAACATTTTTGCATGATTAACTTGATGTTGGGACAGTTTAAATCATGCATTTAATTATGAAAATGATGGTTATGTGGTTGAAAGCATGAAACAAAAATTTGGTGCATGTTTTACCTAAAATGGCCGTGGGGTATGAATGGTGAAAAACCCTAAGAATTGTGTTGTAAAATGCATGGAAAATGGCTTGAAAATGTGCTAGGTAATAGCCTTTGAATAGCCTAAAATGTGGCTGAAAATTTGAAAAGTTTTGGTTAGGTTTTGAGTATGAAAACCGTGGCTAAACCTAAGGGTAAAATTGAAAAAATTTTTGTGGAATGTGGTTCAAAATGTGAATTGGAAATTTTGTGAGCTTTTATGTAAAAGTTTGGGAAACTTTTACATAATATAGGACTTTGGTATAGTACGTGGCAGGTACATATGGTTCGAGGCGTACCTAACGCCGGTAGCCTTAAATTTACGCCGAAATGCTGCCGAAATTTTGAAAACGGCATTTGGGATAAAAAAGGAATTAAAAAATAAAAGTTTAGAGTCGGGTCGGTAACCCGAGCCCCTAAAGGAAAATTGAGTAAGGGAAACCTAAGGGGTGGTTCATGAATAGTAACCCATCCCCTTAAAGGTGTAAAACGTGAGTGAAACTGAAAAACCAACCCCGAGGGGGGGCGTTTTTTAGAAACAAAGTAAAGGTCCGAGTCGGGTATGGAAAATACGAGCCTCGGAGACCTAGATCGGGAAAGTCTAGATGAACATTTTAAATAGTAGTAAAACGTCCATTTGAGGCTCCGAAACGATAAAAAATCACTAAACCGACGTAAGGGTCGGAATAGTACTTTCCGAGGGTAAGGAAGGTAAAAAATGGAAATAAAATAGAAACGAACCTGGTAATAAATAGAAAAGAGTCAGAAAAGTTCCTGAGAGCCAAAAGTGCGGCCTGGATTGAGAAAATTCCGTCACGGGCATAATTGTAATTTTGCCAAAATATAGAGGCAAAATCATAATTTTGTAAAAGTTGAGAAAAATGGGGAAAATGATAAATAAAGCATAAAAAGTTATAAATAGGTTTTATTTAAGCTTTTTAACCAAAAAAAAAAGCCATAAATGGAAATGAAATTAACAGACAAGGTTTTATCTGTAGGATCCCAAAATCGACCTACAAGGAGAGCGATTAAAGATCCAGAAAGGAAAAGGAGAAGAAGCGGATAAAGTAAGTTCAGACATTTACTTGTCTGCAACATGTAGCATTATTATTGCTAACTTTGATGTACTAACTATAAGTTAGGTACATATGTGCTACGGGCACTATTATAGAATAGAGAGAGAGACGAAATGTGCTACGGGCACTATTGAAAATGGGACACATAATAATTGTGCTTCGGGCACTAGAGCGAGATTAATGAAACTCACTCACATGAAATTAAAATGTGAACCATTCCTAACCACGGGGCAATATGAAGTCACCGGGTTAGAACTTTAAAAAGTCGGTAATGAAACCACTTTTGGCGTACCAGCCTTCCGTACAGGGAGGTAAATTTTGCCTTCGGGGCTATGATGATGAGATTAAGGCTGTGGAGGTTAGCACTAATGTACCGCTCCCAGTCATGCGCACTAAAATGGTACTGCCAACTTGAGCTCAAAAGCAGAACATAATTAAAGATAATTACCTAAAACTGAAACTATGCCATAATTGAGCATAAGACAGTTTCGTGAGAGTACTAACACCGTGGTTGATGTACCATTGATATACTGTGTTGTGGTCAAAATTACTATTTATGATGAATAGTAGTCAATATTACTATTCATGATGAATAGTCTATTTATATAAATTCTATTTCTTGCATGTTTAAACTTACTGAGCCTGTAGCTCACCATTTTTGCTTATGTTGCAGGTAAGCAAACAACTCATTAGTTTTGTATGGCTGGATGGCGGATGGGATAGCGAGTGTCAAATGGGATAGGAGGCCAAGGGATATGGTCCTGCCAGAGTCTTTCCTCTGAGAGATAACAGAGAAAGGAAAGAGAAACAGTTCTTTTGTAATAATATATATTTTACGAAAGTACTGTATTATGTAAATTACTTTGTACTTGAAAACAAAGTACTTTGTACTTGAAAACAAAGTGATTAGTGGATAATGTTTTACATGATGCGCTATGTAAAAAAAAAAAATTCCCTAAAAACATCATGTTTAAAGAGAGATAGATTAGCCGGCGACCCATAAGAGTACAATCTATCGCAGTTAGCTATGAAGCTTAACTGTAATAGTATTGTATGATCTCTACGAAAGGTGGGCCGCCACATTTCTTTTCTTTCATTTGTATTTCATAAATCATTTCTTTCTTAACGTAACTTTTCTATAGTGTGAATTATGTTAGTCACACTTTAGTACATATAGCACTCACATATATGAATTTCATATAACACTTAAACATAAACCTAACATAACATATCAGTTCATGTTGCAGACAAATAAATGCTTGAACTTACTACACATATCATATAGGCATAAAATAACATGTTAGTTCATGTTGCAGACAAATCACATGTTTGAACTTACTACATAGAACATAACACATAACATGACCAGTCCGTTCATGTTGCAGTCAATTAAATGCTTGAACTTACTACACATATCATATAAGCATAAAATAACATGTTAGTTCATGTTGCAGACAAATCACATGTTTGAACTTACTACATAGAACACATAATTCATAACATGACCAGTCCATTTATGTTGTAGTCAATTAAATGCTTGAACTTACAATACTTGCTAGCATCTCTTTTCTTGCTTCCTTGGTCCGCAGATGTCTCTTCATCTTGTCTGGTGCGGATCCCTATAACCGAAATAATAACGGTTATTTTCCATGCTTCTTTTGTATATAAAACTTAATAAAACGTAAAAATTCTACGTTTCATTTGTCGATCATAAACTTAAGGATCTAATATCCTAGTTATAACTTTTCTGCTAACTCTTGACAAAATTACTATTTTGCCCCTAGCGGGATTTTTCATCATAATATTACATTTCTTTGATTCACAACTTAGTTTTTGGCCCTTAGAATCTTAAATAAACCATTCTAAGTCCATTAGGATCCTTTTCTATCATTCTTGAAATTTTTAGTCAAAATGACCGTTTTGCCCCTGATGGGTCTTTGAGTCCTATCATTCTCATTTTATTGCTTAGACTGAACTTTCTAAGCCCAAAAATCATCAAATAGTTCTTCTTAGGCTTTACTAAATTTTATGGCCTTATTCGCCACACTTTCTTGGTTTACTATTCATCGACTCTCAGGTGGTACTATTCCAACCCTCGGTCGTTAATCCTTTATTTTTCAAGCCTAGGTCACCCAAAGGGCTCGGGTTTCCATCCCGACCTCGTTTTTACCCTTTGGTTCCTAAAATACTCTTCTGTGCTATTTTCCAAATTTCGACAGCATTTCCACTTAATTTTTGGGTTCCCGATGTTTAGGAAATGCCTCGAAACCATCTAACCTAATTCTATTCTACCACGTACTATACCAAAGGCCTATATTTTTACGTAAAAATTCAACTTTTACATAAAAATCTTTACATTTTACACATTTTCTCATTTGACTATTTTTCATACACGTAGTCCATTTTTCTTACAATTTCCCATTCCAAAATACATAATTCATATATACTCATTCCAAAACATAAATTTTAGGAATGGAGGGACCGAAGTCACTACCAGAATCGTCCTACTGGTGATCGAACGAACTGTTCGGTTTCGCACGGATAAACTTTAATTCTCCGTTCTTTGCTTTTGAGACTCCATCTTGCAATTCCGACGCCGTGGATGTGTCCGAAACGTTGAAAATAGGCCAACGTGCCATTCTTCAATTTTTGGTCACCGGTCGCCGTTGACCGGCGTTGACCGATGGCGACGGTGGCAAATGAGTAGCCCATATTGAAGAGCTCGACGAGAGGAATCCATTGGTGGCCTCAATTTCATGTTTGGAGGCCCCAATCACCGGAAAATCCGCTCGAAAGCCACGGCCACGGCAGCGACAGTGGAACTCTGTAGTGCCAGAATTTTTTCCCGAAATTAGTTGAGGGGTTTTACTCCCTACAACCCCTTGACCATGTCTGTACCGGTGGCTCTCTTCAATTTGGCCGGAATCGACGAAAATCAACGGTGGCTCCCACGGTGGTGACGGTGAATTTCTCGAAGTTTGGTCGGCACGATACGGCGGTTGTTGCCGTGAACCACCACATGGGTTTTGTAGTACTCTTCACCACGAACCTTTTGGGACTAGTTTCATGAGAAATAGTGGCCAGATGGCGGAGATATAACCATTTGAAATTCACGACTCCGGTGAGCTTCGAGCGGCGCGTGCGGTGCCATGCGGTAGCCGTTCCGTCGAGTTGACCCACCGTTGAACTCAGCTCGGCGAGAGCATTCCAACGAGACTGGCAGTGCCAAAAACGAACACCATTTTCGATGGTCAGTTACTGTTCATTTCGTGTAAGGGAATGAAAGAGAAAATGAGGGAAAATTATGGGCTTGTTTTTAAAATTTCTGATTTTTCGCCCTTTATATACTTTTTCGCCCAAAATTTCAACATGAGCTATCTTGACTAATTTGGGCATGCTGAACCCAAATATATCAGTTTCATTTTGATCTGAGGTCATCTTGACCAGTTTCCGATACTGCGAATTCCCGGTCAAAAATTACCTTTATGCTCAATTAACTAATTTGAGCAAACTCATAGGTTATACTGACTAATTCGGATGTGTTGATTTCAAATTTATCAGTTTTATGTCCATCCAAGGTCTTCTGGACCAGTTTTTGGGATCTGTGTAACCCTATCTCGAAGAACGTGTCAGGTGCACGATTAACTAATTTGGACGTCCTGAGTTTAAATATATCAGTTTCGGGACAAGAAAAGGTCGTCTTGACCCTCATCCCGATACTGCATACCTCTCAACAAAAATCTACATTTTGTGCTCAAATGACTAATTTAAGCATGCTGATTCTAAATATCTCAGTTTTATATCAAGAAAAGGTTATCTTGACCAATTTCTTGATACTGCATATCTGTCGGTCAAAAATTACATTTTATGCTCAATTGACTATTTTGAGCATACTAATTCTAAATATATCAATTTTATATCAAGAAATGATCATTTTGACCAATTTCTTAATACTGTGTATGACACACACACTTATACACATAAAATCACTACATTTCACATCTTAAACACGAATTTCATCGTGTACATTCCATATACTAATTTTTCAAGAATGATGAAATTTTTAGATTGTCACAGAAGCCTTGACTCTCCCCCTTCATTGAGCTTAAGTTTCTTCAAAGTTCAGTGCCAAAATCTTAAGCAAAGTCCTTCCTAAGTAAGTGTTGAGTAACATAGCAAGGTAAGCTTGAAATTTCAAGCTTTTCTTTGGTATTTTGAAGAAGAAATCCGTGGCTATGTTGAGTAGAAAAGAATGAGAAAAGTTTAGTTCAAACTTTGTTGTTTAAGGTTAATTAGTTGGCATGATAGTTAAAGAGTAATTTAGAAGCTTGAAACAAGAAGTTTTCGTGTTAGTTTTATGAGGAACCCGTGGCTAAGTGTATGGGTTCAAGGAATTTCAAGTTTGGTTTAATTAAATTGTTTTTTTAAAGTGTGTTTTGATATGTAAAACAACTAGAAAGAAAGTTTGAAAGCTTAAAACCAAAGTGGGATTCGGTTTGTTTCAAGAAAAATCGTGTATGTTACTAGGGTTTGGAAAGAATTTTGAGTTAGTTTTGGTTGATTTAAACATGTGTGTTGATGTGTACGATGTCTAAAAACAAAAGTTAAAAAGTTTGAAACAAAATTTTGTAAGGCTTTCTAAAGGGAAACCATGTATACCTAGTGTGAAGAACATGTAAAAATCATGTGATTTTAGTGTTGTAGTAAGTTAGAATTATGTAGAAGATAAGCTTGTATAAGTGGTTGAATTGAAAACCAAAGTTTGGTTAGGGTTTAGCATAAAACCCGTGGCATCCAAGTGAGATTTTAACAAGAATTTTAGTTGGTTTTGGTATTGAATATGCCTTAAAAACCATGTTTATAAGTGTAAGAAAGAATGCTTGAATGAAAGAAAATTTTGGTGTTGGAAACCTAGACTAAAACTGTGGCCTAAGTGATTGAAAAACAAAGATTTTGTGTGTGAATTGTACAATGAAAGTGTGGAAAGTTTTTACGTAAAAGTTTAGAAACTTTTACATAAAATAGGCCTCTGGTATAGTACGTGGCAGGTTTAGATTAGGATAGATGGTTTTGAGACGTTTCCTAAACGCTGGAAACCTAAAATTTAAGCAGAAATGCTGCCGAAATTTTTAAAGCGGTATTAAGGGCATTTCAGGAAATGAGCTATAAAAATATGCTCGGAAATGAAAACCGAGATCTCTCGGTACCTTAGAGTTTGAAGTAAGAAAGCAAGTCTAGCAGAATAGTAAACCGACCCCTAAAATCTAAAATGCCGAGTGGACAGGAAAAAAATAACGTCAAGGGCATTTTGGGTAACAAGGGTAAAGTTTAGGGTCGTGATGGAAAAACCCGAGCCCCTCAGAGACCTAAGTCGGGAAGAGAATAAGGAACATTTTTGAAAAGCTCATTTGAAGCTCCGAAACGCTAGAAAAATAAGCCACGACCTCAAGGGTTGGAATAGTATCACCCGAGGAAGGGGTGACAAGTAAATAGTGTAATCGCAACAATTAAGTTATAAAAATTTGCCGAGACCTAGAAAAGATTGTTTTAAGATTTTAGGGACTCAGAAAATCCCGCTTAAGCACCAAAATGAGAATGTTACTGTGACGTCCCCTGATTCCGACCAGCCGCAACCGTTATGAATCGACTCTACGGCCAGCCAAGACCGCTCGCGTGTCGAATCTGGGCCGTCAGTTTTAAACTCTTTTTCTCACAATACTTAATTATCAGGGCCTAAAATTTCACCCATAGTTTTTTTTTCTTTAATACATACTTTCTCTTAAGAAAACTAGATAAGAAAGCCATGTAATATGCTAACTTTTATACGTCTTAATAAAGTACAACATAATATACAACATATAATATATATATGTACTCTATATTTTGTTTCCAAACACATTTTCTTCAACTTAAAAAGCTCAGCGGAAAACTTATGGTAGGACCAAGTCCACGGTGAGTTCCTTATCCCCTTGACACGCTCGCATCCTGTCGCCATCCAGAAATCTACTGGACAGTTTTCTTACCTGCAACATGAACAAACTGGTGAGCTAACAGGCTCAGTAAGTTCAAACATGCTTAGTAAGAATCATACTGATTCAAACCCACTAAAAACTCAATTTCCTATTAATAGACTATTCACATAAATAGTACTATTCATTATATATAGTGACTTTGACCTTTGACTGATAAATAGTAACAGTTACACTAACTGGGTATTATTCACTTTACCCTAACGGGATACTATTCACATATCCTAACCGAAATTACAACACTTCAGCGTAAACTTCGGTTATGCTCAATTATGATTTTTATCATTTTATTGATTGTTCATTCTCTATTTAATTTCTAGTTTAGAGCTCTGTTTATGGCAGTACCAATAATTATTAACGTGTTGACTGAGAGGTCTAAAGAGCGACCTTAGAACATCGGCCTCCATAGCCCTGATATCCTCGTAGGATCTGAGAAAAACCTCCACCACTATGTTGAAGGGGCGGTACGCCTTAATAGTTTCATTACCATCTTTCAATTTATAGTCTTGATCAAGTGATATTAATCATCACCTCAAGGTCACTAACCTCTATTACCCGTAGGTATTACTTATTCTCATTATCTGGGATATGTTATTCTAACTAATCCCCAAATGTCTATAAGACTTTATATCTAGTGTACATCTAGTACAGATTAAATCAACACAGTGTTTCATTTTGCAGACACGAAAATGCTTGAACTTACCAATACTGCGCTAGTGTCCACTTTCAGAACTCCTCCACAGTTGTATCTCTATTTTGGGTTCCTACAACCATTATATTGTCTGTTAATACCCTATTTTAATTATCACTTTAAATATACATTTATTTCACTTAACAATTCAACACATTTAAATTTTGTTTGTGGTACACGGTCTATAACACGCCAGTGTTCCAGCCCGTGTACCTTTAGGGTTTACTCTACATGGCCATGTTGTTTACTATCTAGCCGTGTTACTATACACAGCTTGATACATACCCGTGTTAAGCCCGTGTACCTCTCGGGTTGAAAAATTCTTTATGTACACGACCGTGTATTTCTTCTACACGCCCGTGTTCTTCAAAATTTTTAGATTTTTAACTCTAAAACCTTTATTTTGAGTCTTAGAATTTTATATAAGTTATTCTAGGTCTTTTAGGGTCCTTTCCGAGCCTTTCAAAAATTTTTAGTCAAAATGACCATTTTGCCCCTAACGGGTCTCGGAACCGTAACTATTCCGTTCTATCATTTTTCTCAAATTTTCTAAGCCTAAATATTTTAAAATAATATTCGCTAGGCTTCTGTATCATTTTACAGCTTAAATTACTACAAAATCTCAATTTCATTTTTCCCGACCCTCGGTTACTATTCATCTGTCACCTAGGGTCGTTTTTTTCATTTTTCGAGCGTTTCGGAGCCTCAAATGGCCCTTTCACTACTCATTAAACATTATTTATCCCGTCCCCGGCCCTCGGTCCTCGAGAGGCTCGGGTTTCCTATCCTGACCTAAATTTTTCCCTCATTTCCCAAAATACCCCTAACATGGATTTTTCTCCTGTTTTAGGCATTTGTCTTTTAAGGTCGGTTTACTATTTCTTTTGGGTTGGTTTTCCATTTCTAACCCTAATCCACCTAGGGGTCCCGAGTCCAATGTTTTCACTCCTCGTTTCCCGAAATGCCCTTATGCCAATTTTAAAAATTTTGGTAGTATTTCCACTTATATTTTAAGGTTTCCTGACATTAGGCACGCCTCAGAACCTTTATACCTGCCACGTACTATACCAGAGGCCTATTTTATATAAAGTTTCTAAACTTTGTATAAAAATTTTCCACATAAATCAATATTCAAGAATCAACACAAACCACAATATTTTTCTTTCAAATTAGCCTCGATTTACTAGTTAATCATACCAAAATAATTTTTATCACAATATATAATTCTTAGGTTTTCTAATGTGTAAAACAACATCAAAATCTAACAAAACATGCATTCTAACCCTGGCATAGCCACGGATTTTCATGCATAAACACATACAAAATCTTGTTTTCTTTCCTAGGGTTTTTATCAATAATTTTCAACATTAAAATTTTCCATTTCTTAGTGTTCATACCCGCGGTTTTAGCAAGAAAAGTACATCAACATTTTCTTGTTTCCTTATTCCAATTCATGCTTAATTCAACACATAATTGAATAAACATAAACATTAAATCAAACATCAATTCTCATACAATTTTCATACCCCTAATGCCACGGATTTTCAAGGGAAACATGCAAAATTTTTTTATAAAATTTTTCAATGGCTTTTTGGCATAATCTTGGCCATTGATCATAAAGTAACCTAATCTAAACCATACACTTTTCAAAATTACTTTCCTAATTAAAGAAAATAATTTTGGTTTATGACATAATCATGGTGATGTCATCTTACTATTCATATTAATTCACTAATTAATTTGTGGTCAATTTTTGATTGTAATCCGATCCGAACGGAACTTCACCGAAATCGCATAGGCTGGTTCTAAGCACCTCCGGTGCGATCGGTTTGTCTTATTTTGCTTCCGTTTGATCAGAATTCTCTACCATAAATCCCTATCATTTTCGTGCATCTTAATGCAATTTCTAGGGTTTTCGGCTCTGATTTCGAACCATCTCACCCAATAATGTCCGGTAAGATTTTCCATCCCCAAACTCACATACTTTAACATTGCCAGAACATTTTCATACTATTCACAACAGTATTAAAACACAACTTTTTCCTATTTTATTCATTAAAATTATTACTATTCACGTGCATGGCACTATTCACATGAATAGTATTATTCACCGTCGAAAGTTACTATTCATCAAGTTTACCAAACTTTCTGAAATGCTCGAAAATGGTTGCTAGAGCCCTAGAAAAGTCTAAACAAAGTTGTTAGGACTTTAAATGTCATCATAAGACTTTAATTAAGATTTTAAAAGCTAAAGTTCAGATTTTAGTATAATAAAGTCAGTTAATGAAAATGTATTAACTGATGACATTGTATCTTTAGGAAACTCAACTAGAGACGGGCAAAAGGTGCTCGACAGACCACAGAAGTTTACACTTGCACAAGTGCTGTAAGTACATACATTTAATTGTCTATTCATAAATTGACTTGTCATATAGTTGTATTATATATATATACACATTTAAGTTATTCAGTTTGTGACATGTTACTAACATGTTCACGAGAATAGTTAAGCAAGATCAGATAAAGAAAAGAAGAATAAGATAAGTCAGATAATAAGACTTAAAAGTTAAGGTTGGCATACCGGGCTCTCCAGTTTTGAGGTTTAAAGATCGCCTCTACCCCAGTTGTGTGGCGCTACCTCGTTAATAATGAGGTAGTTGATGGCTTGACTTGCTACCGATAGGTCGTAGTCCAGAGATGAACTTAAGGTTGATTGGTGGGTCGCTCCCCTGATCCTCTATTGGTCTGTGCGCATTAGGTATGTCCAACCACGAGCCCACAAGTGAAAGATTAAGCAAGATAAAGTAAAGCAAAGAAAAGAAAGAGATAGCATAGAAAGAATAAGTAAAGCATAGGAATAAGCAAATAATTGATCATAAGTTGACTAATCCTAAGTGTGGTGTATTCAGCTTATTTACTTGTATATTTGTACTTACTGAGCTTTAGCTCATGAGTCTATTCGTGATGTAGGTAATAAAGGTAAGCAGCCAACAATATGAAACAAGCATCACGGACTGGCAGGCAGATTCCAAAGATGTCATGGACGGGTTATGGTTCCGTTTCACAAAGTTCCACTGTAATCAAAGTGTAAAAGAAAGAAAGTGTAATAGTGAAGTATATGTATAAAGATAAGACAAGAGTGTAGTATGTTAAGTAATGAAAGAAGCTTAAAAGTATGTTTTTATTTTTACGTACTTTAAAGTAACAAGACCACAAAGTATATTTTGGGGAAAAACATTAAGTAGTATGCATATATTTATGTATACACGATTTCAAAGAACTAATAGTTTCATCCAGTTAAGTTTAAAAAAATATATATTCCTAGTTTTTCAAGCACAAATCTTTTAAACCCCTAAAGAAAAAGAAATTTATAAAGACAAGCAAGCTAAGTAAGTAGAAGCAAAGAACAAAGGAAGCAAGCAAGATAAGGTGGACGACCCAAGCTAAAGGGATCGTGCCCACAAGAGTTGGTGTCAAAGAAAGCGGTTCTACTATCGACCTTCCATGACATTTCAGTATCTACACCTGCTCAGTCCAAGTCAGTTAATTTTAAATAATCAATATCTAATTTAGCACTAAACCATGTCGCTACTGTTATAGGTCAGACACAGCAACATGGTTCGTACACGAGCTGCACAAGCTCAAGAAGCAGATTTAGCCACCATCCTAGCCAACATACAAGTTTGGTTAGAGGCATAAGAAAGACAAAACTAGAGACTGCAAGAGCTACTAGAACAGAGGAATGGGGCCCAAGTGAATTTCCCTCCGGCTCAAGTACCAGTACCGGAGCCACAGCCAGCTTCTGAACCAGTAGCACCACTAGTCTGAATGGTACTTAAAGTAGCAATAGGTGCCCGAGCTGGAGCCAACCAGGGACCATTGTATGAACGGTTCTGAAAGATGAAGCCGAAAGAGTTTGAGGGATCTACAGACCCTCTAGAGGTTAAAGAATGGTTAGCTTTACTGCAGACCATTTTTGAATTCATGGACCTAACAGACCAGGAGAAGGTCCTTTGCGCCTCTTGCATATTAATAAAGTGATAAGGCACATTTATCATATATTTCTTATCGGTGATTTATTGGTTTTTTCGAGTTTATGTTTGGTATTTTGGTGTATTTTGTTCACAATTGAATAGGTAGGTGATTCAAGCATTTGGAGAGTGTTTCTAAAGCTAAAAGATCAAGTTGCGACAAGAATCATTTTGGCTGCAGCTAGAATCATTTTGGCTGCAGTGAGATTGGTCGGGGCTGCAGCGAGTTTCATGTAAAGTTTCAACGAATTTTGAAGCCCGAAACTTGCCACAGTGAGATCCTTTTTCGCTGCAGTCAGTTGCGATTTTTATGTCCCGTGTTTTAAAACTTTTTAGGTTGGTGCTTCTCATATAAATAGCCAAGTTTCGACCTAAGAGGGGACTTTATTGGCAGAGGGATAAGCCCTAGAGAGCTTGGAGGCCATTCTAGCCTAGAGGAGGTGGATTTGGAGATTAAAGAAGGCTTCTCAAGAGGTTTTCATCTCTTAATTCCTTTCTTTCTCTTTATTGTTGATATGATGAACACCATGTTTGTTTCTATATTGAACATACTTGGCTAAATTGTTAGTTAGGGATTTGATATAGCCTAGCCAGATACTATGTTTTGAATGCCAATTTCATTTATTTAATTTTTCTATTCAGTTTATTTGTTCTATTCCATTCTTAATGCTTCTAAATTTTTGATCAACTTTTAGATGATTTTTGAATTTGATGTTTAGTGCCCGGGAGGGGGAATATTGAATTGGAACATGAATAGAACAATCTAGGCTAATTAATTGGTTGAGAAACAGTTAATCGCTTTGGAAACCATTCATGAGAATCAAGTTCTTAAGGAGTTTCTATTTCTTGATTTTGGAGCGGGAATGTGGGAATTGGGAATTAGGAATACATTTGATTTAGCGCTCGGAAGAGGGAATTAAATACATTAGGATTCTTGATTTATAAACTAGGAAAATAAATTGGTGTTTGGCATGAAAAGCATAGTTGAAGGTTAAGTGAAATCAAATCTCTAGTGTTTAATCATATTGGTTCTCTTGCTAATTGTCATTCGTTGTTTTAGTTCGTTAATTGTTTCTTTTTATTTGTTTATTTAATTTTACAATTCCATTTAATCAGTTTCTAAACAAAGTTGATATTTCTCATATTACAGTAATTAACAGGATTTAAATATTTTTCCCTGTGAATTCAACAACCCTTCTTATCATTATACTATTAAAACTTGACACCATACACTTGCAGTTTTGCATACTGAAAAATATCACAACATAAAGGATGCTCGTTATTGGTGAGAGACAGTAAAGGTCCAAAGGGATGTTAGAAGGATGACCTGGAACGACTTCCTGGGAGAATTTAACAGGAAGTATTTCAACCTAGACACCCTACGAGCTTAACAAAGAGAGTTCGATGAGTTGAGGCAAGGCGAGATGATAGTGACTGAAACCTATAGTAAATTCGATAGATTAGCTCAATTGTGTCCGCATTTGATACCCACAGAAGAAGACCGAGTATGGAGAATGATTAACATGTTCCGACTAGATATAGCCACAGTCGTGGAGAGCGGCGAGACCCCGCCAACCACTGTAGCAGACTGTGTGAGTAGAGCCATGAGGGCTGAGCACCGTCTGAACATAGTCAAGGAAGAGAAAACAAAAGTCCGGGAGGAGAAGAAGAAAGAGATAGATCTAGCAAAGCAGACCCAGAAGAACAATCAAGCTGGCCAAAGTAGCAAATCTGGTCAAGGAATGAAGCTTGGTCAGAAAAATAACCAGAACCAGCAGAATGCCAATAAGCAAAAGGGAAACCCAAATGAAAATTGGGGCCAAAATACTCACAACACCCAGCAGAGACAAGGCTTAGAAGGAGTACAGAACCGACAGCTATGCCCAAAATGCGGAAGGCTGCATAAGGGCGAGTGCAAGCTGGGTAGTACCGCATGCTATGTTTGCGGCAAAGAAGGCCATTTTGCCAAGGCATGCACATCCAACCGACAGAACTAACCGGGATCTTTTCAGCCCCGACAGACAAGCCAGGTCCACGCCATACAAGGACCTCCTATTTAGCTAAGGTGCCAGGAGATTGTACCAAAGACCGAGGCGCATCTGTTAGCCTACACCAGGGAGGACGTGGAGGCAGGCACCTCCAATGTGGTGACAGTCAGCTTCTTATCGCCTAAAGGTCTGCACTTGTTTTATTTGACTCTGAGGCATCGCATTCATTTTCCTCCCATAGCTTTGTAGAAAGAGTTAGTCGCACCAAGGATAAAATTGGCCAAGTGTTTAAAACCACCATGCCGTCTGGTGAGGTATTATTGTCTGATTATTGGTTACGTTACATGCCAATAATTGTTGCTGATAAGGAGTTGTACGTTGATTTAGTCGTCTTAAAGTTAGTCGATTATGACATTATCCTTGGAATGGATTTCCTTGGAAAATATCGAGCGACCATTGACTGTCGACGACAAAAAGTATTGTTCCAGTTTGGAGAAAAAGACCAGTTTGAGTATAAAGGGCATTCTTAGAAGCAGTTGAAAATGCTAATCAGTCCCCTGCAGGCAAGAAAGTTGATATCTAGTGGCTATACCGGATATCTAGCTTATGTCAAGGATACCACCAAGAAGGTAGAACTACAACCGAATGAGGTACCAGTGATTAACGTGTTCGTGGAGGTATTCCCAGAAGAATTGCCGGGACTTCCTCCCGATCGAGAAATTACCTTTGATATCAAGCTGCTACCAGGAATGTCTCTGATTTCCAAGGCCCCTTACAGGATGGCACCCGTCGAGCTTAAAGAATTACAAGCTCAACTGAGGGAGTTATTAGAGAAAGGTTTCATACGACCTAGTTATTCGCCATGGGGAGCTCCAGTTCTCTTCGTAAAGAAAAAGGACTAAACCCTCAGAATGTGCATAGACTATCGTGAGTTCAAAAAAATCATGATCAAGAATAAATATCCTCCACCCAGGATCGATGATTTATTCGATCAGCTAAAAGGAGCCACCGTCTTTTCGAAGATTGACCTTCGATCTGGCTATCACCAGTTAAAAATCAAAGAAGGACACATTCTAAAGACCGCGTTCTGAACATGGTACGAGCACTACAAATTTCTCGTTATGCCTTTTGGATTAACAAATGTACCAGCCACTTTTATGGACCTCGTGAATCGAGTATTTAAGGAATTTTTAGACCAGTTTGTCATTGTGTTTATTGATGACATCCTTATATACTCGAAAGATTGGGAAAAGCACGAGGAGCATCTTCGGATTGTGTTATGCACTCTAAAGGAGCATCAGCTATATGTAGAGTTCTCCAAATGTGAATTTTGGCCAGATAAGGTCCACTTCTTAAGACATGTCGCCTCCAAAGACGGAATTTCAGTAGACCCAGCAAAGATCGAAGCGGTAAGCAAGTGGTTTCCTCCAAAGAATGTGATCGAGATTCAGAGTTTTCTCGAATTAGCGGCTATTACCGGAGATTTGTATAGGGATTTGCTAGGTAAGCTGCCCCTCTCACTACTCTCACATGTAAGGAGAAGAAGTTTGAGTGGACAAAGAAGTGTGAAGAAAGCTTTCAGAAGCTGAAGAACCGGTTGACTAGTGCTCTAATTCTCACAATTCTGAAGGATGAAGGAGACTTCGATATTTATAGCGATGCCTCTAGGACAGGTTTAGGAGCTGTTTTGATACAGGATGGAAAAGTAATAGCCTATGCATCAAGACAACTCAAAGAGCACGAAAAGAACTATCTGACTCATGATTTAGAGCTAGCTACCGTCGTATTTGCTTTGAAGATATGGCGACATTACCTATATGGAGTCCGGTGCAGAATCTTCACCGACCAGCAAAGTTTAAAGTATTTCTTCACTCAGAAATAGCTCAACATGAGACAAAGAAGGTGGTTGGAGTTAGTGAAAGATTATGATTATGAGATCTTATATCACCCCGGCAAGGCAAACAGAGTAGCAGACACATTGAGTCGTAAATCAATGATGCCAGAGCAGATAGCCATCGATAAACTGCCCAAGCCGCTTCAACATGAGATTTCCTTGTTAGGAGTAGAGATAATTTCGGGAAAATTAGCGGCAACGCAACTTAAGCCAACAATTCTTGAGGAGATTAAGGAGGCTCAAAAGCTAGATGCTGTTCTCAGAAAGCTTAAAGAAGAAGCCTCTAAGAATGACAAGTCAGAGTTCCACCTCTCTAAAGATGGAATTTTACTCTTCCAAGGAAGAATCTGTGTACCAGATAAAGAAGATTTGAAGAAAAGAATTCTAAGAGAGGCCCATGACACTCCATATTCAGTGCATCCGGGCAGTATGAAAATGTATCAAGATTTAAAGCAGCACTTTTGGTGGAGAAAGATGAAGATTGACATTGTTAAACACATCAGCAGCTGTTTAACATGTCAAAGGGTCAAAGCAGAGCATCAACGGCCAGTCGAAGAGCTGTAACCATTAGAGGTTCTAGAGTAGAAGTGGGAGCACGTAACCATGGATTTCGTGGTAGGGCTACCCAAGACGAGCGAAGGATATGATGCTATATGGGTAGTGGTAGACCGACTGACCAAGTCTGCCCACTTTATACTCGTGAGGACAACATATATATTGCAGAAGTTAGCAGAGTTATTTATCTCCAATACTGTAAGATTGCATGGGATACCGACCATGATAGTATCAGATCGTGATAGTCGGTTCACATCTAACTTTTGCAGAAGTGTACAAGAGGCAATGGGCTCAGAACTAAGAGTCAGCACTGCGTTTCACCCTCAAACTAACAGACAGTCTGAGCGTACCATCCAAAAGCTAGAAGATATGCTTCGTGGCTATATTTTAGATTTCAAGGGAGTCTGGAACAAGAAGCTACCGTTGATAGAATTCTCCTACAACAACAGCTATCAAGCATCCATCGGGATGGCTCCCTACGAGGCATTATATGGACGAAAGTGCAGATCTCCCATTCACTGGTATGATCTCAGGGAAAAAGAACTTCATAAAACCGAGTTTATCCAAGAAATGATAGACGCGGTCCAAAAGATTCAGCAGAGAATGAAAACTGCACAAAGTCATCAGAAAAGCTATGCAGATAAAAGACGAAGATTCTTGGAGTTCAATGAGGGAGACTTCATATTCTTAAAAGTAGCACCAATGAAGGGTGTCATGCATTTTGGAAAGAAAGAAAAGTTGAGTCCAAGATACATAAGGCCTTTTCCAATCATTAGCCGAGTTGGGAAAGTGGCCTATAAGATAGCTTTACCACCAGAATTGTCTTCAGTGCATAATGTCTTCCATGTATCCATGTTAAGAAAGTACATCTCGGACCTTTCACATGTCCTAGATTACGAGCCAATCCAAGTTTGAGAGGATCTCTCTTATGAAGAGCAACCGGTGCAAATACTTGCGCGAGAAAAGAAGATATTAAGAAATAGAAGCATCTCGCTAGTTAAAGTTCTGTGGAAAAATCATAACGTAAAAGAGGCCACGTGAGAATGAGATGATGAGATGAGAGCCAAGCACCCCCACCTGTTTTGATTTTCGAGGATGAAAATTTTTAAGGAGGGGTGAATGTGATGACTAGAGAATTCTAACAGTGTAACATAGTTTAATCTAGGGTTTTCTATGAGTTCTATAAGCAAGAATGTAAAGAAACACTATGTTTGTAACTAGACAAATTATAGTGTTGATAGTAATAAATAGATGTTTTGGAGGAATTGAAATCTCCAAAAATGAGTAGAGTATAAAGTATATGAGTAAGAAAGTGACTTCGGGCCAAAACGCTAAAAAAGGAGTAGTTTCAGTATCCGAACAGTGTAAAGATAAGAATATGGTGAGTCAAAGCAAGAGCATAGTAAGAAAAGTAATTTAGGGTTTTTAAGAGATTTAAGATAGTATTAGAATAATTTGACAGTACGGATGGCTAGATAAGTCCTCCGGTATGTCACCCTAGAAATTTCGTCATTTTCGGTAAAATGATGAAGCATTTTAGGGCCAAAGAAACCAAGAGATTACCCTAGGTAAAACCTAAGGTTACTAAAGGATGAAAAACTTCGTCATTGATTTTTAGCCCAACGACAGTAGAATAAGGTAAACCGATCGCACAGGAGGCGTTAGAAACCCGCCTACGTAATTTCGGTAAAGTTTGGTTCGGTTTGACTTTTGGTCAAAATTTGACCTATGGATTAATTGGATGACATCATGGATGATGTCATAATTAAGAATAAGAAAGTTAGAAGAAATAGGTAGGATGATTAGTTAAGATTAAAGGTAGGTAAGGTCAAGGACTAAGATTAAGCCAAAAATGCAAAGTTGATTTTTTTAAAAAAATTTTGTGGATAAGGGCTGAAGTAGGTCAGTTTTGCAGCTGGAAAAGGAGCCAAAATAATTATTTTTTGACCCCAAAAAGTTTTCAAATAAACCCTTAAAAAGTTGCTAAAAAGTCCCTAAAGAAAATTGCTAAAAAGCCCTCCTTTTTGGCCTCCCTTTTAAAAACGTTTTTGGCTTCATAAAATCAGAAAATTTTTCTGAAATTACAGCCCCTTTGCTGCCCTTTGAAGCCTTGACTCTCGCCCTTCATTGAGCTTAAGTTTCTTCAAAGTTTGGTGCCAAAATCTTAAGCAAAGTCCTTCCTAAGAAAGTGTTGAGTAACATAGGAATGTAAGCTTGAAATTTCAAGCTTTTCCTTGGTATTTTAACGAAGAAATCCTTGGCTATGTTGAGTAGAAAAGAATGAGAAAATTTTAGTTCAAACTTTGTTGTTTAAGGTTAATTAGTTGGCATGATAGTTAAAGAGTAATTTAGAAGCTTGAAACAAGAATTTTTCACGTTAGTTTTATGAGGAACCCGTGGCTAAGTGTATGGGTTCAAGGAATTTCAAGTTTGGTTTAATTAGATTGTTGTATTAAAGTGTGTTTTGATATGTAAAACAACTAGAAAGAAAGTTTGAAAGCTTAAAACCAAAGTGGGATTCGGTTTGTTTCAAGAAAAACTGTGTATGTTACTAGGGTTTGGAAAGAATTTTGAGTTAGTTTTGGTTGATTTAAACATGTGTGTTGATGTGTAAAATGTTTAAAAAGAAAAGTTAAAAAGTTTGGAACAAAATTTTGTAACATTTTCTAAAGGGAAACCATGTATGCCTAGTGTGAAGAACATGTAAAAATCATGTGATTTTAGTGTCGTGGTAAGTTAGAATGATGTAGAAGATAAGCTTGTGTAAGTGGTTGAATTGAAAACCAAAGTTTGGTTAGGGTTTACATAAAACCCGTGGCATCCAAGTGAGATTTCAACAAGAATTTTAGTTGGTTTTGGTAGTGAATATGCCTTAAAAACCATGTTTATAAGTGTAAGAAAGAATGTTTGAATGAAAGAAAATTTTGGTGTTGGAAACCTAGACTAAAATCGTGGCCTAAGTGATTGAAAAACAAAGATTTTGTGTGTGAATTATACAATGAAAGTGTGGAAAGTTTTTACATAAAAGTTTAGAAACTTTTGCGTAAAATAGGCCTTTGGTATAGTACATGGCAGGTTTAAATTAGAATAGATGGTTTTGAGGCATTTCCTAAACGCCGGAAACCTAAAATTTAAGCGGAAATGCTACCGAAATTTTTAAAGCGGCATTAAGGGCATTTCAGGAAACAAGCAATAAAAATACGCTCGGAAATGAAAACCGAGATCCCTAGGTGCCTTAGAGTTTGAAGGAAGAAAGCAAGTCTAGCAGAATAGTAAATCGACCCCTAAAATCTAAAATGCCGAGAGGACGGGAAAAAAATAACGTCAAGGGTGTTTTGGGTAACAAGGGTAAAGTTTAGGGTCGTGATGGAAAAACTCGAGCCCCTCGGAGACCTAAGTCGGGAAAAGAATAAGTAATGTTTTTGAAAAGCTCGTTTGAAGCTCCGAAACGCTAGAAAAACAAGCCACGACCTCAAGGGTCGGAATAGTATCACCCGAGGGACGGGTGACAAGTAAATAGTGTAATCACAACTATTAAGTTGTAAAAATTTACCGAGACCTAGAAAAGATTGTTTTAAGATTTTAGGGACTCAGAAAATCCCGCTTAAGCACCAAAATGAGAATGTTACGACCCCAAGAACCGTTAAGGGCAAAATTGTCATTTGACCGAAAAGTCTAGAAAAGTCAAAAAAGGGGCGTTAAACCCTCCAGTTGTTATTTTATGGTTCTCAGATTTAGGGAACCCAGTCTAAGCAGAAAAATGGAAACGTCCCCCGGCCCAGTTACTATTCACGTGTGTGATAGTATTCACCGTCGGAAGTTACTATTCACCAAGTTTATCAAAATTTCTGAAATGCTCGAAAGTGGTTGCTAGAGCCCTAGAAAAGTCTAAATAGAGTTATTAGGACTTTAAATGTCGTCATAAGACTTTAATTAAAATTTTAAAAGCTAAAGTTCAGATTTTAGTATAATAAAGTTAGTTAATGAAAATGTATTAATTGATAACATTGTGTCTTTAGGAAACTCAACTAGAGACGGGCAAAGGAGCTCGACAGACCATAAAAGTTTATACTAGCCCAAGTGTTGTAAGTATAGACATTTAATTTTCTATTCACGAATTAACTTGCCATATAGTTGTATTATATATATACACATTTAAGTTATTCAGTTTGTGACATGATACTAACGTGTTCATGAGAATAGTTAAGCAAGATCAGATAAAGAAAAGAAGAATAAGATAAGTCAGATAATAAGACTTAAAAGTTAAGGTTAGCGTACCGGCCTCTCTAGTTTTGAGGTTCAAAGATAGCCTCCACCCCAGTTGTGTGGCGCTGCCTCATTAATAATGAGGTAGTTGATGGTTTGACTTACTACCTATAGGTAATAGTCCAGAGATGACCTTAAGGTTGATTGGTGGGTCGCTCCCCTGATCCTCTATTAGTCTACGTGCATTAGGTATATCCAACCACGGGCCCACAAGTGAAAGATTAAGCAAGATAAAGTAAAGCAAAGAAAAGAAAGAGATAGAATAGAAAGAATAAGTAAATCATAGGAATAAGCAAATAATTGGTCATAAGTTGACTAATCCTAAGTGTGGTGTATTTAGCTTATTTACTTGTATGTTTGTACTTACTGAGCTTTAGCTCATGAGTCTATTCGTGATGTAGGTAATAAAGGCAAGCAGCCAGCAATATGAAACAAGAGTCACGGACTGGCAGGCAGATTCCAAAGATGTCATGGACGGGTTATGGTTCCGTTTCGCAGAGTTCCGCTGTAATCAAAGTGTAAAAGAAAAAAAGTGTAATAGTGAAGTATATGTATAAAGATAAGACAAGAGTGTAGTATGTTAAGTAGTGAAAGAAGCTTAAAAGTATGTTTTTATTTTTACGTACTTTAAAGTAACAAGACCGCAAAGTATATTTTGGGGAAAAACATTAAGTAGTATGCATATATTTATGTACACACGATTTCAAAGAACTAATAGTTTCATCCAGTCAACTTAAAAAAAAAATTCCTGGTTTTTCAAGTACAAATCTTTTAAACCCCTAAAGAAAAAGAAAGTTATAAAGACAAGCAAGCTAAGTAAGTAGAAGCAAAGAACAAAGGAAGCAAGCAGAATAAGGTGGATGACCCAAGCTAGAGGGATCGCTCCCACATGTTTACTGCAAAACATGTTCAAACATACATATACTTCAAATCATGTGAGCACACCAGTCATCACAGATACCATATAACATATCATATATCATAGCATCATGTATCGCATCTTAGAATACATCATCACATCATACTAAATGCATAACATAGCATATCATATATAGAGTGCAACTTATGGAGACTAGAAGCATAAGGAACTAATGCATACGGTGATCAATGCATGATCCAGTTATGTTCATTTATGCTTTAACATCTTCTTTTTCTTTATCTTGTCTACTCTGGGCCCCTGTGTCAGTACCTAGTGTGCGCAGACCAATAGTAACACCGAGGTCACTAAATAGGCCGGAGGACCATCAACGGATATTCAACTATCTGCCTTCTCTTACTTTCACTTTGAAAACCCTTTCAACGGAAAGAGTCGGTACGACACACCTATTAAATTCTGTCTTGCTTATCTGTTCTAGCCATGTGCTTTTCTAAGCTATCCCAAGGCCTATGTGGCAGGGACGTATGGCTTCTATCTTGTTCTTTCATCAGTCTACTTGATTGTGAAACTATATGCTCTTATGTATGCTGTGTAACATCGTGTGCATGACACATACTTAAAATACTGGAAAACCATCATTTTAAATTCATTTTATTCATGCTGTAGGTGGAGTTGTATTTACCTAATTGCAAGCAATTCGTACTTGTACTCACACCTTTATCAACTCATAGGTTACTACCTATCATCAATAACGTTACTCATCAACACCCTTGCTGGGTCGCTAATACCATTAGTGACTAACACCTGCATCTCTATGTGGTACCGATGCCCGCCGGTACCCTGTTGGCCTACTTTGGGAATTTGGTATCCAATTCCTATTATCGTTTGATTAACTGTCTTCTTGACATATTAATCATCGTTTCTCATAATGTTGTATGGAACACGGTCCTTGACGGGTTGCCTACCAGTCAACTAACTAGTTATCTCGCGCATGGGCAACTAGGTGGTCTATCGGATTACTAAGCGTGAACTAGGTGTAGTAACTAGCCAGGTTACTTGCCTATTGGATGTGGTAGCCTTCTTGGCTACTATAGGGCCACTATGGCTCAACTGGTGTAGTATCCTACCAGGCTACTAGATCGCTCTTGGTATGGTAGCCTACCGAGCTACCCTCATTATTTTGGTTTGTTCAGGAAAATGTTTTGGTTTGCTTATAAAAATTCTTGGTACAAATCGTGTGTTGGGATCCCATCCCTTCATCACCTCATTGAAGGTAAGGGACATTTTTTGTGAGAAAATCATATCCATATATTAGAAATGTTAAAATACATAATTATTTGAGGTATGTGAAGATACATTTTTAATGCTTATATTTTAAAGGTGGTTTTGAACCATGTTTGAAAACTATTTTGGAAATAAGTAGAAACGACTTCATTTCTGATTTTAGCGAACATAAAAGTTTTCTTCCTCGACGAGATGAACAAATCTCATGTTCATCTCGGAGCCTAATTCTAACTCTAGCAGTTCCTAATTTCATTAAATCCATGGGCCTTGTACCCAGTTTTTACAAAACTTCCAGTTTTACAACTCTTTGAAAACTGCTCTGATTAAGGCCCGAAACGGCCGAATATTTAAGACACGTGTAGGTTGTTCTCAAGGTTTTGACAAGATCTACAACTTCTGTGTTGAGCCCGAAGTCCAGTTCGGACTCTAAAGGGTCCGTTTTCAATAAAAACCAAGACTGTGGTCTGTGGTCGGGTCCTGTTCCCAGTTTTTCTCCTAGTTTGGGCATGCCTATATTAATGTCATTTTTGGCCAAAGGCTATTTGATGCAAAAACGACCATAACGAAATTTCCTTAAAATATCGTGTTTTGTCAAATCCTAAAATTAGATCCTAAGTAGGTCAAAATGGCCAAAATCCGTGGCCTATCTTGAGGATAGTTTTATGTCCAGCCACATTACTAAACTTTACACTCTTAACCTTACGTAAAAATTTGTAAACATAATCACAACCACATAACATAAAATAAGAACTTAAGGGCTCAAACTAAAATTATTACAACCTATGTGCATAAACAAATACACATAAATGACTTTGATCAAAACTAAAAAATCACTAACCACAACACAAGGGTTTTTCGATTGTTACCTTTTTAGTGCTTTGAACTTTGGCTTGGCTGAGAAAGTGACTATTGGAAATCACAAGGAATAGGGGTCGGTTCTTGAGCTAACAAACACCAAAATATTTTCTCTTAATCATCAACTTAAAACAAAGAACTAAAACCACAAAATCAATCTAGAATCTTACCCTTGAAAGACTTGAAACAACTTGAAAATGATTCCTCTAAATTCGAACTTGAAGGGGTTTGTTTTTGGTATATTTTTGGCAAGAGTTTGAACTTGAAAATAGGTGGTTTTGGGGCTGAGAAGTGGCCGGTTGCAGCAAGGGGGAGAGAGAAAATGTGAGCTAAAAAATTGCAGTGTGAAAATAGGAAACAAAACCCAAAGGTATGGCCATTTGTTTTATAGACAAATCCTAATCTCACTTAGCTATTTTAAGCTTGATTAATCAAGCCATCTTTAGGCTAATTTTGGGGACAAAAACTTGCCCATTTCAGTCCCCAATTCAGAAAGCTGGCATCCATTTAAGGGGGAGGGTAAGAAAGGAATGGTGATGGTAAGGTGATGTGAAATTTTTGGCAATTTTTTATACAATTGTGTCATCAACCACCTAACATTTTATTTGTCACTTTTTGAGGTTTTTAACTGCTAAAAACCAGCTGGTTTTCTAGCTAGAGTACACGGTTTTTGGGTGAAGGAAAATTATCTGTGTTGCTCTCTTCGCAGTCCAGTCTTATACTGTGATTTTCAGTCCTTTCTCGTTAGCGTTCAAATAATCATCCAGAAGTCAGATTTTCTGAATCTGATTGTTATGCAGATGATTTCTAGTTGGTTATATTTTTCTATGAGCCCATTCTACACTAAATTACTACTCATACTCTATACTGTGGTTGTGTCTATACTATGTTGTATTTGCACACACATACTGAAGCGTTTTTGGGCGCGATGTTTCCAACACAGTTTCTTTCGACTAAGTTGGCCATGCTGAGCTCATTTTATTAGTCGTTTGGTGGGAAAAGGTCAACCAAACCATCCTCCCGATACCATATTCCTTGCTAGGATTTTCTTCTGTTTACACGGCTTCTTGCACGGCTCCATACACGGGCGTGTTCAAGGCTACACGGGCGTGTCTTTGCTAAACACGGCCGTGTCATGGAAAAATTTCATTTTCCCGATTAGTACACTGTGTCACACACGATCCCATACACGGGCATGTACATGATACACGGGTATGTCTTTGTTCAACACAGCCGTGTCTCAGAAAATTTTATTTTCTAACTTTTACATGGTGTCACACACGGTCGTGCACCTTGGCGTGTCTCTCTACACGGCCATGTTCCACCAACACATCTGCTGACATCTCAATAACCAGATCAGTACACGGTCTTTTACACGACCGTGTACCTGACCGTGTTAATTAACACGACCCTGTTTACTCGAACCACCTTATGTTCATGCACAGTGCAGATGATACACGGCTGCCTACACGGGTGTGTACCTAGTCGTGCCTTACTTACACGGCCATGTTCAATTACATGGCTTCATGCACGTGCGCAGTCTGGGCAGTACACGTCCATACACACGGCCGTGTATGTGCCTGTGTTCCTCGAATTTTACACTAAATGCATCAAATCGTTCCTAAATTTCTCATTAAATGAAATTTGGGGAACAGGGATGGGGCGGTCCTTACAATAGTACGTGGTAGGTATAAAGGTTCTGAGGCATACCTAATGCCAAGAAAACCTTAAAATACAAGCGAAAATGCTATCGAAATTTCCAAAACGGCATAAGGGCATTTCGAGAAACGACGGGTAAAATATTGGACTTGGGAAGGAAACCGGGACCCATCGGTAGATTAGGATTGAAAATGGAAAACCAACCCAAGAGGAATAGTAAACCGGCCCTTAATGACTAAAATACCTAAAACAGGGAAAAAAATTTATGTTAGGGGTATTTTGGGAAACGAGGGAAAAATTAGGTCGGGATAGGAAACCCGAGCCCCTCGGTGACCGAGGGCCGGGGACTGGATGAAAAACATTTCAGGAGTAGTGAAATGGTCATTCGAGACTCCAAAACGCTCAAAAAACGAGAAACGACTCTAGGTAACGGATGAATAGTAATCAAGGGCCAGGAAAATGGATAAATGAGATCTTGTAGCAAATTAAGCTGTAAAATGATACAAAAGCCTAGAGAATATTAGTTTAAGACATTTGGGCTTAGAAAATTTGAGAAAAATGATAGAACAGAATAGTTACGGTCCCGAGACTCGTTAGGGGTAAAATGGTCATTTTGACAAAAAATTTTCGAAAGGCTTGAAAAGGACCCTAAAGGACCTAGAATGACTTAAATAAAATTCTAGGACCCAAAATAGAGATTTTGAAGTTAAAAATCTAGAGTTTAATTAGTACACAGGCGTGTATAGTGGAACACAGCCGTGTAAAATAAAACCGAAAGATACACAATCTGGGACACGGGGGTGTTGTAAACCATGTACCATATAAAGAATTAAAATGTTTTGTAAAATTTATCACAAAATAAATATATTTAAAGTGATAATTAATAAAGGATATTAACAAACAATATTATGTCTGTAGGAACCCAAATTAGAGATAAAACTGCGAAAGAGTTCCGGAAGTGAACATTATCGCAGTATTGGTAAGTTTAAGCATTTTCATGTCTACAACATGAAATACTATATTATTCTGTTATGTACTAGTTGTACACTAGGTATCAAGTCCTATGGACATTTGAGGATTAGTTAGTATAATAGGTCCTACATATTAAAAGGAACAGAATATCTAAGGCCTACGGGCGATGGAGGTTATTGACCTTGAGGTGACGATTAATGTCACTTGGTGAAAACTATAGTTGAAAGATGGTAATAAAACCATTTAAGGAGTACCACCCCTCCAACGTTGTGATGGAGGTTTTTCAGGTCCTACAGGGATATAATAAGGGCTGTGGAGGCAGAAGCTCTAGGTGTAGGAAAATAAATCGGTAAAACGTATCAGAGTAGCGCAGCGGAACAATAAAAATTTTTAGATCGTTAAATATCTCATGATGCCATATACAATAAATCAACAACAATTAAAACTCATACCTCAAGGACGCCAATCTTGCAGGAGGAGAATGACCGGAGGCTTCAACCAACTAGCCTTCTCTACTATTCTCCAATTCCCGAATGGCTGAGTGTGTGGGCACTCTGAACCTCGATCGGTATGCTAGCACTGCTAGTCTTCTTCCGACCACCCAGATCTCTAAAGAACTTTATTGTCACGATGAGCTGTGCAACAATAAGCCTGCTCACCTGAGAGTCTGTGGTCTAAGAGAACTGGAGTGGTAGGTCCTCTATTTATAGACCTGCATGAGGTGAATCTCTGAATTTGAATTGGATTAGGAAAAGATATTTTCCCTTATCCAAACCCATAAAATCCGAATTTTTCCAAGGGAGAATCTCCACAAAAAATTCGATTTTTCTTAGGATAAATCCAATCCAAATCAAAACAAGATTTTAACTAGAATTTTATCTCCTTTTTCAACCAAAAAATCTGAATTTTTCTTGGAGAAAATCTCAACAAAAGTTTCAGCCATTATGGATAAGGGAGAATCAAAAATTCCACTAGGATTTTCAAGCTTGAATCTCATCTCAACCTTATCCAAAATAACTGAATTTCCTAGGAGATTTTCTCCCCAATTTCGGCCACTTTTCAGGGAAGGAGAGAATCCAAATTCAACTAGGATTGAAACTTGAATTTTTCCCTTGAATCCTATCCACAAAAACTGAAATTTGCTTGAGGATTATCCTCAAAATTTCGTCCCTTATTTGTTGGGTTTTGGATTCAAAATTCAAGTAGGATTCTAACAAGATTATCCTCTCCAAATCCAACTCAAATTCGAATTTCAAACCTTGTGGATTTTCCACAACAAATTCGAATCCTACTTGGACTGTGATTCAAAATTTGAATTTCAAATTTCAAATTCAAATTTCAAATTCAAATTTCAAATTTCAAATTTCAAATTTCAAATTTCAAATTTCAAATTTCAAATTCGAATTTCAAATTCAAATTTCAAATTCGAATTTCAAATTCAAATTTCAAATTCAAATTTCAAATTCAAAATTCAAATTTCAAATTTCAAAATTCAAATTTCAAATTTCAAAATTCAAATTTCAAATTCCACAAAACAGTTGTATTTTATATTCTTGTTCTCATGGATAATTTTCTACAACTCCAATCCAATTTCAAATAAAATCATGGTAACTTTATTTGGAGTTCGAATAATTGTGTACTCTATTATCCAAAACAAAATCTGAATCCAACCGGAGAGAATCTTGCCTACCATCCTAATCCTATGTCATCACCATCCATGCATAATAAACTAGCCAATAGCATACACAAATCAATTTGCCAAACGTTAAGGAATTATGTGGAGCTAGTAGAGGGACTGATTGGACATATATAATCGGGCTCCTATGATTCCATATGATCATCATTCTTTACCGAACAACTCAATCATATGATCACTAGTTTCAGAGTCACACCACTATAAACCTGAAACTGAACTCCCAATTATATACCGTATTACGTCAGCCTGTGACGAGCTACCATCCAATGACCTTGTCATATATGCAAAACCCTCATATGATATCCATGATCAGCCTTAGGTCAAAGTCCGTTTAATCCTACTGATCAGGCTATCTTAAAGTTCCATTATGCTACCGAATTAAGAAAATGTTTATTCACCATATGTGAATAAGAAGTCATCCGCCCAGCAGACCACCCAAGGCCTTGTCCATTTTCACATTCAGTATAATGCCTTTAAGAGGATACCTTTAACTCCTTAGAGCTATGATTCCGATATCTGTAAACAAACCCTTCATCATATACAAGTCATACACCCAACGAACCGGTCTATAAGCTTACTACCTCTGAGACGCTTTAGCCATTGGAACATCAAAGTACACAAGTCATATACATGAAGTAGTTCATTTACTCAGGATTAAGGTTATTGCACAATGAACGTCAAAAGCAGATTGATCCACTCATAGCGGACTACGTAGATCAATCACGCTTTAGTCCCGGTCTAATATGTCATCACCGAGCAACATATCCACGTCTCTACTTGGGAGTCCAGCTCTAGACAGTCAAGACAAACCGTCCCCTCTAAGGCTTTAGACAACATAATAGTCTTAACATGAGTTAGATGCTCGATCTAACCATATAGACTACAGACCATAGTTTAGACTGCTAACTTTAGAACATTGTCTTCTCGCATACAAAATCCATTGCATGCAACGTTCTAACAGTTTTAACACAAGCAGTCAGTGAGTCATATTTGCTTACATTTACTTTAACATATAAATAAGACGAGGACAGATGGCAATGTAATGAATAACCTCTATGTATAATTTTATTATCCAGTTCAAAATGAATACATCAAAATGTCTCTAATACTTAGGGCATTTCCTAACAATCTCCCACTTGCCCTAAGCCAGTAGATGTGCCATGTTACGCATCCCCATCGCCTCTACATGCCTCTCAAAGCTTCTAGCTACCAAAGTCTTAATAAAGGGATCGGCAATGTTGCCCTCGGACGCGATCTTACATATATCCACTTGTCCTGTCTCCACATGCCCTCTAATAATGTGATACCTCCGATCTATGTGCTTGGTCCTCTTGTGGTGCCGAGATTCCCTTGTGTTGGCAATAGCCCCTGTATTATCACAGTAAAGTGTGATAGGCTTGTCAACACCCGGAATGACCTCAAGGTCTCTAAAGAACTTGCGGAGCCAAACTGCTTCTTTAGATGCCTCAGCCGCAGCCACATACCCAGCCTCCATAGTAGAGTCAGCTGTGCAGCCCTGCTTCATGCTCCTCCACACAATGGCACCTCCTCCGAGTAAAAACACTGATCCAGATGCCGATTTCCTTGAATCCTTACAAGTCTGGAAGTCTGAGTTAGTGTATCCTACGGGTGTTAGGTCCCCTCCAGAATACACCAGCATATAATCCCTCGTTCTCTTAAGATACTTGAGTATATGCTTTACTGCTTGCCAGTGCTTGGTTCCAGGATTCGCTTGATATCGACTCACCATACCTACTGCAAAACATATGTCCGGGCGAGTGCAAAGCATAGCGTACATAAGGCTACCCACAGCGGATGCATAAGGGACCTTACTCATACACTCTCTTTCTTCCGATGTCTTGGGATAGTCATCCAATGAAAGAGTTAAACCGGCAATAGAAGGTTGTGAGCCTTTCTTTGCCTCTAACATTGCATATTTGTCAATTATTTTATCTATGTATGAAGCTTGGGATAATGCTATCATTTTGTTCTTTCGATCTCTGAAGAAACGAATGCCTAGAACATAATTAGCTTCTTCTAAGTCCTTCATGTCAAACTGTTGGTGTAGCCAAAGCTTGACCGATGATAAGTTCCCTACATCATTCCCAATGAGTAGTATATCATCGACATAGAGTATCAGAAAGACCACTTTTCCATCCTTAATATGTTTATAAACACAAGATTCATCAACGTTCTGCTCAAAACCAAATGTCTTAATCGCTTGATCAAACCTCTGGTTCCATGAGCGGGATGCTTGCTTTAATCCATAAATGGATCTAAGCAACTTGCAGACTTTCCTATCTTGGCCTTTTGCTACGAACCCTTCGGGCTGTATCATATAGATACACTCTTCAAGATGGCCATTCAAGAATGCCGTCTTGACATCCATTTGCCAGATCTCGTAATCAAGAGCCGCAGCAATGGACAGAAGAATACGGATAGACTTCAGCATAGCAACAGGCGAAAAGGTTTCCTCGTAATCGATTCCAGCCTTTTGTGTGTATCCCTTTGCAACCAGTCTAGCTTTGAAAGTTTCCACTCTCCCTTCCGCATCCTTCTTTCTTTTGTAGACCCATTTGCATCCAATGGGTTTTATCCCATCCGGCAAATCTACAAGTTCCCAAACAGAGTTAGATTTCATAGAATCCATCTCATTGTTCATAGCCTGTTTCCAAGATTTAGAATCAACATCATTTATAGCTTCATCATATGTGACCGGATCTTCCTCATGCTCATGTGCCTCAGCCTGGTATACCTCAGCATCATACATAAAGAAATTAGGTTTCTTAGAAACCCTCCCACTATGACGAGGCACCCTAAATTGTTGATCATTTGCAGGTCTTTCACTGGAACTTGGACTTGCGTCCAAGACCGAAATCTGTGGAGCAGTTCTTTCACCCGATAACTCCTCTAGCACTACTTTGCTTCGAGATTTAAAGTCATTCATGTGACTTTCCTCCAAGAATGTCGCATGGGTTGAGACAATGACTTTTTGTTCCTTCGGGTTATAGAACAGACCTTCTTTAGTTCCTTTTGGATACCCTACAAACATGCATAATTCTGATCTTGGTTCCAACTTCTTCGCATCCCCATCCAGTACATGTGCCGGGCAGCCCCATATTCTCATATGTCCAAGGGAGGGCTTCCTGCCACGCCACAATTCATACGGAGTTCTAGGAATTGATTTGCTCGGAACCTGATTCAGAATATAGCACGCCGTTTGTAAAGCATATTCCTAAAATGATAATGGCAGCGTTGAGTAACTCATCAAGGACCGTACCATATCCAATAAGGTCCTGTTTCTCCTTTCGGCTACACCATTCTGTTGTGGAGTACCAGGTGCAGTCAATTGGGATAAAATCCCGTTCTCTACAAGATGTCCTAGAAATTCATCGGAGAGGTATTAGCCACCTCGATTAGATCGAAGTGTCTTTATGGATTTATCCAATTGCTTTTCAACTTCCGCACGATACTCTTTGAACTTATCAAAGGTTTCGCTCTTGCGGTGCATCAGATACACATATCCATACCTCGAGTAATCATCTATGAAAGAGACATAATACTCGAACCCTCCTCGTGCTGTGACGTTCATGGGGCCACATACGTCAGTGTGCACAATTTCTAAGAGCTCCTTAGCCCTTGTACCCTTAGCTCCAAAAGACCTCTTAGTCATCTTACCCTCTAGACAAGACTCACATTGGGGAAGTCGTACCTCCTCCAGAGATTCCAGAGGACCGTCTTTCACCAATCTTTGAATCCTATCCTAATTAATATGACCAAGTCTTAAATGCCAAAGATACGCCTTGTTAGAGTGAGAAACTTTCAACCTTTTAGGGTTATCAATTAATTCAGTGTCAAGCAGTGAGTACATCTTTGGTCTGATCAAATATAGGTTTCCATCCATCCATCCAGAACAGATAAAAGACTTATTTCTACGAATATCAACTCTTTTACTAAAAGAAACTGAATAAGAATCCTTTATTAAACAAGCTACCGATATAAGGTTCCTCCTAAAATTAGGAACATAAAAACAGTCTTTCAATAAAATAAACCTAAATTGATCAAAATAAAGGTGAACATCTCCCACTGCCTCAGCCACCACAAAGCTACCATCTCCAGTCCACAACGAGAGGCTCCTACTATGTAGACTTCTCGTTTCCACGAACCCCTGCATAGAAACACAAACATGATTAGTGGCGCCCGAATCAATGACCCAAGTGTCTTTCGATTCTTCCACCAAACACGCTTCTAAGTAATGAAGTTCCTTACCTTCCTTGCCCTTGGCGGCTAGGAATTCCCAGCAAGCCTTCTTGAAGTGACCTACCTTCCCACAATGGAAGCATTTGGACTTTTTAGGGTCCTCTGGCTTCTTGTTCTTGTTCTTCTTCTTCCCGTCCGAGACAGGAGGATTAGAAGAACTGGAAGCCACTTGCTTCTTATTTGGCCTCTTCCTCTTCCGTGAGGGATTGGAAGATTCCGCCAAATTGGCCTCTCCTTTAGGTCGGACCACATCCTCATCCCTGATCATCCGCTCATAAGCCTGTAGTTGCTTCATGAGCTCGGTTAGTCCTAACTCCTTTGTCGCCAGATTGTATGCGGCCTTAAACCCCACAAAATCTTTAGACAGAGTCTTGAACACCATCTCGATCTGGGTGTTGTAGTCCAACTCAGCACCATTCTCGGTAGCCTCAGCGAAGAATCCTATTAGAGTGATCATATGGTCCTTTACTGGAGTACCCGCCTTTTGCTTGGAGTTCATAATACTGGTGATAGCAGACTGTCGAGCCAATTTTTCTTGGCCTCCGAACATGTCTTCCAGATTGTCCATGATCTCCCCAGCAACTTGATAAGTCTCATGCTGCTTTTGTAAAGCACTCGTCATGCTAGCAAGGATGTAGCATCGAGCTATTTCATTGGATTCTCTCCAACGATTATAGGCAACCGGGACTTCCTTAAGTGGTGTGTCAGGTTTGGGCCCAGGTGGGCATGGTTCGTCTAGTACGAACTTGTGTCTCTCGCAGCTGAGAACTATTAATAGATTTCTTTTCCAGTCTTTATAATTATCGACATTCAACTTATTTTCAGTAAGTATCGAAATGAGGGGTGTCGGTGACATTTTGAACTGAAATAAAATTATACTAGACATCATTACAAAGCCCAAGCAAATATACAGATAATTTAGCAAATAAAACATACAAGTATGTTCCTACATGAAACTTGAAAAAACATGTAGCATTGCAACGGTAATTCTCAGCACCTATTGCCCCAAGCCACCGAGGGGTGGTCATGAAAACAAATAGCCGGAACATGGACCCCGTCCAATTAATATATGTTACCTTAAATCCTCCAAGGTTAAGGCATATATTAATAACCGCTTATTTGGCCACCAGTTTAGTTAACAGAGCTTCTAGGGAAGGTTAATAACTAAACGAGTCTTGAGTGTATAACCATTGTTTACGTAGCCCAATCCACGTCCTACCAAGCCACCGAGGGGTGGTCATGAATAGGATCGCACCCGAACACGTTTTCCACATAGGAGATCCAATCTAGTATACCGGCGGCGGTAAACACCTACCGAGGGGTGTGATCAGGGCAGAACTGACGCGAGGCGTTACCATGCTTTCACATATGGATCAACAATGGAGGCCGTGGGTTTTGTTTGAAACCTTCTCCCACTCAATATTTTGAAAAACATGCAAGTTTTGACAAATTATGTATGATCAATATAGTATGAGCGGTACTCACCTATCCTATATGACATGTTATCAAATATGCATACAAAACATCCATCAATACATATTTATACATCCATGACATATCACAGAAAAAATAATTGACAGAATAACCGAGCTATGGTTCCATCCTAGAACAAAGAAAATAAAGATTACAAAATTCCATCCAAAGCATTCTTTGGGTCTTGAATTCTGTTCCGTCTTCTTGTATCCTTCTTTATGTAGCCTCTCCATTTATTTCTCATCCCAAGAATTATTTAAAATTTAAATCTCCAAAAATCTAAATTTCAAATTCAAATTCCAAATTCGAATTTCAAATTTAAATTTCAAATTTAAATTTTAAACAATTTTAAACATCATGTGTAATAATATGTAATTTCAAAAATTTCAAATTTTAATTACATATTTTTAAACATGATTTAAAATTAAATCTCAAATTTAAAAATCAAAATTTTCTGATTTTTGGACCATCGGACCGCCGCCCCCGTAGGCGGCAGCCGCTGTGGGCAGCCACCAACCCCGGAGGGGCTGGCAGCCCACGGCTGCCCCTTGTGCAACCCTGCCGGGCTGCAGGCCAAGCCTGCAGCGCCAGGCTGCACGCCCAGGCTGGGCGCAGCAGCCGGCAGGCTGCAGGCAGCGCCTGCAGCTAGAGGCTGCACGCCCAGGCTGCGGCCAGCCTTGGACAGGCTACGCCACCCTCGGCTGCAGGCCAAGCCTGCGACCGTGGGTGATGTTTGCCTGCAGAAGGGCTGCCGCAGCCCCATCCTGCCCGAGGGCAGGGGCTGCAGCCCCACCAAGGCCCGTCGGCCTATCCCGAGGGGTCGTGTCTTGATTGTCGTGCCATATTCCAATTTACCTATTAGGATCTCCAAAAATTAATTTGAATCCCAATTAAATTGAAATTTTCCACACAATCAAAATTTCAATCTTTAAATCAAATTTAACTTTTGGGAAAAATAAATTACGATCTTCATTCTTCAATCTCCTCCAAGAATGATTACATAAAAAATTCTAAACCGTTTCTGGTGTTCAAAAATTCTAACCATAAAAATTTTAAGAGACAAAATTAAAATCCATGGGAAAATTACAGTATTAATAAATTGCTCCCATGGTTACATAAAAATTCCTAGATACAATTTTTCTAAATTCTAAGGAACCATAACCGGTATAAACAAGCATGCTTATAATAATTCCAAAATTAAAATAACCACATACTTTATACATAATCCATGATAACAACATAAAGGAACCCTAGAATGCCACTCTCTAAATATCAAATCCATACATAAATAAAAAGACTAAGTAATTGTCTAATTTATGTACATGGCATAGTCATGAGATGGCTCTGATACCAATTGTAGGAAAATAAATCGGTAAAACGTATCAGAGTGGCGCAGCGGAACAATAAAAATTTTTAGATCGTTAAATATCTCATGATGCCATATACAATAAATCAACAATAATTAAAACTCATACCTCAAGGACGCCAATCTTGCAGGAGGAGAATGACCGGAGGCTTCAACCAACTAGCCTTCTCTACTATTCTCCAATTCCCGAATGGCTGAGTGTGTGGGCACTCTGAACCTCGATCGGTATGCTAGCACTGCTAGTCTTCTTCCGACCACCCAGATCTCTAAAGAACTTTATTGTTAAGATGAGCTGTGCAACAATAAGCCTGCTCACCTGAGAGTCTGTGGTCTAAGAGAACTGGAGTGGTAGGTCCTCTATTTATAGACCTGCATGAGGTGAATCTCTAAATTTGAATTGGATTAGGAAAAGATATTTTCCCTTATCCAAACCCATAAAATCCGAATTTTTCCAAGGGACAATCTCCACAAAAAATTCGGTTTTTCTTAGGATAAATCCAATCCAAATCAAAACAAGATTTTAACTAGAATTTTATCTCCCTTTTTCAACCAAAAAATCCGAATTTTTCTTGGAGAAAATCTCAACAAAAGTTTCGGCCATTATGGATAAGGGAGAATCAAAAATTCCACTAGGATTTTCAAGCTTGAATCTCATCTCAACCTTATCCAAAATAACCGAATTTCCTAGGAGATTTTCTCCCCAATTTCGGCCACTTTTCAGGGAAGGAGAGAATCCAAATTCATCTAGGATTGAAACTTGAATTTTTCCCTTGAATCCTATCCACAAAAACTGAAATTTGCTTGAGGATTATCCTCAAAATTTCGTCCCTTATTTGTTGGGATTTGGATTCAAAATTCAAGTAGGATTCTAACAAGATTATCCTCTCCAAATCCAACTCAAATTCGAATTTCAAACCTTGTGGATTTTCCACAACAAATTCGAATCCTACTTGGACTGTGATTCAAAATTTGAATTTAAAATTTCAAATTCAAATTTCAAATTCAAATTTCAAATTTCAAATTTCAAATTTCAAATTTAAATTTCAAATTCAAATTTCAAATTCGAATTTCAAATTCAAATTTCAAATTCAAAATTCAAATTCAAAATTCAAAATTCAAATTTCAAAATTCAAAATTCAAATTTCAAAATTCAAATTTCAAATTCAACAAAACGGTTGTATTTCATATTCTTGTTCTCATGGATAATTTTCTACAACTCCAATCCAATCTCAAATAAAATCATGGCAACTTTATTTGGAGTTCGAATAATTATGTACTCTATTATCCAAAACAAAATCTGAATCCAACCGGAGAGAATCTTGCCTACCATCCTAATCCTGTGTCATCACCATCCACGCATAATGAACAAGCCAATAGCATACACAAATCAATTTGCCAAACGTTAAGGAATTATGTGGAGCTAGTAGAGGGACTGATTGGACATATATAATCGGGCTCCCGTGATTCCATATGATCATCATTCTTTACCGAACAACTCAATCATATGATCACTAGTTTCAGAGTCACACCACTATAAACCTGAAACTGAACTCCCAATTATATACCGTATTATGTAAGCCTGTGACGAGCTACCATCCAATGACCTTATCATATATGCAAAACCCTCATATGATATCCATGATCAGCCTTAGGTCAAAGTCCGTTTAATCCTACTGATCAGGCTATCTTAAAGTTCCATTATACTACCGAATTAAGAAAATGTTTATTCACCATATGTGAATAAGAAGTCATCCGCCCAGCAGACCACCCAAGGCCTTGTCCATTTTCATATTCAGTATAATGCCTTTAAGAGGATACCTTTACCTCCTTAGAGCTATGATTCCGATATCTGTAAACAAACCCTTCATCGTATACAAGTCATGCACCCAACGAACCGGTCTATAAGCTTACTACCTCTGAGACGCTTTAGCCATTGGAACATCAAAGTACACAAGTCATATACATGAAGTAGTTCATTTACTTAGGATTAAGGTTATTGCACAATAAACGTCAAAAGCAGATTGATCCACTCATAGCGGACTACGTTGATCAATCACGCTTTAGTCCCGGTCTAATATGTCATCACCGAGCAATATATCCATGTCTCTACTTGGGAGTCCAGCTCCAGACAGTCAAGACAAACCGTCCCCTCTAAGGCTTTAGACAACATAATAGTCTTAACATGAGTTAGATGCTCGATCTAACCCCATAGACTACAGACCATAGTTTAGACTGCTAACTTTAGAACATTGTCTTCTCGCGTACAAAAATCCATTGCATGCAACGTTCTAACAGTTTTAACACAAGCAGTCAGTGAGCCATATTTGCTTACATTTACTTTAACATATAAATAAGACGAGGACAGATAGCAATGTAATGAATAACATCTATGTATAATTTTATTATCCAGTTCAAAATGAATACATCAAAATGTCTCTAATACTTAGGGCATTTCCTAACACTAGGGTTACTCCCTAGGCCCTCCCAGTCAGCGCGCAAGTTAAATTATCAGTACTGCCATGAAAGAGCTCAATACCAGAATACAAATAGAGAAAGAGTAATCAAAATATGATAAAAGGCATAATTAAGCATAACTGAAGCTTACACTAAGTATAGTAAACTCGGTTAGAGAATGTGAATAGTAATTGGTTAGGCTAATGTGAATAGTATCCGATTAAAGTAATATGAATAGTAACCTGTTAGGGTAACAGTTACTATTTATCGGTCAAAGGTCAAAGTCACTATTTATGATGAATAGTACTAATCATGATACAAAATTGAGTTTTTAATGTTTTTGAAACCATGTGATTCTTACTAAGTGTAGTTGAACTTACTGAGCCTATTAGCTCACCAGTTTGTTTATGTTGCAGGTAAGAAACCTGTCCAGTAGACTATATGGATGGTGGCAGGATGTGCGTGTGTCAAGGAATAGGGAATTTACCGAGAACATGATCCTGTCATAAGTCTTCTACTGAGCTTTGAAAGTTAGTGAATTGAAGAGAATGTGCCATTGAAAAAAATGTATTATAAATACTTTGTATATTATATATTATGTTGTACTCAAAAAAGACAACTAAAAGTTAGTATTGTATTTTACATGACTTTTATACTTAGCTTTCTTTTCGAGAAAGTATGTATTAAAAAGAAAAAAAAATTTATGGGCAAAATTTTTGGGCCCTGAAAAATGAGAGTTTAAGAAAAAGAGTTTAAAAGTGGCGATCCAGATTCGACATAAGAGCTGTCTTGATCAGCAATAGAGTCGGTTCATGACAGTTTCGTGTGGTTGGATTTGGGGGCACCACAGGTTGGTATCAGAGTGGTTGACCATATCCCTATTGGCACGAAGCACGATCTGCTTGTCAATCCAAGTAAGTTAGTTTTCTTTAAGTTAGTTAACATTCTGTTTATTCAAGCTTATACAATCTTGTAGGCCATACGATGACTGGACCCCCATATATGAGACCTCACCCATACCGACTGAGAGGACTGATCCGGGTATGGACTAGACCGTGATCAGACCATCTATGATCCAACGAGCAGCACCACGATCACCAGTACCTAAGCCGCTAGCGCCGACGATTGTAGCGCCGGCACCGGTACAAGCACCACCCCCTCGACTGGTTGTAAACCCACCGGTAGCAGTAGATATTCCAGTGGCGGGAGATCAAGCTCGTATAGGAGCTAGAGTATTAGTGCGAGCAGTACACACTTTTAGAGGCAGTCATCCACCTACGTTCAGCAGGGGATCTCTACTCGAGACTGGCTACATGATGTAGAGACAATCATGCACCAGTGTGACATAGATGTTGATTGCTGGGTATTAATGGCCATTGGCACATTTCATGAGGATGCACGGTTATATTAGGAGTACTGTGATCAGGAGATGCTGTTAGCACTGGATTGGGCTGAGTTTTGCCAAATTATGATGTAGCAGTTTCCGCGGAGGAGTTCAGCACCAGTTTTAGACCCTCTTGAGAACAATGTTGTAGCGCCACCACCGACTATGCCCAAGTATGTAGATGTTAGAGATTTTATTCTTCGGGCAAAGAGACAGCAGATGATGCTAAGTGACACTGTATTCACTTATACAGTCATGTTCCAGGATAATGTTGTGAGCACATGTCCTCGATCCAACCTCATAGACGAGGATTTTTGTAACATATTTTGGAAGGGACTCACTATTGACCTACGACAGAGGGTAACTCCTTTATACCCTACTACTTTGCGTGAGTTTATAGTTACGGTAGCTAAAGTAGAGGAAGAGATGATAATAGAGTGCATGGTGCACAAAAGGCATGAACAGTTGCTACAGGAAACAATGTTAGATCACGTGTACGGATCTAGACCGATGGCAAATGACCACAAGGCTGGTCTATCGAGACAACAAGAAGGTACGGGTCCAGCTGAAGGATCAACGCCGTCTGAGACCGGAAACGGAATGGACGAGGAAGAAATGGATCCAGTTGAATTTTTGACAATCCTGGAACAACCTCAATTAGGAGATCAGGTGTAGAAATACATGTGTTGTACAAATGTATATATATGTCCGTATATGTGTATATATGATTGTATCGAAAGGCTATTTTGAGAAAAACCTTCGAACTAATGTACTTTTGAAAAATTTTGAAATGAAAAGAAATGACAATCACATTTTGACATGTTCAATGGATGAAATGTTGAAATTATGTGATGATTAAAGCTATTTTTTTAAACTTATATTAGTACGTTTGTGAAAATCTAACGATTGACTCTCATGTGATTATAAGAAGTATAAAAGATGGTGAATCCGTGAAACTTGAGGAACATGAGAGGGCATCCAGTCCTGTTAGAAAGAGTAGACGAGTTACAGGCTTTGATTGAGACTCAAATGAGAGAAAATGCTAAACTAAGGAAAAGACTAGAGCAAATGGAGCAAAGACAAGGCCAAGAAGAGGGCCAGAACCCACAAATGGCCGCACCTAAACCAAAAGTGCCGCCAGTAGCACCAGAAGAAGAAATAGAACCCCAACCCCAACCCTGTAAGAATAAAATCGGTAAAAACGCAGCAGAATAGCGCAACGGAATAATAAGATCATTAAATATCTCGGATGCCATATACAATAAATTAACAACAATAAAATTCATACCTCAAGAGGACGCCAACCGTAGGACGAGAAGGACTGAAGGGCTTCAACCAACTAGCCTTCTCTACTATTCTCCAATTTTCGGATGGCAGAGTATGTGGGCACTCGGTTCCTCGACTGGTATGCTAGCACTGCTAGTCTTCTTCCGACCACCCAAATCTCTAAAGAACTTATTGTCATGGTGAGTTGTGCAACAATAAGCCTGCTCACCTGAGAGTCTATGGTCTAAGAGAACTAGAGTAGCAGGACCTTTATTTACAGACTTGCATGAGGTGATCCTCTGAATTCGAATTAGATTAGGAGAAGATTTTCTCCCTTATCCACAATGCAAAATCTGAAATTCCCTAGGCCATGATCAAGGGTAGATTCGGCCACTTAAGGGATCTTACATTCAAATTCAAACAGGATTTTAACTTGAATTTTATCTCCTCATTCCCTCATAAAAACCGATTCCCCTTTGTGCCAAAAACATGACTAGATTCAGTCATTAAAGTGTGAGGAGAATCAAAATCCAAATAGGATATTCTAGGTTGAATTCTATCTCACCATTATCCACTAAAAAATCTGAAATTCCCTTTGGATTTATCCAATAAATTTCATCCACTTTAGGGAGGAGAGAATCCAAATTCAACTGGGATTGAAACTTAAATTTTTCCCAATAACTTTATCCACAAAAACCGAATTATCTAGGACGATTTTCCTCAACTAATTTTCAGCCACTTTTGTTAGAATTAGGATTCAAAATTCAAGTAGGACTCAAACAAGATTTTCCTCTCCTTTATCCAAATCAAAACTGAATTTTCTCTTGTAGATAATCCACAAAAAATTCGAATCCTATATGGATTGTGATTCAAAATTTGAATTTCAAATTTCAAAGTTCAAATTTCAAAATTCAAAATTCAAATTCAAATTTCAAATTTAAATTTCGAATTCAAATTTCAAATTCAAATTTCAAATTCAAATTTCAAATTCAAATTTTAAATTTCAAATTTCAAAATTCAAATTTGAAAATTCAAATTTCAAAATCCACAAAAAGTTGTATTTCAAATTTTTGTTTTCATGGATAATTTTCTACAACTCTAATCTAATCTCAAATAAAATCATGACAACTTTATTTAGAGTTCAAATAATTGTGTACTTTATTATCCAAAACAAAATCTGAATTCAACCAGAGAGAATCTTGTTCACCATCCTAATCCTATATCAACACCATCCATGCATAATCAACTAGCCAATAAGCATACACAAATCAATTCGCCAACCGTTAAGGAATTATGTGAAGCTAGTAGAGGGACCAATTGGACATATATAATCAGGCTCCCATGAATCCATATGATCATCATTCCGTACCGAACAACTCAATCACATGATCACTAATTTCAGAGTCACACCACTATAAACCTGAAACTGAACTCCAATTATATACCGTATTACGTGACCTTGTCATATATGTAAAACTCTCATATGATATCCATGATCAGCCTTAGGTCAAAGTCCATTCAATCTACTGATCAGGCTACCTTAAAGTTCCATTATACTACCGAATAAGAAAATGATTATTCACCATGTGTGAATAAGAAGTCATCCGCCCTGTAAACGACCCAAGGCTTTGTCCATTTTCACATCTAGTATAATGCCTTTAAGCGGATACCTTTAACTCCTTATAGCTATGATTCTGATATCTATAAAGAAACTCTTCATCGTATACAAGTCATGCACCCAACGAACCAGTCTATAAGCTTACTACCTCTGAGACGCTTTAGCCATTGGAACATCAAAGTATACAAGTCATATACATGAAGTAGTTCATTTACTTAGGATTAAGGTTATTGCATAATGAACGTCAAAAGCAGATTGATCCACTCAAGTGGACTATGTAGATCAATCACACTTTAGTCCCGGTCTAATATGTCACCACCAAGCAACATATCTACGTTTCTATTTGGGAGTCTATGCTCTGGACAGTCAAGACAAACCGTCCCCACCATGACTTTAGACAACATAATAGTCTTAACATAAGTTAGATGCTCGGTCTAACCCAATAGACTACAGACCTTAGTTTAGACCGCTTACTTTAGAACATTGTCTTGTCATATACAAAAGTCCATTGCATGCAACGTTCTAATAGTTTTAACACAAGCAGTCATTGAGCCATATTTGCTTACATTTACTTTAACGTGTAAATAGAATAAGGACAAACAGCAATGTAATGAATAACCTCTATATTATAATTTTATTATCCAATTCAAAATAAATACATAAAATGTCTCTAATGCTTAGGGCATTTCCTAACAAACCTCGGGTCAACCATGAGCCACTATATGAAAGATTCTGACGAATGAAGCCACCAAAATTCGAGGGTTCCATAAACCTGTTAGAAGCAGAGGAAAGGTTGTCTTCACTTCATATGATCTTGGAATTTGTGGAGCTGAACGATCAGGAAAAGATTATGTGTGCGTCCTTTGTTCTGAAAAATGATGCAAGGTTTTGGTGGGAATCAGTTAAGTTGAGAAGGAACATGTTTACGATGTCATGGTTAGACTTCCTGGAGGAATTCAATTAGAAGTACTACAATCCCGCATTACTACGACGACAACAAAGAGAGTTTGCAGAATTAAAGCAGGGGGACATGTCAGTAATTGAAGTCTATAGAAAGTTCGACCAATTGTCCCGAATGTGCCCATACACTATCACCACTGAGAGGGAGAAAATCCAGAAGATACTGGTAATGTTCCGTCCTGAAATCTCAGCATTAGTGGATAGTAGATTAATGCCACCCACTACTGTATCTGATTATGTAAGCAGGGCATTAAGGGCTGAATATTACTTAGTTCGATAGAAGGAGGAAAGGGAAAGGATTTGGGATGCTAGGAAGAAGGAGAAGGTCTTAGCCAAAGCTGTATAAGTTGGATCCCAGGTTGGACAAAGCAGCAAAGCGAATCAAAATACTAAAGTCGGGCAGCCAAGTACTTCTGGTCAGCAGTCCCAGTGGAAGAGAAAAGCAAAAATTATTCTGAAAATAGGAACCAACAAAGGAAAACAAAAAATAATGCTGGCCCTATTGTTTGAGACTGTGTAGTCTGCTAGAGGAGACATGCAGGCCGATGCAGATTTGCCCCAAACGCTTGTTTTCAATGTGGGAAAGACAGTCACTTTGCCAGAAACTGTCCAGAAAATAGGCAAAATGTGCAAGGTTTGTCTCAGTCACAACAACAACATTCCCAGGTACATTCACTGTAGGCTAAGGCTAAAGGTTCGTCCCATTCTGAGAGACAGGAAAGACCAAAATGCTTGCCCCGTGTAGATGTTGGAGCCATGGTCTACACAAAGGAAGATGTAGAAGCCGGAACGTCAAATGTAGTGACAGGTCAGCTTTCTGTCGCTAATACTTTGGCGTCTGTTTTATTTGATTATGGAGCTACGAATTCTTTCATTTCATACCAGTTTATGAATAGGATAGGATATCCTAAGGACAATATGGGTATGACATTTAGAACAGCTCTACCTTCGGGGGAAATCTTGATGTCCAATTACTGGTTACCTCATGTACTAATAATTGTGGCAAATAGGGAGTTGTTTGCAGAATTGAACGTGATGGAGCTTGCTGACTACGATGTAATACTAGGAATGGATTTCCTAGGGAAGTATCAAGCCACGATCAATTGCAGGAAGTAGAAGATAAGGTTTCAACTCGACCAAGAAGATGGATTTGAATACGTTGATACGTCATGCAAATCAAGAAGATAATGATCAACTCGATGAAGGCAAGAAGGCTAATGTCTACCAGTTATGCTAGATACTTAGCATGCATAGTGGACGTGATGAAGGGATGAAAGCTTTAACCCAAAGACGTTCCTGTCATGAAGGAATTCATCGATGTCTTCCCAGAGGAATTACCAGGATTGCCGCCTGAACAAGAAATTTCCTTTGAGATCGAGCTAATGCTAGGAACTACACCTATCTCAAAGGCACCATACCGAATGGCACCGGCCGAATTAAAAGAGTTACAAGAGTAGCTGAAAGAGCTTCTTGACAAAGGATTTATACACCTGAGCTATTCCCCATGGGGTGCTCCAGTGTTGTTTGTCAAGAAAAAGGATGGATCGTTTCGTATGTGCATTGATTACCGGGAGTTGAACAAGGTCACTGTCAAGAATAGGTATCCGTTACCTAGAATTGACAACTTGTTCGATCAACTAAAAGGCGTGGCAATATTCTCCAAGATTGATTTGCGATCAAGATACCATCAACTAAGGATCAAGGAGAGCGACATCCACAAGACCGCATTTCAGACCCACTATGGTCATTACGAATTTCTTGTGATGCCGTTTGGGTTAACAAATGCGCCAGTAGCTTTTATGGACTTGATGAATCGAGTCTTTAAGGAATATTTGGATAAGTTTGTCATTGTGTTTATCGATGACATACTCATATATTCAAAGACTCGCGAAGAGCATGAGGAGCATCTGAAGATTATCTTGCAGACGATAAGGAAGCATCAACTCTATGCCAAATTCTCCAAATGTGAATTCTGGTTAGATAGAGTACATTTTCTTGGATATGTGGTTTCCAAGGAAGGAATCGCTGTGGATCCTACAAAAGTGGAGGCGATCAACGAATGGCCCGCACCTAAGAGCGTGACGGAAATACGGAGTTTCTTAGGTCTAGCCGGCTATTATAGAAGATTTGTAGAGGGATTCGCACAACTCGCTGCACCTCTTACAGCTTTGACACGCAAGGAGAGGAAGTACGAGTGGACAGAGGTGTGCGAAAGAAGCTTCCAAGAGCTGAAGAAACAACTTATGAGCGCGCCAATACTTACACTTCCTACTGAAGAGGAGATGTTCGTGATATATAGCGACGCCTCGAAGATGGAATTAGGAGCTATCCTGATGTAAGGCGACAAGGTGATTACCTATGCCTCACGTCAATTAAAGGACCATGAGAAGAATTATCCCACGTATGACTTGGAACTTACCGCAGTAGTGTTCGTACTAAAGATCTGGCGACACTATCTGTATGGAACTCAGTGTCAGATTTATACTGACCATCAAAGTCTAAAGTATTTCTTCACACAAAAAGAGCTAAATATGCAACAAAAAAGATGGCTGGAGCTGGTCAAAGACTGATTGTGAAATCCTCTACCATCTTGGAAAAGCCAATTGCTTTGCAGATGTGTTAAGTAGAAAATCTACTGTTTCGCAACAACTACCGATTGGACAACTTCCAAAGTCATTGGAAAAAGAAATCAACATGCTAAAAGTAGAGCTGATAATTGGAAAATTGGCTGCAACTGGAATCAACGCTGTATGAGGATATCAGAGAAGCTCAGAAATGAAACCCGAATCAAACAAGTTTGCAAGAGGAAGTGTCTAAAGATGGATTAATCTTACATCAAGGAAGAATTCAAGTTCCAGATGATGAAGGATTACGCAGGTAAATTATGGCAGAAGCCCATGAAACGCCATATTCAGTACATCCCGGAGCCAGTAAGATGTACCAGGACTTGAAGCTACAATTCTAGTGGAAAGGGATGAAGAAAGACATTGCTGAGTTTGTAAGCAGATGTATGACGTGCCAAAAGGTTATGGCTGAACATCGTCATCTAGGCAGAAAATTAGAGTCGTTGGAGATTCCTGAATGGAAATAGGAACATATCACATTGGATTTTGTGGTAGGCCTACCAAAGACCTGAGAAGGTTATGATTGTCATTTAGGTTATTGTAGATAGATTGACAAAGATGGCCAGGTTCATTGTTATAAAATTGACCTTTTCGTTGGAAAAGTTAGCGAGCTTGTACGTTAACCACATAGTTAGGTTACATGGAGTTCCTAAATCCATTGTGTCAGATTGTGATCCCTGATTCACTTTGAATTTCTGGACATGTGTGCAAGAAGCTACGAGAACGGAAGTACATCTGAGCACAGCATTTCATCAGTAGATAGATAGGCAATCTCCTTCAAACGTTAGAAGACATGCTGCGTGCGTGTACAATCGATTTCCCGGGGAGCTGGAATGAGAAACTTCCATTGCTAGAGTTTTCGTATAATAACAGCTACCAAGCTTCGATATGTATGGCACCCTATGAGGCTCTATATGGAAGGAAGTGTAGATCACCGATTCATTGGTATGATTTACAAGAAAAACGACTGCATAAGATAGATTTTGTACAAGAGATAGTGGATGCAATTACAAAAATACAGTAATAGATGAAAATAACCCAGAGCCGATAGAAGAGCTATGTGGACAAAAGACAAAGAGCCCTAGAGTTCAACAAAGGGGATTTCATATTCCTGAGAGTTTTACCGATGAAAGGGATAATGCAGTTCGGAAAGAAAGGGAAATTAAGTCCAAGATATATTGGACCATATGAGATTATCTAACGCATTGGTAAAGTCATTTATAGATTGGCGTTAACTCCAGAAATGTCAGCAGTGCATAATGTGTTTCACGTGTCGATGCTGAGAAAGTATATATCGGATCCGTCCCATGTGTTGAAACATAAACTGATCCAGATTTAGGAAGATCTGACCTATGAAGAAATACCTGTTCAAATTTTGGCACGCGAAGATAAAGTTTTGAGGAATAAAACAATCCCATGAGTCAAAGTGTTGCGGAGAAATCACAACGTTGAAGAGGCTACATGGGAGGGAGAAGACAAAATTAGGAATTTTACCCCCACTTCTAAATTTTCGAGGATGAAAATTTTATAAGGAGGGGTGAATGTGATAACTGGGAATTTTAGATTCTCGGAGTAAATTAAAATTGTATTATGTACCAATTTTAATGAATAAAATATGAAAAAGTTGTGTTTTAATACTGTTGAGAATATTGTAAAAATGTTCTGGTAGTGTTAAAGTGTGTGAGTTCGGGGATGGAAAATCTTACCGAACAGAATTGGGTGCGACGGTTCGAAAACGGAGCCGAAAACCCTAGGGAGTACACTGAAATACACTAAAAAGATAGAAGTTTACTATAGAAAAATTTGACCAAACGGAAGCAAAATAAAACAAACCGATCACACCGGAGGCGCCCGGAACCCGCCTACGCGATTTTGGTAAAGTTTCGTTCGGTTTGACTTTCAATCAAAATTTGACCACGAATTAATACGAATTAATTCATAGGATGACATCACATTAATGATGTCATAAATAGAATTTTGGTAGCTTGGAAAGAAAGGTGTATGGCTAGGATTGGTTACTTTTGAGATCAATGGCCAAGATCAAGCCAAAAAGGCTTGAAACAAAAATTTGGAAAATTAAGAGAAAAGGCCATTCAGCCACTTGTAAGATGGCAGCCCAAAATTTTTAATTTTGGCCCAAAAAATTTACATTTTAGCCCTTGAACAATTACGAATTTTTTGGAAAAAAATTGCCAAAAGGCCCCTTGATTTTTGCCTATAAATAGGCTTCAAAATTCATTAGAAAAATTAGAAAAAAGTGGCCAAACTCTTGCCATTTTTGCAGCCGAAAATTCATGCCGCTTAAGTGCATTCTAAGCCAAATTTTGTCCAAAATTTCACACCAAAATTAGCTTCCATTTCATTTCTAGCATCAAAGAAATTTCACACCAAAATTAGCTTCATTTCATTTCTAGCATCAAAGAATCAAATAGATAAGGTAAGCTTCCAAATTGAAGCAATTTTACTTAATTTTCTAAGCGAAAATCCATGGGTATGGAGGTATAGAAACATTGATTAAAAAATTGACGTTTTGTTGATGTTATGAGTAGTTTGGTGTTTTAGAGATTAAAGCATGATTTAGGTTTAAGAAACAAGCAAAAATTTATGCTTGGTTTCCATGAAAAACCGTGGCACCATTGGTGTGAAAAATGATTGGAAATTGGTGATTTGGTTTCGTGTTTATGTTCATTTGGTTACATGTTGAATCAAGCATGAATTGGAATCAAGAAACAAGAAAATTTGATGTATTTTTCATGCTAAAATCAGTGGGTGATAATCACTAGAAAATGGGAAATTTTTAGTGTTGAATAAGAATGTGTAATGTTGATAAAAACCCTAGGAAAGAAAACTAGATTTTCTGTGTGGATTTGCAAGAAAAATTCGTGGCTAATGCTAGGGTTGGAATGAAAATTTGGTTAGATTTTAATGTTGATTTGCACATTAGAAAACCTAAGAGTGATATGTGATATTGGAATGTTGTGACGAAAAACATTTGGTGATGATTAACATGATAAACCAAGGCTAGGTTTGGAAAGAATTGATGTTGTGTATTGATTTTTGAATATTGGTTAATTTAAAAATTTTTATACAAAGTTTGGAAACTTTGTATAAAATAGGCCTCTGGTATAGTACGTGGCAGGTACAAAGGTTCTGAGGCGTACCTAACGCCGAGAAAACCTTAAAATACAAGCAGAAATGCTGTCGAAATTTCCAAAATGGCATAAGGGCATTTCAGGAAACGAGGGGTAAAATATTGGACTCGGGAAGGAAACTAGGACCCCTTGGTGGATTAGGATTGAAAATGGAAAACCAAACCAAGAGGAATAGTAAACCGACCCTTAATGACTAAAATACCTAAAACAGGTAAAAAATTTCATGTTAGGGGTATTTTAGGAAACAAGGGAAAAGTTAGGTCGGGATAGGAAACCCAAGCCCCTAGGCGATCGAGGGCTGGGGATGGGATGAAAAACATTTTAGGAGTAGTAAAATGGTCATTTGAGGCTTTGAAATGCTCGAAATACGAGAAACGACCATAGGTGACGGATAAATAGTTTTCGAGGGCCAGGAAAATGGATAATTGAGATTTTGCAGCAAATTAAGCTGTAAAATGATACAGAAGCCTAGGGAATATTATTTTAAGATATTTGGACTTAGAAAATTTGAGAAAAATGATAGAACAGAATAGTTACGGTCTCGAGACCCTTTAGGGGCAAAATGGTTATTTTGACCAAAAATCTTCGAAAGGCTCAGAAAGGACCCTAAATGACCTAGAATGACTTAAATAAAATTCTAGGACCCAAAATAGAGATTTTAGAGTTAAAAATCTAGAGTTTAATTAGTACACGGGTGTGTACAGTGGAACACGACGTGTAAAATAAAACCGAAAGATACACGGTCTGGGACACGGGGGTGTTGTAAACCATGTACCATATAAAGAATTGAAATGTTTTGTAAAATTTATCACAAAATAAATATATTTAAAGTGATAATTAATGAAGGATATTAACAGATAATATTATGTCTGTAGGAACCCAAATTAGAGATAAAACTGTGGAAGAGTTCCGGAAGTGGACATTATCGTAGTATTAGTAAGTTCAAGCATTTTCATGTCTGCAACATGAAATACTGTATTATTCTGTTGTGTACTAGTTGTACACTAGGTATCAAGTCCTATGGACATCTGGGGATTAGTTAGTATAATAGGTCCAACATAATAAAAGGAATAGAATATCTAAGGCCTACAGGCAATGGAGGTTAGTGACCTTGAGGTGACGATTAATGTCACTTGGTCAAAACTATAATTGAAAGATAGTAATAAAATTATTTAAGGCATACCGCCCCTCCAACGTTGTAATGGAGGTGTTTCAGGTCCTACGAGGATATAATAAGGGCTGTGGAGGCAGAAGCTCTAGGGTTACTCCCTAGGCCCTCCCAGTCAGCGCGCAAGATAAATTATCTGTACTGCCATAAAAGAGCACAATACCAGAATATAAATAGAGAAAGAGTAATCAATAATATAATAAAAGCCATAATTGAGCATAAACGAAGCTTACACCAAGTATAGCAAACTTGGTTAGAGAAATATGAATAGTAACCGATTAGGCTAATATGAATAGTACTAATTAAAGTAATATGAATAGTAACCTATTAGTGTAACAGTTACTATTCATCGATCAAAGGTTAAAGTCACTATTCATAGGAAATTGAGTTTTTAATGTTTTTGAATCCATGTGATTCTTACTATGTATGGTTGAATTTACTGAGCCTATTAGCTCGCTAGTTTATTCACGTTGCAGGTAAGAAACCTGTCCAATAGACTATATGGATGGCGGCAGGATGTGCGCATATCAAGGGATAGGGAATTCAACAAAGACTTGGTCCTGCCATAAGTCTTCCGTTGAGCTTTGAAAGTTAGTGAATTAAAGATAATGTGCCATTGAAAAAAAAATGCAGTATAAATATTTTGTATATTATTGTGGCGGCCCGCCCCTCGTAGAGATCATACAATAATATTACAGTTAAGCTATATCACTAACTGTGATAGATTGTACTCTCATGGGTCACCGGCTAATCTATCTCTCTTTCAAACATGACGTTTTTGGGGAAATTTTTTTTTTAAAACATCATGTAAAACATTATCCACTAATCACTTTGTTTACAAGTACAAAGTAATTTACATAATACAGTACTTTCACAAAATATATATTTACAAAAAACTGTTTTTTTTCCCTTCTCTTTTATCGCTCAGCGGAAAGACTCTGGCAGGACCATATCCCTAGCCTCCTATCCCATTTGACACGCGCTATCCTGTCCGCCATCCAGTCACACAAAGCTACTGAGCTGGTCGCTTACCTGCAACATAAGCAAAAATGGTGAGCTACAGGCTCAGTAAGTTCAAATATGCAAGAATTAAAATTTCTATGAATAGTACTATTCATCATAAATAGTAACTTTGACCACTATTCATTATGAATACTAAGTTTGACCACAACATAGTATATTAACAATACATCTACCGCGATGTTAGTACCCTCACGAAATTGTCTTATGCTCAATTATGGCATAGTTTCAGTTTTAGGTAATTATCTTTGATTACGTTCTGGTTTTGAGCTCAAGTTGGCAGTACCATTGTAGTGCGCATGACTAGGAGCGGTACATTAGTACTCACCTCCATAGCCTTAATCTCGTAGCCCCGAAGGCAAATTTGTTCATGACTGGGAGTGGTACATTAGTGCTGATCTCCACAGCCTTAATCTCATAGCCCCGAAGGTAAAATTTACCTCCCTATACAGAAGGCTGGTACGCCAAAAGTGGTTTCATTACCGACTTTTTAAAGTTCTAACCCGGTGACTTCATATTGCCCCATGGTTAGGAATGGTTCACATTTTAATTTTAGGTGAGTGAGTTTCATTAACCTCGCTCTAGTGCCCGAAGCACAATTTACTATGTGTCCCATTCTCAATAGTGCCTGTTGCACATTTCGTATCTCTCTCTACTCTATAATAGTGCCCGCAGCACATATGTATTTAACTTATAGTTAGTACATCAAAGTTAGCAACAATAATGCTATCTGTTGCAGACAGGTAAATGTCTGAACTTACCTTATCTGTTTCTTCCCCTTTTCCTTCTTGGATCTTTGATCGCCCTCCTTGTAGGTCGATTTTGGGATCCTACAGACAAAACCTTGTCTGTTAATTTCATTTCTATTTATAACTTTTATTTTTCATTAAAAAGCTTAAATAAAACCTATTTATAACTTTTTAGGCTTTATTTATCATTTTCCCCATTTTTCTCAACTTTTACAAAATTATGATTTTGTCCTTATATTTTGGCAAAATTGCAATTATACCCCTGACGGAATTTTCTCGATCCAGGCTGCATTTTTGGCCCTCAAGAACTTTTCTGACTCTTTTCTATTCATTACCGGGTTCGTTTCTATTTTATTTCCACTTTTGATCTTCCCGACCCTCGGGAAGCACTATTCCGACCCTTACGTCGGTTTAGTGATTTTCTTTCGTTTCGGAGCCTCAAATAGACGTTTTACTAGTATTTAAAACGTTCATCTAGATGTTCTCGATCTAGGTCTACGAGGCTCGGATTTTCCGTATCCAACTTAGACTTTTATTTCGTTTCCCAAAAACGCCCCCCCCTCGGGGTCGGTTTTTCAGTTTCACTCACATTTTACATTTTTAAGGGGATGGGTTACTATTCCTGAACCACCCCTTAGGTTTTCCTTATTCAAATTCCCTTTAGGGACTCGGGTTCCTGACCCGACCTTAAACTTTTATTTTTAATTCCCTTTTTACCCAAATGCTGTTTTCGAAATTTCGGCAGCATTTAGGCGCAAATTTAAGGCTACCGGCGTTAGGTACGCCTCGAACCATATGTACCTACCACGTACTATACCACAAGCCTATTTTATGTAAAAGTTTCCCAAACTTTTGCACAAAAGCTCACAATATTTCAATTCACATTTTGAACCACATTCCACAAAATTTCTTTCAATTTTGCCATTAGTTTTAGCCACGGTTTTCATACTCAAAGCCTAACCAAAACTTTTCAATTTTTCAACCAAATTTTAGGCTATTCCAATGTCATTACCTAGCACATTTTCAAGCCAATTTCCATGCATTTTACAACACAATTCTTAGGGTTTTTCAACACACATAATTGTAGGATAATAATCCGGTAAAAACGTATTAGAGTGGCGCAGCGGAATAATAAAAATTTTTAGATCGTTAAATATCTCATGATGCCATATACAATAAATCAACAACAATTAAAACTCATACCTCAAGGACGCCAATATGCAGGAGGAGAATGACCGGAGGCCTCAACCAACTAGCCTTCTCTACTATTCTCCAATTCCCGAATGGCTGAGTGTGTGGGCACTCTAAACCTCGATCGGTATGCTAGCACTGCTAGTCTTCTTCCGACCACCCAGATCTCTAAAGAACTTTATTGTCACGATGAGCTGTGCAACAATAAGCCTGCTCACCTGAGAGTCTGTGGTCTGAGAGAACTGGAGTGGCAGGACCTCTATTTATAGACCTGCATGAGGTGATTCTCTGAATTCGAATTGGACTAGGAAAAGATTTTCTCCCTTATCCAAACCAAAAAATCCGAATTTTCCAAGGGAGAATCTCCACAATTAAATTCGGTTTTCCTAGGACAAATCCAATCCAAATCTAAACAAGATTTTAACTAGAATTTTATCTCCCTTTTTCAACCAAAAAATCCGAAATCTTTAGGAGAAAATCTTCTCCAAATTTTCGGCCACTTTTAGGATAAGGAAGAATCAAAATTCCACTAGGATTTTTCAAGCTAAATCTCATCTCAACCTTATCTAAAAATAACCGAATTTCCTAGGATTTAGGCTCCAAAATTTCGGCCACTTTTAGGGAGTAGAGAGAATCCAAATTCAACTAGGATTGAAGCTTGAATTTACCCTTGAATCTTATCCACAAAAACCGAATTTTCCATTGAGGATTATCCTCAAAAAATTCGCCCACTTTTGTTGGGATTTGGATTCAAAATTCAAGTAGGATTCTAACAAGATTATCCTCTCCAAATCCAACTCAAATTCGAATTTCAAACCTTGTAGATTTTCCACAACAAATTCGAATCCTACTTGGACTGTGATTCAAAATTTGAATTTCAAATTTCAAATTCAAATTTCAAATTTCAAATTTCAAATTTCAAATTTAAATTTCAAATTCAAATTTCAAATTCAAATTTTCAAATTCAAATTTCAAATTCAAATTTCAAATTCAAAATTCAAATTTCAAATTTCAAAATTCAAATTTCAAATTTCAAAATTCAAATTTCAAATTTCAAAATTCAAATTTCAAATTCCACAAAACGGTTGTGTTTCATATTCTTGTTCTCATGGATAATTTTCTACAACTCCAATCCAATCTCAAATAAAATCATGGCAACTTTATTTGGAGTTCGAATAATTGTGTACTCTATTATCCAAAACAAAGTCTGAATCCAACCGGAGAGAATCTTGTCTACCATCCTAATCCTGTGTCATCACCATCCATGCATAATAAACTAGCCAATAGCATACACAAATCAATTTGCCAAACGTTAAGGAATTATGTGGAGCTAGTAGAGGGACTGATTGGACATATATAATCGGGCTCCCGTGATTCCATATGATCATCATTCTGTACCGAACAACTCAATCATATGATCACTAATTTCAGAGTCACACCACTATAAACCTGAAACTGAACTCCCAATTATATACCGTATTACGTAAGCCTGTGACGAGCTACCATCCAATGACCTTGTCATATATGCAAAACCCTCATATGATATCCATGATCAGCCTTAGGTCAAAGTCCGTTTAATCCTACTGATCAGGCTATCTTAAAGTTCCATTATACTACCGAATCAAGAAAATGATTATTCACCATATGTGAATAAGAAGTCATCCGCCCAGCAGAAGACCCAAGGCCTTGTCCATTTTCACATTCAGTATAGTGCCTTTAAGAGGATACCTTTAACTCCTCAGAGCTATGATTCCGATATCTGCAAACAAACCCTTCATCGTATACAAGTCATGCACCTAACGAACCGGTCTATAAGCTTACTACCTCTGAGACGCTTTAGCCATTGGAACATCAAAGTACACAAGTCATATACATGAAGTAGTTCATTTGCTCAGGATTAAGGTTATTGCACAATGAACGTCAAAAGCAGATTGATCCACTCATAGCGGACTACGTAGATCAATCACGCTTTAGTCCCGGTCTAATATGTCACCACCAAGCAACATATCCATGTCTCTACTTGGGAGTCCAGCTCCAGACAGTCAAGACAGACCGTCCCCTCTAAGGCTTTAGACAACATAATAGTCTTAACATGAGTTAGATGCTCGGTCTAACCCCATAGACTACAGACCATAATTTAGACTGCTAACTTTAGAACATTGTCTTCTCGCATACAAAAGTCCATTGCATGCAACGTTCTAACAGTTTTAACACAAGCAGTCAGTGAGCCATATTTGCTTACATTTACTTTAACATGTAAATAAGACGAGGACAGATAGCAATGTAATGAATAACCTCTATGTATAATTTTATTATCCAGTTCAAAATGGATACATCAAAATGTCTCTAATACTTAGGGCATTTCCTAACAATAATACACGGCCATTTTAGGGAAAAAATGCACAACATTTTGTTTCATGCTTTCAATCACATTACCATCATTTCCTTAATTAAATGCATGATTTTAACTATCCAAACATCAAGTGAATCATGCAAAAATGTTCACCAAACCCTAATTTCAACCCACGGCCATATTAGGGTTATTTGACACCAAAATTTTTCCAAGCTTTATAACCATACAAATCATGCTTTACATTTAACCAAAACATGATTTAAAGCATTTGCACACTTAAACCACAACAATTCATCATCAACTATACATGGTAACCCACGGTTTTACCCTTGGAAAACCAACTAAAATTTTGTTTTTCTTTAAACAAAATGCATGGTTTTTCTTCTAATCACACCTTTAACAAAACCCAAGCACCAAATCAACCAAAACAAGCCACAAATTTTTCATCTTCACACTATTCATCCCATGGATTTTAGGGAGAAAAATCAAGAAAAAATGCAAACCAAAGAAGGTTACCTTGCTTTCTTGCTTCCTTTAACTTCAGTGAAGTGTTTGACACCACTTTTGTGAAGAAAACTTGGAAGATTTGCTTGGTTCCTCTTGGTTGCTCACGTATTCACCATGGACACTTAGAAGAAATTTTTTTCTCTTATGTTTTGGCTTTGTAAATGTTTCGGCCACTTTGTTCAAAATTTTGCTGACTTAAGTGCTAAAGGAACCAATTAATTTGGCTTCCAACCAATAAGAATTCAACACTTTTCAAGCCAATTCTTTCCATTTTTTTCAAAAATTAAATTTGGCTAATTTTGGCCAAATCTTGGCCTTTAGATCAAAAAGTGAATCAATCTTGGCCATTAATGCCACCAACCACCATAATTTTCACATTTAATAAATTTGCTTTATGATGCCATAAATGCAAAGTAAAGTGTTGACTTTGACTTTACTATTCATATTAATTCGACTACTTTTTGACCGATGTCGGTTCGAGCCGAAATTTTCCTGAAATCGTCCCGGCGGGTTCCTGAGGTCTCCTGTGCAGTCAAATCAATTTATACTGCTTCCATTTGATCAAAATCAATCCCAGAAGTTTTTCATCTTTTAGTGCACTTGTTAGGGTTTTCAATGCCGTTTTTGGCACCGTTCCACCCGTTTCAATTCAGCGAATTTTATCAACACTGAATTCTTACTCGTCAGTATTGTTAGAACATTTTAATACATTCTGAACAATATAAATATATTTATTTTACTCTTTAAATAGTATAAATTGTTATATACATACATTTGTACATTTTCTTCTGAGAATGCCTGAATTTCCTGGTTGTCACATTCACCCCTCCTTATAAAATTTTCGTCCTCGAAAATTAGAACAAGTGGGGGTATAAACTCCTCATCTCGTCTTCTCGTTCCCACGTAGCTTCTTCAATATTATGATTTTTCCACAAAATCTTCACTAATGGGATTGTCTTATTCCTCAGTACTTTCTTTTCACGAGCCAGTACTCAAATAGGTTGCTCTTCATATGTCAAATCCTCATGGATCTAAATAGGTTCATGCTTTAACACATGCGACGGATCTGGTATATACTTTCTCAGCATCGACACATGAAATACATTATGCACTGCCGACAATTCAGGAGGTAACGCTAATCTGTAAGCGACCCTTCCAATGCGTTCGATAATTTCATAAGGTCCAATATATCTTGGACTCAGTTTCCCTTTCTTACCGAAATGCATAATCCCCTTCATAGGCGATACCTTAAGAAACACGAAGTCTCCTTCATCAAATTCCAAGGATCTCCGCCTCTTATCCGCATAACTCTTTTGTCAACTTTGCGCAATTTTCATTTGACGCTGAATTATAGCAACTACATCGGAAGTCTCTGGTATGAAATCCGTGTTATGCAACTGCTTCTCTCGCAAATCATACCAATGTAGTGGTGATCTACATTTTTGTCTATACAAAGCCTCATAAGGTGCCATGCCTGTGGAAGCTTGGTAACTATTATTGTACGAGAATTCAATTAATGGTAACTTCTCGTTCCAACTTCCCGCAAAATCCATTACATAAGCTCGAAGCATGTCCTCTAATATCTGAATGGTCCATTCTGACTATCCGTCTGTTTGCGGATGAAATGCCGTACTGAGTCTCAATTCAGTACCCATGGCTTCTTGCACACACTTCCAGAAATTTGAAGTGAATCGTTCATCTCGATCTGATACAATGGATTTTGGTACTCCATTAAATTTAACTACATGAGTTACGTACAACTGAGCAAACTTTTCCAATGAAAAAGTTATCTTGACAGCTATAAACCGTGCCGTCTTGGTCAGTCTGTCCACAATAACCCAGATGGCATCATAACCTTCTCGGGTTTTTGGTAGTCCCACTACAAAATCCATTGTAATGTGTTCTCATTTCCATTCAGGAATCTCCAAAGGTTCCAATCTTCCTGCTGGATGTTTATGTTCAGCTTTGATTCTCTGACAGGTCATGCACCTGCTCACGAATTTTGCTATATCATTCTTCATCCCTTTCCACCAGAACTGTAATTTCAAGTCTTGATACATCTTACTTGCTCCGGGATAAACCGAATATGGTGTCTCATGGGCTTCTGACATAATCCGTCTTCTAAGTTCCTCATTAGATGGAATATTAATTCTTCTTTGGTAAAGGATCATTCCATCCTTGGAAATTCCTTCTTGAGAACTTGTCATTATTGGATCTCGTCTTTGAGCTTCCTTTATATCCTCAAACAACGATGATTCCACTTGGAGTGCAGCCAATCTTCCAGATATCAGCTCAAAGTTCAAGGAATTTATTTCTTGCTGCAATGGCTTCGGAAGCCTTTTTATCCGCAGCTGGTGCGATTTGGTAAACTTTCTACTTAAAGCATCCGCTACACGGTTGGCCTTCCCTGGATGATATAGGATTTCACAATCATAATCCTTTACCAGTTCCAACCATCGTCTTTGTCGCATATTGAGCTCCTTTTGTGTGAAGAAATACTTCAGGCTTTGGTGATCAGTAAAAATCTAACACTGAGCTCTATAGAGTTAGTGTCGCCAAATTTTAAGCGCAAACACTACTGCAGCAAGTTCAAGGTCATGCGTAGGGTAATTCCTTTCATGCTCTTTTAATTGACGAGAAGCGTAGGCAATCACTTTGCCGTCTTGCATCAGGACTACTCCCAATCCTATTTTAGATGCATCACTGTAGATCACAAACTTCTCCCCTTCAGTAGGAAGCGTAAGGATTGATGCTCTTGTCAGCCGTCTCTTTAACTCCTGGAAGCTTCTTTCGCATTCCATAGTCCACTCATACTTCCTTTCCTTGCGTGTAAGAGCAGTAAGAGGTGCAGCTAATCGCACGAATCCCTCTACAAACCTCCGATAATAACCAGCTAACCCCAAGAAACTGCTTATTTCCGTCACACTCTTGGGTGCAGGCCATTGGTTAATTGCATCTACCTTCGTTGGATCTACAGCAATACCTTCCTGGGATACAACATGTCCGAGGAAATATACTCTATCCAGCCAAAACTCACATTTTGAGAATTTGGCATACAGCTGATGCTTCCTTATCGTATGCAACACGATCCTCAGATGCTTCTTATGCTCCTCATGAGTCTTCGAGCATATAAGAATGTCATCAATGAATACAATGACAAACTTATCCAAATACTCTTTAAAAATTCTGTTCATCAAATCTATGAACGCTGCTGGCGCATTTGTTAATCCGAATGGCATCACAAGGAACTCATAATGACCATAACGAGTCCTAAATGCCGTCTTAGGAATATCACTTTCTTTAATCTCAGCTGGTGATATCTGATCGTAAGTCAATCTTGGAAAATACCGCTGCGCCTTTTAACTGGTCGAATAAGTCATCAATTCTAGGTAATGGATACCTATTTTTGATCGTAACCTTATTCAACTCCCAGTAATCAATGCACAAACGGAACGTTCCATCCTTTTTCTTGACGAACAACACAGGTGCACCCCACAGAGAATAACTCGGTCTGATGAATCCCTTGTCCAAAAGCTCCTTTAATTGTTCCTGCAGCTCCTTTAACTCCACTGGAGCCATGCGATATGGTGCTTTGGAAATAGGTGCCATTCTAGGCATCAACTCAATTTCGAACGAGATTTCTCTTTGTGGATGTATCCCTGGTAACTCTTCTGGAAATACGTCAAGAAATTCCTTAACAATAGGAACATCTTCAGGTTTAAGCTTCTGTTCCTCTGTGGTGTCCACCACATATGCCAGATATCCCATACAACCACTGGCCATCAGCTTGCTTGCTTTCAGCGAACTAATCATCATCTTCTCGGGTTTTTGAGAAACATCAACATATTCGAAACTCTCTTCTTCCTCGGGTTGGAATACTATTTTTCAATTTCTATAGTCGATCGTAACTTGATATTTCCCTAGGAAATCCATGCCTAGAATCACATCGTAATCTATGATCTTCATTATGATCAACTCAGCATATAGCTCCCTATTTGCCACATATACTGGTACATGAGATAGCCAGTAATTGGGCAACAATACTTCACCAGAGGGTAAAGCTGTTTTAAATACTCTTCCCATATATTCCTTAGGATGTCCTATCTTGTCAGCAAATTCATAGGAAACAAAAGAATGCGTAGCACTGGAATCAAATAGTATAGAGGCTACATGACTAGCGACAGGAAGCTGACCTGTCACCACATTTGATGTTCCTGCCTCTGCATCCTGTTTGCTGTAGGCCATCACACGAGCATCAACATGTGGCACACGCTCGTGGCGTTGCTGCCTTACTGGAGACTCTTCATCTCTGGCCTGAAGGGAATGAGCTTGTGGGCGTGTCTGGTTCGGTTGGGAAGTGCCTTGTACACCCTGCCTGTTGCTTGGACAGTTCCTGGCATAATGACCTTCCTTTCTACATTCATAGCAAACAAGTGGCCCATATCTGCATTGCCCAGAATGTATCTTCCCGCATGTAGGACAATTTTGTACATTGGATTCCGCATTACCAGCTGTTCTTCGCTGTTGGTTTCGATTATTTGCCTGGCGATTTCCAGTAAAATTGCCTTTCCTCTTATTTTGCTAGGATCCTTGATTATTACCCTGGCCTGGTTTAGCATTCTAATTTGCCTTGCTCGATTGACCAGTTTGTGCAAACTTAGCCAAAGCCCTCTCCTTCTTTTTGGCCTCCCAGTGCTTCTCTCTTTCCTCCTTCTGTCGGGCTACGTGGAACTCAGCTCTTATGGCCCGACTAACACAATCTGCTACAGAAGTAGGCGGTACCTGTCCTATATCTACCAATGTAGTAATTTCTGGCCTGAACATCCCGATCATTTTCTATATTTTCTCCCTCTCAATAGGGACTACAGAAGGGCATAAGTGGGATAACTGGTCGAACTTTTACCAAACTTCACTCACCGACATATTTCCTTGTGTCAATTCTGGAAACTCTTTCTGCTGTTGTCTCAGAGATGCAGGGTCATAATATTTCTGGTTAAATTCTTCCATAAATTCCACCCAACTCATGGTAGACACATTTCTTCTCATTCGCACAGTGTCCCACCAAAAACGAGCATCTTTTCTCAACACAAAAGACACACATGCGACCTTCTCCTCGTCAGTTAGATTCATGAATTCCATGATCACTTGCAAAGATGACAACCAGTCTTCAACCTCTAGAGGATTAGTAGAACCTTCAAATTTTGGCAGCCTCATATGCCTGAATCTTTTATAGAGGGGTTCCAGGTTTAATACCAGTTGCGGTTCAGGAGCTCTCTCATGTACAACAGCTGGAGGGATAACCAGATCTACCTCAGCTTCCTGTTCTACTTGGGTACCTTCAGAACCTTGCCTCTGTTCTAACTCCTCTACTTGTTGTCTCAGATTAGCATTTTCCTGCATCTGAGCTTCTAGTAAGGCTTATACCTGATCTAATCTCTTCATGATATTAGGACATCGTTCTCGTCCCTCTAGTTAATTTCACAAATCCACCATCTTGCCTATTATCCTATTATGGCACAACAATTCACCGTTACCTTTTCCATGACCATATTTGAAAAATCATATAATTTATTAAATTCAAGGTAATGTAAAGCCACATCATCGTAACACTTCATCGTACAACATATAATCATTTTGATATTTCATTCATAGCAAAACGTCTACATATCATACATAACCATCACCAGTCATATATACATCGGCCATCATATACATCTTGGCCACAAGTCTATACAAAAGAGCTTTTCTCTATAAGCTACTTATGTACATGCATACATCTATTGGACACACATCCCCTGTGTCTGGGACTAGAGGATATTCTTCAGGATCCTCATCGTCATCTGGATCATCTGAGTCGTCACCACCCCTAGGCAATGCTCCCTGTCCTGAGTCATCACCTCCTCGTGGTCTAGACGGTCCGGCCTCATGATCATTCATCATTCTTCTCGGCCCAAAGATGCGTGCCAACGTCTCATCTTGACCCAGTGTCTCGCCTCGACTCTGCGTCAGATGCTCAATCAAAATCTCCCTCTCGATCGTCCTGATCGTCACTACAAACTCTTGGAGCGCAGGAGGATATAGCTTAATCACCCTCTGTCTCAACTCCATGGGTAAACCTCTCCAGAAAAGCTCACAACAGTTTGCTTCAGTGAGGTTGGGCAACGGACATCTCCTCCTAATGGTCTCCTCAAATCGTGCTACGTAAGACATAACTGTCTCACCAGACAACATGACCATCCTCTCAGTCTGGAGAATATAGTCCCTAACCTCATCAAATCCAGGATACGTGGGTGTATCTACCTCTCGTCTCTCTGGAGGTGTAGGAGTCGGTGTCGGATCCTTAGGCGGAAACTGATCAACCAATCGCTGACAGAACTCAGCCCAACTGAATCCCAATATAATCTCCTGGTCATAATAATCCCAGAATACACAAGCATCTCCCTGAAACATACTTATGGCCAACTGGATCCATATCTCTCGGTCGATATCACACATCACCATAATCCTCTCTATGGCATGGAGCCAGCTCTTCGTCTCCATCGACTGTCATCCACCATCAAACATAGGGGGACTACTAGCTCTGAATGCCTGTACTGCCCGAGCAAAAACTCTCACCCCAATATGTTGGCGTCCACCAACAACTGGAATGTCCACTACTACAGGTGGATGAAGTACCGGTCAAGGCTATACTACATCTACTGGAGCTGGTGCTGGTGCTGGAGGTCTCTCTGGCACTGGGGTTCTAAATACCGGATGTTGGGAAATAGACGACCTCACAATAGGTCTCGTCCATACCCGTAACACCCCTCTCGGTCGTGGTAGCGGCGGTCTCACATAAGGAGGTCTGGTCATCTTGCTACCTATAAGATAATTATTTTCACATAAGAAAATAATTCACTAAACTTAAGTAAACTACTTACTTGGATTATGGTGCAGGATGCGCGAAGTGTCAAATTAGGGTATGGTCAACACTGCTCTAATATACCAACTGTGACGGCAGTCGGTAATCTAAACTAGACCAATCATAAATCTGCTCTGATACCAACTGTGGCAGCAGTTGGTAATCTAAACTAAACCAATCGTAAGCCCACTCTAATACCAATTGTGGCGGCCTGCCCCTTGTAGAGATCATACAATACTATTACAATTAAGCTATATCGCTAATTGCGGTAGATTGTACTCTCATGGGTCACCGGCTAATCTATCTCTCTTTCAAACATGACGTTTTTGGGGAAATTTTTTTTAAAGCATCATGTAAAACATTATCAACTAATCACTTTGTTTACAAGTACAAAGTAATTTACATAATACAATACTTTTACAAAATATATATTTACAAAAGACTGTTTCTTTGTCCTTTCTCTTTTATCGCTCAGCAGAAAGACTCTGGCAGGACCATATCCCTGGCCTCCTATCCCATTTGACATGCACTATCCTGTCCGCCATCCAGTCATACAAAGCTATTGAGCTGGTCACTTACCTGCAACATAAGCGAAAATGGTGAGCTACAGGCTCAGTAAGTTCAAACATGCAAGAAATAAAAATTCTATGAATAGTACTATTCATCATGAATAGTAATATTGACAACTATTCACATGTGAATAGTAACTTTGACCACAATACAGTATATCAACAGTACATCTACCGCAATGTTAGTACCCTCACGAAACTGGCTTATGCTCAATTATGGCATAGTTTCAGTTTTAGGTAATTATCTTTGATTACGTTCTGGTTTTGAGCTCAGGTTGGCAGTACCATTTTTGTGCGCATGACTGGGAGCGGTACATTAGTGCTGACCTCTACAGCCTTAATCTCATAGCCCCGAAGGCAAATTTGTACATGACTGGGAGCGGTACATTAGTGCTGACCTCCACAGCCTTAATCTCATAGGCCCGAAGGCAAAATTTACCTCCCCGTACGGAAGGCTGGTACGCCAAAAGTGGTTTCATTACCGACTTTTTAAAGTTCTAACCCGGTGACTTCATATTACCCCGTGGTTAGGAATTGTTCACATTTTAATTTTAGGTGAGTGAGTTTCATTAACCTTACTCTATTGCCCGAAGCACAATTTACTATGTGTCCCATTCTCAATAGTGCCGTAGCACATTTCGTCTCTCTCTCTACTCTATAATAGTGCCCGTAGCACATATGTACCTAACTTATAGTTAGTACATCAAAGTTAGCAATTGAAGGAAAATAAACCAGTAAAAACGTATCAGAGTGGCGCAGCGGAACAATAAAAATTTTTAGATCGTTAAATATCTCATGATGCCATATACAATAAACCAACAACAATTAAAACTCATACCTCAAGGACGCCAATCTTGCAGGAGGAGAATGACCGGAGGCTTCAACCAACTAGCCTTCTCTACTATTCTCCAATTCCCGAATGGCTGAGTGTGTGGGCACTCTGAACCTCGATCGGTATGCTAGCACTGCTAGTCTTCTTCCGACCACCCAGATCTCTAAAGAACTTTATTGTCACGATGAGCTGTGCAACAATAAGCCTGCTCACCTGAGAGTCTGTGGTCTGAGAGAACTGGAGTGGCAGGACCTCTATTTATAGACCTGCATGAGGTGATTCTCTGAATTCGAATTGGACTAGGAAAAGATTTTCTCCCTTATCCAAACCAAAAAATCCGAATTTTCCAAGGGAGAATCTCCACAATTAAATTCGGTTTTCCTAGGATAAATCCAATCCAAATCTAAACAAGATTTTAACTAGAATTTTATCTCCCTTTTTCAACCAAAAAATCCGAAATCTTTAGGAGAAAATCTCCTCCAAATTTTCGGCCACTTTTAGGATAAGGGAGAATCAAAATTCCACTAGGATTTCTCAAGCAAAATCTCATCTTAACCTTATCCAAAATTAACCGAATTTCCTAGGATTAGGGATCCAAAATTTCGGCCACTTTTGGGAGGAGAGAGAAACCAAATTCAACTAGGATTGAAGCTTGAATATTCCCTTGAATCTTATCCACAAAATCCGAAATCTTTCATGAGGATTATCCTCAAAATTTCGTCCCTTATTTGTTGGGATTTGGATTCAAAATTCAAGTAGGATTCTAACAAGATTATCCTCTCCAAATCCAACTCAAATTCGAATTTCAAACCTTGTGGATTTTCCACAACAAATTCGAATCCTACTTGGACTGTGATTCAAAATTTGAATTTCAAATTTCAAATTCAAATTTCAAATTCAAATTTCAAATTTCAAATTTCAAATTTCAAATTTAAATTTCAAATTCAAATTTCAAATTCGAATTTCAAATTCAAATTTCAAATTCAAATTTCAAATTCAAAATTCAAATTTCAAATTTCAAAATTCAAATTTCAAATTTCAAAATTCAAATTTCAAATTCCACAAAACGGTTGTATTTCATATTCTTGTTCTCATGGATAATTTTCTACAACTCCAATCCAATCTCAAATAAAATCATGGCAACTTTATTTGGAGTTCGAATAATTGTGTACTCTATTATCCAAAACAAAATCTGAATCCAACCGGAGAGAATCTTGTCTACCATCCTAATCCTGTGTCATCACCATCCATGCATAATAAACTAGCCAATAGCATACACAAATCAATTTGCCAAACGTTAAGGAATTATGTGGAGCTAGTAGAGGGACTGATTGGACATATATAATCGGGCTCCCGTGATTCCATATGATCATCATTCTGTACCGAACAACTCAATCATATGATCACTAATTTCAGAGTCACACCACTATAAACCTGAAACTGAACTCCCAATTATATACCGTATTACGTAAGCCTGTGACGAGCTACCATCCAATGACCTTGTCATATATGCAAAACCCTCATATGATATCCATGATCAGCCTTAGGTCAAAGTCCGTTTAATCCTACTGATCAGGCTATCTTAAAGTTCCATTATACTACCGAATCAAGAAAATGATTATTCACCATATGTGAATAAGAAGTCATCCGCCCAGCAGACGACCCAAGGCCTTGTCCATTTTCACATTCAGTATAATGCCTTTAAGAGGATACCTTTAACTCCTCAGAGCTATGATTCCGATATCTGCAAACAAACCCTTCATCGTATACAAGTCATGCACCCAACGAACCGGTCTATAAGCTTACTACCTCTGAGACGCTTTAGCCATTGGAACATCAAAGTACACAAGTCATATACATGAAGTAGTTCATTTACTCAGGATTAAGGTTATTGCATAATGAACGTCAAAAGCAGATTGATCCACTCATAGCGGACTACGTAGATCAATCACGCTTTAGTCCCGGTCTAATATGTCACCACCAAGCAACATATCCATGTCTCTACTTGGGAGTCCAGCTCCAGACAGTCAAGACAGACCGTCCCCTCTAAGGCTTTAGACAACATAATAGTCTTAACATGAGTTAGATGCTCGGTCTAACCCCATAGACTACAGACCATAGTTTAGACTGCTAACTTTAGAACATTGTCTTCTCGCATACAAAAATCCATTGCATGCAACGTTCTAACAGTTTTAACACAAGCAGTCAGTGAGCCATATTTGCTTACATTTACTTTAACATGTAAATAAGACGAGGACAGATAGCAATGTAATGAATAACCTCTAAGTATAATTTTATTATCCAGTTCAAAATGAATACATCAAAATGTCTCTAATACTTAGGGCATTTCCTAACAATCTCCCACTTGCCCTAAGCCAGCAGATGTGCCATGTTACGCATCCCCATCGCCTCTACATGCCTCTCAAAGCTTCTAGCTACCAAAGTCTTAGTAAAGGGATCAGCGATGTTGTCCTCGGACGCGATCTTACAAACATCCACTTGTCCTGTCTCCACATGCCCTCTTATTATGTGATACCTCCGATCGATGTGTTTGGTCCTCTTGTGGTGCCGAGATTCCCTTGTGTTGGCAATAGCCCCTGTATTATCACAGTAAAGTGTGATAGGCTTGTCAACACCCGGAATGACCTCAAGGTCTCTAAAGAACTTGCGGAGCCAAACCGCTTCTTTAGATGCCTCAGCCGCAGCCACATACTCAGCCTCCATAGTAGAGTCAGCTGTGCAGCCCTGCTTCACGCTCCTCCACACAATGGCGCCTCCTCCGAGCAAAAACACTGATCCAGATGTCGATTTCCTCGAATCCTTACAAGTCTGGAAGTCTGAGTCCGGGTATCCTACGGGTGTTAGGTCCCCTCCAGAATACACTAGCATATAATCCCTCGTTCTCTTAAGATACTTGAGTATATGCTTTACTGCTTGCCAGTGCTTGGTTCCAGGATTCGCTTGATATCGACTCACCATACCTACTGCAAAACATATGTCCGGGCGAGTGCAAAGCATAGCGTACATAAGGCTACCCACAGCGGATGCATAAGGGACCTTACTCATACGCTCTCTTTCTTCCGATGTCTTGGGACAGTCATCCAATGAAAGAGTTAAACCGGCAATAGAAGGTTGTGAGCCTTTCTTTGCCTCTAGCATTGCATATTTGTCAATTATTTTATCTATGTATGAAGCTTGGGATAACGCTATCATTTTGTTCTTTCGATCTCTGAAGAGACGAATGCCTAGAACATAATTAGCTTCTCCCAAGTCCTTCATGTCAAACTGTTGGTGTAACCAAAGCTTGACCGATGATAAGTTCCCTACATCATTCCCAATGAGTAGTATATCATCGACATAGAGTATCAGAAAGACCACTTTACCATCCTTAATACGTTTATAAACACAAGGTTCATCAACGTTCTGCTCAAAACCAAATGTCTTAATCGCTTGATCAAACCTCTGGTTCCATGAGCGGGATGCCTGCTTTAATCCATAAATGGATCTAAGCAACTTGCAGACTTTCCTATCTTGGCCTTTTGCTACGAACCCTTCGGGCTGTATCATATAGATACACTCTTCAAGATGGCCATTTAAGAATGCCGTCTTGACATCCATTTGCCAGATCTCGTAATCGAGAGCCGCAGCAATGGATAGAAGAATACGGATAGACTTAAGCATAGCAACAGGCGAAAAGGTTTCCTCGTAATCGATTCCAGCCTTTTGCGTGTATCCCTTTGCAACCAGTCTAGCTTTGAAAGTTTCCACTCTCCCTTCCGCATCCTTCTTTCTTTTGTAGACCCATTTGCATCCAATGGGTTTTATCCCATCCGGCAAATCTACAAGTTCCCAAACAGAGTTGGATTTCATAGAATCCATCTCATTGTTCATAGCCTGTTTCCAAGATCTAGAATCAACATCCTTTATAGCTTCATCATATGTGACCGGATCTTCCTCATGCTCATGAGCCTCGGCCTGGTATACCTCAGCATCATACATAAAGAAATTAGGTTTCTTAGAAACCCTCCCACTACGACGAGGCACCCTAAATTGTTGATCGTCTGCAGGTCTTTCACTGGAACTCAGACTTGCGTCCAAGACCGAAATCTGTGGAGCAGTTCTTTCACCCGATAACTCCTCTAGCACCACTTTGCTTCGAGGCTTAAAGTCATTCATGTGACTTTCCTCCAAGAATGTCGCATGGGTTGAGACAATGACCTTTTGTTCCTTCGGGTTATAGAACAGACCTGCTTTAGTTCCCTTTGGATACCCTACAAACATGCATAATTCTGATCTTGGTTCCAACTTCTTCGCATCCCCATCCAGTACATGTGCCGGGCAGCCCCATATTCTCATATGTCCAAGGGAGGGCTTCCTGCCACGCCACAATTCATACGGAGTTCTAGGAATTGATTTGCTCGGAACCTGGTTCAGAATATAGCACGCCGTTTGTAAAGCATGTCCCCAAAATGATAATGGCAGCGTTGAGTAACTCATCATGGACCGTACCATATCCAATAAGGTCCTGTTTCTCCTTTCGGCTACACCATTCTGTTGTGGAGTACCAGGTGCAGTCAATTGAGATAATATCCCATTCTCTACAAGATGTCCTAGAAATTCATCGGAGAGGTATTCGCCACCTCGATCAGATCGAAGTGTCTTTATGGATTTATCCAATTGCTTTTCCACTTCCGCACGATACTCTTTGAACTTGTCAAAGGTTTCGCTCTTGCGGTGCATCAGATACACATATCCATACCTCGAGTAATCATCTATGAAAGAGACATAGTACTCGAACCCTCCTTGTGCTGTGACGTTCATGGGGCCACATACGTCAGTGTGCACAATTTCTAAGAGCTCCTGTGCCCTTGTACCCTTAGCTCCAAAAGACCTCTTAGTCATCTTACCCTCTAGACAAGACTCACATTGGGGAAGTCGTACCTCCTCCAGAGATTCCAGAGGACCGTCTTTCACCAATCTTTGAATCCTATCCTGATTAATATGACCAAGTCTTAAATGCTAAAGATACGCCTTGTTAGAGTGAGAAACTTTCAACCTTTTAGAGTTATCAATTAATTCAGTGTCAAGCAGTGAGTACATCTTTGGTCTGATCAAATATAGGTTTCCATCCATCCATCCAGAACAGATAAAAGACTTATTTCTACGAATATCAACTCTTTTACTAAAAGAAACTGAATAAGAATCCTTTATTAAACAAGCTACCGATATAAGGTTCCTCCTAAAATTAGGAACATAAAAACAGTCTTTCAATAAAATAAACCTAAATTGATCAAAATAAAGATGAACGTCTCCCACTGCCTCAGCCACCACAAAGCTACCATCTCCAGTCCGCAACGAGAGGCTCCTATCATGTAGACTTCTCGTTTCCACGAACCCCTGCATCGAAACACAAACATGATTAGTGGCGCCCGAATCAATGACCCATGTGTCTTTCGATTCTTCCACCAAACACGCTTCTAAGTAATGAAGTTCCTTACCTTCCTTGCCCTTGGAGGCTAGGAATTCCCGGCAAGCCTTCTTGAAGTGACCTACCTTCCCACAGTGGAAGCATTTGGACTTTTTAGGGTCCTTTGGCTTCTTGTTCTTCTTCTTCTTCTTCCCGTCCGAGACAGGAGGATTAGAAGAACTGGAAGCCACTTGCTTCTTATTTGGCCTCTTCCTCTTCCGTGAGGGATTGGAAGATTCCGCCAAATTGGCCTCTCCTTTAGGTCGGACCACATCTTCATCCCTGATCATCCGCTCATAAGCCTGTAGTTGCTTCATGAGCTCGGTAAGTCCTAACTCCTTTGTCGCCAGATTGTATGCGGCCTTAAACCCCACAAAATCTTTAGACAGAGTCTTGAACACCATCTCGATCTGGGTGTTGTAGTCTAACTCAGCACCATTTTCGGCAGCCTCAGCGAAGAATCCCATTAGAGTGATCATATGGTCCTTCACCGGAGCACCAGCCTTTTGCTTGGAGTTCATAATGCTGGTGATAGCGGACTGTCGAGCCAATTTTTCTTGGCCTCCGAATATGTCCTCCAGATTTTCCATGATCTCCCCAGCAACTTGATAAGTCTCATGCTGCTTTTGTAAAGCACTCGTCATGCTAGCAAGGATGTAGCATCGAGCTATCTCATTGGATTCTCTCCAACGATTATAGGCAACCGGGACCTCCTCAAGTGGTGTGTCAGGTTTGGGCCCAGGTGGGCATGGTTCGTCCAGTACAAACTTGTGTCTCTCGCAGCTGAGAACTATTAATAGATTTCTTTTCCAATCTTTATAATTGTCGCCATTCAACTTATTTTCAGTAAGTATCGAAATGAGGGGTGTCGGTGACATTTTGAACTGAAATAAAATTATACTAGACATCATTACAAAGCCCAAGCAAATATGCAGATAATTTAGCAAATAAAACATACAAGTATGTTCCTACATGAAACTTGAAAAAAATGTAGCATTGCAACGGTAATTCTCAGCACCTATTGCCCCAAGCCACCGAGGGGTGGTCATGAGAACAAATAGCCGGAACATGGACCCCGTCCAATTAATATATGTTACCTTAAATCCTCCAAGGTTAAGACATATATTAATAACCGCTTATTTGGCCACCAGTTTAGTTAACAGAGCTTCTAGGGAAGGTTAATAACTAAACGAGTCTTGAGTGTATAACCATTGTTTACGTAGCCCGATCCACGTCCTACCAAGCCACCGAGGGGTGGTCATGAATAGGATCGCACCCGAACACGTTTTCCACATAGGAGATCCAATCTAGTATACCGGCGGCGGTAAACACCTACCGAAGGGTGTGGTCAGGTCGGAACTGACGCGAGGCGTTACCATGCTTTCACATATGGATCAACAATGGAGGCCGTGGGTTTTGTTTGAAACCCTCTCCCACTCAATATTTTGAAAAACATGCAAGTTTTGACAAATTATGTATGATCAATATAGTATGAGCGGCACTCACCTATCCTATATGACATGTTATCAAATATGCATACAAAAACATCCATCAATACATATTTATACATCCATGACATATCACAGAAAAAATAATTGACAGAATAACCAAGCCATGGTTCCATTCTAGAACAAAGAAAATAAAGATTACAAAATTCCATCCAAAGCATTCTTTGGGTCTTGAATTTTGTTCCGTCTTCTTGTATCCATCTTTATGTAGCCTCTCCATTTATTTCTCATCCCATGAATTATTTAAAATTTAAATCTCCAAAATTTAAATTTCAAATTCAAATTCCAAATTCGAATTTCAAATTTAAATTTCTAATTCAAATTTTTAAACAATTTTAATTATCATGTATAATAATATGTAATTTCAAAAATTTCAAATTTTTAATTACATATTTTTAAACATGATTTAAAATTAAATCTCAAATTTAAAAATCAAAATTTTCTGATTTTGGACCGTCGCACCGCCGCCCGTGAAGGCGGCAGCCGCCGTGGGCAGCCACCAACCCCGGATGGGCTGGCAGCCCACGGCTGCCCCTTGTGCAGCCCTGCCGGGCTGCAGGCCAAGCCTGCAGCGCCAGGCTGCACTCCCAGACTGGGCGCAGCAGCCGGCAGGCTGCAGGCAGCGCCTGCAGCCAGTGGCTGCACGCCCAGGCTGCGGCCGGCCTTGGGCAGGCCACGGCCACCCTTGGCTGCAGGCAAAGCCTGCGGCCGTGGGTGGTGTGGGCCTGCACAGGGGCTGCCGCAGCCCCATCCTGCCCGAGGGCAGGGGCTGCAGCCCCACCAAGGTTTGTCGGCCTATCCCGAGGGGTCGTGTCTCGATTTTCGTGCCATATTCCAATTTATCTTTTAGGATCTCCAAAAATTAATTTGAATCCCAATTAAATTGAAATTTTCCACACAATCAAAAATTTCAACCTTTAAATTAAATTTAACTTTTGGGAAAAATAAATTACGGTCTTCAATCTTCAATCTCCTCCAAGAATAATTACATAAAAAATTCTTATACCGTTTCCGGTGTACAAAATTCTATCCATAAAAATTCTAAGAGACAAAAATTAAAATCCATGGGAAAATTACAGTGTAAATAAACTGCTCCCATGGTTACATAAAAAATTCCTAGATACAATTTTTCTAAATTCTAAGGAACCATAACCGGCATAAACAAGCATGCTTATAATAATTCAAAAAATTAAAATAACCACATACTTTATACATAATACATGATAACAACATAAAGGAACCCTAGAATGCCACTCTCTAAATATCAAATCCATACATAAATAAAAAGACTAAGTAATTGTCTAATTTATGTACATGGCATAGTCATGAGATGGCTCTGATACCAATTGAAGGAAAATAAACCGGTAAAAACGTATCAGAGTGGCGCAGCGGAACAATAAAAATTTTTAGATCGTTAAATATCTCATGATGCCATATACAATAAACCAACAACAATTAAAACTCATACCTCAAGGACGCCAATCTTGCAGGAGGAGAATGACCGGAGGCTTCAACCAACTAGCCTTCTCTACTATTCTCCAATTCCCGAATGGCTGAGTGTGTGGGCACTCTGAACCTCGATCGGTATGCTAGCACTGCTAGTCTTCTTCCGACCACCCAGATCTCTAAAGAACTTTATTGTCACGATGAGCTGTGCAACAATAAGCCTGCTCACCTGAGAGTCTGTGGTCTGAGAGAACTGGAGTGGCAGGACCTCTATTTATAGACCTGCATGAGGTGATTCTCTGAATTCGAATTGGACTAGGAAAAGATTTTCTCCCTTATCCAAACCAAAAAATCCGAATTTTCCAAGGGAGAATCTCCACAATTAAATTCGGTTTTCCTAGGATAAATCCAATCCAAATCTAAACAAGATTTTAACTAGAATTTTATCTCCCTTTTTCAACCAAAAAATCCGAAATCTTTAGGAGAAAATCTCCTCCAAATTTTCGGCCACTTTTAGGATAAGGGAGAATCAAAATTCCACTAGGATTTCTCAAGCAAAATCTCATCTTAACCTTATCCAAAATTAACCGAATTTCCTAGGATTAGGGATCCAAAATTTCGGCCACTTTTGGGAGGAGAGAGAAACCAAATTCAACTAGGATTGAAGCTTGAATATTCCCTTGAATCTTATCCACAAAATCCGAAATCTTTCATGAGGATTATCCTCAAAATTTCGTCCCTTATTTGTTGGGATTTGGATTCAAAATTCAAGTAGGATTCTAACAAGATTATCCTCTCCAAATCCAACTCAAATTCGAATTTCAAACCTTGTGGATTTTCCACAACAAATTCGAATCCTACTTGGACTGTGATTCAAAATTTGAATTTCAAATTTCAAATTCAAATTTCAAATTCAAATTTCAAATTTCAAATTTCAAATTTCAAATTTAAATTTCAAATTCAAATTTCAAATTCGAATTTCAAATTCAAATTTCAAATTCAAATTTCAAATTCAAAATTCAAATTTCAAATTTCAAAATTCAAATTTCAAATTTCAAAATTCAAATTTCAAATTCCACAAAACGGTTGTATTTCATATTCTTGTTCTCATGGATAATTTTCTACAACTCCAATCCAATCTCAAATAAAATCATGGCAACTTTATTTGGAGTTCGAATAATTGTGTACTCTATTATCCAAAACAAAATCTGAATCCAACCGGAGAGAATCTTGTCTACCATCCTAATCCTGTGTCATCACCATCCATGCATAATAAACTAGCCAATAGCATACACAAATCAATTTGCCAAACGTTAAGGAATTATGTGGAGCTAGTAGAGGGACTGATTGGACATATATAATCGGGCTCCCGTGATTCCATATGATCATCATTCTGTACCGAACAACTCAATCATATGATCACTAATTTCAGAGTCACACCACTATAAACCTGAAACTGAACTCCCAATTATATACCGTATTACGTAAGCCTGTGACGAGCTACCATCCAATGACCTTGTCATATATGCAAAACCCTCATATGATATCCATGATCAGCCTTAGGTCAAAGTCCGTTTAATCCTACTGATCAGGCTATCTTAAAGTTCCATTATACTACCGAATCAAGAAAATGATTATTCACCATATGTGAATAAGAAGTCATCCGCCCAGCAGACGACCCAAGGCCTTGTCCATTTTCACATTCAGTATAATGCCTTTAAGAGGATACCTTTAACTCCTCAGAGCTATGATTCCGATATCTGCAAACAAACCCTTCATCGTATACAAGTCATGCACCCAACGAACCGGTCTATAAGCTTACTACCTCTGAGACGCTTTAGCCATTGGAACATCAAAGTACACAAGTCATATACATGAAGTAGTTCATTTACTCAGGATTAAGGTTATTGCATAATGAACGTCAAAAGCAGATTGATCCACTCATAGCGGACTACGTAGATCAATCACGCTTTAGTCCCGGTCTAATATGTCACGACCAAGCAACATATCCATGTCTCTACTTGGGAGTCCAGCTCCAGACAGTCAAGACAGACCGTCCCCTCTAAGGCTTTAGACAACATAATAGTCTTAACATGAGTTAGATGCTCGGTCTAACCCCATAGACTACAGACCATAGTTTAGACTGCTAACTTTAGAACATTGTCTTCTCGCATACAAAAATCCATTGCATGCAACGTTCTAACAGTTTTAACACAAGCAGTCAGTGAGCCATATTTGCTTACATTTACTTTAACATGTAAATAAGACGAGGACAGATAGCAATGTAATGAATAACCTCTAAGTATAATTTTATTATCCAGTTCAAAATGAATACATCAAAATGTCTCTAATACTTAGGGCATTTCCTAACAGCAATAATAGTGCTATTTGTTGTAGACAGGTAAATGTCTGAACTTACCTTATCTGTTTCTTCCCCTTTTCCTTCTTGGATCTTTGATCGCCCTCCTTGAAGGTCGATTTTGGGATCCTACAGACAAAACCTTGTCTGTTAATTTCATTTCCATTTATAGCTTTTATTTTTCATTAAAAAGCTTAAATAAAACCTATTTATAACTTTTTAGGCTTTATTTATCATTTTCCCCATTTTTCTCAACTTTTGCAAAATTACGATTTTGCCCCTATATTTTGGCAAAATTACGATTTTGCTCCTATATTTTGGCAAAATTACAATTATGACCCTGACGGAATTTTCTCGATCCAGACTGTATTTTTGGCTCTCAAGAACTTTTCTGACTCTTTTCTATCCATTACCGGGTTCGTTTCTATTTTATTTCCACTTTTGATCTTCCCGACCCTCGGGAAGCACTATTCCGACCTTTACGTCGGTTTAGTGATTTTCTATCTTTTCGGAGTCTCAAATGGACGTTTTACTAGTATTTAAAACGTTCATCTAGATGTTCCCGATCTAGGTCTCTGAGACTCGGATTTTTCGTATCTGACTCGGACCTTTATTTCGTTTCCCAAAAACGCCCCCCTCGGGGTCGGTTTTTCAGTTTCACTCACGTTTTACATTTTTAAGGGGACGAGTTACTATTCACAAACCACCCCTTAGGTTTTCCTTATTTGATTTCCCTTTCGGGACTCGGGTTCCTGACCTGACCTTAAACTTTTATTTTTAATTCCGTTTTTACCCTAAATGCCGTTTTCGAAATTTCGACAGCATTTCGGCGTAAATTTAAGGCTACCGTCGTTAGGTATGCCTCGAACCATATGTACCTGCCACGTACTATACCACAAGCCTATTTTATGTAAAAGTTTCCCAAACTTTTACACAAAAGCTCCCAACATTTCAATTCACATTTCGAACCATATTCCATAAAATTTCTTTCAATTTTGCCCTTAGTTTTAGCCACGGTTTTCATACTCAAAACCTAACCAAAACTTTTCAATTTTTCAACCAAATTTTAGTCTATTCCAATGTCATTACCTAGCACATTTTCAAGCCAATTTCCATGCATTTTACAACACAATTCTTAGGGTTTTTCAACACACATAACCCACGGCCTTTTTAGGGAAAAACATGCACAACATTTTGTTTCATGCTTTCAATCACATAACCATCATTTTCATAATTAAATGCATGATTTTAACTATCCAAACATCAAGTGAATCATACAAAAATGTTCACCAAACCCTAATTTCAACCCACAGTCATATTAGGGTTATTTGACACCAAAATTTTTCCAAGCTTTATAACCATACAAATCATGCTTTACATTTAACCAAAACATGATTTAAAGCATTTCCACACTTAAACCACAACAATTCATTATCAACTATACATGGTAACACACGGTTTTACCCTTGGAAATCCAACTAAAATTTTGTTTTTCTTTAAACAAAATGCATGGTTTTTCTTCTAATCACACCCTTAACAAAACCCAAGCACCAAATCAACCAAAACAAGCCACAAAATTTTCATCTTCACACTATTCATCCCATGGATTTTAGGGAGAAAAATCAAGAAAAAAATGCAAACCAAAGAAGGTTACCTTGCTTTCTTGCTTCCTTTAACTTCAATGAAGTGTTTGACACCACTTTTGTGAAGAAAACTTGGAAGATTTGCTTGGTTCCTCTTGGTTGCTCTCGTATTCACCATGGACACTTAGAAGAAATTTTTTTCTCGTATGTTTTGGCTTTGTAAATGTTTTGGCCACTTTGTTCAAAATTTTGCCGACTTAAGTGCTAAAGGAACCAATTAATTTGGCTTCCAACCAATAAGAATTCAACAATTTTCAAGCCAATTCTTTCAATTTTTTTCAAAAATTAAATTTGGTTAATTTTGGCCAAATCTTGGCCTTTAGATCAAAAAGTGAATCAATCTTGGCCATTAGTGCCACCAACCACCATAATTTTCACATTTAATAAATTTGCTTTATGATGTCATAAATGCAAAGTAAAGTGTTGACTTTGACTTTACTACTCACATTAATTCGACTACTTTTTGACCGATGTCGGTTTGAGCCAAAATTTTCCTGAAATCGTCCCGATGGGTTCCTGAGGTCTCCTGTGCATTAAGATCAATTTATACTGCTTCCATTTGATCAAAATCAATCCCGGAGGTTTTTCATCTTTTAGTGCACCGGTTAGGGTTTTCAATGCCGTTTTTGACACTGTTCCACTCGTTTCAATTCAGCAAATTTTATCAACACTGAATTCTTACTCGTCAGTATTGTTAGAACATTTTAATACATTCTGAACAATATAAATACATTCATTTCACTCTTTAAATAGTACAAATTGTTATATACATACATTTGTATATTTTCTTCCGAGAATGCCTGAATTTCCCGGTTGTCACAATTATACATTATGTTGTACTCAAAAAAGAAAACTAAAAGTTAGTATTGTGTTTTACATGGCTTTTATACTTAGCTTTCTTTTCAAGAAAGTATGTATTAAAAAGAAAAAAATTTATGGGCAAAATTTTTAGGCCCTGAAAAATTAGAGTTTAAGAAAAAGAGTTTAAAAATGGTGATCCGAATTTAACATAAGAGCTGTCTTGATCAGCAACAGAGTCAATTCATGACAGTTTTGTATGGTTGGATTTGGGGGTGCCACATTCTGTGCACATTTGAAGAACGCAGTCAAGTACACGACCGTGCAAGTGGCCGTGTACCGTTCAGACTGTGTATGTGTGAGAGACCGTGTAAGCGTAACACTGTTAAGTACACGGCCGTGTCAGTAGCCGTGTACCGCTCGGATGGTAGAACATGTAAGAGGCCATGTTCTAGGGACTAGGCATGTTGAGAAATCTCAACTGGTATACGCCTGTGTCTAGAGTGCACACACCCGTGTTGCATGATACATGCCCGTGTTGCATGATACACGCCCGTGTATGAGCCCGTGTTGAAGGCTATGTATTGAGTAGGGAGCCACTGCAATGACTCTCATGATTCATGAAACCTAATTACTATGTAATGAGTAATTAAGTTAATAAATACAGTATATTTTCTAGTTGAATGAATTAAATGGGTATAGTAACATTTAAGTACTATTCATGCAGTGAATGAGGTAACTAATAGTGAAATCGGTCCACCTTATTTTGTGTATGTGCGTATAAGGCACGCAGTATCAAGAAAACCGGTCCAGACGACCATTTCTTGACACAAGACTGGTGAGCAAGTCATCAGTATGCTCGGACTAGTCATCTGAGCACAACAGCAATAATTACCCTAATAGAGAAAAATGGTCTAGATGACCTCTTCTCACCCAGAAACTGACAAAATAGGAGTCAGAATGCTCAGACTAGTCAGTTAAGCAGAAAATAGTGAATATTGAATAGTAGATACACAGCGTCAGGTTAATGGCCAAGACGGCTTTAATTTGACATAAAACTGATATATTTATAGTCAGCAGGCTCAATTTGGTCAATTGAGCACAAAATGTAAATTTTTGTTTGAGAGATATGCAGTATCGGGAAAGGGGTCAAGATGACCTTTTCTCAACCCGAAATTGATATATTTAGACTCAGAATGCTCAAATTAGTTAATTGAGTGCAAAACATATTTTTCAAGGCAGGATCACACAGATCCTAAAAACTAGTCCAGACAACCTCAGATGGATGTAAAACTGAGAAATTTGAAATCAGCACGTCCAAATTAGTCAGAAGAGACTGTGTTTGAAATTTCACGTGAAAACACCTCGTTATGCACGTGCAAGGACAACACAGTGTATACATAACCACAGTATAGGAAATGAACAGTAAAATAGACACAGAATGGGCTCATAAGCATTACAAACCAACTAGGAATTATTAGTATGAATATTGGATTTAGAAAATCCAATTTTAGTCGAAATTTAGAACATCGTCGAGAAAGGACTGAACACTATTGTGGGAAATTAGACTGCTAAGAGGAGTTTTTGTAGATGAATTTCCCCCTTAGGAAATCATATATTCCAGCTAAACAGGTAGCTAAAAACATGTTGCAAAGTAGCCCAAAAGTTGGCATTAAAATATTGAGATAGGCTATGACACATTGAATAAAAAATGCAATAGTTTTGTCACATGAGCAAACAAGGCATTTGACCCCTTTGTGTGTGCCAGCCCCCTTTGGTTTTGGTGTGGACAAATGGCAGGGGATTTGTTCCCCAATTTGTCTAAATTTTAGCTTAATTAAGTGAGCTTAGGTTAATTGATTTTGGGTTAGATTTGTCTATAAAAGGGAGGTGCTTGGTCTAGGGTACCATTTCTTCTTTTTACACCCCTAAAACACAACCACATTTCCTCTTCTTTTCTTAGCTACAGCTGAACCCCTTCCAGCCCAAAAAACCAACCATTCCCAGCCAAGAAAGCCAACCAAAGCTCAGCCAAAAACTTACCAAAAAATCAGCCACCAGTTAGCTAGTGTTGGAGCCACTTCTTTAAGCTATTTCAAGGTCATTTTGGGGTAAGTTGCTAGGACTTGTTTTTGTGGTTTTGATTGGTTTTCTTTTGCATGATGATAAGAAGGAATTTTTGTGTTCTTTTCTAGTACAAGCCAACCCTATTTCCCCTTGGTTCACATAGAAATTTTTGGTCACCCTTGGTCTGGATTGTGCTTGGTTCATAACACATAAGGTAAAACCAAAAATCCCCTTTTTGTGGTTAGTTTTGTTTAAGTTTTGATCAAAGAAATTTATGTATATTTATTTGTGCAATGGGTTGTAATAAGTATATTTTGAGCCCTTAGCATTTTATTTTTAAGTTTATGTGGTTGTGTAGTTATGGTTTAAATTTTTGTGGATAGATGTATAAATGGACATTTTTAGGGTTGGCTAGAAACCAACCTATCCTCAGTTTTTAGGCCATGGTTTTGGCCATTTTCGAGCATGTTATGGTCCGAGTTTGGGATTTGGTAAAACATAAAGTTTTAAGGAAATTTGTCATGGTCGTTTTTATGTCAAATATCTTTTGGCGAAAAATAACTCTAAGATAGGTTTTTTGAGCAGTATTCAACCGAAGTTCAAAACTGGTACCAAAATCCTGAGCAACAAGAATAGTCTCGGGTTTTATTAAAAATGACTAGCTTAGAGTCCGAACCAGATCTCAGAATCAATGTGAAAGTTTTAGATCTCATCGAAACCTCAAAGACGACAATGCCAGTTTTAAAAATTTTACCGTTTCGTGCCTCAAACAGAGCCGTTTTAAAACAAGTGTAAAACTAGAATTTTTCCTAAAACTGGACATGAGTTTAGCCATGGGTTTGATGAGTTTAGGACCTGTTAGAGTTTGATTTGACTCCGAGATGAACACAAGAGTGTTTATCTCGTCGAGGACTAAAAGTTTTATGTTCACCAAATTTACAAATTAAATTGTTTCAAACAAGTTTTAAAACAGTTTTGGTAAATGGTTCAAGAACTACTTTTAAAAACAAACACCAAAATGTGTTATTCCCTTTTTTAAATGAAAATATAGTTTTGATAAAATGCCCCCACCTTCCAACAGGGTGATATGGGGATGGTTTCAAAGAACATAAATTTTCCCAAAAATTTTATAAGACTTCCAAAATAATTTTCAAAATAAATAAAACAGAATAGGTAACCCGGTAGGCTAGCACACCAAATAAGCTAAGTAAACAGATAGGCTACCTAGTCAACGATGCACGAGGTAACCGGTCAGTTGACTGGTCGGTCTGTAGGAAAATAAATCGGTAAAAACGTATCAGAGTGGCACAGCAAAACAATAAAAATTTTTCAGATCATTAAATATCTCATGATGCATATACAATAAACCAACAACAATTAAAACTCATACCTCAAGGACACCAATCTTGCAGGAGAAGAATGACCGGAGGGCATCAACCAACTAGCCTTTTCTACTATTCTCCAATTTCTGAATGGCTGAGTGTGTGGGCACTCTGAACCTCTATCGGTATGCTAGCACTGCTAGTCTTCTTCTAACCACCCAGATCTCTAAAGAACTTATTGTCACGGTGAGTTATGCAACAATAAGCCTGCTCACCTAAGAGTGTGTGGTCTAAGAGAACTGGAGTGGCAGTACCTCTATTTATAGACCTGCATAAGGTGATTCTCTGAATTCAAATTGGATTAGGAGAAGATATTCTCCCTTATCCACAACCATAAAATCTGAAATTATCCAAGGGAAAATCCCAAGATTTCGGCCACTTTTGGATAAGGAAGAATCAAAATTCCACTAGGATTTTCAAGCTTGAATCTTATCTCATCCTTATCCAAAATATCCGAAAATCTCCTAGGAGATTTACTCCAAAAATTCAGCCATTATCAGGGAGGAGAGAATCCAAATTCAACTAGGATTGAAACTCGAATTTTTCCTTGAACCTTATCCACAAAAATCCAAAAATTCATTGAGGATAATCCTCAAAATTTTCGTCCATATTTGGTTAAGATTTGGATTCAAAATTCAAGTAGAATTCTAACAAGATTTTCCTCTTCATATCCAACTCAAATTCAAATTTCATTCCTTGTGGATTTACCACAACAAATTCGAATCCCACTTGGACTGTAATTCAAAATTTGAATTTCAAATTTCAAATTCAAATTTCAAATTCAAATTTCAAATTTCAAATTTCAAATTTAAATTTCAAATTCAAATTTCAAATTCGAATTTCAAATTCAAATTTCAAATTCAAAATTCAAAATTCAAATTTCAAAATTCAAATTTCAAAATCCACAAAACAGTTGTATTTCAAATTCTTGTTCTCATGGATAATTTTCTACAACTCCAATCCAAGCTCAAATAAAATCATGGCAACTTTATTTGGAGTTCAAATAATTGTGTACTTTATTATCCAAAACAAAATCTGAATCCAACTGGAGAGAATCTTGTCTATCATCCTAATCCTATGTCAACACCATCCATGCATAATAAACTAGCCAATAGCATACACAGATCAATTTTGCCAAACGTTAAGGAATTATGTGGAGCTAGTAGAGGGACTAATTGGACATATATAATCGAGCTCCCGCAAATCCATAGGATCATCATTCTTTACCGAACAACTCAATCATATGATCACTAATTTCAGAGTCACACTACTATAAACCTGAAACTGAACTCCCAATTATATACCGTATTACATAAGCCTGTGACAAGCTATCGTCCAATGACCTTGTCATGTATGGAGAACCCTCATATGATATCCATGATCAGCCTTATGCTAAAGTCTGTTTAATCCTACTGATCAGGCTATCTTAAAGTTCTATTATACTATCGAATAAAGAAAATGATTATTCACCATATGTGAATAAGAAGTCATCCGTCCAACAGACAACCCAAGGCCTTGTCCATTTTTACATTCAGTATAATGCCTTTAAGAGGATACCTTGAACTCCTCATTACAGCTATGATTCCGATATTTGTAAATGAACCCTTTGTCGTATACAAGTTATGCACCCAATAAACCGGGCTATAAGCTTACTACCTCTGAGATGCTTTAGCCATTGGAACATCAAAGTACACAAGTCATATACATGAAGCTATCCATCTACTTAGGATTAAGGTTACTGCACAATGAACATCAAAAGCAGATCGATCCACTCAAAGCAGACTTCATAGATCAATCACGCTTTAGTCCCAGTCTAATATGTCATCACCTAGCAACATATCTATGTCTGTACTTGGGAGTCTATGCTCTAGACAGTCAAGACAAACCATCCCCTCCAAGGCTTTAGACAACATAATAGTCTTAACATGAGTTAGATGCTCGGTCTAACCCCATAGACTACAGACCATAGTTTAGACCGCTAACTTTAGAACATTATCTTCTCGCATACAAAAGTCCATTGCATGCAATGTTCTAACAGTTTAACACAAGCAGTCAAGGAGCCATATTTGCTTACATTTACTTTAACATGTAAGTAAAACGAGGACAGATAGCAATGTAATGAATAACCTCTATATATAATTTTATTATCCAGTTCAAAATAAATACATCAAAATGTCTCTAATGCTTAGGGCATTTCCTAACAATCTCCCACTTGCCCTAAGCTAGCAGATGTGCCATGTTACGCATCCCCGTCGCCTCTACGTGTCTCTCAAAGCTTCTAGCCACCAAAGTCTTAGTAAAGGGATCGGCAATATTGTCCTCGGACGTGATCTTACATACATCTACTTGTCCTGTCTCTACGTGCCCTCTAATAATATGATATCTCCGATCTATGTGCTTGGTCCTCTTGTGGTGCCGAGATTCCCTTGTATTGGCAATAGCCCCAGTGTTATCACAGTAAAGTGTGATAGGCTTGTCAACACCCGGAATCACCTCAAGGTCTCTAAAGAACTTGCGAAGCCAAACCACTTCTTTAGATGCCTCAGCCGCAGCCACATATTCAGCCTCCATAGTAGAGTCGGTTGTGCAGCCCTGCTTCACGCTCCTCCACACATTGGCGCCTCCTCTAAGCAAAAACACTGATCCAGATGTCGATTTCCTTGAATCCTTACAAGTCTGGAAGTCTGAGTCCGTGTATCCTACGGGTGTTAGGTCCCCTCCAGAATACACCAGCATATAATCCCTCGTTCTCTTAAGATACTTGAGCATATGCTTTACTGCTTGCCAGTGCTTGGTTCTAGGATTTGCTTGATATCGACTCACCATACCTACTGTAAAACATATGTCCGGGTGAGTGCAAAGCATAGCATACATAAGGCTACCCACAGCTTGTGACAGTCGGGAAATTCTGACATTCTCAGAAGAAAATGTACAAATGTATGTATATAAAATTTTTTACTATTTAAAGAGTGAAATAAATAAATTTATATTGTTCAGAATGCATAGAAATGTTCTAACAATACTGACGAGTAAGAATTCAGTGTTGATGAAATTCACTGAATTGAAACGGGTGGAACGGTGCCAAAAATGGCATTGAAAACCCTAACTGGTGCATTATGGTGCACTAAAAGATGAAAAACTTCCGGGATTGATTTTGATTAGACGGAAGCAGTATAAATTGATCCGACTGCACAGGAGTCCTCAGGAACCCATCGGGACGAATTTAGGAAAATTTCAACTCGAACCGATACCGGTCAAAATGTAGTCGAATTAATGTGAATAGTAAAGTCAAAGTCAACATTTTACTTTGCATTTATGACATCATAAAGCTAAATTAATAAATGTGAGAAATTTGGTGGTTGGTGGCATTAATGGCCAAGATTGGTTTGCTTTTTGATCTAAAGGCCAAGATTTGGCCAAAATTCCACCCATTTATTTTTTGAAAAAAATGGAAAGAATTAGCATGAAAGGTGTTGAAATCTCATTGGTTGGAAGCTAAATTAATTGGCTTCTTTGGTTGCATAAGTCGGCAAAGTTGGAACAAAATGGCCGTAGCCTTTTCAAAGCCAAAATAAGAAGAAAATTTTTTTTTCTAAGTGTTGTCCGTAGTGAACCCATGAGCAACCAAGAGGAACCAAGGTAATCTTACAAGTTTTCTTCACAAAAGTGGTATCAAACCCTTCATTGAAGTTAAGGGAAGCAAGAAAGCAAGGTAACCTTCCTTGGTTTGCAATTTTTCTTGATTTTTCATTGAAAAATCCGTGGGATGAATAGTATGAAGGATGAACAATTTTAGGTTGGTTTCAATTGATTTGGTGCTTGGGTTTTGTTAAGGGTGTGATTAAAAGAAAAACCATGCATTTGGTTTAAAGAAAAACAAAGTTTTGGTTGGTTTTCCAAGGGTAAAACCGTGGGTTACCTAGTGTATTTGATGATGAATTGTTGTTGGTTAAATATTGTAATGCTTTAAATCATGTTTTGGTTAAATGTAAAGCATGATTTGTATGGTTATAAAGCTTGGAAAAATTTTGGAATAAAAAAACCCTAAAATGGCCGTGGGTTGTAATTAGGGTTTGGTGAACATTTTTACATGATTAACTTGATGATTGGATAGTTCAAATCATGCATTTAATTAAGAAAATGATGGTTATGTGGTTGAAAGCATGAAACAAGAAATTTGGTGCATGTTTACCTAAAATGGCCGTGGGCTATATGTGTTGAAAAACCCTAAGAATTGTGTTGTAAAATGCATGTAAATTGGATCGAAAATGTGCTAGGTAATGACATTGGAATAGCCCAAAATTTGGTTGAAAAATTAAAAAGTTTTGGATAGGTTTTGAGTATGAAAACCGTGGCTAAAACTAAGGGCAAAGCTAAAAGAAATTTTATGGAATGTGGTTCAAAATGTGAATTGGAAATTTTGTGAGCTTTTATGTAAAAGTTTGAGAAACTTTTACATAAAATAGGCTTGTGGTATAGTACGTGGCAGGTACATATGGTTCGAGGCGTATCTAACGCCGGTAGCCTTAAATTTACGTCGAAATGCTGCCGAAATTTCTAAAACGGCATTTGGGGTAAAAAGGGAATTAAAAATAAAAGTTTAGGGTCGGGTCGGAAACCTGAGTCCCTAAAGGAAAATTGAATAAGGGAAACTTAAGGGGTGGTTTGTGAATAGTAACCCGTCCCCTTGAAAATGTAAAACGTGAGTGAAACTGAAAAACTGACCCCGAGGGGGGGCGTTTTTGGGAAACAAAGTAAAGGTCCGAGTCGGATACGGAAAATCCGAGCCTCGGAGACCTAGATCAGGAACGTCTAGATGAACGTTTTAAGTACTAGTAAAACGTCAATTTGAGGCTCCGAAACGATAGAAAATCACTAAACCGACGCACGGGTCGAAATAGTACTTCCCGAGGGTTGGGAAGGTGAAAACTGAAAATAAAATAGAAACGAACCTGGTAATTAATAGAAAAGAGTCAGAAAAGTTCCTGAGAGCCAAAAGTGCAGTCTTGATCGAGAAAATTCTATCAGGGGCATAATTGTAATTTTGCCAAAATATAGAGGTAAAATCGTAATTTTGTAAAAATTGAGAAAAATGGGGAAAATGATAAATAAAGCCTAAAAAGATATAAATAGGTTTTATTTAAGCTTTTTAATGAAAAATAAAAGCTATAAATGGAAATGAAATTAACAGACAAGGTTTTGTCTGTAGGATCCCAAAATCGACCTACAACGAGAGCGATTAAAGATCCATGAAAGAAAGGGGAAGAAACAGATAAGGTAAGTTCAGACATTTACCTGTCTGCAACATGTAGCATTATTATTACTAACTTGATGTACTAACTATAAGTTAGGTACATATGTGCTACGGGCACTATTATAGAATAAAGAGAGACGAAATGTTCTACGAGCACTATTGAGAATGGGACACATAATAATTGTGCTTCGGACACTAGAGCGAGGTTAATGAAACTCACTCACCTAAAATTAAAATGTGAACCATTCCTAACCACGGGGCAATATGAAGTCACCGGGTTAGAACTTTAAAAAGTCGGTAATGAAACCACTTTCGGCGTACTAGCCTTCCGTACAGGGAGGTAAACTTTGCCTTCGGGGCTATGATGATGAGATTAAGGCTGTGGAGGTCAGCACTGATGTATCACTCCCAGTCATGTATAATTTTGCCTTCGAGGCTATGATGATGAGATTAAGGCTGTGGAGGTCAGCACTAATGTACCGCTCCCAGTCATGCGCATTAAAATGGTACTGCCAACTTGAGCTCAAAACCAGAACATAATATAAGATAATTACCTAAAACTGAAACTATGCCATAATTGAGTATAAGACAGTTTCGTGAGAGTACTAACATCGTGGTTGATGTACTGTGATATACTGTGTTGTGGTCAAACTTACTATTCATAATGAATAGTGGCCAAAGTTACTATTTACATGTGAATAGTGGTCAACGTTACTATTTATGATGAATAGTCTATTCATAGAAATTTTATTTCTTGCATGTTTGAACTTACTGAGCCTGTAGCTCACCATTTTTGCTTATGTTGCAGGTAAGCGACCAGCTCAGTAGCTTTGTATGACTGGATGGCGAACGAGATAGCGCGTGTCAAATGGGATAGGAGGCAAAGGATATGGTCCTGCTCAGAGTCTTTCCGCTGAGCAATAACAGAGAAAGGAAAAAGAAAACAGTTCTTTTGTAAATATATATTCTGCGAAAGTACTGTATTATGTAAATTACTTTGTACTTGCAAACAAAGTGATTAGTGGATAATGTTTTACATGATGTTTTAAAAAAAAAATTCCCCAAAAACGTCATGTTTTAAAGAGTGATAGATTAGCCGGTGACCCATGAGAGTACGATCTATCGCAGTTAGCAATATAGCTTAACTGTAATAATATTGTATGATCTCCATGAAGGGCGGGCCGCCACAGTTGGTATCAGAGCGGATTTACGATTGGTTTAGTTTAGATTACCGACTGTCGTCACAGTTGGTATATCAGAGCAGTGTTGACCATATCCTAATTTGACACTTCGCGCATCCTGCACCGCAATCCAAGTAAGTAGTTTATTTAAGTTTAGTTAATTATTTTCTTATGTGAAAATAATTATCTTATAGGTAGCAAGATGACCAGACCTCCTTATGCGAGATTGCCGCTACCACGACCGAGAGGGGTGTTACAGGTATGGACGAGACCTATTGTGAGGCCGTCTATTTCCCAACATCCGGTATTTAGACCCCTGATGCCAGAGAGACCTCCAGCACCAGCACCAGCTCCAGTAGATGTAGTACAGTCTCGACCAGTATTTCATCCACTAATAGTAGTGGACATTCCAGTTATTGGTGGACGCCAACATATTAGGGTGAGAGTTTCAGCTCGGGCAGTACAGGCATCCAGTGCTAGTAGTCCTCTTATGTTTGATGGTGGACGACAGTCAATGGAGACAAAGAATTGGCTTCATGCCATCGAGAGGATTATGGTGATGTGTGACATTGATCAAGAGATGTGGATCCAGTTGGCCATAAGTATGTTTCAGGGAGATGCTCGAGTATTCTGGGATTATTGTGACCAGGAGATTCTGTTGGGATTCAATTGGGCTGAGTTCTATCAGCGATTGGCTGATCAGTTTCTGCCTAAGGATCCGACACCGACTCCTACACCTCCAGAGAGACGGGAGGCAGATACACCCGCGTATCCTGGATTTGATGAGGTTAAGGACTATATTCTCTAGACAGAGAGGATGGTCATGTTGTCTGATGAGACAATTATGTCTTACGCAGCACGATTTGAGGAGACCATTAGAAGGAGATGTTCGTTGCCCAACCTCTTTGAAGCGAACTGTTGTGAGCTTTTCTGGAGAGGTTTACCCATGGAGTTGAGACAGAGGGTGATTAAGCTATATCCTCCTATGCTCCAAGAGTTTATAGTGACGATCAGGACGATCGAGAGGGAGGTTTTGATTGAGCATCTGTTGTATAGTCGACGAGAGACTCTGGGTCAAGATGAGATGATGGCATGCATCTTTGGGCCGAGAAGGATGATGAACGATCATGAGGCTGGACAGTCTAGACCACGAGAAGGTGATGACTCAGGACAGAGAGCATTGCCTAGGGGTGGTGATGACTCAGATGATCCAGATGACAATGAGGATCCAGAAGAATATCCTCTAGTCCCAAACACAGGGGATGTATGACCAGTAGATGTATGTATGTACATAAGTAGCTTATAGAGAAAAGCTCTTTTGTATAGACTTGTGGCCAAGATGTATATGATGGCCGATGTATATATGATTGGTGATGGTTATGTATGATATATAAAGGTTTTGCTATGAATGAAATATCAAAATGATTATATGTTGTACGATGCTGTGTTACGATGATGTGGCTTTACATTACCCTAAATTTCATAAATTTATATGATTTTACGAATGTGGTCATGGAAAAGCTAACGGTGAATTATTATGCCATAATAGGATAATAGGCAAGATGGTGGATTTGCGAAATTGACCAGAGAGACGAGAATGACGTCCTAATATCATGGAGAGATTAGAGCAGATACAAGCTTTACTAGAAGCTCAGATGCAAGAAAATGCTAATCTGAGGCAACGAGTTGAGGAGTTAGAACAGAGGCAAGGTTCTGAAGGTACCCAAGTAGAACAGGAACCTGAGGTAGATCCAGTTATCCCTCCAGCTGCTGTACATGAGAGAGTTCCTAAACCGCAACCGGTAGTAAATCTGGAACCCCTCTATGAAAGATTCAGGCATATGAGGCCACCAGAATTTGAAGGTTCTACAAATCCTCTAGAGGCTGAAGACTGGTTGTCATCTTTGCAAGTGATCATGGAATTCATGAATCTAGCTGACCAGGAGAAGGTCGCATGTGCATCTTTTGTGTTGAGAAAAGATGCTCGTTTTTGGTGGGACACTGTATGAATGAGGAGAAATATGTCTACCATGAGTTGGGCAGAATTTCTGGAAGAATTTAACCAGAAATATTATGATCCTGCATCTCTGAGACTACAGCAGAAAGAGTTCTCAGAATTAATGTAAGGAAATATGTCGGTGGGTGAAGTTTGCCGAAAGTTCGATCAGTTATTCCGCTTATGTCCCTATATAGTCCCTACCGAAAGGGAGAAAATACAGAAAATGATCGGGATGTTCAGGCCAGAAATTGCTGCATTGGTAGATACTGGATAGGTACCGCCTACTTCTGTAGCAGATTGTGTTAGTCAGGCCATCAGAGCTGGGCTTCACGTAGCCCGACAGAAAGAGGAAAGAGAGAAGCACTGGGAGGCCAAAAAGAAGGAGAGGGCTTTGGCTAAGTCTACACAAGCTGGTCAATCTAGCAACCCAAATCAGAATGCTAAACTAGGCCAGGGCAATGATCAAGGATCCCAGCAAAACAAGAGGAAAGGCAATTTTACTGGAAATCGCCAGGCTAATAATCGAAACCACAAGCGAAGAACAGCTGGTAATGCGGAATCCAATGTACAAAATTATCCTACATGCGGGAAGAGACATTCTGGGCAATGTAGATATGGGCCACTTGTTTGCTATGAATGTGAAAAGGAAGTTTATTACACCAGGAACTGTCTAAGCAACAGGCAGGGTGTACAAGGCACTTCCCAACCGCACCAGACACGCCCACAAGCTCATTCCCTTCAGGCCAGAGTTGAAGAGTCTCCAGTAAGGCCGCAACGCCAAGAGTGTGTGCCATGTACCGATGCTCGTGTGATGGCCTACAGCAAGGAGGATGCAGAGGCAGGAACATCAAATGTGATGACAGGTTAGCTTCCTGTCGCTAGTCATGTAGTCTCTATACTATTCGATTCCGGTGCTACGCATTCTTTTGTTTCCTATGAATTTGCTAACAAGATAGGACTTTCTAAGGACTATATGGGAAAATTATTTAAGATAGCTTTACCCTCTAGGGAAGTACTGTTGTCCAATTACTGGCTACCTCATGTACCAGTATATACGGCAAATAGGGAGCTATATGCTGAGTTGATCGTAATGAAGATCGTGGATTATGATGTGATTCTAGGCATGGACTTCCTAGGGAAATATCAAGCTACGATCGACTGTCGAAATCAAAAAATCGTATTCCAACCCAAGGAAGAAGAGAGTTTCGAATACGTCGATACTTCTCGAAAACCCGGGAAGATGATAATTAGTTCACTGAAAGCAAGTAAGCTGATGGCCAGTGGTTGTATGGGATATCTAGCATATGTGATGGATACTACAGAGGAACAGAAGCTTCAACCTGAAGATGTTCTTGTTGTTAAGGAATTTCTTGATGTATTTCCAGAAGAGTTACCAGGGATACCTCAAGAGAGAGAAATCTCGTTCGAAATTGAGTTGATGCCTGGAATGGCACCTATTTCCAAAGCACCATACCGCATGGCTCCAGTGGAGTTAAAGGAGCTGTAGGAACAATTAAAGGAGCTTTTGGACAAGGGATTCATCAGACTGAGTTATTCTCCGTGGGGTGCACCTGTGTTGTTTGTCAAGAAAAAGGATGGAACGTTCCATTTGTGCATTGATTACCGGGAGTTGAATAAGGTTACGATCAAAAATAGGTATCCGTTACCTAGAATTGATGACTTATTTGACCAGTTAAAAGGCACAGTGGTATTTTCCAAGATCGACTTACGATCAGGATATCACCAACTGAGAATTAAAGAAAGTGATATTCCTAAGACGGCGTTTAGGACTCGTTATGGTCATTATGAGTTCCTTGTAATGCCATTCGGATTAACAAATGCACCAGCAGTGTTCATGGACTTGATGAACAGAATCTTTAAAGAGTATTTGGATAAGTTTGTCATTGTATTTATTGATGACATTCTTATATACTTAAAGACTCATGAGGAGCACAAGGAGCATCTGAGGATCGTGTTGCGTACGATAAGGAAGCATCAATTGTATGTCAAATTCTCAAAATGCGAGTTTTGGCTGGACAGAGTACATTTCCTCAGACATGTTGTATCCCAAGAAGGTATTGCTGTAGATCCGATGAAGGTAGATGCAATTAACCAATGGCCTGCACCTAAGAGTGTGACGGAAATACACAGTTTCTTGGGATTAGCTGGTTATTATCGGAGGTTTGTAGAGGGATTCACGCATTTAGCTGCACCTCTTACTGCTCTTACACGCAAGGAACGAAAGTATGAGTGGACTATGGAATGCGAAAGAAGCTTCCAGGAGTTAAAGAGATGGCTGACAAGCGCACCAATCCTTACACTTCCCACTGAAGGGGAGAAGTTTGTGATCTACAATGATGCATCCAAAATAGGATTGGGAGCAGTCCTGATGCAAGGCGGCAAGGTGATTGCCTACGCTTCTCGTCAATTAAAGGATCATGAAAGGAATTACCCTACACATAACCTTGAACTTGCTGCAGTAGTGTTCGCACTTAAAATTTGGTGACAATATCTCTATGTAGCTCAGTGTCAGATTTTTATTGATCACCAAAGCCTGAAGTGTTTCTTCACACAAAAGGAGCTCAATATGCGGCAAAGACGATGGTTGGAAGGTAAAGGATTATGATTGTGAAATCTTATACCATCCAAGAAAGGCCAACCGTGTAGCAGATGCTTTAAGTAGAAAGTCTACCATATCACACCAGCTACCGATAAAAAGGCTTCTAAAACCATTGTAGCAAGCGATAAATTCTTTGAACTTAGAGCTGATATCCGGAAGATTAGCTGCACTCCAAGTAGAATCATTGTTGTTTGAGGATATCAAGGAAGCTCAAAGACGAGATCCAAGAATGACAAGTTCTCAAGAAGGAATTTCTAACGATGGAATAATCCTCTATCAAGGAAGGATAAATGTTCCAGCTGATGAGGACTTAGGAGACGGATCATGTCAGAAGCCCATGAGACACCATATTCGGTTCATCCCGGAGCTAGTAAGATGTATCAGGACTTGAAGTTACAGTTTTGATGGAAAGGGATGAAGAATGATATAGCGAAATTAGTGAGCAGATGCATGACCTGTCAAAGAATCAAAGCGAAACATAACCATCCAGTAGGAAGATTGGAACCTTTGGAGATTCCTGAATGGAAATGGGAACACATTACGATGGATTTTGTAGTGGGACTACCAAAAACCTGAGAAGGTTATGATGCCATCTGGGTTATTGTGGATAGACTGACCAAGATGGCATGGTTTATAGCTGTCAAGATGACTTTTTCGTTGGAAAGTTTGCTCAGTTGTACGTAACTCATGTCGTCAAATTACATGGAGTACCAAAATCCATTATATCAGATCGAGATGCACGATTCACTTCGAATTTCTAGAAGTATGTGCAAGAAGCCATGGGTACTGAATTGAGACTCAGTACGGCATTTCATCCGTAAACAGACGGACAGTCAGAGCGGACCATTCAGACATTAGAGGACATGCTTCGAGCTTGTGTAATGGATTTTGCGGGAAGTTGGAATGAGAAGTTACCATTAATTGAATTCTCGTACAATAATAGTTACCAAGCTTCCATAGGCATGGCATCTTATGAGGCTTTGTATGGACGGAAATGCTGATCACCACTACATTGGTATGATTTATGAGAAAAGCAGTTACATAAGATGGATTTCATACAAGAGACTTCCGATGCAGTTGCTAGAATTTAGCGTCAAATGAAAATTGTGCAAAGTCGACAAAAGAGTTATGCAGACAAGAGGCGGAGATCCTTGGAGTTTGATGAAGGAGACTTCGTGTTTCTTAAGGTATCGCCTATGAAGGGGATTATGCATTTCGGTAAGAAGGGGAAACTGAGTCCAAGATATATTGGACCTTATGAAATTATCAAACGCATTGGAACGGTCGCTTACAGATTAGCGTTACCTCCTGAATTGTTGGCAGTGCATAATGTATTTCATGTGTTGATGCTGAGAAAGTATATACCAGATCCGTCCCATGTGTTGAAGCATGAACCTATTCAGATCCGCGAGGATTTGACATATGAAGAACAACCTATTCGAGTACTGGCTCGTGAAGAGAAAGTACTGAGGAATAAGACAATCCCATTAGTGAAGATTTTGTGGAAAAATCACAACATTGAAGAAGCTACATGGGAACGAGAAGACGAGATGAGGAGTTTATACCCCCATTTGTTCTAATTTTCGAGGACGAAAATTTTATAAGGAGGGGTGAATGTGACAACTGGGAAATTCTGACATTCTCGGAAGAAAATGTACAAATGTATGTATATAACAATTTATACTATTTAAAAAGTGAAATAAATAAATTTATATTATTCAGAATGCATTGAAATATTCTAACAATACTGACGAGTAAGAATTCAGTGTTGATGAAATTCACTGAATTGAAACGGGTGGAACGGTGCCAAAAACGGCATTGAAAACCCTAACCGGTGCATTATGGTGCACTAAAAGATGAAAAACTTCCGAGACTGATTTTGATCAAACGGAAGCAGTATAAATTGATCCGACTGCACAGGAGACCCCCGGAACCCGCCGGGACGATTTCAGGAAAATTTCGACTCGAACCGATACCGGTCAAAAGTAGTCGAATTAATGTGAATAGTAAAGTCAAAGTCAACATTTTACTTTGCATTTATGACATCATAAAGCTAAATTAATAAATATGAGAAATTTGGTGGTTGGTGGCATTAATGGCCAAGATTGGTTTGCTTTTTGATCTAAAGGCCAAGATTTGGCCAAAATTCCACCCATTTATTTTTTGAAAAAAATGGAAAGAATTAGCATGAAAGGTGTTGAAATCTCATTGGTTGGAAGCTAAATTAATTAGCTTCTTTGGTTACATAAGTCGACAAAGTTGGAACAAAATGGCCATAGCCTTTTCAAAGCCAAAACAAGAAGAAACTTTTTTTTTCCAAGTGTTGTCCATAGTGAACCCGTGAGCAACCAAGAGGAACCAAGGTAATCTTACAAGTTTTCTTCACAAAAGTGGTATCAAACCCTTCATTGAAGTTAAGGGAAGCAAGAAAGCAAGGTAACCTTCTTTGATTTGCAATTTTTCTTGATTTTTCATTGAAAAATCCGTGGGATGAATAGCGTGAAGGATGAAAAATTTTAGGTTGGTTTTGGTTGATTTGGTGCTTGGGTTTTGTTAAGGGTGTGATTAGAAGAAAAACCATGCATTTTGTTTAAAGAAAAACAAAGTTTTGGTTGGTTTTCCAAGGGTAAAACCGTGGGTTACCTAGTGTATTTGATGATGAATTGTTGTTGGTTAAATGTTGTAATGCTTTAAATCATGTTTTGGTTAAATGTAAAGCATGATTTGTATGGTTAAAAAGCTTGGAAAAATTTTGGAATCAAAAAACCCTAAAATGGCCGTGGGTTGTAATTAGGGTTTGGTGAACATTTTTACATGATTAACTTGATGATTGGATAGTTCAAATCATGCATTTAATTAAGAAAATGATGGTTATGTGGTTGAAAGCATGAAACAAGAAATTTGGTGCATGTTTACCTAAAATGGCCATGGGCTATATGTGTTGAAAAACCCTAAGAATTGTGTTGTAAAATGCATGTAAATTGGCTCGAAAATGTGCTAGGTAATGACATTGGAATAGCCTAAAATTTGGTTGAACAATTGAAAAGTTTTGGTTAGGTTTTGAGTATGAAAACCGTGGCTAAAACTAAGGGCAAAATTGAAAGAAATTTTGTGGAATGTGTTTCAAAATTTGAATTAGAAATTTTGTGAGCTTTTATGTAAAAGTTTGGGAAACTTTTACATAAAATAGGCTTGTGGTATAGTACGTAGCAGGTACATATGGTTCTAGGCGTACCTAACGCCGGTAGCCTAAAATTTACGCCGAAATGCTGTCAAAATTTCGAAAACGGCATTTGGGGTAAAAAGGGAATTAAAAATAAAAGTTTAGGGTCGGGTCGGAAACCCGAGTGCCTAAAGGAAAATTGAATAAGGGAAACTTAAGGGGTGGTTTGTGAATAGTAACCCGTCCCCTTAAAAATGTAAAACGTGAGTGAAACTGAAAAAAAGACCCCCCAGGGGGGGCGTTTTTGGGAAACAAAGTAAAGGTCCGAGTCGGATACGGAAAATCCGAGCCTCGGAGACCTAGATCGGGAACGTCTAGATGAACGTTTTAAATACTAGTAAAACGGCTATTTGAGGCTCCGAAACGATAGAAAATCACTAAACCGACGTAAGGGTCAGAATAGTACTTCTCATGGGTCGGGAAGGTGAAAAATGGAAATAAAATAGAAACGAACCCGGTAATGAATAGAAAGAGTGAGAAAAGTTCCTGAGAGCCAAAAGTGCAGTCTGGATCGAGAAAATTCTGTCAGGGGCATAATTGCAATTTTGCTAAAATATAGGGGTAAAATTGTAATTTTGTAAAAATTGAGAAAAATGGGGAAAATGATAAATAATGCCTAAAAAGTTATAAATAGGTTTTATTTAAGCTTTTTAATGAAAAATAAAAGCTATAAATGGAAATGAAATTAACAAGTAAGGTTTGTCTGTAGGATCCCAAAATCGACCTACAAGAAGAGCGATTAAAGATCCAAGAAAGAAAAGGGGAAGAAACAGATAAAGTAAGTTCAGACATTTACCTGTCTGCAACATGTAGCATTATTATTGCTAACTTGATGTACTAAATATAAGTTAGGTACATATGTGCTACGGGCACTATTATAGAATAGAGAGAGACGAAATGTGCTATGGGCACTATTGAGAATGGGACACATACTAATTGTGCTTCGGGCACTAGAGCGAGGTTAATGAAACTCACTCACCTAAAATTAAAATGTGAACCATTCCTAACGACGGGGCAATATGAAGTCACCGGGTTAGAACTTTAAAAAGTCGGTAATGAAACCACTTTTGGCGTACCAGCCTTCCGTACAGGGAGGTAAACTTTGCCTTCGGGGCTATGATAATGAGATTAAGGCTGTGGAGGTCAGCATTGATGTACCGCTCCCAGTCATGTATAATTTTGCCTTCGGGGCTATGATGATGAGATTAAGGCTGTGGAGGTCAGCACTAATGTACCGCTCCCAGTCATGCGCATTAAAATGATACTGCCAACCTGAGCTCAAAACCAGAACATAATATAAGATAATTACCTAAAACTGAAACTATGCCATAATTGAGCATAAGACAGTTTCGTGAGAGTACTAACATCGTGGTTGATATACTGTGATATACTGTGTTGCGGTCGAACTTACTATTCATAATGAATAGTGGTCAAATTTACTATTCATATGTGAATAGTGGTCAATGTTACTATTCATAATGAATAGTAATATTCATAGAAATTTTATTTCTTGCATGTTTGAATTTACTGAGCCTGTAGCTCACCATTTTTGCTTATGTTGCAGGTAAGCGACCAGCTCAATAGTTTTGTATGATTGGATGGCGAACGGGATGGCGCGTGTCAAATGGGATAGGAGGCAAGGGATATGATCCTGCCAGAGTCTTTCCGCTGAGCGATAACAGAGAAAGGAAAAAGAAAACAGTTCTTTTGTAAATATATATCCTGTGAAAGTACTGTATTATGTAAATTACTTTGTACTTGCAAACAAAGTGATGAGTGGATAATGTTTTACATGATGTTTAAAAAAAAAAAATTTCCCCAAAAACATCATGTTTTAAAGAGAGATAGATTAGCCGGTGACCCATGAGAGTAAAATCTATCACAGTTAGCGATATAGCTTAACTGTAATAGTATTGTATGATCTCCATAAAGGGCGGGCCGCCACAGTTGCAAACTAATCTTGGCCATTAATGCCACCAACCACCAAATTTCTCACATTTATTAATTTAGCTTTATGATGTCATAAATGCAAAGTAAAATATTGACTTTGACTTTACTATTCACATTAATTCGACTACTTTTTGACCGGTATCGGTTCGAGTCAAAATTTTCCTGAAATCGTCCCGGCGGGTTCCTGAGGTCTCCTGTGCAATCGGATCAATTTATACTGCTTCCGTTTGATCAAAATCAATCCTGGAAGTTTTTCATCTTTTAGTGCACCATAATGCACCGGTTAGGGTTTTCAATGCCGTTTTTGGCACCGTTCCACCCGTTTTAATTCAGTGAATTTCATGAACACTGAATTCTTACTCGTCAGTATTGTTAGAACATTTCAATGCATTCTGAACAATATAATTTATTTATTTCACTCTTTAAATAGTACAAATTGTTATATACATACATTTGTACATTTTCTTCTGAGAATGTCAGAATTTCCCGGTTGTCACACAGCTGATGCATAAGGGACTTTACTCATACGCTCTCTTTCTTCCGATGTCTTGGGACAGTCATCCAATGAAAGAGTTAGACCAGCAATAGAAGGTTGTGTACCTTTCTTTGCCTCTTACATTGCATATTTGTCAATTATTTTATTTATGTATGAAGCTTGGGATAACGCTATCATTTTGTTCTTTCGATCCCTGAAGAGACGAATGCCTAGAACATAATTGGCTTCTCCCAAGTCCTTCATGTCAAACTGTTGGTGTAACCAAAGCTTGAATGATGATAAGTTCCCTACATCATTCCCAATGAGTAGTATATCATCGACATAGAGTATCAGAAAGACCACTTTTCCATCCTTAATACGTTTATAAACACAGGATTCATCAACGTTCTGCTCAAAACCAAATGTCTTAATCGCTTGATCAAACCTCTGGTTCCATGAGCGGGATGCTTGCTCTAATCCATAAATGGATCTAAGCAATTTGCAGACTTTCCTTTCTTGGCCTTTTGCTACGAACCCTTCGGGCTGTATCATATAGATACACTCTTCAAGATGGCCATTCAAGACTGCCGTCTTGACATCCATTTGCCAGATCTCGTAATCAAGAGCTGCAGCAACGGACAGAAGAATATGGATAGACTTCAGCATAGCAACAAGCGAAAAGGTTTCATCGTAATCGATTCCAGCCTTTTCCGTGTACCCCTTTGCAACTAGTCTAGCTTTGAAAGTTTCCACTCTCCCTTGCGCATCCTTCTTTCTTTTGTAGACCTATTTACATCCAATGGATTTTATCCCATCTAGAAAATCTACAAGTTCCCAAACAGAGTTGGATTTCATAGAATCCATCTCATTGTTCATAGCCTGTTTCCAAGATTTAGAATCAACATCATTTATAGCTTCATCATAGGTGACCGGATCATCCTCATGCTCATGAGCCTCAGCTTGGTATACCTCAGCATCATACATGAAGAAATTAGGTTTCTTCGAAACCCTCCCACTACGACGAGGCACCCTAAATTGTTGATCGTCTGTAGGTCTTTCACCGGAACTTGGACTTGCGTCCAAGACCGAAATCTGTGGAGCAGTTCTTTCACCCGATAACTCCTCTAGCACCACTTTGCTTCGAGGTTTAAAGTCATTCATGTGACTTTCCTCTAAGAATGTCGCATGGGTTGAAACAATGACTTTTTGTTCCTTCGGGTTATAGAACAAACCTCATTTAGTTCTCTTTGGATACCCTACAAACATGCACAATTCTGATCTTGGTTCCAACTTCTTCACATCCCCATCCAGTACATGCGCCAGGCAACCCCATATTCTCATATGTCCAAGGGAGGGCTTCCTGCCACGCCACAATTCATACAGAGTTCTAGGAATTGATTTGCTTGGAACCTGGTTCAGAATATAGCACGCCGTTTGTAAAGCATATCCCCAAAATGATAATGGCAGTGTTGAATAACTCATCATAGATCGTACCATATCCAACAAGGTCCTGTTTCTCCTTTCGGCTACATCATTCTGTTGTGGAGTAGCAGGTGTAGTCAATTGGGATAATATCCCATTCTCTACAAGATGTCCTAGAAATTCATCAGAGAGGTATTCACCACCTCGATCAGATTGAAGTGTTTTTATGGATTTATCCAATTGCTTTTCCACTTCCGCACGATACTCTTTGAACTTGTCAAAGGTTTTGCTCTTGCAGTACATCAGATAAACATATCCATACCTCGAGTAATCATCTATAAAGGAGACATAATACTCGAACCCTCCTCGTGGTGTGACATTCATGGGGCCACATACGTCAGTGTGCACAATTTCTAAGAGCTCCTGAGCCCTTGTACCCTTAGCTCCAAAAGACCTCTTAGTCATTTTACCCTCTAGACAAGACTCACATTAAGGAAGACGTACTTCCTCCAGAGATTCTAGAGGACCGTCTTTCACCAATCTTTGAATCCTATCCTGATTAATATGACCAAGTCTTAAATGCCAAAAATACGCCTTGTCAGAGTGAGAAACTTTCAACCTTTTAGAGTTATCTATTAATTCGACATCAAGCAATGAGTACATCTTTGGTTTGATCAAATATATGTTTCCTTCCATCCATCCAGAGTAGATAAAAGACTTATTTCTACGAATATCAACTCTTTTACTAAAAGAAACTGAATAAGAATCCTTTATTAAACAAGCTACCGATATAAGGTTCCTCCTAAAATTAGGAACATAAAAACAGTCTTTCAATAAAATAAACCTAAATTCATCAAAGTAGAGATAAATATCTCCCACAGCCTCAGCCACCAAGCTGCCGTCTCCAGTCCGCAACGAGGGGCTCCTATCATGTAGACTTCTCGTTTCTATGAACCCCTACATAGAAACACAAACATGATTAGTAGCGCCCGAATCAATGACCCAAGTGTCTTTCGATTCTTCCACCAAACACGCTTCTAAGTAATGAAGTTCCTTACCTTCCTTGCCCTTGGCGACTAGGAATTCTTGGCAAGCCTTCTTAAAGTGACCTACCTTCCCACAATCAAAGCATTTGGACTTTTTAGGGTCCTTGGGCTTCTTGTTCTTCTTCTTCTTCTTCCCATCCGAGACAGGAGGATTAGAAGAACTGGAAGCCGCTTGCTTCTGGTTTGGCCTCTTCCTCTTTCGAGAGGGTTTGGAAGATTCACCAAATTGGCCTCTCCTTTAGGTTGGACCGCATCCCCATCCCTGATCATCCACTCATAAGCTTGGAGTTGCTTCATGACCTCGGTTAGTCCTAACTCCCTTGTCACCAGATTGTATGCGGCCTTAAACTCCACAAAATCTTTAGACAGAGTTTTAAACACCATCTCGATCTGGGTGTTATAGTCCAACTCAGCACCGTTCTTGACAGCCTCAGCAAATAATCCAATTAGAGTGATCATATGGTCCTTCATCAGAGTACCCGCCTTTTGCTTAGAGTTCATAATGCTGGTTATAGCGGACTATCGAGCCAATTTTTCTTGGCCTCCGAACATGTCCTCCAGATTGTCCATGATCTCCCTAGCAACCTGATAAGTCTCATGCTACTTTTGTAAAGCACTCGTCATGCTAACAAGCATGTAGCATCGAGCTATATCATTGGATTCTCTCCAATGAGTATAGGCAATCGGGACCTCTTCAAGGGGTGTGTTAGGTTTTGGCCCTGGTGGGCATGGTTCGTTCAGCACGATCTTGTGTCTCTCACAGCTGAGAACTATTAACAGATTTCTTTTCCAATCCTTATAATTATCGTTATTCAGTTTATTCTCAGTAAGTATTGAAATGAGGGGTGTCGGTGAGATTTTGAACTGAAATAAAATTATACTAGACATCATTACAAAGCCCAAGCAAATATATAGATAATTTAGCAAATAAAACATACAAGTCTGTTCCTACATGAAACTTGAAAAACATGTAGCATTGCAACGGTAATTCTCAGCACCTATTGCCTCAAGCCACCGAGGGGTGGTCATGAAAACAAATAGCCAGAACATGGACCCCGTCCAATTAATATATGTTGCCTTAAATCCTCCAAGGTTAAGACATATATTAATAACCGCTTATTTGGCCACCAGTTTAGTTAACAGAGCTTCTAGGGAAGGTTAATAACTAAAGGAGTCTTGAGTGTATAACCATTGTTTACGTAGCCCGATCCACGTCCTACCAAGCCACCGAGGGGTGGTCATGAATAGGATCGTACCCGAACATGTTTTCCACATAGGAAATCCAATCTAGTATACCAACGGCAGTAAACACCTACCGAGGGGTGTGGTCAGGGCAGAACTGACGCGAGGCGTTACCATGCTTTCACATATAGATCAACAATGGAGGCCGTGGGTTTTGTTTGAAACCCTCTCCCACTCAATATTTTGAAAAACATGCAAGTTTTGACAAATATGTATGATCAATATAGTATGAGCAGCACTCACCTATCCTATATGATATGTTATCAAATATGCATATAAAACATCCATCAATACATATTTATATATCCATGACATATCACAGAAAAAATAATTGACAGGATAACCAAGCCATGGTTCCATCCTAGAACAAAGAAAATAAAGATTACAAAATTTCATCCAAAGCATTCTTTAGGTCTTGAATTTTGTTCAGTCTTCTTGTATCCATCTTTATGTAGCCTCTCCATTTATTTCTCATCCCAAGAATCATTCAAAATTTAAATCTCCAAAAATTTAAATTTCAAATTCAAATTCTAAATTCGAATTTCAAATTTAAATTTCAAATTCAAATTTTAAACAATTTTAAACATCATGTATAATAATATGTAATTTCAAAAATTTTCAAATTTTTAATTACATATTTTTAAAATGATTTAAAATTAAATCTCAAATTTAAAAATCAAAATTTTTCGATTTTTGAATTGTCGCACCACCGCCCCCAGAGGCGGCAACCGCCGTGGGCAGCCCCCAGCCCTATGGGGGGGCTAGCAGCCCACGGCCACCCATGTTCAGCCTTGCCAGGCTGCAGGCCAAGCCTGCAGTGCTAGGCTGGGCGTAGCAGCCGGCAGGTTGCGAGCAGGGCCTGCAGCCACAGGCTGCACCCCCAGGCTACGGCCAGCCTTGCGGAGGCCACGGCCACCCTCGACTGCCAGCCAAGCCTGCGGTCGTGGGTGGTTATGGCCTGCACAGGGGCTATCGTAGCCCATCCTGCCCGAGGGCAGAGGCTGCAGCCCCACCAAGGCCCGATGGCCTATCCCGAGGGGTCGTGTCTTGATTTTCGTGTCATATTCCAATTTACCTATTAGGATCTTCAAAAATTTAAATTTGAATCCCAATTAAATTGAAATTTTCCACACATTCAAAATTTCAACCTTTAAATCAAATTTAACTTTTGGAAAAATAAATTATGGTCTTCAATCTTCAATCTCCTCCAAGAATAATTACATAAAATTTCCTAAACCGTTTCCGGTGTACAAAAAATTCTAACCATAATAATTCTAAGAGACAAAAAATAAATTCCATGGGAAAATTACAGTATCAAAAAAAACTGCTCCCATGGTTACATAAAAATCCTAGATACAATTTTTCTAAATTCTAAGAAACCATAACCGGTAAAAACAAGCATACTTATAATAATTCAAAAAATTAAAATAACCACATACTTAATACATAATACATGATAACAACATAAAGGAAACATAGAATGCCACTCTCTAAATATCAAATCCATACATAAATAAAAAGACTAAGTAATTGTCTAATTTATGTACATGACATAGTCATGAGATGGCTCTGATACCAATTGTAGGAAAATAAATCAGTAAAAACGTATCAGAGTGGCGTAGCAGAACAATAAAAATTTTTCAGATCCTTAAATATCTTATGATGCCATATACAATAAACCAACAACAATTAAAACTTATACCTCAAGGACGCCAATCTTGCAGGAGGAGAATGATCGGAGGGCTTCAACCAACTAGCCTTCTCTACTATTCTCCAATTCCCGAATGACTGAGTGTGTGGGCACTCTGAACCTCGATCGATATGCTAACACTGCTAGTCTTCTTCCGACCACCCAGGTCTCTAAAGAACTTACTGACATGGTGGGTTATGCAACAATAAGCCTGCTCACCTGAGAGTCTATGGTCTAAGAGAACTGGAGTGGTAGGACCTCTATTTATAGACCTACATGAGGTGACTCTCTGAATTCGAACTGGATTAGGAGAAGATATTCTCCCTTATCCACAACCATAAAATCTGAAATTATCCAAGGGAAAATCCCAAGATTTCGACCACTTTTGGATAAGGAAGAATCAAAATTCCACTAGGATTTTCAAGCTTGAATCTTATCTCATCCTTATCCAAAATAACCGAAAATCTCCTAGGAGATTTACTCAAAAAATTCAGCCATTATCAGGGAGGAGAGAATCCAAATTCAACTGGGATTGAAACTTGAATTTTTCCTTGAACCTTATCCACAAAAATCCAAAAATTCATTGAGGATAATCCTCAAAATTTTCATCCATATTTGGTTAAGATTTGGATTCAAAATTCAAGTAGGATTCTAACAAGATTTTCCTCTCCATATCCAACTCAAATTCGAATTTCATTCCTTGTAGATTTACCACAACAAATTCAAATCCCACTTGGACTGTGATTCAAAATTTGAATTTCAAATTTCAAATTCAAATTTCAAATTTCAAATTTCAAATTTCAAATTTAAATTTCAAATTCAAATTTCAAATTCAAAATTCAAAATTCAAATTTCAAAATCCACAAAACAGTTGTATTTCAAATTCTTGTTCTCATGGATAATTTTCTACAACTCCAATCCAATCTCAAATAAAATCATGGCAACTTTATTTGGAGTTCGAATAATTGTGTACTCTATTATCCAAAATAAAATCTGAATCCGACCAGAGAGAATCTTGTCTACCATCCTAATCCTATGTCAACACCATCCATGCATAATAAACTAGCCAATAGCATACACAGATCAATTTTGCCAAATGTTAAGGAATTATGTGGAGCTAGCGGAGGGAATAATTAGATATATATAATCGGGCTCCCGCAAATCCATAGGATCATCATTTGTTATCGAACAACTCAATCATATGATCACTAATTTCAGAGTCACACTACTATAAACCTGAAACTGAACTCCCAATTATATACCGTATTACATAAGCCTGTGACAAGCTATCGTCCAATGACCTTTTTATGTATGCAGAACCCTCATATGATATCCATGATTAGCCTTAGGCCAAAGTTTGTTTAATCCTAGTGATCAGGCTATCTTAAAGTTCCATTATACTACCGAATAAAAAAAATGATTATTCACCATATGTGAATAAGAAGTCATCCACCCAGCAGATGACCCAAGGCCTTGTCCATTTTCACATTCAGTATAATGCCTTTAAGAGGATACCCTTAACTCCTCATTAGAGCTATGATTCTGATATTTGTAAACGAACCCTTCATCGTATACAAGTCATACACCCAACGAACCGGTCTATAAGCTTACTCCCTCTAAGACGCTTTAGCCATTAGAACATCAAAGTACACAAGTCATATACATGAAACTGTCCTTTTACTCAGGATTAAGGTTACTGCATAATGAACATCAAAAGCAGATCGATCCACTCAAAGCGGACTTTGTAGATCAATCACGCTTTAGTCCCAGTCTAATATGTCACCACCAAGCAACATATCTATGTCTCTACTTGGGAGTCTATGCTCCAGATAGTCAAGACAAATCGTCCCCCTCCAAGGCTTTAGACAATATAATAGTCTTAACATGAGTTAGATGCTCGGTCTAACCCCATAGACTACAGACCATAGTTTAGACCGCTTACTTTAGAACATTGCCTTCTCGCATACAAAAGTCCATTGCATGCAACGTTCGAACAGTTTAACACAAGCAGTCAAGGAGTCATATTTGCTTACATTTACTTTAATATGTAAATAAAACGAGGACAGATAGCAATGTAATGAATAATCTCTATATATAATTTTACTATCTAGTTTAAAATAAATACATCAAAATGTCTCTAATGCTTAGGGCATTTCCTAGCAGGTCAACTAGTCAAGGACCGAGTTTTGAACAAAATAGTTGTGATGCCCATGCCCTTAGTGGCCTGGACCGTCACTGAAAACTGACTGACTTGCTTTTCTTATACTTTCTAGCAATTTATACTTAACTAGATATCATAAAATTAGGGATATTTTTTTTCTAACATGTACGTATTTACTATATACATACGTATACCGATTACTATTCAAAAATACTATTTAAAAATACTATTTAGCGATTGCTATTCAAAAATACGGTTTATAGTTACTATTCAAAAATACTATTTAATGGTTACTATTTAACATACTATTTAACGATTACTATTCAAAAATACTGTCTGACAATTAATATTCAAAGTACTATTTAACCATTACTATTCAAAATACTGATACTCAAATTTGCGGAAGATAAACTCGCGGTGTCTCCATAACCTTACTCTCACATCCGCCTCCATTGCCACCATCGCCCATTGGGATTTAAGCCATAGGACGCTTATCTATAGCATGAACATACTACGTGAGCTTTACGCCCAGTAAGTACAATATGTTTACCGCAAAACATGTTTAAACATAGTACATGCTTAAAAACATATAAGCAGTCATATATCACATATACCACTTTAACATATCACATATCACATATCATATCAATGATTATAAAACTTCACATAACATGTGCATCACAGAAACATCGTGTATTGAGTGCATCTAGAAGCATGGTGAACTATAACTAATGCATGATCTGGTTATGTTCATTTATGCTTCAAACTTCTCTTTTCTTTTCTTGTCTATTTAGGGCCCATGTGTCAGTACCGTGTGTGCATAGACCATTGGCAACGCCCATGGTAAATAGCCGAAGAGCCATCAATGGATGCTCAACTTTCTACTTTAACTTAGAACGTCTTCATTTGAAAAGGCCGGTACGACATGCTTACTAATTTCCGTCTTGTTTATCTTTTCTAGCCATATGCTTCTCTAAGCTATCCTAAATCCTACATGGTAGGGACGTATGACATCTAACTTGCTTTTTCATTAATCTACTTGATTGTGAAACTACATACTCTTAAACATGTGGTGTAACATCGTGTGCATGGCCTACATATTTTAACATACTGTAAAATATCATTTAAAAGCATTTTCATTCATGCTATAGGCGGAGTTGTACTTACCTAATTGCAAGCAACTTGAAATCACGCCTTTATCAATTCACAAGTTACCACCTGTCATCAATAACATTTCTTATTAATACTCTCGTTGAGTCACTATTAATGTTAGTGACTATGACTTGCGTTTCTATGGGGTACCGACACCCGTCGGTACCCTATTGGCCTATTATGGGGATTTGGTGTCTAACTCGTATCATGTTCGATCAATTGTGTACTTGACAGATTAATCATCGTTCCTCACTGTGTTGTTCGAAACGCGACCCTTGACTGGTTTACCGCTCAGTCAACTGACCGGTTAACTCGCATGTTGGTAACTAAGTAGTCTATCGAGTTACTATACTTGAACTTAACGTAGTAACCGAACGGGTTACTTCGCTTGTTGAGGTGTGGTAGCCTATCGGGCTACTAAGGCTTGTTTGGTGTGGTAGCCTACCGGGCTACATACACTATTTTACTTTGAAAAATTGTTTGGGTTAGCTTGTAAAAATCTTGGAAAAATTCCTTATTTTGAAACCGCCTGTGACAACCGGGAAATTCAGGCAATTCTCGGACGAAAATGTACAATTGTATGTATATAACAATTTGTACTATTTAAAGAGTGAAATAAATGTATTTATATTGTTCATAATATATGAAAATGTTCTAACAATACTGACGAGTAAGAATTCAGTGCTGGAAAAATTCACTGAGTTGAAACGGGTGAAACGGTGCCAAAATCGGCATTAAAAACCCTAACCGGAGCAATAAAAGACGGTAAACTTCCGGGATTGATTTTGATCAAACGGAAGCAGATTAAATTGATCCGACTGCACAGGAGACCTCAGGAACACGCCGGGACGATTTCAGGAAAATTTCGGCTCGAACCGGTATCGGGCAAAAAGTAGTCGAATTAATGTGAATAGTGAAAGTCAAAGTCAACTTTCACTTTTACATTTATGACATCATAATTCAAGATTATAAATGGAAAGAATTATGGTGGTTGGTAGGATGGATGGCCAAGATTCATTTAACTTTTGATCTAAAGGCCAAGATTTGGCCAAAATATGCCATTTTTAATTTTTGAAAATTATGGAAAGTATTAAGGTGAAAGGTGGTGAAATCTCATTGGTTGGTTGCCAAATTAATTGGTTTGTTTCATGGTTAAGTCGGCAATTTTAGTGACATAAGTGGCCGAGACATATTTTGAAGCAAAAGCCATAAGAAAATTTTTCTAACTTTCTTCCATGGTGGCTACGTGAGGGACCAAGGGAAACCAAGCTTTCTCTTCAACATTTCTTCACAAAAAGTGTGTCAAAACACTCCTTGAAGGCAAAGGAAGCATTAGACCAAGGTAAATCCCTTTTTCACTCAATTTTTCATGGTTTTTCTTCATGGAATCCGTGGGTGAATAGTGAGAAAAAGGATGGAAATTTTTGGTTGTTTTTCATGGATTTGATGTTGGGTTTTGTTAAGGATGTATTAAGGAAGAAAACCATGCAAATTCATTAAAGAAAAACCAAATTTTGGTTGGTTTTTCAAAGGTAAATCCGTGGGTTACCTTAGGTAACCAATGAGAAAAAGTTTTGGTTAATGGTGAATATGCTTTCTAAGCTTAGTTTGGTGAAGAATAAAGCTTGTATTTCATTATGAAAAGCTTGAAAAAAATTTATGGCATGAATTATATAAAGTGGCCGTGGGTTTTGTTAATGGTTTGGAAGAAATTTTGCTTGATTTTAGGTGATGTTTGGTTGATTGAAATCATGCAAATTAATGTGTAAATGGTGGTAATGTGATTGAAAGAATGAAACAAATATGTTGAGCATGATTTTCATTAATAAGGCCGTGGGTTCTAAGTGCATAAAAAAACCCTAAAAATGTGGTTGAAAATGCATTGAAAATGGGCTTGAAAAAGGGTTGGAAACATGACATTGAATGACCTAAAGTGTGGTGAAAATTTGACAAAATTTGGTTTGGTTTTGTTGTGAAAACCGAAACCAAATTAAGGGCAAAATTGTGTGAAAAATGTTGTTATGTGGGTGATAATGTGGAAATTGAAAATTGTGGGCTTTTATGTAAAAGTTTGGAAAACTTTTACATAAAATAGGCTTGTGGTATAGTACGTGGCAGGTACTTATGATTCGAGGCGTACCTAACGCCGGAAGCCTTAAATTTACGCCGAAATGCTGCCGAAATTTCGAAAACGGCATTCGGGGTAAAAATGGAAATAAAAATAAAAAGTTAGGGTCGGGACGGAAACCCGAGTCCCTAACGGAAAAGTGAATAAGAAAAAAAATTTAAGGGGTGGGTCGTGAATAGTAACCCGTCCCCTTAAAAATGAAAAACGCGTGTGAGATTGAAAAACCGACCCCGAGGGGGGGGGGCGTTTTTGGAAATGAAATAAAGGTCCGAGTCGGGAACGGAAAACCCGAGCCTCGGAGACCTAGGTCGGGAAAGTCTAGATGAACGTTTTAAATACTAGTGAAACGTCCATTTGAGGCTCCGAAACGATAGAAAATCGCTAAACCGACGTAAGGGTCGGAATAGTGCTTCCCGAGGGCCGGGAAAGTGAAAAATGGAAATAAAGTAAAAACGAACCCGGTAATGATTAGAAAAGAATCAGAAAAGTTCCTGAGAGCCAAAAATGCAGTCTGGATCAATAAAATTCCGTCAAGGGCAAAACTGCAATTTTGCCAAAATGTTGGGGCAAAATCGTAATTTTGCAAAAGTTGGGGGAAAATGGTGAAAATAATAAATAAAACCTAAAAAGTTATAAATAGGTTTTATTTAAGCTTTTTAATGAAAAATAAAAGCTATAAATGGGAAAGAAATTAACAGACATAGTTTTGTCTGTAGGATCCCAAAATCGGCCTACAAGGAAGGCGATTCAAGATCCAAGAGAGAGAAAGAGAACAGTCTGATAAGGTAAGTTCAAACATTTACCTGTCTGCAACATATAGCAATATTGTGCTAACCTTAATGTACTAACTATAAGTTAGATACATATGTGCTACGGGCACTATGATAGAATAGAGAGAGAGACGAAATGTGCTACGGGCACCATAAGAATGGGACACATGGTTAATTGTGCTTCGGGCACTAGAGCGAGGTTAATGAAACTCACTCAACTAAAATTAAAATGTGAACCATTCCTAACCACGGGGCAATATGAAGTCACCGGGTTAGAATGTTAAAAAGTCGGTAATGAAACCACTTTCTGGCGTACCAGCCTTCCGTATAGGGAGGTACTATTTTGCCTTCGGGGCTATGAGAATAAGGCTGTGGAGGTCAGCACTGATGTACCGCTCCCAGTCAATGTAAAATTTTGCCTTCGGGGCTATGAGATTAAGGCTGTGGAGGTCAGCACTAATGTACCGCTCCCAGTCATGCGCACTTGAATGGTACTGCCAACTTGAGCTCAAAACCAGAACGTAATTAAAGATAATGACCTAAAACTGAAACTGTGCCATAATTGAGCATAAGACAGTTTAGTGAGAGCACTAACATCGCGGTAGATGTACTAGTGTAATACAGTGTTGTGGTCAACATTACTATTCACGTATGAATAGTGGTCAAAGTACTATTCACGGATGAATAGTAGTCAACGGTACTATTCACGATGAATAGTACTATTCATTGAAATTTTATTTCTTGCATGTTTGAACTTACTGAGCCTGTAGCTCACCATTTTTGCTAATGTTGCAGGTAAGCGACCAGCTCAGTAGCTTGTTTGGCTGGATGGCGGACGGGATGGCGCGTGTCAAATGGGATAACTGGGCGAGGGATATGGTACTGCCAGAGTCTTGCCGCTGAGCGTAAAGTGAAGGGAAAAAGGGGGAAACAGTCTTTTGTAATTTTATATAATTTTACGAAAGTACTGTATTATTTATATTACTTTGTACTTGTCAACAAAGTAAATAGTGGAAAAAGATTTTATATGATGTTTAAAGAAAAAGAAAAAAATTTTCCCAAAAACGTCATGATTTAAATAGAGGAGAGAGATAAGCCGGTGACCCATGAGAGTACAATCTATCGCAGTTAGCGATACAGCTCAACTGTAATAGCATTGTATGATCTCCACAAGGGGCGGGCCGCCACAGTTGGTATCAGAGCATCGTTTTCGAGTGGCTGAGTTTTGAATACCAATTGCTGTCACAGTTGGTATATCAGAGCAGTGTGACCATATCCCGATTTGACACTTTGCGCATCCTGCACTGCTATCCAAGTAAGTAGTTTACTTAAGTTCAGTTAATTATTTTCTTATATGAAAATAATTATCTTATAGGTAGCACGATGACCAGACCTCCATATGTGAGACCCCAGCTACCACGACCAAGAGGGGTATTACGGGTATGGACGAGACCTATTGTGAGGCCGCCCATGTCCCAAAGGCCGGTAGTTAGACCCCCGGTACCCGAGAGACCTCCGGTACCAATGCCAGCACCAGTACTAGCGCCAGTAGATATTGTACAGCCACGACCGATAGTTCATCCACCGGTGGTAGTGGACATTCCAGTTGTTGGTGGACGCCAACATATTGGAGTGAGAGTGTCGGCACGGGCAGTACAGGCATTTAGAGCTAGCAGTCCTCCTATGTTCGACGGTGGACGACAGTCGATGGAGACTAAGGACTGGCTCCATGCCGTGGAGAGGATCATGGTGATTTGCGACATTGATCAAGATATGTGGATCCAGTTGGCTGTCAGTATGTTTCAGGGAGACGCTCGAGTGTTCTGGCAGTATTGTGACCAGGAGATTTTATTGGGATTCAGTTGGGCTGAGTTCTGTCAGCGGTTGGCTGATCAGTTTCAACCGAGAGATCCAGCACCTGCACCAGCACCTCCAGAGAGACGAGAGGCTGATACACCTGCGTACCCTGGATTCGATGAGGTCAGGGATTACATTCTCCAGACCGAGAGGATGGTCATGCTGTCTGGTGAGACAGTGATGTCTTACGCAGCACGGTTTGAGGAGACCATTCGGAGGAGATGTCCGTTGCCTAACCTCACGGAAGCAAACTGCTGTGAGCTGTTTTGGAAAGGTTTATCCTTGGAGCTGAGACCGAGGGTGATCAAGCCGTTTCCTCCGACGCTCCAAGAGTTCGTGGTAACGATCAGGGCGATCGAGAGAGAGATTCTGATCGAGCATCTGACGCAGAGTCGATGAGAGACGCTGGGTCAAGATGAGATGTTTGCACGCATATTCGGGCCGAGAAGAATGATGAATGATCATGAGGCCGGACCATCTAGACCACGGGGTGGTGACGACTCAGATGAGCCAGATGACGATGAGGATCCAGAAGAATATCCTCTAGTCCCAGATGTAGGGAACGAGTGACCAGTAGATGTGTACATGTACATAAGTAGCTTAGAGAGAAAAGCTCTTTTGTATAGACTTGTGGCCATTTTGTATAAACGGCCGATGTATATATGACTGGTGATGCCCATGTATAACATATAAATGTTTTGCTATGAATGAAATACCAAAATGATTATATGTTGTACGATGATGTGTTAAGATGATGTGGCTTTACAGTACCCTAAATTTCGTAAATTGATATAATTTTACGAATGCGGTTATGGAAAAAGCTAACGGTGAATTATTGTGCCATAATAGGACAATAGCCAAGATGGTGGATTTGAGAAATCGACCAGAGGGACGAGAGCGACGTCCTGATATTATGGAGAGATTGGATCAGATACAAGCTCTGTTGGAAGCTCAGATGCAAGAAAATGCGAATCTGAGGCGACGGGTAGAGGAGCTAGAACAGAGACAAGGCTCTGAGGGTACCCAAGTAGAACAACAAGCTGAGGTAGATCCAGTTATTCCTCCAGCTGCAGTACATGAGAGAGCTCCTGAACCACAACCAGTATTAAATCTAGAACCCCTCTATGAAAGATTCAGGCGTATGAGGCCGCCAGAATTTGAAGGGTCTACAAATCCCTTAGAGGCTGAAGACTGGTTGTCATCATTACAAGTGATCATGGAGTTCATGAACCTAACCGACCGGGAGAAGGTTGCATGTGCGTCTTTTGTGCTGAGAAAAGATGCTCGGTTTTGGTGGGACACTGTACGAATGAGAAGAGACGTGTCTACCATGAGTTGGGCGGAATTTCTGGAAGAATTTAACCAGAAATATTACGACCCTGCATCTCTGAGACAGCAACAGAAAGAATTCTCAGAGTTAACACAAGGGAACATGTCGGTGAGCGAAGTCTGCAGAAAGTTCGATCAGCTATCCCGTTTGTGTCCTTATGTGGTCCCTACTGAGAGGGAAAAGATACAGAAAATGATAGGGATGTTCAGGCCGGAAATTGCTGCGTTAGTAGACACTGGACTAGTGCCACCTACTTCTATAGCAGACTGTGTGAGTCGAGCCATCAGGGCTGAGTTTCATGTAGCCCGACAGAAAGAGGAAAGAGAGAAACACTGGGAGGCTAAGAAGAAGGAGAGGGCTTTGGCGAAGTCTACACAAGTTGGTCAATCAAGCAAGCCTAGTCAAAATGCGAAACCAAGCCAGGGCAATAGTCAGGGATCCCAGCAAAACAAGAGGAAAGGAAATTTTTCTGGGAATCGCCAGGGAAATAATCGAAACCAACAGCGGAGAACAGCTGGTAATGCAGAGTCTAATGTGCAAAACTGCCCTACATGCGGGAAGAGACATTCTGGGCAATGCAGATTTGGGCCACTTGTTTGCTATGAATGTGGAAAGGAAGGCCATTACGCCAGGAACTGTCCCAATAGGCAGGGTGGACAAGGCACTTCCCAACCGCACCAGACACGCCCACAAGCTCATTCCCTTCAAGCCAGAGTGGAAGAGTCACCAATGAGGCCGCAACGCCAGGAGCGTATGCAACGTGCTGATGCTCGTGTGATGGCCTACAGCAAGGAAGACGCAGAGGCAGGAACATCAAACGTGGTGACAGGTCAGCTTCCTGTCGCTAGTCATGTAGCCTCTGTACTATTCGATTCCGGTGCTACGCATTCATTTGTTTCCTATGCATTTGCTGACAAGATAGGACTTCCTAAGGATAATATGGGAAGGGTATTTAAAACAGCCTTACCTTCTGGGGAAGTATTGTTGTCCAGTTACTGGTTACCCTATGTACCAGTATATGTGGCAAATAGGGAACTATATGCTGAGTTGATCGTAATGGAGATCATGGATTACGATGTGATTTTAGGCATGGATTTCCTAGGGAAATACCAAGCTACGATCGACTGCCGAAATCGAAAGATAGTCTTCCAACCCGAGGAAGAAGAGAGTTTCGAGTATGTTGATACTTCTCGAAGACCCAGGAAGATGATGATCAGTTCGCTGAGAGCAAGCAAGCTGATAGCCAGTGGTTGCATGGGATATCTGGCATATGTGGTGGATACTACCGAGGAACAGAAGCTTCAAGCTGAAGATGTTCCTGTGGTTAATGAGTTTCTTGACGTATTTCCAGAAGAGTTACCAGGGATACCTCCAGAGAGAGAAATCTCGTTCGAAATTGAGTTGATGCCTGGAACAGCACCTATTTCCAAAGCACCATACCGCATGGCTCCAGTGGAGTTAAAGGAGCTGCAGGTACAATTAAAGGAGCTTTTGGATAAAGGATTCATCAGGCCGAGTTTTTCTCCATGGGGTGCACCTGTGTTATTCGTCAAGAAAAAGGATGGAACATTCCGACTTTGCATTGATTACCGGGAGTTGAATAAGGTTACGATCAAAAATAGGTATCCGTTACCTAGAATTGATGACCTATTCGACCAGTTAAAGGGCGCAGCGGTATTTTCCAAAATCGACTTACGGTCAGGATATCACCAGCTGAGAATCAAAGAGAGTGATATTCCTAAAACGGCGTTTAGGACTCGTTATGGGCATTATGAGTTCCTTGTGATGCCATTCGGATTGACAAATGCGCCAGCAGCATTCATGGATTTGATGAACAGAATTTTTAAAGAGTATTTGGATAAGTTTGTCATTGTATTCATTGATGACATTCTTATATACTCGAAGACTCATGAGGAGCACAAGGAGCATCTGAGGATCGTGTTGAATACGATACGGAAGCATCAACTGTATGCCAAATACTCAAAATGCGAGTTTTGGCTGGACATAGTACATTTCCTCGGACATGTTGTATCTCAGGAAGGTATTGCTGTAGATCCGACAAAGGTAGAGGCAATTAACCAGTGGCCTACACCCAAGAGTGTAACTGAAATACGCAGTTTCTTGGGATTGGCTGGTTATTATCGGCGATTTGTAGAGGGATTCGCGCGACTAGCTGCACCTCTTACTGCTCTTACACGCAAAGAAAGAAAGTACGAGTGGACCACGGAATGCGAAAGAAGCTTCCAGGAGTTAAAGAGGCGACTGACAAGCGCACCAATCCTTACGCTTCCCATTGAAGGGGAGAAGTTCGTGATCTACAGTGACGCATCGAAAATAGGACTGGGAGCAGTCCTGATGCAAGACGGCAAGGTGATTGCCTATGCTTCCCGTCAGTTAAAGGAGCATGAAAGGAATTATCCTACGCATGATCTTGAACTTGCTGCAGTAGTGTTCGCACTTAAAATTTGGCGACACTATCTCTATGGAGCTCAATGTCAGATTTTCACTGATCACCAAAGCTTGAAGTATTTCTTCACGCAAAAAGAGCTCAATATGCGACAGAGACGATGGTTGGAATTGGTGAAGGATTATGACTGTGAAATCCTCTACCATCCAGGAAAGGCCAACCGTGTAGCGGATGCTCTAAGTAGGAAGTCTACTGTATCGCACCAGCTACCAATAAACAGGCTTCCGAAGCCATTGCAGCAAGAGATAAATTCTTTGAACTTGGAGCTGATATCTGGAAGATTAGCTGCACTCCAAGTGGAATCATCGCTATTTGAGGAAATAAAGGAAGCTCAAAGGCGAGATCCTGTGATGGCAAGTTCTCAAGAAGGAATTTCCAAGGATGGAATAATCCTGTATCAAGGAAGGATAAATGTTCCAGCTGATGAGGAACTTAGAAGACGGATCATGTCAGAAGCTCATGAGACACCCTATTCGGTTCATCCCGGAGCGAGCAAGATGTATCAGGACTTGAAGTCACAGTTCTGGTGGAAAGGGATGAAGAACGATATAGCTAAATTCGTGAGTAGATGCATGACCTGTCAGAGAGTCAAAGCAGAACATAAACATCCAGCAGGAAGATTGGAACCGTTGGAGATTCCTGAATGGAAATGGGAACACATTACGATGGATTTTGTAGTGGGACTCCCAAAAACCCGAGAAGGTTATGATGCCATCTGGGTTATTGTGGACAGACTGACCAAGACGGCACGGTTCATAGCTGTCAAGATGACTTTTTCGCTAGAAAAGTTTGCTCAGCTGTACATAACTCATGTCGTCAGACTACATGGAGTACCGAAATCCATTGTATCAGATCGAGATGCACGGTTCACTTCAAATTTCTGGAAGTGTGTGCAAGAGGCCATGGGTATTGAATTGAGACTCAGTACGGCTTTTCATCCGCAAACAGACGGGCAGTTAGAGCGGACAATTCAGACGTTAGAGGACATGCTTCGAGCTTGCGTTATGGATTTTGCGGGAAATTGGAACGAGAAGTTACCATTGATTGAATTCTCGTACAATAATAGTTACCAAGCTTCGATAGGCATGGCACCTTACGAGGCTTTGTATGGACGGAAGTGCAGATCACCATTACACTGGTACGATTTGCGAGAAAAGCAGTTGCATAAGACGGATTTCATGCAAGAGACTTCCGATGCAGTTGCTAGAATTCAGCGTCAAATGAAAATTTCGCAAAGCCGACAAAAGAGCTACGCGGATAAAAGGCGGAGATCCTTGGAGTTTGACGAAGGAGACTTCGTGTTTCTCAAGGTATCGCCTATGAAGGGGATTATGCGTTTCGGTAAGAAGGGGAAACTGAGTCCAAGATACATTGGACCTTATGAAATTATCGAACGCATTGGAAAGGTCGCTTACAGATTAGCGCTACCTCCAGAATTGTCGGCAGTGCATAACGTATTTCATGTGTCGATGCTGAGAAAGTATATACCAGATCCGTCCCATGTATTGAAGCATGAGCCTATTCAAATCCACGAGGATTTGACATATGAGGAACAGCCTATTCAAGTACTAGCTCGTGAAGAGAAAGTACTGAGGAATAAGGTAATCCCACTAGTGAAGATTTTGTGGAAAAATCACAATATTGAAGAAGCTACGTGGGAACGAGAAGACGAGATGAGGAAATTATACCCCCATTTGTTCCAATTTTCGAGGACGAAAATTTTATAAGGAGGGGTGAATGTGACAACCGGGAAATTCAGGCAATTCTCGGACGAAAATGTACAATTGTATGTATATAACAATTTGTACTATTTAAAGAGTGAAATAAATGTATTTATATTGTTCAGAATATATGAAAATGTTCTAACAATACTGACGAGTAAGAATTCAGTGCTGGAAAAATTCACTGAGTTGAAACGGGTGAAACGGTGCCAAAATCGGCATTAAAAACCCTAACCGGAGCAATAAAAGACGGTAAACTTCCGGGATTGATTTTGATCAAACGGAAGCAGATTAAATTGATCCGACTGCACAGGAGACCTCAGGAACACGCCGGGACGATTTCAGGAAAATTTCGGCTCGAACCGGTATCGGGCAAAAAGTAGTCGAATTAATGTGAATAGTGAAAGTCAAAGTCAACTTTCACTTTTACATTTATGACATCATAATTCAAGATTATAAATGGAAAGAATTATGGTGGTTGGTAGGATGGATGGCCAAGATTCATTTAACTTTTGATCTAAAGGCCAAGATTTGGCCAAAATATGCCATTTTTAATTTTTGAAAATTATGGAAAGTATTAAGGTGAAAGGTGGTGAAATCTCATTGGTTGGTTGCCAAATTAATTGGTTTGTTTCATGGTTAAGTCGGCAATTTTAGTGACATAAGTGGCCGAGACATATTTTGAAGCAAAAGCCATAAGAAAATTTTTCTAACTTTCTTCCATGGTGGCTACGTGAGGGACCAAGGGAAACCAAGCTTTCTCTTCAACATTTCTTCACAAAAAGTGTGTCAAAACACTCCTTGAAGGCAAAGGAAGCATTAGACCAAGGTAAATCCCTTTTTCACTCAATTTTTCATGGTTTTTCTTCATGGAATCCGTGGGTGAATAGTGAGAAAAAGGATGGAAATTTTTGGTTGTTTTTCATGGATTTGATGTTGGGTTTTGTTAAGGATGTATTAAGGAAGAAAACCATGCAAATTCATTAAAGAAAAACCAAATTTTGGTTGGTTTTTCAAAGGTAAATCCGTGGGTTACCTTAGGTAACCAATGAGAAAAAGTTTTGGTTAATGGTGAATATGCTTTCTAAGCTTAGTTTGGTGAAGAATAAAGCTTGTATTTCATTATGAAAAGCTTGAAAAAAATTTATGGCATGAATTATATAAAGTGGCCGTGGGTTTTGTTAATGGTTTGGAAGAAATTTTGCTTGATTTTAGGTGATGTTTGGTTGATTGAAATCATGCAAATTAATGTGTAAATGGTGGTAATGTGATTGAAAGAATGAAACAAATATGTTGAGCATGATTTTCATTAATAAGGCCGTGGGTTCTAAGTGCATAAAAAAACCCTAAAAATGTGGTTGAAAATGCATTGAAAATGGGCTTGAAAAAGGGTTGGAAACATGACATTGAATGACCTAAAGTGTGGTGAAAATTTGACAAAATTTGGTTTGGTTTTGTTGTGAAAACCGAAACCAAATTAAGGGCAAAATTGTGTGAAAAATGTTGTTATGTGGGTGATAATGTGGAAATTGAAAATTGTGGGCTTTTATGTAAAAGTTTGGAAAACTTTTACATAAAATAGGCTTGTGGTATAGTACGTGGCAGGTACTTATGATTCGAGGCGTACCTAACGCCGGAAGCCTTAAATTTACGCCGAAATGCTGCCGAAATTTCGAAAACGGCATTCGGGGTAAAAATGGAAATAAAAATAAAAAGTTAGGGTCGGGACGGAAACCCGAGTCCCTAACGGAAAAGTGAATAAGAAAAAAAATTTAAGGGGTGGGTCGTGAATAGTAACCCGTCCCCTTAAAAATGAAAAACGCGTGTGAGATTGAAAAACCGACCCCGAGGGGGGGGCGTTTTTGGAAATGAAATAAAGGTCCGAGTCGGGAACGGAAAACCCGAGCCTCGGAGACCTAGGTCGGGAAAGTCTAGATGAACGTTTTAAATACTTGTGAAACGTCAATTTGAGGCTCCGAAACGATAGAAAATCGCTAAATCGACGTAAGGGTCGGAATAGTGCTTCCCGAGGGCCGGGAAAGTGAAAAATGGAAATAAAGTAAAAACGAACCCGGTAATGATTAGAAAAGAATCAGAAAAGTTCCTGAGAGCCAAAAATGCAGTCTGGATCAATAAAATTCCGTCAGGGGCAAAACTGCAATTTTGCCAAAATGTTGGGGCAAAATCGTAATTTTGCAAAAGTTGGGGGAAAATGGTGAAAATAATAAATAAAACCTAAAAAGTTATAAATAGGTTTTATTTAAGCTTTTTAATGAAAAATAAAAGCTATAAATGGGAAAGAAATTAACAGACATAGTTTTGTCTGTAGGATCCCAAAATCGGCCTACAAGGAAGGCGATTCAAGATCCAAGAGAGAGAAAGAGAACAGTCTGATAAGGTAAGTTCAAACATTTACCTGTCTGCAACATATAACAATATTGTGCTAACCTTAATGTACTAACTATAAGTTAGATACATATGTGCTACGGGCACTATGATAGAATAGAGAGAGAGACGAAATGTGCTACGGGCACTATAAGAATGGGACACATGGTTAATTGTGCTTCGGGCACTAGAGCGAGGTTAATGAAACTCACTCAACTAAAATTAAAATGTGAACCATTCCTAACCACGGGGCAATATGAAGTCACCGGGTTAGAATGTTTAAAAGTCGGTAATGAAACCACTTTCTGGCGTACCAGCCTTCCGTATAGGGAGGTACTATTTTGCCTTCGGGGCTATGAGAATAAGGCTGTGGAGGTCAGCACTGATGTACCGCTCCCAGTCAATGTAAAATTTTGCCTTCGGGGCTATGAGATTAAGGCTGTGGAGGTCAGCACTAATGTACCGCTCCCAGTCATGCGCACTTGAATGGTACTGCCAACTTGAGCTCAAAACCAGAACGTAATTAAAGATAATGACCTAAAACTGAAACTGTGCCATAATTGAGCATAAGACAGTTTAGTGAGAGCACTAACATCGCGGTAGATGTACTAGTGTAATACAGTGTTGTGGTCAACATTACTATTCACGTATGAATAGTGGTCAAAGTACTATTCACGATGAATAGTACTATTCATTGAAATTTTATTTCTTGCATGTTTGAACTTACTGAGCCTGTAGCTCACCATTTTTGCTAATGTTGCAGGTAAGCGACCAGCTCAGTAGCTTGTTTGGCTGGATGGCGGACGGGATGGCGCGTGTCAAATGGGATAACTGGGCGAGGGATATGGTACTGCCAGAGTCTTGCCGCTGAGCGTAAAGTGAAGGGAAAAAGGGGGAAACAGTCTTTTGTAATTTTATATAATTTTACGAAAGTACTGTATTATTTATATTACTTTGTACTTGTCAACAAAGTAAATAGTGGAAAAAGATTTTATATGATGTTTAAAGAAAAAGAAAAAAATTTTCCCAAAAACGTCATGATTTAAATAGAGGAGAGAGATAAGCCGGCGACCCATGAGAGTACAATCTATCGCAGTTAGCGATACAGCTCAACTGTAATAGCATTGTATGATCTCCACAAGGGGCGGGCCGCCACACCGCCCCCCTTATCACCCCATTGGAAGGTGGGGGACGTTTTTATGAAAACCTTGTTCATATTTTAAAGTGTTAAAAACACATTTTTATTTTGAAGTGTATAAATTATATTTTTGATGCTTGCATTTTAAAGGTGGTTTTAAACCACTTTTGAAAACTATTTTGAAACTTGGTCTAAACGACTTTGTTTACGATTTTGTCAAACACGAAAGTTTTCGTCCTCGACAAGATGAACAAATCTCATTCACCTCGAAGCCTAAATCCAACTCTAACGGCTCCTAGTTTCATTAAACCCGTGGCCTTGGTGCCTAGTTTTTTTGTAAAAGTCCCAGTTTTACGTTTCTGTAAAAACGGCTCGGTTTGATGCCCAAAACGGTCAAATTTTTTACACACGTGGGTTTTTTTCAAGGTCTCGACGAGATCTACAACTTTTATGTTGAGTCTGAGAACCAGTTCGGACTCTAAGTGGTCCATTTCTAGCAAAACCCGGGACTAAATACTGGGTTCAGATTTTGTTCTTCGTTTTGGACACTGAGTGGAAAACACTCTAAAAACCTATCTTAGGTTCGTTTTTAGCCGAGGCCTATTTGATGCAAAAACTACCGTATCAAAATTTTCTTAAAACATCATGTTTTACCAAATCCGAAATTCGGATCATAAGGGGTTCGAAATGGCCAAAATCCGTGGCCTTTCTTTAAGGACAGATTTGTGTCCAGCCACTAAGATGTTCATGCTCTCATATACACATAACTATTCACAAAAAAAATAATGTAAACACAACCACAACCACATGAACTTAAAAAAGATAATCTAAGGGCTCAACATAAACTTATTACAAAACATTTGCATAAATAAATATACATAAATGGCCTTGATCAAAACTTAAAACTAACTAACGCAAGATAAGTTTTTCGGTTTACCTTCGTGCCTTGAACCAAGCACGGTTTCTACTAGGGCTTGAGGAACCAAAAATGGTCATGGGAATCCCAGAGAATGGGGTCTGTTTTTGCTAGAACAAATACCAAAAATTTCTCTTAAAAATCAAATCAAAACAAAACAAAAACTAAAAACTACAAGGATCGGTTTTTTGAAGACTTACCCTTGGTGCCTTCGAACGACTTGGATTCGAATCCTCCAAGCACAAGCTTGTGAGGTTTGATTTTTGGTAAGTTTGTGGTATGATTTAAAGTTTGAAAAAGTGAAGGTTTGGAGGCTTAAGGGGTTCAGCTATAGCTAGGAGAAAAAGGGGAAGTGAAATGTGTTTTGGAAGCCAAAAAGAAAGGAAGCAAATCACTTGTGTAAAGGGTGCCTTTTATAGGCAAAATTGATCAAACTACTTAGACTTAATCCTACTTAATTGTCTACCAAATTAGCCAAATCTTGAGACAAATTTGCTGCCCAATTTTAGACCGAAGTAGGTGTGGGCTGCTCATTGGAAGGAGGGAGGAATAAACAAATATTGTTGACCAACTTTTTAAAACCCTTGAATATTTTATTCAAGTGTGTCATGGCTAGGGAAAATATTTTAATGGTCACATTTTTGGCTATGTATGCAGCTGATTATAGCTGCTTTTGCAGCTAAGGGGCATGGAAATTTAAGGCCAAAATTTATCTGTGTTGGCTTCTCATCATAGTCTAATTTTATATTGCGGTGTTCGGTCCTTTTCCGGCAGTGTTCCAATTTTCATCTGAAAATTGGTTTTCTGAATCTGATTTTTGTACTATAAATTCCTGGTTGTTTTATACTATATAAGAGCCCATTATCAGTCTAAATTACTGTTCACATCCTATACTGTGGTTGTGTCTACACTATGTTGTCCTTTCGCACGTAAACCGAGGCGTTCCCTGGTGAAATTTCAGACACAGTCTCTCTTGACTAATGTGGATGTGCTGATTCCATTTTTATCAGTTTTACATCCATTAAAGGTCATCTAGACCAGTTTTCAGGATCTATGTGACCCCACCTCGAAAAATGTGTCAGGCGCCCAATTGACCAATTTGGGCGTTCTGAACCCAAATATATCAGTTCCGGGGCAAGTAAAGGTCATCTTGACCCTCATCCTGATGCTGCATACTTCTCAAACTCAAATTCTCGTTTTGTACTCAATCAACCAGATCGAGTCTATTAACCGTTCATGTATCAGTTTTAGGTCAAATTAAGGCCGTCTTGACCAATAACTTTACACTGCATTTCTCTCTATTCATTATCCACCGTTTTCTGCTTAACTGACTGGTCTGAGTGCTCTGACTCCGATTTTGTCAGTCTCTAGGTGAGAAGAGGTCATCTGGACCATTTTCCCGGTATCGTACCCTTGCTACGGCTATCTCTCGCTATTGTGTTCAGATGTTCGGTCCGAGCGTTCTGGTGATCTATTTACCAGTCTTGTGTCAAGAAATGGTCGTCCGGACCAGTTTCCTAACACTGCATGTCTCATTCATTTATACACATAATAGGGTGGACTAGGTTCACCGTCGATCGCCCCTTTCACTACATGAATAGTACTTAAACAATACTGTATCTGTTTAGTCTATTCAATGGGAAATATACTATATTTTCCAACTTAATTACTTATTGCATAGTAATTAGGTTTCATACAATTTGAGGGTCTGTGTAACGACTTTCTGCTCATTACACGGCCTTCAACACGACCTCTAACACCGGCGTGTATAAGGTAACACGGGCGTGTATACACCGGACACGGGCGTGTACCGGACCGTGTTCTACTACATGGCCATATATACTTACACGACTACATACACGTACATAGTCTGAATGGTACACGGCCACTTACACGGCCGTGTACAGGACTGTGTACTTTAAAAATTACTCTAAAAGGTATCAAATTATTCTTTAATTTCTCATTCAATAAAAATTAAAGTACATGATCGAGGCGGTCCTTACAATCTACCCCTCTTATAAAAATTTTCTTCCTCGAAAATTAGAATAAATCTGGGAAGTCTCTTTTCATATCCTCTTCCCGTTCCCATGTAGCTTCTTCTAGGTTATGGTTCCGCCATAATACTCTAACAAGCAGAATCACTTTATTCCTAAGAACCTTATTTTCCCTAGCTAAAATCTGCATGGGTCTTTCTTCATAGGTTAGATCTGTATGTACTTCAACTGGCTCTTGGCTTAGTATGTGGGAACTATCCGGCACGCATTTCTTCAACATCGAGACGTGGAAAACATTATGTACGGAAGCTAGTTCGGGAGGAAGCGCTAATCGGTAGGCTACCTTCCCGACCCTTTCTAGGATCTTGAAAGGTCCTATATATCTAGGACTGAGCTTTCCTTTCTTCCCAAAGCGCATCACCCCTTTCATGGGTGCCACATTGAGGAAAATTGAGTCTCTTTCTTGAAATTCGAGAGGTCTTCATCGTCTATCCGCATAACTCTTCTGGCAGTTATGCACTGTATCCAATCTCTCTCGTATAAGCTTCACAGCTGTTGTTGTATCCTTGACGAAGTTGGTGCTGGTGAACTGTTTTTCTCTGGTCTCGTGCCAGTGAATCAAAGATCGGTATCTTCTTCCATAAAGTGCCTTGTACGGAGCCATCCCAATCAAGGAATGATAGTTATTATCGTACGAGAACTTTATCAATGGCAGCTTCTGATCCCAATTCCCCTTGAAGTCTAAGACACACGCTCTCAACATATCCTCTAACATTTGTGTAGTCCTCTCAGACTGACCGTCAATCTGAGGATAGAAAGCGGTACTGAACTTCAATTTGGTTCCTATTCTGGCTTGAACGCTCTGCCAAAACCTTGAAGTAAAGCATCCATCGCGATTTGAGATTATCGATTTGGGTACTTCGTGCAGTCTTACTACTTGAGTGACGTACATTTCTGCTAACCTCTTTACTAAGTAGCTCAACTTCATGGCTAAAAATCAAGCTGACTTCATTAGTCGATCTATAATTACCCAGATGGCATCATTCCCATTTGAGGTCCTGGGCAATCCAACCATGAAATCCATGATAACTTGCTCCCGTTTCCACTCTAGTAGCTCGATCTTCTGTAGTTCTCCTCCCGGTCGCTGATGCTCTGCTTTAATTTTCTGGCAGGTGAGGCACCTTGCTACGAACTTAGTGACGTCATTCTTCATGTTTGGCCACCAAAAACTTCCTTTCAAGCCCTGGTACATCTTATTTGCTCTGGAATGTATCAAGTATGGCGTGTCATGTGCTTCTGACAGGATCCGCTTCTTGAGTTCTTCATCCTTTAAAACACACACTCTATCTCTGAAATAGAGTATGCCATCCTTAGAGACCTGAAACTCTGACTTCTGGTCCTCTATTGCCTCCCTTTTGAGCTTGTGCAGGGACGATCGAGGTCCTGACCGGCCTTGATTTCCTCTATGAGTGTTGACTGGAGGGTCATTTCGGACAACCTTCCTGTTAACATCTCAATGTCGCTGCTCCGTAGCTCCTTTTGCAGTGCTTCCGGTAGGGCATGGATGATCATAAGCGTCGAACAGTGCATCCTGCTCAACGCATCAGCCACCTTATTGGCTTTTCCTGGGTGATATAGGATTTCGTAGTCATAATCCTTCACCCGCTCCAGCCATCTTCGTTGCCTCATATTAAGCTCCTTCTGTGTGAAAATGTATTTAAGGCTCTGGTGGTCCGTGTAGATCTCGCACTTGACGCCATATAGGTAATGCCTCCATGTTTTGAGCACAAAGACCACCGCTACAAGCTCCAAGTCATACGTCGGATAGTTCCTTTCGTGGTTCTTGAGTTGTCGCGAGGCGAATGCGACTACCTTATCACCTTGCATTAACACAGCTCCCAGTCTAGTCTTGGACGCGTCGCTGTAAATCATAAATTCCCTTGTTTAGCATCTGGTATGGTCAGGATTGGAGCGCTCGTGAGTCGAATTTTTAGCTCCTGAAAGCTCTTTTCCTTTTTGGTTAGCATTGTGAGTGGTGCGACTAGCTTCGAGAATCCTTCCACAAAGTGTCGGTAGTATCTTGCTAAACCTAAGAAGCTACGGATTTCTGTTATGTTTTTCGGAGTCGGCCAATTGCTAACTACTTCTACCTTTGCTGGGTCCACGGACACTCCCTCATGGGAGGCCACGTGACCGAGAAAATGAACCTTCTCCAGCCAAAATTCACACTTAGAGAATTTGGCATATAGTTGATGCTCCTTAAGCTTGAGTAAGACGGCTCTCAAATGCTCCGCATGCTCTTCCTTTGTCTTAGAATATACAAGTATGTCATCGATAAACACAATGACAAACTTGTCCAGGAACTCCTTGAATACTCAGTTCATCAGATCCATGAAAGCAGCAAGTGTGTTTGTCAGCCTGAATGACATAACGAGGAACTCATAATGTCCATATCGTGTTTTGAATGTCGTCTTGGGGATGTCTACATCTCGGATCCACAATTGGTGGTACCTGAAATGTAGGTCGATCTTAGAAAATACGGCAATGCCTCGTAACTGATCAAATAAATCATCAATCCACGGCAACAGATACTTGTTCTTGATCATGAATCTTGTTTAGCTCCTGGTAGTCTATGTACATTGGTAATGTTCCGTCTTTCTTCTTTACAAGTAAGATCGATGCTTCCCATGGCGAGCAGCTCTGTCGAATGAAACCATTGTCCATCAACTCCTTTAACTGAGTTTGAAGCTCCTTCAATTCTGTCGGGGCCATTCTGTAAGGGGCCTTTGATATGGGTGTTGATCCTGGTAATAGTTCAATTTTGAATGATATCTCCCGCTCCGGCAGAAGTCCTGGAAGATCTTCGGGGAATACTCCCGTGAACTCCTTTACTACTGATACATTGTCCGGTCTGGTTTCTGCTTCCTGGGTCATATCCATTATGTGTGCGAGAAAACCAGTGCATCCAGTAGATAGTAGCTAGTGAGCCTTCATTACCGATATCATCGTCTTTGGTTGCTTCGACGATAAGCCCTTATAGATAAATTTTTCATGTCTGCTCAGGTGGAAGGTCAGCTCTCATCTCTGGCAGTCTATAACAGCGTGGTACTTGGCGAGGAAATCCATTTTCCTATAATCACATCATAGTCACACATCTCGATGACAATTAGGTCCATGCTCAGCTCGTGCCTGCTGATAACTATTATTACGTGACGTATCCAATAGCTAAAGAACAAAACTTTCCCAGAGGGAAGGGCAATTCGAAAAGTCTAGTTCATTTTATCTAAGTTCTTGCCTAACCTCCTAGCAAATTCTGATGAAGCAAAAGAATGCGTAGCACCGGAATCAAACAAAACTAGTGCAATAGAGTTGGCGACAGAAAGCTGACCTGTCACCACAGTCGAGGTTCTGGCCTCTGCATCCTTGTGAGTAAAGGCATAAATCCTCCCCTGCGGCTCTGGAGCTTCCAATCTACCTTGGCTGATCGCTGGGCCTTTAATCCTTCCCTAGGTGGTGTGCAGCTGTCCGCTAGCAGAGCGGGCTTGACCTTGTTGATTTTGCAGGTTCGAGCGGTAGTGTTTAGTGAAGTGGCCTTCCTTGCCACATATGTAACAGCCACTGGTGCCCTAGCGGCATTCTCCCGGATGGCTCCTTCTGCATTTTGGACAAGACGGGTGTTGATTTCTATTTCCTCCTCGGTTATTTCTCTTCTGAGGAAAGTTCCTTTGTTGGCCTTGATTGCCTGAATTCCCTTTCCTCTTATTGTTGTTGTTGGATGGCCAGTTGTGTTGGTTGTTTCCCATGCTCTGCCATCTGTGCTGAAATTCAGAGTGTTGTCTGCCCTTGGTCAGCTTCAGTTGGTTCTTCTCTTCTCTCTTTACCTTGAAGATCTGCACCCTCCTTTCTTTGTCTTGGGCTAGCCAATACTCAGCCCGGATGTCTCTACTAACACATTCGGCTATGGTTGTTGGCCCAGGGTTGCCGCTGCAGACTTGGACGGCTATATCCGTCCGAAACATTTTCAGCATCCTCCTGACCTTTTCCTTCTCAATCAGCACTAGGTCGAGGCAAAGTTGGGCTAGCTGTTTGAATTTTCTTATGGCCTCCATGACCGTCATGCCTTCTTGGCTCAAATTGTTAAATTCATCCTGCTGGACTACTAAGGCTTCGTCGTTGAAGTATATTTCTCTGAACTCGACAATGAAGTCTACCCAGTTCATTTCATTGATATTCCTTCTAATAGCCATGGTCTTCCACCACTGGCGTGCTCCTTTCCATAGGGCTAGGGATGCGCATATAACTTTTTCTCCTTCAGTCAGTCCCACAAGGTCTAGAATGATTTGAACATCACTCAGCCAATCGTCGGCTTCAATAGGGTTCATAGTTCCTTCAAATTTAGGCACCTTCATGCTCCTAAACCGCTAGTATAAGGCTCCCTCTCTATAGGTTGGTATAATAACATTGACTGCTGTAGGAGTAGCCACAGTCGGTGGTGCTGGCATTGCTTAGGCTGGTGGGGCCGCTTGCTCTCTAGGAGCATCGAGGGCTGTTGGTGTAGTTTAGACTGGTACCTCCACAGGTTGTGGTACCTGTTGTTGTCTGTTCATTTGTTCTCTGAGCTGGTTAAGCTCTCGTTGTTGATTTGCCATCATTTCCTACATCGTTGCGAGACGTGCCAGTAGCTCGTCATCTCGCGTAGCTTGGTTTGCTTGGGCTCTTGTTCTTGCCATTGTCGCCTATGTAACCCTATCACACAATGGAAAAAGAAAACATAAGCTTCTCAAATTTTGTACTTGGGATTTGTATTTATATATCATTTTCTTTCTTACTAAACAACTTCATTTTAAGCATCATAGATATAAATATACATATTATATCTTTCCTTACTTCTCTTATTCTTCTGATGTTCAATACAACTATCGCGTCATATTGGGACATCGTCTGAGTGCCAGGAACTGTCCTGTACTCTTTACCACACTTAATCATACTCGTAGAAAAATCATATTTAGGCCCTTAGGGTAAAATGATACTACCTTTCATAAAACATCTCATAAAACTAATATATATTTTAAATTTGGTGGGAGTGACACACACTTCCCAAAATACAATCCCATTAAGTACATTAAGTTGAGTCAGACGGGGAAAGCTACTGTTTCCCTCTACATAAATACATAACAAAAATTTCTGTGAGAAGGGTTACTACTACTCCAAGGTCAATCTTGACTCTACATCAGACATTTCCTCATTCTCGCTTTCACTCAGGGGAAACTCCTCGGGGTCTTCACCCTCATCTCCCCAAGCAAAATCAACTTCATCATCACTGGCGATGATGACTTGGGGCTCACACATTTCTACCCCCTCATCGTCACTAATGTGATCGAGGATTTCCTCCTCCTCGTCGTTAGGTTGGGCATCAGGGATAGCCTCGTCACCATCTTCATCCATATGGTGTGCGAGAGACAGTGTGATGCCTAGCCCTTCCTACGAGGCCATATGCGGTCGGGCTCCATAGCTGACTATGATAGACCGTCGCCTCTTGGGTCGTCAGTAACTTACTTTCAACTTGCTTTTAACCTATTCTGATACCATCTATAATGGTTGGTATCTTACTTTTAACATACTTTCTTTAACATGCTTACTCTAACTTCCCATTTGAACGTGAAAATAGGAAATATTTTTTTTTTTTTTTACTATATCATCGTAAAACATTTACTATAATAAACATTTTACATTGCATTAACTTCATTTACATTATAAAACATCATTTCAATACTCTTTTAAATAGCTCAGTGGAAGACTCATAATAGTACCATAACCCTCACCCAGTCCCTTGGCATATGCAGATCCCATCCGTCATCCATCACTTGTCTTATATTCGTGCAGGATGCTTACCTGTAACATAAACAAACTTATGAGCGACAGGCTCAGTAAGTTCAAACATACATTCATGACAAAATACTAACTCATACCTTTTGGACAGAGCATAGCTGATACCAACTGTGGCATCAGAATATGAACATATATCATACATTACTTTCAACTTCATACATAACATATTCTAACATTGAGAGAACAATCTCAGCGTTCTTTAGCATAACATAATTTAAACATAGCTTACAGAATGTATGTTGAACATCTTAAGCATAACATACTCAACCTTATACAAAACATTGTATACACATATCAATTTAAACATAGCATACTTAATGTATGCTTAAACATCACAAACATACTTAAAATTGTAAGACTGACTTATGCATATCAATCTATGCATAACATAACATATGCACACATGTTAGTCGCATTATGCTTGTTTATTTTCATTCTTTCTTCTTCGTTGTATTCTTTTGTTCTTTCTTTCTTTCATGTCATACTTTTCTTTTTCTTTTCTTTTCTTGCTTAACTTTCATTTTCATTGTTCGTTCTTTCTTTCATATTATGTTGTTCTTCTTGTTCTATAGATTATATCCTATTCCATCATTCTATTTCCCTCATTTCTTTTCTTTCCTTACTTGCTTCCTTTCTTTCTTTTCTTTCTTTTTACTTTCACTAGTGGATCCTATCCTAATCTGTTTTTCTATCTCCTTCTTTTCTTTTCTTTCTTTATTTGTCTCATTTTTTTTCTTCTTTTTCTTTCTTTTTACTGGTGGATCATATCCTAATCTGTTGTTCTATCTCCTTCTTTTCTTTTCTTTCTTTATTTGTCTCTTTTCTTTTCTTTTCTTTTCTTTTCTTTCCTTTTACTGGTGGATCATATCCTAATCTGTCGATCTATCTCATTCCTTTCTTTTCTCTCTTTATTTGTCTCTTTTCTTTTCTTCTCCTATTCTGTCATTCTATTTCCCTCATTTCTTTTCTTTCCTTACTTGCTTCTTTTCTTTTCTTTTCTTTTCTTTTACTGGTGGATCATCATATCCTAATCTGTCGTTCTATCTCCTTCCTTTTTTTTTCTTTATTTGTCTCCTATTCCGTCATTCTATTTCCCTCATTTCTTTTCTTTCCTTTTACTGGTGGATCATATCCTAATCTATTGATCTATCTCTTTCCTTTCTTTCTTTCTTTATCTATCTCTTTTCTTTTCTTTTCTTAGCTTTTCTTAGCTTTTCTTTGCTTTACTTTCTTTTCTTTTCTTTTCTTTTCTTTATTTACTTGTCTTTTCTTTTCTCTACTTTTCTTTTCTTAGCTTTTCTTAATTTTACTTTCTTTTCTTTCCTTTGCTTTTCTTTCTTTACTTGTCTTTTCTTTTCTTTACTTTTCTTATCTTTCACTTTCTCTTGTGGGCCCATGGTTGGACGTACCTAATGTGCACAGACCAATGGAGGAACGGGGGAGTGACCTACCAATCAACCCCAAGGTCGATCTTGCACTACAAAACTTGGGGTAGTGCATTAGCCAGTAACTACTTTAAGCTTGCGATAGCACCACACATCTGGGGTGAAGGCTATTCTTAACTCTTAAACCTCACAGCTGGGGAGGCCGGTATGCCAACCTTACATTTTCAGTCTTATTATCTTGCTTATCTTTCTCATTCTTTACTTTATCTTTTCGTTCGTTCATTTATTCTTTCCTTCTTTCATTTTCTTTCTTTTCTTTCTTTCATTCATTTCATTTCTTTCTTTCTTTTGTTTCTTTTCTTTTCTTTCTTTCTTTTATGCTCTTTCATAAGCTTGTCATAAATGGATTCTTTCTTTTGCTCATTTCTTTTCTTTCATTTGTATTTCATAAATCGTTTCTTTCTTAGCGTAACTTTTCTATAGTGTGACTTTTGTTCATCACACTTTAGTGCATATAGCACTCACATATATGAATTTCATATAACACTTAAACATAAACCTAACATAACATGTCAGTTTATGTTGCAGACAAATAAATGCTTAAACTTACTACACATATCATATAGGCATAAAATAACATGTTAGTTCATGTTGCAGACAAATCACATGTTTGAACTTACAAATACTTGCTAGCATCTCTTTTCTTGCTTCCTTGGTCCGCAAATGTCTCTTCATCTCGTCTGGCGCCGATTCCTATAACCAAAATAATAACGGTTATTTTCCATGCTTCTTTCATATATAAAACGTAATAAAACATAAAAATTGTACATTTCATTTCTCGATCATAAACTTAAGGATCTAATGTCCCATTTATAACTTTTCTGCTAACTCTTGGCAAAATTACCATTTTGCCCCTAGCGGGATTTTTCTCATCATAACCTTACTTTTCTTTGATTCATAAATTAATTTTGGCCCTTAGAATCTTAATTAAACCATTCTAAGTCCATTAGGACCCTTTTCTATCATTCTTGAAATTTTTTGGTCAAAATTACCATTTACCCCTAATGGGTCTTTGAGTCATATCATTCTTATTTTATTGCTTAGATTGGATTTTCTAAGCCCAAAAATTATAAAATAGTTCTTCTTAGGCTTTACTAAATTTTTTCGGCCTTATTTGCCATAATTTCTTGGTTTACTATTTACCGACCCTCGGGTGGTACTATTCTGACTCTCAGGCGTTAATGCTCTTTTTCGAGCTTAGGTCACTGAGAGGGCTCGGGTTTCCATCTTGACCATATTTTTACCCTTCGGTTTCTAAAATACTCCTTTATGCCGTTTTTGAAATTTAGGCAGTATTTCCTCTTAATTTTCGGGTTTCCAGCGTTTAGGAAACGCCTCGAAACTATCTAACCTAATTCTATTCTACCACATACTATACCAGATGCCTATATTTTTATATAAAAATTCAACTTTTACGTAAAAATCTTTATATTTTACACATTTTCTCATTTGACTATTTTTCATACACATAGTCCATTTTTCTTACAATTTCACATTTCAGAATACATAATTCATATATACTCATTCTAAAACATAAATTTCCAGAATGGATGGACCGAAGTCACTACCGGAATCGTCTCACTGGCGATCGAACGAACGTTCGGTTTCTTGCGGACAAACTTTAATTCTTAGTTCTTTGCTTTTGAGACTCCGTCTTGCAATTCTGACGTTACGGATATGTCCGGAATGTCGAAAATAGGCCAACGGGCCATTCTTCAATTTTTGATCACTGGTCCCCGTTGAGCGGCATTGACCGGCGTTGATTGGCGACAGCGTGGAGAAAGGCGACCACCATCTTGTAGATCTCGACGTGAGGAACTCATTAGTGGTGTCAATTTCACCAATTGAAGCCCCTATTACTGGAAATCAACCATCGAAAATCGACGACGACGGCGATGCTTGAATCTCTGATTTCCCGACGTTTTTGCCCAAAATTGATTTGGGGCTTTTGATCTACGTGTTGTTTTGAGCATTTTGATACCCACCTTGCAACTCAACTCTGCCAAAATAGTAAGATTCCACGGTGATGATTGCGACGGCGACAGCGTGTTAGGAAATACCCTAAGCATTAGAGACATTTTGATGTATTTATTTTGAGCTGGATAATAAAATTATATATATAAAGGTTATTCATTACATTGCTATTTGTCCCCATTTCATTTACATGTTAAAGTAAATATAAGCAAATATGACTCCCTGATTGCTTATGTTAAACTGTTAGAACGTTGCATACAATGGACTTTTGTATGCGAGAAGACAATGTTCTAAAGTAAGTGGTATAAACTATGGTCTGTAGTCTATGGGGTTAGACCGAGCTTCTAACTCATGTTAAGACTATTATGTTGTCTAAAGCCTTGGAGGGGATGGTTTGTCTTAACTGTCTACAGTTGGACTCCCAAGTAGAGACATAGATATGTTGCTTGGTGGTGACATATTAGACCGGGACTAAAGTGTGATTGATCTACGAAGTTCGCTTTGAGTGCATCGATCTGCTTTCGACGTTCATTGTGCAATGACCTTAATCCTGAGTAGATGGACAGCTTCATGTAGATGACTTGTGTACTTTGATGTTCCAATGGCTAAAGCGTCTTAGAGGTAGTAAGCTTATAGACCGGTTCGTTGGGTGCATGACTTGTATACGATGAAGGGTTCGTTTACAGATATCAGAATCATAGCTCTAATGAGGAGTTAAGGGTATCCTCTTAAAGGCATTATACTAAATGTGAAAATGGATAAGGCCTTGGGTCGTCTGCTGGGTGGATGACTTCTTATTCACATATGGTGAATAATCATTTTCTTTATTTGGTAGTATAATGGAACTTTACGATAGCCTGATTAGTAGGATTAAACAGACTTTGGCCTTAGGCTGATCATGGATATCATATGAGGGTTCTGCATATATGACAAGGTCATTGGACGATAGCTTGTCACAAGCTTACATAATACGTTATATAATTGGGAGTTCAGTTTCAGGTTTATAGTGGTGTGACTCTGAAATTAGTGATCATGTGATTGAGTTGTTTAGTAAAGAATGATGATCATATGGATTTGTGGGAGCCCGATTATATATGTCCAATTGGTCCCTCTACTAGCTCCACATAATTCCTTAACGTTTGGCAAAAATTGATTTATGTATGCCATTGGCTAGTTTATTATGCATGGATGGTGTTGACATAAGATTAGGATGGTAGAAATGATTCTCTCTGATTGGATTCAGATTTTGTTTTAGATAATAGAGTACACAATTATTCAAACTCCAAATAAAGTTGCCATGATTTTATTTGAGATTGGATTGGAGTTGCAGAAAATTATCCATGAGAACAAGAATTTGAAATACAACTGTTTTGTGGATTTTAAAATTTGAATTCTGAAATTTGAAATTTCAATTTTGAATTTGAAATTTGAATTTGAAATTCGAATTTGAAATTTGAATTGGAAATTTGAAATTTGAAATTTGAAATTTGAATTTAAAATTTGAATTTGAAATTTGAAATTCAAATTTTGAATTACAGTCTAAGTGGGATTCGAATTTCTTGTGGTAAATTCACAAGGAATGAAATTCGAATTTGAGTTGGATATGGAGAGGAAAATCTTGTTAGAATCCTGCTTGAATTTTGAATCCAAATCCTAACAATAATGGACGAAAATTTTGAGGATTATCCTCATTGAATTTTCAGATTTTTTGTGGATAAAGTTCAAGGAAAAATTCAAGTTTCAATCCTAGTTGAATTTGGATTCCCTCCTCCCTGATTATGGCCGAAAATTTGAGGAAGATCTCCTAGGAGATTTTCGGTTATTTTGGATAAGGATAAGATAAGATTCAAGCTTGAAAATCCTAGTGGAATTTTGATTCTTCCTTATCCAAAAGTGGCCAAAATTTTTGTTGGGATTTTCCCCTTGGATTTTCAGATTTTTTGGTTGAAAAAAAGAGATAAGATTCATGTTAAAATCTTGTTTAGATTTGAATTGGATAATCCTAAAGAGGCTGAATTTTTAGTTGGGATTTTCCCCTTGGATAATTCGGATTTTTTGTTTGTGGATAAGGGAGAATATCTTCTCCTAATCCAATTCGAATTCAGAGAACCACCTCATGCAAGTCTATAAATAGAGGTCCTGTCACTCCAGTTCTCTCAGACCACAGACTCTCAAGTAAGCAGGCTTATTGTTGCATAACTCACCGTGACAATAAATTCTTTAGAGATCTGGGTGGTCGGAAGAAGACTAGCAGTGCTAGCATACCGATCGAGGTTCAGAGTGCCCACACACTCAGCAATTCGGAAATTGGAGAATAGTAGAGAAGGCTAGTTGGTTGAAGCCCTCCGGCCATTCTCCTCCTGCAAGATTGTCGTCCTTAAGGTATGAGTTTAAATTGTTGTTGGTTTATTGTATATGGCATCATGAGATATTTAACGTTCTTGAAAAATTTTTATTGTTCCGCTACGCCACTCTGATACGTTTTTACCGATTTATTTCCTACAATTGGTATCAGAGCCATCTCATGACTATGCCATGTACGTAAATTAGACAATTACTTAGTCTTTTTATTTATATATGGATTTGATATTTAGATAATGACATTCTAGGATTCCTTTACGTTGTTATCATGGATTATGTATGTAGTATGTGGTTATTTTAATTTTTTGAATTATTATAAGCATGCTTGTTAATATCGGTTATGGTTCCTTAGAATTTAGAAAATTGTATCTAGGAATTTTTATGTAACCATGGGAGCAGTTTATTAATACTGTAATTTTCCCATGGATTTTAATTTTGTCTCTTAGAATTATTATGATTAGAATTTTTATGCACCGAAAACGGTTTAGGAATTTTTATGTAATTATTCTTGGAGGAGATTGAAGATTGAAGACCGTAATTTATTTTTCCAAAAGTTAAATTTAATTTAAAGGTTTAAATTTTGATTGTGTGGAAAATTTCAATTTAATTGGGATTCAAATTAATTTTTGGAGATCTTAATGGGTAAATTGGAATATGGCATGAAAATCAAGACACGACCCCTCGGGATAGGCCGTCGGGCCTTGGTGGGGCTGCCGCAGCCCCTTGACAGGCCATGACCACCCACGACCGTAGGCTTGGCCTGCAGCCGAGGGTGGCCGTGGCCCTCCCAAGGCTGGCCGCAGCCTGGGCGTGCAGCCTGCAGCCTGCCTGCTGCTGCACCCAACCTAGGCACGCAGCCTGGCGCTGGAGGCTTGCCTGACAAGGCTACACATGGGGCGGCCATGGGTTGCCAGCCCCCCGGGGGCTGGGGGCTGCCCACGGTGGCTGCCGGTTTCCGAGCGGTGGGGCGACGGTTCAAAAATCGAAAATTTTGATCTTTAAATTTGAGATTTAATTCTAAATCATGTTTAAAAATATGTAATTGAAAATTTGAAATTTTTTGAAATTACATATTATTACACATGATGTTTAAAATTGTTTAAAATTTGAATTTGAAATTTAAAATTTTGGAGATTTAAATTTTAAATGATTATTGGGATGAGAAATAAATGGAGAGGCTACATAAAGATGGATACAAGAAGACGGAACAAAATTCAAGACCCAAAGAATACTTTGGATGTAATTTGTAATCTTTGTTTTCTTTGTTCTAGGATGGAACCATGGCTTGATTATTCTGTCAATTATTTTTTCTGTGATATGTCATGGATGTATAAACATGTATTGATGGATGTTTTATATGCATATTTGATAAAATATCATATAGGATAGCTGAGTGCCGCTCATACTATATTGATCATACATATTTGTCAAAACTTGCATGTTTTTCAAAATATTGAGTGGGAGAGGGTTTCAAACAAAACCCATGGCTTCCATTGTTGATCCATATGTGAAAGCATGGTAACACCTCACATCAGTTCTGCCCTGACCACACCCCTCGTTAGGTGTTTACCACCGGCGGTATACTAGATTAGATCTCCTATGTGGAAAACGTGTTCGGGTATGATTCTATTCATGACCACCCCTCGGTGGCTTGGTAGGATGTGGATCGGGCTACGTAAACAATGGTTATACACTCAAGACTCGTTTAGTTATTAACCTTCCCTAGAAGCTCTGTTAACTAAACTGGTGGCCAAATAAGCGGTTATTAATATAGGTCTTAACCTTGGAGGATTTAAAGCAACATATATTAATTGGACGGGGTCCATGTTCTGACTATTTGTTTTCATGACCACCCCTCGGTGGCTTGGGGCAATAGGTGCTGAGAATTACCTTTGCAAAGCTACATGTTTTTCAAGTTTCATGTAGGAACATACTTGTATGTTTTATTTGATAAATTATCCGTATATTTGCTTGGGCTTTGTAATGATGTCTAGTATAATTTTATTTCAGTTCAAAATGTCACGGGCACCCCTCATTTCAATACTTACTGAGAATAAACTGAATGGCGTTAATTATAAAGATTGGAAAAAAATCTGTTGATAGTTCTCAGCTGTGAGAGACACAAGTTCGTACTGAACGAACCATGCCTACCAGCGCCCAAACCTGACACACAACTTGAGGAGGTCCTGGTTGCCTATACTCGTTGGAGAGAATCCAATGAGATAGCTCGATGCTACATTCTGGCTAGCATGACGAGTGCTTTACAAAAGTAGCTTATCAAGTTGCTGGGGAGATCATGGAAAATCTGGAGGACATGTTCGGAGGCCAAGAAAAGTTGGCTCGACAGTCCGCTATAACCAGCATTATGATCTCTAAGCAAAAGGCGGGTACTCCGGTGAAATACCATATGATCACTCTAATGGGATTCTTTGTTGAGGCTGCCGAGAACGGTGCTGAGTTGGACTACAACACCCAGATCGAGATGGTGTTCAAAACTCTATCTAAAGATTTTGTAGGGTTTAAGGCCGCATATAATTTGGCGACAAGGGAGTTAGGACTAACCGAGCTCATGAAGCAACTTCAAGCTTATGAGCGGATGATCAGGGATGGGGATGCGGTCCAACCCAAAAGAGAGGCTAATTTGGTAGAATCTTCCAAACCCTCACAGAAGAGGAAGAGGCCAAATCAGAAGCAAGCGGCTTCCAGTTCTTCTAATCCTCCTGTCTCGGATGGGAAGAAGAAGAACAACAACAAGAAGCCCAGGGACCCTAAAAAGTCCAAATGCTTCCGCTGTGGGAAGGCAGGTCACTTTAAGAAGGCTTACCGGGAAATCCTAGCTGCCAAGGGCAAGGAAGGTAAGGAACTTCACTACTTGGAAGCGTGTTTGGTGGAAGAATCGAAAGACACTTAGGTTATTGATTCGGGTGCCACTACTCATGTTTGTGTTTCTATGCAGGGGTTCATGGAAACGAGAAGTCTACATGATAGGAGCCTTTCGTCATGGACTGGAGACGGCAGCTTGGTGGTGGCTGAGACAGTGGGAGATATTTACCTTTACTTTGATCAATTTAGGTTTATTTTATTGAAAGACTGTTTTTATGTTCCTAATTTTAGGAGGAACCTTATATCGGTAGCTTGTTTAATAAAGGATTCTTATTCAGTTTCTTTTAATAAAAGAGTTGATATTCGTAGAAATAAGTCTTTTATCTATTCTGGATGGATGGATGGAAACCTATATTTGATCAAACCAAAGATGTACTCACTGCTTGACACTGAATTAATAGATAACTCTAAAAGGTTGAAAGTTTCTCACTCTAATAAGGCATATCTTTAGCATTTAAGACTGGGTCATACTAATCATGATAGGATTCAAAGATTGGGGAAAGTGTTAGGAAATGCCCTAAGCATTAGAGACATTTTGATGTATTTATTTTGAACTGGATAATAAAATTATATATAGAGGATATTCATTATATTGCTATATGTCCTCGTTTTATTTATATGTTAAAGTAAATGTAAGCAAATATGGCTCCCTGACTTCTTGTGTTAAACTGTTAGAACGTTGCATGCAATGGACTTTTGTATGCGAGAAGACAATGTTCTAAAGTTAGCGGTCTAAACTATGGTCTGCAGTCTATGGTGTTAGACTGAGCATCTAACTCATGTTAAGACTATTATGTTGTCTAAAACCTTGGAGGGGACGGTTTATCTTGACTGTCTGGAGCTGGACTCCCAAGTAGAGACATAGATATATTGCTTGGTGGTGACATATTAGACCGGAACTAAAGCGTGATTGATTTATGAAGTCCGCTTTGAGTGGATCGATATGCTTTTGACATTCATTGTGCAGTAACCTTAATCCTGAGTAAAAGGACAGCTTCATGTATATGACTTGTGTACTTTGATATTCCAATGGCTAAAGCGTCTCAGAGGTAGTAAGCTTATAGACCGGTTCGTTGGGTGCATGACTTGTATATGATGAAGGGTTCGTTTATAGATATCGGAATCACAGCTCTAATAAGGAGTTAAGGGTATCCTCTTAAAGGCATTATACTGAATGTGAAAATGGACAAGGCCTTGGGTCGTCTGCTGGGCGGATGACTTCTTATTCACATATAGTGAATAATCATTTTCTTAATTCGGTAGAATAATAGAACTTTAAGATAGCCTGATCAGTAGGATTAAATAGATTTTGGCCCAAGGCTGATCATGGATATCATATGAGGGTTCTGCGTATATGACAAGGTCATTGGACGATAGCTTGTCACAGGCTTATGTAATACGATATATAATTGGGAGTTCAGTTTTAGGTTTATAGTGGTGTGACTCTGAAATTAGTGATCATATGATTGAGTTGTTCGGTAAAGAATGATGATCATATGAATTTGCAGGAGCCCGATTATATATGTCCAATCAGTCCCTCTACTAACTCTACATAATTCCTTAACGTTTGGTAAATTGATTTGTGTATGCTATTGGCTAGTTTATTATGCATGGATGGTGATGACATAGGATTAGGATGGTAGACAAGATTCTCTCCGGTTGGATTCAGATTTTGTTTTAGATAATAGAGTACACAATTATTCGAACTCCAAATAAAGTTGCCATGATTTTATTTGAGATTGGATTAGAGTTGTAGAAAATTATCCATGAGAACAAGAGTTTGAAATACAACTGTTTTGTGGATTTTGAAATTTGAAATTTGAAATTTGAAATTTGAAATTTGAATTTGAAATTTGAATTTGAATTTTGAATTTGAAATTTAAATTTGAAATTTGAAATTTGAAATTTAAAATTTGAATTTGAAATTCAAATTTGAAATTTGAAATTCAAATTTTGAATCACAGTCCAAGTGGGATTCGAATTTGTTGTGGTAAATCCACAAGGAATGAAATTCGAATTTGAGCTCGATATAGAGAGGATAATCTTGTTAGAATCCTACTTGAATTTTGAATCCAAATCCTAACTAGAGTTGGACGAAAATTTTAAGGATTATCCTCAATGATTTTCAGATTTTTTGTGGATAAGGTTCAAGGAAAAATTCAAGTTTCAATCCCAGTTGAATTTGGATTCTCTCCTCACAGATAATGGCTGAAATTTTGGAGTGAATCTCCTAGGAGATTTTTGGTTATTTTGGATAAGGAGAAATAAGATTCAAGCTTGAAAATCCTAGTGGAATTTTGATTCTCCCTTATCCAAAAGTGACTTAATTTTTGTGGAGATTTTCTCCTTAGAATTTTCGGATTTTTTGGTTAAAAAAAGGGAGATAAAATTCTAGTTAAAATCTTGTTTAGATTTGGATTGGATTTATCCTAAAGTGGTCCAATTTTATTGTTGGGATTTTCCCTTGGAAAATTCAGATTTTGTGCTCGTGGATAAGGGAGAATATCTTCTCCTAATCCAATTCGAATTTAGAGAATCACCTCATGTAGGTCTATAAATAGAGGTCTTGCCACTCCAGTTCTCTCAGACCACAAACTCTCAGGTGAGCAGGCTTATTGTTACACAGCCCACCGTGACAATAAGTTCTTTAAAGATCTGGGTGGTCAGAAGAAGACTAGCAGTGCTAGCATACCGATCGAGGTTCAGAGTGCCCACACACTCAGCCATTCGGGAATTGGAGAATAGTAGAGAAGGCTAGTTGGTTAAAGCCCTCCGGTCATTCTCCTCCTGCAAGATTGGCGTCCTTGAGGTATGAGTTTTAATTGTTGTTGGTTTATTGTATATGGCATCATGAGATATTTAACGATCTAAAATTTTTATTGTTCCGCTGCGCCACTCTAATATGTTTTTACCGATTTATTTTCCTACAGAAAGACGGTCCTCTAGAATCTCTGGAAGAGGTACGTCTTCCTCAATGTGAGTCTTGTCTAGAGGGAAAGATGACTAAGAGGTCTTTTGGAGCTAAGGGTACTAGGGCTCAAGAGCTCTTAGAAATTGTACACACTGACGTATGTGGCCCCATAAACATCACAGCACGAGGAGGGTTTGAGTATTATGTCTCCTTTATAGACGATTACACGAGGTATGAATATGTGTATCTGATGCACCGCAAGAGCGAAACCTTTGACAAGTTCAAAGAGTATCATGCGGAAGTGGAAAAGCAATTAGATAAATCCATAAAGACACTTCGATCTGATCGAGGTGGCGAATACCTCTTCGATGAATTTCTAGGACATCTTGTAGAGAATGGGATATTATCCCAATTGACTGCATCTGGTACTCCACAACAGAATGGTGTAGCCGAAAGGAGAAACAGGACCTTGTTGGATATGGTACAGTCCATGATGAGTTATTCAACACTGTCATTATCATTATGGGGATATGCTTTACAAACAGCGTGCTATATTCTGAACCAGATTCCAAGCAAATCAATTCCCAAGACTCCGTATGAATTGTGGCGTGGCAGAAAGCCCTCCCTTGGACATATGAGAATATGGGGCTGCCCGACACATGTACTGGATGGGGATGTGAAGAAGTTGGAACCAGAATCAGAATTATGCATGTTTGTAGGGTATCTAAAGGGAACTAAAGGAGGTCTGTTCTATAACCCGAAGGAACAAAAAGTCATTGTATCAACCCATGCGACATTCTTGGAGGAAAGTCACATGAATGACTTTAAACCTCAATGCAAAGTAGTGCTAGAGGAGTTATCGGGCAAAAGAACTGCTCCACAGGTTTCGATCTTGGATGCAAGTCTGAGTTCCAGTGAAGGACCTTTAGACGATCAACAATTTAGGGTGCCTCGTCGTAGTGGGAGGGTTTCGAAGAAACCTAATTTCTTCATGTATGATGTTGAGGTATACCAAGCCGAGGCTCATGGGCCTAAGGATGATCCGGTCACCTATGATGAAGTTATAAATGATGTTGATTCTAAATCTTGGAAACAGGCTACGAACAATGAGATGGATTCTATGAAATCCAACTCTGTTTGGGAACTTGTAGATTTGCCGGATGGGATAAAACCCATTGGATGCAAATGGGTCTACAAAAGAAAGAAGGATGCGGAAGGGAGAGTGAAAACTTTCAAAGCTAGATTGGTTGCAAAGGGGTATACGCAAAAGGCTGGAATCGATTACGATGAAACCTTTTCGCCTGTTGCTATGCTGAAGTCTATCCATATTCTTCTGTCCATTACTGCGGCTCTCGATTATGAGATCTGGCAAATGGATGTCAAGACGGCATTCTTGAATGGCTATCTTGAGGAGTGTATCTACATGATACAGCCCGAAGGGTTTGTAGCAAAAGGCCAAGAAAGGAAAGTCTGCAAGTTGCTTAGATCCATTTATGGATTAAAGTAAGCATCTCACTCATGGAACCAGAGATTTGATCAAGCGATCAACACTTTCAGTTTTGAGCAGAACGTTGATGAACCATGTGTTTATAAACGTATTAAGGATGGAAAAGTGATCTTTCTGATACTTTATGTCAATGATATACTACTAATTCGGAATGATGTAGGGAACTTATCATCAGTCAAGCTTTGGTTACACCAACAGTTTGACATGAAGGACTTGGGAGAAGCTAATTATGTTCTAGGCATTTGTCTCTTCAGAGATCGAAAGAACAAAATGATAACGTTATCCCAAGCTTCATACATAAATAAAATAATTGACAAATATGTAATGTAAGAGGCAAAGAAAAGTACACAACCTTCTATTGCCGGTCTAACTCTTTCAATGGATGACTGTCCAAAGATATCAGAAGAAAGAGAGCGTATGAGTAAGGTCCCTTATGCATCCACTGTGGGTAGCCTTATGTACACTATGCTTTGCACTCGCCCGGACATATGTTTTGCAGTAGGTATGGTGAGTCGATATCAAGCGAATCTTGGAACAAAGCACTGGCAAGTAGTAAAGCATATACTCAAGTATCTTAAGAGAACGAGGGATTATATGCTGGTATATTCTGGAGGGGACCTAACACCCGTATTATACATGGACTCAGACTTCCAGACTTGCAAGGATTCGAGGAAATCAATATCTGGATCAGTGTTTTTACTCGGAGGAGGCGCCATTGTGTGGAAGAACGTGAAGTAGGGCTGCACAACTGACTCTACTATAGAGGCTGAGTATGTGGCTGCAGCTGAGGCATCTAAAGAAGCGGTTTGGCTCCGCAAGTTCTTTAGAGACCTTGAGGTTATTCCGGGTGTTGACAAGCCTATCACACTTTACTGTGATAACACTGGGGTTATTGCCAACACAAGGGAATCTTGGCACCACAAGAGGACCAAGCACATAGATTAGAGATATCACATTATTAAAGGGCATGTGAAGACAGGCCAAGTAGATGTATGTAAGATCGCGTCCGAGGACAACATTGCCAATCCGTTTACTAAAACTTTGGTGGCTAGAAGCTTTGAGAGGCACGTAGAGGCGATGGGGATGCGTAACATGGCACATCTGCTGGCTTAGGGCAAGTAGAAGATTGTTAGGAAATGCCCTAAGCATTAGAGACATTTTGATGTATTTATTTTGAACTAGATAATAAAATTATATATATAGAGGTTATCCATTACATTGCTATCTGTCCTCGTTTTATTTACATGTTAAAGTAAATGTAAGCAAATATGGCTCCTTGACTGCTTGTGTTAAACTGTTAGAATGTTGCATGCAATGGACTTTTGTATGCGAGAAGACAATGTTCTAAAGTAAGCGGTCTAAACTATGGTCTGTAGTCTATGGGGTTAGACCTAGCATCTAACTCATATTAAGACTATTATGTTGTCTAAAGCCTTGGAGGGGACGGTTTGTCTTAACTGTCTGGAGCTAAACTCCTAAGTAGAGACATAGATATGTTGCTTGGTGATGACATATTAGACCAGGACTAAAGCGTGATTGATCTACGAAGTCTGCTTTGAGTGGATTGATTTGCTTTTAACGTTCATTGTGCAGTGACCTTAATCCTGAGTAGATGGACAGCTTCATGTATATGACTTATGTACTTTGATGTTCCAATGGCTAAAGCATCTCAGAGGTAGTAAGCTTATGGACTAGTTCGTTGGGTGCATGACTTGTATACGATGAAGAGGTTCGTTTACAGATATCGGAATCATAACTCTAATGAGGAGTTAAGGGTATCCTCTTAAAGGCATTATACTAAATGTAAAAATGGACAAGGCCTTGGATCATCTGCTGGGCGGATGACTTCTTATTCACAAATGGTGAATAATTATTTTCTTTATTCGGTAGTATAATGGAACTTGAAGATGGCCTGATTAGTAGGATTAAACAGACTTTGGCCTAAGGCTGATCATGGATATCATATGAGGGTTTTGCATACATGACAACGTCGTTGGATGATAGCTTGTCACAGGCTTGCATAATACGTTATATAATTGGGAGTTCAGTATCAGGTTTATAGTGGTGTGACTCTGAAATTAGTGATCATATGATTGAGTTGTTCGGTAAAGAATGATGATCATATGGATTTGCGAGAGCTCGATTACATATGTCCAATTGGTCCCTCTACTAGCTCCACATAATTCCTTAACATTTGGCAAAATTGATTTGTGTATGCTATTGGCTAGTTTATTATGCATGGATGGTGTTGATATAGGATTAGGATGGTGGACAAGAATCTCTCCAGTTGGATTCAGATTTTGTTTTGGATAATAGAGTACACAATTATTCGAGCTCCAAACAAAGTTTCTATGATTTTACTTGAGATTGGATTGGAGTTGTAGAAAATTATCCATGAGAACAAGAATTTGAAATATAACTATTTTGTGGATTTTGAAATTTGAAATTCAAATTTTGAATCACAGTCCAAGTGGGATTCGAATTTGTTATGGTAAAACCATAAGGAATGAAATTCGAATTTGAGTTGGATATGAAGAGGAAAATCTTGTTAGAATCCGGCTTGAATTTTGAATCCAAATCCTAACAATAATGGATGAAAATTTTGAGGATTATTCTCACGGAATTTTTAGATTTTTTGTGGATAAAGTTCAAGGAAAAATTCAAGTTTCAATCCCAGTTGAATTTGGAATCTCTCCTCCCTGATTATGGCCGAAAATTTGAGGAAGATCTCCTAGGAGATTTTTGGTTATTTTGGATAAGGATAAGATAAGATTTATGCTTGAAAATCCTAGTGGAATTTTGATTCTTCCTTAGCCAAAAGTGGCCGAAATTTTTGTTGGGATTTTCCCTTGGATTTTCGGATTTTTTGGTTGAAAAAGGGAGATAAGATTCATGTTAAAATCTTATTTAGATTTGAATTGGATAATCCTAAAAAGGCTGAATTTTTAGTTGGGATTTTCCCTTTGAATAATTCGGATTTTTTAGTTGTGGATAAGGAAGAATATCTTCTCTTAATCCAATTCAAATTCAGATAATCACCTCATGCAAGTCTATAAATAGAGGTCCTACCACTCCAGTTCTCTTAGACCATAGACTCTCAGGTAAGTAGGCTTACTATTGCATAACTCACCGTGACAATAAGCTCTTTAGAGATCTGGGTGGTTGGAAGAAGACTAGCAGTGCTAGCATATCGATTGAGGTTCAGTGTGCCTACACACTCAGCCATTCGGGAATTGGAGAATAGTAGAGAAGGCTAGTTGGTTGAAGCCCTCCGGTCATTCTCCTCCTGCAGATTGGCATCCTTGAGGTATGAGTTTTAATTGTTGTTGGTTTATTGTATATGGCATCATGAGATATTTAACGTTCTTGAAAAATTTTTATTGTTCTGCTGCGCCACTCTGATACATTTTTACCGATTTATTTCCTACATGTAGAACCTTGGGCGGCGTGATACGGTAACTGTTTATGTGAAAGGAGGCCTGGATTTTATTCTACTCTTCACCACGAATCCATTGGGATCAGAATTGTGGCATTTGGACGTCGGACGGCGTAAAAATCGGCGTTTGAAAATTCCGGCCACCGTGACTTTCAGGCGGCGCGTGCGGTGTTTTCCAGCATCTGCTTCATCGCGTCGGCACACCGTTAGACTCAGCTCGGCGAGAGCTTTCCAACGAGACCGGTGGTGTCGAAAACGAAGACCGTTTCCGATGGTCAGTTACTGTTCATTTTCGTGTAAGGGGAGGAAAGAGAAAGTGAGAGAAAATTATGGGCTTGTTTTTTAAATTTCTGATTTTTCGCCCTTTTCATCCTTTTTCGCCCAAAATTTCAACATGGGCTATCCTGACTAATTTGGCCATCCTGAATCCAAATATATCAGTTTTATTTTCATCTGAGGTCATCTTGACCAGTTTCCGATACTGCGAATTCCCGGTCAAAAATTACCTTTATGCTCAATTAACTAATTTGAGCAAACTGATAGGCTATACTGACTAATTTGGATGTGTTGAATCCAAATTTATCAGTTTCAACTTCATTCGAGGTCATCTCGACCAATTTTTAGGATCTGTATGACCCCGTCTCGAAAAACGTATCAGGTGACCGATTACTAATTTGGGTATCCTGAGTCTAAATATATCCGTTTCGGGCCGAGAAAAGGTCGTCTTGACCCTCATCTTGATACTGCGTACCTCTCAACAAAATCTACATTTTGTGCTCAAATGACTAATTTGAGCATTCTGATTCTAAATATATCAGTTTTATATCAATAAAAGGTTATCTTGACCAATTTCTTGATATTGCATATCTGTCGGTCAAAAATTACATTTCATGCTTAATTAACTATTTTGAGCATAGTAATTCTAAATATATCAATTTTATATCAAGAAATGGTCATTTTGACTAGTTTCTTAATACTGTGTATGATGCACACGCATACACACATAAAATCACTACATTTCCTATTTTTTAAACATAAAATTCATCATGTACATTTCATGTACTAATTTTTCGAGAATGATGGGATTTCCCGGTCATCATATTCACCCCACCTTATAAAATTTTTGTCCTCGAAAATTAAGTCAAGTAGGGGTACAAAGATTTCATTTCATCTTTGTTCATCACATATACATATCATTTCATAACATTTACATGTCGTTTCAAACATATCAACATAACATGAAGGCTACACATAATCATAGCCTTGTTCATCTACTTTCTTTCAATATATCAACAATTCTAGGAAACATTGGCAGTGTTGAAAATGACACCCCGCTTGCCCATGAGGAAACTGGGGCTAATGCTGGACTCTTCCAAGAGAATCACTCAATCGTGATATGGCGAAACTCGATCCAGCTAAGCACTAATCCTGGTCACAAGAATCCCAATACACACGAGAACATTTCCCTGAAAGTGCTAACAGCCAGAAGGATCCAGTTATCCAAATCAATGGAGCATAGCTAGAGAATCATCTCAATGGCATAGCATAAAACCAATCCTATATTCCTATGGAATGCTAAAGTAAATGTGCTATCTATCCTCAAAACTCGTACAGGGAAGTAGTGCTTGTACTGTAATCTCGTCATCTTGTCATTTTATTCTTACAAAATGTTTATTTTCAATAAAAAAACATTTACTAACTTAAAATAAAACTAACTTACTTGGATGGCGAACTGGATTTGCATCGGGCCAGGAGGGATATAGTCGAACTGCTCTGATACCACCTGTGACGCCTAGCCCTTCCTACGAGGCCATATGCCTTCGAGCTCCATAGCTGACTGCAATAAATCGTAGCCTATTGGGTTGTCGGTAACTTACTTTTAACTTGCTTTTAACTTATTCTGATACCATCTATAACGGCTGGTATCTTACTTTTAACATACTTTCTTTAACATGCTTACTCTAACTTCCCACTTAAACGTGAAAATAGGGAATAAATTTTTTTTTTAAAACTGTATCGTCATAAAACATTTACTATAATAAACATTTTACATTGCCTTAAGTTCATTTACATTATAAAACATCATTTCAATACTCTTTTAAACAGCTCAGCAGAAGACTCATAACAGTACCATAACCCTCACCTAGTCCCTTGGCACATGCAGATCCCATCCGTCATCCATCACTTGTCTTATCTTCATTCAGGATACTTACCTACAACATAAACAAACTTGTGAGCGACAGTCTCAGTAAGTTCAAACATACATTCATGACAAAATACTAACTCATACCTTTTGGACAGAGCGTATCTGATACCAACTATGACATCAGAACATGAACATACATCATACATTACTTTCAACTTCATACATAACATATTCTAACATTGAGAGAACAATCTCAACGTTCTTTAGCATAACATAATTTAAACATAGCGTACAGAATGTATGTTGAACATCTTAAGCATAACATACTCAACCTTATACAAAACATTGTATACACATACCAATTTAAACATAGCATACTTAATGTATGCTTAAACATCACAAACATACTTAAAATTGTAAGACTGACTTATGCATATCAATCTATGCATAACATAACATATGCACACATGTTAGTCGCATTATGCTTGTTTATTCTCACTCTTTCTTCTTCGTTGTATTCTTTTGTTCTTTCTTTCTTTCATGTCATACTATTCTTTTTCTTTTCTTTTCTTGCTTAACTTTCATTTTCATTGTTCGTTCTTTCTTTCATATTATGTCGTTCTTCTTGTTCTATAGATCATATCCTATTCCATCATTCTATTTCCCTCATTTCTTTTCTTTCCTTACTTGCTTCCTTTCTTTCTTTTCTTTCTTTTTACTTTCACTAGTAGATCCCACCCTAATCTGTTGTTCTATCTCCTTCTTTTCTTTTCTTTCTTTATTTGTCTCTTTTTTTTTCTTTTCTTTTCTTTCCTTTTACTAGTGGATCATATCCTAATCTGTTGTTCTATCTCCTTCTTTTCTTTTCTTTCCTTTTACTGGTAGATCATATCCTAATCTATCGATCTACCTCCTTCCTTTCTTTTCTATCTTTATTTGTCTCTTTTCTTTTCTTCTTCTATTCTATCATTCTATTTCCCTCATTTCTTTTCTTTCCTTACTTGCTTCTTTTCTTTTCTTTTATTTTCTTTTACTGGTAGATCATCATATCCTAATCTGTCGTTCTATTTCCTTCCTTTTTTTTTTTTTCTTTATTTGTCTCTTTTCTTTTCTTCTCCTATTCCATCATTCTATTTCCCTCATTTCTTTTCTTTCCTTACTTGCTTCTTTTCTTTTCTTTTATTTCCTTTTACTGGTGGATCATGTCCTAATCTGTCGATCTATCTCCTTCCTTTCTTTTCGTTCTTTATCTATCTCTTTTTTTTTTCTTTTCTTAGCTTTTCTTAATTTTTCTTTGCTTTACTTTCTTTTCTTTTCTTTTCTTTTCTTAGTTTTTCTTAACTTTCTTTTCTTCTCTTTTCTCTACTTTTCTTTTCTTAGCATTTCTTAATTTTACTTTCTTTTCTTTCCTTTGCTTTTCTTTCTTTACTTGTCTTTTCTTTTCTTTACTTTTCTTATCTTTCACTTTCTCTTGTGGGCCCACGGTTGGACGTACCTAATGCGTAGAGACCAATAGAGGAATGGGGGAGTGACCCACCCGTCAACCCGAAGGTCGATCTCGCACTACAAAACTTAGGGTAGTGTGTTAGCCATTAACTACTTTAAGCTTGCGATAGCACCACACATTTGGGGTGGAGGCTATTCTTAACTTTTAAACCTCACAGCTGGGGAGGCCGGTACGCCAACCTTACATTTTCAGTCTTATTATCTTGCTTATCTTTCTCGTTATTTACTTTATCTTTTCGTTCGTTCATTTATTATTTCTTTCTTTTCTTTCTTTCTTTCGTTCATTTCTTTTCTTTCTTTCTGTCGTTTCTTTTCTTTTCTTTCTTTCTTTTATGCTCTTTCATAAGCTTGTCATAAATGGATTCTTTCTTTTGCTCATTTCTTTTCTTTCGTTTGTATTTTATAAATCGTTTCTTTCTTAACGTAACTTTTCTATAGTGTGAATTATGTTAGTCACACTTTAGTGCATATAGCACTCACATACATGAATTTCATATAACACTTAAACATAAACCTAACATAACATGTCAGTTCATGTTATAGACAAATAAATGCTTGAACTTACTACACATATCATATAGGCATAAAATAACATGTTAGTTCATGTTGCAAACAAATCACATGTTTGAACTTACAAATACTTGCTAGCATCTCTTTTCTTGCTTCCTTGGTCCGCAAACGTCTCTTCATCTCGTCTGGCACGAATCCCTATAACCGAAATAATAACGATTATTTTCCATGCTTCTTTCATATATAAAACTTAATAAAACGTAAAAATTCTACGTTTCAATTCTCTATCATAAACTTAAGGATCTAATATCCCATTTATAACTTTTCTGCTAACTCTTGGCAAAATTACCATTTTGCCCCTAGCGGGATTTTTCTCATCATAACCTTACTTTTCTTTGATTCATAACTTAATTTTGGCCCTTAGAATCTTAATTAAACCATTCTAAGTCCATTAGGGCCCTTTTCTATCATTCTTGAAATTTTCCGGTCAAAATTACCATTTTGTCCCTAATGGGTCTTTGAGTCCTATCATTCTCATTTTATTGCTTAGATTAGATTTTCTAAGTCCAAAAATCATAAAATAGTTCTTCTTAGGCTTCACTAAATTTGAACGGCCTTATTTGCCACAATTTCTTGGTTTACTATTTACCGACCCTCGGGTGGTACTATTCTAACTCTCAGGCGTTAATGCTCTTTTTTGGGCCTAGGTCACCGAGAGGGCTTAGGTTTCCATCCCGATCATATTTTTACCCTTCGGTTTCTAAAATACCCCTTTATGCCGTTTTTGAAATTTTGACAGCATTTCCGCTTAATTTTTGGGTTCCCGCCGTTTAGGAAGCGCCTCGAAACCATCTTACCTAATTCTATTCTACTACGTACTATACCAGAGGCCTATATTTTTACGTAAAAATTCAACTTTTACGTAAAAATCTTTACATTTTACACATTTTCTCATTTGACTATTTTTCATACACATAGTCCATTTTTCTTACAATTTCACATTCCAGAATACATAATTCATATATACTCATTCCAAAACATAAATTTCAGGAATGGAGGGATCGAAGTCACTACCGGAATCATCTCACTGGTGATCGAACAAATTGTTCGGTTTCGAGCAGACAAACTTTAATTGTTCGTTATTTACTTTTGAGACTCCGTCTTGTAATTCTGACACCACGAATGTGTCCAGAACGTCGAAAATAGGCCAACGGGCCATTCTTTAATTTTTGGTCACCGGTCACCGTTGACCGGCATTAACCGGCGGCAGCGTGGAGAAAGGCGACCACCATCTTGTAGATCTCGACGTGAGGAACTCATTGGTGGTGTCAATTTCACCAATTGAAGCTCCTATTACAGGAAATCAACCCCTGAAAATCGACGGTGGCAGCGATGCTTGAATCGCTGATTTCCTGACATTTTTGCCCAAAATTGATTTGGCGCTTTTGATCTACATGTTGTTCTGAGCATTTTGATACCCACCTTGCAACTCAACTCCACCGGAATAGTGAGATTCCATGGCGATGATTGCGACGACGACGATGAACCTTGGACGGCGCGATACGGTAACTATTGACGTGAAAGGAGGCCTGGGTTTTATTCTACTCTTCATCACAAATCCATTGGGATCGGAATCATGGCATTTGGACATCGAACGGCGGAGAAATCGGCATTTGAAAATTCTGGCCACCGTGACCTTCGGGCGGTGCGTGCGGCGTTTTCCGGAGTTTGCTTCATCGCGTCGGCACACCGTTGGACTCAGCTCGGCGAGAGCTTTCCAACGGGACCAGCGATGTCAAAAACAGACACCGTTTCCGATGGTCGGTTACTGTTCATTTTCATGTAAGGAAAGAGAAAGTGAGAGAAAATTATGGGCTTGTTTTTTAAATTTCTGATTTTTCGCCCTTTATATACTTTTTCGCCTAAAATTTCAACATAGGCTATCTTAACTAATTTGGGCGTCTTGAATCCAAATATATCAGTTTTATTTTCATTTGAGGTCATCTTGACCAGTTTTTGATACTGCGAATTCCCGGTCAAAAATTACCGTATACTCAATTAACTAATTTGAGCAAACTGATAGGCTATACTGACTAATTTAGATGTGCTGAATCCAAATTTATTAGTTTTAACTTCATTCGAGGTCATCTCGACCAGTTTTCAGGATCTGTATGACCTCATCTCGAAAAACGTATTAGGTGCCCGATTAACTAATTTGGGCATCCTGAGTCTAAATATATCAGTTTCGGGCCGAGAAAAGGTCGTCTTGACCCTCATCCCGATACTGCATACCTCTTAACAAAATCTACATTTTGTGCTCAAATGACTAATTTGAGCATTCTGATTCTAAATATATCAGTTTTATATCAAGAAAAGGTTATCTTGACCAATTTCTTGATACTGCATATCTGTCTGTCAAAAATTACATTTCATGCTCAATTAACTATTTTGAGCATACTAATTCTAAATATATCAATTTTATATCAAGAAATAGTCATTTTGACCAGTTTCTTAATACTGTGTATGACGTACACGCATACACACATAAAATCACTACATTTCTTATTTTTTAAACATAAAATTCATCATGTACATTCCATGTACTAATTTTTCGAGTATGATGGGATTTCCCGGTCATCACAGACAGAGGGGCTGGTTCAGGGTTGAGTGCTACCCTCTCAGCGTCCACTATGTGTCGGATCAGGCGCCTCAAGTCTTTATGTGGTGGAGGGTAGGGAACGAGGCTCCTCACATACCCAGGTACCTCTCCCCATAGCTGGTCAGCTATATCTGAAAAGTGTCTATCCTTAGGGATATGAGGCAACATGGCATCTAGAAATCTCTGACAATAATGTGCCATGGTCTCTCCCTCGTAGAGATCTCAAGTGTCGGAGAGGATCTGTTATCGTCACTCGTGCATATCCTCCCAGATATCTGCATCCTTAGCTGGACCGTCAAAGTTGCGAAGGTCTTGGCAGAACTCATCCCACTACATCGCTAGACCCCTGATCCTGCGTCGATCATTCCACCATGTCATTGTTGGTCCTCGCAATCAGCTACTGGCCATTACCACTTGTAGACAGGGTGGAATGTGGCTCCTTTCGAAGATTGTCTCCATATGATGAATCCAATAAGGGAGTTCGTATGGGTTGCTGCTGTCGTATGTGTGTGGTTGCATGGCAGCGAAAGCTACACTCGCTTCTCGGTCCTCTTGCACTTACAGAGGGTCAACCGGCGCAGCCATTCTCCCATTATAAATTAATCGTCAACTCATATACTAATTTTTTTGAAAAGCAAAAGCTAACTTACTTGGATAGATGAGGCAGGCGTACGGTGATATGAGGTAAGGTGGCTCTGATACCAACTGTGACTCCCCGTGCCCTCAGTGGCCCAGGCCATCACTGAAAACTGACTGACTTGCTTTTCTTAAACTTTCTAGCAATTTATACTTAACTAGATATCATAAAATTAGGGATATTTTTTTTAACATGTACATATTTACTGTATACGTACGTATACTGATTACTATTCAAAAATACTATTTAACGATTACTATTTAAAAATACTATTTAGTGATTACTATTCAAAAATACGGTTTATGTTTACTATTCAAAAATACTATTTAATTGTTACTATTCAAACATATTATTTAATGATTACTATTCAAAAATACTGTCTGAAAATTAATATTCAAAGTACTATTTAACCATTACTATTCAAAATACCGATACTCAAATTTGTGGAAGATAAACTCACGGTATCTCCATAACCTTGCCCTCACATCCGCCTCCGCCGCCACCATCGCCCATTGGGATTTAAGCCGTAGGATGCTTACCTACAGCATGAACACACTATGTGAGCTTTACGCCCAATAAGTACAACATGTTTACCGCAAAACACGTTTAAACATAGTACATACTTAAACCATGACCATTTCGGTTTACCTTCGTGCCTTGAACCAAGCACGATTTCAACTAGGGCTTGAAGAACCAAAAATGGTCATGGGAATCCAAGAGAATGGGGTCTGTTTTTACTAGAACAAATACCAAAAATTTCTCTTAAAAATCAAATCAAAATAGAAACTAAAAACTACAAGGATCGGTTTTTTGAAGACTTACCCTTGGTGCCTTAGAACGACTTGGATTCGAACCCTCCTAGCACAAGCTTGTGAGGTTTGATTTTTGGTAAGTTTGTGGTATGATTTAAAGCTTGAAAAAGTGAAGGTTTGGAGGCTTAAGGGGTTCAGCTACAGCTAGGAGAAAAAGGGGAAGTTAAATGTGTTTTGGATGCCAAAAAGAAAGGAAGCAAATCACTTGTGTAAAGGGTGCCTTTTATAGGCAAAATTGATCAAGCTACTTAGAATTAATCCTACTTAATTGTCTACCAAATTAGCCAAATCTTGGGAAAAATTTGCTGCCCAATTTCAGACCAAAGTGGGCATGGGCTGCTCATTGGAAGGAGGGAGGAATAAACAAATATTGTTGACCAACTTTTTAAAACCCTTGAATATTTTATTCAAGTGTGTCATGGCTAGGGAAAATATTTTAATGGCCACCTTTTGGGCTATGTGTGCAGCTGATTACAGCTGCTTTTGTAGCTAAGGGGCACGGAAATTTAAGGCCAAAATTTATCTGTGTTGGCTTCTCATCGCAGTCTAATTTTATGCTGTGGTGTTCGGTCCTTTCTCGGTAGTGTTCAAATTTTCATCTAAAAGTTGGTTTTCTGAATCCAATTTTTGTACTATAAATTCCTGGTTGTTTTATATTGTCTAAGAGCCCATTATCAGTCTAAATTACAGTTCACATCCTATACTGTGGTTGTGTCTACATTGTATTGTCCTTTCGCATGCAAACCGAGGCGTTCCCGGGTGAAATTTCAGACACAGTCTGACTAATTTGGACATGCTGATTCCATTTTTATTAGTTTTACATCCATTAGATATCATCTAGACCAGTTTTTGGGATCTGTGTGACCCCACCTCGAAAAACGTGTCAGGTGCCCGATTGACTAAATTGGGCGTTCCGAACCCAAATATATTAGTTTCGGGGGGAGTAAAGGTCATCTTGACCCTTATCCTGATACTGCATACTTCTCAAACTAAAAATCTTGTTTTGTACTCAATCAAGCAGATCGAGTCAACTAACCGTTCATGTATCAGTTTTAGGTCAAATTAAGGCCGTCTTGGCCAATAACTTGATACTGCATTTCTCTCTATTCATTATCCACTGTTTTCTACTTAATTGACTGGTCTGAGTGCTTCGACTCTGATTTTGTCAGTCTCTAGGTGAGAAGAGGTCATCTGGACCATTTTCCCGATATCGTACCCTTGCCAGGGCTATCTCTCGCTATGGTGCTCAGATGTTCGGTCGAGCATTCTGGTGATTTATTTTCTAGTCTTGTGTCAAGAAATGGTTGTCCAGACTAGTTTCCTGACACTGCATGTCTTATTCATTTATACATATAATAAGGTGGACCGGGTTCACTATCGGTCGCCCCTTTCACTGCATGAATAGTACTTAAACAGTACCGTATTTGTTTAGTTTATTCAATGGGAAATATACTATATTTTCCAACTTAATTACTCATTGCATAGTAATTAGGTTTCATGCAATTTGAGAGTCTGTGTAACGGCTTTCTACTCATTACACGGCCTTCAACACGGGCGTGTATACACCGGACATGGGCGTGTACTAGTTAAAATTCTTCAACACAGCCCTATTTCAAAACACGGCCTTTTACATGTTCATTAACCCGAGTGGTACACAGCCACTTACATGGCCGTGTACTTGACTGTGTTCTACTACACGGCCATGTATACTTACACGGCTACACACACATACACAGTCTGAGTGGTACACGGCCACTTACACGACCGTGTATAGGATCGTGTACTTTAAAAATTACTCTAAAATGCATCAAATTATTCTTCAATTTCTCATTAAATAAAAATTAAAGTACATGATCGAGGCGGTCCTTACAATAGTAAGGGACGGTGATTAAATTGTCAAGTAAACAAATTAATCAAGCACGATTAGAAATTAGATACCAAATTCCCAAAGTAGAGCAGTTGGGTACCGATGGGCATCAGCACCATACAACAACCAAATGTATAGTCACTAATGATAGTAGTGACCTAAGAGTGACGTTAATTAATTTATTGGGTACATAAATTAATTAACCACGATTAGAGAATCAAAACTCTCCAAAAAGAGAGTAAGTTAGTACCGACGACAATTGGTAACATACGACAAAACCTGCTTTAGTCGCTAATGATATTAGTGACTCAGCGATGAGTATTGATGAATACGTTATAATGACAAGTAGATACCTGTAATTTGACAAGGGCAAGAGTACAAGTTTGCCTACAGATTAGGTAAGTACAATTCAGCCTACATCATGAGCAGAAATGAGTTTAAAATAATGTTTTTACACTATGTTAAGTGTGCAAATCATACACAGTTGTTGCATAGCATGTTATAAGAGCATATAGCTTCATAATCGTGTAGATTTATAAAAGCATGAGTTAGACGCCATACATCTCTATCACGTATGATTAGAGGATAGCCTAGTAGAGCTTATGGCATAAAGATATCAGAAACGATTCAACAATTGGGTAATCTGTATGACCTCTCCCACTTGAAGAGATTTTTTAGTTTAAGTATGATGAGCCTCTATTGACAGCTCTTAAGTTTGTGATCACGGACATTTTCAATGATCTGTGTGCATTTGGTACTGACACACAGGCCCTTAGCTAAACATAGGAAAGATAATGAATATTGAAGCATAATATGAGCATAATCGGTTCATGCATTGTTCACGATATGCCTTAGCCATAGTTCAACATGTTTCCAGCTATAGTAGATATGCATTCAATCACACAATGTTTTCTGTTATGCATCCAGCTATGTGATATTTTAGTTGGTTATTCAGTTCTATATGATACTTTGGTCTTGCATCTAATATGTGGTATGATTCAATGTATGACATGCTTATATGTTTTAAGTATGTATTATGTTTTAAACATGTTTTGTGGATGACATGTTTTACTTACTAGGCATAAAGCTCACAGTGTGTGTTCATGTTATAGGTAAGCGACTCACGGCTTAGACCTCAATGGGCGGTGACGGCGGCAGAGGTGGATGTGAGGGCGAGTTCGTGGATACCACTGCAAGTTTTGACTTCCGCATAGTATTCAACAAACATTATATTTTTGAGCAATAATCAGTTAACATTTTCATAAGTATGTATGTATGATTGAACCATAGCTATATTCAAACCTTATTATATGTGTACGGTATATACTTATATGTGCATGAATAGTAATAATGTATGTATTGACAAAAAAAATCCTTAAATTTATAGTATTAAGTAGGTAAGTTTAAGTATCAGTAGTAGTTTTAAGTGACGGTCCGGGTCACTCAGGGCACAGGTTGTCACAGTTGGTATCAGAGCGGTGTCCTGCCACCCTACCTCACATCGCTGCATGCCTGCCTCATTTGTTCAAGTTTAGTTTTTATTTTTCAATGTTAGTATATAAGTTAACGTTTAAGCTATAATAGGTGATAATGGCTGCACCAGTAGACCCACACCAGATACACGAAGATCGACAGGCGAGCATGACCTGTGACAACCAGGAAATTTAGGCATTCTCGGAAGAAAATGTACAAATGTATGTATATAACAATTTATACTATTTAAAGAGTGAAATGAATGTATTTATATTGTTCAGAATACATTGAAATGTTCTAACAATACTGACCAGTAAGAATTCAGTGTTGATAAAATTCGCTGAATTGAAACGGGTGGAACGGTGCCAAAAACGGCATTGAAAACCCTAACTGGTGCACTAAAAAATGAAAAACTTCCAGGATTGATTTTGATCAAATGGAAGCAGTATAAATTGATCCGACTGCACAGGAGATCTTAGGACCCCGCCGGGACGATTTCAGGAAAATTTCGGCTCGAACCAATACCGATCAAAAAGTAGTCGAATTAATATGAATAGTAAAGTCAAAGTCAACATATTACTTTGCATTTATGACATCATAAAGCCAAATTTAATAAATGTGAAAATATGGTGGTTGGTGCCATTAATGGCCAAGATTAAGTTACTTTTTGATCTAAAGGCCAAGATTTGGCCAAAATAAGCCAAATTTAATTTTTGAAAAATTTGGAAAGAAATGGATGGAAAAGTGTTGCATTTTGATTGGTTGAAAGCCAAATTAATTGGCTTTCTTTGTGTTTAAGTCGGCAAAGTCTTGAACAAAAGTGGCCGAGACAATTTCCTAGCCAAAACAAAGAACAAAAAAATTTCTAAGTGTTCTCCCTAGTGGAACCGTGAGCCACCAAGGAAAACCAAGCCAAATACCCAAGTTTTATTCACAAAAGTGGTGTCAAACACTTCATTGAAGTCCAAGGAAGCAAGAAAGCAAGGTAACCTTCTTTGGTTTGCAAATTTTCTTGATTTTTCTCCTTAAAATCCGTGGAATGAATAGTGTGAAGGATGAAAAATGTTTGGTTTGTTTTGGTTGATTTGGTGCTTAGGTTTTGTTAAGGGTGTGATTAGAAGAAAAACCATGCATTTTGTTTAAAGAAAAACCAAATTTTGGTTGGTTTTCCAAGGGTAAAACTGTGGGTTACCATGTGTAATTGATGAGGAATTGTTCTTGTTTAAGTGTGGAAATGCTTTAAATCATGTTTTGGTCAAATGTAAAGCATGATTTGTATGGTTGAAAGCTTGGAAAAATTTTGGTGTTAAATAACCCTAATATGGCCGTGGGTTTAATTAGGGTTTGGTGAATAATTTTTGCATGATTTACTTGATGTTTGGATAGTTAAATTCATGCATTGAATTAAGGAACTGATGGATTTGTGATTGAAAGCATGAAACCAAAAAAAAATTTGGTGCATGTTTTCTCTTAAATGGCCGTGGGTTATAATGGTGAAAACCCTAAGAATTTGTGTTGAAAAATGCATGGAAATTGGCTTGAAAATATGCTAGATAATGACATTGGAATAGCCTAAAATTTGGTGGAAAAATTGAAAAGTTTTGGTTAGGTTTTGAGTGTGAAAACTGTGGCCAAAACCAAGGGTAAAAATTGAAAGAAATTTTGTGTAATGTGGTTCAAAATGTGAATTGAAATTTTGTGAGCTTTTATGTAAAAGTTTGGAAAACTTTTACATAAAATAGGCTTATGGTATAGTACGTGGTAGGTACTAATGGTTCGAGGCGTACCTAACGCCGGTAGCCTTAAATTTATGCCGAAATGCTGTCGAAATTTCGAAAATGGCATTTGGGGTAAAAAAGGAAATAAAAAAATAAAAGTTTAGGGTCGGGTTGGAAACCCGAGTCCCTAAAAGAAAATTGAATAAGAAAAACCTAAGAGGTGGTTTGTGAATAGTAACTCGTCCCCTTAAAAATGTAAAACTCGAGTGAAACTAAAAAACCAACCCCGAAGGAGAGGGAGTCTTGGGAAACAAAGTAAAGGTCCGAGTCGGGTACGGAAAATCCGAGCCTCAGAGACCTAGATCGTGAACGTTTTAAATACTAGTAAACGGTCCATTTGAGACTCCGAAACGATAGAAAATCACTAAACCGACGTAAGGGTTGGAATAGTGCTTCCCGAGGGTCGGGAAGGTGAAAAATGGAAATAAAATAGAAACGAACCCGATAATGAATAGAAAAGAGTCAGAAAAGTTCTTGAGAGCCAAAAATGCAGTCTGGATCGAGAAAATTCTGTCAGGGGCATAACTGTAATTTTGCCAAAATATAGGGGTAAAATCGTAATTTTGTAAAAGTTGAGAAAAAAATGGGGAAAATAATAAATAAAGCCTAAAAAGTTATAAATAGGTTTTATTTAAGCTTTTTAATGAAAAATAAAAGCTATAAATGGAAATGAAATTAACAGACAAGGTTTTGTCTGTAGGATCCCAAAATCGACCTACAAGGAAGGCGATCAAAGATCCAGAAAGGTAAAAGGGAAGAAACTGATAAGGTAAGTTCAGAAATTTACCTGTCTGCAACATATAGCATTATTATTGCTAACTTTGATGTACTAACTATAAGTTAGGTACATATGTGCTACGAGCACTATTATAGAGTAGAGAGAGAGACGAAATGTGCTACAGGCACTATTGAGAATGGGACACGTAATAAGTTGTGCTTCGGACACTAGAGCGAGGTTAATGAAACTCACTCACCTAAAATTAAAATGTGAACCATTCCTAACCACGGGGCAATATGAAGTCACCGGGTTAGAACTTTAAAAAGTCGGTAATGAAACCACTTTTGGTGTACCAGCCTTCCGTATAGGGAGGTAAACTTTGCTTTCGGGGCTATGATGAGATTAAGGCTGTGAAAGTCAGCACTGATGTACCGCTCCCAATCATGTACAATTTTGCCTTCGGGACTATGAGATTAAGGCTGTGGAGGTCAACACTAATGTACCGCTCCCAGTCATGCGCACTTAAATGGTACTGCCAACCTGAGCTCAAAATCAGAACGTAATCAAAGATAATTACCTAAAACTGAAACTATGCCATAATTGAGCATGAGACAGTTCGTGAGAGCACTAACATCGCGGTAGATGTACTGTTGATATACTATGTTGTGGTCAAACTTACTATTCATAATGAATAGTAGTCAAAGTTACTATTTATATATGAATAGTGGTCAACATTACTATTCATGATAAATAGTATTATTCACAGAAATTTTATTTCTTGCATGTTTAAACTTACTGAGCTTATAGCTCACCATTTTTGCTTATGTTGCAGGTAAGCGACCAGCTCAGTAGCTTTGTTTGACTGGATGGTGGATGGGATAGCGCGTGTCAAATGGGATAAGAGGCGAGGGATATGGTCCTGCTAGAGTCTTTCTGCTGAGCGATAAAAGAGAAGGAAAAAAGAAACAGTCTTTTGTAATAATATATATTTTATGAAAGTACTGTATTACGTCAAAGTACATGATGTTAAAAAAAAAATTTCCCCAAAAACATCATGTTTTAAAGAGAGATAGATTAGCCGGTGACCTATGAGAGTACAATCTATCACAGTTAGTGATATAGCTTAACTGAATAGTATTGTATGATCTCTACGAGGGGCGGGCCGCCGCATGACCTTGGCTGCCAGGCAACTAGACAGATATAATGGTTGCCACTCCCATGAGCTCCCATACTGGATCTGCCCTATGGAGGCTATCTTCCAAACTTGCCATCTCCCACCTCACCTACAGATGGTTTTGGCCAGTAACTGGCTGGAGGGACCAGTCATGGCCTGGTGGGATGGATGACTTAGGGATGGGGACCTAATAATGCAATGGGCTGAATTCTGTTGAGACCTCCACAATAGCATCGGGCCAGCTAGAGATAGGGATATCTGGAGCGACATGCACGAGAGGTGATACAATGCCCTCTCTGATATCTGGGATACCTATGATGGGGAGGCCATGGCACATTACTGTCAAAGGTTTATGGATGCTATGTTACCTCACATCCCTTTAGACAGACCATTTACAGAGATAGCCGACCTGTTATGGAAAGGGGTTCTGTGGTATGTAAGGGATCTCGTCCACTACCCTCCGTATCACGGGGACTTGAGGCGCCTTATCTAGGAGATAGTAGATGCTGAGAGAAAAGTGCTCAACCCCGGGAGCCCTGCATAAGCCCAAGGTGTTGCAGCAGCTATCAATATGGAGGATAACCCGATAGATCCTGTGCCCCAACCGGCCGACGAGGACCCCGTGGCTGAGCATCAGTCGAAAGTTCTTGTGAACGATGGGGAGCCAATGGAAGACCCAGAACCAGCCCCTCCAATTCCCAAACACCCCTTAGAAGTGGGCAGTAATGAGGACGATGACGAGGCTCTTCTTGGCACCCATCTTGACGATGAGGAAGAGGAGATCCCTGACCACTTCAGCGATGATGAATGGATGGGGATGTATGAGCCTCAAGTCATCATAGCCGGTGATGATAAAGCCAGTTTCATTTAGGGAGATGAAGAGGAGGACCCAGAGGAGTTCTCTCTCAGTAATAGTGACGATGAGGAGATGTCTGATGTTGAATCGGGATTGTTCTTCCAGTAGCAGTGACTCTTTCTACAGGAATCTTAACTATGTAAATGTATAAAGGGAAGCAGTAGCTTTCCCTACTAGACTTAGCTTAATGTACCCTTTTTGGGATGGTATACTGGGAAGTGTGTGTCATTCCCATCAGACTAAAGTCTTGTACATATTTTTTTGAAAATAGTATGAAAAGTAGTACCATTTTGCCCATGGGCTTAGATATGATTTTCCACACATGATCGCAGTGTGACAGAAAGTGCAGGACTAGTCCTGGCATTCAGACGATGTTTCAATACGATGTGGCAAATTGTGTTAAACATCACAGTATAAGAAAGAGGAGGATATAATATGTATGCATATATCTATGATAGTCGAGTAAGAAAATGATATGTGACATGATTTCCAGGTATGGAAATAAAAGACTCATATTTTCTTTCTTGCTATATGATAGGATTACATAAGAAAGTATGGCAAGAATAAGAGCTCAGTCAAACCAAGCCTCCCGAGAAGATGAATTAATGACACAGCTCACAATCATGCGAGAGATGATAGAGAACCAACAGCATAAACTTAACCAGCTTAGGGAACAATTGGACCAGCAACTTGTAGGAAAAATAAATCAGTAAAAACGTATCAAAGTGGTGCAGCGGAACAATAAAAATTTTTAGATCGTTAAATATCTCATGATGCCATATACAATAAACCAACAACAATTAAAACTCATACCTCAAGGATGCCAATCTTGTAGGTGGAGAATGACCGGAGGCTTCAACCAACTAGCCATCTCTACTATTCTCTAATTCCCGAATGGCTGAGTGTGTGGGTACTCTGAACCTCGATCGGTATGCTAGCACTGCTAGTCTTCTTCTGACCACCCAGATCTCTAAAGAACTTCTTGTCACGATGAGCTGTGCAACAATAAGCCTACTCATCTGAGAGTCTGTGGTCTGAGAGAACTGGAGTGGCAGGACCTCTATTTATAGACCTGCATGAGGTGATTCTCTGAATTCAAATTGGATTAGGAAAAGATATTCTCCCTTATCCACAACCATAAAATCTGAATTTTTCCATGGGAAAATCCCAACAATAAAATTCGGTTTATTTAGGATAAATCCAATCCAAATCTAAACAAGATTTTAACTAGAATTTTATCTCCTTTTTTCAACCAAAAAATCCGAAATTCCTAGGAGAAAATCTCCTCAAAAAATTCGGCCACTTTTAGGATAAGGGAGAATCAAAATTCCACTAGGATTTTCAAGCTTGAATCTTATCTCAACCTTATCCAAAATAACCGAATTTTCCTAGGAGATTTCCTCCATAATTTCGGCCACTTTTCAGGGAGGGAGAGAATCCAAATTCAACTGGGATTGAAACTTGAATTTTTCCCTTGAACCTTATCCATAAAAACCGAAATTCCATTGAGGATTATCCTCAAAATTTCATCCATAATTTGTTAGGATTTGGATTCAAAATTCAAGTAGGATTCTAACAAGATTATCCTCTCCAAATCCAACTCAAATTTGAATTTCAAATCTTGTGGATTTTCCACAACAAATTCGAATCCCACTCGGACTGTGATTCAAAATTTGAATTTCAAATTTCAAATTTGAATTTCAAATTCAAATTTCAAATTTCAAATTTCAAATTAGAATTTCAAATTAGAATTTCAAATTTGAATTTCAAATTCAAATTTCAAATTCAAATTTCAAATTCAAATTTCAAATTTCAAATTTCAAAATTCAAATTTCAAAATCCACAAAACGGTTGTATTTCAAATTCTTGTTCTCATGGATAATTTTCTACAACTCCAATCCAATCTCAAATAAAATCATGGCAACTTTATTTAGAGTTCGAATAATTGTGTACTCTATTATCCAAAACAAAATCTGAATCCAACCGGAGAGAATCTTGTCTACCATCCTAATCCTGTGTCATCACCATCCATGCATAATAAACCAGCCAATAGCATACACAAATCAATTTGCCAAACGTTAAGGAATTATGTGGAGCTAGTAGAGGGACTGATTGGACATACATAATCGGGCTCCCACAAATCCATATGATCATCATTCTTTACCGAACAACTCAATCATATGATCACTAGTTTCGGAGTCACACCACTATAAACATGAAACTGAACTCCCAATTATATACCGTATTACGTAAGCTTGTGACGAGCTACTATCCAATGACCTTGTCATATGTGCAAAACCCTCATATGATATCCATGATCAGCCTTAGGTCAAAGTCCGTTTAATCCTACTGATCAGGCTATCTTAAAGTTCCATTATACTACCGAATTAAGAAAATGATTATTCACCACATGTGAATAAGAAGTCATTCGCCCAGCAGACGACCTAAGGCCTTGTCCATTTTCACATTCAGTATAATGCCTTTAAGAGGATACCTTTAACTCCTTAGAACTATGATTCCGATATCTGCAAACAAACCCTTCATCGTATACAAGTCATGCACCCAACGAACCGGTCTATAAGCTTACTACCTCTGAGACGCTTTAGCCATTGGAACATCAAAGTACACAATTCATATACATGAAGTAGTTCATTTACTCAGGATTAAGGTTATTGCACAATGAACGTCAAAAGCAGATTAATCCACTCATAGCGGACTACGTAGATCAATCACGCTTTAGTCCCGGTCTAATATGTCACCACTAAGTAACATATCTATGTCTCTACTTGGGAGTCCAGCTCCAGATAGTCAAGACAAACCGTCCCCTCCAAGGCTTTAGACAACATAATAGTCTTAACATGAGTTAGATGCTCGGTCTAACCCCATAGACTACAGACCATAGTTTAGACCGCTAACTTTAGAACATTGTCTTCTCGCATACAAAAGTCCATTGCATGCAACGTTCTAACAGTTTTAACACAAGCAGTCAGTGAGCCATATTTGCTTACATTTACTTTAACATGTAAATAAGATGAGGACAAATAGCAATGTAATGAATAACCTCTATATATAATTTTATTATCCAGTTCAAAATGAATTCATCAAAATGTCTCTAATGCTTAGGGCATTTCCTAACACAACCCCAGGCACCACAAACAGTAGAGGTGCCAGTCTAGGAGGCTCTAATAGCCCCAGAAACTCCCAGGGAGCAAGAGGCTCCTCGAGTCCAGATGGCACCAACACCCTCAGTCACGGCTACCCCTAGGGAAGGTGAACTATATGAGAGATTCAGGCGCATGAAGGTGTTAGAGTTCGAAGGGACCACAATCCCATAGAGGCCGATGATTGGCTGTAGAGATCCAAATGATCTTGGACTTTATGGGATTACCTAATAGGGAAAAAGTGATGTGTACGTCCTTTGTCCTGTGCAAGAAGGCACGACAATGGTGGAAGATAGTCACAGTCAGGAGGAACGTCAATGAATTTAGCTGGCTAGAATTTATAGATGACTTCAAAGAAATGTACTTCAATGAAGAAGCATTAGTGGCGCAGCAGGATGAATTCAATAACCTACACCAAGGCAGTGTGACCGTCATGGAGGCAGGCAGGAAGTTTGAATAGTTAGCTGAACTCTGTCCTGACCTAGTGCTTACAGAGAAGGAGAGAGTCAGAAGAATGCTGAAGATGTTCAGAATGGACATCACCGTCCAGGTTTGTAGTAGCAGCCATGGACCGATGACGGTGGCAGAGTGTGTTAGCAGAGCTATCCGAGCCAAATACTAGTTGGCTCAAGATAAAGAATGAAGGGCTTAGATTTTCAAAGCCTGGAGGGAGGAAAGGACCCAAGCTAAGTAGACTAAGGGGAGACAGAACCCCAAGTCGCAGCACAAGGGGCAGAATATGGGGACCAGCCAATACAGCAGGCAATCCCATAACAACAACAACAAGCGGAAGGGGAACCTAAGCAACTAAGGTTCGTAAAGGAATTTTCCCCAGAAGAAGAATAATGAGGGAAGAAATGGCAACCACTACCCGTTATGCCCAAAGTGTGGGAGAAAAACACCTAGGAGAGTGCTGCCAGGGAACGAGTGGCTGTTTCATTTAGAGGAAATCCTAAATGAAATGAAGAATAATTTGATGCACTTTAGTGTAATTTTTAAAGTACATGGTCCTGTACACAGCTGTGTAAGTGGCCGTGTACCACTCAGACTGTGTATGTGCATGTAGCCGTGTAAGTATACATGGTCGTATAGCAGAACACGGTCAGGTGCACGGCCGTGTAAGAGGCCATGCACCGCTCGGGTTGTGAACACGTGAGAAGCCGTGTAACTAAACACGACCGTGTATAGAGGCACGGTCAAGAACACGGCCGTGTAAGAGGCCGTGTACCGCTCGGGTTAATGAACGTGTAAAAGGCCATGTTTTGAAACAGGGCCGTGTTGAAGAATTTCAACTAGTACATGCCCATGTCCGATGTATACACGCCCGTGTTACCCTATACACGCCCGTGTTAGAGGCCGTGTTGAAGGCCGTGTAATGAGTAGAAAGCCGTTACACAGACCCTCAAATTGCATGAAACCTAATTACTATGCAACGAGTAATTAAGTTGGAAAATATAGTATATTTCTCATTGAATAGACTAAACAGATACGGTACTGTTTAAGTACTATTTATGCAGTGAAAGGGGCGACCGACAGTGAACCCGGTCCATCCTATTATGTGTATAAATGAATGAGACATGTAGTGTCAGGAAACTGGTCCGGACGACCATTTCTTGACACAAGACTGGTAAATAGATCACCAGAACACTCGGACCGAACATCTGAGCACAATAGCAAGAGATAGCCCTAGCAAGGGTACAATATCGAGAAAATAGTCCAGACGACCTCTTCTCACCTAGAGACTGACAAAATCAGAGTCGGAGCACTCAGACCAGTCAGTTAAGTAGAAAACGGTGGATAATGAATAGAGAGAAACGCAGTGTTAAGTTATTGGCCAAAACAGCCTTAATTTGACCTAAAACCGATACACAAACGGTTAGTAGACTCGATCTGGTTGATTGAGTACAAAATGAGATTTTTCGTTTGAGAAGTACGCAGTATTAGGATGAGGGTCAAGATGACCTTTACTCGCCCCAAAACTGATATATTTGGGCTTAAGACGCCCAAATTAGTCAATCAGGCACCTGACATGTTTTTCGAGGTGGGGTCACATAGATCCTGAAAACTGGTCTAGATGGCCTCCGATTGATGTAAAACTGATAAAAATAGAATCAGCACGTCCAAATTAGTCAAGAGAGACTGTGTCTGAAATTTCACTCGGGAATGCCTCGATTTACGTGCGAAAGGACAACACAGTGTAGACACAACCACAGTATAGGATGTGAATAGGAATTTAGACTGATAATGGACTCTTAGATAGTATAAAACAATCAGGAATTTACAGTACAAAAATCGGATTCAGAAGACCAATTTTCGGATGAAAATTGGAACACTACCGAAAAAGGACCGAACACCACAGTATAAAATTAGACTGCGATGAGAAGCCAACACAGATAAATTTTGGCCTTAAATTTCCATGCCCCTTAGCTGCAAAAGCAGCTGTAATCATCTACACACATAGCCCAAAAGGTGGCCATTAAAATATTTTCCCTAGCCATGACACACTTGAATAAAATATTCAAGGGTTTTAAAAAGTTGGTCAACAATATTTGTTTATTCTTCCCTCCTTGCAATGAGTAGCGCATGCCCACTTTGGTCTGAAATTGGGCAGCAAATTTGTCCCAAGATTTGGCTAATTTGGTAGACAATTAAGTAGGATTAAGTCTAAGTATGCTTGATCAATTTTGCCTATAAAAGGCACCCTTTACACAAGTGATTTGCTTCCTTTCTTTTTGGCTCCCAAAACACATTTCACTTCCCCTTTTTCTCCTAGCTGCAGCCGAACCCCTTAAGCCTCCAAACCATCACTTTCTTAAGCTTTAAATCATACCACAAACTTACCAAAAATCAAACCTCACAAGCTTGTGCTAGGAGGATTCGAATCCAAGTTGTTCTAAGGCACCAAGGGTAAGTCTTCAAAAACCGATCCTTGTATTTTTTAGTTTCTATTTTGATTTGATTTTTAAGAGAAATTTTTGGTATTTATTCCAGCAAAAACAGACCCCACTCTCTTGGATTTCCACTACCATTTTTGGTTCCTCAAGCCCTAGTTGAAACCGTGCTTGGTTCAAGGCACGAAGGTAAACCGAAAACCTTATCTTGTGTGGTTTTAAGTTTTGATCAAGGCCATTTATGTGTATTTATTTATGCAAATGGTTTGTAATAAGTTTATGTTAAGCCCTTAGATTATCATTTTTTAAGTTCATATGGTTGTGGTTATGTTTACATTATTTTTTGTGAATGGTTATGTGCGAATGAGAGCATGAGCGTCGTAGTGGCTGGACACAAATCTGTCCTTAAGGAAAGGCCATAGATTTTAGCCATTTCGACCCCATTAGGGTCCGAATTTGGGATTTGGTAAAATATGATGTTTCAAGGAAATTTCGATACGGTCGTTTTTGTGTCAAATAGGCCTCGGCCAAAAACGAACCTAAGATAGGTTTTTAGAGTGTTTTTCACTCGGTGTCCAAAACTGGAAACAAAATCCGAACCCAATATTTAGTCTCGGGTTTTGCTAGAAATGGACCACTTAGAGTCTAAACCAGTTCTTGACTTAACATGAAAGTTGTAGATCTCATCGAGGCCTTGAAAACAACCCACGCGTGTCAAAAATTTGGCCGTTTTGAGCCTCAAACTGAGCCGTTTTTACATAGACGTAAAACTGGGACTTTTACAAAAAACTGGGCACCAAGCCCACGAGTTTAATGAAATTAGGAGCCGTTAGAGTTAGATTTAGGTTCCGAGGTGAGCACGAGATTTGTTCATCTTGTCGAGGATGAAAACTTTCATGTTTGACAAAATCGCAAACAAAGTCGTTTAGACCAAGTTTCAAAATAGTTTTCAAAAGTGGTTCAAAACCACCTTTAAAATGCAAGTATCAAAAATATAATTTATACACTTCAAAATAAAAATGTGTCTTTAACACTTTAAAATATGAACAAGGTTTTCATAAAAACATCCCCCACCTTCCAACGGAGTGATAAGGGGTCGGTTTTAAAATAAGGAATTTTTCCAAGATTTTTACAAGCCAACCCAAACAATTTTTTTCAAAGTAAAATAGTGTGTGTAGCCCGGTAGGCTACCACATTAAACAAGCCTTAGTAGCCCGATAGGCTACTACCCCAAACAAGCTATAGTGGCCCGGTGGGTCATTACACCAAACAAGCCTTAGTAGCCCGGTAGGCTACCACACCCCAACAAGCGAAGTAACCTGGTCGGTTACTACACTAAGTTCACATATAGTAACTCGATAGACTACTTAGTTACCAACACGCGAGTTAACTAGTCAGTTGACTGAGCAGTAAACCAGTCAAGGGCTGCGTTTCAAACAACCCAGTGAGGAACGATGATTAATCTGTCAAGTAGATGATTGATTGAACACGATACGAGTTAGACACCAAATCCCCATAATAGGCCAATAGGGTACCGACGGGTCTCGGTACCCCATAGAAATGCAAGTTATAGTCACTAATGTAAATAGTGACTCAGCGAGAGTATTAATGAGAAACATTATTGATGACAGGTGGTAACCTGTGAATTGATAAAGGTGTGATTTCAAGTTGTTTGCAATTAGGTAAGTACAACTTCGCCTATGGCATGAACGAAAATGCTTTTAAATGATATTTTGCAGTATGTTAAAATATATATGCCGTGCACACGATGTTGCACCGCATGTTTAAGATTATGTAGTTTCACAATCAAGTAGATTGATGAAAAAGCAAGATAGATGCCATACGTCCCTACCATGTAGGATTTGGGACAGCTTAGAGAAGCATATGGTTAGAAAAGATAAACAAGACGGAAATTAGTAAGTGTGTCGTACCGGCCTTTTCAAATGAAGAGGTTCTAAGTTAAAGCAGAAAGTTAAGCATTTATTGATGGGCCTTTGGCTATTTACCACGGGCGTTACCGATGGTCTGTGCATGCACGGTACTGACACATGGGCCCTAAATCGACAAGAAAAGAAAAGAGAAATTTGAAGCATAAATGAACATAACTGGTTCATGCATTAGTTATAGTTCACCATGCTTCTAGATGCATTTAGTACATGATGTTTCTATGATGCACATGTTATGTGAAGTTTTATAATCATTGATATGATATATGATATGTGATATGTTAAAGTGGTATATGTGATATATGACTGCTTATATGTTTTTAATTATGTACTATGTATAAACATGTTTTGTGGTAAACATGTTGTACTTACTGGGCGTAAAGCTCATGTAGTGTGTTCATGCTGTAGGTAAGCGTACTACTACTTAAATCCTAATGGGCGATGGTGGCAACGGAGGCAGATGTGAGGGCAAGGTTATGGAGACACCGCGAGTTTATCTTTCGTAAATTTGAGTATCAGTATTTTGAATAGAAATGGTTAAATAGTACTTTGAATATTAATTGTCAGACAGTATTTTTGAATAGTAATCATTAAATAGTATGTTTGAATAGTAACCGTTAAATGACATTTTTGAATAGTAACCGTAAACCGTATTTTTGAATAGTAATCGCTAAATAGTATTTTTAAATAGTAACTATTAAATAGTATTTTTTGAGTAGTAATCGGTATACGTACGTATACAGTAAATACGTACGTGAAAAAAAAATCCCTAATTTGATGATATCGAGTTAAGTATAAATTGCTAGAAAGTATAAGAAAAGCAAGCAAGTCAGTTTTTCGTGACGGTCTGGGCCACTGAGGGCACGGGGCGTCACATCGTAGTCAACTAATTCTAGTATGACTAGATCGATGTATAATTCTCTATTAGTAACAATTACTAGCACATGACGCAAACAGTAATCAGATAGTAATACCTCACCAGATGGCAAGGTTGTCTTAAATACTTGCCCAAGTTTATCCTTAACATGACTAATTCTTTCTATGAGGTTATATGAGGGAAATGAATGTGATGCACTCGAGTCAAATAAAACATGTGCAGAGCTTTGAGCGACAAGAAGCTGACCTGTCACTACATTGGAAGTGCCTGCCTCTACGTCCTCTTTGGTGTAGGCTAGAAGGTGCACCTCTGTCTTTGGTGTAATCTCTTGATGCCCTGTCGAAGTGGAGGATCCTTGTACAACATGGACTTGACCAATTTGTCGAGGCTGGAAGGGTCCGAGTTGATTCTGTCGGTTGGATGTACAGGTCCTGGCATAATGTCCTTCTTTGCTATATATGTAGCATGTAGTAGTCCCAAATTTACACTCACCCCTATGCATCTTTCGGCATTTTGAGCATGGTTGTCGATTTTGCATAACTTCGGGGCCTTGTCTCTGTTGATTATTTCGAGCATTTTGACTCCAATTTTCATTTGGGTTGGCCTTCCACTTGTTGGGGTTCATCTGATTTTGATTATTCTTCTGACCAGGCTTTATTCCTTGGTTAGGCTTGCTACTTTGGCCTACTTGGTTGTTCTTCTAAGTCCACTCCACAAGATCCCTTTCCTTCCTTTTCTCTTCCCATGCTTTCATTCTTTCTTCTTTTGTTCAGCCCAAACGATGTTCTGCCCTCATGGCTCTACTCACACAGTATGCTATTATGTTTGGCGTGGTCTCACCACTCTTCACAATTATGGCTATGTTAGCTCGAAACATATTAATCATCCTCCGTACCCATTCTCCCTCTGTGGGTACCAGGTGTGGACATAGTCGAGCCAGTCTGTCAAATTTACAGTAGGCCTTGGTCACTATCATATCTCCTTGTCATAGATCGTCAAACTCTCTTTGCTGAGCTCGGAGAGTATCCAGATTGAAAACTCCTCTAGGAAGTCATTCCATGTCATCCTTCTAGTATCTCTCCGCATTCTGACTATCTCCCACCAGTATCGCTCATCCTTCTTTAACATACAGGAAGTGCATTGGACCTTTTCCTGGTCTGTAGGGTTCATGAATTCGAAAATGGTCGGCAGTAAAGCTAATCATTCTTCCGCCTCCTGTAATGACCGCCATTTTCATGACACCTACTTACCATGTAATAAGTCATTAAGAAATAAAATGGACATAATTTAATGTCTTTTAGTACAATTTAAGAAACACGGTCAAGTACATGAGCGTGTAAGAGGCTGTGTACTGCTCAGATAGATGAATGTATTTCAAAGACATGGCCGTGTTGAGTAGTCTCAACTAGTACATGCTCGTGTCTGAAATGTACACGCCCGTGTTGCGTTGCATATGCACGTGTAAGAGTCCGTGTAGAAGGATGTGTAATGAGCCGAGAGCCACTGTAATGACTCTCATGAATTATGAAACTTAATTACTATGTAATGATGTAATTAAGTTAATAAGCACAGTGTGCTTTTCAGTTGAATGAATTAAACAGGAATAGTAACGTTTAATTACTATTCATGCAGTGAAATGGGTAATCGACAGTGAAATCGGTCCACCCTATTATGTGAGTATGCGTTGAGACACGCAATATCAAGAAACCGGTCTAGACGACCATTTCATGATACAGAACTGATGAGCTAGTCATCAGTACGCTCAGACTGGTCATCTGAGCGCAACAGTGATAATTGCCCTAATAGATGTACAGTATCGAGAAAAGTAGTCTAGATGACCTCTTCTCGCCCATAGACTGACAAAATCAAAGTCAGAACGCTCAGATTAGTCAGTCAGATAGTGAACAGTGATTAGTGAATAGTGAATAGTGAATAGTGAGAAACGCAGTGTCAGGTTAGTGGCCAAGACGGTCTTAATCTAGCATAAAACTGATATATTAATAGTCAGTAGGCTCAATCTGGTCAATTGAGCACAAAATATAGATTTTGTTTAATGGATACGCAGTATCGGGATGAGGGTCAAGACGACCTTTTCTCGCCCCGAAACTGATATATTTAGACTCAGGACGCCCAAATTAGTCAACCGGGCACCTGACACGTTTTCCGAGACGGGGTCATGCAGATCCCGAAAACTGGTCTAGAAGACCTCAGATGGATGTAAAACTGATAAATTTGAAATCAGCACGTCCAAATTAGTCAAGAGAGACTGTGTTTGAAATTTCACGCGAAAATGCCTCGTTATGCGTGCACAGTGTCAACACAGTGTAGGCCTAACCACAGTATCAAGAAATTGGTCAAGATGACCTTTTCTTGATATAAAACTAATATATTTGGAATCAGAATGCTCAAATTAGTCATTTGAGCACAAAAAGTAATTTTTGACCGGGAACCATGCAGTATCGGGAAACTGATCGAGACGACCTCGGATGAAGATAAAACTGATATATTTGGGTTCAGCACGCCCAAATTAGTCAGTATAGCCTATCTTAAAATTTTTCAAAAAATTTGTATAAAGGACGAAATTTTGGGGATTCTAGAGAAATAGCCCCCATATTTTTCCAAATCTCATTTTCTCCCTCCCCACACCACACGAAGATGAACAGTGACCGACCATCGAATCCGGCCTCCGTTTTCGACACCGCCGGCACCATTGGAAAGCTCTCGACGAGTTGATTCCAACGGTGGGCCGAGTCGACCGAATCGACGCCGGAGCACGCCGCACGCGCCGCCCAAAGCCGCCGGTGGCCGAACTTTTCAAACCGCCGTATCTCCGCCGTCCGACGTCCAAATGCCACGATTCCGGTCCCAATGGATTCGTGGTGAAGAGTAGAACAAAACCCAGGCTTCATTTCACGTCAACAGCCGCCGGATCGCTCCGTCCAAGGCTCGCCGTCGCCGTCGCCATCGCCGCCGTCGGATCTCGCTATTCCGGCGGAGTTGAGTTGCAAGGTCGGTATCAAAATGCTCAGAACAACACGTAGATCAAAAGCCCCAAATCAATTTTGGGCAACAACGCCGGAAAATGAAGATCCAACGCCGCCGCCGTCGCCGACTTTTCGAGGGCCGATTTCCGGTGATAGGAGTCTCGATTCGTGAAATTGACACCACCAATGGGTTCCTCTCGTCGAGCTCGTCAAGATGGTGGTCGCCACTCCCATCGCCGCCGTGGTCAACACCGGTCAACGGCCGGTCAACGCCAGTCAACGGCGACCGGAGACCGAAAAATGAAGAATGGCCCGTTGGCCTATTTTCGACGTTCCGGACACATCCGCGGCATCGGATTTGCAAACCGGAGTTTCAAAAGTGAAGAACGACGATTCAAAGATTGCGCGGTCGAGACCGAACGGTTCGTCCGACCGCCGACGGGAATGATTTTGGTAGTAGTTTTGATCTACTGATTCCTCAATTTATTATTGGAAATAATTATGTATGAATTATGGTTTACTGACTTGAGGAATTGTAAGAAAAAGGGGTGAAATGTCGAAATAGAGAATGTGAGAAAATGTGAATATTTTTACGTAAAAAGCGGAGCTTTTACGTAAAAATTAGGCCTCTGATTTAGTACGTGGTAGGTTAGAATAGGTTAGATGGTTTTGAGGCGTTTCCTAAACGCCGGAAACCCAAAAATTAAGCGGAAATGCTGCCGAAATTTCTAAAACGGCACAAAGGGGTATTTTAGGAAACGAGAGCTGAAAATGTGATCGGGATGGAAACCCGAGCTCCCTCGATGACCTAGGTCCGGGAAAGAAGGACGGACGTTGTGAGGATTAGTGAACCGCCCCATTAGAAATTTCGTAATGTAAGAAAATGACCCCTATGTCAGAATAGTGCCACCCGAGGGACGGGTGTGATCTAAGTATAAAATTTGGGGCGATTACATCGGTAACGGTAACCCGACAGGCTAAATGGTCATACGGGAGGTATTCAGTCAGTTGACTGGTCGGTTAGCCAATCAAGGACCAACTTGGAATGGGATAGTGAGAGACCGTGATTAATTTGCCAAGTAGACAAATTAATCAAGCACGATTAAAAAAATTAGATATCAAATTTCCCAAAGTAGAGCAGTTGGGTACCGATAGGCATCGGTACCACACAACGATAAGTTTATTAGTTCCTAACGATAGAGTGACCTAAGAGCGATGTTAATTAATTTATTGGGTAAATAAATTAATTAACAATGATTAGAAAATCAAATTCTTAAGAAAATGGCAATTAGTACCGACAAGGATCGGTATCACTAACGATAGAGTTTTTATTAGTCACTAATGGCCACAGTGACCTAAGAGTAAATGTTAATGAAATGCATTATGATTACAGGGAGGTACCTGTATTGTGACGAAGGCGAGAGTATAAACTGTCTGATGACAGGTAAGTACAACTCCGCCTACAGCATGGATAAAATGAATTTAAAATGATGCTTTTCCAGTACTTTAAGTATGTATCTTGCACACGATGCTGCACAGCATACATAAGAGCATATAGTTTCACAATCGAGTAGATTGATGAAAGAACAAGATAGAAACCATAGATCCCTACCGCGTAGGATTGGGGACAGCTTAGAGAAGCGTATGGCTAGAACAGTTAAACAAGATGGAAATAAATAGGTGTGTCGTACCGGCTCCTTCAGTCGAAGGGGTTTCTAGTTAAAGAAAGTTAAGGCCAAAAGTTGAGCATCAGTTGATGGCTCATCGGCATTAGTTGACCTCGGGCGTTACCGTTGGTTTGCGCGCACACGGTACTGACACATGGGCCCTAAGTAGACAAGAAAAGAAAAGAGAAGTTTGAAGCATAAATGAACATAATCGGACCATGCATTAGTTATAGTTCGCTATGCTTTCTTTTTCAGTAGAGTGCATACAGTACACGATGCTTTTGTCATGCATAAAGTATCTGAAGTTTTATATTCACTGTTATGACATGTTATGTGATGACATGATATGTGAGCTGATATGTGATATGCTTATATGGTATGTGATTTATTAAGTGATATATGTCATGCCTATGATTTTACGTATGTGCTATGTTTTAAACATGTTTTGCGGTTAACATGTTGTACTTACTGGGCGTAAAGCTCACGGAGTGTGTTCATGCTGTAGGTAAGCATCCTATAGCGTAAACATCAAGGGACGATGATGGTGGCAGAGGTGGATGTGAGGATGAGGTTATGGATACACCGCGAGTATTCTTCCGCACAGTATAAGTAAATAATATTTTGAATGGTTACAGTTAAATAGTATTTTGAATAGTAAAGGTTAAACGGTATTTTGGAACAGTAAACAGTATATGTACGAGTAGTATATTTAAATAGTATCTGGTGAATAGTAATCAGATAAACAAGTATATAATTGTGTATGTATAATTTAAATCCTTATGTTTTTCAAATTCCGTATTTTAATAGTATACATACGTGAATAGTAAATACGTACGCGTATATATAAAAAAAAAATCCCTCTAAATTTATGGTATTAAATTCAGCAAGTTTAAGTATCGGTTTTAAAGAGAAAGTATAAGTAAAAGTTAAAGAAGCAAGTTAAGTAAGAGTTTTCAGTGACGGTCCGGGCCGCTGAGGGCACGGGGCGTGACAGTTGGTATCAGAGCGGTTTCCTGCCATCCTACCTCACATCACCGCATACCTGCCTCATCTGTCCAAGTAAGTTAGTTTAATTTTTTAGTCAGTAAATGTTTATCTATTGAAGATAACATTTTATAGTAATGAAACGACGAAATCTATGATGGCGAGGATAAGATGAAAAGATGCTGAGATCATTATGCGAAAAATCACGACCGTGCAGTGCTAGAGAACTGCTCAGAGAAAGAACATGGATTGCTGCCCGAGTTGTACCGATCTTCAAGGCTAGTTGTCCACTAAGTTTCGAGTGGCAAACAGTACTCCTGCACTCCATGAGAATGTGAGGACTGGTTTCACGTTATCAAAGTGATTCCCTGATTGTACGCCATTGATCAGGATAACTGAGTCCTGTTGGCTGTTGATATCTCTCAGGAAGATACTCTCGTTGTTAGGAAATGCCCTAAGTATTAGAGACATTTTGATGTATTCATTTTGAACTGGATAATAAAATTATATACATAGAGGTTATTCATTACATTGCTATTTGTCCTCGTCTTATTTACACGTTAAAGTAAATGTAAGCAAATATGGCTCACTGACTGCTTGTGTTAAAACTGTTAGAACGTTGCATGCAATGGACTTTTGTATGCAAGAAGACAATGTTCTAAAGTTAGCAGTCTAAACTATGGTCTGTAGTCTATGGGGTTAGACCGAGCATCTAACTCATGTTAAGACTATTATGTTGTCTAAAGCCTTGGAGGGGACGGTCTGTCTTGACTGTCTGGAGCTGGACTCCCAAGTAGAGACATGGATATGTTGCTCGGTGGTGACATATTAGACCGGGACTAAAGCGTGATTGATCTACGTAGTCCGCTATGAGTGGATCAATCTGCTTTTGACATTCATTGTGCAATAACCTTAATCCTGAGTAAATGAACTACTTCATGTATATGACTTGTGTACTTTGATGTTCCAATGGCTAAAGCGTCTTAGAGGTAGTAAGCTTATAGACCGGTTCGTTGGGTGCATGACTTGTATACGATGAAGGGTTTGTTTGCAGATATTGGAATCATAGCTCTGAGGAGTTAAAGGTATCCTCTTAAAGGCATTATACTGAATGTGAAAATGGACAAGGCCTTGGGTCGTCTGCTGGGCGGATGACTTCTTATTCACATATGGTGAATAATCATTTTCTTGATTCGGTAGTATAATGGAACTTTAAGATAGCCTGATCAGTAGGATTAAACGGACTTTGACCTAAGGCTGATCATGGATATCATATGAGGGTTTTGCATATATGACAAGGTCATTGGATGGTAGCTCGTCACAGGCTTACGTAATACGGTATATAATTGGGAGTTCAGTTTCAGGTTTATAGTGGTGTGACTCTGAAATTAGTGATCATATGATTGAGTTGTTCGGTACAGAATGATGATCATATGGAATCACGGGAGCCCGATTATATATGTCCAATCAGTCCCTCTACTAGCTCCACATAATTCCTTAACGTTTGGCAAATTGATTTGTGTATGCTATTGGCTAGTTTATTATGCATGGATGGTGATGACACAGGATTAGGATGGTAGACAAGATTCTCTCCGGTTGGATTCAGATTTTGTTTTGCATAATAGAGTACACAATTATTCGAACTCCAAATAAAGTTGCCATGATTTTATTTGAGATTGGATTGGAGTTGTAGAAAATTATCCATGAGAACAAGAATATGAAATACAACCGTTTTGTGGAATTTGAAATTTGAATTTTGAAATTTGAAATTTGAATTTTGAAATTTGAAATTTGAATTTTGAATTTGAAATTTGAATTTGAAATTCGAATTTGAAATTTGAATTTGAAATTTAAATTTGAAATTTGAAATTTGAAATTTGAAATTTGAATTTGAAATTTGAATTTGAAATTTGAAATTCAAATTTTGAATCACAGTCCAAGTAGGATTCGAATTTGTTGTGGAAAATCCACAAGGTTTGAAATTCGAATTTGAGTTGGATTTGGAGAGGATAATCTTGTTAGAATCCTACTTGAATTTTGAATCCAAATCCCAACAAAAGTGGGTGAATTTTTTGAGGATAATCCTCAATGGAAAATTCGGTTTTTGTGGATAAGATTCAAGGGAAAATTCAAGTTTCAATCCTAGTTGAATTTGGATTCTCTACCACCCTAAAAGTGGCCGAAATTTTGGAGGCTTTATCCTAGGAAATTCGGTTATTTTTGGATAAGGTTGAGATGAGATTTAGCTTGGAAAATCCTAGTGGAATTTTGATTCTTCCTTATCCTAAAAGTGGCCGAAAATTTGGAGAAGATATTCTCCTAAAGATTTCTGATTTTTTGGTTGAAAAAGGGAGATAAAATTCTAGTTAAAATCTTGTTTAGATTTGGATTGGATTTTTCCTAGAAAAACCGAATTTAATTGTTAGGATTATCCTATGAAAAATTCGGATTTTTGGTTAAAGATAAGGGAGAAAATCTTTTCCTAGTCCAATTCGAATTCAGAGAATCACCTCATGCAGGTCTATAAATAGAGGTCCTGCCACTCCAGTTCTCTTAGACCACAGACTCTCAGGTGAGCAGGCTTATTGTTGCACAGCTCATCGTGACAATAAAGTTCTTTAGAGATCTGGGTGGTCGGAAGAAGACTAGCAGTGCTAGCATACCGATCGAGGTTCAGAGTGCCCACACACTCAGCCATTCGGGAATTGGAGAATAGTAGAGAAGGCTAGTTGGTTGAAGCCTCCGGTCATTCTTCTCCTACAAGATTGGCGTCCTTGAGGTGTGAGTTTTAATTGTTGTTGGTTTATTGTATATGGCATCATGAGATATTTAACGTTCTAAAATTTTTATTGTTCCGCTGCGCCACTCTGATACGTTTTTACCGATTTATTTTCCTACAATTGGTATCAGAGACATCTCATGACTATGCCATGTACATAAATTAGACAATTACTTATTCTTTTTATTTATGTATGGATTTGATATTTAGAGAGTGGCATTCTAGGGTTCCTTTATGTTGTTATCATGTATTATGTATAAAGTATGTGGTTATTTTAATTTTTTTTTGAATTATTATAAGCATGCTTGTTTATACCGGTTATGGTTCCTTAGAATTTAGAAAAATTGTATCTAGGAATTTTTATGTAACCATGGGAGCAGTTTATTAACACTGTAATTTTCCCATGGATATTAATTCTTGTCTCTTAGAATTTTTATGGTTAGAATTTTTGAACACCGGAAACAGTTTAGGAATTTTTTATGTAATTATTCTTGGAGGAGATTGAAGATAGAAGACCGTAATTTATTTTTCCCAAAAGTTAAATTTAATTTAAAGATTCAAATTTTGATTGTGTGGAAAATTTCAATTTAATTGGAATTCAAATTAATTTTTGGAGATCCTAATAGGTAAATTGGAATATGGCACGAAAATCGAGACACGACCCCTCGGGATAGGCCGACAAACCTTGGTGGGGCTGCAGCCCCTGCCCTCGGGCAGGATGGGGCTGCGGCAGCCCCTGTGCAGGCCCACACCACCCACGGCCGCAGGCTCTGCCTGCAGCCAGGGGTGGCCGTGGCCTGCCCAAGGCTGGCCGCAGCCTGGGCGTGCAGCCTCTGGCTGCAGGCGCTGCCTGCCGGCTGCTGCGCCCAGTCTGGGCGTGCAGCCTGGCGCTGCAGGCTTGGCCTGCAGCCCGGCAGGGCTGCACAAGGAGCGGCCGTGGGCTGCCAGGCCCTCCGGGGTTGGTGGCTGCCCACGGCGGCTGCCGCCTTCACGGGCGGTGGTGCGGCGGTCCAAAATTTGAAAATTTTGATTTTTAAATTTGAGATTTAATTTTAAATCATGTTTAAAATTATGTAATTAAAAAATTTAAAATTTTTGAAATTACATATTATTACACATGATGTTTAAAATTGTTTAAAATTTAAATTTGAAGTTTAAATTTGAAATTCGAATTTGGAATTTGAATTTGAAATTTAAATTTTTGGAGATTTAAATTTTAAATAATTCTTGGGATGAGAAATAAATGAAGAGGCTACATAAAGATGGATACAAGAAGACGGAACAGAATTCAAGACCCAAAGAATGCTTTGGATAGAATTTTGTAATCTTTATTTTCTTTGTTCTAGGATGGAACCATGGCTTGGTTATTCTGTCAATTATTTTTCTGTGATATGTCATGGATGTATAAATATGTATTGATGGATGTTTTGTATGCATATTTGATAACATGTCATATAGGATAGGTGAGTGCCGCTCATACTATATTGATCATACATAATTTGTCAAAACTTGCATGTTTTTCAAAATATTGAGTGGGAGAGGGTTTCAAACAAAACCCACGGCCTCCATTGTTGATCCATATGTGAAAGCATGGTAACGCCTCGCGTCAGTTCTGACCTGACCACACCCCTCGGTAGGTGTTTACCGCCGCCGGTATACTAGATTGGATCTCCTATGTGGAAAACGTGTTCGGGTGCGATCCTATTCATGACCACCCCTCGGTGGCTTGGTAGGACGTGGATCGGGCTACGTAAACAATGGTTATACACTCAAGACTCGTTTAGTTATTAACCTTCCCTAGAAGCTCTGTTAACTAAACTGGTGGCCAAATAAGCGGTTATTAATATATGTCTTAACCTTGGAGGATTTAAGGTAACATATATTAATTGGACGGGGTCCATGTTCCGGCTATTTGTTCTCATGACCACCCCTCGGTGGCTTGGGGCAATAGGTGCTGAGAATTACCGTTGCAATGCTACATGTTTTTTCAAGTTTCATGTAGGAACATACTTGTATGTTTTTATTTGCTAAATTATCTGTATATTTGCTTGGGTTTTGTAATGATGTCTAGTATAATTTTATTTCAGTTCAAAATGTCACCGACACCCCTCATTTCGATACTTACTGAAAATAAGTTGAATGGCGACAATTATAAAGATTGGAAAAGAAATCTATTAATAGTTCTCAGCTGCGAGAGACACAAGTTCGTACTGGATGAACCATGCCCACCTGGGCCCAAACCTGACACACCACTTGAGGAGGTCCCGGTTGCCTATAATCGTTGGAGAGAATCCAATGAGATAGCTCGATGCTACATCCTTGCTAGCATGACAAGTGCTTTACAAAAGCAGCATGAGACTTATCAAGTTGCTGGGGAGATCATGGAAAATCTGGAGGACATGTTCGGAGGCCAAGAAAAATTGGCTCGACAGTCCGCTATCACCAGCATTATGAACTCCAAGCAAAAGGCGGGTGCTCCGGTGAAGGACCATATGATCACTCTAATGGGATTCTTCGCTGAGGCTGCCGAGAATGGTGCTGAGTTAGACTACAACACCCAGATCGAGATGGTGTTCAAGACTCTGTCTAAAGATTTTGTGGGGTTTAAGGCCGTATACAATCTGGCGACAAAGGAGTTAGGACTTACCGAGCTCATGAAGCAACTACAGGCTTATGAGCGGATGATCAGGGATGAGGATACGGTCCGACCTAAAGGAGAGGCCAATTTGGCGGAATCTTCCAATCCCTCACGGAAGAGGAAGAGGCCAAATAAGAAGCGAGTGGCTTCCAGTTCTTCTAATCCTCATGTCTCGGACGGGAAGAAGAAGAAGAAGAACAAGAAGCCAAAGGACCCTAAAAAGTCCAAATGCTTCCACTGTGGGAAGGTAGGTCACTTCAAGAAGGCTTGCCGGGAATTCCTAGCCTCCAAGGGCAAGGAAGGTAAGGAACTTCATTACTTAGAAGCGTGTTTGGTGGAAGAATCAAAAGACACATGGGTCATTGATTCGGGCGCCACTAATCATGTTTGTGTTTCTATGCAGGGGTTCGTGGAAACGAGAAGTCTACATGATAGGAGCCTCTCGTTGCGGACTGGAGATGGTAGCTTTGTGGTGGCTGAGGCAGTGGGAGACGTTCATCTTTATTTTGATCAATTTAGGTTTATTTTATTGAAAGACTGTTTTTATGTTCCTAATTTTAGGAGGAACCTTATATCGGTAGCTTGTTTAATAAAGGATTCTTATTCAGTTTCTTTTAGTAAAAGAGTTGATATTCGTAGAAATAAGTCTTTTATCTATTCTGGATGGATGGATGGAAACCTATATTTGATCAGACCAAAGATGTACTCACTGCTTGACACTGAATTAATTGATAACTCTAAAAGGTTGAAAGTTTCTCACTCTAACAAGGCGTATCTTTGGCATTTAAGACTTGGTCATATTAATCAGGATAGGATTCAAAGATTGGTGAAAGACGGTCCTCTGGAATCTCTGGAGGAGGTACGACTTCCCCAATGTGAGTCTTGTCTAGAGGGTAAGATGACTAAGAGGTCTTTTGGAGCTAAGGGTACAAGAGCACAGGAGCTCTTAGAAATTGTGCACACTGACGTATGTGGCCCCATGAACGTCACAGCACGAGGAGGGTTCGAGTACTATGTCTCTTTCATAGATGATTACTCGAGGTATGGATATGTGTATCTGATGCACCGCAAGAGCGAAACCTTTGACAAGTTCAAAGAGTATCGTGCGGAAGTGGAAAAGCAATTGGATAAATCCATAAAGACACTTCGATCTGATCGAGGTGGCGAATACCTCTCTGATGATTTTCTAGGACATCTTGTAGAGAACGGGATTTTATCCCAATTGACTGCACCTGGTACTCCACAACAGAATGGTGTAGCCGAAAGGAGAAACAGGACCTTATTGGATATGGTACGGTCCATGATGAGTTACTCAACGCCGCCATTATCATTTTGGGGACATGCTTTACAAACGGCGTGCTATATTCTGAACCAGGTTCCGAGCAAATCAATTCCTAGAACTCCGTATGAATTGTGGCGTGGCAGGAAGCCCTCCCTTGGACATATGAGAATATGGGGCTGCCCGGCACATGTACTGGATGGGGATGCGAAGAAGTTGGAACCAAGATCAGAATTGTGCATGTTTGTAGGGTATCCAAAGGGAACTAAAGGAGGTCTGTTCTATAACCCGAAGGAACAAAAGGTCATTGTCTCAACCCATGCGACATTCTTGGAGAAAAGTCACATGAATGACTTTAAGCCTCGAAGCAAAGTGGTGCTAGAGGAGTTATTGGGTGAAAGAACTGCTCCACAGATTTCGGTCTTGGACACAAGTCCGAGTTCCAGTGAAGGACCTGTAGACGATCAACAATTTAGGGTGCCTCGTTGTAGTGGGAGGGTTTCTAAGAAACCTAATTTCTTTATGTATGATGCTGAGGTATACCAGGCCGAGGCTCATGAGCATGAGGAAGATCCGGTCACATATGATGAAGCTATAAAGGATGTTGATTCTAGATCTTGGAAACAGGCTATGAACAATGAGATGGATTCTATGAAATCCAACTCTGTTTGGGAACTTGTAGATTTGCCGGATGGGATAAAACCCATTGGATGCAAATGGGTCTACAAAAGAAAGAAGGATGCGGAAGGGAGAGTGGAAACTTTCAAAGCTAGACTAGTTGCAAAGGGATACACGCAAAAGGCTGGAATCGATTACGAGGAAACCTTTTCGCCTGTTGCTATGCTGAAGTCTATCCGTATTCTTCTGTCCATTGCTGCGGCTCTCGATTACGAGATCTGGCAAATGGATGTCAAGACGGCATTCTTGAATGGCCATCTTGAAGAGTGTATCTATATGATACAGCCCGAAGGGTTCGTAGCAAAAGGCCAAGATAGGAAAGTCTGCAAGTTGCTTAGATCCATTTATGGATTAAAACAGGCATCCCGCTCATGGAACCAGAGGTTTGATCAAGCGATTAAGACATTTGGTTTTGAGCAGAACGTTGATGAACCTTGTGTTTATAAACGTATTAAGGATGGAAAAGTGGTCTTTCTGATACTCTATGTCGATGATATACTACTCATTGGGAATGATGTAAGGAATTTATCATCGGTCAAGCTTTGGTTACACCAACAGTTTGACATGAAGGACTTGGGAGAAGCTAATTATGTTCTAAGCATTCGTCTCTTCAGAGATCGAAAGAACAAAATGATAGCATTATCCCAAGCTTCATACATAGATAAAATAATTGACAAATATGCAATGCTAGAGGCAAAGAAAGGCTCACAACCTTCTATTGCCGGTTTAACTCTTTCATTGGATGACTGTCCCAAGACATCGGAAGAAAGAGAGCGTATGAGTAAGGTCCCTTATGCATCCGCTGTGGGTAGCCTTATGTACGCTATGCTTTGCACTCGCCCGGACATATGTTTTGCAGTAGGTATAGTGAGTCGATATCAAGCGAATCCTGGAACCAAGCACTGGCAAGCAGTAAAGCATATACTCAAGTATCTTAAGAGAACGAGGGATTATATGCTAGTGTATTCTGGAGGGGACCTAACACCCGTAGGATACACGGACTCAGACTTCCAGACTTGTAAGGATTCGAGGAAATCGACATCTGGATCAGTGTTTTTACTCGGAGGAGGCGCCATTGTGTGGAGGAGCGTGAAGCAGGGCTGCACAGCTGACTCTACTATGGAGGCTGAGTATGTGGCTGCAGCTGAGGCATCTAAAGAAGCGGTTTGGCTCCGCAAGTTCTTTAGAGACCTTGAGGTCATTCCAGGTGTTGACAAGCCTATCACACTTTACTGTGATAATACAGGGGCTATTGCCAACACAAGGGAATCTCGGCACCACAAGAGGACCAAGCACATAGATCGGAGGTATCACATTATTAGAGGGCATGTGGAGACAGGACAAGTGGATGTATGTAAGATCGCGTCCGAGGACAACATCGCTGATCCCTTTACTAAGACTTTGGTAGCTAGAAGCTTTGAGAGGCATGTAGAGGCGATGGGGATGCGTAACATGGCACATCTACTGGCTTAGGGCAAGTGGGAGATTGTTAGGAAATGCCCTAAGTATTAGAGACATTTTGATGTATTCATTTTGAACTGGATAATAAAATTATATACATAGAGGTTATTCATTACATTGCTATTTGTCCTCGTCTTATTTACACGTTAAAGTAAATGTAAGCAAATATGGCTCACTGACTGCTTGTGTTAAAACTGTTAGAACGTTGCATGCAATGGAATTTTGTATGCAAGAAGACAATGTTCTAAAGTTAGCAGTCTAAACTATGGTCTGTAGTCTATGGGGTTAGACCGAGCATCTAACTCATGTTAAGACTATTATGTTGTCTAAAGCCTTGGAGGGGACGGTCTGTCTTGACTGTCTGGAGCTGGACTCCCAAGTAGAGACATGGATATGTTGCTCGGTGGTGACATATTAGACCGGGACTAAAGCGTGATTGATCTACGTAGTCCGCTATGAGTGGATCAATCTGCTTTTGACGTTCATTATGCAATAACCTTAATCCTGAGTAAATGAACTACTTCATGTATATGACTTGTGTACTTTGATGTTCCAATGGCTAAAGCGTCTCAGAGGTAGTAAGCTTATAGACCGGTTCGTTGGGTGCATGACTTGTATACGATGAAGGGTTTGTTTGCAGATATCGGAATCATAGCTCTGAGGAGTTAAAGGTATCCTCTTAAAGGCATTATACTGAATGTGAAAATGGACAAGGCCTTGGGTCGTCTGCTGGGCGGATGACTTCTTATTCACATATGGTGAATAATCATTTTCTTGATTCGGTAGTATAATGGAACTTTAAGATAGCCTGATCAGTAGGATTAAACGGACTTTGACCTAAGGCTGATCATGGATATCATATGAGGGTTTTGCATATATGACAAGGTCATTGGATGGTAGCTCGTCACAGGTTTACGTAATACGGTATATAATTGGGAGTTCAGTTTCAGGTTTATAGTGGTGTGACTCTGAAATTAGTGATCATATGATTGAGTTGTTCGGTACAGAATGATGATCATATGGAATCACGGGAGCCCAATTATATATGTCCAATCAGTCCCTCTACTAGCTTCACATAATTCCTTAACGTTTGGCAAATTGATTTGTGTATGCTATTGGCTAGTTTATTATGCATGGATGGTGATGACACAGGATTAGGATGGTAGACAAGATTCTCTCCGGTTGGATTCAGATTTTGTTTTGGATAATAGAGTACACAATTATTCGAACTCCAAATAAAGTTGCCATAATTTTATTTGAGATTGGATTGGAGTTGTAGAAAATTATCCATGAGAACAAGAATATGAAACACAACCCTTTTGTGGAATTTGAAATTTGAATTTTGAAATTTGAAATTTGAATTTCGAAATTTGAAATTTGAATTTTGAATTTGAAATTTGAATTTGAAATTTGAATTTGAAATTCGAATTTGAAATTTGAATTTGAAATTTAAATTTGAAATTTGAAATTTGAAATTTGAAATTTGAATTTGAAATTTGAATTTGAAATTTGAAATTCAAATTTTGAATCACAGTCCAAGTAGGATTCGAATTTGTTGTGGAAAATCCATATGGTTTGAAATTCGAATTTGAGTTGGATTTGGAGAGGATAATCTTGTTAGAATCCTACTTGAATTTTGAATCCAAATCCCAACAAAAGTGGGCGAATTTTTTGAGGATAATCCTCAATGGAAAATTCGGTTTTTGTGGATAAGATTCAAGGGAAAATTCAAGTTTCAATCCTAGTTGAATTTGGATTCTCTACCTCCCTAAAAGTGGCCGAAATTTTGGAGGCTTTATCCTAGGAAATTCGGTTATTTTTGGATAAGGTTGAGATGAGATTTAGCTTGAAAAATCCTAGTGAAATTTTGATTCTTCCTTATCCTAAAAGTGGCCGAAAATTTGGAGAAGATATTCTCCTAAAGATTTCAGATTTTTTGGTTGAAAAAGGGAGATAAAATTCTAGTTAAAATCTTGTTTAGATTTGGATTGGATTTTTCCTAGAAAAACCAAATTTAATTGTTAGGATTATCCTATGAAAAATTCGAATTTTTGGTTAAAGATAAGGGAGAAAATCTTTTCCTAGTCCAATTCGAATTCAGAGAATCACCTCATGCAGGTCTATAAATAGAGGTCCTGCCACTCCAGTTCTCTTAGACCACAGACTCTCAGGTGAGCAGGCTTATTGTTGCACAGCTCATCGTGACAATAAAGTTCTTTAGAGATCTGGGTGGTCGGAAGAAGACTAGCAGTGCTAGCATACCAATCGAGGTTCAGAGTGCCCACACACTCAGCCATTCGGGAATTGGAGAATAGTAGAGAAGGCTAGTTGGTTGAAGCCTCCGGTCATTCTTCTCCTACAAGATTGGCGTCCTTGAGGTATGAGTTTTAATTGTTGTTGATTTATTGTATATGGCATCATGAGATATTTAACGTTCTAAAATTTTTATTGTTCCGCTGCGCCACTCTGATACGTTTTTACCGATTTATTTTCCTACACTCGTGTGTATCAGGATCCTTATGACTAGGATGAGCTCTTAACTGTGTCGAGTTTTGCCATACCACGATCGAGCCAATCTCTGAGAGCAGTCCAGCATCAGCCCCAGTTTTTCTTTATGGGTAAGCGGGGAGTGAAACCGCCTAAGTTCCCTAGAGTTATGGATATACGAGAATTTGTTCATCGGACTGAAAGACTGCAGCTGATGTCCGGTGATACAGTTCTAACGTATGCTGTCCGCTACAACGAACCGATATGGACTTCTACAATACATGTCGAGACAAAAGTGCATCAAGACAGAGAAAACCCAAAGAGAGAAAGAGACCTTGCCAAACAGAATTAGAAGAGCGATCAAACAGGACTAGCAAGCCTTATCAAGGAGATAGTGAATGCCGAGAGAAAAGTGCTCAACCCCGAGAACCTTGTACAAGCCCAAGGCATTATAGCAGCCACCATTATGGAGGGTGACCCGGTAGAACCAGCACCCCAACTGGCCGATGAAGAGTTCATGGCCAAGCACCAGTCAGAAGTACACAAGGGCAATAGGGAGCCGATGGAGAACCCCGAACCAGCCCGTATATCTCCTGAACACCCCATGAAAGAGGAAGATAACGAGGCTCTTTCCGACGCCCATCCCGACGATGAGGGAGAGGAGATCCCCAACCGCTTTAGTAATGACGAATAGATGGGGATGTACGAACCCCAAGTCATCATAGCCAGCGATGACGAGGTCAGTTTTGACTGAGAAGAAGAGGAGAACCTAGAGGAGTACTCACTCAGTGATAGTGACGATGAAGAGATGCCTGATACTGAATCAGGATTGTCCTTCCAATAGTAGTAACCCTTCTGCGGGAATGTTAGTTATGAAAATATATGGAGGGAAACAGTAGCTCTCCCCCGTCAGTTATAGCATAATGTACTTGTTCGGATCGTATAGGGGAAGTGTGTGTCACTCCCGCTGAACTAGAATCTTGAATATATGTATATATATTATGTGAAATATATTATGAGATAATCAGTAAAGCTTTGCCCTGGGGGCCAGATATAAATTTTTTTCCACAAGCATGAGTATGATATGACAGAAAGTGCAGGACGAATCCTAGCACTCAGACGATGTCCCAATACAATGCGGCAATTGTATTGAACATCATAGTATGAGAGAAAGAAAGATGGATATAGTGTGTATATTTATATCCATAATGTTTAAATAAGATTGTTAAGTAAGAAAGAAAATGATATGTGATACGAGTCCCAAGTACAGAATTTAAGAGACTTATATTTTCATTCCCGCTGTACGATAGGGTTACATAGGAAAACATGGCAAGAATGAGAGCTTAGTTAAATCCAGCATCCTGAGAGGATGAGTTGATAGCACAGATCACAGCCATGCAAGATATGATAGAGAACCAGCAACGGGAGCTAAACCAACTTAGGGAACAGCTGGCCCAGCAACCCCAGACACCACAGTCAGTAGGGATGCCAACACAAGAGGCTCCAGTAGCCCCAGAAACTCTGAGGGAGCAAGCAACTCCTCCAGCCCAGGAGGCACTAGCACCTATAGTAATGGCTACTCTCGTAGCAGCAATTGTTTTTTTTGCTAATCCCTAGGGAAGGCGACTTGTATGAGAGATTCCGACGCATGAAAGCGTTAGAATTCTTAGGAATCACCAACCCTATAGAGGCCGATGATTGGTTAACGGATATCCAAGTAATCTTGGATTTTATAGGGTTAACAAATAGAGGGAGAAAGTGATGTACGCATCCTTCACCATGTGCAATGAGGCGCATTAGTGGTGGAAGATGGTAACCATTAGGAGGAACACCAGAGAGATGAGCTGGAGTGATTTCATTGAGGAATTCAAGGAGATGTACTTCAACAAGGAAGCACTAGTAGCGCAGTAAGATGAGTTCGACAACCTGCACCAAGGTAGTATGACTGTTATGGAGGCAGTCAAGAAGTTTGAGCAGTTGGCTCAACCTTGTCCAGATTTGGTACCGACTAAAAGGAGAGAGTCAGATGAATGCTGAAGATGTTCAAAATGGAAATCGCAGTTTAGGTCTGTAGCGGAAGCCACGGACCAGTGACACTAGCAGAATGTGTCAGCAAGGCTATCTGAACTGAGTACTGATCGGTTCATGATAAGGAGCGAAAGGCGTAGAATTTTAAGGCACGAAAGGAGGAGAAAACGCAAGCCGAGTAGGCTCAGGAGAAGCAGAACCCCGAGTCACAATACAGAGGGAAGAATGTGGGAACCGGCCAGAATAGTAGGCACTCCCATAACAACAACAAGAGAAAAGGGGAATTAGGGCAATCAAGATTCACAGAAGAATTTCCCCAG